>JAWHQI010000004.1:23520000-24770000 GCA_033032865.1 Dactylorhiza incarnata
AACATCTTTGTCCCTCTTAAATAAAATATGAAAAATCCAAAAAAATCATTAATTAATTTAGAAAAAACACAAAAAAAATTTTATATAAATGTTTTATGTTTATGTCTTTTATTTGTATATAAAAATCCTTATTTATAATAATAAATCAAAATCCAAAAAAAAATGATGAAAAGTTTTACTAAAAAATTTTGTTATAACAAAATTCACAAAAAATTTGTCATAACATACAAAAAATATATATGTCTTTCTCTTTCTTTTTCTTTCTTTTCCCTTTTTTTTAGTATTAATGTAAATATATATGTATTTACATATGTATTTTGTTATAAATCAAAATCCAAAAAAAAATGATGATGAAAAATGTACTTAAAAATTTGTTATAACAAAATTCATTTTGTCATAACACCAAAAATGTTTTTCCTTCTCTTTTTTTTTTCTTTTCCTCTTTTATTAATGTACATTTCTTTAAAAAAATCAAAAAAATTTGATGAAAAAAAATCATTAGTGTTGGTGCCAAAAATGGTACCTCCAAAATTCGCACTAAAGGAGACGAGAGAAAACTGCGAAGTGCAGGTTACTAAGACAGAAGATGCTGGAAAAAAGAGAAGGCGATCGTAAAATGGCGATCACGAAAAAATGAGACCGCTTACACAAGTTGTAAGCTGGAGCCTCCCAATCAAGTCCCTTTTCTGTTACCCCTACCCCTCTATTTATAGACGAGGGGGCTGCCCAAACGGGCAGAATGATAAACTACGGGCTGCCCGGGATACAGGAGAGCCGGGCAGGGAGAAGAGGTGCAAATAACAAAGATAAGGAAAAACGATCAGACCGCTTAAACTGACGATCTCCACTGTCCTGACCGCTTGGTACTTAGAAAATCCTGGTTGAGAAGGTAGCTGGCGGTCTGGGCGATCACACAAACTGAGACCGCTACAACTGAAGAAATTGGCCAGTAAGAGGAGGTCGCGGGCTTTCTGGGCAAACATAATCCCCGCACATTTTTAAGTTGCACCTGGAACTTCGAAAATGTAAGCTTTGACCGCTGAGACCGCGACCATCATTAATGCGGCTTGGTCTATAAATACAGGCTGAAAACTTCATTTTGCAAGACATTGAGGAACTCCACTATTCGAGCGGTCTTTGATAATTAGGCAGGTGCGACCTTACAAAGATGACCATGCTTGATCTCTTAAAAGCTCTCCCATCGAAAGCGAACTCTCCTGGGAAAAAGGAAAGCGTTAGCTCAAAGAAAGGAAAGAAGGCGCCAAAAAAAGTGAGCACTTCAAAGGAGACCGCCCGATCCCCGCTAAAGAAAACTGAGCTTCCTGAGGGCCCGATTGTGCCGGTCTCTGTTGCTTCTGATCTGTCTAATACTTCTTCAGATCCTGTATTGAAATTGCCTGACTTTTCCATTTCTTTTAATTGCCAGAAATCTATGGAGGCACTGGGTGAAACATCTTCCAAGCTTCCTGAGACCGCCTCCACCGAGATCATTCTGGATGGGCTGCGTCAGAAGGGAGCTGAGGCCGAAACCTTAAGGCAGAAGATCGCTGACCAGGAGATCGCTGCAAAGGACAGGAAAAGGAAGAATACAAGTCCATCTAGTTTAACTTATAAGAGGAGCAGAAGAAACGAGGAAGGAGGAGATGTGACCGCCATGGAGGCGACCAGATTTTCTGAATCCATCGATCTGGAAGACTCCGCTGATTTTCAGGTGAATGCTAAGGGCGATCTCCCCTTCCTTCCCGCGGTCTCAACCTTACCAAGAGAGGATGATTCTGGATTAATCGCCTACCTTGATGAGGTTTCTTCTAACAATTCATCTTTTTCATCATTGCAGGTGTTGGATCCCTTAGAGGCTTCAGCTCTCAGAAATGCCGCCGTTGATGAGGAGCTCGCGGGCAGGGAGAAGGAGATCGCCGACGCAGCGATCAAGGCAAAAGAGGAGGAAAGGAAAAAGATAGAAATGGAAGAGATAGTGAAGAGGAGGAAAGAAAAAGTGGTAGAAGAGCAGAGGGAAAAAGAAGAGAAAGAGAAGGAGAAAGAAGAAAAAGATAAGAAAGAAAAGGAGGAGAAAAAAGAGAAGAAAAAGAGGGAGGACGAGGAGAAGAAGAGAGACAAGAAAGATAAGAAAGAAAGGGAAGAAGAGAAGAGGAGGGAGGCGGTCAGAGTTGCTGAGGAGAGAGCGGCTCTGATCGCTGAGGAGAAGAAGAAAGAAGCGGTCAGGGTCGCTGAGGAAAAGGCGGCCCTGATCGCTGAAGAGAGGAAAAAGGTTGAGGTCTTGCAGACTTCGGATAAAAACGGTGAGGAGACCGTGGATAGGCCGCGGATTGCCAAGGAAAAAACTGTGCTTTCTAGCGGTCTCCCGGATGATCTTCTCCAGGGAGATCGTTCGAACAAGGTTGCAGCAGATCGTGCGGCGGCGGCCTCGATTTCGCGAGTTGGTAAGAATAAAATGATTCTTCAGTCAGCTGAGTTCCCTCCATTTCCTACAGTTCGTTTTGCTTCTCCTGAAAGAAAACACGGGATCATTTTTATTGAGACCGACAATGTCTTCTTAAGTAACGAGGAATTAAAAAGGAGAAGAAAAGAGGGAGAAAAAACGCAGAAAAGAGATTTGGAAAGAACGGATCTGGAGCGCTTAAGGGGATCAGATCGTCTTTCTTTGACCGTAGATCCCGCGGTCACTAAAGATATCGGAAGAGCTTTACGTGACTGCGGTCTCGACTTTTTTCCAAGTACTCTTTCTGTTTATTCAAAAAGCTTATCTGATCATATGTTTATGATTGAAATAATCTATCTCCTATGGCCGCAGATAACAAAAATGCTGAGATCGAGGAGGGAGAACTTCTTCAACCCATCGAGATCACCCCTCAGTTAACCAACATCCTCAACCCCATGTTTGAGGATGTTCGTTCTATGCTGATGAGGGAGCGGACGCAGAATGATCAGATCCGTGATCTTGAAGAAAGATTGCGTTCCAATGAGAAGAGGATTCGTGAAGAATGCGATCTGAGGGTTGCCGAGATCGCGCGGGCTCTTAAGAAGGCTGAAAAAGAGGCTGAATACTACAGGGGAAAAGCTGCGGCGCTGTCCGCGGAAAATGAGAGGCTGAGGAGCGGTCACGGAAAGATGCTGATGCGACCGGCCACCTCCAGCGATCATCCGGCGGAGAGACCGCAACCTGAGATTGTACTGATCCCCATGGAACAGGTAGACAAGGAAATGTCGAAAATTCACCGGTCTGCAATGCTGGCTAACCACAGCCTGGTGTCGGTCATGGCCGCAGTGAACGACATGCAAGATGTCGCAGCTCATGTAGGGAGGAACAGGCCTCCTAGGAGATGAACATTTAACCTGAGACCGAGCGGTCTCCAAATTTAAACTGTTTTCGTAAAATTTCACTGTTATTTCTCCATTGATTTGTGGTTGTTTTTGATTTTAATGTTGTGGTCTTGATTTGTTAAATTTCGATCTCTTTATGCCTGGATTGCTTGTATTGCTGCTGTATTTTTTATTGATTGAGATCGCCAACCATAGTATGCTTTCATATTACTTTGCATAGGTCGAGCGGTCTGATCATGTTTTAGCTGGGCGGTCTTCAAGATGTAATGATTACGAAATGACCCTTGGTCTTCTATAAATAGCTGTCTTCATGGTCTTTATTTTATCTTTTCTTGAATGCGCTCTTAGCACCGATCTCATCGATCGCTCAAAATGGTGTCCGCTCGTGCTTCTTCTGCCACCATCTTCCGGAATGCCGATCACAAACAAGGTCGCCTGTCAAAAGATGAATATATTGAGTTCATAAAGAAATACATGATTCAAACTCAGGTGGTTGTGAGACCGCCAACTGAACAAGAAAGGTTGAACTTTTCGGAGGAGAAAAAGTTTATTATCCCTATCGATCACTTTGATAATGGGTTGAGGATTCCCCTCCCATGGGAATGGCTAGAGATCTTAGAATATTACGGCTTCGTGCTCGCCCAGTTGGCCCCGAACTCGATCGGTCTAGTTAATGTCTTCATTAATTACTTGAGATCGGTAAGAGTGAAGTTTACAGTGAATCTGTTTCGTGCAACCTTTACCGCGAAGATCTTGAAGGAAGGCAGAAAAAAGGAAGAGTTCAAAGGGTTGATGTACTTTTCAGCAGACGGAATAAAAATCCTGAATCTTCCAAACAAAATCTCCTTCTGGACAGAAAGGTTTCTTGTCTTTGAAGGTGACCTTGGCGGTCTCAAGAACTCACCTTCTCCACAACCTGACAGTATCTTTAAGAAGATAAGAGCGGTCTCAGAAGAGGAGCTGAGAATCTTGGCTTTCTTGGCAGGCAAGAGGATCGATCTTGTTCATTATCTAGCGATCTGGCCTGAGATCGCCGAGATTACGCCGGCTGAAAGTAAGCTTTTCTTGCGGTCTCGAATAATTTCCTTTCATACCTTTTGTATGTTTTCCTAACTTTTTCCCATTTTTTAGCGACCTTTGCGGTCCCTGTTCAAGATCCGATCTCCCCGGCTGCAGAGGTTCTTACTCAGAGGGAGAGGAGGCTGAAGCGTGAGGCCGATGTGTTTGGCACCACCTCTGAGACCGCCGAGCGAGATTTTCCATTGATCGGTTTCAAAAGAAAAATGAAAGACATTAAAGGAAATCCTCTCCTCAAATGGGCGGCCAAAGGAAGGTCTGTGAAGGTTTCCACCGATCTTCCTTTATGGAGTGGAAAAGTGACCCGCCACGCATATGCGGTCACTGCTGCTCTATACGGCAAAAAGAATACAAACGAAATATTGAATATAGAGACCGATGCTCTCCCCGACCTCTGTGCCCAGGTGACCGCTAGGAGCGCGATCTTAAATCACCATATGGGGCGATCTCTTCGCGGTGCTCTGGACGAAATAACTGCTTTGCAAGAAGAAAGAAAAGTAAGAATTTCACTTAATATTTTATGAATGCGTTACCTATGATCGCGCGGTCTTAACACATATCTCTTTTGCAGCAATCTGAAAATGCAGCTTATGACCCTGAAAATCCGACTTTTCAGAGGGCTATGATGCATCATATTAAGGAGACCGCCGACCAAGTGCTGAATGAGGTTCGAGTTCGAGGTGGTTTTACTGAAGAGTATAAGGACATTACATTTGCCGATCTCTTCCCTGATGCGGCACAAAGGATTGAAGAGCAATCTTTAACTACTGAAGAGACCGCGGATTTTATTGACGAGACCGCTGGTCAAGATGAAGACGTGGTGATCGAAGATGAAGAAAGCGGAAGCCGTTACACTCAAGGCCGGGACTCAAGCTCGGGTTCTAGCTCTGGATCCAGAATTCCTCTTAGTAAATCGGAAGAATCTTCTGCAGACACTGACTCCACTTCTTCAGATGAGCGATCTCTGAAGAGATCAAAAAAGGAATGAATTGTAGTGATATATTTTTTTTTTGGAGACCGAGCGGTCTCGTTGTAACAGATATTTTAGAATATATATGAAAATTGGATTTTTGTTAAGTTCTGGGCAAACTTGTTTTTGATGTACATTTATTTGTTCTTCTGAGTTCAAAAATCGGCATTCGATCTCAATGCCTTGGGTTTATTACGTAATTTTCATATCAACATTAAAGAACTACAGATGGCGATCTCTTGAAAAAGACATCAAGGATTTTGAGGGAAAAGTAACTTTTGCGTAGATAGAACTACTTCTGCGGTCTTGAGATAATCAAACCACTGAAAGAATATTTAGCAATTTAACTGTGATCAGAAAAATAACCAATTTATTTGCAACAGTTATGCGGTCTCATATTACACAGATCGCGATACAAAGGAATTATCTTGAAGATTTGAACTTATTGGACTCTGGGTGATCGGCGCCCAAATGACTTTCAGGAAATCCATCTGATAAAGATCCCTTGATAGTCAAGGTTATTACTTGAAAAAAGGAAATAACTCTTCATAAATTTAGTTCAGCGATCTCATTATATTCAGACCGCCCTTGAAGAAGAAACCCCACTTTCCCTTGATAAGAACACCATGATTATTTCATGTAACTTTGAATAACAAGGAATATCGGAATCTCGTTCTTACTGAGACCGGGCCGACCTCTATCGGGCTGGCATAGAAGATTCCTGAATAGCGACCTCAATTATCCTGGAAAAAATTTCATCTGACGATCACAAGCGACATCACTCTTTATAGGAAAGAAAAATTGGCGGTCTCATAAACTTCTGACCGCCCGATCTCTGTACAAAAAGATTAAGAGAGATTTTTTTTTTGTAGTAAGAAGATGGGAAAAAGGGATCTCAAAGATGACCCAAAAGGATGGTGTGGTCATGCCGCGGAGGCTATACCGACATTGCCTTTTTAAAAGAATTCCCGAGTTTACTACAAATATGCCAATCCAAGGTTCAGGCGACGGTTATGGATGTTTCTGACCGCCCCTTACCTAACCACGCTTCAACGAGTGTTCGAGAGTTACAAATCAAAATGATCTGTAGGGCAGGTGTGGTCATGCCGCGGAGGCTATACCGACATTGCTTTCCCTGAAAGATCGTTAAGATCGTAACAATGTCCTTCCTATTGCATGACAGAGCTGAGCCAGCCACCCAGACCCCCTTGAAAAGCTGAGGTGTGCCAGATGTCAGCAAGGACCCGGTATCCTAAACTTCCACCGCTCGAGCTTGGCGAGCTACTGCTACACAGATTCGAAATCTCCCCGACATCTGTGGTCCTGGCAGAATTACACGTCGAGCTGACAAGTCGAGGGGGAAGATAGTAGGATCCGTCGATGTCTCACTTGACAGGTTTTTGGCTTTTTCAAAGAATAACATGCTTAAAACTTTGTCACCCATCACTCATATTGCGAATGCTTTGATAATACATTTAAGAAAAGAAGAGTTTGAGATCATCTCCGCTCCATGAATGAGGCAATTCTTTCCCTTCATAAGTTTGGAGATGGTAAGCGCCATTTTTAAGTACGCTCTTCACCACAAACGGTCCCGCCCAGTTTGGGTTAAGCTTTCCGACTGAACCAGCTCTTGCTGCTGAATCTACTTTCTTTAAGACTAGATCCCCAACAGCGAACTCCTTGGTTCTTACATTTTTGTTGAATAGCCTCGCCATTCTTCTCTTCACCTCTTCTTGCCTGATGATTGCCGTATCTCTCAGCTCCTCAATTAAATCAAGGCTGCATTTTAGCTCCTCATCATTTCCTTCCATCCAATCAATTTGATTTTGTTGTGCCAATAACACTCTCGGGCTTTTTACTTCAAACTCCACCGGAATAAGTGCTTCGGAACCGTGCGACAGTTTGAACGGAGTTTCTCCAGTAGCAGAACTCGGAGTTGTCCTCAAGGCCCATAAGACGGAAGGTAATTGTTCTGCCCAGTTGCCCCTGACATTTTCTACTTTCTTCTTCAAGAGATTTATGATGAGTTTGTTGGCGGCTTCTACCTGTCCATTGCTTCTAGGGTGATGTACGGAAGCGAAACGTAGTTCGATGCCAATTTGCTTACAAAAATTAATAAGAGTCGAATTATTGAATTGAGAACCGTTATCCGTGATGATTGCCATTGGAATCCCATGTCGACACACTATCTCTCCCCAAATAAAATTTTTCACGGCTTGAGTGGTAATTTTGGCCAATGCTTTTGCCTCTATCCATTTGCTGAAATAGTCAATCATGACTATAATATATCGACGTTGTCCACTTGCCATAGGGAAAGGCCCAATCAAATCCATCCCCCAAACTGCAAACGACCATGGAGTTGCTATCGACTTGAGTTGTTGAGCCGGCTGATTTTGGAGAGGAGCGAACTTCTGGCACTTTACACATTTCTTAGCAAATTTTTCCGCATCTTTCCTCATTTGAGGCCAAAAATACCCTTGCCTTAGAATTCTTTTTTCCAACATTCTAGCTCCAGAGTGACTTCCACATTCTCCAGAATGGACCTCCTGAAGGACCGCTGGAATTTCCTCCTCTGAAACACATCGTGCTAATGGTGAAAGGAAAGTTCTTCTATAAAGCACTCCTGCAACAAGATAATAGTTAGCTGCTTTCCGTTTAAACCTTTTCCTATCCTTTATTGATGAATGGAGCTCTCCAGTTGAAAGATAAAGAACAAACAGATCCATCCAAGATGAACGTTGATTAATCTCCATGACCTCTCCTTCTTCAATCGCCGGGCGAAACAACTCCGAAGTTGTTCCTCCTGAGAGAAGCCCAAACTTTGCCAACTCGTCTGCTTCCACGTTCTCACCTCTTGGAATATGATTGATGGTAAAGCTTTTGAATTTCCCAACCTCATTTTTTACCAGAGTTAAATACTGCTTTAAAATACTATCTCTAGTCTCGAAAATCCCATTTACTTGAGAAGCCATCACCAAAGAATCTGTGAAAACTTCGACATCGTCAATCCCCAGCTCCATGGCAAACTTGAGACCGGCTAGCAAAGCCTCATATTCTGCTTGATTGTTTGTTACTTGAAAATAGAACTTCAGTGCTTGATCAAGCCTTACTCCATTTGGGTTGATTAAGATAACTCCTGCTCCGGAAGAATTTTTCCCTGAGGCTCCATCCACAAAGATTTTCCAGGCAAGGGGCACTCTGACCCCCTTCTGCGACTCAACTTCTTTAGCATCCACCATGAAGTCCGCTAAGACTTGAGCTTTGATTGCCATTCTTGGAACATAGGATATGTCAAACTCACTGAGCTCTATTGCCCACTTTGCCAATCTGCCTGAATGCTCCGGCTTCTCCAAGACACTCTTTAATGGAAGGTCAGTGACGACTAAAATCGAATAAGCTTGAAAATACGGTCTTAGTCTTCTTGCTGAAATTACGAGCATTAAGGCTAGCTTCTCTAGGATTGGATATCGAGTCTCTGCATTCTTCAAAATTCGGCTTACATAGTAAACTGGAAATTGTTTCTTTTTCTCTTCTCTGACCAAAACAGAGCTTATAGCATCGGCGCCAACTCCCAAATACAGGAAAAGATCTTCCCCTTCTCGCGGGCTTTGGAGCAGAGGAATTGACGTTAACTGCTTTTTAAGCTGACTGAAAGCATCATCACACTCTTGAGTCCATTCAAACTTGGCCCCTCCCCAGAGGGTCTTAAAGAAAGGTGCACTTTTATCCCCTGACCGGGAGATGAATCGACTCAAGCCTGCCATTCTCCCTCCCAACTGTTGAACTTCTTTTGGGGTTTTGGGAGGTGGCATTTCCAAAATAGCTTTTACCTTGTCTGGATTGGGCTCAAACCCTTCTGGAGTGAGGAGATGACCCAAAAATTTACCTTTGTTTGCTCCAAAAACGCACTTCAATGGATTCAACCTCATATTGAAAATTCGTATGGTTGCAAAAGTTTCCGAGAGATCTTCGAGATGAGAGGAGAAGGATTTGCTTTTCACCAAGAGGTCATCGACATACACCTCAAGGTTCCTTGCCTTCTGACTTTTGAAAACTGTATCCATCATTTTTTGGTAAGTTGCTCCAGCATTTTTCAACCCGAAAGGCATCACGAGATAACAGAAGCAACCATCATTTGTGATAAACGAAGTATGCGGTATATCTGGTTTATGCATCCTGATTTGGTGGTAACCTGAAAAAGCATCTAAAAAACTCATAAAAGAATAACCTACCGCAGAATCCACTAAAGAATCTATTTGAGGCAAGGGATAGCAATCCTTGGGGCAAGCTTTATTGAGTTTGGTAAAATCGACACACATCCTCCACTTTCCACCTGGATTAGTTACCATTACAACGTTTGACACCCACTCCGGATACTGGATCGGTTGAATGAACTTTGCCTTCAGAAGCTTCTCTACCTCTTCACGGATAGGTTGAGCCAGAGTAGTTGCAACAGTTCTCTTCTTCTGCTGGACCGGAATGACGTTTGGACTAATGTTGAGGTGATGGCAAGCAACATCCGGATTCACTCCAGGCATGTCGTCTGCCGACCAAGCGAAGATGTCTAAATTTTGCAGGAGACAAGAGATGAGCTGACTCTTGTCGGCTTCAGATAATTCAGCGTTGATGGAGAGGCTCTTGCTCTCATCTTCCTCGCTGATCTGAACATTTTGAGTTGCTTGGGCAGTTTCCAAGCGGACTCCGTCTCTCGCATCCTCCACTTCTTCTGTAGTTTGAACTTGTTCAGGAACTTCAATGGATTCAGTCATCATAACTTCCTGGGGTGGAGAAGACATGATCATGTTGACCGTCTTTACATAGCATTCTCTAGCTTTCCTGGGGTCGCTCCTGATTCGATGTTGTTTGCCATTCAAGGCGAACTTCACCGCTTGATGATAAGTGGAGACAATGGCTTGATACCCGTTCAGAAAAGGTCTCCCGAAAATTGCGTTGTAGCTACTGGGAGCATCAACGACTATAAATTTGACCAGCCTTACTATTCCTCCAAGAATCACGGAGAGGGTGACGAGCCCTTCAACTTCTTTCTTTTCTCCTGAAAAACCATAAAGAGGCCCTTCAGTTGGTAGGAGAGGTTTACCTGTCTTTAATGCCTCAAAGGCAGGCTTAAAAAGCACATTGACTGAGCTCCCCGTATCTACTAGAATTTTTTCCACCTTATAGTTTTCGATCACAGCTTTGATGATGACTGCATCATCAAAGGGATTCGCGGTCTGAGGAAGATCTTCATCTCCAAAAGTGACCGTCCCTCGAATCATAGCCGAAGAAGTAGCGGCAACCTCTGACTGATAAACTCTCTTCAGACTTGCCTTTCTTGAGGACTCCGGGCCTGCACCCCCATGGATGCAGAAAAGGTTGCCCAAGGCACCCTCATCATTAGCGTCTACACATTCGCTGGGAAAACCGATGTTGCCCAGATGGCCAACATCATCTACTTCCTCGCACTCCCAGTGGACTTCTGCTACCTCCTTGGCCTTGGAGGTTGAAGCTTTGGCAGAGTCATTCTTTTTAATGAGATCGCGGAGCTTCCCCTCCTTTAATAGTTTCTCTAAAAATAGGCGGAGAGCTCTACAGTCTTCTGTCAAATGCCCCCTATCTCTGTGATACTCACAGTAGAGGGTTGGGTTTCTGGTTTTCGGATCAGAATTCAGCGGAGCTGGCCTCTTAAAAAAGGGCTGTTTCTGAAGAACTTGCAGCACTTCATTCATAGAAACACCAAAGTCCGTGAAGGACTCTTGGGATTCATTATAAAGTGAAGGAATGGATAGAAGAGGAGGTTGAGTATACTGGATCTGGTGGATGGGGGTGACTTGCGGAGCAGGAGTAGCAGGAGTTTGAAGAAATGAATTTTGAGGTGGGAAAAATTGATTACCTCGGTTGAAGCGGTTGTTGCGGTAATTCTTACCTCTTGGAGCTGGAGGCGGAAGCTCTTGTTTAGTTTTTGAGGAAGATGGAGCAGGATAGAATCCCGCAGAGCCTTTCTGAGTGGCTCTGTTGGTCAGATTGCTCACGTAGGTGGGGTTGTTCATCTCCCCTTCTATATAGCGATTGGCGATGCTGATCAGCTCCTGATAAGAGCCAGGCTCTTTGGTTGTGACTTTGAACTTCAGAGGACCCTCCTGCAGGCCGCTGATCAAAGCCACCATATAGAGCTCGGGATCCATGTCTCTGACCCCCAGGATCTCTTTCTGAAAACGGTCAACGAAATGCGCTGCAGTTTCGTTGTCCCCTTGCCTGATCTTGAAGAGGGTCGCAGGACCACTCTTCCTTTTCTTTGTAGTGGCGAACCTCAGGAGGAGCTCTTGCCTTAGGGCAGCAAAGCTTGGGATAGACTGGCAAGGCAGCTTATAGAACCATTCCATGGCTGACCCATCGAAGGAGGTGACCATTAGCTTGCACCTCACTCCATCTGAAATGTTCCTGAGAGCCACGGCAGACTCGAAGGCTTGAAGATGACACATGGGGTCGGTCTCTCCCGTATACACTGGGAGTCGAGGTTCTCTGAACCCGTGAGGAATGGGATCCCGACGAATTTCATCGGTAAAGGGGGAGGGCTCCCCTAATTCAGAAGGCCCCAGAGGAGGTAAAAAGGAAGTAGGAGGAGCTTGAGGGTAAGCAAACCCTTCTTCAAAATTCAGGGTCTGAGCCGGAGGCCCCTGGGCCGCGGCTCGGAAGGAATTATGACGAGCGGCGAACTCCTCATGCTGAGATCGCTGAGGAGCTGCGGGCTGGAAAATGGGATGATCGCTATGGTGACCGCTTGCCACTCGGTCAGGAGTAGCGATCTGAGAGGCTTGAGGAAGGATTTTCTGGGAGATCGCGGCCAGAACCTGGTTCATGGCCTCAATCTGTTTCACGGACTCCTGCTGAGTCCGGACAACTTCTTGTCGATCTCGAGCGGCCTCCTGCTGAGACCGCGCGATCTCTTGCTGAACAGCGGCAGCGTCCTGCCTAGCTCGGGCGGCCTCGCGAAGAGCCTGCTCTACGCGAAGCTCGAAGCGGCGCTCCATCGCCTCTAACGGATTGTGATCGGAAGGGGGAACACTGGGAGACCGCAAGGGACGACCTCTACGGCGATCAGCCATCTTGGAAGTCTAAGATTCACCTGACACTTCGAATCTGAAGGTCGCGTGTTCGTTCTGTTGGTGCCAAAAATGGTACCTCCAAAATTCGCACTAAAGGAGACGAGAGAAAACTGCGAAGTGCAGGTTACTAAGACAGAAGATGCTGGAAAAAAGAGAAGGCGATCGTAAAATGGCGATCACGAAAAAATGAGACCGCTTACACAAGTTGTAAGCTGGAGCCTCCCAATCAAGTCCCTTTTCTGGTACCCCTAACCCTCTATTTATAGACGAGGGGGCTGCCCAAACGGGCAGAATGATAAACTACGGGCTGCCCGGGATACAGGAGAGCCGGGCAGGGAGAAGAGGTGCAAATAACAAAGATAAGGAAAAACGATCAGACCGCTTAAACTGACGATCTCCACTGTCCTGACCGCTTGGTACTTAGAAAATCCTGGTTGAGAAGGTAGCTGGCGGTCTGGGCGATCACACAAACTGAGACCGCTGCAACTGAAGAAATTGGCCAATAAGAGGAGGTCGCGGGCTTTCTGGGCAAACAATTAGGAAAAAACCAAAAAAAAAATTTTGTATGTATTTTTTCATTTTTATTCTATCTTTGTTTCTTTTCTTTTATTAAGTATTTGTATATATGTATTTTGTTATAAAAAATTAAAAAAAAATCCCAAAAAAAAATAATAATATATATATCTTAAAAACTCCAAAAAAAATGATGAAAAAAACTATCAAAAAATCCAAAAAAAGAATAAAACCCCTACTTTGCTTTTTGTTACTTCTAAGGCTAGGTTAGGTTTATCTTTAAGCGTTTTTCATTATTTTTGATTTACTAAAACCATATTATTTGTATCATAGTTTGTAGGTTTAAATTTTTGGAATTTTAGTTGTAAAAAATATTTTGTGATTTTAATTCAATTTGAGAACAAAATTTTTAGCACTACCTCGAGTTAACCCTAAATAGATTCGCTTTTGTATTAAATTGGCAAACCTTTTTTAGATTCAATTATTCTAACTCGAAACTTGTGAAACTTTAGGAATATTCTAATCTACTAAATTTTGCTCTCAAATCCTTTTTTATTATTCTAGTTTTTCTTTTGAAACCCTCACCCCTTTAGCTTGGCATAAATAAAGTAAAAGAAGAAGTTTTAAAAGAAATCATGTGTCAATGGGAATAAAAAGATTCCAGAAACACAGGCACCCAATATTGTTAAAAGAAATCCCGTGTCAATGGGAATAAAAAATAAAATTCTGTAAACACGGGCATTGGGTTAAGTTTAAAAAGATTTCAATTATCCCCCGTAAACCAACGCTGGGAATCAAAGCAAAACCACCAAAATGGTGGGGGGTGAGAGGATTAAATCCATCACCCCTAATCCAAGCACTCTTCTTTTTGCCAAGGCTACCTTTTTTCCCCTACCCCTTAGCCAATAAAATTGTAGGCTAGATTTTAATTTAAAAAGTTTGCGAAAGCATAATTGGTAGGTTTTATTTATTCTTACAAATTTTCTTTAAAAAGTTAAAGTTTTATATAATTCTACTCTAATTAAAGGCGCCAAAGACTGCAATATTCGACGCTATTTAACTAACTTTAGAAGTCTCGCTAAAACTTTTTTGCTCTTTTTAAATCATCTTCATAATTTAGGACTTACCTCTTTAAATCTCCTAAATTTATTTCGATCTCACTTTTGATTAAATAAAAACTTTAGTAATTAGAAATTTTATTGAACGTCTTATAGGTATCCCTTAATTTTTGCTCTGGAATAGCAAAAGCTTAAGTATGGGGGTATTTGATGAATAGAAAATATTGCATATTTTTAATATAATTTCTAGCCTAATTTGGGTATTTTTGTACATGCAATATGTAAATTATTGAAATAATAGCTTGTTTTATCTTGTTTGTAAATATATGTAAATATTATAAGTATAAATAAATATTGATATATTTTTTAATACATATATACTTATGTATATATGTAATAATAAATAGTATATATGTATATATGTAATAAATACATATATGTATATATGTAATAATAAGTATATATATATTTTATGTATCTTATTTAGTGTATGTTTTATTTAAACGTATATTTTATTTAGTGTATAATAATGTTGTATAAAACTATAATATATTTATATATATACTAAGTTAATAAAAAATCATTTTTTTAGTTAGTTGTTTTATAATTAAAGTTAATAAAAATATGTTTTTAAATTTATTAAAGTTGATATATTTTAAATATTAAATATCTGTAAATATATATTATAAATAAAATGTTCCCCTGCTAAACAGAGAAGCGCGCTTGGTCGAGTGGTTTGGTTGGCTTAACCTTGGCAAAGGTGGTCGGTTCGAAACCTGGCCAGCGTCATTTTGCACAAATTTAATCCGCCAGCTGCTATCCCGCTGCCCGCTGCCCGCGCCCGTGCCCTGCTGCCCGCTGCCCTGCCTCCATGCGCCAGCTCGAAGCCCACCAGCCAATCTCCTGCTCAGCCCGCCAGCTTACCTTCCAGCCCTCTAACCGTACCCCACCTTCTAGAACCAGACCAGCTGCTACCCGCCAGCTGCTCTTCCAGCTGCTATCAAATTCTTTCCTTTTTTTTTTACTACTAAATGCAGCCCATTTTCTCTATAAATAGGAGCCCCTCCCCCTCACTAATTCCCTCCTCTTGGATTGCCCTTTTTTGGGTGATCTTCCACAATCCTTACCACCTTAGTTTTTGTATTTTATTTTTGTATTTTATTTTTGTAATTTCTTATATAAATGTTGTAATTTTATTTTCATGTTTTGTTTTTTATATAAATTAATTAAATGTTGTAATTTTTAGTAATCTTTTTAAATGTTGTAGTGTTTTTATAAATGTTGTAATTAAATGTTGTAATGTTTTTATTTTTGCAATTTTATTTCGTGTAACACCGTTATTATGGCAATAAATAAATTTAGTTTTTATTTCGTGCATTTTTTATTCGTAGCGTAATTTCAATTCTACAATTTCATTTCTGCACTGCAATTTCAATTTCTAACTTAGCTTTATTTATGCACCGTATTTCAATTCATAAACTTAGTTTCATATCCGCACTTCAATTTTGCAATTTTTCTTTCTTTAGCTAGATTTATTTGTCGCCATAACATCGATTTTCCTTTAGATTCAAATTTATTCGTCCTCGTAAACTTTTCCTCTTTTTCTTCCTTGACACGGAATCGATGGAGCCGAATATTACGTTTTTGTTTATTTTCGTTTTAATTCGAATTTTGGTTATCTCTTTTTTCGCTTTGATTCGAATTTACTCGCCGTCATAATTTTCGTTCTTTTTTCGATTGTATAGGGGGCCACTATTTCAGTGGTACTCTGTGAGCAGCCACTTTGTGCATTTATTGTCAAAGGTTAGGTCTTTCTCCTCTATGAGAAGCCACTTTGTGCATAGTGCCAAAAGTTAGGTCTGTTTCCAATCTTCCCCCGCCCATACCCCCAATGATTGGGGACTATATGGGTTCTGTTGTTGTTGTTGTTGTTCTTCCTTGAAGCGGTAGAGAGTAGAGCGGAATATTATGTTTTCGTTTATTTTCATTTCAAAGCAATTTTCGTTCTCGTTATGTTTCGTTCCCACAATTTCCTCCTTCATTGTTTTCGTTATTTTTGCTTTTGTTTTATGTTATCGTTTATGTGTTTGTTTATTTTACGTCTTTTCGTTGTTTTATGTTTTCATTACTTATGTTTTCGCTATTTCTCTTCATAGCTTAGTTTTATTTTATTGTCATGCATTTATTTCCCGTCTACCCGTTTGGGTAGAACTTGCACTGCATTTATTTCCTGTCTACCCGTTTGGGTAGAACTTGCTCACGCATTTACTTCCCCTCTACCCATTTGGGTAGAGACTGCATTCCTTTAATTTCTGTCCTTTAATTTCAGTCATTTAAATTCCCGTAGAGTGCGTGAGTTTTTCATTTAGTGCGTCCTTTTTCTTTTTATCGCTTTTCTTGGTTTTTGCTAAACGCACACCAAGCCCGCGATTATTATCATTTATTGCTTTCTAAATTATTGCAAACTTAAAAATCAATCGATCTTTTCGATAAAACAATAGCCGTAGCTCGAAGTAACAATACTCGACGGGACCCAGGACTAAATACGACCTTGATATGATTTTTTATCATATATACTACACGCGATAGGTGCGCTTGCCTCCTGTCTCCGTCCTATTTTCTTATCAGTCATCTGAGTCTGTACTTACTTTTTACTTTTTTCTTTATCTCTACATCTCTTATGACCACTTGAGGAAAGCAATGTTCGCCACCTATGCCCACCTTCCCACTTGGTCATCTGAGCCTGTAGCCATTTCATACTTCGTTACAGGAAGTTATCTCATCTCATATGGTCCTTCGGGACCATTTGGGAGAAAATAGGATTTATCAGGTATGCAACAGACCGGGCGGTTTGACTCATTAAATCGACCGGCTTGGGATAAGTAGGTACATCATAATATATCAGGCGGTTTGGAATCTCTAAACTGATCGGCTTAATATACTAACCAATTGGTTGGAATTATCCTAGCCGTAAAAGCTAGAACGGGTTATTATAAAAATCCATAAGGCAAGGATCAGGGTTTCAAATATAACCATGACCGATCGGTTTTCTCATTCGGTCTATGATTCTATCATCCTTATGGGTATCTGTTTTATTTGCTCAGTTAAAATCAAGTCCACAGAAAAGTGATTATGATTTTTAAGAGGATGAATATTACCAAGCATCAAGTCACTGACCGCTCGAGTTATATATGTTGGACATGTGTGTCACATCCCTTTGTTTGAGAATAACAAATCCCAAATTGTATTTGATCTTGCTTGTCGTGTGTTTATTGTGTTCAGGAACTATAGGTGCAATACTCCACAGGTAGAAAGCAGCCTGGAACCAACAAACTGAACTGGAGCACTACCGCCAGCGTTAGGGGTTAATGCACGCGCTAACGCTACCGCCAGCGCTACCACTACCGCCTGGCACTATCTAAAGTTCGTGCAAAATGCTGCGCCACTGATGGTTTCGCAACCGCTCCATACGAGCAGTACCGCCAGCACTAGAGCTACCGCCAGTGCTATCTCAAGTTTGTGCACTGCGCCACGCCGCCGACGGTTTCGCAACCGCTCCACACAAACGCTACTGCAGGCGCTAGGAGCTACCGCAGGCGCTATCTTCAAGTTTTATAAATTGATGGGATCTCTCTCATTTCGGTTAGAGCTTCCAGAGAGATTAATTGTGCCAAATTTCCAGAGTTGTTACTCTGCCGAAAGCTCATCTCCCACTCAAAGCCAAAGAAGATTTCTGGAGAAGGAAGGAACCACGCTGCATCCGAAGAACGATCGCTTCAACCTCGCTTGTGCTACAGCGATCCTTCATCCTCAACTTTAGAAATCTCATAGAGGGAGTTCTTGTTATTTGCTTTATTTCATTATTGTAATTTTTGTAGTAGAATTTGCCTTGTGTTGGCGACTAGGTCCTTGCGCGGCTTAGGGGGTAATTCGCCGCGTGAGTTGGCGACTAGGTCTAGGAGATTAGATCTAGGGGTGCTTGAGGCTATATTCGGGGAAGGATTGGCTCTAGCAGCTTGAGGTCATATCCGGGGAAGGATTGGCTAAAGCCAACCGGTTTGTGGGGATACAAGTCGGTATAGAAAAGGAAAATTTGTTTTACTTTGTACGCCTCTGTTGGGGGAATGATTTCTCTTAACCCCTAGAAATAAGTTGAATATGAATTCTAAGAAAGAAAAACAAGGTTAAGTAAATATGCGTCGAATACTATTCGACGCAACGTCGAAATGAACTCGACGTTTCCTTCAGATTGAGTCGAAGTAACTTTAGGAAGATTTCGACGTATGTGTTGTCGACGCTACTCTGATTTCTAGTCGACGCATATGGAGAAGTCGACGCACCTTAGTCGACACACCTTCCTTATTCTCCTCTCGACGTCCAGCCAAGAAGAACTCGACGTTTACGTCGAGTGATAATCGACGCACGTCGATTTATATGACAGATTTAAATATGCGCCTGATCTCTTTCCTTCTTTCAGTAGATCTGATTTGTATGGAATAAATGTCAATATTTTATATCCGTTCTGAATCATCCTTTCCTTATATCTGATTCTTGGCTAATTTGATTAAACTTATTTGGACATTATTTGAAATCAAAATTAGTTCTTTCCTTCTACAAAAATAAATATTATGGAAACATTTTCATCTTTCTATTTTTCTGACTGCTAATTGATTATCCTCCTATAGTATTATTTTGAATTAACAGAGCTATAAATAAAGAGGAGGTCGGCAGAAAAAGAAGAACAAGTGATTCACCATTTTACATTTGAAAAAGAGGAAGAGCTCCCAAGTATAGAGAGAAAATTGAGAAATTGTTCTGCAGCAATATTCAAGCACTTCTTCTTCTCCTGCTTCTGAAGTCATTCTGCTGCAAGTTCTGATAGCTCTCACAAAGAGAGAAAAGCTACAAATCTTCTTCTCTCTATAGAAGAAAGATTTAATTCACTTCTTGTGCTTCCAATCTTCTTGCTTGGAAGAAGATTCAATCTTGTTCTTATTTCTTTTTTTCTTTCTTATTCTTACTTAAATATTATAAAAGAGTTTTTAGAATCTCTCTTCAAAAAATTCAGTGTACTGGTTCTAAGAGTCTCCTTGTCAAAAGACTCAGGGTGGTTTTAAGAGTCTCCTTGTCAAAAGACTCAGAGTGGTTCTAAGAGTCTCCTTATCAAAAGACTCAGTGCAAGATAGTGAATTCCTACCAAGGGGGTAGAAGAGTGGACTACCCAAAGTTTGGGGAACCACAATATTTTCTTGTGTTGTGCTGTGATTTCTTTTCTTGCATTTACTTTCTTTACTTGTTTAATTCTTGTTGGTGTGTGGGAAGCTATAATCTGTGATCATACACATATATATATTAACTTTGCACAAAATAATTTCTAATCTCTATTCACCCCCCCCCCCCCCCTAGAGAATTCTAGTGAGGTAAACTGTGCACTTTCAATTGGTATCAGAGGCAGGTTGATCTAAAAAGGGTTAACTCCTTGATCAAAAAGATCCTACCTCTTGTTTTTATATATATATTTTTCTACAAAATTATTTTCATGGCACAAATCAAAGATTATGCTTCCACCAGACCACCAATTTGCAACCTTGAAACGTTTGCACTTTGGAAAACAAGAATTAGAATCTATTTAAACTCTATTGATGATGAATTATTTAATGTTGTCATGACAGGTCCCCCAAGCCATTCAAAAAGGATTCAAGTGGAAAAGCAACTGAAACACCTGCTCCAAAGGCTGAATGGACAGAAGAGGAAAAGAAAGCCCAAGCATATGATGCCAAGGCTATGAATATCCTAGTTTCAACTCTCTCAGATGAAATCTTCCAAAAGATTGCTGAGTGTGAGTCAGCTAAGGAAGTATGGGAAGATCTCACTAAAATGGTTGAGCGAAGTGCTGATGAGAAAAAGGACAGAAAGGCACTACTCATCTCCCAATATGAAAACTTCCAAAAGAAAGAGAGTGAAAGTGTTGCTGACATGTATTCAAGATTCAGCCTCATAGTCAATGAATTGAGAACACTTGAGAAGGACATATCTCTTACTGAGATAAATGACAAATTGCTGACTTGCTTCCCTAGCTCTTGGGATTAAAGAATCTGGCCAATCAAAGACTCCAGAAGTCAAAAAGAAATCTCAACAGATGTCCTATTAGGTAAATTAAAATCCTATGAACAACTGTTGAAAACAAGGGCTGAGAAAGAAGAAAAAGAAAAGGCTTCTCCACTCCCAAAAGAAAAGAGTATTGCTTTGAAGGCTGTTGAAGGAATACCCTCTACAAGTGATGAGGAGCTGATCAGTCTACTGGCCAGAAGGTTCAAGAAGTGGATCAAAACAGAAGGATCTAGAGGAAGAGATTCAAAAACCAGGTATAATAAAACACCTACTAAAGAAATTATATGCTACTCTTGCAGGAAACCTGGACACATTGCACCTGATTGTCCTAAAGAGATCAACAATATGAAGGATCCAAAAAGAACAGATCTAAAGAAGAAGAAGAAGAAAGAAAAAGGATTCATTGCTCAATCTTGGAGTGATTCAGAATCTGAAGAAAGTACCTCATCAGATGATGATCAGCAAGAGGTCAAGCAAGAGGAAACCTGTCTGATGGCCACTGAGAAGCCTGATGATACATCTATGGTAAATATACTTGATAATATAGATTTCTCTTCTACTGATTTCAAACAAAGTTTCAAAGAATTCTGTTTAGATCTAATCAAATCTGAAAAAGAAGTAAAAGAATTAAGAATTGAATTAAAAAAGCTCAAACAGGAAAATACACATCATAAAAATAAGCTCAATCTAGAACTCTCAGAAAAGGAATTAGGCAAAATCTATTCAGAAAATCTAACACTAAGAAAGGAGCTTGCAAAGGCTAAAGTCTTTGAAGACTCTCTAAATGGGAAAGGTCAGAAGCTCAAAAACATTTCTGAGAATCTCACTAATAGATTTAGACAGCTAAATCAGAATACTAATGAAGCATCTAAACCTCAAACCTCCAGCAAATCTGTCTGGAAACATCCAATTCACTTCACTAGGGAGAATTATCTAACAGGAGAAAGATTACAAGAAAGTCCTGAAATAACCACTGTTTTTAATAAACCTAATCCCATTACAGATAAAGGAATCTTAGGAAAATATCCTCAGAAAAATTTTGAACATGCATCGAATTCTTACCAACGTGCGTCGAGTACTAATCGACGCTTATACCAAAATGCATCGACTTCTACTCAACGCAACCTCTCTCATGCTTCAACTGAAAGTAGACTCAGAATGAAGAAAGCATCGACTCCATATCGACGCAATCAGAAACCTACGTCGAATTCATATCGACGCAACCATAAGTCTACGTCGATTAACTATCGACGCAATAATTCAGACAGAAAATTTTCTGTTTCCAAACAGGTCTCTCAATCCATGTCCTTCTATTATGAACATTATTTCTGTGATATCATCCAAGAAGATTGGTATGATAAGCCAGTACCCCATAAGAAGGAAGGATACCCTGAAAAACCCACTTATTCTTTTATTAAATCTTTTACTAATGAGAGGAAGGGACCCCAGCTCAGCAGGGTCCAAACTAATGTTTAATATTCTATGTGCAGATGTATCACATCTCCAGGATGGTGTGGTACTTGGACAGTGGATGCTCCATGCACATGACAGGATGCAAAAACCTATTAATCAACTTTGAGGATAGACTTGGACCATCAGTAACCTTTGGAGATTCTAGCTGTGGCCAAACCAAGGGCTTTGTAGATTTGAAAGAAGGGAAAGTCACCTTCAAGAATGTGGCAGTAGTCAAAGGACTAAAGCACAATCTGATAAGTATAAGTCAGATATGTGAAAATGGTAGGTATGAGGTAAAATTCACCACACTATTCTGCCATATTATTGATATCAAGACTGGTGCTACAGTACTAAATGGAACTAGAAAAGGAAAAGTATATGTAGTGGACTTTAGCTCTTCACCCACAGAAGTTTGCTTATTCAACAATATCATAGATAAAAATGAACTATGGCATAGGAGACTAGGTCATCTAAACCACAAAACCATTAGTAAACTAGCAAAGAATAACCTAGTCAGAGGTTTACCAAAGGGTAGGTACTCTAAGGATTCTCTATGCAGACCTTGCCAACTGGGAAAACAGATCAAATCATCTTTCAAACCCATTGGTAAGGATGACTCTCCCAGGGCCCTATACTTACTACACATGGATCTCTTTGGTCCCATATCCACTCAGAGCTTAGGTGGAAAATCCTATACCTTGGTTATTGTTGATGATTATTCTAGGTTTAGCTGGGTATTCTTTCTAAGGGTTAAATCTGAAACCCATAAAATTCTCTCAAAATTCATAAAACAAATTCAATCTGAGTTCAACTCCAATGTTTCAATTATAAGAAGTGATCATGGGACTGAATTTGAGAATCAGCTGATTTGTTGTTTCTGTGAGGAAAAAGGTATTAAACAAAGATTCTCAGCACCTAGAACTCCTCAACAAAATGGAGTTGCTGAGAGGAAGAATAGAACCTTAATAGAATCAGGAAGGACCCTGCTTGCAGAATCAGGATTACCAAAAACCTTTTGGGCTGAAGCAGTCAACACTGCAAACTATGTTCTAAATAGAAGCCTCATACACAAAACTAAATCAAAGACTCCATATGAGCTCCTGAAAAATAAAACACCCACTGTTAAATATTTTAAAAATTTTGGATGTGCCTGCTTTATTCTAAACAATGGGAAAGATCATCTTGCCAAATTTGACAAGAAGTCTGATGATGGAATATTTCTGGGATACTCATCATCTAGTAAAGCCTATAGGTGCTACAATAGAAGAACTCTTAAAATTGAAGAATCTATGCACATTGTATTTGATGAAACTAACATGCTACTTAAGGGTGAGGAGACTCCCACCAGTTCCTTTCCACAGGAAAACAACAGCATAGAAACCCAGCTTGAGCAACTAGCTCTAGAGAACACAGAAAATGGAAAGGAAAACCAGTTAGAGGAACCAAGTGAGGAGTCTGAACAAGAAACCTCAGAAAAGAGCATTCCAGACCCATTTCCACAAGAGAACATGGTTCAGGAAGAACAATTGAACAATGATCTCATTGAGAATGAAGAAGAAGAACAACTGACAAGTTCAAGCAGAATAGGGATCAATTTGAAGGATCATCCACAAACTCAAGTAATTGGAGATCCCAATACAGGAGTAAGAACAAGACACCAGGTCTCCACTGGGATGGTGCTCCAATGCTTCCTATCACAAGTTGAACCAAAGAAGTTTGAGGAAGCAAATTGTGATCCTCACTGGATTATGGCCATGCAAGAAGAACTAGGCCAATTTGAGAGAAACAAAGTATGGAACCTAGTTGAAAGACCAAGAAACTACCCTGTAATTGGTACAAAATGGGTATACAGGAACAAACTAGATTCCACTGGAGTAATTGTGAGGAACAAGGCAAGACTTGTAGCACAAGGATATAGACAAGAAGAAGGGATAGACTACAACCAGACCTTTGCTCTAGTAGCCAGGTTAGAGGCAATCAGGCTCTTTCTTGCCTATGCAGCCTTCATGAAGATGAAAGTCTACCAAATGGATGTCAAGAGTGCTTTTCTAAATGGTGATCTTCAAGAAGAAGTATATGTGGAGCAACTACCAGGTTTTGTTAATCCCTCTTCTCCTAACTTTGTTTATAGACTTAACAAAGCTCTATATGGTCTTAAGCAAGCACCTAGAGCTTGGTATGAAACTCTTTCAAATTTTCTTCTAGAAAATTCCTTTGAAAGAGGAAAAGTAAACAAGACACTCTTTACTAGAACCCATAAAAACCAACTCCTCCTTGTTCAAATATATGTAGATGACATTATCTTTAGCTCAACTCATCCTAAACTGTGTAAAATATTTGCTAATCTAATGCAATCTAAATTTGAAATGAGTAGTATGGGAGAACTCTCATACTTCCTAGGGCTACAAGTAAAACAAAGTAGTGAAGGAATCTTTATCTCACAATCAAAATATACTAAAGAGCTAATCAAAAAGTTTGGTATGGAATCAGCATCAACCATGAAAACACCCATGGCAACCAATGCCATTATAGAAAAAGATGATAAAGGAAAATCAGTATATCAAAAGACTTATAGGGCCATCATAGGATCTCTTCTATATCTTACAGCTAGCAGACCTGATATCATGTTTGCCACTTGCATATGTGCTAGATTTCAGGTTGATCCAAAGGAATCCCATCTCACCTCTGTAAAAAGGATTCTTAGATACCTAAAGGGAACCCCTGAACTAGGGCTATGGTACTCAGTAGAAACCAACTTTGAATTAATTGGTTTCTCAGATGCAGATTATGCTGGATGTAGGGTTGATAGAAAAAGCACATCTGGTACCTGCCAATTCCTAGGTGACAGATTGATCTCATGGTTTAGTAAGAAACAAACCTCAGTCTCAACCTCAACAGCTGAAGCTGAATACATAGCTGCTGGGAGCTGTTGTTCACAAATCCTGTGGATGCAAAATCAGCTTCTTGACTACAAATTGGAAATACATAACTCTAAGATCTATTGTGATAGCTCTAGTGCTATATCCATAGCATCCAACCCAGTCCTTCATAGTAGGACCAAACATATAGAGATCAGACATCACTTCCTTAGAGACAATGTTGAGAAGGGTAAAATAACCTTAGAATATATTCCCACAGACAATCAAAGAGCAGACATCTTCACAAAACCTTTAGATGAAACTAAGCATAACTATTTCATAAACACCTTAGGAATGCTTGATGGAAGCTTGTAAACCCCATTGTTAGGGAAATCTAATGAAATCAGACAATCTAAGAAAATTTCTTGAAGACACGTCGAATACATGTCGACGCTCCGTCGAGACAAACTCGACGCTGACATCGATTTCCATCAGACAATGCTACGTCGATCCTTTATCGACGTACCGTCGAATTCATATCGATGCAAGACTATGATCACGTCGATAAAACACCAGGCTGGCCAATCTCCACGCAAACGTCGACATCCATTTGATGCAACGTCGACTTCCAGTTAAAATTAGAATCAAATCCTTACTTCCTCTTTTGACGATTGGATTACCTTGATTTCTGCTTCCTTTCTCGACGTTTCACCTTCTTTAAATAAAGCTTCTTATTTCATAACATATACCTTTCTGAACCCGCCAAAACTTTGTCTTCTACCTCTCTCTCTTTCTGCATCAATGGCGCCTACTCCTGTTCAAACTGCCCTTATCAAAGCGATGAACGATGCTCTGGAAAATCTTCTCACTGACTTCCAGACACGTCTAACCAACTTCTCCGATGAGTGTGCCAATATGATCACCACCTGTGAAGCCAAATTGGCCACCCTATCTGCCTCTCTTCCTGAGCTTCATGCTCTTCTTCGAGAAGAACCTCTGCGCCACAAAGGTTTACATCCTTCCTGAAAGATATAAACCAGGGGGAGAGTTGCTCCAGAAACCCCTCTTGCCAGGTCTTTGATCTCACTAAAAGCACAGGTTTAACTCTCTTCTATCCAACTCTAAGTATTCTCTCTAACTATTACTCCAATTCCATTATAGGCTCCACTCCTCTCAAATCACTCTGACTACACCTTCATTAAACACTATGGTGAATCCTCCTCTTACAACACTGAAGGGGAGCATGCTGTAGATTCAGAATTTAGAATTGATAACCCATATAACCAGGGAGAGATTCCTGTAG
Organism: Dactylorhiza incarnata; assembly: GCA_033032865.1. Classification (NCBI taxonomy): domain Eukaryota; kingdom Viridiplantae; phylum Streptophyta; class Magnoliopsida; order Asparagales; family Orchidaceae; genus Dactylorhiza; species Dactylorhiza incarnata. The sequence goes on from JAWHQI010000004.1 coordinate 23,545,791, forward strand.
TAAAGAACCCAGAAATCCAGGGGGAGGAAGAAGCAGTCACCTCTGATGATTGGAATGGACAGATATGGATTGATGCACCCTTACGTGAGGAGGAACTTCAACATCACTCCCCTGGCTTCTCTGCCAGTTACATCAAGCTGAAGACACCTCTACTTGAGGACATCCCTACAAAAGAGCTTGGAGGAGACAATCATCCCTCAGCAGAGATCATTCTACCTGAAGTCATTCTGTCTTCTATTGCAGAACAAACTCCTCTTCTTGATATTGTTCCCTCTCCACCCAAAGAGAAAACTCACTCTCCTTCATCTCCACCTCTACCTCTACCTCCACTTCAACCTTCTTCTCTACCTCCTCTGCTACCTCTACCTCCACAAGTGGCAAGCTTCTCCAAACAAATCCTACCTAGGCAAAGTTCAGGAGGACAGATGAAAAGGAAAAGAGAAGTCATTCCCTACTGGAAAAACTTCTACAAAGAAGAAAGGAGAGAGTATGCAAAAGAAAGGAAGTATAGAAAAGCATGTGAGCAAATAAGAAGATTTGAAAAGATGCCTATTATCACTCCTAACAGCCCTGTGAAGGAGTACCATGACCCTGACATGGAAAAGAGGCATGAAGAGATAAGAGAAAGAGAATTGAATGAATATGAAGCAGCTAGAAAAGAAGTGGAAGATAAAAGGATTGCCTGGATGGAAAAGATCAACAAGGGAATGACTAAAGAACAAATTCTTGCTGAATCTTCTATCAGAATTCCAAAGAAATTGTTTGATATTGAAGCTTATCAAATGAAAAACCCTCAGGCAGGGATCATCCTAGATAATGGTCAAACAGACAAGAAGGGTATAGGGTGTACAGAAGATACTTACATTCCCTACAAGAAGCCCAACAGACCTATAAAATTAGACAAGTGGCATGCCTCACCCTAGAAAGGGAAAGGGAAAATGGCTGACATTCCAGGGAAGCAACAATCAGAAAAGAGAACAATCTATAGGCCCAAGGTTGAGAACAAGGGACCACCTGAGATCAAGCCTACTGAAAAGAAAGCTCAAAACATTACAATTGAGATGATTGATGAAAAAACAGCAATCATCATCAGCAAAGGCTACTCCATAAATGACACAATCCCTGATGGTGATAAACTATTGGAAAAACTGCATACAATCATCAGGAATGTCCAGGAACGACCTGATAGAGTCAGGGGCTACATTCTTGATACTATTGAAAACTTATCTAGGAAACTTTATTCTGCTTTTGTTAACTTTATGTACAAAAAGAAGTTTCTAGTTTAAATTTTTGTGAAAGACAAATACTTATCATATGCTTTCTTATTCCACTTTCTCTTCTGATTATTTGACATATTTCTTTTCTATACAAATGCTGTGCTGGATTGATTTTATGCTAATACAATTTCTCTCTAAGTAGGGTTAAGACAAATAGGGGGAGATTGTTGGGGGAATGATTTCTCTTAACCCCTAGAAATAAGTTGAATATGAATTCTAAGAAAGAAAAACAAGGTTAAGTAAATATGCGTTGAATACTATTCGACGCAACGTCGAAATGAACTCGACGTTTCCTTTAGATTGAGTCGAAGTAACTTTAGGAAGATTTTGACGTATGTGTTGTCGATGCTACTCTGATTTCTAGTCGACGCATGTGGAGAAGTCGACGCACCTTAGTCGACGCACCTTCCTTATTCTCCTCTCGACGTCCAGCCAAGAAGAACTCGACGTTTACGTCGAGTGGTAATCGACGCACGTCCATTTATATGACAGATTTAAATATGCGCCTGATCTCTTTCCTTCTTTCAGTAGATCTGATTTGTATGGAATAAATGTCAATATTTTATAGCCGTTCTGAATCATCCTTTCCTTATATCTGATTCTTGGCTAATTTGATTAAACTTATTTGGACATTATTTGAAATCAAAATTAGTTCTTTCCTTCTACAGAAATAAATATTATGGAAACATTTTTATCTTTCTATTTTTCTGACTGTTAATTGATTATCCTCCTATAGTATTATTTTGAATTAACAGAGCTATAAATAAAGAGGAGGTCGGCAGAAAAAGATGAACAAGTGATTCACCATTTTACATTTGAAAAAGAGGAAGAGCTCCCAAGTATAGAGAGAAAATTGAGAAATTGTTCTGCAGCAATATTCAAGCACTTCTTCTTCTCCTGCTTCTGAAGTCATTCTGCTGCAAGTTCTGATAGCTTCTCACAAAGAGAGAAAAGCTACAAATCTTCTTCTCTCTATAGAAGAAAGATTTAATTCACTTCTTGTGCTTCCAATCTTCTTGTTAGGAAGAAGATTCAATCTTGTTCTTATTTCTTTTTTTCTTTCTTATTCTTACTTAAATATTGTAAAAGAGTTTTTAGAATCTCTCTTCAAAAAATTCAGTGTACTGGTTCTAAGAGTCTCCTTGTCAAAAGACTCAGGGTGGTTCTAAGAGTCTCCTTGTCAAAAGACTCAGGGTGGTTCTAAGAGTCTCCTTATCAAAAGACTCAGTGCAAGATAGTGAATTCCTACCAAGGGGGTAGAAGAGTGGACTACCCAAAGTTTGGGGAACCACTATATTTTCTTGTGTTGTGCTGTGATTTCTTTTCTTGCATTTACTTTCTTTACTTGTTTAATTCTTGTTGGTGTGTGGGAAGCTATAATCTGGGATCATACACATATATATATTAACTTTGCACAAAATAATTTCTAATCTCTATTCACCCCCCCCCCCTAGAGAATTCTAGTGAGGTAAATTGTGCACTTTCAGCCTCCAATTTCTAGCGATATTGAAATCAAATTTATGTAAACAACTTTTTATATAATATAATCATGTCTCCATTTGTGTTTACTTGATTTCTTTCATTTGGCATAAACTATAAAATTGCAAATTACAATTGTTTCTTCCCTTAAACTAAATTTCTATCTTGTTCTAATTTACTTTAAACAACTTAGTAAATCGTCTAAAATTTTAAAAAGAATGTTATTCCCTTATTCAACCCCCCCCCCCCCCCCTAAGGGCGCCAATCGATCCAACAAGTGGTATCAGAGCCAGGTTATTTCAAACGGTTTAAAAACCAGGAATAATGGCGTTTTATGATCTCGCTTTTTCCTAGGGTCAGGGAATTAGTAGAACTCCACTATTTACCGGGTCAGATTATAATTACTGGAAAAATAGGATGAGATATTTTCTTATGACCCTAGATATTGAGGTATGGAATATGGTAGAAGAGGAATATTCTCCTCCTACATTTGTAGTTGCAGAGATAACTTTAGATAAACCAAAAGATAAATGGGATGATAGGGATAAGCTAAAATGCAAAAATAACGCCAAGGATATGAATGCTCTATTTCGTTAGATAGAAATGAATTTAATAGAATTTCTGCATGTACTACTGCATATGAAATTTGGAATCATTTGGAAGTTACTTATGAAGGTACATCGTAGGTTAAAGATTCAAAGCTTTTCCAACTTGAGTCGGAATATGAAAAATTCTGGATGGATGAAAGTGAAGATGTGGATGGCATGTACACACGCTTCACCAAGATCATCAATGCCTCCAAAGCTCTTGGAAAGACCTTCTCCAATGGCGACTTAGTCTGAAAGATCCTTCGTTCCCTTCCACCAAAATTTAACCTGAAGGTGACGGCCATTTCAGAATCGCACAATCTAAGGACGCTCCAAGTTGAGAGCCTCATTGGGAATCTCAAAACCCATGAGGTAGAACTCAAAATCCAACATGATGAATACAACAAGGAGCCAAAGAAGAAGGTGTTGGCATTAAAATCAAAGAAGGAGTGCCAAGAGGATGAGGATGAAGATGACGAAAGCCTTTTGGTGAAGAACTTCCGAAAGTTCATGCAAAATCCGAAAAGGAGAAAAACTTTCCGAAAATTTATCCAAAAGGATGCAAGATGGAAAGGGTCATCCTCAAAGAAGGAAAAAGAGAGCGACGATGAAGAAGAAAGACCTCCACTGAAATGCTTTTATTGTAGGAAGACCGGGCACATTCGGAGCCAGTGCCCAAAGTTCTTGAAGGAGAAGAAGGAAAAGAGGCACAAAGGGAAGGAGAAGAAGAAGGTGCTAAAATCTAGAACATGGGATGACTCCTCCTCCGAAGAATCAAGCGGGTCTTCATCAAGCGAAGATGAGGAAGCAAACATGTGCCTCATGGGACATGGAAACGACAGCGACGACACCAGTGTTCTTAGAGACACTGAGGTAACTCCTCCCACTTATGATGAACTCTTTAATGAATTCCTTGAAACTTGCAAAGCTTTTGATAAAAATATGAAGGATGGTATTTTATTGAATCGTGAAAATGAATCTCTTATTAAAGAAAATCAACAGCTCTCCAAAAAGGTAATTGTTTTAGAAAAGAGAAAGTTTTCTTGCCAAGAGTGTGATCATTCCACTAAATTGGCAAAAGATATTGAAGAGTCACTTTCTAAAGCCCTCTCTCATGCCAAAACTCTTACAAAAGAGAAGGGGGAATTAGAAAGGAAATTAGAAGCCTCTCTTTTGCAAATCAAAAATAATAAAAAAGGTTTTGAAAATAGGTGTGTCATGCTTGTGAAAGAAAATTCTTCACTTAAAGCACAGGTTCATGATCTCACCATGGCCATTAAAAAATTTGGAATAGGCCAAAAATCACTGGAAATGATATTAGGGAACCAGTACCATGGTTCTGGAAAATTTGGGCTCGGATATCGAGGTGAGGGCTACCGCCCGGCGATAGCCACTAACTCCGGCGCTAGCACCTCATACCAGAAACCTGAATTCTCTTTTTCAAAATGTTTTTCTTCTGTAAATCCAAAATCTTCCAGCAAGAAAATTTTCCAGAAAAGGGTCTCAACCCCCTTTATTTCGTGTGCAAACTGTTATAGGTTAGGTCACACATCTAGTTCTTGCAGGAAAATAAAACAAAATACTTTAAAACAAATCTGGGTACCTAAGGCTTCCACTTATTCTATGGGTGGTACCACTTGGGTATCCGGATCTTTACTCTCATCTTCTTTCTAGATGTGCAGGCAGGCTAAGGACAATGAAGACGTGTGGTACTCGGATTCAGGATGCTCTAAGCACATGACGGGTAATAAAGCAAAGTTCCTTAGCCTAGAAAAGAAGAAGGGGGGATCGTGGCGTTTGGTGACAACGGAAAAGGAAGGATCATGGGAATTGGTACAGTTGGTAACAAATCCTTTACTATATCTAATGTTCTTTATGTGAAAGGATTAAAACACAATTTAATTTCTATTAGCCAATTATGTGATAAAGGATTAGATGTGTTATTTGAATCTTCCACTAACTTATGCAAAATATCTAATCCTACTACAAAAGATATTTTACTAACTGCACCAAGAATACATAATGTTTATATAGTTTCTTTGCATGATCTTTCTAAATCATCTATAAAATGTTTTATCACTAAAAATGATGAGTTAGAACTTTGGCATAGAAGACTACGGGATGCTAGCACAAAGCTCATTGTAAAACTTCCCAAAAGTAATTTAATTAGAGGATTGCCTAGGTTAAATGGAACTTTACCTTCACTTTGTTCACCATGTCGAAAAGGTAAATTTTCTAGATCCTCTTTCAAAAGTAAAAATTTCATTTCTACTACAAGACCCTTGCAAATAATTCATATGGATCTTTTTGGTCCCGTTAGCACTGCAAGTCTTGGTGGTAGATTATATACATATGTTTTAATAGATGATTTTTTAAGATATTGTTGGACATTATTTCTCTCTTCCAAATCCGATGCGTTTTGTGAATTTGCAAAATTATGTACTCATATTCAAAATGAAAGTGATTTAAAAATTAAATGCATTCGCTCGGATCATGGAGGAGAATTTGAAAATGAAAATTTTACATCCTTTTGTGATATGTTAGGTATTAAACATGAGTTCTCTGCACCACGCACACCACAACAAAATGGTGTTATAGAAAGAAAGAATAGGACATTTCAAGAACTAGCACGCACTATGTTATGTGAATATAAATTACCTAAGTCCTTTTGGGCCGAAGTAGTAAGTACATCATGTTATGTTTTGAATAGAATCATGCTTCGCCCATCTCTTAATCTCACACCATATGAACTCTATTTTCAAAAGAAGCCTAATGTATCTTATTTCAAAGTTTTTGGTTGTAAATGTTTTATTTTGAATACAAAAGATAGCTTGGGAAAGTTTGATGAAAAATGTGATGAAAGAACTTTTCTTGGGTATTCTTCAACTAGTAAAGCTTATAGAATTTTTAATAAAAGAACTAGTAGAGTTGAAGAGTCAATAAATGTAAAATTTGATGAGTTTGTTCCTTGTGTAGAAAAACTTTCCGCAGGCAACGAGGATGATCTCTTACAACCTTTGGAGCATGGTGATGAGGAACCTTCCAAAGAAGAAGAAGAGGAGGTCAAGGAAGATGAATATGTATCTCCAAGTGCCTTGAAATTCACAAAGGATCATCCACGGGAATTGATAATTGGTGAACCATCCATCGGGGTAAGAACTCGCTCTTCTCTTCATGAATCTTTTTCAAATATTTGTTTTGTTTCCGAAATAGAACCAAAAAATGTTTCTACTGCTTTAAATGATGAATTTTGGTTTTTGGCTATGAATGAAGAGTTAGAACAATTTGAGCGACATAATGTTTGGAAATTAGTTGAAAGACCATCTAATCACCCGGTTGTAGGTGTAAAATGGATTTTTAAAAATAAATTAGATGGTGAGTCAAGAATCTCTAGAAATAAAGCACGATTAGTAGCACAAGGATATTCTCAAATCATGGGGATAGATTTTGATGAATCTTTTGCACCCATTGCTAGATTAGAGTCTATTAGAATTTTTTAGCATTTGCAAGCTTTAAAAGAATAAAACTATTTCAAATGGATGTGAAAAGTGCTTTTCTAAACGGGTTTGTAAAAGAAGAAGTTTATGTTGTACACCCCCCTCCCCCCCCCCCCCCCCCCCGTTTTATTAGTGAAAAATTTCCAAATCATGTTTATAAACTAGAGAAAGCGCTTTATGGTTTAAAACAAGCGCCCCGTGCATGGTATGAAAGACTTTCATCATTTTTATTAAAGCACTGTTATATTATGGGAAGTGCGGATAATACTCTTCATAAAGCACAACAATGATGATATGATTATTTTACAAATATATGTTGATGATATTATTTTTGGATCTACTAATGAAGAGAAGTGTAAAGAAGTCATTCTAGTGATGAAAAATGAATTTGAAATGAGTCTTGTAGGAGAACTTTCTTATTTCCTTGGTTTTCAAATATCACAAAGAATTGATGGTATCTTTGTATGTCAAACTAAATATGTCCATGATATGCTTAAACATTTTGGATTTGAAAACCTTAAACATGCTTCTACACCAATGAGTGCATCACTAAAATTAGGAAAAGATGAATCAGGAATTTCTATAGATCAAACTTTATATAGAGGTATGATAGGATCTCTACTTTATCTAAGTGCAACTAGACCCGATATTATGTTTGTCGTATGCTTATGTGCTCGATTTCAAGCCAATCCAAAAGAATCTCATTTAAAAGCGGTAAAACAAATTTTTAGATATCTCATTGGGTCATCTAGATTAGGATTATGGTACCCGCACAATAATTCATTTACAATTCATGGCTACTCTGATTTGGACTACACCGGTTGTTCACTTGATAGAAAAAGCACTATGAAAGGAGAGGTTCCAACACACTAGTGCTACTTGTCATTTTCTAGGACCTTCATTAGTTGCATGGTCTAGTAGGAAACAAAATTTGGCTGCACTATCCACCACGGAGGCCGAATACATTGCATTAGGGAGTTGTTGTGCACAAGCACTATGGATGAGCCAAACTTTAGAGGACTTTGGTTTTCATCTAAAACTTATTGAATTAAAATGTGACAACAAAAGTGCCATTGATCTCACAAATAATCTGGCACACCATTCTAGATCCAAACATATAGATGTACGTCATCATTTCATAAGGGATCACATTAAAAAGGAAAATGTTAGAATAAGTTTCATTGGCACGGACTCTCAACTTGCTGATATATTCACTAAACCTCTTCCCGATGTAAGGTTTCAAATGTTAAGGTTGGAATTAGGAGTCTTAGACATCTTAGGATGAATAACATGTAAAACGCTAATGTTATATGCAAATTGAGCAATCAAGACATCTCTGAAAATTACTAAATTTCTGCATAAGACTACTCTTAAGACCCCTAATCAATATCAAAAAATAGAATTTTAAATTCTTCAATATTTCACTTACTGTTTCCCGCGCTAGCGTGAATTTTTTAATTTTGTGATTTTCAAAATTTCTAAAAATCCTTACAAATATGTTAGTTTATATGTACTAATTTGTTTTTGTGTTTCTGACTATTTTATTTTTATTTTATTTATATTATGAAAAATCAACTACAAAAATTCAAAATACAAAAATACAAAAATATGTTTTTGTGATATTTCTGTTTTTATTTCATTAAAAATTTTCAAAAACACAAAAAAACCGTATGATCTTTATTGTTAATATCAAGCATGAATGAATTCTATTATTTAGAATTATTTATAATGTTAAAATTTATTCCTTCAAATTACTATGAACATTGTTTTGTTTATCATGCTTTGATATATCTATTTAAAGTGCATCAATTGTATTGAAAAATATGTGTAGAACCAAGCTTAGCATGCCTTTAAGTATGGGTAAATGTATTATGATTGATAATGATACCTTTCACTCACTTATTTTGATATTCAACATATGTGTTTAAATCTAAAATGCTTGCTTGTGTATTGTATTTGTACAATGAATTAAAACTTGCATAAGTTTATTGCCTACACTACATTTGAATTGCACTTATGAAATTTAGAAAAGTGGTTATGTTTAAAAAAAATGGGTTTGCAAAACAAGTGTATTCGGAGAATGTTGTCTCACAAATATGAACAAAAAAATTATATATGTAGACAATTATAACTCCACCAAGCACTACTTGAACCTCCTGATAAGTCTTCATAAGCATTGTGAGGTTGAGCACCTTGGTGGTATCTCTTGAACTTAAAATTAAGTAACATTATAGTATAATCTCTCTTTGATATGTTCATTTCATGCTTGGTATCTTTATGAAAAACTTTGAGATTTCAAAAAGGTTAAAACATCTTTCAATTTTGAACTAAAACTCGTATTTCTCATGCTTACAAAAAGATGTTTCTTATAATCTTCCGCTTGCTTACAACTCTTATCTTTTTATTTGAAATCTCTTATATATATTATGCTTAAACTCTTTATCATTTCATATATTACAAAAGCTCGATCATGATTTATAACTGGCCTAAAGAATGCCTCCTTACTACCCTCACCCTACCTTCTTTTGATAATACCAAAAGGGGGAGATAATATTGTTTGAAGAAATCTATATAGGAGAAATATAGAAGATTAAGGTGAGAATAATTCATGTAATCTATCATTTAGGGGGAGTAAAACATAAATTGCATTTATGTAGGGGGAGCATTAAGATAGGGGGAGTATGCACATTTCTCATGCTTATCATATTCTATAGTTGCACCATTTATCATGCTTATCATATACTATAAACACTAATGTTCATTTCTTCCTAAGAGGATTTGTTATTATCAAAAGGGGGAGATTGTTGGACATGTGTCACATCCCTTTATTTGAGAATAACAAATCCCAAATTGTATTTGATCTTGCTTGTCGTGTGTTTATAGTGTGCAGAAACTATAGGTGCAATACTCCACAGGTAGAAAGCAGCTTGGAACCAGCAAACTGAACTGGAGTACTACCGCTAGCGTTAGAGGTTAATGCAGGCGCTAACTCTACCGACGGCGCTACCACTACCGCCTGGCACTATCTAAAGTTTGTGCAAAATGTCGCGCCACCGACGGTTTCGCAACCGCTCCACACGAGTGCTACCGCCAGCGCTAGAGCTACCGCCAACGCTATCTCAAGTTCGTGCACAGCGCCACGCCGCTGACAGTTTCGCAACCGCTCCACATGAACGCTACCGCGGGCGTTAGGAGCTACCGTGGGCGCTATCTTCAAGTTTTATAAATTGATGGGCTCTCTCATTTCGATTAGAGCTTCCAGAGAGATTAATTGTGCCAAATTTCCAGAGTTGTTACTCTGCCGAAAGCTCATCTCCCACTCAAAGCCAAAGAAGATTTCTGGAGAAGGAAGGCCCCATGCTGCATCCGAAGAACGATGGCTTCAACCTCACTTGTGCTACAGCGATCCTTCATCCTCAACTTCAGAAATCTCATAGAGGGAGTTCTTGTTATTTGCTTTATTTCATTATTGTAATTTTTGTAGTAAAATTCGCCTTGTGTTGGTGACTAGGTCCTTGCGCGGCTTAGGGGATAATTCGCCGCGTGAGTTGGCGACTACGTCTAGGAGATTAGATCTAGGGGTGCTCGAGGCTATATCCGGGGAAGGATTGGCTAGAGAGGCTTGAGGCCATATCTGGGGAAGGATTGGCTAAAGCCAATCGGTTTGTGGGGATACAAGTCGGTATAGAAAAGGAAAATTTGTTTTACTTTGTACGCCTCCGATTTCTAGAGATATTGAAATCAAATTTATGTAAACACCTTTTTATATAATATAATCATGTCTCCATTTGTGTTTACTTGATTTCTTTCATTTGGCATAAACTATAAAATTGCAAATTACAATTATTTCTTCCCTTAAGCTAAATTGCTATCTTGTTCTAATTTACTTTAAACAACTTAGTAAATCGTCTAAAATTTTAAAAAGAAAGTTATTCCCTTATTCACCCCCTCTAAGGGCGCCAATCGATCCAACAATATATAGGCCGCACGAACTTATCAATTGATGCTTATGCTCATAAGGATAGGTTTTATAGAAATTTAAATTACAGGTCGTTCGAATTGAATACTAACCGCGCAACCTGTTGGTTATTCTCTTATGACTTATGGATATTCATTATTCTGGAGTAATTATGCGAAGTTAGAAAATAATCGCGTGACTTGATCTCAAATATGTGAAGCTACTAATCACATAAGATACATTCAAATCGCACAATTCGTTATCGGGATTTAGTTATTATAGCGGCTTAAAGTTGTGATCGGCTTCTGATTGGCTCGAGTCATTCATATTAAGATCCTTCAGAGCGCGAATTCCTATCTGCTCGGTCATATATTATAACCGCATCAATTATTTGTCAAAAGATCTATCATGACTGACGTTTTTCCGGGTTATAGCAAATTCGCCGAGTCGGGATCGAAGAGATAAGCCGCCCGAACAGCCTTTGCAGTATTCGAGTGGCTATCTAATTGAAATTCTAAAAATCTCAAGTTTAGACCGTATGAATTGATACTAAACCGCACAACCTGATTAAAGGGACTTGCAGTTTCAAGAGAAGAGAGATCACAACAATAACAAGTAAGTCGCAAGGAATAGACAGCCAAACAGGTAAAAACTTTTCATTCATTATCTAAATATCTTTACATAATTTTTTAACCGACCGGCAAACAAAATCAAGCCGTCGGTTATGCAAAATAAAAACAAGTACAAGAAAAACAAAATAGTCTTGACAACTCATCCGGCTTGAGTTTTTTGGCTGCAGGAGAATTTGAGCCCTCGCTCCCATCATCATTGACTTCAGGCGAGTAGCCTTCACTACCCGATGATGAGCTTTATGAACCACTGCTCGAGCTGCCCGAGCCGCCCGACCTCCGGCGCTTAGACTGCCCGGCTTCTTCTCCGGAATTGCTGGACTCCGATCCTGAGCTGCTTTCCTTCTCGTTGTCAGCAGTGGCCTCCTGCTCTGCAGCGGTCCCGTCAACCGCCATATTTTTTCTACCCATGGCGGCCTCATCATCTTCGTCTTCAGCCTCTTCCAAGCTACTAGACTCAGTCTTATCTTTTCCTTTGGCTTTACGGTTCATCTCATCAAATTGGTCCTTCAAGCCGGGAAAGATGTTCGGGAAGGTGGACTCCTCGAAACCCGCAGCCAGACCGTCGCAGTCTGTCAGGAGGTTAAGGGCGGTGTCAATCCCCTTTTCAATATGGGGAAAGACCTCGTCCTGAAAGGCCGGGTTGTCCATATCATACTGATGATGTAAAGAGGAAAAAGAATGGTCTTAGATCACGCGGTTTAAAGAAAACATGTCATACGTGTATTTGCCAGATAACTTATCGCCACAATCTCCCTTAACTGGGCGATCTCCTCGGCCTGTTCGGTACTTTTCTTTTCCAAGTATGTGTTGGCCGAAACTAACCGCTTGTATGACAGAGCCATAAAGTGGTTAGCCGCAAAGCGCCACGCACCGGCTTGCGCGGCTACTCGGGAAAGATCCTCCTCGGGAACCTTCTTCAATCTTTTCAGTGTTTCCTGACAATACATAGCAGCTCCGGCGGCTAGTGCATGATGGCTGACCCTTTCGCTCCCCCCAAAATAGGAGCGCAGTGGAAACTTGCACACAATCCCCGTCTAGATGCCAAAGGATCGTCGGTTTTCCCTTCAAGTCGGGCGGGTTATTGCAGGAGCGAAGGAGCTCAAACGCGCCTGAAGAAGCCGAGCTTTCCTCCTCAAATAATGGCGACCTGATCTTTCTTTGTCACTTCTCCCTCTGGCTCAGAACTGGACAAACCGGACTGACAGGTTTGTTCTGCGGAACAATGGTGGCAGCTGCAAAGCAAAGTCAAAGGTTTTAACAAAACAGTCCGGACGGTTACAAAGCAGTGAGGTGCAGGAAACTTACTATCATCGGGTCGGACATCCTCCAACTCTGCGAGTAGCGGGATGTAGTGGTTCACATCAAGCCGCTCGTTCTCCAAGAACTTGAAGATCTCCAACTCGGCCTCTCCAATCTTGAGTGTCTAGAAAGCCGCCTCACTTCGCACCTGCGGGTTGACCTGCAACAACCCGAGGTGGCCTTAAAAGATCAAGTATCGCTCCGACCAGCTCGTCACCTTGTTCACTAGGTTGATGACCTTCATCCCCCAGCACCCAGAGTAAAGATGCCCTTGAAAGATTGAAGTTACGGCGTCTGGAATAGACCGCACGGAAAAGAATTTCCTGAACAGGTCAATCGAAAATCTGACCCGTTCAAACCGCAGATATGAGATGAAACTATAGATGGAGGCGATGGAGTTCGGCGGGAGTTCTCCGGGCATAACCCCGTAATGATCAAAAATGTTAATGACTTCAAGGGGCGGGGGAAACTTGAAGCCGCGGTCAAAATGATCGATTGAGATTGCGATCTGATTTGGGGTGGAAGAGTTTATCCACTCATCACGGAGTGGAAGCCGTGCGAGTAAGGAACTCCCTGCCATGTGATATTTGACGAACTCGTCTAACTCAGCCTTAGTCAGACGACACTCCTTGTCATCAGCAGAGTGAAAGGCGGAGACCGCATCAGTTCGCACGGCCTTAAACTTCTCAGTCCGCTGCGATTTGCTCTTAGCCCGTGCCATTTCTGAAGTGTAATGTGTTGGATCTTGTGGCGCCCTTAGAGGGGGGTGAATAAGGGCCTTTTTAAATTATGATTTTTTACTTAAGAATTTTTAAAACAAATTTTGCTTTTCTAAAAATCACTTATAAAAATTTACAAACTATGAAATTTTTAAATTAGATCAAACACAAATTTCTAAGTTAAAGATTAAGCAACCAAATTTACAATTAAAGAAAAGGCATAATATTTTAATCATGAAATTCTCATACAATAAAAATGATCTTAACAATGCTTAAGATCAAGGCATAAATAAGATAATAAACTTTTGACAATTTTTGTTTACCAATCCTTCTCCCAAGGATCGGAAGGCTATCACTTGTCTTTCCCTAGACCAAGCCCAAGCCTACCCTCTAGATCTTCCCAAGATCTAGACGTAGCACACAAGGCCACGATTTCCTACCAAGCCACGCAAGGACTTGGACGCTCCGCACAAGGAAGCGATTTTCCCCTAAGCCACGCAAGGACTTAGACGTCGCACGCAAGACGATGATTTCTCCTCCGATTACAAAATGATAAGATAAAATACAAAATAGAAATTCAGATATGAAACTCCCTAAATATGAAGCTCTGAAGACGACGCCGAATCCTTGCAAAGATTGCCTGAGATACTGCGCACGGACCGTCTCTTCTTCGTTCTTGAACGTTCTTGCCAAAATGGGAGTTCTCAGAGTTCTGGAGCTCTCTGGGAATCAAGGCTCCTTCCACTTTTTTAAATCTCTGAAATTCATAGCCTTTTGTAGAACTTTTCACAACCGCCAGCTATCGCGCGGCGATATCGATATCGCCCTGTGATATCGCTGAAATGTGGCTAGACAACGTGGGCTATCGCACGGAACGTGGCTGATCGTGTGATGTCGCTCGACGATTGCGATATCGCCCTGCGATAGCGCTGTAACATGGCTTCGAGCGTGGCAACGTGTGGAACATGGCTGACGTCAGCAACAACTGTTGATGCTATCGCCTGGCGATAGAGTTAACGCCAACGATACTGCGAGTTTCATTTTCTTCATTGATCTGCTCAGCTCAACCGCAATAATATGTGTAAGCTCTTTCATAGCCTTTCTTAACACTGAAATGTGAAATACATCGTGCAGATCGCTTAGCTCCGTAGATAGAGCAAGCTGGTAGGCAACTTCACTAATGCATTCCAAGATCTCAAACGGTCATATGTACCTTGGACAGCTTTTTCAAGCGTCGGATCCTTGATAATCCCTTGAACAGTTTAATCTTCAAGTAAACCCAGCCACCAATGGCAAACTTGATGTTCCGGGGACTCGCATTGTAATACTTTGCCTGGTTATCCTGGTCAATTAGCAACCGCTCTCTTATCGCCTGTATCAATGTATTTTCTTCATCCACGTCCGTGCACTTCAACAACTTTGTGTCGCCCGTTTTTGCCCATGCCAAAGGTGTACGACACTTTCTACCATAAAGGGAATCGAATGGTGTCATTTTAATACTTGTTTCGTAGCTGTTGTTGTAGGCAAATTCGATCATATAGAGATGGTCCTCCCATCTCTCTCCAAAATCAAAGGCGAACATCCAGAGCATGTCTTCCATCGTCTTATTGGTCCTCTCATTCTACCCATCCATTTGCATGTGGAAGGTTGTGCTAAGCTTTATCTTGGTACCCAATAGTTGGTGAATTAGCTTTCAATCGTTTGATGTGAAACGCCCATCTCGATCATTTATGAGGCTACAGGGAACTCCGTGCAATCATACAATATTATCCATGTATAACTTGGATAGCTTTTCCATGGAATCGTCCTTCTGGTTCGGAATGAAGTGCGATACTTTCGTCAACGATCTACGATCACCCAAATGGCGTCGTTTCCATGTTGTGATCTTGACAATCCGTGCACAAAATCCATCGAAATATCATCGAACTTCCATTTCGGAAGTGGCAAAGAATTTTGAAACCCACCAGGTCTTTGACATTCAGATCTCGCCAAGGCCAATTATGACACTTGGCTACGTAGAGAGCAATGGCTTTCTTCATACCCGACCACCAAAAGAGTTTCTTCATATCCATGTACATCTTTGTGCTCCCCGGGTGAATCGAGTACATGGTAAAGTGAGCCTCGTATATCAATTCTTTCAGTAAATTGGCAACTTTTGGGATGCACAATCTAGCATTATTCCATAAAAGACCATCGTCGAAAGAGAATTCAGTGTTAGACCCATCCCCAGTCTCCGCTTTGTAATACGTCACGCTTTCATCTAGCTCCAAAGCTCGTCGAACTCGGTCGGCAAGGTCATAATGAACCTCCATCCAATTCAAGCATGCTGGATTAGATTCTCTCCAATCGACACCAGCGATCCCCAAGGATTCTAGATCTCAGATCAGATGCTCATCATGCATCAAAATCCAATTTGCTTGCACGAGAGCCCGATGACTCAACGCGTCTGCAACAACATTTCCCTTCTCAGGAGTGTAACTAATATCGAAGGTGTAGTCCCCAAGGAACTCCATCCACCTCCTTTGTAGCATGTTCAATTTCTTCTGATTTAACAGGTACTTTAGATTCTTGTGGTCCATAAAGATGTCGACCTTTATGCCATAAAAGTAGTGCTGCCATAGTTTAAGAGCAAATACTACTTACGCCAATTCCAAGTCGTGTACTGGGTAGTTCCTCTCATGTACCTTCAACTGACGGGAGCCATAAGCGATCACATTTCCGAACTGCACTAGGACGCAACCCAAGCCGCTCTCTGAGGCATCACTACATATCTCTTAGCCTTGCATACCAGGTGGCGAGCATAAGATAGGCGTCGTGGTCAGATAGCTCTTTAGCTCCTCAAAAGCTCATGCGCACTCAGGTGTCCAAGCAAACTTCTGATCTTTCCTAGTAAACTTAGTGAGAGGAAGCGCAATCCTCGAAATGTTCTCCATGAAGTGCCTATAGTAGTCGACAAGTCTTAAGAAACTTTGGACTTCCGCCACATTTTTCAACACAGACAACTCTCAGATTGCCACTATCTTTGACGGATCGACTGTGATTCCTTCACCACTAACAACATGACCAAGGAATGCTACTAATGATAGCCAAAACTCACATTTGGAGAACTTGGCGTATAGCTGACTCCTCCTTAGTGTGCTCAAAACTGCGTGTAGATGCTCTGCATGCTCCTCTTCGGACTGAGAGTATCCCAATATATCGTCGATGAAGACGATCACAAATCGGTGCAAATACTCTCGAAACATTCTATTCATCAAGTCCATAAATACCGACAGTACATTAGAGAGACCAAACGGCATGACCATGAACTCATAGTGCCCGAAGCGGGTACTGAATGCCGTCTTTGGAATATCATATTCCATTATTCTCAGCTGATAATAGTTGGACCTCAAGTCTAGCTTACAATACACTGTCGACCCAATAAGTTGGTCGAACAAGTAATAGATTCTTAGAATCGGATAATGGTTCTTCTCTGTCAACTTATTCAGCTCTCGATAATCGATGAATAGACGCAAGCTCCAGTCCTTCTTTTTCACAAAGAGGACTTGTGCACTCCAAGGGGATAAACTTGGACGTATATAGCCTTGCTCTAGTAGTTCTTGCAACTGAGCCTTTAACTCTGCCAATTATTTTGGTGTTATTCGGTACGTTGAGTGTGACATAAGCTTGGCACCTGGCACTAACTCAATACAGAAATCAATCTCTCGCTGAGGGGGAGCCCCAGGGACTTCGTTTGCAAATACGTCAGTGTACTATGATATTATCGAGACATCGCTTAAACTAGGTTTAGTCTCTAAAGCCTTCAACAAAGTGAAGAACAACTTCGCGCCTTTCATCAGCACCTTGACCCCTTGGAGAGAAGACATCAGCGTCTTGCTCGCTCCTCGCATACCAGCAAACGTGGTCTCATCTCCGGTGTTCTTTCCCAGAGTAATCTCCTTCAGATTGCAATCTATGCAAGCTCGTTGCTTTGAGAGCCAGTCCATGCCAAAGGTAACATCAAATTCAGCTAGCAGTAATAATGATGCTTCCATGTCAAAATCTTAATTCCCAATTCGTACCTTTACACGACTCAACCTATCGGTGCTCATTCGAGACCCATTAGGCAGCACTACCTCCAATCTATTCTTTACAAAGGTATACGGTACTCTAATTCGCACCATGAAGTCCTTAGATAGAAAGGAGTGTGATGCTCTAGTATAAAAAAGAGCTCTCGTCGGATAGTTGAAAATTAGGACAAAGTCTAATTACACACGCAAATAACTGTATAGTCGCACATGAAGTATAAATCACGTCAAGTTATAAAAGCTAAATTATAATTCATACCTATGACGACATCATTTTGTCGGATGGCTTCCTGTTTACCAAGCGAGTAGACTCTTGGCTGGGTCGGAGGTTGCTGGGAAGCAGAAGACTCCATAGCTTTTCCTTTCTCCGCATAAGTTGAACCCGCCGCACGAGCAAAGTCCACAGCTCAGTTTTCTGCACTCGAGGAACCACTTCGACACACTCGGGCTTTGTGTAACACCTTTCCATAGGTGAAACATGTCATGGGACTCCGTGTAGTAGTTGTACCTGATACATTAGAGGGAGCGGGTTCCGTGAACCTAGACTTTCTCTTATTCCTCCTGAACTCTAATATTGACTGAGAGGGCAGCATGTGAAACTCTGGCTTCTTTGCATTGAGACCTTTCACGCATTTCACCCTATGCATATCCAATTCCAGAGATCTAGTAGTTTGCACCATGACATGAAAGCCAAAAGTCATTGGGCCTGCTAGAAGCAGCCTCAACTCATCACGAATTCCTTCGTAGAACTTATTCGTCTTTGTCTCCTCATCTTCCACGAAAGATCCCGCATAGCAACTCAGTCTGGTGAACTCATGCATGTAGTCGTCTACCGAATGATCACCTTGAGTAAATCATAAAAATTGGTTTGTAAGACAATGCGCTGGGCAGAGGGGATAAACCTAAGGAGGAACAGTTTTGAGAACTCTGCCATAGAGACATCAGTAATCTCTCTACCAGCAAACTTGCGCACTTCTAGTTCTTCCCACCAAAGCATTGCCTCTCAATTCAGAAGGAAAGTGGCAAAGGTGACCATCATTACATCCTCGATTGATGTTGCCCTTAGAGTTTTCTTAACTCTTGACAGCCAATTTTCTGCCTCTATTGGGGATTTAGTCCCCGAAAAGGTTGGAGGATGGAAACTCAAAAAGTGCTTCAGTTGTTGGTCACGGGCTCGTACCATAACTACAAGCTCGACTCTATGTTCCACCCTAGGCTCCACTATATGTTCCACTACACAACTGGCACTGGGGCCACATCCAGAGTAGGAGTAGTAGGTTGTGCAACACGCCCTGCCTGATTATTGATCATCGTGAAGACCGCTTCAGCGGCTAATCTGATCATTTCCGCAGAAGGAGTGGTCGTTGGCACCTCAGCGGATGTACTACTTTTGGCAGTGTTACACGGTTGAGAATGCCCTGCACAGCTCCTAGTCACCTATAATTGTGTAACACACAATTTAGTGTCCGAAAACATAGCAACAAACTACCATGGAACGTTCAGGTTCCACAAACAAGCATGTTTTTCATTCCTAAGTGGACATTCTTATTAGTTTTATCGTTTTAGGTGAACGAACATCACGTGCACACCACCCCTTAAAAAGGAATTCAGCCTCGAATTTGCTAACTATAGATCGACTCCTAAAGTCCGATACCAAATTGTAACACCCTGCCAGCACAAACAATATAACAATAGGTTCGGCCGGGACCCCACGGCATATTGAGCACACTAGCTATATGTTAAAAGATGATAAACATAAAATAACTACAACAGAGTATAAACAAGCGTAAGAGGAAGCTATCATTAATATTACTTTCAGAATGTTCACCATCTCAGAATTAACATAATTAAGTTATGGCCTTAAGGGCTTACATTCAACAATGTAAGTAGCTTAACAACATGCATCGGCATGCAGACCGGCAATAAAGGGAAAGCAGTAAAACAAAGGCTGGCCTTTAAGGGCCAACACAGCAAATGGCTTCAGCCCGCTACTTTTCGCTCGGCTCACTAGCACATGCACCATCCACAAATAAGAGGTAAACGAAGGTCAGCTATGAGTTGAACACAAACCAAACCACGTAACGATCCCCCCCCCCCCCCCCCCGGCCATTCTAGTTGGCTCAGTGGCGGGGCACCGCTAACCTACAAGTAAGTCGTACATGCAACATGTAATAATATAAAGAAAGCACATCTACTCTACACAAGGTGAGGTTTCAAGCACAATCAATCTTCTAGGCTGAGCATCAAAGAAAAGGGAACCTAGGTATGGATATGATGTTAGTTGGGTTCACCCATTGAATCCCCACAACCACCTAATCAATCGCATAAGACTAACATAACATCAATCCATAATAATAAAAACGTGGGTACTCATAACCATGCTTTTCATGCACGCAAGTCATGTCTCCAAAGTACTCTTTCATAAGTACCAACACAACCCTAAGTTATACAGCAATAGGTGGGAAAAGAGCATTTGGCCGGTCTAGGTGAACAGCTTTCATGGCCTCTCCCATGATCGCATGAAGCACAAGAGGTTGGGACCTCTCACTGATCTGCATGTCAATGGGTTCAGTTCAGCTTTGTATGTAATCTAGTCATCGTGATCTAGTCATCGTGATCTATCGCATGATGTGGGTACAGTTTTGCCTCGGCCTATAGGGGTTTAACGTATACATGTGTTACACAAAATATAAGCTACGCACCCAATCCTTCCAAGAGGACGTAGGTTTAACAAACATAACCAATGAAGGACGTACAAGACCACTCCACTTCAAAACTCATGGTGAAGGTTTGCAATCAACCACAACCCAAGCATGGGGCTTCCATTAGGCTCTCTAGAATACGCCTAAAACTCAAGTCCTGCAATACAATGAGATATTTCACGGAGTCATTCTCTAGCACGCATTCTAGGCATAACCTAAATGAACATCACAATCAAGCATCACTGATCAGAGCTATCGGCCATGGGTAGGATTTACACAAAATGTCTAAATACATACGACTACCGGATTTCTACATGCAATAAATGTTAGGGACGGACACAATCTACCAAGAGTTCTGAAGAACTAAAGGGAGTCCTACACTTCACTAGATAGTGAAAGAGACAACCCTATGCAATCATAGAAAAGGCATGAAAGTGTTGGATCGATAGGCGCCCTTAGAGTGGGGTGAATAAGGGAATAAAACTTCTTTATATATATTTAAGCAATTTACTAAATTATTTTACAATAAAGGAGAGCGAAATAATAATTTAGCTAAAAGTATTTTGCAATTTTAGAATTTATGCCAAATGAAAGAAATCAAGTAAACAAAAATAGAAACATGGTTGTATTATATTAAAGAGTTTTTACATAAATTTGATTTTAATATCGCAAGAAATCGGAGGCGTACAAATGTAAATAATTTTTCCTTTTCTATGCATACTCGTATCCCCACGAACTGGTGGATTTAGCCTATTCTTCCCTGGATATGGCCTCAAGCCGCTCTAGCCAACCCTTCCCCAGATATGGCCTCGAGCACCTCATAGATCTAATCACCTAGACCTAGTCGCCAACTCATGCGGCAAATTCCCCCTAAGCCGCGCAACGACCTAGTCGCTAACATAAGGCGAATTAACTACAAAGATAATGAAATGAAATAATACAAATAACAAAAACTCCCTTTATGAGATTTCTGAAGTTGAAGATGAAGGATCGTTGTAGCATAAGCGTGGTTGAAGCAATAGTTCTTCAGATGCAGCGTGATGATGTCCTCCTTCAGAAATCTTCTTTAGCTTTGAGTGGGATATCAACTTTCGGCAGAGTAACAGCTCTAGAAGTTTGGCACTGGTATTCTCTCTGGGATGTCTATCCAAAATGAGAAAGAAAGCTCCATTTTAGAGAGCTTGGAGTTAGCGCCTGCGGTAGCACTTAGCGCATGTGGTAGCGATTGTATAGAGGTGGTTACAAAACCATCGCGGCGTGGCATTGTGGCACGAGCTGGAGCTAGCGCTAGGCGGTAGTGTTAGTGCCTGTGGTAGCACTAACGCCTGCGATATCCATAGCGCTGGCAGTAGTGCTCCTATTCAGAGAATTTGATTCCAAGTTGCTTTCTACCTGTGGAGTATTGCACCTATAGTTCCTACACACTATAAACACATGACAAGCAAAATCAAATATAATATGGGATTTTTTTATTCTCAAACAAAGGGATGTGTCGCACATGTCTAACAATCTCCCCCCTTCTGATAATAACAAATCTTCTTAGCAAGAAATCAATAATGATGTTTATAGTATATGATAAATGAGATAATAGTGCAACTATAGTATATGATAAGCATGATATTTGTGCATACTCCACCTAACTTAATGCTCCCCCTATATAAATGCAATTTATGTTTTAATCCCCCTAAATGATAGATTACATGAATTATTCTCCCCTTTAATCTTCTAGATTTCTCCTCAAGATTTCTTCAATTAATCTCTCCATTTTGGTATTATCAAAAGAAGGTAAGGGAAGTACTGTGGCATTCTTTAGAAATTGTAAATCATGGCCGAGCTTTTGTAATATAGGTAATGATAAAGAGTTTAAGCATAGTATATAAGAGATTTCAAATAAATAAGAGTTTTAAGCAAGCAGAAGATTATAAGAAACATCTTTTTGTATGAAAATCATAAGTATAAATATGAGTTTTAAGTTCAAAATGTAAAGATGTTTTCACCTTTTTGAAATGACATAGGTTTACATAAAGTTACCAAGCATGGAATGAACATATCAAAAAGAGAATATACTATAATGTTACTTAATTTCAAGTTTAGGAGATACCAAACATTGTAGAGATCGTGATAGGTTATCTAGTGCATTTCTTATAAAAAGAGTAGTATAGATAAAGCATTAGAATCCAATGCTCATGAGAAGAAGTGTTATGAAAGATAATGATGTGCACATAAGTATATTAACTTTCACACACTTTAATGCACATATTTTAAAAAAAATGGTGTAATAACCAAGGTTTGCACAAGACACTTTACTATTCTATCCAAGTAGTACTTGGTGGAGTTATATTTGTCTATATATTTTTTGTTCACATTTGTGAGACAACATTCTCCGAATACACTTGTTTTGCAAACCCAACATAATTTTCAAACTCAACCACTTTTCTTAATTTCTTAAGTGCAATTCAAATGTAGTGTACGTAATAAACTTATGCAAGTTTTAATTCATTGTACAATTACAATACACAAGCAAGCATTTTTAAATTTAAACACACATATAGATTACCAAAGTAAGTGAGTGAAAAAATATCATTATCAATCACAAAACATTTACTCATACTTAGAGGCATGCTAAGCTTGGTTCTGCACATACTTTTTAATACAATTGATGCACTTAATTAGATATATCAAAGTATGATAAACAAAACAATATTTATAGTAATTTGAAGGAATAAATTTTAATATTGTAAATAATTCAAAATAATAGAATTCATACATGCTTGATATTAGCAATAAAAATCATACAGTTTTTTTGTTTTTTTTGAAATTTTTAATGAAAGAAAAATAGAAAACCACAAAAAAATATTTTTGTATTTTTGAATTTTGAAATTTTGTAGTTGATTTTCTATAATATAAATAAAGCAAAAATAACAAATGTCAGAAATACAAAACTAAGTAGTACATATAAACCAACATATTTTTATAGATTTTTAGAAATTTTAAAAAACAGAAAAATTGAAGACTCACACTAGCACCGGTGCTAGCGCTAGCGTGGCAAACAGTGAGTGAAATATTGAGAATTTTAAAATTTTATTTTTTGATATTTATTAAGAGTCTTAAGAGTAGTCATATGCAGAAATTTTGTATTTTTTGGAGATATCTTGATTGCTCAATTTGCATAAAACTTTAGTGTTTTTCTTATAACTCATCTTGAGATGTCTAAGACTCCTAATTCCAACCTTAACATTTGAAACCTTGCATCGGGAAGAGGTTTAGTGAAAATATCAGCAAGTTGAGAGTCCATGCCAATGAAACTTATTCTAACATTTTCCTTTTTAATGTGATCCCTTATGAAATGATGTCGTACATCTATATATTTGGATCTAGAATGGTGTGCCGGATTATTTGTAAGATCAATGGCACTTTTGTTGTCACATTTTAATTCAATATGTTTTAGATGAAAATCAAAGTCCTCTAAAGTTTGGCTCATCCATAGTGCTTGTGCACAACAACTCCCTAGTGCAATGTATTCGGCCTCCGTGGTGGAGAGTGTAACCGAATTTTGTTTCCTACTAGACCATGCAACTAATGAAGGTCCTAGAAAATGACAAGTACCGCTAGTGCTTTTTCTATCAAGTGAGCATTCGGCGTAGTCCGATTGGAATATCCGTGAAGTGTAAATGAATTATTGTGTGGGTACCATAATCCTAATCTAGTTGACCCAATTAAATATCTAAAAATTTGTTTTACCACTTTTAAATGAGATTCTTTTGAATTGGCTTGAAATCGAGCACATAAGCATAGGTCAAACATAATATCGGGTCTAGTTGCACTTAGATAAAGTAGAGATCCTATCATACCTCTATATAAAGTTTGATCAATAGAAATTCCCGATTCAACTTTTCCTAATTTTAGTGATGCACTCATTGGTGTAGAAGCATGTTTATGGATTTCAAATCCAAAGCATTTAAGCATATCATGGACATATTTAGATTGGCATATAAAAATACCATCATTTCTTTGTGATATTTGAAAACCAAGTAAATAAGAAAGTTCTCCTCTTAGACTCATTTCAAATTCATTTTTCATCACTAAATAACTTCATTACACAACTCTTCATTAGTAGATCCAAAGATTATATCATCAACATATATTTGCAAAATCATCATATCATCATTATTATTCTTAATGAAGAGAGAATTATCAGCACTTTCCATAATATAACCGGGCTTTAATAAAAATGATGTAAGTCTTTTATACCATGCACGGGGCGCTTGTTTTAAACCATAAAGCGCGTTTTCTAGTTTATAAACAAGATTGGGAAAATTTTCACTAATAAAACCGGGGGTTGTTCAACATAAACTTCTTCTTTTACAAACCCTTTTAGAAAAGCACTTCTTACATCCATTTGAAATAGTTTTATTCTTTTAAAGCTTGCAAACGCTAGAAAAATTCGTATAGATTCCAATCTAGCAACGGGTGCAAAAGTTTCATCAAAACCTATCCCCTCGATTTGTGAATATCCTTGTGCTACTAAGCGTGCTTTATTTCTAGTGATTCTAGAATCACCATCTAATTTATTTTTAAAAATCTATTTTACACATACAACTGGGTGATTAGATGGTCTTTCTACTAATTTCCAAACATTATGTCGTTCAAATTGTTCTAACTCTTCATTCATAGCCAAAAAACAAAATTCATCATTTAAAGCGGTTGAAATGGTTTTTGGTTCAATTTCGGAAACAAAACAAATATTTGAATAAGATTCATGAAGAGAAGAGTGGGTTCTAACCCCAATGGATGGTTCACCAATTATTAGTTCCTGTGGATGATCCTTTGTAAATTTCAAGGCACTTTGAGGTACATAATCATCTTCCTTGGCCTCCTCTTCCTCTTCTTTGGAAGGTTCCTCGTCACCATGCTCCAAAGGTGGTAAGAGATCATCCTCTTTGCCTATGAAAAGTCTTTCTACACAAGGAACAAGCTCATCAACTTTCACATTATTCGACTCTTCAACTTTATTAGCTCTTTTATTAAAAATTCTATAAGTTTTACTAGTGGAAGAGTATCCAAGAAAAGTTCCTTCATCGCATTTTTCATCAAACTTTCCTAAGCTATCTTTAGTATTCAAAATAAAACATCTACAACCAAAAACTTTGAAGTAAGATATGTTAAGCTTCGTTTGAAAATAAAGTTCATATGGTGTGTGATTAAGAGATGGGTGAAGCATGATTCTATTCATAACATAACATTATGTATTTATGGCTTCGGCCCAAAAGAACTTAGGCAATTTATATTCACATAGCATAGTGCGTGCTAGTTCTTGAAGTGTCCTATTCTTTCTTTCTACAACACCATTTTCTTGTTGTGTGCATGGTGCGGAGAACTCATGTTTTATGCCTAACATATCACAAAAAGATGTAAAGTTCTCATTTTCAAATTCTCCTCCATGATCCGAGTGAATGCATTTAATTTTTAAATCACTTTCATTTTGAATACGAGCACATAATTTTGAAATTCGCAAAACGCATCGGATTTGGATGAGAGAAATAATGTCCAACAATATCTTGAAAAATCATCTATTAAAACATATGTATATAATCTACCACCAAGACTTGCAGTGCTAACGGGACCAAAAAGATCCATATGAATTAATTGCAAGGATCTTGTAGTAGAAATAAAATTTTTACTTTTGAAAGAGGATCTAGTAAATTTACCCTTTTGACATGATGAACAAAGTTAAGGTAAAGTTCCATTTAACCTAGGCAATCCTCTAATTAAACCACTTTTGGCAAGTTTTACAATAAGCTTTGTGCTAACATGCCCTAGCCGTTTATGCCAAAGTTCTAATTCATCATTTTTAGTGATAAAACCTTTTATAGATGATTTAGAAAGATCATGAAAAGAAACTATATAAACATTATGTATTCTTGGTACAGTTAGTAAAATATCTTTTGTAGTAGGATTGGATATTTTGTATAAATTAGTGGAAGATTCAAATAAAACATCTAATCCATTATCGCATAATTGGCTAATTGAAATTAGATTCTATTTTAGCCCTTTTACATAAAGAACATTAGATATGGTAAAGGATCAATTACCAACTGTACCAATTCTCATGATCCTTCCTTTTCCGTTATCGCCAAAAGTCACGATCCCTCCCTTCCTCTTTTCTAGGCTAAGGAACTTTGCTTTATTGCCCGTCATGTGCTTGGAGCATCCAGAATCCAAATACCTCATATCTTCATTGTCCTTAGCATGCTTGCACATCTAAAAAGAATATGAGAGTAAAGATCTGGATACATAAGCGGTACCACCCAAAGAATAAGTGGAAGCCTTAGGTACCCATATTTGCTTTAAAGTATTTTGTTTTACTTTACTGCAAGAACTAGATGTGTGACCTAACATATAATAGTTTGCACACGAAATAAAGGGGGTTGAGACCCCCTTTCTAAAATTTTGTGTTATTCTTGCTGGAAGGAAACATTTTTATAGATTTTGCAAAAGAAAATGAAGAGTTCTTGTATGAGGTGCTAGCATCGGCGTTAGTGGCTAGTGTCGGGCGGTAGCCCTCACCTCGATATCCGAGACCAAATTTTCCAGAACCGTAGCACTGGTTCCCTAAAATCATATCCAGTGATTTTTGGCCTATTCCAAATTTTTTAATGGCCATGGTGAGATCATAAACTTGTGCTTTAAGTGATGAATTTTCTTTCACAAGCATGACACACCTATTTTCAAAACCCTTTTTATTATTCTTAATTTGCAAAGAGAGACTTCCAATTTCCTTTCTAATTCCCCTTCTCTTTTGTAAGAGTTTTGGCATGGGAGAGGGCTTTAGAAAGAGAATCTTCAATATCTTTTGCCATTTTAATGGAGTGATCACACTCTTGACAAGAAACTTTATTTTTTCTAAGATAATTAATTTTTTGGAAAGCTTTTGATTTTCTTTAATTAGAGATTCATTTTCATGATTCAATAAAATACTATCTTTCATATTTTTATCAAAAGCTTTGCAAGTTTCAAGAAATTCATTAAAAAGTTCAACATAAGTTGGAGGAATAACCTCAATGTCGCTAAGAACACTGGTGTCGTCATTTTCATGCCCCATGAGGCACATGTTTGCTTCCTCATTATCGCTTGATGAAGACTCGCTTGATTCTTAGAAGTAGGAGGAGTCATCCCATGTTTTAGCTTTTAATACCTTCCTCTTTTCCTTCCCTTTGTGTTGCTTTTCCTTTTTCTCCTTCAAAAACTTTGGGCACTGGCTCTGAATATGCCCGGTCTTCTTGCAATGATAGCATTCCGGTGGAGGTCTTTCTTCTTCATCGTTTCTCTCCTTTTCCTTCTTTGAAGATGACCCTTTCCATCTTGCTTCCTTTTGGGAATATTCCGGAAGGTGTTTCTCCTTTCCAGATTTTGCATGAACTTTCGGAAGTTCTTTACCAAGAGACTTTCTTCATCTCCATCCTCATCCTCTTGTCACTCCTTCTTTGATTTTAGTGTCAATGCCTTCTTCTTTGGCTCCTAGTTGTATTCATCATTTTGGATTTTGAGTTTTACCTTATGGATTTTGAGATTCCCAATTAGGCTCTCAACCTGGAGAGTTCTTAGATTGTGCGACTCCGAGATAGTCGTCACCTTTGGATTGAATTTGGGAGGAAGAGATCGAAGAATCTTTCGGACCAAGTCGTCGTTGGAGAAGGTCTCTCCAAGTGATTTGGAGGCATTGACGATCTTGGTGAAGCGTGTGTACATTGCATCAATATCTTCGCTTTCATCCATCCAGAACTTTTTATATTCTGACTCTAGTTGGAAAAGCTTTGAATCTTTAACCTGTGATGCACCTTCATGAGTAATTTCCAAATGATTCCAAATTTCATATGCAGTAGTACATGCAGAAATTCTATTAAATTCATTTCTAACGCACAAAATAATGCATTCATGGCCTTGGCGTTATTTTTGCATTTAAGTTTATCCCTATCATCCCATTTATCTTTTGGTTTTTCTAACGTTATCTCTCCAACTACAATTGTAGGAGGAGAGTATTCCTCTTCTACCATATTTCATACCTCAATATCTAGGGTCATAAGAAAACATCAAATCCTATTTTTTCAATAATTACAATCTAACCCAGTAAATAGTGGAGGTCTACTAATTCCCTGACCCTCGAAAAAAGCGAGATCATAAGATGCCATTATTCCTAGTTTTTAAACCAATTTGGAATAACCTCCCTCTGATACCACTTGTTGGATCGATAGGTGCCCTTAGAGGGGGTGAATAAGGGAATAAAAATTCTTTGTATATATTTAAGCAATTTACTAAATTGTTTTACAATAAATGAGAGCGAAATAACAATTTAGCTAAAAGTAATTTGCAATTTTAGAATTTATGCCAAATGAAAGAAATCAAGTGAACACAAATAGAAAAATGATTGTATTATATTAAAGAGTGTTTACATAAATTTGATTTCAATATTGCTAGAAATCAGAGGCGTACAAATGTAAATAATTTTTATTTTTCTATACTTACTCGTATCCCCACGAACTAGTGGTTTTAGCCTATCCTTCCCCGGATATGACCTCAAGCCACTCTAGCCAATCCTTCCCCGGATATGGCCTCGAGCACCCCCTAGATCTAATCACCTAGACCTAGTTGCCAACTCACGCGGCAAATTCCTCCTAAGCCGCGCAAGGACCTAGTCGCCAACACAAGGC
Source organism: Dactylorhiza incarnata (assembly GCA_033032865.1). Classification (NCBI taxonomy): domain Eukaryota; kingdom Viridiplantae; phylum Streptophyta; class Magnoliopsida; order Asparagales; family Orchidaceae; genus Dactylorhiza; species Dactylorhiza incarnata. The sequence goes on from JAWHQI010000004.1 coordinate 23,574,716, forward strand.
AAATTAACTACAAAGATAATGAAATGAAATAACATAAATAACAAAAACTCCCTCTATGAGATTTCTGAAGTTGAAGATGAAGGATCGATGTAGCATAAGCGTGGTTGAAGCGATCGTTCTTTGGATGCAGCGTGATGACATCCTCCTTCAAAAAATCTTCTTTAGCTTTGAGTGGGAGATTAACTTTCGACAGAGTAACAGATCTAGAAATTTCGCACAGGTATTCTCTCTGGGATGTATATACAAAATGAGAGAGAAAGCCCCATTTTATAGAAATTGGAGATAGCGCCTGCGGTAGCTCCTAGCGCTTGCGATAGCGGTCGGTTAGAGATGGTTACGACACTGTCATGGCGTGGCGTTGTGGCGCGAGCTGGAGCTAGCACCAGGCGGTAGCGTAAGCGCCTGCGGTAGCACTAACGCCGGTGGTATCCCTAGCGCTGGCGGTAGTGCTCCTATTCAGAGAATTTGATTCCAAGCTGCTTTCTACCTGTAGAGTATTGCACATATATTTCATGCACACTATAAACACACGACAAGCAAAATCAAATACAATATGGGATTTGTTATTCTCAAACAAAGGGATGTGACACACATGTCCAACAGAAAGGACCAAAACACGTCCTAAGACTGGGAGGAAGGATCGTTACCCTTGCCTCTCTCTTTGGCACCATGGATCTGAGATTTCAATCGGATGGAAGGAACCGCATCGGGCTGCTCTCCGTGGATCTGGGAATGGCTAGCAATTTAGAGCTTTGGAGCTCCGTCAATGGAGGAAAGAGTCTCGTTCTTTCTCCTTGACTTTCCTCCTTCTCAAGCTTGGAGAGAGAGTAAAGGTAATAATGAACCTAAAGTTCATTCTCTATTGATCTTTAAGGGATTCAAACTCATGCTAGCCATCGGATCAACATTTCACGTGGATCGGACAGCTACGTTGAGAATCTGGACGATGTAATCCCGTCAATTTTAAAACAGGGGAAACAGTCCTCTATCTGCGTTCGTCAAGAACACTTGACGATTCATCGAAAGGTTGTAGTGTTCGTCGAGATCACTCGATGACACGCCGAATTGAGCTGTGTCGAGTGAACTCGACGACACACCGAACTTGAGTTGTGTCATCAAGTGAACTCGACGACACGTCAAACTTAAGCAGTGTTGTCGAGTGAACTCGTCGACACGCCGAACATGAGCAGTGTCATCGACTGAACTCGATGACTAGCCAAACTTATTGCTGTGTCGTCGAGTGAACTCGACAACATGCCGAACCAACATTGTGTTCGTCGATTTCACTCGATGATACCTGGCAGATCACTTTCCTTCTATCCTATTTTGGAAAAGTGGGGTGTTAAAATAGTGCAGAGTCTTTTGATAAGGAGACTCTTAGAACCACTGAGTATTTTGATCAAGAGACTCTTAGAACCATTGAGTCTTTTGATCAAGAGACTCTTAGAACCACTGAGTCTTTTGATCGGGAGACTCTTAGAACCAGATCTTAATCCTTTGAAGTGAGATTCATAAAACTATTTTATAATGTGTTTGAATGAAAAAAAAATGAGAGATAAGAATAAGAAATCAGAATAAGAAATCAAAAGAATTATATGTGTTAGAGAATTCTTCTGATCAAGATCCTCTCTCAGAAGCACTAAGGATCTTTGAGCACTATAGTGGATGATGAATCTTTAGATCTGATGAATCCTTGGTAGGCATAAGGTCAGGGATTGCTTTGCTTCATGACTATGGATCAGATTTTCTGTTCTAGATTGGCTTCACCCTGAGAGGAGATGAAGATGAAGCTGTAGATTGAGAGAAGAAGACTGTCGTTGATGAGTCCCAATTATATACACATTTATGGACTCATCTGGGCCGATTTTCTAGTCTATGCACTTCACTTTAGACATGTTTTCACTCATATTTGACACTCCATGCTAAGTGCACCTCTAGGCCCATTTTTGGTGTTATTTCATGTTCTTCATTTTTAGTAGTTTTCATGGATTGTTAAGTGCCACTTTCAGTGGCTGTATTCGTGGTTGTGCTGGAACAGGAGTCGTGCGGGTGTTCCCGGTACAATTCTGTACAGGAACACTGCGCACGATCACTGTTTCTATTGCGCACGACCACTGGTCGTGCGCCGCTGATCGTGTGCACTTAACCCTATTTTTTTGAGTTCTGTCTCGGACAGTGCGCACGACCACCAACGATATTGCGCACGACCACAGGTCGTGCGCCGCTGTTTGTGTGCACTTAACATCAATTTTATGAGTTCTGTTTCGACCAGTGCGCACGACCACCTACGATAGTGCGCACGACCACCGGTCGTGCGCCACTGGTCGTGCGAACATGGTATTTTATAAATTTCTTACATTGCAGGCTCCACCCAGGCAGGCGCACAATCACAGAACTCCAGCGCGCACGACCACTGGTCGTGCACCAATGATCATGCGCACTGTTTATTCCAGCGCCTATATATTAACCTGCTCGCGAATTAGGGCGTGGAGATTGATTGGAACTCCGTCCAGTCCGCCGTTTTCGCCCCTTCCACAGGTTTTTCGCCCCCTAGGCATCCTCCATCATCCAAGAGCTCCAAGGAGGAGATTCTACACTCATCTTCAGCGCCAAGGAAGGAGATCTTCGCATCGGACGTGGCCGGATTGTAAAACGCTGGAGAAGACGGGTCCATTGGAAGGTAGTGACAGCCTTCTCTACCCCGGATGATAGTTGGGACCGAGCTAGGACGCGGATTGACAACCCGGTGCTTCCTACCATGAATCTACAACGAGCCTCCAGATTCGGTCGTATCTCTTTCCTTTTTCTCTCTTTGTGTGATGTAATGTTTGTAATCTCTATATTTTTGATGATGTGTGTTATGAACAATATTGCTTAATGTTAATTTCATTTATTTGGAATCATTTAGTTCATATGTGCTTATTGAGGTGCGCCCCCATCTAATTTCCATTCCGTTATCGTGTTCGGTGCCGCACTAGCAATTGCTAGTGGCGTGCTTGTCAAAGAGGTGCTTGCGACCCTCATTCCGCTAGCCTACTCGTCCATCCGCCCCACGAAGTGGTGCGTTCAAGGCCTACGTAGGTTTTCCATCCCGCCAAGCGAAGCATTGCATAGCGGCACTGCATAGGAGTAGTTGTAATATTTTATCTTATCATTCGCAAACCAAACCAACCATCCATTGTAACCCCGACCAAGGACTTCGATCTCAAGTCCTTCCTCGAAACCTAACTCCACCTCACTATGTTCCTTGAGAGACCGACACTCGGGGATCTTCCCCATTATTATTACTTGCGCGACCGGTGCACTTGCCGAAATATCGCATCAAGTTTTTGGCACCATTGCCGGGGAACACAGTCATGTGAGTTTTTTTGATAGGGAGAATCTGAGAGAGAAGCCCTTCCATTTGTAAATTGCATCTTTTATTTTATTTCTGTTCTTTTTATCCCTTTTTCTTGTTTTTTTTATTAGGTTGCTTTAGTAATTTCTGTTAGGTGTAGTATTTTGCACAATAGCATTTTTATTTTGAATCGTTTTATCTCCACACTATGTGGGCACATCTCAATATCCGTTGCCGTTGGTGTAGAGATACCTCCCACACTAGTGATGAATGCCCTACGGAGAATAGTAGGCATAATTCTTATAGCCCAGCATATGGAGCACCGACTTCGTCTGGTACTCCATATGGTGCGCGTAAGTCTTATGGCTACTCTGCTGAGCCTTTACCGTCTTACTTCTTTTCGGCTTCAGCACCCGCTGTGCCAAAGAAGCCCGTTGGCAGTGCCAGTTTTGTCGGAGCACAGATCATGCCCTGAAGGATTGTGCTTCTTTTCGTCGCCAATTGGATGAGGATGACGAGCCGGATATCCGGATCGTCCCGAATCCTAACTCTGGCGGCACACCTTCAACATTCGGTTTTGTGTCTTTGCCACCTTCACATCTTGAAGTGTATGGCGTTGACACAGTCACCAGATGTGTGGCTGATCTGGGCACTGACATTGCTGAGCCTATTCTCCCAGTGCATCCACCACCCCTAGTGGATTCGATTCTTTGTGAGGAATCGGTGCTCGACTTTTATCCGAGCACTATTCTTCCCCCTGTTGTGCATACTACATTCGTCTCTGACGACATTGTCGATGATGTGTCACAAGAGGAGGCGGTTGATCTTAGTATTGTGCCTACTCCTATGGAGGAGGACAACCTTCTAGGTGAAGAGGAGTTTTCCTCAGCACCGGTGGAGGAAGTCCAAATCTTAGGCATGGCCACTATTGATCCCGCCGAACCTTGTAGCATTGATGACAATGCAAACATTATTTTACTTCCCCAACCTGATGGGAGTGAGACCGGGACCACTCCCCCGATTTTTGATTTTTATTCATGTTCTTCTTCTTTTTTATCTCTTAATCCCCTTTCTCTATCTAAGCCTGTGCATATTGAGTCTTCACAGGTACTTCAGGAGGACTTGGAGCATTCTGCTCAAGTCAATGATGAGTGTATCCTCTCACGTGAGTAGGTTGATCCCTCCTCCGTAGAGGAAGCCCCACTCATTGCCTTCTCCTCCTACTGCCTCCCTGGAGATGATACCTTACTGGGCAAGGATAGTTTTGGTGAGATGAGTGAGGACCAGGCCTCCTCCTCTTCTTACTTTCTTTTCCCTCTACCTGTGAGGAGCAGGTATTTATATTCGGGTAGAGGCGTGACTGTTCTTTCTCCGTATAGCTACCCGCTACCTACACGCATATTAGAACAGTTACCTGTCCACTTTTCTTTTCATAGGCCTATAAGCTAGAACTGTATAAAATCCGAATAAGTCGTGCTGGGATGACAATAACCCCAGTAGTTATCTTACTTTTATTGCATTTTCATTTTCCTAGTTAGAGTAGTTAGTTAATTTCTGTTCAGTTTTAGCATTTCTGCTTTCTTCTGTTTTTGTGGAGCTCACCCCTGCAGGTACTTATTGCAAATTCTGAATGGCGGGTTTGCTTCAGTTTTTCACGCGTCTTCTGGTATACTCACTTCTGAGCATTGGGTAATCTCTTTCCCTAGACTTCATTTTCAATTTTCATGGTTACATCATTTATGTCTATTGCTTAGATTTAGTCTGGGGGAGAGCCGCTATATGTTACCCACTGCATACTAGAAGTATTTTAATTTCGGATATTTAGTTATGTTCAATTGCATTGCACACCACTACACCCACTCGAACGTGCACTTAGATGTTGGCACGTCTTGAGCTGAACTCATTTCTTTTTGTGTGATTTGGAAAATCATTGTGCTGGCTTAGGATTATGAGGCGGAGTAAATTGTTGACTCCTGTAGTGCTCCTAGTCGAGTGCTCATGTCTCGCTTAGAAATTCGTGTAGATTCAATTTCTTTTTAGGCTTTTAGATTGTATTTTTCTATTAGCATAAATATTGTTTACTTTACTCAAAAAAGTGGTGAATCCGGTGTGAATCAGACGGTAGCATAGGAATGTGTGTAGGCGTTCGTTAGCCTTGTATTGCCCGAGTCGGGAGGAAGGATTATTTTTCTCGGTGGCTAGAACTTGCCCCAAGCGATTCTTGAAGCATGGGTATACGGTTAGTCAATTGTGCGAATGTGATATAGGCCATCATTTTGGCCCGGTTGAGCTTTGTGCCTATTCCTATCGCTATATCCTCGTTAGCCCATTTGTGCCTACCCTTTCTTTTATTCAGCCCCACTTTTATTTCACCAAAGCCTAAAAGCCAATCCTAGTCGCACACCCAAATTTGAGCTCTAGTTTATTACTTTCATGATTGGGTTGTTGATGTAGTGATATGTTTGTGAAAATGCGGATATGCATCATTGTTTAAATTGCTGAAAATATGTGAAAAGAAAAAGAAAATAAGAAAAAGAAGAGAAGTGAGAAGAAAAGAAGAAGATATGAGCTTTATTGAAAAAAATAATCTGTGTATAAATGTATGTTTGGGAGTAGGCGGTGCACACACCCATGTAGTCAAATCCAAGTCTGGGGGTGTGGTGTACCCGCGTATTTGTGTGGTGAATGAGGAGAATTTCCGCACTAGCTCATTTGGGTTTAGTGTTTGAGCCATCGTCTTTATCATTGTACACCTCACCTAAACCCAAGCCCCATTTAAAACCTAAAGTCCTATTGATTCAAGCATTTGAGTCATACCAGTACCGTGGAGAGTGCGAACGGGCAAGCTTATGGTCACCGACATTGATGGATTTCAATGGAGGTTGTCTCGAGCCCCGATCTTTGGCAATGCTCGCATCAGCGTTCAGTTTACTTTCTTCCTATGTACGACCTTATGATTCACCGTGATTCACTTTTTGAGTAAATGTAATATATAAATACGCCCCTAGAAAAGTATAAACTAATATGTACAATTAGAAATTTTGTCTACTGTATTTCTACGCGCATGAGCATGCGACTTCGCATGATACTCCGCTTTATAATTTCTATGCCAGCTGTGTATTTTTCTCAGCCGCTTGAGGAATTCGTTTGCTCGGGACGCGCAAATAGTTAAGTCTGGGGGTGTGATGAGTCCCAATTATATACACATTTATGGACTCATCTGGGCCAATTTTCTAGTCTATGCACTTCACTTTAGACATGTTTTCACTCATATTTGACACTCCATGCTAAGTGCACCTCTAGGCCTGCTTTTGGTGTTATTTCATGTTCTTCATTTTTAGTAGTTTTCATGGATTGTTAAGTGCCACTTTCAGTGGCTGGATTTGTGGTTGTGCTGGAACAGGAGTCCTGCGGGTGTTCCCGGTACAATTCTGTACAGGAACACTGCGCACGATCACTGTTTCTATTGCGCACGACCACTGGTCGTGCGCCGCTGATCGTGTGCACTTAACCCTATTTTTTTGAGTTCTGTCTCGGACAGTGCGCACGACCACCAACGATATTGCGCACGACCACCGGTCGTGCGCCGCTGTTCGTGCGCACTTAACATCAATTTTATGAGTTCTGTTTCGACCAGTGCGCACGACCACCTACGATAGTGCGCACGACCACCGGTCGTGCGCCACTGGTCGTGCGAACATGGTATTTTATAAATTTCTTACATTGCAGGCTCCACCCAGGCAGGCGCACGATCATAGAACTCCAGCGCGCATGACCACTGGTCGTGCGCCAATGATCGTGTGCACTGTTTATTCCAGCACTTATATATTAACCTGCTCGCGAATTAGGGCATGGAGATTGATTGGAACTCCGTCCAGTCCGCCGTTTTCGCCCCTTCCACAGGTTTTTCGCCCCCTAGGCATCCTCCATCATCTAAGAGCTCCAAGGAGGAGATTCTACACTCATCTTCAGCGCCAAGGAAGGAGATCTTCGCATCGGACGTGGCCGGATTGTAAAACGCTGGAGAAGACTGGTCCATTGGAAGGTAGTGACAACCTTCTCTACCCCGGACAATAGTTAGGACCGAGCTAGGACGCGGATTGACAACCCGGTGCTTCCTACCGTGAATCTACAATGAGCCTCCAGATTCGGTCGTATCTCTTGCCTTTTTCTCTCTTTGTGTGATGTAATGTTTGTAATCTCTATATTTTTGATGATGTGTGCTATGAACAATATTGCTTAATGTTAATTTCATTTATTTGGAATCATTTAGTTCATATGTGCTTATTGAGGTGCGCCCCCATCTAATTTCCATTCCGCCATCGTGTTCAGTGCCGCAATAGCAATTGCTAGTGGCGTGCTTGTCGAAGAGGTGCTTGCGACCCTCATTCCGCTAGCCTACTCGTCCATCCGCCCCACGAAGTAGTGCGTTCAAGGCCTACGTAGGTTTTCCATCCCGCCAAGCGAAGCATTGCATAGCGGCACTGCATAGGAGTAGTTGTAATATTTTATCTTATTATTCGCAAACCAAACCAACCATCCATTGTAACCCGACCAAGGACTTCGATCTCAAGTCCTTCCTCGAAACCTAACTCCACCTCACTGTGTTCCTTGAAAGACCGACACTCGGGGATCTTCCCCATTATTATTACTTGCGCGACCGGTGCACTTGCCGAAATATCGCATCAGTCGTCTATAATTCTATTGTGTAGAATGAGAGATAGAGATGGAGAAAGAGCTTTAGAAAGAGAAGGAGAAAAGAGCTCTAACTCCCTTTTGGTATTTTGTATCTATATAATTTTATATCGATTCAATTAAATTAGAATCGAATCACTTTCCCTGCTGATCGATTCTCCAAATGGGATGTAAAAGGAGAATTATAGCTTTCTTTCTACATGTGTTGACAGCCTGTCAAAGACCTTTAATATAACTTCTAATTTTATCACCTCTGAATCTCAAGAGGTTTTCTTTCTATAGTTGTACTCTTGCGACACGTTAAGATTCAAATAACTTATATATATATATATAAATATATATATATAATTTATATGATCCTCAGAATCAAATTCAAGAAGTATCTGTTTCTAAATTATATTTGACGTTGCGTTGAATCTCTTCTGACTTCATATCGACGCAGCTTTGAATTCCATTGGAAGCTATGATGAGATCTGCTTCAGAACACCTCTGCTATCGACGTTGCGTCGATTCATTATCGACGTATCTGTCGAGATAAATAACATAGACTTCAACTTCTGACTTTTGTTGTAACACCCCAAATTTTGCTAAGTGCGAGGGTTGGAATACCCAAGGCTACCTGCATATTTTCTGTAGCTTGGAGCTAACGCCGAGCGGTAGGTACTACCACTGGCGGTAGCTGTCTCAACGAGACGTCGAGATGGCTTCGTCGAGAGGTTTCGTCGAGAAGGTTTCGTTGGAAGGTTAGCGCAGTGCAGTAGAGATACCGCTGGTGGTAGGTTCGTCGTATGTCATAGTAGCATTGAGAAGGGTTCGTTGAGACGATAACGTCGAAAGGGTTCGTCGAGACATTAGCGTGGCGTGGTAGCGATACTGCCGTATGGTAACTTAAGAGAACAAATCTGTAAGCAGTGTTTTATGGGCGTCCGATCTTCTTAGATCTTGATCTAAGGGCTTAGATAGGTTCGTCTGAAAGTCCTAAATAGGGCATAGGAGTTCTCTTCTCTTTTTGTCAAGTTCTTTGTGATTTTGGGGGCTAAGGTGAGAGGGAGAGCTTGGAGGAAGAAGAAGGGCAAGATTAGCAATTGTTGGAGCATCGAAGCTCCGTTCGTCGATTCGAAACCAGATCCACGGAGAGGACTTGAAGGCACTCATTTCTATCTGTGACTTTTAATCGATCCATGGCGAGAAAGAGATTTCAAAGGGTAATGACATATCTACTCCCGGTTTTAGTATGCGTGCATGAAATCTCTTATTTTGCCTTCTCTTTTTCTAAAATTTGTGGCACTGGATCTCTCAAATGAGAGGGGTTTGGGTCGCCTTGGTTCAAGAGGAACCATCGGGTTGATTGAGTCTGTCCCCGACATTATTTTTGCATTAGAGATTCACTCTGTTAGCAGATTAGGCATTGTGGGTGAAGCCGAAATCGCGACCGGTGGTCCGATTCGGTGATGTTGCTTAACGTGCATTTTAGGGATTTTGCTAGAAATCTGATTACGGCGAAAACATCGTGTTATGCCCCCTTTATGTTTCGTGTGAGAATAAATGTTGGTTCAGAAAGGGAAATATTATGCGTGGTGAACGACTTGTGATGTCGCTTGTATGTGAAAGCGTGGCTTCGTCTTTGTGGTCAACTGGCTAGCACGTAAATGATGGGATTCTTGTGTGGAGAGTGTCCCGGTAAGACAAGTCCCCTTTTGAGCTAACTGACAAGAACAAGTAAGCTGATGCGCCCGATGGCATTGTGGACCATGTGCGGGTGAGGTCTCAGCAGAGTTCTTGGCTTTTGGCTTGGTGATTAGGGCGAGAACAAGTAAGTTAATGCGCTCGTTTGCATTGTGGGCCCTGTGCGGTTGAGATCTCAGTGGAGTTCTTGGCCTTGGGCTTGCACGCCCCTGGGGAAATGATGAGTACCCTTTGATTGTTATGAAATGATTATGTGTGATGATATGTTAGAAGCATACACACCATATGGTGCCTTGGGTGAAACCCAGGTTTGCATACATGTTGCATTATTAGGCCCCTTACTTTAATTGCTCAAAATAGAAACGTGGATGGTGTTTGTGACACTCATGCATGTTTTATTTGTTATTATGGTTTATTACATTTGCATACAAAGTGTTGACTTGTAGGGTGATGTAGTTCCCTGGGGTCCGCTAGGAAGTCTGGGAGGAGGGTGTTGTTACACCGTTGTTGGTCAGCCAAAATTGACCCTCGTTATACTGCTCTTTATGTATTGGATGCAGGGCAAGGATCGCAGGCTGGACCCAGCTCGCCGGCCAAAAAGTCTTATGCCTCATGAAGTGTACCTCTTCCAGTTTTCCTTTTTTTTATGTTGTCTTTACTTTGTTCCGGCTTGCATGCCGAGGTAGCAAAGGAATGCTATTATCTTTTATATATATTATATGTTATGGTTAATGACTTGAGCATCGGTTTTGTAAGGCCTTAAGGCCATGGTACTCTTATGTAGATGTGGACAACTTCTTTGTTTCTTGTTAATATTTTCGTTGTGTTTGTTCTGAGTTTTGAGTTGGGTAGAATCTATATCATCTTTTAATACTAAAGTTATGGAGACTATGTGTTGTGGGGTCTCGGACGGACCTATATTATATGGTCATTACAGGGGAGGTGTTATAATTTGGTATCAGAGCTAGGTTTGCGTTCTTGTTGAGATTTAGTGTAATCGGATCACGTTAAGAGGTTGCCACATAAGAGTACTTTGTGGGACCATGAGTGTCCTTGTGTTCGATGTCTTGCGAATAGATTTTGATTCATTGTTTCCTTGCTTATGTTAGGATGGTGGCAACGATGTGCGGATGTCGAGGAGACAAGAGGAGCCTTCGGCAAGCAGTGCTACTGCCCAGCCCTTATGAATATGGGCATGCCCCGGCAGACTTCTGTCATATGCTAGCAGAGGCGATGATAGCGGCTCAAGTAGCGGCGATGCCATCGATTGTGATGCATGTTGTACAGGCTGTGACTCTTGTTACCCTGGTTACTATTACACCGGAGGTGGGAGTATGGTAGGTAGATCCATTAGCTGAGAGAGCGGTTGGGCAGGGAGATCGTCAGCTGAAGTATTTTCTGAGTTTCCATCCCCCGACATTCAAAGGATTTGGCACTCTGATGGATGCTGAGGATTGGTTGGCAAGGATTCAGGAACTCCTGAAAGCGGAAGAGACCCTAAAGGACAAGCATTCCCACTTCGCAGCATTTATGTTAGAAGGTGACGTCAAGCTGTGGTGGGTGAATCACAACGGTCGTCATTTCCCTGGATGTACCCAGTACATGGAATAGTTTGGGAATGCTTTCCTGAAGCGCTATATCCCCTCTACGATCAGGTTAGCACTTTAGAGCCAATTCTTGCACTTGGTGCAGCGTGAGAAGTTGGTAGACGAGTACCTGCAGGAGTTTACTCGGTTGGGTCATTACGCGGGGACGACCATGGCAGATGATGAGGAGAGGGATAATCTCTTCTATCATGGTCTGAGAGAAAATTTAAGGCAACCTCTGATAGCCTTGAAGAATGCGGGATTCAATGAGCTAGTCTAAGTCGCTCGAATGTTGGAGAGCGACATGGAGTGAACCCAGCGTCGTAAGGGCTTTGCGGCAAAGCAAGGAGAAGGTAAACCTTCTCAGTCTCAGGGGATGTCTGAGGGAAGTCGATGGAAGAGAAAGCTACGTACTTTTAGGATTGGTGAGAGAAGCGGTTCAGCTTCTGGAGAGTTCCGTTCCAAGGGACCCGTGACGTGTTATAAGTGTGGCTAGGTGGGCCACATTGCTCGGTTCTGTTCTGAGGGTGAGGTTGAGCTAGAGTAGAGGAAAGAGTAGTCAGTGCATTCTGGCCCTAGTGTTGGGGAGAAAGGGAAAGTAGCAGAGTCCAGTGCTTCACATTTCCCTCCAGTGCAGCCTAAAGCATACAACCTTGGGCAGTAAGAAGCGATTCGTCAACCCGATGTGGTGACAGGTATGAAAAGTTTAGATTTTTCATTCGATAGCTTAAAACTATTTACAACCTTTCGTATTTGTTATATGTGTGTTAGGCTTCATGCTAGTTTCTTGCTATCCCTCCAGAGTGTTGTTCGACATGGGAGCATCACACTCTTTTCTCGCGGAAAGCTTTATCTGGAGAATCGGTGTTGAGACTGTCGAGGCGTAGGTGGATCTTAGTGTGCGTCTGCCGAATGGGTCTTTCATGACCACTGGATGGAAAGGAAGCATTGTTTTTAGAATTTGCGAGTGTGATTTCGAGTTGGTAGCAGCAATTCCACCACTAGCCGAATTTGACATTATCCTTGGGATGGACTGGCTTGCAGAGCAACGAGCTAGTACTAACTGCATGTTGAAGGTGGTGACTCTAAGGAGTGATGGTAGAGCGGAGGTCAACTTCGAGGGCCTAGGCGGAGTGGCTTGCTCCCTAATTTCCGCTTTGCAAATGATGCAAGCGGTGAATCAAGGAGGAGAGGCGTTTATAGCTTTGTTGGAGACAAGCTCCACAAAGTTGGCAATCACAGAAGTGCCAGTAGTGGAAGAATTTGAGGATGTGTTCCCCAAGGAGCTTTCGGGAGCACCTACACAGCGTGAAATCGACTTTTTAATAAATTTGGTGCTAGGTACGAGGTCGGTGTCGCGTCCTCCATTTAGGATGGCACTGAAGGAACTGGCCGAGATAAAGGTGCAGTTGCAAGAGTTATTAGAGCATGGGTACATTATGCCCAGCTCTTTGTCGTGGAGTGCGCCGGTTTTATTTGTAAATAAAAAGGATGGTAGTATGTGGTTGTGCATAAACTACCGTGAGTTGAATAAGTTGACCATCAAGAATAAGTATCCAATTTCGCGAATCGATGATTTGTTCGATCAGCCGGTGGGGTCGACGGTGTACTTCAAGTTGGATTTGAAGTCGGGTTACTATCAGTTGAGGATTCGAGAAGAGTGTATTCCCAAGATAGCTTTTGGGATGAGGTATGGTCGTTTTGAGTTCTTGGTGATGTCGTTCGGTTTGACGAATGCGCCATCAGTGTTCATGGATTTAATGAACAGAGTGTTTCGGCAATACCTAGATTCATTCGTGGTGGTGTTCATCGACAATATCTTAGTGTATTCGAAGTCGATGGTGGAACTTGAGTCTCATCTGAGATTGGTGTTGCAGATTTTGAGGGAGAACCAGCTTTCTGCTAAGTTCTCAAAGTGCAAGTTCTGGTCAAAAAGGTGGCATTCTTGGGTCACGTGATCAGTGGAGATGGGATGGCAGTGGATCCGGCAAAGATTGAAGCCATTAGATATTGGCATGTACTAAGAACCGTGGCGGAAGTCCAGAGTTTCCTTGGACTAGCCAATTATTACAGAAGGTTCATTGAGAACTTTTCGTGGATGGCTTTGTCCCTCACCTCTCTTACCCGAATAGACCAGAAGTTTGTGTGGACGCTAGAGTGTGCCCGTGCATTTGAGACCTTGAAGGAAAGATTGATGTCCGCTCCAATCCTAAGTCTTCCTAATGGGGATGAAGGGTTTCATATTTTAAGAGACGCGTCAGGTGGCGGTTTGAGTTGTGTGATGGTGCAGCATGACAACATAATAGCTTATGGGTCGAGGCAGCTAAAGCCTCATGAGAGAAATTAACCCATTCACGACTTGGAGTTGGCGTCGGTAATTTTTTCGTTGAAATTATGGCGGCACTACGTGTATGGTGCGAAGGTGGAAATCTTCACAGACCACAAAATCTTGAAGTTTCTTCTGGATCAGAAAGATCTCAATAAGAGACAGCATAGGTGGGTCTAGTTCCTTGGGAACTACGACGTAGCAATTCATTATACGCCAGGCAAGGCCAATGTGGTGGCTGACGCCTTGAGTATAAAGTATTCTGGGCAAGGAAATTGGATTGAAGCGCATGACGATCGGTTGGTGCGAGAGTTCAAGTCTCTTGACAATGCGTGTATGGCTAGAGGTGAGTCCAGCGAAACTCGGCTGAACTGGATCGAGACACAGTGTAATGTAGCGGATCGAATCTGAGAGTCGGCCAGTGCAGACGAAGAGTGTCAGCGTTTGGTGTTGGAAGCTCATCAAAGCAAAGATAGTGCTTTGGAGATGGTCGGTGGACTGCTGAAGAGGAACGGAAGGGTGTGTGTTCCGTACTTTGGCATGCTCTGTGAGGAGTTGATGTTTGAGGCTCACTTCATGAAGTACTCCATTCATCCAGGAAGTACAAAGATGTACTTGGATTTGAGGAAATCCTTTTGGTGGCCTGGGATGAAGCAGTCCATAGCTTTATACGTAAGTCGATGTCAAACTTGTGCTTTAGTGAAATCTGAGTGCCAAAGGCCGGGCGGGTTCTTGAAACCTCTTCATATCCCCAAGTGGAAATTTGACGACATCTCCATGGATTTTGTGCATGGTTTGCATCATTCGTGGCAAGGTAACGATGAGATTTTGGTGATTATGGATCACCTGGCCATGGTAGCCCACTTCATTCCAAATCAGAAGGACGGCGGCGTGGAGAAGCTCGTGGAGCTTTATATATGTAATATTGTGCATGTTAAATTTTTGAAGTGGAAGTGAAGTGTCCGGGCGATTTGATATTGGAGACCGCAGAGACCGCGCAAGCTCCTGTATGGCGATCTGGCTGGAGATCGCATGTCTCTGGTGTTGGTAATCTGTTTCTGCTCATCAGTTTGCCCAAGTGTTCATCTTCGGGTTGCGATCGGGCGGTTTAGTATTGGAGGTTGCTTCGGTGGTCTTGTACTTCGGTCTGCTTAAGATCGCTCTTGCGGTCTGCTGTGGTTCCGATCTTATGGGAGACCGAACGGGTTGTATGAGCCTGGTTCTGGCGGTCTATTCACGATCTGGTCAGATGCTCATATGGTTCTTCTCCTATAAGAGTACGGGCGGTCTGCCGATTTTTAATAAGTGTGCTATCTTTATTGGACAGTTGCTTAAGTGTAATAAGGTCTTATTAAGACCGCGCGGTATGGTTCTGGATACTGCGAGTTCCCAATAAGGAAGGTGACTGGATCCCTCATGGGCAATGATGACATCCATTCATTTGCCTATAAATAGGGGTGCAGGGGTAGCCATTCATAAGCAAGAACTGTAAGAACCTAGTGTGGATTGATTGTGCCGATCTCATTTTTGAGGTCGCGCGGTCTGAAGATTGTTGACTATTTGTTGTGTTCACAGGTTAGGCGACCAGCAAGTTTCGTCAGCATTATTCCTATCCTTCCTTGTTTGAATAAACCAGCTCGTCAGCGGTCTGTCTGGGCGAAAAATTGTTGGGAACAGTGCCAAGCAATGTTCCTAATTTGAAGAAATGCTCAGGTCAATGATAAGTGCAAGCTGTATTTAATGTTCCATCTAGCTCATGCTTGCAGAGATCGTCAAATGTCAAGTACTTTAACTATTCCTGAAAGTATTATATATATCGTCAAGAAGGGAGTTCGTCGAATGCAGAATGAAGATCGTCGAACTCAGAAGGAAGATCGACGACCGCTGAGATTTGGCGTGTTCGCCGAACGCAGAATGGAGATCGTCGAACTCAGAAGGAAGATCATCGACCGCTGAGAATTGGGGTATTCGTCGAACACAGAAGCAAGATCGTCGAACTCAGAAGAAAGATCGTCGACCGTTGATACTCGGCAAGATCGTCGAACTCTGAAGGAAGATCATCGACCGCTGAGACTCTGCAAGATCATCGAACGCAGAGAAGATGCAGTATTGTCGACTTCATCAAAGTGGCCTTGTCGTTGAGAAAGAACAAACATCATCGTGAAGAAGCCTTGTCGTTGAAAAGGCTAAGTATGACTGATGGCGTCAAACATCGTCGTAAAGAAGGCATGTCATCGAGAAATCAAGGTGATTACGACGACACAGTCAAAGATAGCGTATCATCGTATATACAGAAGAGCAAGAATATCTCGTATCGTCGAGATACCAGTATGAGAGGCAGAAGTCAGAAGACTTGAAGGTCTACTAAAGCCCAAGGCATCGACAAAGTCCTGTCGTCGAGATATTGTCCATATCGTCGAGATACTTTCGGTATGAGCCTGAAGATGGAAAAATCATCGAGACAGAAATCAAACGTTGCAGACACGCTGTCAGCATTTAATATCATCGCCTGATTGTCCAATTAGCGCGTGCTCTTATAGAATGGGCATCTGACATTAAAGGACATCACATATTACCGTTATGCGGTTAATATGTTATATAAAAGGGATCAGTGATGCCCTAGAAAACTTCTTCGAACAAGAGAAAAAGTACGAAAAAGAATCCCTCCGCTACACTTCAATAGAACAGTATTCTCGGCGGAGAAGAAGAAGAAGGTCAAGTAGAGAGCAAGCATCAAGTGCTCTCTGAAGAATCAGTCATCATCATTGACTGAAATGTAGTCGATCAACACCAGGCAAAAGAAGCGAAGGCTGAAGAAGATCCGGTGATGAATCTCCAGATCAAGAAGAATCTTCTTCAACCTAAAGAAGCCAATCTTCATCAGGCTAAAGTCGCCAATCACCATCAGGCAAAAGTAACAGTTTTTCTTACAGTAATCTTTGTAAAGGCTTGCGAGCTTATTTGTCCAGCTTGAGGGTTGGAGACATGTGAGGCTTGAGGGCCAGGGCAGAGGCTAGACTTGCGGGTCTGGCTAGGTAAGGCTTGCGGGCCTGTTTGTCAAGCTTGAGGGCTTGAGACTTGTGAGTCTTGAGGGCCAGGGCAGAGGCTAGACTTGCGAGTCTAGCTAGGTAGGGCTTGAGGGCCTGAGTGTCGAGCTTGCGGGCTCGGGGGCAGTAGGGGCTTGCGGGCCTAGGCTGTTGGGACTTGCGGGTCCGTGTTGTAAGGCTTGAGGGCCAGAAGATTTGGCGGAGTTTGCCGAGCCTAGCACACTGCTGGGTGGCGCAGAGGGACAGAGGACTACTCAAAACACCCGGTCTTGAGGAACCTCTATAGATCATTGTGTGTTTTCTGCGTTGTGCTTTCTATTTTATAGATCTATTAACCAGAATTCAAGAACACCTAAAAGGGGATAATATAATTAGTAAAACCTATTCACCCCCCTCCCCACCCCCTCTAGGTGATAAAGTTGACACCCAATAAACAACAAGTGGTATCAAAGCTAGGTTGTTCAAAGAAAAGCTTAACAGCTTGAACAGATCTGTCATTGGGTGTCTAAGTATCATAGCTATGGAGTCAGGAATAGCTATATGTTCTAGGGAGAACTTTTCCATTTGGAAAGTTAGAGCAAGAATATTCATGGAAGCAATGAATCCTAGAATGTTCCAAATTGTTCAAGAAGGATCTTATGTTCCTAAGACAATGACCAAGAAAATGACTGAAGATGAGATCATCCTAGTCAACTTACACAAGAAGGCCCAGGGAATTTTAGCTGATGCAGTTGATACTCCCATACTCTAGAAATTGATCCACTGCACCACAGCTAAGGAGATGTGGGACTCTCTAACAATCCTTATGGAAGGATCAGAAGAAGAAGGAAGCAAAGCAGCTAAGAAGAAAGTTAAAACATTGAGTGATAGTGACTCAAGCTGTTCAGACTCAGAAGAGAAGACTCAGTTTGGATTGACTGTCCAATCTGAGTCAGAGGAAGAAGTCCAGGATGAAGTCTTACTGGAACAAGTATGCATAAGAGCTCCTCTATCTACCTCAGACTCAGATTCAGAGACGAGCACATCTGGTAATGATGACTGGCCCAAGTCATACAATGATCTCCTAGAAGATGTCAAGATGCTCAAGATGCTCAAGATGCTGTGCAAGGATCAGGATGCAAAGATCTCCTCCCTTCAAGCAAGAAATCTTGATCTCTCAGAGAAAGCAGAAAGGCTAACTCTAGAGAATGCAAAATTTTGTCAACTCAAAAAGGACTTCAAGGCAAGCTCCAACCTCGACTTAATAGACAAATTTGGGAAAACTCTGAAGGCATTGATTGAGAGCAAGAAGCTGTGCTGCTCACTAACCAGAGAAGTAGCTCTTCTGAAGAAGGACAAATTTCAGCCCAAAGTCCTGAAATCTAAGAATGACAACACCAGAAGGATGGAGAGTAAACTCCCCTTTGTAGTAAAGCCTGTGACAAGCTCATCCAAACCAGAGACTTCTCCTCCTCTGGTAAATGGTTGTTGCTACACTCAGAGAAGGGAGCAGAGATGCTTCAAGGAAGACAGATCAGGCAGACCCTGTGAGAAGATGCCTAGCTTAAGGAAGGTAATCTCACCCTCCAACAAGAATGCTGGGCAATCCAACCTTGGGTATTTCAAGATTGGAAGCTCCACAAGGGGAACAAAGAACATGCCAAAAACCACAAAGGCACCTCAGGAAGTTATGAGGAGGCAGAAATTTGCTCAGCCTAGAGAAGAGAAGAAACCCTTAAAGAAGACTGACTCCAGATGGAAAACAGTGAATGATGATAGCAAACATCACATCTACCATCAGCACAGTTCACCTTCTTTGCTTCATTCATTTGTTCACACACAAAGAACTCGTGATCATACATTCAATCAGAAAAGAAGATATAACAGGTATGAATGTTGGTGCTGTGGAAAGACAGGGCATTTTGCAATTAATTGTTGTTACAATCCAACTGCTCCAAGGGTAACAAATGCTAAACTGGTAAATAATCTTTTTCATAATCACTATGTATATCCTAGGGTAGTTATACCCAGAATGCCTGATATTTAATTTTTGCGGTTTTGAAATATAGTGAAGGGTTGAGATTTTCTCCAAAACTATATCCGATAAAGGCAAGTGTACCTTATCGTCTATAGTATAGGATATTAAGAAATACCAAGGTCGTATTCCACGGGGCGCGTTGATTACTTCTACTTTGAGGAAAGTCGCTATTATCTTATCTAATGATATTTTGGGGTTTTGGTTACTTAGCTAGAAAAAGAGAAATTGCAAGCTAAATTAAGGGTTTAGATGATGATAAAAGAGGCTAGTACTCAATCAAAAGTCACCTTGGAGTGAGAAAAGACAAGTGAAAAGAGATTAAATCTAATTCCATTTAAATTGAACTACTTGACCGTGGAGGTTCCCGAAGCTCGAACATGCCTCTCTCGAGGTTAATGCCCAACTAAGTTTAGGAAAAATCAACCGGACTCTCGTCCTATAATCGATTACCTAAAACTTGCTTTACGAAGTGAACCCCGCTATTGGATTTGACTCCAATCCAGGAGATTTACGTCATCCTCTCTCGAGGGGTGCGTGCAACTCTCTTTACCCTTGAGTGATCGATTCATACATTGAGCCTCTTGGCTAACTAAGTATGAAAACATAAGCGAAAACCATATATCGAAAATATGGCCTCACTAATTAAAAATCAAGGGTAATTCAAGTGTTTATAAAAACGGAAAAAGAAAACTTTAGAAAATCATAACTTGTCTAACTCATCCTCGGATCATTTTGATCGAGTACTAATGAGGATTAGTTAATCATGGTGGAGGGGAAAGAGGAAGAAAAATAAAAATGCATAATAAGAAAATTTAACTAAGTAAGGAGGAGACAAAATAAAGAGAACAACTAATTTTTATTTAAATGAAAACTATTACAAGTCTTAAGAGAAGAGATTGCAAGCTAGGAAAAACAAGTTACAAGCTTAAACTAAACTATTGCATTGAAAGGAAGCTAGTACATTGCATGAGAAAAGGAAGAGAGCATGAAAGTAAAGTCACATGAACATGAACATGAAAGTGAAAATATACTCAAGATTGGCTCCAACAGCACCTCCCCTACTCCAAAACTCTGAACCCTGGACTCAAGGAGAACCTCTGAATTTATAGGAAAAAAATTTCAGATTACACGCCCTTGGTCACGGGCGTGACCAAGGGCGTGACTGCACTATTCACATCGGATCCGACAGCGGCGTGGGCTTTCTGGACGGCGCGGCGAGAAATGACATGTCACGGGCGTGACATGTCGGGTCACGGCCGTGACTTTGGACGGCTGCATTAAATGCGGCGTGGGCTGGAATTTGGCGCGGCGGTGAAGCAGAGATCACGCGGGCAAGTCACGGCCGTGACATGTGGGTCACGGGCGTGACTCAAGTTGACTTCTCGATTGCAGCTCCATGTCTCGACGGCGGCTCTACGTGGAAGATTCTAAGATTACACGCCCCCGGTCACGGGCGTGACTTTGGGTCACGGGCGTGACCTGGGTCGTGACTTGGTGTGGACTGGTTCAAACAGCGTGGCATCGATTCTGGACTGATCTTCAGGTTACACGCCCTTGGTCACGGGCGTGACCGAGGGCGTGACATGCCATTTTTCACGATTTGTCCCAAAATTCTGCAAAAAATGAAATTAAGCTAAGTTAGAATCAAAATTACAAAAAGAACTACTTATAATTGACATAAAAAGGAAAATTCATATTAAATATTTACAAAATTTTCTATTAAAAAGTTATAAAAATACTACTTATCAAATACCCCCATACTTGAGGTTTTGCTATTCCAGAGCAAAAGTGTGAGACATAATTTATAAGACATCCTTAAAAAAATTTTAATTTAAAACTAAAATTTCATTTAACCAAAAGTTAAGTTAAGAGTAAATTCAAGGGGGAGTTAAGTCCTAAATTATGATGATGATTTGAAAAGAGGGAAAAATGTTTAGGCAAGAACTTCTCAAGAAAATTAAGTAGTTTGACAAAATTGTAGAAATTATAAAACTAAATTAAATTAAAATTATAAGAACTCTACCTTAAAAGAAACTTAAGGAAAAGTAAATTACTAAATATTGTTCTCTCCATAATTTTCAACTAAAACTAGAACAATGATAATTGGCTAAGGGGGATTTCATAAAATTTGGCATAAGAAGAGACATTTTTGAATGGAGGAAATGGAATTTATCATGAAATTTCCATTTTTTTTTCTTTCTTTCTCTTTTTTTTTTCTCTTCTAATAAAAACTCAAAATGTATATGGTTTAGGAGTAATGAATTTTATCCTCTTACTCCATGCCATATAATCTTTTCAAATATTTTGGGTGCATATGTTTTAGGGAATAATGAATTTTATCCTCTTATTCCCATGACATATGATCTTTTAATACATTTTTTTTTATGCCATCAAAGGGGGTAGGGTAGGGGAAAATAAATCTAGCTAGCTTTAAATCATATTGAGAGCAAATTCTAGTAAAATTAAAATTCCTAAGATCTAAGAAGTTAGAAGAAAATATAATTGAAATCTAAAGAGGTTTAGGAAATTTACTACAAAATGAAGTCATTTAAAAATAAAAAGAGAAGTCATGCTAACAAAATTCTCTAATCAATTTAAAATCATAAGATGATTCTTAAATCAAGATTACCTCAAATTTAAAATTAACAAACTATGATAAGCAAAATTTTAGCCAATTAAAAACTTAAACATGCTTATAAACATTCTCAACTAGATTTCTAAGAAATCACAAAAACAACAAATAGGAGAGGTATAAGATAAAAGTTTTTTTTTGTGTGTTTTAAGTTTTTTTTTTCATATATATTTTTTTTGAATTTTTATATTATCTTTATTTTTTGAATTTTTGTCATTAAAAACTATTTACAAAGAAAAGAAACTAGCTTTAAAATTTAATAATTTTTGTTAAGTCTTGGACTTCCCAAGGGCTACCCGGTGAAGGGTTCGCAAGGTACTAGGAGGTGTGATGGGATAAAATCCCAAACGTCCCTTTCCAAGATTTAAATTTTTCTGTTTTCTAAATTTTTTTTTGAGTTTTTGGATTTTACAAGTGCTTAAATAAAGGAAAT
The DNA here is from genome assembly GCA_033032865.1 of Dactylorhiza incarnata. Classification (NCBI taxonomy): domain Eukaryota; kingdom Viridiplantae; phylum Streptophyta; class Magnoliopsida; order Asparagales; family Orchidaceae; genus Dactylorhiza; species Dactylorhiza incarnata. The sequence goes on from JAWHQI010000004.1 coordinate 23,596,475, forward strand.
CATAGAAACAAAATTAAAATTTTCTTTTTGTTGTTTTTTTTTTCATTTTTTTTTTTGAAAATTTTCTTTTTAAAACTATTTACAAATATTTACAAAGGGTTATTTACACCCCCATACTTAAAGTTAAACATTGTCCCCAATGTTTAAAAATAAGTATGAAGTAAGAAAAGGTAAAAAGAAATGCAAGGAAAAAAGAAAGAAGGAAAAAGAGCTTCCCTGATAATTTTTTTTAAGCTTTTGTGGGGAAGCCGCGATTACCTACAAAAGATGTTAAAGAAAGAACAAAAACAAGAGAAAATAATAAAAAGATAACCTTGGGGTGCCTCCCAAAAGCGCTTTGTTTAAGGTCGCGTAGCTTGACCCACTTGCCGATCATGTTATATTATGAAGAAATATCGCATCACTCTTGTCATTAGGTAAGTCTCCCGGAAGATACAATTTAAGGCGGTGCCCGTTAACTTTGAAGGAACTTTTTTCCGGGTGGGAAATTAGAATTGTCCCATAGGACCAAACCTCTTTAACAATAAAAGGTCCGGACCATCGAGATTTCAGCTTTCCCGGAAAAAGGCGAAGACGAGAATTATAAAGGAGGACGAGATCGCCTGGCGAAAAAGTTTTTGGAAATTTTATATGTTTGTCGTGATAAAACTTTGTTCGCTCCTTATATAATTTGTTACTCTCATACGCATTCGCTCCCAACTCATCCAATTCGTTCATTTGAAATTTTCTTTGTTCGCCCGCTAAAGTAGAATCAAGATTTAAAAATTTAAGCGCCCAAAATGCGCGGTGTTCTAATTCGACCGGAAGGTGGCAAGCCTTGCCATAGACCATTCGATATGGTGTACAACCGATAGCGGTCTTGTACGTCGTTCGATAGGCCCATAGCGCGTCATCGAGCTTTATTGCCCAATCCTTCCGATTAATAGAAACTGTTTTTTCTAAGATCCATTTTAATTCTCGATTAACAACTTCAACTTGGCCGCTCGTTTGTGGGTGATATGCAGTGGATAATTTGTGCGTGACACCATATTTTGCTAAGATTTTTGTGAATTGAGTATTGCAAAAATGGGTACCCCGATCACTCACAATAGCGCGCGGAGTGCCAAATCGAGAGAATAATTTTTTTTGAAAAGTTAACGACGACTCGCGCATCGTTGGTGGGGAGAGCTTGCGCTTCCGCCCACCTCGACACGTAGTCGACCGCTACTAGAATATACTTATTTGAAAACGAAGGAGGGAGAGGACCAACGAAATCAATGCCACAAAGATCGAAAATTTCGCATTCTAAGAAAATATTTTGGGGCATCTCATCCCGGCGAGAGATGTTCCCCGACCGCTGGCAGCTGTCGCAAGTACTCACAAGGGTGTGAGCATCTTTGAAGAGCGAGGGCCAATAAAAGCCCACCTCCAGCGCCTTCCTCGTGGTTCGGTTTGAATGATAATGACCACCGGATGGTCCCTCGTGACAATGTCGTAAAATTTTAAGACCCTCCTCACTCGAGACGCATCGTCTCACCACTTGGTCTGTGCATACACGGAATAAAAAGGGGTCCTCCCAAAAGTAATTCTTTAAATCAGAAAAGAATTTCTTCTTTTGCTGACTCGAGAATTCTTTCGGCAGGACCCGGGCTACTAAATAGTTAGCCAGATCTTCAAACCAGGGGGTAGACGATGAATTAATATTTTCGAGAGCGAGGAGGCACTCTTCGGGAAATTTATCATCGATGTCAGATTCTATCAATACTTCCTAGGCGGGGTTTTCTAGACGAGAAAGATGATCGGCCGCCAAGTTTTCGGCTCCTCTTTTGTCCCGGATCTCTAAGTCAAACTCCTGCAAGAGGAGGATCCATCGCAAAAGACGAGGCTTGGCGTCCGATTTGCTTAAAAGATACCTAAGTGCGGAGTGATCCGTGAAGACGATAACTTTCAAGAGGGTGATGTATGACCTAAACTTATCGAAGGCAAAAATGATCGCTAGAAGCTCTTTTTCGGTAGTGGTGTAATTCGCTTGTGCCGACGTGAGTGTTTTGCTCGGATAATAAATAGGGTGGAAATACTTACTCACCCGTTGGCCTAAAACGGCACCAACCGCAATGTCACTCGCGTCGCACATGATTTCAAAAGGGAGCGACCAATCCGGCGCGACTAGAATCGGGGAGTGTATAAGTTTTTCTTTAATAAGTTTAAAGGCCAAATGGCATTCATCGCTAAAAATAAATGAGGATTCCTTTTCAAGAAGATGGGTTAACGGCTTTGTGATTTTGGAAAAATTTTGTATAAAGCGCCGATAGAACCCTGCGTGCCCTAGGAAACTACGAATAGCTTTTACGTTTGTTGGAGGGGGGAGCTTTTCAATCACTTCAATCTTGGCCCAATCGACCTCGATCCCCATGCCCGAAATTTTATGACCAAGGACTAATCCTTCCTTGACCATAAAATGGCATTTCTCCCAATTAAGTGCTAAATTCGTTTCCTCGCATCGCTGCAACACACGCTCAAGATTTTTTAAACAATTTTTAAATGAGTTTCCGAATACGGAAAAGTCGTCCATAAACACTTCCATCACCTCCTCTACTAACTCGTCAAATATCGCCAGCATACATCTTTGAAATGTAGCTGGCGCGTTACAAAGACCAAATGGCATCCTTCGATAAGCGAAGGTGCCAAAGGGACAAGTGAAAGTGGTTTTCTCTTGGTCGTCGGGCGAAATTGGGATTTGAAAATATCCCGATAAACCATCGAGAAAACAGTAGTAGGAGTAACCTGAAAGGCGCTCTAAGATTTGATCAATAAACGGTAGAGGGAAGTGATCCTTACGGGTGGCATCATTTAGTTTTCGGTAATCGATGCACATCCGCCAACCCGTAACAGTACGGGTTGGGATCAACTCGTTATTCTCGTTAGCTACTACCGTAACGCCACCTTTCTTCGGTACGACTTGTACTGGGCTAACCCAAGTACTATCCGATATCGGGTAGATAATTCCCGCGTCCAATAGTTTGATCACTTCGGCCTTAACGACTTCTTTCATGTTAGGGTTTAGCCGCCGTTGAGGCTGGACCGAATTTCGGGAATTATCTTCGAGAAAGATTTTATGAGTGCAGAAGGAAGGGTTTATACCCTTAATATCCGAAATTTGCCACGCAATTGCGTGGCGGTGCTTTCTTAAGACAATAGTTAACTCAGAAATTTCCGAGTTGCTAAGTTCGGATGAAACGATGACGGGTAGCTTCGACTCTTTTTCTAAAAATAAATACTTAAGGTGAGGGGGAAGTTGCTTTAGTTCCAAAACGGGTGGTTCTTCATAAGAAGTTTTGATTTTCATTTTTTCTAAAAATAGTGGTTCGGGTGGTGTGAAACGAGTGACTTCTTCTTCTTCCAGACAAAAGAGTTCGGTGAGCTCGGACTCGTGACTCGAGGTGGAGACTAACTCGGGAGGTGAATCGAATTCCCAACACTCTTCCAGGTAAAAACATGAATCGTCGTTTTCTAATGTGTTCCGCATCGAGGAATTTATGCCGAAAGAAACTTCATCGTCTCCAACCCGAAGGAGGAGCTTTCCGTTACTTACGTCAATAATGGCGCGGGAGGTGGCAAGGAAGGGGCGGCCGAGTATGAGGGGTACTTCGGCATCCTCTTCGATGTCAAGAATGACAAAGTCCACCGGGAAGATGAACTTGTCGACCTTGACGAGCACGTCCTCAACTATTCCTACCGGATATTTTAAAGAGCGATCCGCTAATTGAATACTCATTCGAGTGGGGCTTGGATTTCCTAGACCTAGTTTCTTAAATAGTGAAAAAGGCATGAGATTGATATTTGCTCCCAGATCCGCTAAAGCGTGTTTTACTAACGAATTGCCAAATAAACACGGGATGGAGAACCGTCCCGGGTCATTCACTTTTCTAGGCAATTTGTTGAGTACAACCGCGGAGCATTCTGCGTTCAAAGAAATATGCGAAATATCTTCTAATTTTTTCTTATTGGAGAGCAACTCCTTAAGATATTTTGCATATTTAGGCATTTGAGAGATAGCCTCGCAGAAGGGTACATTAATGTGAATTTGCTTTAAAATATCTAAAAACATTTTATAATTCTTTTCGGCGCTCTCGCTTTTAAACTTAGATGGATACGGAATATTTGAAGTAGAAGCGCGCGGAGCTAACATAGCAGGTAAATTCGAAGATAAAATAGGAGGAGGAGGAGGGGAGGAAGTTACCATGGGTTCGTCCTGTTTTGAAACCACCTCCTTCCCGCTATTTGAAACCACCTCCTTCCCGCTTCGGAGTGTAATCGCATTTGCGCTCTCCTTTGGGTTTGGCTCCGTGTTTCCCGGAAGGGCTCCTTGCTGGCGCTCGGAGATTATCTTTGCTAGCTGGCCCACTTGGTTCTCCAAATTTTTGATTGATCCGGTGAGGTTCTGGATGTTCGCTTCATTTGTAGCAACATATTTTGCAAAAACCTCTTCAAGCGGAGAGGGCTTTTGCTGTTGCGGTGGAAAACCGGGTGGATTAAAATTTGGAGGGGGAGTTAAATTAAGAAGTTGATTTGGAGGTTGATTTAAATTTAAGGGACGCTGAGCATTTCCTTGATTGCTCCATGAGAAATTCGGATGATTCCTATAACCCGCATTGTAGGTGTTATTATACGGAGCGGTGTTCGGGTTATAGGAAGGCCGAGGCGGATTTCCCATGTAATCAACTTGCTCTTCAAGTAAAACATTATTAGCCCAAGGAGGAGTGGCGGAGGAAGCAGACATCTCCGCCACTTGCTTTGTTAAGTGCTCAACTTGTAAAGCCAAATTTGCGTTAGCGTCTATTTCAAAAATTCCGTCCGGCTTATTAGGCCGCGCTCAGGGCATGTTCCATTGGTACGCATTTGTGGCCATCTCTTCGAAAAGCTCTTGAGCGGCGATCGGGGTATTATTATTTAATGTCCCTCCGGCGGCCGCATCAATCATTTGCCTCGTTTGGAGATTTAAGCCATTATAAAATATTTGCACTTGTTGCCAAGTAGCAAGTGCGTGGTGAGGGCATCGGCGCAAAAGCTCCTTGAAGTGCTCCCATGTGTCATAGAGAGTCTCCGAGTCGATTTGCATGAACGACGCAATATCCGTGCGCAATTTAACGGTCTTTGAAGGCGGGAAATATTTATTGAGAAATTTTTCCGCCATTTCGGCCCATGTAGTGATGGATCCCCTTGGTAGGGAACCCAGCCACTGCTTGGCCTTAGACCACAAAGGAAAAGGAAAAAGACGTAATTGAATGGCGTCATCGGTGACGCCATTGATCTTAAATGTGTCGCAAATTTCAAGAAAGTAAGAAATTTGTGTGTTTGGATCCTCGTCCGGTTGACCATCAAAGGTCACCGATTGTTGCACCATTTGTATGATGCTAGACTTGATCTCAAAATTATTGTTCGCCACCGTGGGGCGAACAATACTCGATTGTGTGCCTTCTAAATTCGGCCGCGCATAATAGGACATGGTCCGTTGCGCGTCCTCATTAGGATTTGGCTCGTTAAGATTAGGAGGATTAAGATTATGATCCATGTTCGCTGCGTTAGTGTCCCCGATCGACTCTTCGGATTCTACTTGATTTCCTTGATCACGAGAACGGCGGTGCCTCAAAAGGGTTCGCTCGATTTCTGGATCAAAAGGAAGAATCGAAGTGCTACCACGGGTCATACACTAAAAAGAGAAGGAAGGAAGAAGAAAAAGAGGGAATATTTTTTTGTTCTTTTAGGCAGATTAAGTTAGTCTTGGACTTCCCAAGATCTACCCGGTGAAGGGTTTGCAAGGTACTAGGAGGTGAGATGGGATGACACCCCAAACGTCCCTTTCCAAGATTTTAATTTCACCCTTAAGATTTTCAAAAATAGAAAAAAACTAAAATAAAAACAACATGATAAAATTAATAGCTATCCTTGTTTCAAAATATCTACGCAAAAGTCCCCGGCAACGGCGCCAAAAACTTGATATTTAATTTTTGCGGTTTTGAAATTTAGTGAAGGGTTGAGATTTTCTCCAAAACTATATCCGATAAAGGCAAGTGTACCTTATCGTCTATAGTATAGGATATTAAGAAATACCAAGGTCGTATTCCACGGGGCGCGTTTATTACTTCTACTTTGAGGAAAGTCGTTATTATCTTATCTAATGATATTTTGGGGTTTTGGTTACTTAGCTAGAAAAAGAGAAATTGCAAGCTAAATTAAGGGTTTAGATGATGATAAAAGAGGCTAGTACTCAATCAAAAGCCACCTTGGAGTGAGAAAAGACAAGTGAAAAGAGATTAAATCTAATTCCGTTTAAATTGAACTACTTGACCGTGGAGGTTCCCGAAGCTCGAACATGCCTCTCTCGAGGCTAATGCCCAACTAAGTTTAGGAAAAATCAACCGGACTCTCGTCCTATAATCGATTACCTAAAACTTGCTTTACGAAGTGAACCCCGCTATTGGATTTGACTCCAATCCGGGAGATTTACGTCATCCTCTCTCGAGGGGTGCGTGCAACTCTCTTTACCCTTGAGTGATCGATTCATACTTTGAGCCTCTCGGCTAACTAAGTATGAAAACATAAGCGAAAACCATATATCGAAAATATGGCCTCACTAATTAAAAATCAAGGGTAATTCAAGTGTTTATAAAAACGGAAAAAGAAAACTGTAGAAAATCATAACTTGTCTAACTCATCCTCGGATCATTTTGATCGAGTACTAATGAGGATTAGTTAATCATGGTGGAGGGGAAAGAGGAAGAAAAATAAAAATGCATAATAAGAAAAATTAACTAAGTAAGGAGGAGACAAAATAAAGAGAACAACTAATTTTTATTTAAATGAAAACTATTACAAGTCTTAAGAGAAGAGATTGCAAGCTAGGAAAAACAAGTTACAAGCTTAAACTAAACTATTGCATTGAAAGGAAGCTAGTACATTGCATGAGAAAAGGAAGAGAGCATGAAAGTAAAGTCACATGAACATGAACATGAAAGTTAAAATATACTCAAGATTGGCTCCAACAGCACCTCCCCCACTCCAAAATTCTGAACCCTGGACTCAAGGAGAACCTCTGAATTTATAGGAAAAAAATTTCAGATTACACTCCCTTGGTCACGGGCGTGACCAAGGGCGTGACTGCACTATTCACATCGGATCCGACAGCGGCGTGGGCTTTCTGGACGGCGCGGCGAGAAATGACATGTCACGGGCGTGACATGTCGGGTCACGGCCGTGACTTTGGACGGCTGCATTAAATGCGGCGTGGGCTGGAATTTGGCGCGGCGGCGAAGCAGAGATCACGCGGGCAAGTCACGGCCGTGACATGTGGGTCACGGGCGTGACTCAAGTTGACTTCTCGATTGCAGCTCCATGTCTCGACGGCGGCTCTACGTGGAAGATTCTAAGATTACACGCCCCCGGTCACGGGCGTGACTTTGGGTCACGGGCGTGACCTGGGGCGTGACTTGGTGTGGACTGGTTCAAACAGCGTGGCATCGATTCTGGACTGATCTTCAGGTTACACGCCCTTGGTCACGGGCGTGACCGAGGGCGTGACATGCCATTTTTCCCGATTTGTCCCAAAATTCTGCAAAAATTGAAATTAAGCTAAGTTAGAATCAAAATTACAAAAAGAACTACTTATAACCTAAAATTGACATAAAAAGGAAAATTCATATTAAATATTTACAAAATTTTCTATTAAAAAGTTATAAAAATACTACTTATCAATGCCCGTCAAAGCTAACAATTTCCTAGGACCCAAATTCACTTGGGTTCCTAAGGGCGTGTAATCATATTCTGCAGGTAGTCCAAGTTCCCACCAGAAGCAAATCTGGGCCCTGGACAAGGTGGCTGTTCTGACCCACTGTCAGAACAGCAAAGTTTATTTACCATTAAAACTAATGCAGGTATCTTACTAAAAGAAGGCTAAAAGCTGGATAGGGTTGGCGCTAAAGGATAACTCCCAAGCAGAGCAAAAGAGTGTCCTAGGCAGACATGTAAGGAAGAATTGACTCGTCAATACAAGAGGTTGTTACGACGACATAATAGACGTGACGACGACAAAGATTCGAGATGGGAGGATATGAATCAAAGGAGCATTTCGACAACAATAACCACGTCGGCAAAATATAATCGAGCTATTTTTATCCGGATTGAATGGGTCCATCAGAGTCGTCTGATCGGGTTTTTAAGGTATGCGCCTCTTCATCTACCGACACTACAAATAGAGTGAATGCTCGAAAATAAAAATTACACTATCATTTGCCCTAAGCCACTCCGTCGAAAAACCCTCGCCTCCTTTGTCGTGCTGCTTTCTCTCTCACTCCGAATCAATGGCTCCCAAGAAAGAAGAAGTGATCTCAGGTTGTGAACTTCTGCGAGGAGGCTTCAATGCCTGCTCCGACGAAATTAGATCAGTAATAGGATTGCTGGAGGCATCAGGACTAGAGTATGTCCTATGTGAACCCTCGGTTCTTCTCCACCGGGAATTGGGCGAGTTCTTTGCCAAAGCAAAATTCAACCACACTGAAACTCGGATAAGATACATGGTGGGAGGCAAGAAGGTCAAGATATCCGCAAAGAGCTTTGGAAAAGCACTGAATCTGCCAAGCATCCAAGGGGAAGAGGAAGAAGAAGAGCTGACCTCTGAGGAAATGTCCGCAAGCTACACATGGTGCGGACACGCCGGGAAGACCTACGGGTCTATCAAGAGAGCTGAATTCAATCAGAAGGGGAAGCTGTTAGCCGACATTGTTGGCAAAGTGTTATTGTGCAAGCCTGGTTCCCACGACCGCATATCCAAAGACATGTTTGTTGTCATGGCCAAAATAATCCACTCTAAGAAAACCAATTGGAGTGAATTCCTCTTCCTGAGAGTGAAGAACACCCCGAAGTCCCCCTCGTATGGAAGAATAATTTCCCTTTTTCTTCTAAACATCCAGGGTGAATCATTGCATAAAAGAATGGGAGTACCTCTTCATTACTCCAAGAAATTGGATGCTAAGATTCTGGATCGATGGGATAGGTCCATCCCCAAACCATCCTCTGATGACCAGCCTGCTCCCAAGAAACGGAAGAAACCAGCAACCCAAATAAACCCCTCCAAAGAAGAAGAGTCATCAAGCAGCTCTGATGACATTGAACCATCCCCACACCATCCCACTCCATCCGGAGGAGAAACATCCACCAAAGAAAATGCTCCTGTATCAATCCATGAACCTGCTCCCACAGAGGTTATAGAAAATGCTGGAAACCCCAACTTGGGGAGTGTTCATGCTGAGGGGGAGTCCCAACATGGGAGCTCAGCCCAAGACGCAGAGATGTTTGATGGAGAGCTCTCAGCTGGAGGCTCTGAAAGTTCACAGTTAACCTCACTAGAATTCTCTAAAGGGGGGGGGGGGGGTGAATAGAGATTTAAAAATATTTTATGCAAAGTTAACAAATATATATATATATATGTGTGTGTGTGTGTAATATTCACAGATTTAAGTTCCCACACACCAACAAGAATTAAGCAAATAAAGAAAGAAATAGCAAAAAGAAAATCACAGCACAACACAAAGAAATATAGTGGTTCCCCAAACTTTGGGTAGTCCACTCTTCTACCCCCTTGGTAGGAATTCACTATCTTGCACTGAGTCTTTTGTTAAGGAGACTCTTAGAACCAGCCTGAGTCTTTTGATAAGGAGACTCTTAGAACCACTACAACTGAATTTTTTGAAGAGAGATTCTAAAAACTCTTTTACACTATTAAAGTTTGAATAAGAATAAGAATGAGAAGAAGAAGAAGAATAAGAACAAGAAGAAGAACAAAAGTAAGAAACAATTTGTGCAAGAAGGAATCTTCTTCCTAGCAAGAAGATTAGAAGCACAAGTATAGTGAATGTAATCTCTCTTCTATAGTGAGATGGAGATTGTAGGCCTTTCGATCTTTCAGTGAGAGCTTTCAGAAATTTGCTGCAGTATGATTTCAGAAGGAAGAAGAAGAAGAAGAAGAAGGCTTTTTCTTGCTGCAACACTCTTTCACTTTTCTCAATTTTCTCTTTCTTCTCTCTTGGGAGCTTTTCCTCTTTTTCAGAAATGGAGTGGATCACCTGTCATTATTCTTTGCCGACCTCCTTCTGTATTTATAGCTCTGTTTATTCAAAAATATTGCTATAGGAGAATAATCAATTAGCAGTCAGAGAAATAGTAAGAGAGAAAAATTTCCATAATCATTATATCTGTAGAATGAAAGAGATCATTCTATTTTCAAATAATGTCCATAATAATCTTAATCAAATTAGCCAAGAATCATTTAGAAGGAAAGACTGATTCAGAACGGCTATAAGAGAATAATATAATTCCATAAAATTCAGATCTACAGAAAGAAGGAAAGAGATCTGGCATGTTTTTCAATCTGTCACAGAAATCGACGTGCGTCGATTACTATTCAACGTAAGCATCGATTTCAGCCTGGCTAGACGTCGAGAAGAAAATATGGAAGGAGCGTCGACTGAGGTGCGTCGATTTTACTGGGTGCGTCGACTACACTTCGACGCTGCGTCGATTACTATTCGACGCATATTTACTTAAACTAATTTTTCACTCTAAGAACACATTTTCTACTCATTTCTAGGGGTTAAGATAAATCATTTCCCCAACAATCTCCCCCTATTTGTCTTAACCCTAATTAGAGAGAAATTTTACCAGCTTTAATCAACACATCAAAGCATATTTTTAGAAAGAGATATATTAGGAAATCAGAAGAAAAGAAAGACATGTATATTCACATACAAAATCATTTTCAGAGAATAAGAATCAGAATTGTAAATTACTTATGCTGTTTGCAAAAAGTTACTTAGGAGGAGTAGGATGAGTTTTTCTCTTCCTAGAGAATACTAAAGGGAGATCAGGTTTTCTTATAGGGGTGAGTTGCCCTTCCTCTTTATGCTCTTCAGTAGTAAGATGTTCATTCAGCTCCCCCTGATTCAAAGCAGTCTGCTCCCCCTGAGTTGAGGGTTCCTTAAGTTCTTTTTCTTTTTCAACTTCTACAATTAGCTGCCCCTGATCCTGAGCTTCCTTCTCAATTTCTTTTTCAGTTTCAGTATTATCTTCAGCCATATCAGCATCTGGCTCCCCCTGAGTTGAAGTTTCCTTCAGGTCTCTTACTGTTTCAACAGCTTCCTTTTCAACATCTTTTTCTACTCTACTTGCCTCCCTTTGAAATACAACTACTTGTTGTTCAGCTTCTCTTGCTATAAAAAGTACATCTGTTATCTGTTCATTAGTATGTAGCTCAAAGGCTTTTTCATTCCCAATGGTCTTAAGCAGAGCAGGACTATCATATTTTGATGTTGGAGGGGATTTATGTGAGTGAGATTTGTGACTAGAGAGCTGCTCTTCATCTAACTTCTCCCCCTTCTTGACCTTCTTAGCTAAGGAGGTTAAGAAAGACTTAGTGACCCTAGATGAAGAGATAGAGGACTTCAAGCTTTGTACAAAGGCATTGACCCCATCTATTTGGGTTTGCATGTGCATGATGGAAGAGTGAAGTTGGGAGCAGTGCCCATCAAGCATGTCCTGAAATTTATGGGTTGCTTGTTGAATGCACTGGAGAAGTAGTGCTTTTGTGGATGTGGATTTACCAAAGGGGTTTTTCTCCTTGAAGGTGTATTCAGAGTGAGTGGAGAAGATTTGTGCCTATAGTAAGAAATGGAGTTGGTTTAATATTTAGAGATTGGAGAGGAATTAACCCTGTCATGTGCATGGAGCATCCACTGTCCAAGTACCACACCAGCCTGAAGATGTGATACACCTGCACATAAATTTAAACATTAGTTTGGACCCTGCTAAGCTGGGGTCCCTTCCTTTCAACAGTGCAAGGTTCAATGAAAGAATAAGTGGGACTTTCAGAGTACCCTTTCTTCTTTAGGAGTGTTGGCTTATCATACCAACAGTCTTTGGTAATGTTGCAGAAATAGCATTTAGAGTAAAAGGAAATGGATTGAGAAGACTTTTTGGAAAAGAAGAGATTCTTGTCAGATTGGTTGCGTAGATATGAATTCGACGTATATTCATACTTGCGTTGGTTGGAAGTCGACGCACTTTGGTGTATGCGTTGATTAGAAATCGATGCATCATTTAAGTTGCGTCGAGTAGAACTCGATGCACGTTGATAATAACTCGACGCAAATTTATTTCTTTTCTGAGGATATTTACCTAGGATTCCTTCATATATAGTGAAATCATTTTTATTAAAAACAGTATTTGTTTTTGGATTTTCTTGTGAATTTTCTCCTATCAGATTATTCTTCCTAGTGAAGTGGATAGGATGTCTCCAAATAGATTTGCTGGATGATTGAGGTCTGGGTTCTAAATCAGTTTTAAACTCTAGTTGTCTAAATCTATCAGTGAGATTTTCTGAGATATTCTTGAGCTTTTGACTTCTGCCATTTAGAGAATCTTCAAAGGCTTTTGCCTTTGCTAGCTCATTTCTCAGTGTTTGATTTTCAGTATTGATTTTATCTAGTTGCTCCTCTGATCTAGAGAGTTCCTGACTGAGCTCATAGTTTTTATATTGTGTATCCATTTGTTTGAGATTGTTCAATTCATTTCTTAGTCCTTTTATTTCTTTCTCAGATTTGACTTGATCTAAACAAAATTCTTTGAAATTATTTTTGAAATCAGTAGAAGAAAAATCTATATCATCAGATATATTTACCAGAGATTTATCTTCAGGCTTCTCAGTATCCATCAGACAGGTTTCCTCTTGCTTAGCCTCTTCATGATCATTTTCAGATGAGGTACTTCCTTCAGATTCTGAATCACTCCATGATTGAGCAATGAATCCTTTCTCTTTCTTCTTCTTCTTTAGATCTGTTCTTTTCAGATCTTTCTTATTACTGATCTCTTTAGGACATTCGGGAGCAATGTGTCCAGGTTTCCTGCAAGAGTAACATATAATTTCTTTAGTAGGAGTTTTGTCATACCTGGTTTTTGAGTCTCTCCTTCTAGATCCTTTTGTTTTGATCCACTTCTTGAATCTTCTGGCCAATAGACTGGTCAGCTCTTCATCACTTGTAGAGGGTTCACCTGCAGTAGCCTTTAAGGCAATACTCTTTTCCTTTGAGATTGAAGGAGTCTTTTCTTTCTCAGATCTTGTTTTCAACAACTGTTCATATGATCTTAATTTACCCAACAGGACATCTGTTGAGATTTCCTTTTGGCTTCTGTAGTCTCTAATTGGCCAGATTCTTGAGTCCCAAGAGTTAGGGAAGCAAGTCAGCAATTTGTCATTTATCTCAGTGAGAGATATGTCCTTCTCAAGTGTTCTTAACTCATTTATTATGAGGCTGAATCTGGCATACATGTCAGCAACACTTTCACTATCTTTCTTCTGGAAGTTTTCATATTGAGAGATGAGTAATGCCTTTTTATCCTTTCTCTCATCACCACTCCCTTCTACCATTTTAGTGAGAGCTTCCCATATTTCCTTAGCGGACCCACATTCAGCAATCTTTTGGAAGATTTCATCTGAGAGGATTGAGACTAATATATTCATAGCCTTAGCATCACATGCTTGGGCTTTCTTTTCTTTATCTGTCCATTCAGCCCTTGGAGCAAGTGTTTGTGTGACCTCTCCACTTGAGTCCTTCTTGAATGGCTTGGGAGGACCTGTCATAATAACATCAAATAGTTCTTCATCAATAGAATTCACATAGATCCTAATTCTTGTTTTCCAAAGTGCAAATTTTTCAAGATTGCACATTGGTGGTCTGGTGGAAGCATAATCTTTGATTTGTGCCATAAAAAAAAATTTTAGAAATATATATATGAGGTAGGATCTTTTTGATCAAGGAGTTACCCCTTTTTGATCAACCTCGCTTTGATACCAATTGAAAGTGCACAGTTAACCTCACTAGAATTCTCTAGAGGGGGGTGAATAGAGATTTAAAAATATTCTGTGCAAAGTTAACAAATATATATATATATATATATATGTGTGTGTAATATTCATAGATTTAAGCTTCACACACACCAACAAGAATTAAGCAAATAAAGAAAGAAATAGCAAAAAGAAAATCACAGCACAACACAAAGAAATATAGTGGTTCCCCAAACTTTGGGTAGTCCACTCTACTACCCCCTTGGTAGGAATTCCATATCTTGCACTGAGTCTTTTGTTAAGGAGACTCTTAGAACCAGCCTGAGTCTTTTGATAAGGAGACTCTTAGAACCACTACAACTGAATTTTTTGAAGAGAGATTCTAAAAACTCTTTTACACTATTAAAGTTTGAATAAGAATAAGAATGAGAAGAAGAAGAAGAAGAATAAGAACAAGAAGAAGAACAAGAATAAGAAACAATTTGTGCAAGAAGGAATCTTCTTCCTAGCAAGAAGATTAGAAGCACAAGTTTAGTGAATGTAATCTCTCTTCTATAGTGAGAAGGAGATTGTAGGCCTTTCTCTCTAATACGTTTTTTTAGTTTGTGATTGCTCTCTCTTTGAAAGAGAGAAGAAAGAGAAGAAAGCTCTTTCTTTCTTTTCGAAGAGTCCCGCGAGTAATTCTAATTTGAGGAATTACCCGTTATCCTATCGAAGGATAGAAGTAACAGACTCTTTCTCTTTCGAAATATCGAGGATTACTCCTCGGCCGCGTCCTTTGAAGGCTAAATGAAAAGATTGAAAAAGGGCTTTATGTTGAAATTAAAATTGAAAGCTTTTTGAAAATATTGTTGCAACAATTTTTTGAGTAGTTGCAACAATTCTTTAAGAGCGTTTTAAAACTTCTTTTACCTTGAGCTAGTTGCAACAACCAAAGAGGTGTTGCAACAAATTTTTTAGTGTTTTTAAAAGAGAGTTTTTTTTAAAGTGCTTTAGAGAGAAAGCTTTTGGGTTTATGTAATTATCCGGACTAAAATCAATAAAGGCAAGTGGACCTTATCGATAGTAGTATAGGATATTTCTTTTGAAATATCAAGGTCATATTTTTCCAAGGTCGTATCGATTATTTCTACTTCTTAGGAACGCGCTATTATTTTATCGAGAAGAGTTTGAAATTGATTTTTATGATTTTATAGAAAAGCTAGTGACGAAAATTATAACTATCGCGGGCTTGGTGTGCGTTTAGCAAAAACCAAGAAAAGCGATGAAAAGAAAAAGAACGAAAACGTTAATTTAAAAAGTAGTTTTGCTTAGAATTTTTTAGGGTTTTATAAAACGATAATGATAACTACGGTGATAATAAGCGATTGAGCGGGTAGCGGAATTAAGCAAAAAGCAAATATATAAAAAATAAAAGACGCACTAATTGAAAACTCACTCACTCTACGGAATTAAAATGAAAGCTGTAAATTGCAGAAATTGAAGAAATGCGATCCCTACCCAAATAGGTAGAGGGGAAATAAATGCGTGAGCAAGTCCTATCCAAACGGATAGGCGCGAAATAAATGTGTGAGCAAGTCCTATCCAAACGGATAGGCGGGAAATAAATGCGTGAGCAAGTCCTATCCAAACGGATAGGCGGGAAATAAATGCGTGACGGAAATAGAAACTATTCGATTACAAAAAAGGCGCAAACTTTATACTCATACACACACCCACTCTACGTTAATGAAATCTAATTAAAATAAAACAAATCTAAACTCATACACTCACACACACAACAATAATGAAACTAAGTTAAAAAGAAAAGAAAATTTATTCTCATACACTCACACACGCTAATAACAAAATGAAAATAAAAATACATTTTACTCTCATACACACACACACACTTACAAAAAAGCAAAGAGAAAGTAAAAACACCAAATCAAAACAAAACAAAAAAAACTATTTAAACTCCTACACTCACACACACTAATATGAAATCATCTAAAAAATACAACAAAGCTAAAAATATGAAAATTACCCTCATACACACACACCCCCAAATTAAAATGACAACTTAACAAAAATTACAAAATTACATAAAACTAAAAATAAAAAGAAAAAGAACAAAAAGAGAACACACACACACTAAAACAAAGAGAGACAATAATTACAAAACAAGCTTAATTTATTTCCATCAAAAAAGGGGTTACAAAACTAGAGAGAGAAAGTGCAAAATTACAAAAATTACAAAACACCAAAAATCAGCAAAATGGAACAAAACCTTAAGAGAAGCTCCCAAAATTTTGAACCCTTGCACTCAGCTGAATCTGGCTATTTATAGAAAAAAAATTTTGGATTACACGCCCTCGGACACGGGCGTGTCTGAGGGCGTGACACGGCTTGGGGTGCGAATAGCCAGAACAGCTGGATCCAGGCAGGCATCTGGAAGGCTTGACCGGCGACTTGGAAGTACACGGGCGTGTTCCAGGGAACACGGGCGTGTTCGATGTCGGCATTGTGCTGTCGGCTGTTGGGCGTGATGGGCGGTGTGTCCTTTGTTCTTCTGGAAGGAATTGAGGGTCACGGGCGTGTCTGCAATGTCACGGCCGTGACTTTGATTTTTTGGATGAAATGCTTCAAGTGGCTGGAATCTGGGATCGATATCCAACACGGGCGTGACCATGGTACACGGCCTCGGTCACGGGCGTGACCGAGGGCGTGACTTGATGTTTGAGGTGGAAAAAGAACAGAGAAGAAAATGTTAGGGATTAGTGAACACGCCCTTGGACACGGGCGTGACCTAGGGCGTGACTTAACAAAATTACAGAAACTTTACAAAATGAAAATAAAACTAAGTTAAAAACAAAAATAACAAAAACAAACATTTTATTCATTAATTTACATATATTATTTAGAAATCTAATTAAAATTATACTAAAAATTATATAGAAAAATGCGTATATTTACTATTCATCAAACACCCCCATACTTAAGCTTTTGTTATTCCAGAGCAAAAGTAAGGGATACCTATAAGACGTTTAATAAAATTTCTAATTTACTAAAGTTTTTATTAAATCAAAAGTAAGATCGAAATAAATTTAGGGTATTTAAAGAGGTAAGTCCAAAACTATGAAAGTAATTTAAAAAGAGCGAAAAATTTTTAGCGAGACTTCTAAAGTTAGCTAAATAGCGTCGATTATTGCAGTCTTTGGTACCTTTTAATTAGAATGGAATTATATAAAACTTTAACCTTTTTTAAGAAAGTTTTTAAGAATAAATAAAGCCTACTAATTATGCTCTCTCAAACTTTTTTAAATTAAAATCTAGGTACAATTTTATTGGCTAAGGGGTAGGGGAAAAAAGGTAGCCTTGGCAAAAAGAAGAGTGCTTGGATTTAGGGGTGACGGATTTTATCCTCTCACCCCACCTTTTTGGTGGCCTTTGCTTTGATTCCCAGCGTTGGTTTACGCGGGAGAATTGAAATCATTTCTAAACTTAACCCAATGCCCGTGTTTACGGAATTATTAAATTTTTTATTCCCATTGACACGGGATTTCTTTTAACAATATTGGGTGTCTGTGTTTACGGAATCTCTTTATTCCCATTGACATAGGATTTCTTTTAAAACTCCTACTTTTATTATTTTTATGCCAAGCTAAGGGGTGTTTATAAGGGGGTTTCAAGAGAAATTCTAGATTAATAAAAAAAGAATTTTGAGAGCAAGTTTAGTAGATTAAAAATATTCCTAAAGTTTCACAAGTTTAGAGTTAGAATAATTGAATCTAAAGATGGTTTGCCAATATAATACAAAAAGGAATCTATTTAGGGTAAACCCGAGGTAGTGCTAAAAATTCTGTTCTCAAATTAAATTAAGATCGCAAGATTTTCTTTACTACTGAAAATTCCTCGATTTAAATTTTTCAAACTATGAAATAAATAAAATTGTTTTAGCAAATCATAAATAATGAAAAACGCTTAAAGATAAAACTAACCTAGCCTTGGAAATAACAAAAAGCTAAGTAGGGGTTTTATTTTATTTTTGGATTTTTGATAAGTTTTTCATCATTTTTTTTTTGAAGTTTTTTAAGATATGATATAGTTTTTTATATTTTTTTATTTTTGATTTTTCATAACAAAATACATATATAAATACTAAAAAGAGGAAGAAGAAAATTAAGAAAAGTTATATACAAAATATTTTTGATAAGTTTTTCTAAGAAATTTTTTTTTTTTTTTTTTCATCATATATTTTTTGATTTTTTAATTTTGTTAAAAATATGTACATTAATAGAAAAAAAAAGGAAAAGAAAAGAAAAGAGAGAAGGAAAAACATTTTTGGTGTTATGACAAAATGAATTTTGTTATAACAAATTTTTAAGTACATTTTTCATCATTTTTTTGGATTTTGATTTATTATTATAAATAAGGATTTTTATATACAAAAAAAAGACATAAACATAAAACATTTATATAAAATTTTTGTTTTTGTTTTTGTGTGTTTTTTAATTTTTTTCTAAGTTAATTAAAGATTTTTTTGGATTTTTTCTAATATGGGAGGGGCAAAAATAATTACAAAAAGAGGGAAAACACGCCCCCATACTTAAAACCAACATTGTCCTCAATGTTAAAGGTAAGTGTGAGGAACGAAAATATTTACAAAAAAAGGACGAAGATTTTAATTACAAAATAGAAAAAATATATACAAGGATAGTTAAAAAAAAAACTCCACGAATATATACAAAATTGTTTTTTTGGTTTGTTTTAATTTTTCGAAATGTACAAAACACGAATACAAGAAGTAAAAAAACATATATTTTTTGGTATGATAAAAATAAATTTTTATCATCTTTTTATGTTATTATTTATATTATATGTATTTTTTTTGTTGTTTTAGTTTTAATTTTAAAATATGCATGTTTTAAAATATATCTAAATTTTAAGAAAAATAAAATAAGGTAAAATAAAGAAAAGGCTTTAAGATAAAAACCAAGGAAGAAAGAAGAGAAATAAAAAGGTAAAAGCAATGGGGTTTTCTCGTTTCGAAATATCGACAAAAATCCCCTCTCGGGTCTGTCGAGTAATCCTACTTTGAGAAACTTCCTATTGTCTTATCTTAAAATTCCCAAAATTCTTTTTGATTTTTGTTTTAAAGTTTTTGCATTATTTTATTTTGTTTTATGTTTCTTTTTTGAAAAAGAATGATAATTTAAACTATGCATAATTATTAATTTTATTATTATTTTTTTTTTTTCATTTTGTTTTTTTATTTTTTATTTATTATTATTATTTATTATTATTTATTATTATTATTTTTGTTTAAGTTTTTATTTTTTTTTATTTTTTTTGGTTTTATTTTTGAAATTAAATAAGAACAATAAAAGAGCGTAATTGGATAAATATGGGGGTGCCTCCCACGAGCGCTTTGTTTACCGTCTCGTATCTTGACGCGTTGGCGGGGTACGATCTTTTTAGAGGTGGGGGAGGGGTATGGAATTTAACTTCCCTCCCAGTTGATCCCCCGCGTGGTAGAGTTTTAGTCGGTGACCGTTAACTTTTAAGTCGCCTTTTTCCGGGTGGGTGATAAGGACGGTCCCGTATGGCCAAACCTCTTTCACTTGAAAGGGGCCGGACCAACGGGATTTTAGTTTCCCCGGAAAAAGACGAAGACGTGAGTTATATAGGAGGACGAGATCGCCCGGCGCAAATGATTTTGGAAATTTAATTTTTCGGTCGTGGTAAAATTTCGAGCATTCCTTATAAAATTTATTACTCTCGTAAGCGTTCGCACGCCATTCATCGAGTTCGTTTAATTGGAATCTCCAGTTTTCGGCGGTTAAATTATGATCGAGATTTAAGAGTTTTAACGCCCAAAAAGCGCGGTGCTCTAATTCTACGGGCAAATGGCACGCCTTGTCGTAGACTAATCGATAAGGCGTACAACCGATTGCGGTCTTGTACGCCGTACGATATGCCCACAGCGCGTCGTCTAATTTAAGTGCTCAATCCTTCCTATTAGTTGAAACGGTTTTTTCTAATATGCGTTTGATTTCCCGATTTACTACCTCCACTTGGCCGCTCATTTGGGGGTGATAGGCGGTGGCGAGCTTATGCGTGACGCCATATTTGGTTAATATTTTTGCAAACTGGGCGTTGCAAAAGTGCGTACCCCTATCACTAACTATCGCACGGGGCGTACCGAAGCGAGAAAATAATTTTTTAAGAAAGTTGACGACGACTCTCGCATCGTTGGTGGGGAGAGCTTGCGCTTTCGCCCACCTAGATACGTAATCGACCGCCACTAAAATGTAGCGATTACTATATGAAGGAGGTAGGGGGCCTACGAAATCTATCCCCCATAAATCAAAAATCTCGCATTCTAAATAAAAATTTTGGGGCATCTCGTCGCGACGAGAGATGTTACACGACCGTTGACAGCTATCGCATGCGCTCACAAAAGTGTGAGCGTCTTTGAAGAGAGCGGGCCAATAAAAGCCCGCCTCCAGCGCCTTCTGCGCGGTCCGGTTGGCTTGATAATGCCCCCCGGCCGGCCCTTCGTGGCAGTGCCGCAAAATTTGCGCACCCTCCTCGCTCGAAACGCATCTCCGCACGACTTGCTCCGCGCAGACGCGAAATAAGAAAGGGTCCTCCCAAAAGTAATTTTTCAAATCAGAAAAGAATTTCTTCTTTTGCTGTTTTGAAAAGTCTTTCGGGAGCACCCGCGCAACTAAATAGTTGGCGTAGTCTGCGAACCAAGGCGAGGGAGAAGTTTTTAAATTATTTAAAGCTAAAGACGCTCCTCGGGAAATCGATCATCGATTTCCGGTTCGAAGAGCGCTTCCGCGATTGGGTGTTCTAAACGAGAAAGGTGGTCGACCGCTAAATTTTCGGCCCCCTTCTTATCGCGGATCTCTAAATCAAATTCTTGTAATAGGAGGATCCATCGAAGAAGGCGGGGCTTAGCCTCCATTTTTTCTAATAAATATTTTAGGGCGGAGTGGTCGGTAAATACTATAATTTTTGAAAGCGTGACGTAGGGCCTAAACTTATCTATGGCGAAGACGACGGTAAGGAGTTCCTTTTCCGTTGTCGTGTAATTAGCGGTTTTGTTATTTTTTATGGCATTGAATGCCTCTACGCACGCGTTATCAAAAATAAATGGAGATTCCTTCTCCAGGAGGTGGGTTAGCGGTTTTGTTATTTTGGAAAAGTTTTGAATAAACCGCCTATAGAAACCCGCGTGGCCAAGAAAACTACGGATTGATTTTATATTTGAGGGCGCGGGGAGTTTTTCAATTATTTTGACCTTGGCCTTGTCGACCTCCATCCCTCTTTCAGAAATTTTGTGCCCGAGAACTAAGCCTTCTCGAACCATAAAATTACACTTTTCCCAGTTTAAAACCAGGTTCGTGTATTCGCATCGTTGGAGGACTCGATCTAAATTTTGGAGGCAGTTTTGGAAGGAGCTTCCAAAAACCGAGAAGTCATCCATAAAGACTTCCATAATATCCTCTACGAGCTCTCCAAAGATCGCCATCATACATCGTTGAAATATAGCTGGCGCGTTGCAGAGGCCGAATGGCATCCTTCGGTACGCGAAGGTACCGAAGGGGCACGTAAAGGTTGTTTTCTCCTGGTCTTCGGGGGAGATAGGAATTTATAAAAATCCCCATAGACCATCGAGAAAACAATAATAAGGATGACCCGATAGTCGCTCCAAAATTTGATCGATAAACGGTAACGGAAAGTGGTCTTTGCGGGTGGCATCATTTAATTTTCAGTAATCGATGCACACCCTCCAACCCGTAACAGTACGAGTTGGAATTAATTTGTTATGTTCATTTGCCACTACCGTTATACCGCCCTTTTTAGGCACGACATGAATGGAACTAACCCACGTGCTGTCGGATATAGGGTAAATAATCCCCGCATCCATTAATTTTATTACTTCAGCCTTAACGACCTCCCGCATATTTGGGTTTAATCGTCGCTGAGGCTGGATGGTTTTGCGGGAATTATCTTCTAAGAAGATTTTGTGCGTGCAAAAAGAGGGATTTATCCCCCTAATATCGGAAATCTGCCATGCAATTGCATGGCGATGCGTGGACAAAACTTTAACTAATTCGGAGGTTTCCGAATCAGATAAAGAAGACGAAATAATAACCGGGAGTTTTAAGTCCGCGGCGAGAAAAGCGTATTTTAAATGGTCGGGGAGTGGCTTAAGCTCCAAGACCGGGGGTTCTTCGTAAGAAGTTGTTATTTTTAAACTTTTAGAATTAAAAGATTCGAAAGGCGAATCTGGCGGTAGCTCGTCCAAAGGGGCGAGGTCCGCCAAATTCGGATCGTCTAAAGTTAAAGCGAGTAGTTCTGCAAGCGAAGAACATTCATCCTCGAACGCGGATTCTAAGTGAAAGCAGGAATCATCGTTCGATAAAGAATTTCGCATCGAGGGATTAATAAGAAGGGTAACTTCTTCATCCCCTACCTGAAGGAGGAGGCGACCGTTACTCACATCAATTAATGCGCGGGAAGTCGCGAGGAAAGGGCGACCGAGGATAATTGGCACATCGGCATCCTCCTCGATGTCGAGGATGATGAAGTCTACCGGAAAGATAAACTTGTCAACCTTGACCAGAATGTCCTCCACTACCCCGATAGGATATTTTATCGAGCGATCCGCGAGTTGGATGCTCATTTTTGTTGGGGTGGGAACACCCAAATCTAGTTTTTTAAAGAGGGAGAAGGGCATCAAATTGATGCTCGCTCCCAGGTCCGCTAGGGCGTACTTTATTAATAAATTGCCGAATAGGCACGGGATGGAAAACCTTCCCGGGTCGTTTAGTTTTGGCGGCAATTTATTAAGTAGGACCGCCGAGCATTCCGCATTTAAGGAAACACGCGAAATACCCTCGAGCTTCTTTTTATTAGAAAGGAGCTCCTTAAGGTATTTCGCATATTTCGGCATTTGTGAGAGTGCCTCGCAGAAGGGGACATTAATTTGAATTTGTTTAAAAATTTGTAAAAACTTTTTGTAATGTTCGTCCTCCTTCTCTTTATTAAGTTTTGCGGGGTACGGAATTTGCGGGCTCGAGACGCCCGGCGCTAATTTTTTTTCCGTATCTACTAAAATAAAAGACGAGGGTGCAGGGGTCGGAGGCGA
This sequence comes from Dactylorhiza incarnata, assembly GCA_033032865.1. Taxonomy (NCBI): domain Eukaryota; kingdom Viridiplantae; phylum Streptophyta; class Magnoliopsida; order Asparagales; family Orchidaceae; genus Dactylorhiza; species Dactylorhiza incarnata. The sequence goes on from JAWHQI010000004.1 coordinate 23,619,490, forward strand.
AACAGTTACCTGATGCTCAACCCGCAATGGGGAGTCGACCTCCTTACCGCTGCGAAGGGTAATGGCGTGGGCATTTTCACGCGGGTTCTGCTCCGAGTTCCCCGGTAGTGTTCCAAGTGGCCGCTTGGAGACCATTTTTGCAAGCTGGCCAACCTGCATTTCTAAATTTTTTAGCGATCCGGTTATATTCCGGATATTTGCATCGTTGGAAGCCATGTATTTTGCAAAAATCTCCTCGAGCGGAGAAGGTTTTGGAGGAGGAGGCGCAAAACCCTGCTGAAATCCTTGGGGATATCCATGCGGAAATTCTTGCAGGATCGCAGGTGGAGGGCGTTGCGCATTATTAGGGTTACTCTAGGAGAAGTTCGGGTGGCTCCTCCAACCCGGGTTATAGTTATTACTATATGGGTTGAAGGGCGCCGGCACTTGATTGCCCACGTAATCCACCGATTCCCCGCTTAAATTATTGTTATTATTAATATTATTATTAAGATTATTATTATTAAGATTATTAAAATTATTATTATTATTATTTGGATTATTAAAATTATTATTATTATTATTAGGATTATTAGCCCAAGCGGGAGTGGAGGAGGAAGCAGTCATCTCCGCCACTTGCTTACTTAGCCGCTCTACCTGCGAGGCTAAGTGAGTAGTGGCATCCACTTTGAAAATACCAGCCGGTTTAGGAGGACGCGACCTTGGCACGTTCCATTGGTACGCGTTCATGGCCATTTCTTCGATCAGAGCTTGAGCGGCCTCCGGGGTTTTGTTGTTTAACGTTCCCCCGGCGGCTGCGTCGATCATCTATCTCGTTGAGAAATTCAAGCCATTATAGAACGTTTGTACCTGAAGCCAAGTTGGCAGCGCGTGATGAGGACACCTACGCAAATATTCTTTAAAACGTTCCCAAGTCTCGTAGAGAGACTCGGGATCGAATTGAATGAAGGATGCGATATCGGTGCGTAATTTAGCGGTTTTTGACGGAGGAAAATATTTAGTTAGAAAATTCTCCGTCAATTCGGCCCACGTGGTTATGGACCCTCTCGGAAGAGAAGTCAACCACGATTTCGCCTTTGTCCGCAGGGAAAAGGGAAATAAGCGCAAGCGAATGGCGTCATCGCTGACGCCATTAATCTTGAAGGTGTCGCAAATTTCTAAAAAATTATTAAGGTGTTGGTTTGGGTCCTCATCTGGCAAACCGTCGAACTGAATCGACTGTTGTACCATTTGAATTATACTGGATTTGATTTCGAAATTATTATTAGCTACCGCGGGGCGGGTAATGCTCGATCTTGTATCCTCTAAATTTGGCCTAGCATAATAGGCCATGGTCCGTTGTGGGGCCGCATTTAGATTAGGATCGCCCATCACGCCTATATGTATATCGCCGACGGATTCTTCGAGATCTATTTGTAGATTTTGATTATGAGATCGGCGGCGCTCGTGAAGCGTGCGCTCGATTTCGGGATCAAAAGGTAATATTGGATTATCCGAAGATTCGCCTCGGGTCATACACTATTCTTTAATTAATTTTTTTTTTTTTGAAGAGTTTTTTTTTCTTTTATAGATTCTTTTGATGTTTTTGTTTCAGAAATATTTTTACAAAGATGAAAAAGAAAGGAAAATAAGTAAAAGAGAATAATATATTTTTTGGGTTTTTCTTTATTTAAGTAAAATATATAAATATATTTTTTTTTTGGGTTTGATTTTTGTGGGGCTTTTATATGAAAATATATGTAGCTATATTCGAAAATATATGTCAAAAAGGAAAATTTAAAAATATATGTATATATTTTTTTTTCTTTACTTAGATAGTATATTTTTTTAGTTTTTGGTTTTTTAGATAGAAAAAGAGATGAAATATAAGATAAAATTAATAGCGTTTCCTATTTCAAAATAACGACACAAGTCCCCGGCAACGGCGCCAAAAACTTGATACATTTTTTTAGTTTGTGATTGCTCTCTCTTTGAAAGAGAGAAGAAAGAGAAGAAAGCTCTTTCTTTCTTTTCGATTCAACCTTGGGCGGACGTTTTCGAAGAGTCCCGCGAGTAATTCTACTTTGAGGAATTACCCGTTATCCTATCGAAGGATAGAAGTAACGGACTCTTTCTCTTTCGAAATATCGAGGATTACTCCTCGGCCGCGTCCTTTGAAGGCTAAATGAAAAGATTGAAAAAGAGCTTTATGTTGAAATTAAAATTGAAAGCTTTTTGAAAATATTGTTGCAACAATTTTTTGAGTAGTTGCAACAATTCTTTAAGAGCGTTTTAAAACTTCTTTTACCTTGAGCTAGTTGCAACAACCAAAGAGGTGTTGCAACAAATTTTTTAGTGTTTTTAAAAGAGAGTTTTTTTTTAAAAGTGCTTTAGAGAGAAAGCTTTTGGGTTTATGTAATTATCCGGACTAAAATCAATAAAGGCAAGTGGACCTTATCGATAGTAGTATAGGATATTTCTTTTGAAATATCAAGGTCGTATTTTTCCAAGGTCGTATCGATTATTTCTACTTCTTAGGAACGCGCTATTATTTTATCGAGAAGAGTTTGAAATTGATTTTTATGATTTTATAGAAAAGCTAGTGACGAAAATGATAACTATCGCGGGCTTGGTGTGCGTTTAGCAAAAACCAAGAAAAGCGATGAAAAGAAAAAGAACGAAAACGTTAATTTAAAAAGTAGTTTTGCTTAGAATTTTTTAGGGTTTTATAAAACGATAATGATAACTACGGCGATAATAAGCGATTGAGCGGGTAGCGGAATTAAGCAAAAAGCAAATATATAAAAAATAAAAGACGCACTAATTGAAAACTCACGCACTCTACGGAATTAAAATGAAAGCTGTAAATTGCAGAAATTGAAGAAATGCGATCCCTACCCAAATAGGTAGAGGGGAAATAAATGCGTGAGCAAGTCCTATCCAAACGGATAGGCCGGAAATAAATGCGTGAGCAAGTCCTATCCAAACGGATAGGCGGGAAATAAATGCGTGAGCAAGTCCTATCCAAACGGATAGGCGGGAAATAAATGCGTGACAGAAATGGAAACTATTCGATTACAAAAAAGGCACAAACTTTATACTCATACACACACCCACTCTACGTTAATGAAATCTAATTAAAATAAAACAAATCTAAACTCATACACTCACACACACAACAATAATGAAACTAAGTTAAAAAGAAAAGAAAATTTATTCTCATACACTCAAACACACTAATAACAAAATGAAAATAAAATTAACATTTTACTCTCATACACACACACACACTTACAAAAAAGCAAAGAGAAAGTAAAAACACCAAATCAAAACAAAACAAAAAAAACTATTTAAACTCCTACACTCACACACACTAATATGAAATCATCTAAAAATTACAACAAAGCTAAAAATATGAAAATTACCCTCATATACACACACACCCAAATTAAAATGACAACTTAACAAAAATTACAAAATTACATAAAACTAAAAATAAAAAGAAAAAGAACAAAAAGAGAACACACACACACTAAAACAAAGAGAGACAATAATTACAAAACAAGCTTAATTTATTTCCATCAAAAAAGGGGTTACAAAACTAGAGAGAGAAAGTGCAAAATTACAAAAATTACAAAACACCAAAAATCAGCAAAATGGAACAAAACCTTAAGAGAAGCTCCCAAAATTTTGAACCCTTGCACTCAGCTGAATCTGGCTATTTATAGAAAAAAATTTTGGATTACACGCCCTCGGACACGGGCGTGTCTGAGGGCGTGACACGGCTTGGGGTGCGAATAGCCAGAACAGCTGGATACAGGCAGGCATCTAGAAGGCTTGACCGGCGACTTGGAAGTACACGGGCGTGTTCCAGGGAACACGGGCGTGTTCGATGTCGGCATTGTGCTGTCGGCTGCTAGGCGTGACGGGCGGCGTGTCCTTTGTTCTTCTGGAAGGAATTGAGGGTCACGGGCGTGTCTGCAATGTCACGGCCGTGACTTTGATTTTTTGGATGAAATGCTTCAAGTGGCTGGAATCTGGGATGGATATCCAACACGGGCGTGACCATGGTACACGGCCTCGGTCACGGGCGTGACCGAGGGCGTGACTTGATGTTTGAGGTGGAAAAAGAACAGAGAAGAAAATGTTAGGGATTAGTGAACACGCCCTTGGACACGGGTGTGACCTAGGGCGTGACTTAACAAAATTACAGAAACTTTACAAAATGAAAATAAAACTAAGTTAAAAACAAAAATAACAAAAACAAACATTTTATTCATTAATTTACATATATTATTTAGAAATCTAATTAAAATTATACTAAAAATTATATAGAAAAATGCGTATATTTACTATTCATCACTCTCTTTCAGTGAGAGCTTTCAAAAATTTGCGGCAGTATGATTTCAGAAGGAAGAAGAAGAAGAAGGCTTTTTCTTGCTGCAGCACTCTTTCACTTTTCTCAATTTTCTCTTTCTTCTCTCTTGGGAGCTTTTCCTCTTTTCCAGAAATGGAGTGGATAACCTGTCTTTATTCTTTGCCGACCTCCTTCTGTATTTATAGCATTGTTTATTCAAAAATATTGCTATAGGAGAATAATCAATTAGCAGTCAGAGAAATAGTAAGAGAGAAAAGTTTCCATAATCATTATATCTGTAGAAGGAAAGAGATCATTCTATTTTCAAATAATGTCCATAATAATCCTAATCAAATTAGCCAAGAATCATTTAGAAGGAAAGACTGATTCAGAACGGCTAGAAGAGAATAATATAATTCCATAAAATTCAGATCTACAGAAAGAAGGAAAGAGATCTGGCGTGTTTTTGAATCTGTCACAGAAATCGACGTGCGTCGATTACTATTCGACGTAAGCGTCGATTTCAGCCTGGCTAGACGTCGAGAAGAAAATATGGAAGGAGCGTCGACTGAGGTGCGTCGATTTTACTGGGTGCGTCGACTACACTTCGACGCTGCGTCGATTACTATTCGACGCATATTTACTTAAACTAATTTTTCACTCTGAGAACACATTCTCTACTCATTTCTAGGGGTTAAGATAAATCATTTCCCCAACAGGCTCACATCAGTAGAATGCACAGGTTGAGGGGGAGACTCAACTGGGTTACTCTGCCTTAGATGATCAAGGAAATGAGCCAACAGCAGACATCACTCTCTCAGACTGCCGAGAGCTAACTGTAGCAAGCAAAGTAGTGCTCATAGATCCAAGTGAGTCCCTTCCAGAAGGTTCTATGGCGAAAGCTAAGGTCACAGCGCACATCAGTGAAGAGTCTTCTGAAGATGTCAGTGAAGCAGATCCACAGGGAGAAGGAGATCAAGAAGGACAAACTGCTGGCCATCTTCGACTCAGGCAAGATCTCTCTTCCACATGCTATCAGCCCTACTGTCTGCTCAACGAAAACATCTTAAACAATTCATAATAAAAACTGTGGATAGTCTACGATATGAGATGAAGGGGGAATTAAGAAAGTAAAGAGCGACATACACAACCTCAACACCCAATGCGCTCATTTCTATACTATGGCAGCTCCCACAATCGATAAAATGAGTGAGGAAATTAATAAAGTGGGACATCAAACCCACAAAATCCTGAAAGAGCAAGGCAAATTCGCAGATATTGTGTACTATGGTCTTAAGCAGATCGAGGCAGATGCTGAAAATAACCAAAATCAATTTCTGAATAAAGTTAATGAGAACGCTCATACTTTAGATTCACATCTGCTGGAGGTAAACAACAATCTGGATGCAACTGAACAATCCCTGCATAACAAGCTGAATCAAGTCAGAGAAGGACTCGAGGAAAGGGTATTTGAACAAGCCCTAAAGCGGGAGAATGAAATAATCAATGCCAGTTCACATCAGGCGATGTGGATAACAAACCAAATAATGCAGTCGTTGCAACAACCCCCATCAGTCTATGATGCTGCCAATCCTTCTGCAAGCACTGACTCTGCTGAGTATGGGATAAAATTTGGAGAATCAGCCACTTCCAGAAAAAGGAAGAGAATTTAAAGCAGCCAGTACAGGCAAAAGAGGCTGAGGGAAATTCAGCTGGATCCACAATCCGGAAGGTGGAATCCAGAATCAAGAGAAATAATAACAGAATCGTGGATCCAATTTGGATGCCCTCAAGAGGATTATCAGAAAGTATACCAATCAGTTGAATGGAAGAAGCATCTGAAGCAGCTGGAAAGGAGGAAGAAACACAAGCTAGCATTCCCTTAAGGTCCTCCTCCTTCTCCTAAGAAAATTCCCCTGCCCATCAACTACCTTCAGAAGCAAAAGCAAAAAAACAAAGGAGCAAGCAGCAGCAGACGCTGATGGGGCAACAAATTATAATCTTAATTTGTTTTGATGGGACAAATGAATGTTAATGTTTATTATTGAACATTTAATCTATTTATATGCTTGACGAACATCTTATTTCTTTATATGATTGCTGCTTTAAGTATGATGTTACTATTTGAAATGATATATCTTTTCATGAGTGGCATTTATCATTGAGGTAAGTTAGGGCTTCTTCAAATAGGGGGAGATTGTTGGGAACAGTGCCAAGCAATGTTCCTGATTTGAAGAAGTGCTCAGGTCAATGATAAGTGCAAGCTGTATTTAATGCTCCATCTAGCTCATGCTTGCAGAGATCGTCAAATGTCAAGTACTTTAACTGTACAACCCTGATATTCGCCTAGAGGTGAATGAAGATTAGGGAATAACCAACAAACAAAAGTAATGTGGAAGGCGAGCTAGAATTTCAATGGTTGCTCACAGGAAGGCGAGCTAGCCACTCGCCGATCGCTGGCGAGGGAGAGGGGCGAGCCAGGTTCCCGCGGTCCGCTTACAGTGATGTTCTAGGCAAACTAGATCCTTTCTAAGTTCTGATGTTCGATGAACTTGCTTCTCAGTTCGACGAACATTGCACTTCAGATTGGCGAGCCCACATGAAGGCGGGCAAGCCGAGCGCTCGCCGACTGATCGTAAGGAAGGCAGGCGAGCCAGATCCTCGCGGTCTGCTCCTGAGTTCGACGAAAGCCGCCCTGAGTTCGACGAAAGCCACTATGAGTTCGACGAATTCCATTCTCCGTTCGAGGAATTTGATTCTAAGTTCGACGAACGTCATGCGTCGGCCCCGACAAACATCTCTCAGCAGCTATCTCTGTCCCGTCCCAGCGGACCCACTGGTACAAGCAATTGTCTCAGCGGTCCTCGACCCTTTCTCAGTAGGAGAACTCGCAGGGGGAAGCGCAAGACCCGGCATCGGTGGATATCGCCGGTAGGAGTGCGAGTGGGGTCTTCACAGGCCGCTAGACCAAAAGGGGTCTCAGATCCAACAGGCGGAGGAGGTAGCAAAGAAGGCGAACCAGAGCTTCAAGGGTCACTCGCGGGAAGGCGCGCGAGTCGTGTCCCTGCGAGCCCGAGCCTCAAGGTCAACTCGCAAGAGGGAGAGCGAGTCGGGTACTCGCCGGCTGCTCGTAAGAAGGCAAACGAGTCAGATTTCTTCCAAGTCCTAGGGTTCGACGAATGTCGAGCATCTGTTGAGATCGACGAACTCAGTTCAGCTTTTGATGAACTCAGTTCAGCGTTCGACGAATTCAGTTCTCCGTTCAACGAACGGATCTCTCCGTTCGACGAACTGGCTCCTCAGCTCGGCGAACTCCATCGACCAGCCAGTTCAGCAGGTTTACACAGGGCCAAGAAAAGCTCGCTGAAAGGCATGCAAGACCTGACCACGGTAGCCGTCGCCAGAAGAGGCGTGAGCAAGGCCTTCACAGAATGCTCGCTTATAAGGAATTTCGCGAACCCTGCTCGCGAGTAGACTCACGGGAGTCCTCGCGAGTGGGGCTTTCATAAATCACTCGTCCATAGACTAAAGGGGTGGATTTACTCCTCTTCCCCTGGTGGTCTGCAGGTAGCCCCTCCAAAAAGCGGAGTTTGGCTGTTAGCAGGCCAAATTGGGGTGCGTTTAGTTGAAACCAGAAAGCGGAATTCCGCTATTGACAGACCATAAAAGAAAACTATAAATAGACCTCAAAGGGCACCTTGGGAGAGGATTCCAATCTCAGTTCTTTGAGCTTCTTCTTCTTCCTTGGTTACTTTGGTTCAGCTCTCTAGCTCTCCAAGGTGACCAAGTCTCAGCCTTGGCTTGGGAGGGGAAGCGATCAACGATCTTCCGGGTTTGTGGTGGGACCTCCTCGCTGTGACTAAGGCCTTAGTCCGTTTCCAAGTCTCCGGTCTGCTCCTTTCAAGGGACTAGTAAGGGTTAGCTGCCCCTCAACTTGTTGAGGGCCCGAGCTTCACAAGAGACCAAGAAATAGGTTTCAATATTTTGGTGCAGTGTGCGTGGAGCGCGGCTGGTCCAGGAAGATTCCGAGAAAGGAACATGGCAGGAGATGAAGATCAAGGCGAGGAGCTCTGCGGGTCGCCCCCGGCGGCGGTGCAGAAGATGTTCTCGGACTTCAGGTGAGAAGTCCTCGACACCCTTGGGTTCGCGGTCGCAGCGCTGCGTAGCAAGTTCGCGACCCCAGTGGCTCAAGCGTCCCAACCTCCGGCAGCGGTTGACGAGGGAGCTTGTGTATAACCCCGATATTCGCCAGGCGAGGAGGCGTGGTTTAAGAAGGCAACAGGACGAAAGAATTAATAAGAGAGGAAGGCCATGGGGCCAAAGACCTTACGGGATGGGCCTTGGAGAAGTCTCTCTCGGAAGGCTCGCCGAGAGGCGAGCGAGAACAGTCAGCAAAATAAACGCTCGCAGGAAGTTTGGGGAAGCTTTCTGAGCTCGACGAAAGGAGTCCGCGTTCGACGAACTCTCCCGTGTTCGTCGAGTTCGCCCCAGTTCAGCGAAATCATCAGAAGTCGACGAAGTGTTCTATGCTCATTAAAGAAAAAGGGAAGGTCTCGCAAGGGGAGTCGCGAGACCCGTGCCGAGGCAGATACCCTCAAAAGACTGGGCCAAGCGAGGGCTGGCGAACCAATACCTCGTAAGCCGCTGGCAGAAGAAGACCTATTCTATGTTCGCGAAACCGGGCCTCAGTGTTCGACGAACTCAGTTCTATGTTCGACGAATTGCCCCCCGCATTCGACGAACAGCCCGTCTCAGTGGTCAACGAGTAGTCGGTCGCGGCGGTCGACGAACGGTTTAACGTTTTGCATTCGTCGAGCTCGTCTGTGATCGGCAAAGCGTCCTGCGCTCGACGAAATATGTGTTGAGCTCGACGAAGTCAAGAGACGGTCTCGCATAAAGGTTTGCAAGACTGGACTTTGGCAGATATCTCCGGGATGGGCCAGCGAGGTCCTCGCGGGACGATCGCCTAGGAGAGGTATCGCGACAGGACTCGCGAGAAGGCCCGCGAGAGCTTCGGCAGCAATGTTCTCGCAGTTCTTTGCCCATAAGTTGATAGGGCCAAATTTCCCTTTTACCCTTGGTGGTCTGCCTTTAGCCTCTCCAAACAGCGGAGTTTGGCTGTTAGCAGACCCATTTGGGGTGCGGGTAGTAAAATTAAAAGGCGAGATCCTGCTATTTGCAGGCCAGATCAGGAAACCTATAAATAGGACCTCAAGGGCACCTTTGGAGAGGGGTTCACTTCAACTTCTCTCTCCTCATGCTTTCCTTGGCTAGCATTTCCAGAGCTCTCCAAGGTGCCCGAGTCTCAGCTTTGGCTTGGGAGGGGAAGCGCTCAACGATCTTCCGGGTTAGTGAAGGGACCTCCTTGCTGCGACTAAGGTCTTACTCATTTTCCTAGTCTTCGGTCTACCTTCTCCGAGGGACCAGTAAGGGCTAGCTGCCCTTCATTCGGTGAGGGCCCCGAGCTTCACAAGAGGCCGAGAAATCATTTTCATCAGCGTCGGGAGGAAGGGCTGGAAAGGAGGTGGTCGGAGGGTCACTGCCGGACCTGGAGGGGCGAGTGCTATTCGCCAGTCCGGCGACCTCAGCGCCGGCGAGCACGGTGCAGGCAGGTGCGGCGCAGGCGAGCGCGGGCGTGGCATCCATAGGAGTGGCCCCGGTGATGCGTGTCGGCAAGTGCACCGGTCGCGCAAGTAATAAATTTTGGGAATAGAATTCCCGAGTGTCGGTCTCTTGAGGAACACAGTAAGGTGGAGTTTATTATCGAGGAAGGACTTGAGATCGAAGTCCTGCGGTAGGTGGAACGCGAACGAAAGGGGCTTTGAGGTTTGCGAACAAAAGTAAATACTACGCCTACTCCTATGCAATGCCGCTATGCAATGCTTCGATCGGCGGGATGGAAACTAGGCAGGCCTTGAGCGCGCTGCGTCGAAAGGGCGGATGGACGAGAAGGCAAGTGAAATGAGGGTCGCAAGCACCTCTTCGACAAGCACACCACTAGCAATTGCTAGTGCGGCACCGGACATGGTGGTGGAGCGGAAAATCGATGGGGGTGCACCTCATTAACACAAATGAACAAAATGATTTCATAGACATGAAATTAACAATACTAACATAGTTCATAGCGTTCATCATCAAGATAAATAGAGTACAAACAAATACAACCACATAAGTAGAAGAAAAAGGCAAGAGATACGACCGAATCCGGAGTCTCGTTGTAGATTCACGGTAGGAAGCACCGGGTTGTCAATCCGCGTCCTAGCTCGGTCCCAACTGCGTCCGGGGTAGAGGAGGGCTGTCACACCTCCCAATGGACCCGTCTTCTCCAGCGATTTACCATCCGGCCACGTCTAATGCGAAGAACCTCTTCCTTAGCGATGAAGATGAGTGTAGGATCCCTTCCTTTAAGCCCTTTGATGATGGAGGAGGCCTAGGGTGCGAAAACCCTCTGAAAATGGCGAAAACGGCGGACAGAACGGAGCTCCCAGGCGTAATCCCCGACCTAATTCGCAAACAGGTCATTATATAGGCGCTGAATTAAACAGTGCGCACGGTCATTGGCGCACGACCAGTGGTCGTGCGCACTAGAATCCTGTGATCGTGCGCCTGTCTGGGTGGAACCTGCAAGACACGAAATTTATAAAATAAAATATTCGCACGACCAGTGGCGCACGACCGGTGGTCGTGCACACCATCGTCGGCGGTCGTGCGCAATAGATGAAACAGAACTCATAAAATTACTGTTAAGTGCGCACGAATAGTGGCGCATGACCGGTGGTCGTGCGCACTGGAGTTGATGGTCGTGCGCACTACAGCAAACAGAACTCGGAAATTAAATGGAAAGTGCGCACGAGCAGTGGCGCACGACCGGTGGTCGTGCGCACTGGCATTGATGGTCGTGCGCACTGCACCAAACAGAACTCATGAAAAAGGTGTTAAGTGCACACGATCAGTGGCGCACGACCAGTGGTCGTGCGCAATAGAACCGGCGATCGTGCGCAGTGTTCCTGTGCAGAATTGCACCGGGAACACTCGCACGACTCCTATTCCAGGCACAACCACAAATCTAGCCACTGAAAGTGGCACTTAACAGCGCATGAAAACTACTAAAGACAATAAGCATAAAATCACACCAAAATGGGCCTAGAAGTGCATCTAGCATGGAATATCAAATATAAGCTATAACACGGCTAAAGTGCGGTGAAATGACTGAATAACGGCCCGAATGAGTCCAAAAAGTTGTATATGATCAGGATTCATCACACCCCCAGACTTAACTGTTTGCGCGTCCCGAGCAAACGAATCCGGCGGAGTGTGAAAACGACAATTAACATAGAGAATTACACAATGGAGTACGGTGCGAAGTAACATACGCATGCGAGTAGAGATTCTAGCAGAAGGAGATTCTAACTGTGCTAACTAATTTACATGAGTATTAAAGTGTAAGTAAAGATTTAGTTATACTCAGTTGGAGAATTATGAAGAATTTGACGATTATGCCCGGTGTGAAAGTGACAAGATACTGAGGCGGGTGTTGCAAAAGATCGGGGCTTAGGAATAACTCCGCTGAAATCCATCAACGTCGTGAACCATATGCTTGCCCGGTCACACTCTCTCCACGGCGCTAGCACTCTCGCAAGTCAAATCAGTAGGGCTTTTAGGATTAAGACGGGGCTTAGGTTACGGTATGATATTCAAAGTTAAACACGATGGCTACGCAACCCAAGTGAGCTAAAGAACGCCACACCACTCAAGACCAACAAACACTGCTTGTGTGACACACCCCCAGACTCATCATGAAAACCAGGTGTGCACACGGCCTACTTCACAAATGCCAACAGATTTTTTTTTTATTTAGCTCGGAAGGATTTTTTTCAAAATACTCTTTTTTTCTTTCTTTTAACATCTTTTACTTCTTTTAAATATCCTCCGGTTGGTTCAAAATCAGCAGATATACTTTATTTCCCTTCATGACACAATGATTCCACACACCACACAAATTGAGACTTATGAGCGCAGTTAAAAACATTTTGGTTGCGGGAGTAGGATAGGCTTCAGGCTTTGGTGGATGAAGAGGAGCTGTACAAAGGAATGGTAGGCACAAAATGGGCTTGCAACGGTGAATGAAAAGGACATGGAATAACAAAGCTCAAACTAGCCAAATGGTGGCCTACATCATGCTTAATTCAACGAGTAGCTCTCACCCATGCTTCGAGAGTTGCTTGGGGCAAGTTCTTAGCCCATGAGAAAGGTAAACCTTCCTCCCGACTCGAGCAACACACGACTAGCACTCGTACACACACAACACCGGGTTATCGTCAATTTCATTCAAATTCACCACTTGAGTATAATAAATCTAAATTTACGCAGAAATACTAAACATAAATTAGATGCATAAAGAAAATCTAGTTCTACTCAAATTCTACCATAGCATGCGAAGTGACTAGAACACTACATGAGTCAACATCGCACTCCAAATAATAATTCCTACGTTAACAATCTATTTCACATTCCGACCAAAATAGTTTAAACGGAACAACGACAAAAAGATAAGCACGCACGCAAGTGGGTGAAGTGGTGTGTGAAGCATGAAAACAATGATAATGACTGGAATAAACAAGAAACAACCTTCTAGTATGCAGTGCAACTCGTGCACAGTGGGTGACAACATACGCTCCCCCAGACTTAAGCTAAACAATATATCTAGAAATTTGAAGCAAAAAGAGGGGAGGAAGTGTTACCCAATGCTCAGAATTGAGCATACCAGACGATTGGCGTTTACGATCAAAAGCAGTCCGCAGCATCTGCCATCACAAGGAACAAAGACCCACCTGAAAGTGACACACTGGAAACAGCAAAAATAGTAAAAACTGAACTAGACATGCGAGAGCACTAAAAATTAAGAAATCTGGGTTATCACCCATGAAAGTGAACCTGTTCCTACAATTAAAATTAAGCACTCGCACACAAGATAAAGGAAGCAAAATATGCTGAATTCATAAAACTATGCCCGGAGGAGCATCCAAAAGCAAAATGTTATTATTACAATTAACAAAAGAGAAGGAGTTCAAGCGACTCCACAAAAGACCGAAAAAACAGCAAGACAAAAGAAGATAACAAGGCTTCGAATAGCTCGCACACAGGGAGAAAGATCACTCGTCGTCGCTGTCGCTATCTATAACCACAACGGACGGCGACCGTCTGGAAGATGATGCGGCCCGACCAGGAGGTGGGGGAATATTTAGTCCTCCCCGCAATGCTTGCTGATAGACAAAATCCGTTAGCCAGTACTGGTTTGCTTCCAGATCGGAGAGGCGCTGATTGAAACTTGGCACCTCCGGCGCTCTAGAAGAACTGCCCTCCTCCTTGGCTCTCCGCTCCTGCTGAAATGAATGACTTCGCGGCTGCGGAAGGGCTACCTCGCGGTGAGTATTTGGCGGCTCAGCCGGCTCTCCGTGCTCCTCGTCGCCTTGCCTCTCCCTGGGCGCATCTCCCGGCATCACGACCACAAAGCGTCTACTACTCTTCTTCCCCACGACCCGTAATAGATGGAAACTCACCATGGTGGCCCGAGTGATGAAGGAGGGCGCAGTCACCTGCACCATCGGAGGCAGATGACTCCAAACCCCCAAGCTTTTGGCAATGCGGGTAATATAGTAGGCACCACCAATGGCACCTGTGAGACCGTAAGTGGCCTCGTGGTGGAAGAAGAAAGCTAGCATGTAGCCAAGATGCAAAGGCTGCCGAAATTCCATACTATAAAGGGAGATCAGATCTTGCCACCCCACCACGTTCTGACTAAGGGCACGGGCGACAAGAGAGTGGCTAAGGACGTGCTGCAGGAAACGGAGAGCAGGCGCGACGATCCAGGTAGATTTTCTTTTCCTAGCAACATATTCTTCATCACGACCCGTGAGAGCACACCACGCAGCACGCGGGGTGACACCATCAGGGAAGGAGACATTCAAATCCAGAAAAGGAATCGCCGCAGCCTCGGCTTCGGTGTAAAAGCCCGCGTGCACCGCTAACTCGGATAAGGACAGAGTGAAGACCTTGCCCAACATTCGGAAAGAGCACTTCCCTGGACGTTGACCGGAGGGCAACACATCCCACTCAAACGTAGCAAGGAACTCCAAGGTAAGCTCCCGGTAGCCGAGGTCATTGCACTCGAACACCCCACTCCAATGATCGAAATAATAGCGTTGGCGGACGGCCTCCCCCAACTCCCCATTGTCGCCGATAGAGTTCAACTCGTTCCAATCCACGAGACGCTGTGATAGGAATGGCTTCTCCTTAAGAGAATTGAATCGCCGCGTGTGCGAATCCTTGGAAAAAGTAGCCATCCTAGCGAGGATCTGAGTAGGAGAGGCGGAAGAGCGGCCGGAGCGTTGGTAGACATTTTGGCGATCTCTGGAGCTCATGGTGGTAGGAGGGCAAAGGAAAGAGAAGAATCGGAAGTGGGCTCACCGGAAGGAAGGAGGGCGCACGATCGGCGGCAAACCAGCGGAAACGGCGCACGGACGACGAACGATGAAAACCCTAGAGCGTGCGTGAAAGGCTCGGGCGGACGGGCATTTTATTAAAATCTGGGCCGATCGCACGACCAGTGGTCGTGCGCGATAAGTAGTGCGCACGACCAGTGATCGTGCACCTTAGGAATTTTCCAGCGGCCAAAATTTTAGTAGAATGTCCATCCACCGTGCAGTTTACGCACAAACAGGAATCAGCACAAGCAGCGAGGTATTCACAGCCTTAACAAAACTTAACTAAACTGGACAAAATAAAATTTCAGGAAAAAGAAAGATAACTACTGGGGTTACTGTCATCCCAGCACGACTTATTTGAAAACATAAAGGTCCTAGCTAATGGGCCTATGGAAGAGAAAATGCACAGGTAACTGTTCCAATATCCGTTTCGGTTGCGGGTACCGATATGGTGATAGAACAGTCACCCCTCTACCTAGATATAGATACCTGCTCCTCACAGGTAGAGGGTAGAGAATGTAAGAAAAGGAGGAGGCCTGGTCCTCACTCATCTCACAAAACACATCCTTGCTTAGCAAGGTATCGTCAACAGCAAGGTGGCAGGAAGAAAAGGCAATGAGTGGAGCTTCCTCAAAGGAGGGGGAATAAACCTCCTCACATGAGAGGATACTCTCATCATTGACTTGAGCAAAAAGCTCCAAGTCCTCCTGATGTACCTGTGAAGACTCAACCTGCACAGGCTCAGATGAAGAAAGGGGGTCAGGAAATAAAAGAGAAGAATGACATAAATAATCAATCATCAGGGGAGTGATCCCGGTCTCACTCCCAGCAGGATCCAAGGATAGATCACTATCATCATCGTAAGTATCATGGCGAGGGAAACCCAAGAACTCAAGGGCCTCGGTGGTGAGTTGGACCTCCTCGTCCCATGAGGAAGTGCAAACCTCCTCAACAGAAGGAGTATCCTCCTCAACCCACCTTGGAGCATCCTCCGAGTCTGAAGCATCACCCCGCTCCTTTACTTTGATAGGATCATACAGAATGTGTGTAGAAAAATCGTGCAAAGAAACTGGAAAAACACAAAGATTTGGTTCCTCCGTAAAAAGATCTGCTAAAGCCTCCCCGATGGAAAGAATACTTTCCTCATCATGCTCAGGTGCATCGAGGAGCTCCCATTCCTCTCCTTGTTGGCTAATAGATGAGTGATCATCATCACTAGGAGTGAAGCCATACACAGGGAGTGAGGAATCCATGCACAAAACAGGCTCAAGGATAGAGGGCACAATTGCCTCCATGGGTAAAGAAGGAGTGATAGGGACAATGTCGTCCTGAGTGGAGGAGCGGCGGTCAGGCTTGAAAAGACTAGGACAGTCCTTCAATTCATGACCCTCTCCTCGACACAATAAGCAAACAATGTTCCTACACTGCCCAGCATTCAACTCATTCATTTGGTCTAAATAATAAACCATCTTATCATTAAAGCTAGGCGAAATACCCCATGACGACATTTTCAATAATTAAAGCAGATAAAATGAAGCAGGAATTCTTTGCAAGGAAAATCCACACAACTAATAAAGCTCCTTAGATTAAACTTGCCTAAAACTTTAAAATAGGGAAAGACGAAATAAAGGCAAACAACAGAAGATTAAAGGCAAAACAAAAAATAGAAATGCGGCTAAACACAAAGAAAGAACAACTATCTCTCGTCTCCCTCTCAAGAAAACTCACACGACTGTGTTCCCCGGCAACGGCGCCAAAAACTTGATGCGTGTCGGCAAGTGCACCGGTCGCGCAAGTAATAAATTTTGGGAATAGAATTCCCGAGTGTCGGTCTCTTGAGGAACACAGTAAGGTGGAGTTTATTATGGAGGAAGGACTTGAGATCGAAGTCCTGCGGTAGGTGGAACGCGAACGAAAGGGGCTTTGAGGTTTGCGAACAAAAGTAAATACTACGCCTACTCCTATGCAATGCCGCTATGCAATGCTTCGATCGGCGGGATGGAAACTAGGCAGGCCTTGAGCGCGCTGCGTCGAAAGGGCGGATGGACGAGAAGGCAAGTGAAATGAGGGTCGCAAGCACCTCTTCGACAAGCACACCACTAGCAATTGCTAGTGCGGCACCGGACATGGTGGTGGAGCGGAAAATCGATGGGGGTGCACCTCATTAACACAAATGAACAAAATGATTTCATAGACATTAAATTAACAATACTAACATAGTTCATAGCATTCATCATCAAGATAAAGAGAGTACAAACAAATACAACCACATAAGTAGAAGAAAAAGGCAAGAGATACGACCGAATCCGGAGTCTCGTTGTAGATTCACGGTAGGAAGCACCGGGTTGTCAATCCGCGTCCTAGCTCGGTCCCAACTGCGTCCGGGGTAGAGGAGGGCTGTCACACCTCCCAATGGACCCGTCTTCTCCAGCGATTTACCATCCGGCCACGTCTAATGCGAAGAACCTCTTCCTTAGCGATGAAGATGAGTGTAGGATCCCTTCCTTTAAGCCCTTGGATGATGGAGGAGGCCTAGGGTGCGAAAACCCTCTGAAAATGGCGAAAACGGCGGACAGAACGGAGCTCCCAGGCGTAATCCCCGACCTAATTCGCGAACAGGTCATTATATAGGCGCTGAATTAAACAGTGTGCACGGTCATTGGCGCACGACCAGTGGTCGTGCGCACTAGAATCCTGTGATCGTGCGCCTGTCTGGGTGGAACCTGCAAGACACGAAATTTATAAAATAAAATATTCGCACGACCAGTGGCGCACGACCGGTTGTCGTGCGCACCATCGTCGGCGGTCGTGCGCAATAGATGAAACAGAACTCATAAAATTACTGTTAAGTGCGCACGAATAGTGGCGCACGACTGGTGGTCGTGCGCACTGGAGTTGATGGTCGTGCGCACTACAGCAAACAGAACTCGGAAATTAAATGGTAAGTGCGCACGAGCAGTGGTGCACGACCGGTGGTCGTGCGCACTGGCATTGATGGTCGTGCGCACTGCACCAAACAGAACTCATGAAAAAGGTGTTAAGTGCACACGATCAGTGGCGCACGACCAGTGGTCGTGCGCAATAGAACCGGCGATCGTGCGCAGTGTTCCTGTGCAGAATTGCACCGGGAACACTCGCACGACTCCTATTCCAGGCACAACCACAAATCTAGCCACTGAAAGTGGCACTTAACAGCGCATGAAAACTACTAAAGACAATAAGCATAAAATCACACCAAAATGGGCCTAGAAGTGCACCTAGCATGGAATATCAAATATAAGCTATAACACGGCTAAAGTGCGGTGAAATGACTGAATAACGGCCCGGATGAGTCCAAAAAGGTGTATATGATCAGGACTCATCACCCGGCGACGGTGGCTCTCGCGGGCAGTGCCCCAGGGAGCTCAAGCCAGGTGAGGGAGCTCGGGGGTCGAGTGGAGCAGGAGAAGGCAGCAGGTAGGGGAAGTCCCTTCTGCGAGTTGGTGCTTTCCGCACCCATTTCAGAAGGGTTCCGGGAGTGGGACAGGGTCTACTACCATGGTCGGGACGATCCAGTCCAGCACCTGCAGTCGTTCGAAGACTCGGTCTCTAGCATGCCGATGTCGGACGCCTTCAAGTGTCGGCTTTTTGCCGTCACCCTGAAGGAGAAAGCTCGGGAGTGGTTCCTCCAACTTCCCGTCGGATCGATCTATGCATTCAAGGATTTGCGTAGAAGTTTCTTGTTGAGATTTTCAACTTCGAAGAAGTGGAAGAAGGACGTCGAGTCCCTCTTCAAGGTGAAGCAGGAGCCCAAGGATTCATTTGCTCATTACGCAGATCGGTTTCAGGAGGAAGTTCTGCTCACCAAGGAGATGCCTGGGTTTGCTTTTCAGCTCGCCTTCACGTTGGGGCTGAAGGAAAGTTTCTTCAAGATGGATTTGAAGAGGAAAGCCCCCGTCTCCTACGAGGAGTTGATGGAGAGGGTGGCGGTGGAGGTTGAGAGTTAGGAGGTCAATCCGGAGCTCACTAAGAGGCTAGCAAAGCTCACTGAGCCGGAGGTCAAGCAGCAAGAGGTGCGAAGAAGGGAAGAGCCCCGAGCCCCGGAGGGGGGATGGAGGAAACATGGTGGGGGGATGCAAGGTCAGGGAAGAGGCTATGCCCCTGGAGGGGGGTAACTTCTATAGGGGCAAGGAAGACCCCAACAGTTAGGATGGAGGAAGGGTCCGAGGCAGATGCCTCCCCTGCCTCAGCAGGCTATAGCGATCAGACGCGGAAGAGGATGAGGAGGAGGAAGAGGAAGGAGAGAAGGAGTGGAAGCAGAAGTGGGGAGGAGAAGAGGAAATAGGGGGCAGAGGCCGAGAGGGGAGAGGCGGCGCTGCCATACTGTGATTTACATGATGAGGAAGTTCACTCAACGGCCACCTGCCCCGAATTCTTAGAGATGAAGAGAGCTAGAGTGCTAGTGTCGCGGCAGCAGCAGCAAGTGAGTATCGAGGAAGTCCTGCCTCGGGAGGACGAGGAGGAGAGGTGTGAGGACAGGGTTGATTTGGGGACCCGAGGAGGGATCGGGGTGATCCACGGGGGAGTGGGGGTAGAGGCAACCCGCAAGGCGAGCCTCCATACCATCTATCGTCGGAGCGTGGCTTCGACATCCACGGGTCCACCCCCAGCCAAAAATATCACTTTCTCTCAGAAGGACATGTTGGGTCATGAGGACCCTTTCTGCGACGCTTTGGTCATCCAAACCGCCATCGAGAACTTCACGGTGTCCCGAATCCTCTTGGATAACGGGAGCTCGGTCAACGTCATCTTCAAGAAGGCGTTCGACGGGATGAAGGTGGAGGCCAGAAGGGTTTTGGCTTCGGATGGCCCCTTGTTTGGGTTCTCACGGGAAAGGAAGGAAGTGGAAGGCAGAGTAGGACTCCATGTCACCTTGGGGGGCAGTCCCGGAACTGCCGCTTCATGATAGTGGATGCCCCTAGCAGCTACAGCGCCATCTTCGGAAGGCCTCTCATCAGCGCATTCCGGTGCGTCCCATCCACCTTCCACCAGTGTCTCAAGTTCAGCACCGGAGGAATCCAGATTCAGGTCCGGGGAGACCCCAAGGTGGTGAGGCAGTGCTATGTGACTGCCGTCAACACCATATCCTAGATAGAAGAAGTGGAGGAGTGGTACAAGGTGATGGGAGAGGTGGCCGAGGCCAAAGAAGAGGAGGTGACGGAGGGAAGAGCGGAGGGAGGAATAGTTCACACCCAGGAAGGGGTCGTTGAGGGGCCCAGGGCGGAGGAAGGGAAAGAGGGAGTGAAGGAAGAAGAGGCCCCGGGAGGAGGGGCGGAAGAAGGGGCGGAAGAGTTGATGATGGTGGAAGAGGAAGAGAGGGGGGAAGGAGCCAGGGGGCTCGCTTGTGGCAGAGAGGAGGATGGTGCCTGGGGGGAACGATACAGGTTGGAAGCTGCGGAGGAAGTGGTCGAGGTGGAGGTGACCACCAAGGCCGGAATAATTGAGAAAATCAGGATCAGTGGGGAGCTCAGCCCGGAGGACCAGAGGAAGGTCTCGGCTTGCGTCCAAGACAACGTGGACGTCTTCGCATGGAGTGCCGTGGAGATGCCGGGGATCGACGCTGATGTGGCGTGCCATCGCCTCAACCCGATCCCGGCACTCGCCCAATTCGCCAAAAGAAGAGGTCCACTGCTGACAAGCTGGAGGCACCTATCCGGGAGGAGGTAAGCAAGCTCGTCAAGGCTGGTTTTGTATCGGAGATCCAGTACCCAGGCTGGGTCTCCAACGTAGTGATGGTGAAAAAAGGGGATGGTAAGTGGAGGATGTGCGTTGATTTTTCCTTGCTTAATAAATCATGCCCCAAGGATTATTACCCCTTGCCTAGAATCGACGCGCTGGTTGACTCAGCCAGCGGTTTCTCTGTGATGTCTTTTGTAGATGCTTTTTCAGGTTATCACCGAATCCGCAAGCACCCTCCCGACATCAAAGATGTCTCCTTCATCATGGGGGATGGATGCTATTGTTATAAAATGATGCCTTCTGGGATCAAGAATGCAGGGGCAACATACCAACGGATGATGGACAGGGTCTTCCGCGAGCAGAAGGGGAGTGTTGAAACCGATTTCTCGGCCTCTTGTGGAGCTCGGGGCCCTCATCGAAATGAGGGGCAGCTAGCCCTTACTGATCCCTCGAAGAAGGTAGACTGAAGACTAGAAAAAAGGACTAAGACCTTAGTCACAGCGAGGAGGTCCCTCCACTAACCCGGAAGATCGTTGAGCGCTTCCCTTCCCAAGCCAAAAGCTGAGACTTGGGCACCTTGGAGAGCTCTGGAAATGCAAACCAAGGAGAGCCCAAGGAGAGAGAAGTTGAAGTGATGTCCTCTCCAAAGGTGCCCTTTAGGTCTTATTTAAAGGTTTTCTGGTCTGGCCTGCAAATAGCAGGATCCCGCCTTTTAATTTTACTATTTGCACCCCAAATGGGTCTGCTAACAGCCAAACTCCGCTGTTTGGAGAGGCTAAAGGCAGTCCACCTGGGGTAAAAGGGTAATTTGGCCCTATCATCCTGCGGGCATGGAACTGCGAGAACATTATTGCCAAAGCTCTCGCGGGCCTTCTCGCGAGTCCTGCTTGCGATGCCTCTCCTAGGCAATCATCCCATGAGGACCTCACTAGCCCCTTCTTGCGGTATCTGCCGAGGTCCGGTCTCGCGAGTCTTCCTACGAGACCGCCTCCTGACTTCTTCGAGCTCAACACACCTTTCGTCGAACGCAGGGCACTTCGCCGATCACGGGCGAGCTCGACCAATGCAGAACGTTGACCGCTGCTTCCCTGCTGTGATTTGTCAAGCGCTGCCAATAGAATAGATTTGGTTCGTCGGGCGCCGTCAGACGAATGCTGAGCTCCGTTCGACATTCGTCAAATGCGGTCTTAAGCTCGCTGGACGCTGAGGCTCTAAACTTGCGAGCCTTCCTGCGGGCACTGAACACATTTCGCTGAACACCTGAACATAGGTCTCTTCTGCCAACGACCTGCGAGATACTGGTTTGTCAGCCCTCGCTTGGCATAGTCTTTTTGAGGATGTCTGCCGAGGGCTGGATCTCGCGATTCCTCTTGCGAAACCGTCCCTCTGGCTTTAATGAGCCTAGAACGCTTCGTCGACCTCTGATGATTTCTCCGAACGGGGGTGAGCTCGACGATGCCAGGTGAGCTCGACGAACACTGGAGAGTTCGTCGAACGCAGTACTTCTTTCGTCGAACTCAGGAGACTTCCTCAAACTGCCTGCGAGCATTTATTTCACCGACCCTTCTCGCTCACCTCTCAGCGAGCCCTCCGAGAGTGACTTCTCCAAGGCCTCTCTCGCGAGGTCTTTGGCCCTAAGGCCTCCATCCCTTATTACTTCATCTTGTTGGTTTCTTAAGTCGTGCCTCTTCGCCTGGCGAATATCGGGGTTGTACACAATCCCCGCTCTTCGCGAGGATATTTATGCTCGTGAAGAAACATCCAACCCCTGGTATTCGCCAGCCCCTTGATGATCTGTCAGGAATCTTTGGTAGGGCCCACCCTGAGGGCTATTAATATCGTCCCGAGTCCTTAGTGGCATGCACCGCCACTTCCTTTTCTTTCTTTTTGCCCCATATTGTAGCTGCCAGGAGATGCCACTTTCCGAAAAAGCTGAGGCTCGCCTGAGGGCTGTGAGAGTCAGCGGGCTACCTTCTACGACCAAGGTCCCCGCTTGGATGAATCGTCCGCCTCCCGCTCAGTCGCCGAAGACCAAGAAGGCGAAGGCGGCTTGCCGAACCGGGGACGGCTCCGTGCTGTTGGACTCCTCCCCGGATAGCCGTCCCCACGAGAAGGTAAGAGCTATCCCTTTAGCTTAAATTAATAAGTTTGCCTGTGATTCATGTCTACTCGCAGGATGACTTGCCGAACGAGGACGCTGGCAAACCTTCTGGTGGGTCTCGCCAAAGTCCGGCGGCGGGTACAAATCTCGCTGGGAAAAATGTCGTGGATACGCCCTTAATCTCGCATGCCATCCCTCCTTTTGTCAACTGACCTTCATTCCCTGCTTCTTACAGTCTCACCCCAGATGTCCCCGGCTCGCCAGGCATTGCGGCCTCCATCTCCGCCTCCTCCCGACAAAACTATAGATAAGCCAGGGTTCCGACTCCTGACGAGCGAGGAGACTGGCGGCTCTGTGCCGCCAAAGATCCCTCCGACCAACAGCGCAGCCTACCCTCCTGGCCAGGGTAAATCTCTCTACCCGCACTATGGTAATGTCTTCCAGGGCCGCCCTGTGACTTCTCGCCCCCCTCTGGGTAAGCATTCCGACGACCCCCCTGCCCTGCGCGAACTCAAGCGCGCTATATAACGTTTTCGTAATATTTCGCAGAGAATTCCGAAAATCCGCCTGCCGATTCCGAGTTGGGCGACGACGATATGTCCCCCCCTTCCTGACCAGGTGGAAGACTTCTTAGGGGATCCGCGAGTTCCTGAGATGATGAAACAACGAGCCGCAGAGTTGCTGAGAAAACATGGTCGGATGCTGATGGACCTCAACATGCAGGCAAGGCGGGACAGAGAAGCCGCCGAGGATAGGCATGCTGTCTTGATGGAAGAGTGTGCGAGGCTCCGGGCCGCGAGACAACGCAATCATGATGAGAACGTCACGACGTCGGAGGTGCATATAGCGAGGATGAGGGATTACGCCTTCCTCATTGACCGGGAGGGCCGCGCGGCCGAGGATTACTATAATTCTAGGGTACCGCCGCGTTCCGGGTCACGAGGTGGGGGTAGGTGGAAATGGTTGCCCCATGATTCTCGATAACTTTTCGTTGTCGCGAACTTTTATTACTTGTTAATGAGTGTCGTTATTCTAGATGATCTCGTAGTGGCTTGCAACTCGTATATTTGCCACTCATATATTGGCTTTATATCGTTTATAATAATCATTACGAGCTTTTCATTAGTTCTCGCTCGCTGCTAATAAGTCTGTTTCATTCTCATGTTATGTTGTGCTCGCGAGGACCCTCTGTTCTCGCTAAATGTATCTCGCGAAAATGTTGCTTGTACTAACCCCGCAGGCCTTTCTCGCCCACGGCCATGATGTGACGTTTTGGCTAACCGCGCCCACCGGCGCTTGGGCTTCTTCCCGCCCTTTTACTTTTGCTATAAATAGGCGATCATAACTGAGTCAACCACCGCATTTACTCTCAACCTTCTTTCTCCTCCGCTTTAGAGCTCTCGCTCCTTCCCGTTCTCATTCTACTTCCTTTCTCGCAGGTTATTGAAATGGGTGGCGATGCTAACGAGTCGGAGGGTCGGCGAAAGGTCGCTAAGGCTTTCGCCGAGCATAGCTTCTTCCACTGCAACCTGAAAGACGAGGAATACTTCAGCGCGGTCGCCGACAATGTTACCCCTCCATTCGAGGCGCGCCATCCTAGCGAGAACGATGTGATTAACGCGCCACTTGTCGATGAGCTGGCCATCCCCACCGCTCATTTTGCGGTCGGCTTGCGTCTCCCCTTGTGGCCGGAAGTTCGCCAGGTAATGATCGCTCTCGCTTATTTCTTATTCTCTGCTGGTCAAGTCTCGCTCATTATATAAACTAATCTTAGTTTTCTTGTTGCTCGCCAGGTGCTTAAGCATTACGGCGTTGTTCCGGGTCAGCTTACACCTAACGCCATGGCGTTGGTCACAGCCTTCGCCTGCTACCTACACGAGGAGCGCATCGAGTTTAGTCTTCCGGCCTTTCGAAAGCTGTTCTCCTTCCGCTCCTATAAGGACGGGACCGCCTACTTCGTGGGCTCGGGTCCTAAGGTCGACGAGACCGTCAACAAGGCCCACTTCTGGGCCCAGAAGTTCCTCTTCGTCAAGGGGAACTTCGGCAATATCCCGATCTCGCCAGTACAGCACGGCGAGACCACCTACCGGCCGACTGCCCTCGGAGGACATGACGCCCTCCTTTATCAGTTCTTCTGCAAGAAGAACTTTGAGGTTGTTCAGCTTCGCCGCAACCTCGACTCGCTGCCTCCAGTGCTCGCTGGGGAGGGTAAAGATCTCGCTCGATAACAACAACTTTAATCCTAGTAGCTCTGTATTTATTGACATTTCAACACTCTTTTAGGCGAGCGGGATCTCCCTATCCATCCCCCCTACGCGAGCAATCGGAAGACCGACGCTACCCTTGCTCTCGCTACCATGGGGGCAGAGGCTTGCTGAGGCGCCGCCACACAAGGTGAGCCCTCCTCTCGCAAGAGACCGGGGGCTTCTAGTAGCCATGTCCTTCCCCCAAAATCCCCGCCGAAGAAAAAGAGAAAGAAGAGCAAGGTCTCGCTCGCCTCCTCGAAGGGGAAGGAGCCTCGCGAGGCCGCTTTCGATGAGTTTGACCTCACCGGCCTCTCCGCGGGAGGCGAGGACGACGAGCCCAGCCAGGAGGCTGCCAGAACCTCCGCTCCGCCCATCCCCGTCAACCATTATAACTTTGGTCTCGGCCAGAGGTGCCGAGATGAGACCGGCGAGCTCTTGGTGAACTGGAAGCTGAAGACGAACCGGGCGGACATCTCCACCATCCTCCCTACCTGGGTGGAGAAGGAGACCGTCATCGGCCACGCCTTCGATTTCTCATTCGACCTCTATGGACGCGAGGACGCGGGGGCTTATAAAGATGAGACGGCGAGAACTCTCGCTTTTGAGAGCGCGAGGTCCCAACTGCGCTTTGCCGAGCTCGCCCACATGATGGGGAGGCACTGCTTGCAACTGGAGCTTTAGAACGTGGAGCTCGCGAGGGCCTATCAGGGGCTTCTTGTCAAGAATGCGCAGCTGAAGGAAAAGCTGCTCGCCGTGGAGGGCAGTGTGGTGAGTTGCCTAGACCTCGTCACCCTCCTTTCCTTCGGCCATTTCGTTCCCTAAATTTATCTTTCTTGCAGGATGTTGAGGCCGCCGGAAGAGCCCATTCTTGCATCCAGGAATTGGAGGGCGAGGTGGCCGGGCTAAAAGCCCGAAATCGTGAGCTCTCCCGTGCCGTCGTTCCCCCTTCTCTTCGCCGTCTGAAGGAAGAGCGGCGATCGCGAGACGAGGAAATTTGCTTGGAGTCCACCGAGTCAGCTCGCTACATCTTCCAGACGATGAAGGCGGACGGCCTCCTAGCCGACGACGCGGCCGACATGACTCTGGAAGACATCGTCCCGGAGCACTTTATCCCGCTTCCGCCAGTGAAGAGCAGTGATGACGAGGAAGGGTTCGCGAGCGATTCCTGATGCTTGTAATTTTTGCTTTTATTTCCTATTTCGTTTTGGGCTGGCGAGATCGCCGCCTATTGTAAATCAAACCGTGAAATGCATAGATGCATATTTTTGGCCCTGTACTGTGCTCGCCCCTTCTGCTATATTGTTTTTCGTGCTGATATCTCGTTCTCGCTTACCTCGATATTTGTCTTCACGAAAGTTATTCTCACGATGTTCATTCTCGCATATTATGTTATCGAATAGATAGGCATAGGATGTTTCCGGCCGCTCCGGCCTTTCACCATTTTCCTTAGAATCATTACCCTTTAGGTATGCATCTTCCTTTAGGTTTCGCTAGATACTTTCCTTCTCGGCGAGAACTCGCCTCCTACCCTGTGCCAACGACCTCTCTGTCGAGCACCGGATACCCCGGAGTGCTTAGGGTTGATTCTCGTCACTCGCATACTATCATGCGAGATCTTTATTCTCGCCGAGCGAGCAGGCTCGCCGAGCGAGAAGGCCCGGGTAAGCGTCGAAGGCTCGCCAACCTGTGGCATATTGTTGGGTCCAGCGTTCCTTCACTTGGCCCGTAGCGCCTTTCCGTTGATATAAAGATTAAGTTGCGCCTTCACCAATAGTCCGGGCTTTTGGTGCAGTTGGATGCGCTGGGTCCTCTCAATTGGTATCAAAGCAGGTTGCGGGTTCGAGACCGGGGGGGCGCTGATAATTCCTGAAATTTCTCTACCCGGGGTCAGGCGGCCGCAGACATGTGTCAAGACACCTCTGAGCCATGTGGTGCGCCACCTCTGAGCCATGTGGAGCACCTCTGAGCTTGCGGGCCGTGCTGGACGCTGGGGGGGATTGTTGGGTCCAGCGTTCCTTCACTTGACTCGTAGCGCCTTTCCGTTGATATAAAGATTAAGTTGCGCCTTCACCAATAGTCCGGGCTTTTGGTGCAGTTGGTTGCGCTGGGTCCTCTCACATATCATCTTAACCTTATGAAGAACTCATTTCCTTGCCAACTTCCCCAGTGATCAACTTGCATCTCCCGTCTAATGAGAGCCCGGGAGCGGAATGGACCTGATGCATTCCAGCATCGACACTTGTCACCCTGCCAGCCTCTCCACAGATCAACCTGAAACCCCCCGTCTAGTGAGAGCCCAGGAGCGGAATCGATCTGGGGCATTCCAGCACCAATACTTGTCACCTTGCCAGCCTCTCTAGAGATCAACCTAAAACCCCCCGTCTAGTGAGATCCCGGGAGCGGAATCGATCTGGGGCATTCCAGCACCAATACTTGTCACCTTGCCAGCCTCTCCAGAGATCAACCTGAAACCCCCCGTCTAGTGAGAGCCCGGGAGCGGAATCGATCTGGGGCATTCCAGCACCAATACTTGTCACCTTGCCAGCCTCTCCAGAGATCAACCTGAAACCCCCCATCTAGTGAGAGCCCGGGAGCGGAATCGATCTGGGGCATTCCAGCACCAATACTTGTCACCTTGCCTGCTCCCGCATAACAGCTATAATTATCAAGTGAAGAAGTAAAGTATTCAACTAATATCATAATAAAACTTTCAAGGGTAGAATTGCTTCAAATCGTCTCCACTTCTGGCTCGGCCGAGAGGTACCCCTTCCACATCTCGGAGGTGATACCCCCCTGACTTGAGCACTTCGCTTACAATGTATGGACCCGCCCAATTGGGGTTGAGTTTACCTACCGCGGCCCCTCTTCCAGCCGCGTCGACCTTTTTCAAGACCAGATCTCCTTTCTGAAAGTGCTTTACTCGGATGTGCTTGTTAAAATATCGGGCCATTCGCCGCTTGATTTCCTCCTGCCTGATGGTGGCCTGGTCCCAGAGTTCCTCCACCAGGTCCAAGGATAGCCTTTGTTCCTTGTCATTGGCCACTAGCCACTCTTCATTCCCTTCACCTGCGGCGATCACCCTGGGGTTCTTTACTTCGAACTCTATGGGAAGGACTACTTCGGACCCATGAGAAAGTTTGAACGAGGTCTCTCCAGTGGCGGTGTTAGGGGTAGTCCTCAGGGCCCAGAGAACGGATGGTAGCTGCTCTACCCAGTTCCCCCGGAGGTTCTCCACCTTCTTCTTTAGTAGGTTGACGATTACTTTGTTTGCTGCCTCCACCTGGCCGTTGCATCTCGGGTGGTGAACCGATGTGAACCTGAGGTCGATGTTAAGCTGGGTGCAGAAGCCAACAAATTCTTCGGTAACAAATTGTGGCTCATTGTCCGTCACTATGGCCAGGGGGAGGCCGTGCCTGCAAATTATTTCTCCCCACACAAAATTCCTCACAACTTGAGATGTTACCTTGGCGAGCGCCTTCACTTCTACCCATTTGGAAAAATAATCGATCATGACCAGTAAGAACCTTCTTTGGCCGCTAGCTTGAGGGAAAGGGCCAACTAGGTCCAGCCCCCATATGGCAAAGGGCCAGAGAGCTGTGATGGTCCGAAGTCTCTGTGTTGGGAGGAGTTGGAGTGGAGCATAGAGTTGGCACTTTGAACACCTCCTTGTGAACTCCGCCGCGTCTTTGCTGAGGGTGGGCCAGAAATATCCTTGCCTCAACACCCTCCCCTCCAGGGTTCGGCTCCCGGAATGACTGCCACACTCCCCGGAGTGAATTTCTTCCAGGACTTTCGGGACCTCCTCCTCGGAAACACAACGGGCCAGGAGTCCTGAGAGAGTCTTCCTGTATAGCCCTCCCGCATGCAAGGAATAGTAAGCTGACTTATATCTGAAGCATCGCCTGCTATGTCTCCTTTAGGGAACTTCCCTGATGAGAGGAAAGTGACGAAGGGATCCATCCACGAGACCCGCTGATCCACCTCGATCAATTCTCCTTCCTCGATGGTGGGTCGGAAAAGTTCCGAAACCGTTCCTCCTGCTCGGGGACCGAACTTGGCTAAGAGATCTGCGGGGGTGCTCTCCTCCCTTGGCACGTGCTTGACGGAGAAAGTGCGGAAGTGCCCAATGACCCCCTTGACCTTTTCCAAGTACCGCAGGAGGGTCGGGTCCTTTGCCTCAAACTCTCCCCTGACATGACATGCTACAACCATGGAGTCCGTCGAGACCTCCACATCTTGCACCCCCAATTCCGGAGCTAACCGTAGGCCCGCTATTACCGCCTCGTACTCTGCTTGGTTGTTGGTAATCGGGAAGTGGATG
The DNA here is from genome assembly GCA_033032865.1 of Dactylorhiza incarnata. NCBI lineage: Eukaryota > Viridiplantae > Streptophyta > Magnoliopsida > Asparagales > Orchidaceae > Dactylorhiza > Dactylorhiza incarnata. The sequence continues at coordinate 23,648,696 of JAWHQI010000004.1, forward strand.
TTTAAAGCTTGCTCGATCTTGGTTCCTTGGGGGCTCACCAAGATGATTCCCCCTCCATAGGAGTGCTTTCCTGACGCTCCATCCACCAACAGCTTCCATGCCACTGAGGGGGGAGATTCATGCTCCCCTACTTCGGTTGTGTAGTCAGCCATGAAGTCTGCCACCGCTTGGGCCTTGATCGACGCCCTGGGCACGAACATAACATTGAACTCACTCAGCTCCACGGACCATTTTGCCAATCTTCCCGAGTGCTCCACCCATTACATGACTTTGTGAAGTGGGTGATCAGTCACTACCTTGATTGAATGTGCTTGAAAGTAAGGTCGGAGCCTCCGGGCTGCCACCACCAATGCGAAGGCCAACTTTTCCAGAATCGGGTACCGGAGCTCTGCCTTCCTCAGCACTCGGCTGACGTAGTAGATGGGGAACTGTTTTCTCCCTTCTTCCCGAATCAGTACTAAGCTTACTGCCTCGGACCCTACCCCCAGGTATAGGGATAGGTCCTCTCCCGGCCTCGGCACTTGGAGTAGAGGTGTTCGAGTGAGTTGTTCTTTCAAGGCCTGGAAAGCCTCCTCACACTCCGAGGTCCATTCAAATTTTGTGTTTCCTCTCAACACTTTAAAAAAGGGGGCACACTTGTCTCCCACCTTGGAGAGGAACCTACTGAGCCCGGCCAGCTTTCCAGTGAGGCTCTGAACCTCCTTCGAGTTTCTGGGCGATCCCAACTCCATTATTGCTTTGACTTTGTCCGGGTTTGGCTCCACTCCCGCCGGGGTGAGCAGGTGGCCTAGGAATTTCCCTCGGCTAGCCCCGAAGACACACTTCAAGGGGTTGAGCTTCATCTTATACTTCCGCAAAGTCTTAAAGGTCTCTTCAAGGTCTCGGAGGTGGGATCCAAGGTCCCGACTCTTTACCATGAGGTCATCGACGTAGACCTCCAAGTTTCTCCCCTTTTGTTCTCGGAAGACCCTGTCCATCATTCTCTGGTATGTGGCACCTACATTCTTGAGCCCGAAGGGCATCATCTTATAACAATAGCACCCATCCCCCGTGATGAAGGAGACATCCTTGATGTCTGGGGGATGCATGTGAATCTGATGATAACCTGAAAAAGCATCTAGAAAAGACATTATAGGGAAACCGATGGCTGAGTCAACCAGCGCGTCGATTCTAGGCAGAGGGTAGCAATCCTTGGGGCATGATTTATTAAGCAAAGAAAAGTTGATACACATCCTCCACTTACCTCCCCCTTCTTCATCATGACTACGTTAGAGACCCAGCCTGGATACTGGATCTCTGATACAAACCCTGGCTGAATGAGCTTACCCACCTCCTCCCGAATGGGTCCTTCCAACTTGCCTGCTATGGCCCTCCTCTTTTGAGTATGGGACGGGTGCCAGGGTCGAGATTGAGGTGGTGGCAAGCCACATCTGCATCGATCCCGGGCATCTCCGCGGCGCTCCAAGCGAAGACATCTACATTCTCCTGAACGCAGGCTAGAATCTGCTTCCGCTCCTCCAGGACGAGTGATGAGTCTCCATTATATACATGTTTTAGGACTCATTTAGGCTTATTATCATGCATAGGTACTGCATTTTAGGTGGATTATCACTCATATTGGATTAGTAGTTCATTTGCGTAGATAGTACCCTCCAAAGCCTTATTCAGTGTGTTATCTTGGATGCTTCCCCTTTTATTCTTTTTGGTGCATATTTTATGTCGCTGGGGAGCTTTGTTTCTATGCCCCAGCGGGTATGTTTGAGTTTTCATGCAGGTTCATTGGTCCTGCGTCGTTCGGAGCTTGTTTAGGGGAAATTTCTGCCTAAAATGCCACTGATCGTTCGTTTCCTTCATGCACGATCAGTTGATCGTGCGCCTCTGGTCGTGCGCAGTCATCTGCTGCCTAAAAACAGCTTCGGATTCTGGCCGTGCGTTTGCTACGCACGATCGTGCGCTTTATATTTTCTGCAGTTTGTTTTACAGGATTTCGGGCACAGTGCGCACGATCACCAGCTTTCTGTGCGCACGATCACCTGGTCGTGCACACTGTTTATTCCAGCGCCTATTTATAGACCTGCTCGCAATTTTAGGTCGGGGAGACAGACGGGGGCGTGATTCTTCCACCGTTTTTGGGCGATTTCCATCCCATCTTCATCCCCATTCCATTCCGATCATCCGGGAGACTCCTTCGGTGACCAAGAGTTGTTTCTCTACCATCGGGGAGCCCTTCCAACCGTCAGCAAAGCTTTCCTAGCAAGTGTTCTTCAAGTTGTTGCGGAGAAAGTGGAAGATCACCGGAGAAAGTGACAGATCTCCGGCACCGGAAGCACCCCTTTACCGAGTTCGGAAGCGGATTGACAACCCGCTATTCCGACCGTGACCGACGGCTCTCCTTCTTGAGTGGTTTTCTCTTAACCTATCTTGTATAACTAGATGAATATTTGTGTAATGAACTTTAATGGTTCGTTTGTCTACGAATGAATTATTTGGTGTTTACATAATCTCCTTTGTATTGCTCTGTGTTGCGTCCGCTTACACCCACTCCACTCCACTTCCACACACACGTTCTAGCTAGCTCACTCTAGCAAAACCTAGAGGTGAGAGTGAAGAGGTACCTTCGACCCGCATCAAAACCCCGCACTGTGGCCATTTCACCCACATACCGAAGCACGACATCGCGGCCGCTGCACTCACCCCCACTTTGCGAAGAGGTGTGTGCGACCCTCAATCGTCACAGTTACTTTCCGTCCATGCGCCTTCCAAAGCACGGCATCACGGCCGTTGCATCCATCCCGCCTTACGAAGCGGAGTTTTGACCCGCATCTCTTACTTCTGCAATAGTCTAGGTCACCAATCACAACGCCCTTGTTTTTACTTTCTTTTACTCGTCGTAACAATCGCCTCACTCTATTTTCTTATCACCACATCCTGCATTCCTTTGAGATCGATATTCGGGGAGTTCCTCCCTATTTTATTACTTGACAACGACGGGTGCACTGTCGTCGTATCGCATTTCGTGCTTGCTAATTAGCAGTGCCGAAATAGCGCATCAAGTTTTTGGCGTCGTTGCCGGGGAATGCAGGCGTGATGAGATGTTGTTTGTGAGTCGATTATTTTCGAGTGAGTCTTTTATTCTTTTTAATTTATTCCTTTTCATGCTATTTTCTTCTTCTATATCATGTGGGCGCATTTGAATATCTGATGTCATTGGTGTGGGGACACATCCCACGCTAGTGAGAGGTGTCCCAAGGAATATGGTGTTGTTCAGAAACCGTACGGAGCCCATAAGTCTTTTGGCTACTCTACTGCACCTTCGTTATCGCACCTTTACACGGCTGCCGTACCTTTTGTGTCGGCAAAGCGGGCAAAGCAGTGCCTATTTTGAAAAAGTAGAGAGCACGCCTTGAAGGACTGTGCTGCTTATCTTCGCGAATTGGCGGATGACGATGAGCCGGATATCCGGATTGCCCCATCTTCAAATTCTGCGAGCACAGCTTCTTCCTCTGATTACGTGTCACTTCCACCTTCACTTTTCAAAGGGTATGGAACCGACACGTACGTCAGTGACCCTCATGACTCGATTTCTGATGCGACACCCCATACCTCTTCAGTTCATCTACCACTTTGCGTGGATTTGTGTCCTAGTGTGGAGAGAGAGCCCGAACTCTTAAGAAGCACGTCTTCTCCCACTGCACACGAAACTACATCTGTTTCTGATATTATCATTGAGGCCACTTTGCAGGATGTTGCAGACCTGCGCAATGTGGTTCCCACTCACATGGAGGAGGACAGCCTTGATTGTGCTGAAGCAACCGCTTCGGTCCAGTGCGAGGAAGTCCAAGTTATAGAGGAGGCCATTGCGTGCGCTTTGGAGTCTAGCGAAATCTTCGATGATATCATCAGTGTGTCATTGTCGCACCCCAAGGGGGATGAAGCCGGGATTGTCCCCTCAGTTGAGATTTCTTTTAGTTTTTCTTCCAATTTATTTCCTGACCCCCTTTCTTTATGTACAAGGATGCAGGATGCCTCTCCTCCAGTTGATAAGACCTTATGCATGGAGGAGCCGAAATCCTGGCGGGATGAGGAAGGTACAGTGAAGGAACATCTTGTTTCCTCATCATCGTTGGTGCTTCCCCTTGAGGATTGGTTACAAGGGGCCAAGCGGTTTTTCTTTGAAGACATAATACTGGAGGAGAAGAAGACAGCGAAAAAGGAGGAGATTTGGGGTTGGAGGCTGAGCATCCTACTTAATTTCCACCCCTACTACCAGGTCCCCGGACTTTTTTCTTTCATCAGCTGTTACTACTTCAAATCAGCTTATAGCTGATTTGTTTTGAGTTTGTAATAATAATTAGGATCTATTGACTTTTGCTTATTTCTAGACTTTTTAAACTGCTTTAATACAGGTATTTGGTCCACCTTTAAGGACTTTAAACAAAAGGGCTTCTTGGGAGACAACCCATGGGAACCACCCGGTTCCGTTTGCTTGATTTAATTTCTGTTATGTTTTGTTTGCTTTTGCTTTTGTTTTTAACTATGCAGATGTGAACTCGATTGGATGAAGAGGAGGAGATCATTGAAGAAGGATTATACCGCTCTTCTGGCATGCTCTTAGGAGCAAAGGTACTCTTAACCCAGCTCTTAGTTTGCTTCAAAAGATTATATTTTCTTGTGTTTTAATGCAAGTCTGGGGGGGAGCGAGCCTTTGCTTACGCCACACGCACATACATGCTAGAATGTTGTGTTAGGAAATTTATATTTATTGTCTCATTGCATAACACACACCACATGCGTTTTATTTTTACTCGTGCGCAATTATCGTGTAAGTGCTTGATGTATATGTTTAGAAGTTTGATTGTTAGTTTAGGATTGTGTGGCTGAACACGATGTGACCCGTGCGGTGCTGCTAGTAGAGCGCTCACGCAGCTTAAAAATTCACGTAGAATAGATTTAATTACAAAGTTATAGTTTTATTTACTTCATTTGTGTAATTACTTAATACTCTACTCAAACGGTGAATTTGGTGAATCTAGCGGTAGCCCTTGGTCGAGTGTAGAAGAGCTGTTAGCCACGTGTTGTTTGAGTTGGAAGGAGAGGAGACCTCACTCGGTGGTTAAGAACTTGCCCCAAGCTATTTTCAAAATGAGTGCGTTGAATGATCTTGTTGGGAGCATGACGTAGGCCATCATTTGGTCCGGTTGAGCTTTGATTTCCCAACCTAACGTCATCCTTTGCTAGCCCCGTTGAGCCTTACCTTTCCTATTTGTTAAACTCCACTAATCGTTCACCAAGGCCCCATATCCTAACCTAAAACGCACTAGAGTCAAGCTTTGAAACTTATACATATTGATGATGATTGTGCGAAGCGGAGAACAAATATGTGGTTGTGTGATGTGGTGTGTGCGCGCAGAAAAAAATGATGAGATTAAAAAAAAAAATCTTGATTGATCCTAAATTATGTCTCTATGGATCTAAAAAGGGAGTAAAAGATCTCTAAAAAGAATCGAACCACAAGTGTGGTAGTCTCGCGCACACCATAGTGCTTAAATGAAGTCTGGGGGAGTGTGCTTCAAGGTGAAAATGTTAAGGTTGAGTTTTGTTTATTTTCCGGAGGTTGAGTGTGTTTAGCCTACGTTCTTCTACTTCATTACCGTACCTTAACCCAAGCCCAAGTCTAACCTAAAAGTACTACTGATTCTTGATGAGATCGTCTCATGCAGTGGAGAAGGTGTGAAAGGGCAAGCATATGACCATCGACCTTGATAGATTTCTTGGAGAGCTCTTTCTTGAGATCCAATTTGAACAACGCTCACCTCAGCAGCTCACGCTATTTTCCCTAGGGCGTGACTGTACGATTCACCAATAATTCACCTCAGAGTATTAGTATTTTGTATTTTACTCTTGTAGAAGTTCTTAAAATATAGTCTTTGTTTTAAAATCTTTTCTACTTTATTTCACGCTCGTTAGTCTTTACTTCCCATCGTGTCTCGCATGCACAGTTGCTTCCTTAACGCCATTTTTCTACCATAGGATCGAGTGTTTTCCCGAGACGTGCAAACGAGTAAGTCTGGGGGTGTGATGAGTCTCCATTATATACATGTTTTAGGACTCATTTAGGCTTATTATCATGCATAGGTACTGCATTTTAGGTGGATTATCGCTCATATTGGATTAGTAGTTCATTTGCGTAGATAGTACCTTCCAAAGCCTTATTCAGTGTGTTATCTTGGATGCTTCCCCTTTTATTCTTTTTGGTGCATATTTTATGTCGCTGGGGAGCTTTGTTTCTATGCCCCAGCGGGTATGTTTGAGTTTTCATGCAGGTTCATGGGTCCTGTGTCGTTCGAAGCTTGTTTAGGGGAAATTTCTGCCTGAAATGCCACTGATCGTGCGTTTCCTTCACGCACGATCAGTTGATCGTGCGCCTCTGGTCGTGCGCAGTCATCTGCTGCCCAAAAACAGCTTCGGATGCTGGTCGTGCGTTTGCTACGCACGATCGTGCGCATGGTCGTGCGCTTTATATTTTCTGTAGTTTATTTTACAGGATTTCGGGCACAGTGTGCACGATCACCAGCTTTCTGTGCGCACGATCACCTGATCGTGCATCACTGGTCGTGCGCACTATTTATTCCAGCGCCTATTTATAGCCCTGCTCGCGATTTTAGGTCGGGGAGACAGACGGGGGCGTGATTCTTCCGCCGTTTTTGGGCGATTTCCATCCCATCTTCATCCCCATTCCATTCCGATCATCCGGGAGACTCCTCCGGCGACCAAGAGTTGTTTCTCTACCATCGGAGAGCCCTTCCGGCCGTCAGCAAAGCTTTCCTAGCGAGTGTTCTTCAAGTTGTTGCGGAGAAAGTGGAAGATCACCGGAGAAAGTGACAGATCTCCGGCACCGGAAGCACCCCTCGACCGAGTTCGGAAGCGGATTGACAACCCGCTATTCCGGCCGTGACCGACGGCTCTCCTTCTTGAGTGGTTTTCTCTTAACTTATCTTGTATAACTAGATGAATATTTGTGTAATGAACTTGAATGATTCGTTTGTCTATGAATGAATTATTTGGTGTTTACATAATCTCCTTTGTATTATTCTGTGTTGCGTCCGCTTACACCCACTCCACTCCACTTCCACACACATGTTCTAGGTAGCTCACTCTAGCAAAACCTAGAGGTGAGAGTGAAGAGGTGCCTTCGACCCTCATCAAAACCCCGCACTGTGGCCATTTCACCCACATACCGAAGCACGGCATCGCGGCCGCTGCACTCACCCCCACTTTGCGAAGAGGTGTGTGCGACCCTCAATCGTCACAGTTACTTTCCATCCACGCGCCTTTCGAAGCACGGCATCGCGGCCGTTGCATCCATCCCGCATTGCGAAGCGGAGTTTTGACCCCCATCTCTTACTTCTGCAATAGTCTAGGTCACCAATCACAATGCCCTTGTTTTTACTTTTTTTACTCGTCGTAACAATCGCCTCACTCTATTTTCTTATCACCACATCCTGCATTCCTTTGAGATCGATATTCGGGGAGTTCCTCCCTATTTTATTACTTGACAACGACCGGTGCACTGCCGTCGTATCGCATTTCGTGCTTGCTAATTAGCAGTGCCGAAATAGCGCATCAACGAGCTCCCCGCTGATCCTGACTTTCTCCACCACCCCGGCTTGGGTGGTGACTTCGAGCTCCACGACCTCCTCTACGGCCTCCAACCGGGACTGCTCTCCCCAATATCCTTCCTTCTCTTCGCCACTGGCGAGTGCTTCGACCTCCCCCTCCTTTCCTTTTTCTCTGACCACCATCAACTCTTCTGCCCCCTTCCCGGGGCCTTACCCTCTACCTCTTCTTCCTCCATCGGCTCTCCTGACCTCTGCTCCATCTCCTCCTTCCGACCCTCTCCTTCAAGCCCTGCCGGCTCACCCACCTCCTGGTCCCATTTTTCTGCCTCTCCCATCCAAGAGATGGTGTTGACCTCCATCACGTAGCATTGCCTCGCTACCTTCAGATCTCCTCTGATTCGTACTTGGACTCCTCCGTCATTGAACTTTAGGCACTGGTGAAAAGTGGAGGGGACACAGCGGAACACGCTGATGAGCGATCGTCTGAAGATGGCGCTATAGCTGCTGGGAGCATCCACTATTACAAAGCGACAGTTCTCAGACTGCCCCCCCCCCCCCCCCCAAGACCACGTGGAGTCCTACTCCCCCTTCTACTTCTTTTCTCTCCCCGGAGAATCCAAACAACGGACCATCCGAGGCCAACACTCTTCGCGGCTCCACATCCATCCCATCAAATGCCTTTTTGAAAATGACATTGACCGAACTCCCGTTATCCACCAGGATTCTGGAAATGGTGAAGTTCTCGATCGTTGTCTGAATGACCAACGCATCGCAGAATGGGTCCTCATAACCTGGCATGTCCTTCTGGGTGAAGGAAATCTTCTCTGTCGGGGGCGAGGTCAGGGATGTAGAAGCCATGCTACGACGGTAGATAGTATGGAGGCTCGCCTTCCGGTTTGCCTCAATCCCTACACCCCCCCCCCCCCCATGTATCACTCTGATCCCCCCTCGGGACCCCAAATCGGCTCGGTCCTCACACCTTTCCTCCTCCTCCTGAGGCCCAACCTCCTCAATCATTACAGTTTGCTGTTGTCGTGGCACGGGCACTCGGGCCCTTTTTGTCTCTAAGAACTCTGGGCAGGTGGCCGTCGCGTGACCTTCCTCATCATGGAAGTCACAATACGGCAGCGTCACCTCTCGCGCTTCGCCCTCCGCCATCCTATTCCTTCTTCTTCTTCCTGCTCCCGCTTCTTCTCTCGCCTCTTCTCTCCTTCCTCTTCCTCCTCTTCCCCGCTTGATTGCCATAGCTTGCTGGGGTGGAGGAGGCATCGGCCTCGGACCCTACCTCTATCCCAGCTGATGGGGTCTTCCTTGACCCCCATTGAAGTTACCCCTCCCCGGGGCGTAACCCCTTCCCTGGCCTTGCATTCCTCCGCCATGATGCCTCCACTCCCCCTTCGGGGCCCTGGGCTCTTCCCTTCTCCTCACCTCTTGCTGCCTGACCTCCGGCTCACTGAGCTTTGCTAGCCTCTTGGTGATTTTTGGGTTGGCCTCTTCACTCTCGATTTCTTTTGCCACCCTCTCCATCAACTCCTCGTAGGAGACGGGGGCCTTCCTCTTCAGAGCCATCTTGAAGAAACTTTCCCTCAGCCCGACCGTGAAGGCGAGCTGGAGTGCAAACCCAGGCATCTCCTGAGTGAGCAGCACTTCTTCTTGGAACCGGTCCGCATAGCGAGCCAACGACTCCTTCGGCTCCTGTTTCACTTTGAAGAGAGACTCGACGTCTTTCTTCCTCTTCTTTGAGGTTGAGAATCGCAACAGAAAACTTCGGGGCAAATCTTCAAAGGCGTAGATCGACCCTGTAGGGAGTTGATGGAACCAGTCCCTGGCCTTTTCTTTAAGGGTGACAGCGAAGAGCCGACACTTGAAAGCATCTGACATCGGCCTGATAGAGACCGAGTCCTCAAAAGACTGGAGATGTTGAACAGGGTCATCCCTGCCATTGTAGTATACCCTGTCCCACTCTCCGAACCCTGCCGGGACAGGTGCAGAAAGTACCAACTCGCAGAAGGGACTTCCCCCTTCTGCCGCCCTTTCTCGCTCCACACGCCCCCCGATCTCTCTCGCCAGACTCGGGCCCGCGGGGACTGCGCTCGCGAGAACGGTGTTCGCCCAGACCACTCCCACAGTTGCTACATCCTCCGGGCGCGCGCTCGCCTGCGCCGCACTCACCGGCACAGAGCTCGCCGGCACAGAGCTCGCCAGCAAAGAGCTCGCCGGCACGAAGCTCGTCGGGCTGGCGAACAGCACTCGCCCCTCCAAGTCTTGAACTGAACTTCCGGCGATTTCCTTTCCGGCCCTCCCCCCGGGGCGTTCTCACCAACCACTGCTGGGGGAAGGGTCGCCTGAGGTGTTGGGGTCGCGAACTCACTCCACAGCGCAACGACCGTGAGCCCGAAAGTGTCAAGCACCTCCCTCCTGAAATCTGTGAACATCCTCGGCGTCACCTTCTGCAGTGACTAGCTGAACTCCTCGCCTTGATCCTCGCCTCCTGTCATATCTGCTCCTTGGAACTTTCTTGGACCAGCCACGCTCCACGCTCACCGCACCAAAATGTTGAAATCGATTTCTCGGCCTCTTGTGGAGCTCGGGGCCCTCACCGAAATGAGGGGCAGCTAGCCCTTACTGATCCCTCGGAGAAGGTAGACTGAAGACTAGAAAAAAGGACTAAGACCTTAGTCACAGCGAGGAGGTCCCTCCACTAACCCGGAAGATCATTGAGCGCTTCCCCTCCCAAGCCAAAAGCTGAGACTCGGGCACCTTGGAGAGCTCTGGAAATGCAAACCAAGGAGAGAGAAGCTGAAGTGATGTCCTCTCCAAAGGTGCCATTTAGGTCTTATTTATAGGTTTTCTGGTCTGGCCTGCAAATAGCAGGATCCCGCCTTTTAATTTTACTATTTGCACCCCAAATGGGTCTGCTAACAGCCAAACTCCGCTGTTTGGAGAGGCTAAAGGCAGACCACCAGGGGTAAAAGGGTAATTTGTCCCTATCAACCTGCGGCCATGGAGCTGCGAGAACATTACTGCCGAAGCTCTCGCGGGCCTTCTCGCGAGTCCTACTTGCGATGCCTCTCCTAGGCAATCGTCCCATGAGGACCTCACTGGCCCCTTCTTGCGGTATTTGCCAAGGTCCGGTCTCGCGAGTCTTCCTGCGAGACCGCCTCCTGACTTCGTCGAGCTCAACAAACCTTTCGTCGAACGCATGGCACTTCGCCGATCACGGATGAGCTCGACGAACGCAGAACGTCGACCGCTGCTTCCCTGTTGTGATTTGTCAAGCGCTGCCAATAGAATAGATTTTGTTCGTCGGGCGCCGTCCGATGAATGCTAAGCTATGTTCGACAATCGTCGAATGCGGTCTTGAGCTCGCTGGACGCTGAGGCTCTAAACTCGGGAGCCTTCCTGCGGGCACTGAACACATTTCGCTGAACACCTGAACATAGTTCTCTTCTGCCAATGGCCTGCGAGATACTGGTTTGTTAGCCCTCGATCTGCAGTCTTTTTGTAGATGTCTGCCGAGGGCTGGATCTCGCGATTCCTCTTGCGAGACCGTCCCTCTGGCTTTAATGAGCCTAGAACACTTCATCGACCTCTGATGATTTCGTCAAACGGGGGTGAGCTCGACGATGCCAGGTGAGCCCGACGAACACGGGAGAGTTTGTCGAATGCAGTACTTCTTTCGTCGAACTCAAGAGACTTCCTCAAACTGCTTGCGAGCATTTATTTCACCGACCCTTCTCGCTTGCCTCTCAGCGAGCCCTCCGAGAGTGACTTCTCCAAGGCCTCTCTCGCAAAGTATTTGGCCCTAAGGCCTCCATTCCTTATTACTTCATCTTGTTGCTTTCTTAAGTCGCGCCTCTTCGCCTGGCGAATATCGGGGTTGTACAGGGAGAAACTTGGAGGTGTATGTTAATGACCTCATGGTAAAGAGCCGGGACCTCAAGTCTCACCTCCAAGAACTCGAAGAGATTTTTGGGACCTTGCGGAAGTACAAGATGAAACTCAACCCCCTGAAGTGGGTCTTCGGGGCTAGCAGGGGAAAAATCCTAGGCCACTTGCTCACCCCTACAGGGGTGGAGCCTAACCCCAATAAGGTTAAAGCAATCTTGGAGTTGGGATCGCCAAGAAATGCGAAGGAGGTTCAACGCCTCACAAGAAAATTGGTCGGGCTCAGCAGGTTCCTCTCCAAGGTGGGTGAGAAGTGTGCACCTTTCTTCAAGGTGTTACGGGGAAACAAGAAGTTCAAATGGACCTCAGAATGTGTGGAAGCTTTCCAAGCTTTGAAATGGCTACTCACCCAGACCCCTCTACTCCAGGGGCCAAGGCAAGAGGAGGACCTATCCCTATACTTAGGGGTAGGAACGAAGGTAGTCAGTTCGGTGTTGGTCCGTGAAGAAGGGAGAAGGCAGTTCCCCATCTACTACGTCAACCGAGTACTGAGGAAGGCAGAGCTCCGATACCCAATTTTGGAAAAGTTGGCTTTCGCCTTGGTGGTATCGGCCCGGAAGCTCAGGCCATACTTCCAAGCGCACTCAATCAAAGTGGTGACCGACCACCCGCTCCGCAAAATTATGGAGGGGGTGGAGCATTCGAGGAGGCTAGCCAAATGGTCCGTGGAGCTAAGCGAGTTCAACATCGCGTTTGTTCCTAGGACGTCAATCAAGGCTCAAGCACTGGCGGACTTCATGGTGGATTACACAATTGAAGTAGGGGAACATGAATCACCTCCCCCGGTCGCCTGGAAGATGCTAGTGGATGGCGCATCAGGGAAGCACGCCTATGGAGGAGGAATCATCCTAATCAGCCCCCAAGGAACAAAGATTGTGTAGGTCTTGAGCATCCATTTCCCTATTACCAACAACCAAGCCGAGTACGAGGTAGTGATAGCGGGCATGTGGCTGGCTAGGGAGCTAGGAGTGCAGGACGTGGAGGTCTCAACGGACTCCATGGTGGTGGTGTGCCAAATCAGGGGAGAATTCGAAGCAAGGGAGCCGACCCTCCAACGCTACCTAGAGATGGTCAAGGGGGCCATCGGCCAATTTCACACTTTTTCCATCACACATGTGTCGATGGAGGAGAGCACCCCGGCGGACCTACTAGCCAAGTTTGGTCCCCGGGCAGGGGGAACAGTGTCGGAACTCTTCCGACCTTCCATTGAAGAAGGGGAGCTGATGGAGGTGGATCAGCGAGCATCGTGGATGGATCCCTTCGTCACCTTCCTAACATCGGGAAAGTTCCCCGAAGGAGACATTGACAAACGGCGGTTCAGGTATAAATCTGCATATTACACCTTACATGCAGGGTTGCTATACCGAAAACACTCTCGGGGCTCCTAGCTCGTTGCGTGTCTGAGGAGGAGGTCCCGAGGGTCCTCGAAGAAATCCACTCGGGGGAGTGTGGCAGTCACTCCGGGAGCCGGACTTTGGAGGGGAGAGTGCTGAGGCAAGCCTACTTCTGGCCTACGCTCAGCAAAGATGCAGCAGAATTCGCGAGGAAGTGTTCAAAGTGCCAGCTCTATGCTCCACTCCAACTCCTCCCATCCCAAAGGCTCCGGACCATCACAACTCTGTGGCCCTTCGCTATATGGGGATTGGATTTGGTGGGACCCTTCCCCCAGGCAAGCAGCCAAAGGAAGTTCCTACTGGTGATGATAGATTACTTTTCCAAATGGGTCGAGGTGAAGGCGCTGGCCAAGGTAACATCCCAGGTATTGAAAAATTTTGTTTGGGGTGAAATAATTTGCAGGCATGGGCTCCCCCTAGTTATCATGACGGATAACGGACCCCAGTTCGCTAGCGAGGAGTTCGTTAGCTTTTGCACCCAACTCGGCATAGACCTCAGGTTCGCGTCAGTCCACCACCCAAGGAGCAATGGCCAGGTGGAGGCGGCGAACAAGATAATCATCAACCTACTAAAGAAGAAGGTAGAGAATCTCAGAGGCAATTGGGTGGAGCAGCTACCTTCGGTCCTATGGGCTTTGAGAACTACTCCAAACACGGCCACTGGGGAGACCCCCTTCAAACTTTCCCACGGGTCTGATGTCGTTCTCCCGATAGAGTTCGAAGTCAAAACCCCCAGGGTGATCACCGCGGGCGAAGGGGATGGAGAATGGTTAATAGAGAGTGATGCAGAGCAAAGGTTGTCCCTGGACCTGGTAGAAGAGCTCTGAGACCTCGCTACTGTCCGACAGGAGGAAGTCAAGAGGCGGATGGCCAGATATTTCGAACAGCACATCGGGATAAAGCACTTCGAAAAAGGATATTTAGTACTAAAGAAGGTTGACGCGGCCGGAAGAGGAGCCGCGGTGGGAAAGCTAGAGCCCAATTGGGAGGGGCCTTACATTGTAAGTGAAGTGCTCAAGTTAGGAGAGTACCGCCTCCAGGATGTGGAAGGGTTATCTCTCGGCCGAGCCAGGAGTGGGGATGATTTGAAGAGATTCTATCCTTAGCAATTTTTGTAACTGACTTTTGAATACTTACTACTCAATACATGTATTTTGGAATAACTCTCTGGCAGGTCTCAAGTGGTTTGGTGCTGGAATGCCCCAGATCAATTCTGCTACCGGGCTCTCATAGACGGTGGGTCAGGTTGATCTCTGGAGAGGCTGGCAATGTTTCAAGTGGTTTGGTGCTACAATGCCCCAGATCGATTCCGCTGCCGGGCTCTCATAGACGGTGGGTCAGGTTGATCTCTGAAGAGGCTGGCAATGTTTCAAGTGGTTTGGTGCTGGAATGCCCCAGATCGATTCCGCTGCCGGGCTCTCATAGACGGTGGGTCAGGTTGATCTCTGGAGAGGCTAGCAATGTTTCAAGTGGTTTGGTGCTGGAATGCCCAGATCGATTCTGCTGCCGGGCTCTCATAGACGGTGGGTCAGGTTGATCTCTGGAGATTCTGGCAATGTTTCAAGTGGTTTGGTGCTGGAATGCCCCAGATCGATTCCGCTGTCGGGCTCTCATAGACGGTGGGTCAGGTTGATCTCTGGAGAGGCTGGCAATGTTTCAAGTGGTTTGGTGCTGGAATGACCCAGATCGATTCCGCTGCTGGGCTCTCATAGACGGTGGGTCAGGTTGATCTCTGGAGAGGCTGGCAATGTTTCAAGTGGTTTGGTGCTGGAATGCCCCAGATCGATTCCGCTGCCGGTCTCTCATAGACGGTGGGTCAGGTTGATCTCTGGAGAGGCTGGCAATGTTTCAAGTGGTTTGGTGCTGGAATGCCCCAGATCGATTCCGCTGCTGGGCTCTCATAGACGGTGGTTCAGATTGATCTCTGGAGAGGCTGGCAATGTCTCAAGTGGTTTGTTGCTGTAATGCCCCAGATCGATTCCGCTGTCGGGCTCTCATAGACGGTGGGTCAGGTTGATCTCTGGAGAGGCTGGCAATGTTTCAAGTGGTTTAGTGCTGGAATGCCCCAGATCGATTCCGCTGTCGGACTCTCATAGACGGAGGGTCAGGTTGATCTCTAGAGAGGCTGGCAATGTCTCAAGTGGTTTGGTGATGGAATGCCCCAGATCAATTCCGCTGTCGGGCTCTCATAGACGGTGGGTCAGGTTGATCTCTGGAGAGGCTGGCAAGTTTTCAAGTGGCTTGGTGCTGGAATGCCCCGGATCGATTCCGCTGCCGGGCTCTCATAGACGGTAGGTCAGGTTGATCTCTGGGGAGGCAGGCAAATCGGTTACTCATGGTAAGAGTTTTGGCTCGCAAGCAGCTTCAAGGCCCGGGCGAGGCGAGACCGGGGGCCCGTTCGCATGAGAGAATAGATCGCGGCAGAGCGACTGAGCCTGCTGTTTGCAAATTTACTTGTAAATTTTGGTGGTGCACGTAAAAATGGCGAACCAGAAAGGGCTCGTCATCGCGGTGGCCCATAGGTAGCGATAAAAGCTCGCAAGAAGCGAGCGCGAGCGAGGTAGGGTAATGTCAGCCCCGCTCGCAAGGTTCCCCAACAGGGTACTTCCCAAGCAAGGATACAACAACGGGAGAATTGTTAATTAAGGAGACGCGGACGCGAGCGTAAGATGAAAGCTTTAAGGGCGCGAGCGTAAGAAAATTAGAATCGCGCGAGCACGAATGAAAGGGCACATGCGAATAAGAAATAAGACAAGGACATTGGAAAGGCAAAATGTTTCTTTTTCATTCCTCAAAAGCAGGTTACAGTCCAACGGCGAGCTCGCCGGCAAAAAGAAAAATTTTACATTATAAACAGTAAAAAAGTTGAGGCGGCCCGCCGGGTAGTTCTTCAATCACTCCCGCGATCTTCCACCTCAGAGATTGGCGCGAACAGGTCTGGGACGACGTCTTCCGCAGTGAACTCCATGGCGTCGGGAACGATCATATCCGCCCCTTTAAGGGTATCGAGGACGAGTTCCGCAATCTCCATCGACCTTTTGCGATCGGCTTCCTTTTCCTCTCGCGACTGACCGCGAGCTCCAGCTCGCGGAGGAAGGTGGAAGCACCGCCAGGGTCAGATCGCGAACCTGGGCCTTGAGGCAATTATTCTCCGTTTCTAAGTCGGCGATCCTCGCGTGAAGTTGGCTGACGGACTCGGCATCCTGCAAAAGGCAGATTAGCAAAGGCAAAGCGAAGCGAGACAGAAAAAGTCTTTTTACAAAGCATTGCTTACCAGTCCGCCTTGAAGGCTGGCGAGGTGGCCTTCAGAGAAGGACTCCTTCCCTTTTAGCTCCGCGACCTCATCCGCGGACTTCTGGAGCTCAACGTTGAGCTCTCTGATCTCCCTGTCCGTGGTGAAGTATCGGCAGCCCACCATGTGGGTAAGCTCCGTCGCTCGGAACTGGGCTCTCATGGCTTCATATACGATCCCCTTCTGCGTAAAGGCCCGAAAGTGGGAGGCGTCCTCGCGACCATAGAGCCCGAAGGCGAAGGCGAATGCCTCACCCCCGACCTTGTCGTTCTCCACCCAGGAAGGGAGTGTTGGAGTTACCATTGTGATCTAGAAGTGGTCAAACATGTAATGTCACTGCCAACGCGATATGAGCCTGCAGGGTCGCACATAAGAGCATGTGGAGATGATGGAAGATTGACTGTGTTGGTAAAGGTTACCAATCACCATATATAGAATGGGGGGGTCCAGCAAATGTTGCTGTCTGAATTCATCGGGTTTACACGGATAGAATTCGTTGGAATTCGTCGGATTCGTCGGATTGCTCCGTGGAATCCCGACGAATTGTTACAGTGATCCTTAACTCGGCAAATGTTGCCGTCTGATGTGATTCGTCGGAATTCGTCAGATTCGTCGGGTTGTTCCGTGGAATCCCGACGAATTGTTACAGAGATCCTTAACTCGGCAAATGTTGCCGTCTGATGTGATTCGTCGGAATTCGTCGGATTGTCCCGTGTAAACTCGACGAATGCTGATTCGTGAAATCCCGACGAATTGTTACAGAAAGAGTTCTTTTTCTGTATGGACTGCGGATAGCGATTATTTTAGGTCTGTTTATACTTCGGCTATAAATAGAACTTAATCTTAAGGGTTCAACACTCCTTTTATGCGAATAGAAGATTCGGCCGACGGAAGTGTTCCGCCCGAACCCTAGACGGAAGTGTTCCGCCGCCCCGTTCGCCTCCGCTGACCCCCTTCCGGCGATCGTCACCGTGGATGTTCTTCCTGGAGCGAACCTAGCAGTTCGTGGAAGTGCAAGGTGCAGTCTTCTTCTCCCGGCTCGTGTGGACTGCTGTAGAGACGTAGACATAATTCTACGTGAGAACTCTCTTTGCCGCCAACAGGAATCTTCTTCGTGGAGCATCTAGGTTGGATTTGATCCAATCCCGCAAAGGTAATTTCGTACCTAGCATTTTGTTAACTTCTTGATTCAATATTCATGGCCCGATCAAAGTCTTTTGGGTTGTTTCTCTTTATTTCCGCTGTGCCTACATATAATGTATGGTTCATGAAAAACCCAACAGTGGTATCAGAGCTAGGTTGCGGTCATGAATGTTGTTTCAGAAGTTAGGTTATTCCAGTACGTGCAAATCTAGGTATTTGGAAGTATTCTAAATGTCAAGATTTCTTCTTGGAATATCATATTTGATGTGATTTTGTGTGGTTTCTGGTGGTGGGATTTCAAAATTTTGGTCGGGGCTCTGCCCCGAACCCCGCTTGCTGATCGGCCAGCGAGACCACCGCCAGGGGCGCTGCCCCTTGGACACCGTTAGGGGCTCTGCCCCTAAGACCCCGCCAGGGGCGCGGCCCCTTGGAACCCTGCCAGGAACGTCTGGGATTTCGTGGTAATTTCTAATTGTTAGAAATTGTTGTCTCCTTAGCAGTAACCGTCCCTCAAGTGGTTAATGAACCCTTGTATTGTTTTGGATTTTGAATCCAACAATGAGAGACGAGCTTGTCTACTGCTTTAAGTCGAGTTGTCTTTGCCTTTGTCCAATGCATGTAAATCTGAAGATTTGGAAGAGTTCTAAATGTCCAAATTTAGCCCTTTCGTCTATCAAAGGTTGATAGTCTTATGTTGTGCACATAAGGGATGCATGTGGATTTTAGAAAGCTTGTTTTTCTGTTGATGTGCACTTGATCAAATGTTGATCATGGTTAAGTGTTAACCTATTATTAAAATTAAAAATCCCTTCATCAAATATTAAGTGTTCGGATGCCTTCCGATGGATGACACTCTTCCTGCCTCGATCGATGAAGTGTGGGCTTGCCAAAGCAAGGTGTATTAATCAATCTTGGTAAGGGTGCGAGCGGATAATTGTGATATCCCACTGTCGACATCGGGTCTAACTTAACTAGGTGACCTCAAAGGTTGAGTGTCTAGAGGCATAGGGTTGGCATGCACCATATGATGGATGCGAATAAGGAGTTATTCACCAACCATACAAGAGTTGCATGAGGATGCAATTGGCAAGCGTTGCCTACCTAAATAACCGCATTATGAGAGGAACGCCAAAGCGGACTCGTGGTGTTGGTGAAATACGGATCTTGTCCACTAAGAGAGTAGCTCGCATGGACTCTCCGAATTGATAGTGAGGGCTATCAATTTGAATAAAATAGTGGGAGTATTTAATTGAAGTCTAAATTAAAATAAATTGTATTTTGAAATTAAGGTACTGATTAAATTCTGCATGAATATTAAATTCTGCATGAATTCTTGTAGAATTCCATGACAAGTGGTTCACATTCCACCTTGTCCCTGAGAGCTATCCTTGAGAAGGACAAGCTTAGTGGGATGAACTATATGGACTGGTATAGGAACCTGAGAATTGTTCTCAGGCAAGAGCGAAAGCTCTACGTCTTGGAAGAAGAAGCCCCCGAGGTGCCGACCGGGAACTCGTCCCGTGTTGATAAGGATGCTTATAAGAAGTATACCGATGACGCCTTAGACGTCGAGTGCCTTATGCTTGCCACCATGAACTCTGAGCTTCAGAAGCAACACGAGAACATGGGGTGCAAGGAGATTGACGAGCACCTAAAGAAAATGTTTCAAGGGCAAGCTCGTCAAGAGAGGTTCGATGTCACGAAGGCCTTATTTCAGTGCAAAATGGGAGCTCGAGACTCGGTTGGTACTCACGTACTCAAGATGATTGGGTATATAGAGAACCTGGAGAGACTGGGTTTTCCTCTGGGTCAAGAGTTGGCCACAGATCTTATCCTGCAATCGTTGCCGGATAGTTATGAGCAGTTCGTCTTGAACTACAACATGAATGAAATAGACAAGACACTGCCCGAGCTCCTAGGCATGTTGCGAACTGCCGAGATAAACATGAAGAAGGCCAAGCCTGCTAGTCCCATATTGATGGTACATAAAGGCAAGGGTAAGGCCAAGGGCTTCAAGAAGACGAAGGTGGGACCTAAGTATACATCTTGAGCCCAAATCTTCTGCGCTGAAAAAGAAGAGCACCGTGAAGGAAGGGAAATGCCACCATTGTGGCAAGGCTAGTCATTGGAGGAGGAATTGTCCTTCGTACATTGAGGGTCTGCAGAGAATGAAGGGAGGTATGACTTCCGCTTCGAATATTTACGTTATAGAGATAAACTTTTCTGCTCCTTCATCTTGGGTATTGGATATCGGATGTGGTTCTCACATTTGTACAAATGTGCAGGAACTAGGAAGGAGGAGATTGCTGAGTAAAGGAGAGGCAATGGAGCAAGAGTTGCTGCTGTAGCCGTAGGGGTTTACCGTCTTTCTTTGCCCAGTGGGCTTGTAATAGAACTTAATAATTGTTATTATGTTCCGGCCATAACTAGAAACATTATATCCATTTCATGCTTAGACATGATTGGATTTTCTTTTATAATTAAGAACAATTGTTGTTCTATATTTAAGAATGATGTTTGTTATGCTGTAGCTAAATTGTTTAATGGTCTTTATATTTTGAACCTAGACCATCCGATCTATAATGTAGATAATAATAAAAGACTAAGAACAAATGACTCAAATCCTACATATCTCTGGCATTGTCGTTTGGGCCATATAAACGAGAAGCGCATATCCAAGCTCCATAAAGATGGACTATTGGACTCATTTGATTATGAATCATTTGAGCGATGCGAGTCTTGTTTATTAGGCAAGATGACTAAAGCCCCTTTCACTGGTTATACTGAGAGGGCTGAGGATCTTTTGGGTATAGTACATAGTGATGTATGCGGACCCATGAGTTCTATGGCTAGAGGCGGGTATTTCTACTTCGTTACATTTACTGATGATTTTAGTAGATACGGATACGTGTATCTTATGAAGTGCAAATCCGAAACCTTTGAAAAGTTCAAAGAGTTTAAGAATGAAGTGGAGAACCAATTGGGTAAAAAGGTTAAAGCACTCCGATCTGATCGAGGTGGCGAATACCTGAGTCATGAGTTCCGTGATCATCTGAAAGAGTGTGGTATTGTGTCACAGCTCACTCCACCTAGGACACCGCAGCATAATAGTGTGTCTGAGAGGAGAAATCGTACTCTGTTAGACATGGTACGGTCGATGATGAGTCATGCAGACTTGCCTGTTTCCTTTTGGGGTTTTGCTTTAGAGACTGCTGCAATAACACTAAATCGCGCTCCAACGAAAACGGTTCTAAAGACACCATATGGGATATGGATTGGGAAGCGTCCTAGTATGTCATTCATTAAAATTTGGGGCTGTGAGGCATACGTACGACGTCAAATGCCTGACAAGCTGGAACCCAAATCAGATAAGTGTTATCTGGTGGGATATCCTAAGGAAACGAAAGGATATTACTTTTACCTACCGTCTGAGGGCAAAGTGTTTGTCGCAAGGACGGGTGTCTTCTTGGAGAAAGAGTTCTTATCAAGAAAGACGCAAAAGGTAGAACTTGAAGAATTTCAAGAACCACAAGTAGTGAATGAACCAGAATTGGATTCTGAGCCAGGACTACAAGATGTTGTAGCTAGAGAACCTGCTCAAGAGACACAAGTCCTACGTAGATCTGGTAGACCAAGATTTGAGCCTGAGAGATATGGATTTCTCGTGTCTCAAATAGGTAATGTGTAGCTTATGGATCATGATGATGAACCAGCGACCCACCAAGAGGCTATGAATGGACCGGACTCCGACAAATGGCTTGAGGCTATGAAATCTGAAATGGACTCCATGTATACAAACCAAGTTTGGAACTTGGTGGAACCACCTGAAGGGGTACGACCCATAGGGTGCATGTGGGTCTTCAAGAAAAAGACCGACATGGATGGGAATGTACAGACATTCAAAGGGCGACTGGTGGCTAAGGGTTTCAAGCAAATTCATGGTGTTGACTATGATGAGACCTTTTCCCCTGTTGCCATAGTAAAGTCCATTAGGATATTGCTTGCTATTGCTGCGTATTATGACTACGAGATCTGGCAGATGGATGTCAAAACGGATTTCCTAAATGGAAACCTCCTTGAGGAAGTGTACATGACACAACCCGAGGGTTTTGTATCCCCAAATAAAGCCACTAAAATATGCAAGCTGAATAGGTCCATCTATGGATTGAAACAGGCCTCTAGAAGTTGGAATCTTCGTTTTGATGAGAAGATCAAAGAGTTTGGTTTTGTCAAGAATGAAGATGAACCGTGTGTTTACAAGCGAATCAGTGGGAGCATTGTTGTCTTCCTGATATTGTATGTAAATGACATACTGCTGATCGGGAATGACATACCTACCCTGAAAGTTGTTAAGAACAACCTAGGGAACTACTTTTCTATGAAGGACTTGGGTGAAGCGACTTACATACTCGGTATTAAGATCTATAGAGATAGATCGAAGAAGTTGCTGGGTTTGACCCAGAGTACGTACATTGAGAAGGTGTTGAAGTGGTTCAACATGCTTGAGTCCAAGAAAGGATTTTTGCCCATGTCTCATGGTGTAAATCTCTCTAAGGACCAGTGTCCAAAATCTTGTGAAGATAAGGACCGCGTGAAGTTGATTCCATATGCTTCGGCAATTGGGTCAATCATGTATGCAATGTTATGTACTCGACCCGATGTCTCTTTTGCTTTGAGCATGACTAGCAGGTATCAGTCTGATCCCGGTGAATGTCACTGGATAGCCGTGAAGAATATCCTGAAGTACTTGAGAAGGACTAAGGATGTATTCTTGGTGTATGGTGGAGAGGAAGAGCTCGTTGTAAGTGGTTACACGGATGCCAGCTTCCAAACTGATAGGGATGATTCAAAGTCTCAGTCAGGGTTTGTGTTTTGCCTGAATGGAGGAGCTGTGAGCTGGAAGAGTTCCAAGCAAGAGACAGTTGCTGATTCTACAACTGAGGCCGAGTATATCGCTACGGCAAATGCAGCGAAGGAGGCTGTATGGATTAGGAAATTCATCGGCGAGCTAGATGTAGTTCCTAGCATTGTTGGTCCCGTAGTTCTCTACTGTGATAACAATGGTGCAATTGCACAATCTAAGGAACCTAGATCCCATCAGCGTTCCAAGCACATACTTCGGCGGTTCCATCTTATTCGTGAGATTGTCGAACGAGGAGATGTGAACATTTGCAGAGTGCCGACTGAGGAGAATATTGCAGATCCACTGACAAAGCCTCTCGCGCAGAGAAAGCATGATGGTCATACTAGATCAATGGGTATACGATACCTGAGTGATCAACTCTAGTGGGAGTCTTGTGGGTTGCATGTAAAATATATATTCTGTTGGCTGTGTATTATTCATATGATGAATAGTGTACCAATCATTTCTTTTTACAATTAATGGCAAGTTCTTTTATTATGATATACTGTTTCTATATGATAGAATAAAATTCGTGATAAATACCCTTAGAATGTTCGCTTCCATAGGACATCAAGTATGTGACTTGAATGTGAGAGCCTATGATTTCGAAGCTTCATTCTTAAAAGGTCCCTGGTCGAGGTATCATCGTAGAAGCTAAGGGTGATGATGATACATTAAGACTAGCATGTGTGTTGACTGATGACCGGTTCTCACAGGTCATGATATTGTGATATCAAGTCATCACGTGGGTACTTGTTAGTGAACAAGTTGTACTGGACAGACCCAACCTGAGACTACTTTGTGGATTGTTACTTAAATGTGTCACAAGTAGGTCTTATTTGACAATGGTGTTGTGGTCCTTTGACCTGAAGTCACAGCATTCATCGAGTGAGGAAGAGCGTGCTTTGATGTCATCTAAAGTCTTCCTTGAAGAAGGTTGATGATAAGGGTGGTCGTTGGGTACGTTACAAATCATTTGGGTGTTTGGGTGTGAGCAGATATGGGATTTGTCCTCCTATATAACAGGAGTTGCATCCATGGGCCCCTTGATGGAATTGGACTGAGAAATGCATGGCCATGCTTGGTTGAGTCAATATGTGATATTGAGCTCACCATTCTCTGGAAGTCCGTTCTAGATCAAGAAACTTCGATTGAGCTATTACGAGGGTGACACGGTCCATGCCTCTAGTTCTTTCCGGATGTAAGGGACAAAGGGACAAAGACAACGCTGGAACATTGGTCATAAAGGCTTATGAGTTATGAACTCTTATTGCTTGGGGAGCAATGATGCATTGCTAGATACCGCTCATTGTTTGTGAGGTTTTTGTTTGATACTTTCAAGATCAAGTGGGAGACTGTTGGAGTTACCATTGTGATCTAGAAGTAGTCAAACATGTAATGTCACTGCCAACGCGATATGAGCCTGCAGGGTTGCACATAAGAGCATGTGGAGAAGATGGAAGATTGACTGTGTTGGTAAAGGTTACCAATCACCATATATAGAATGGGGGGGGTCCAGCAAATGTTGCTGTCTGAATTCATCGGGTGTACACGGATAGAATTCGTCGAAATTCGTTGGATTCGTCAGATTGCTCCGTGGAATCCCGACGAATTGTTACAGTGATCCTTAACTCGGCAAATGTTCCCGTCTGATGTGATTCGTCGGAATTCGTCGGATTCGTCGGGTTGTTCCGTGGAATCCCGACGAATTGTTACAGAGATCCTTAACTCGGCAAATGTTGCCGTCTGATGTGATTCGTCGGAATTCGTCGGATTGTCCCGTGTAAACTCGACGAATGCTGATTCGTGAAATCCCGACGAATTGTTACAGAAAGAGTTCTTTTTCTGTATGGACTGCGGATAGCGATTATTTTAGGTCTGTTTATACTTCGGCTATAAATAGAACTTAATCTTAAGGGTTCAACGCTCCTTTTATGTGAATAGAAGATTCGGCCGACGGAAGTGTTCCGCCCGAACCCTAGACGGAAGTGTTCCGCCGCCCCGTTCGCCTCCGCCGACCCCCTTCCGGCGATCGTCGCCGTGGATGTTCTTCCTGGAGCGAACCTAGCAGTTCGTGGAAGTGCAAGGTGCAGTCTTCTTCTCCCGGCTCGTGTGGACTGCTGTAGAGACGTAGACATAATTCTACGTGAGAACTCTCTTTGCCGCCAACAGGAATCTTCTTCGTGGAGCATCTAGGTTGGATTTGATCCAATCCCGCAAAGGTAATTTCATACTTAGCATTTTGTTAACTTCTTGATTCAATATTCATGGCCCGATCAAAGTCTTTTGGGTTGTTTCTCTTTATTTCCGCTGCGCCAACATATAATGTATGGTTCATGAAAAACCCAATAGGGAGGAGAGAGGAGCAGATGATCTTGTTCTTCTCGGGATCCCACGCGAGCACCGGCTCGCCAACTGCGTCCGAAAGATTCGCGTCGAGCCCAAAATTCTTGTGGCTCGTCGGCTTGGGTTTGCCGGTCGCGTCCCCTGGCTCGCCACTCACACCGGAGAGCTCCTAATTCGCTGTAGGAGAAAGGGGGAGGTCTGGTTCGGAGAGATCCACGACCTCCTTCGCCTTGGGGGCGGAGGCGGCTTTCTTGGTCTTCTTCGCCATCCCCTGCGAGGCGGGCCGGCATGGAGGAAGGGACCATTTCTTTCCCGACGAAGAGGTCGGGACGTCGCGGAAGGCCTCGGCAGCCACGCTCGCGAGCGGGCCAGAGATGAGGGAGGAAGGAGGCGCGTGCGGGGGGTTGAGTGGAAGTTCACGCTCTCCTGCAAAGATAACTAAGAGCTTAGCTAATCGAAGGAATGTGAAGTGAGGAGATTTGCGAGCGCGAGTCAGACCTTCTCCTTGGGGGGGCAGGGGGCAGCAGGTCCACTCACTCTCGGAGGAAGGCGACCTCAAAGTTC
This sequence comes from Dactylorhiza incarnata, assembly GCA_033032865.1. Classification (NCBI taxonomy): domain Eukaryota; kingdom Viridiplantae; phylum Streptophyta; class Magnoliopsida; order Asparagales; family Orchidaceae; genus Dactylorhiza; species Dactylorhiza incarnata. The sequence goes on from JAWHQI010000004.1 coordinate 23,673,905, forward strand.
TTCCCCTTAAGGTATTGGTATAGGTTCGCGTCATAACCCCCTAGCGAGGCGGGAGGGCGGTAAGCGGCCTCGTCTCGCTGGGTTGGGGTGTAGGAGATATTGTCGAAGGGGCCCTTCACCAGGACATATTTCTGCATCCAGTAGTGGGACTTGTTCAGCGTCTCGCAGATGGTGACATGTTGGCTCACAAAATGAGTCATCCCATCTTTGTACGCTCGAAAAGAGAATACCTTGCGGAAGACGAGCAGGCTGAACTCGATTTTCTCCGCCCGAAGGTAACTGGCGAACACGACCACCATGGCGATCGCGCTTGGCGTCAGCTGGCTCGGCAGAACGCCAAAGTATTTGAGCACCTAGAAAAATCGACAGGGGTTAGAGCATCATTCGCGAAGCGAGTCAGGAATACAAGGGTCAAAGAATAAACATACTTGGCGCACTTCCGGCCAGAGGGGGAGTCGCAGCCCATTCTCGAAGTGAGCGATGGTGATAGCGAGCTCATCGGTATGTGGGTCGCTAATGGTGTCTCGCTCATTAGGGCAGCGAGCCACGAAACCAGAATGGATGTACTGGTCGATAGTAGCTTGGTACTCCTCCTTTGTGAGGTTGGCGCAGAAGAAAAGGCCCTCAAGGAAGGCTCCGGAGCACTTGGCCCGCCCCTCCGCCTCCACATCTGCGACCATGGTGTTTGGAAGCTGCGAATCACAAAAATGGCGAGAGCGAGCTAGAGTTGCGAGAGATTTAGAAGGAGAGGAACGCGAAGGAAGAACAGTAAATGCGATGGTTGAAAAGTAAAGAGACCGACTATTTATAGAAATAAAAAGGGCGGGAAGAAGTCGAAGCGCCGGAGTCTGCGGATAGCGAATTCGCGTGGTACTCTTCCTCCTTCAGGGGTCCCATTCGCTCCCAGCGAGTCAACACCTTACTGAGCTTTCTCCCGTTAATCGTCGGCGAGCTAGCACTGGATAATGAAACGAAGCCAAACGCGAGGGCAGGACGCGAGTGCGAGTAATAACAGCATAAAAGTAACCAAAGAATGAGCGAGCCAGACATAGCAAAAGAAAAGATAATAAAAATGGAAAATAATGGCTCGCAAGCGAGTCAAAATATCATTATTACAGACTTTTAAATTGTTCGCGACCCCTCCTTACGAAGGGGAGAGGGAAGAAAAATAATAAAATGCAAACTGTAAAGCAAGGGTTCTTAATATCGCAACCATTTCCAGCGACCGCGACCCCGTAGACTAGAGCGAGGGGTGACTCGCGGGTAGTGATACTCGCGAAGCGACTGGCTCGCTTGGTTCGTCAGCCGCATATAATCTTCAATCCGAGCAATGTACACCCCGGGGGAGGTCGCGTCGCCATGATCGGTCGGCCGCACTGTACAACCCGGGGTTCGCCTGGCTCCTCCCAGGGATCTCGCAGAACACTAATAGTTTTCGACAGCCGGGGTGAGGTGAGATCAGTGGCTTGATCTCGCTCTCTCCGAGCTCGGCAGGAGGGCCTCATTCCTAAGGTTCAGCAAGACCCTCGAGGTCGCAGAGACAGCAGGGGCTCGTGCATACACTTTGGCGAGACCAGGGGGCGAGTAGTCCTCGCAGACCCCTCTTCCATGAGGCTGGAAGCTAGAATTACCTCGTTGCCCCTGAGGGTCTGCCAATAGCCACCCCGGACAGCGGAGTTTGGCTGTTAGCAGACCAAGTTGGGGTGCGTATAGTAAAATCGAGAGGCGGATTCCTGCTATTTGCAGGCCAGATCAGAAAATCTATAAATAGGATCCAAAGGGCACCTTTGGAGTGACTTCCTCTTTTGAGCTTCTCTCTCCTCAGGCCATCCTTGAGCTCTCCAAGGTGCCCAGGCTTCAGCTTTTGGCTTGGGAGGGGAAGCGCTCTAAAGATCTTCCGGGTGTGTGGTGGGTCCTCCTAGCTGAGCCTAAGGATCAGTGTCCAACTCCGAGGCTCCGGTTTGTTCTCTCGCGAGATTAGTAAGTGCCAGTCGCCCCCTAATCCGTTGGGGGCCCTGAACTCCACAGAAACCGAGAAATCGGTTTCAACATTTTTGGTGCGGTGAGCGTGGAGTGCGGCTGGCTCAAGAAAATCTCAGGGAAAACATGACCGGCGAGGACGAGCGGGATGCGAACCCTGGAGGCTCGCCACCCCCAGGAGCACCAGCCACAGTAGAGATGTTGGCGGATCTTAGGCGAGATCTTCTTGGAGCTTTTCAGAGCACTCTCGCCACTGCGCTCGGAGGTTTCGCGACCCCGGCGCCCCAGGTGGCTCATCAACCTGGAGTCGGCGAGAGCGAGCCAGCTCATCGAGCGGGAAAAGAGGTGGCGGCCCAGGGAGGAGGACGAGATCTGTCTGGGCGAGAGCTGTTCCCCAGCCCTGCTGGGGGAAGCGAGAATCCAGCAAGGGAGACTCTAGCGGGAGGAAGCTCGGCCAGGGAGGTCGCTGCGAGCTGTCCTCTGGCGAGATCGGCAGGAGTAGGATCACCCGAGGATCCCGTGAGAAGGGTGGAGCAAGTTCAGGGGGTGAGTGGGGGAAGTCCCTTCTGCGAGATGGTGCTCTCGGCACCACTCCCCGATGGGTTCAGGGAGCCTAACATGATGCTGTATTCTGGCAATGATGACCCCATTCAACACCTGCAGTGGTTTGAGGATATGGTCTTGATCAGACCCATGTCGGAAGCCTTCAAGTGTCGCCTCTTTGCTACTACCCTGATGGAGAAGGCGAGGGACTGGTTCAACCAGATTCCCTCAGGATCGATCTATACCTTCGAGAACTTGCGTAAAGGTTTTCTCTTATGTTTTTCCGCCATGAAGAAAAGAAAGAAGGATCCAGAGTCGCTTTACGACATCAAGCAGAGGTCAGGAGAATCGTTGGCTCATTATCTGGAGCGGTTTCGAGAGGAGGTCCTCCTTGTCCAAGAGGTCCCAGGGTATACCCTCCAGCTCGCCTTTACATTGGGGCTGAGAGAAGGCTTCTTCAAGATGGACCTCAAGAAGAAGGCTCCTCAATCTTATGAAGAATTGATGGAGAGAGCGGCAGAGGAGGTAGAAGGGGAGGCAGCAAACCCCGAGTTTGCGAAGAGATTGGCACGGCTGAGCGAGCCGGAAGGGAGACAGCAAGAGCCAAGGAGGAAAGAGGAAGCGAGAGCCCCAGAGTTGGGATGGAGGCAGCAGGGGGGAGGAATGCAAGGCCCAGGGAGGGGTTTCCCCCACGGGGGAGGTAACTTCCAAGGAGGGCAAGGAAGACCTCACAAGCTGGGGTGGAGACAGGGCCCGAGGGGGAACCGGAGGAGCCGGCCCCAGAAGAAGGAACCGAGGAGTCGGGGATGAGGCAAGGGGGGTGGCGCTACCGTACTGTGACTTCCATCAGGAGGAAGGCCACGCAACAGCCACCTGCCCTGAGTTCTTGGAAGTCAGAGGGGCAAGAGCCCCAGCACCATAAGCACAGCAAGGGGGAGCAAGGATAGAGGAGATTCTACCTCAGGGAGATGAGGATGAAAGGTGCGAGGATCGGGCGAACGTAGGGACCCGAGGAGGGATCGGAGTGATCCATGGGGGGTGGGGGTCGAGGCAACCCGGAAGGCGAGCCTCCATGCCATGTACCGTCGGAGTGTAGCTTCGACATCCCAAGCCCCACCCCCCGCGGAGAAGATCACCTTCTCACAGAAGGACCTGCCCGGTCACGAAGACCCATTCCGCGATGCGCTGGTCATCCAGACAGCCATCGAGAACTTCACTGTCTCACGAATCTTGGTGGACAACGGGAGCTCGGTCAATGTTATTTTCAAGAAGGCGTTCGATGGGATGCAGGTAGAGCCCAGGAGGGTGTTGGCCTCGGATGGCCCGTTGTTCGAATTCTCAGGAGAAAGGAAAGAAGTAGAAGGGGGAGTAGGACTTCATGTGACCCTGGGAGGGCAGTCCCAGAACTGTCGCTTTGTGATAGTGGACGCCCCCAGTAGCTATTGCGCCATCTTCGAACGGCCTCTTATCAGTGCATTCCGGTGTGTCCCGTCCACTTTCCATCAATGCCTCAAGTTCAGCATGGGGGGAATCCAGGTCAGGGTCAGGGGAGATCCCAAGGTGGCGAGGCAATGCTATGTGACCTCCGTCAACACCATCTCTTGGATGGAGGAGGCGGAGGAGTGGGATAAGGTAATGGAAGAAGTGACCGCGATGGAAGAGATAGAGGAAGAAGTAGTTCGTGCCCAGGAAGGGGTCAGTGAGGGACCCAGGGCGGGGGAGGAAGAAGGAGAGCGGGGAGAAGATGAGGCCCCGGGGGGAGGGGAGGAGGAGCTAATGGAGGTAGGAGAGGAAGGGGGAAGAGAAGTAGTTCATACCCAGGAAGGGGTCGGCGAAAGACTCAGGGCAGGGCAGAAAGAGGGAGAGAAAGAAGAGGAGCAGAGCCCCTGGGGGGAGCAGTCCAGGCTGGAGGCTGTAGAAGAAGTGGTGGAGGTGGAGATCACCACTAAGGCCGGGGCGATCGAGAAGATCAAGATCAACGGGGAGCTCAGCCCGGAGGATCGGGCGAAGATCTTGGCTTGCATCCAGGATAATGTGGACGTCTTCGCATGGAGCGTTGTAGAGATGCCGGGAATCGACGCGGATGTGGCGTGTCATCGCCTCAACCTCGATCCCGGCGCTCGCCCAATCCGCCAGAAGAGGATGTCCATGGAGGACAAGCTGGAGGTGCCCATCTGGGAGGAGGTGAACAAGCTCCTCAAAGCTGGCTTTGTATCGGAGATCCAGTACCCAGGCTGGGTCTCCAAAGTTGTGATGGTAACCAAGGGAGAGGGTAAGTGGAGAATGTCTGTGGATTTTTCCTTGCTTAATAAATCATGCCCCAAGGACTGTTATCCCTTGCCTAGAATCGACGCGCTGGTTGATTCAGCCGTCGGTTTTTCTATGATGTCTTTTTTAGATGCTTTTTCAGGTTATCACCAGATCCGCATGCACCCTCCCTACATTAAAGATGTTTCCTTCATCACCGGGGATGGGTGCTATTGTTACAAAATGATGCCGTTTGGTTTAAAGAACGCAGGGGCCACCTATCAGCATATGATGGATAGGATGTTTCGCGAGCAGAAAGGGAGGAACTTGGAGGTCTATGTGGATGACCTAATGATCAAGAGTCAAAATCTCGAGTCCCATCTCAGTGACCTCGAAGAGACTTTTGAAACCTTGAGAAAGTTTAAAATGAGGCTTAACCCCTTCAAGTGTGTCTTTGGGGCCAGTCGAGGGAAGTTCTTGGGTCATTTGCTCACCCCTCTTGGAGTGGAGCCTAATCCAGACAAGGTAAAGGTGATCCTTGAGTTGAGATCTCCACGAAGTGCGAAAGAGGTCCAACGTTTGACAGGGAAGTTAGCCGGGCTAAGCAGGTTCCTTTCCAATGCAGGAGAAAAATGTTCTTCCTTCTTCAAGGTATTAAGGGGTAACCAAAAATTCGAATGGACTCCCGAGTGCGAAAAGGCTTTTCAAGCGCTAAAGGAACAACTGACCCAGGCCCCATTTTTACAAGGGCCAAGACAAGGGGAAGACCTATACCTGTACTTGGGGGTAGGGTCGGAAGTGGTTAGCTCAGTGTTGGTTCGAGAGGAGGGGAAGAAACAACTCCCCATTTACTACGTCAGCAGGGTACTCAGGAAGGCCGAACTCAGATATCCTATCCTCGAAAAGTTAGCGTTTGCCTTGGTAGTGTCGGCTAGGCGGCTCAGACCTTACTTTCAGGCACACTCAATCAAAGTGGTGACTGACCACCCCCTTCATGGCATCATGGAAGGGGTAGAGCACTCTGGGAGGTTGGCAAAGTGGGCGGTAGAATTGAGTGAGTTCAAAGTCTCCTACGTGCCCAGGGTATCCATAAAGGCACAGGCGGTGGCGGATTTCATGGCCGACTACGTGACCGAGTTAGAGGAATCTGAAATACCCCACCCGGTGGCTTGGAAGATGCTGGTCGATGGTGCGTCGGGAAAGCATTCCTTCGGAGGAGGGGTGGTGTTAGTGAGTCCCCAAGGAACCAGGATAGAGCAAGCGATAAATATCCATTTCCCCCTCACTAACAACCAAGCCGAGTCCTTGGCCGTGGTAGCAGGCCTCCGCCTGGCACAAGAATTGGGGGTGCAGGACGTGGAGGTCTCGACGGACTCCATGGTGGTGGCATGCCAGATCGGGGGGGAGTTCGAAGTCAAAGAACCAACTCTCCAACGGTACCTAGAGAAGGTTAAAGGGATAGTGGGACAGTTTCGCACCTTCTCCATCAGACACATCCCAAGAGGAGAAAGCACCCAGGCGGACCTCCTGGCCAAGTTCGGTCCCCAGGCCGGGGGAACGGTGTCGGAGCTTTTCCGACCCTCCATCGAGGAGGGGGAGGTGATGGAAGTGGACCAGCGGGTGTCGTGGATGGATCCCTTCATCGCTTACTTAACAACGGGGAAGTTCCCTGAGGAAGGGACAGATAAGCGCCGGCTCAGGTATAAATCAGCCTACTACTCCTTGCATGCAGGGGTACTATATAGAAAGACCCTCTCAGGGCTCCTGGCCCATTGTGTCCCGGAGGAGGAAGTCCCGAGGGTCCTGGAGGAGATTCACTCAGGAGAATGTGGCAGCCACTCAGGAAGCAGGACTCTGGAAGGAAGAGTTCTGAGGCAAGGCTACTTTTGGCCCACCCTCAGCAAGGATGCGGCCGAGTTCTCCAGGAGGTGCCCCAAGTGCCAACTCTACGCTCCTCTGCAACTCCTCCCAGCTCAGAGGCTAAGAACGATCACGGCCCCTTGGCCATTTGCAATCTGGGGACTAGACCTGGTGGGACCTTTCCCCCAGGCAAGCGGTCAACGGAGGTTCTTGCTATTGATGATCGATTACTTCTCCAAATGGATTGGGGCGAAGGCGCTGGCCAAGGTAACCTCCCAAGTTGTAAAGAATTTCATCTGGGGTGAGATTATTTGCAGGCACGGGGTTCCTCTAGCCGTTGTCACGGATAACGGGCCGCAGTTTGCCAGTGATGAGTTCATTAGTTTCTGTGCTCAGCTCGGCATAGATCTCAGGTTCGCGTCGGTCCACCACCCAAGGAGCAATGGGCAAGTGGAGGCGGCGAACAAAATTATAGTAAACCTCCTCAAGAATAAGATCGAGAACCTTAGAGGGAGTTGGGTGGAGCAACTTCCCTCAGTCCTCTGGGCCCTGAGGACCACCCCAAACACAGCTACCGGGGAGACCCCCTTCAAGCTATCCCACGGATCCGAGGCTGTCCTCCCGGTTGAGTTTGAAGTCAAGACACCTAGAGTGGTCGCCGCAGGGGAAGGAGGTGAAGAATGGAGAGAGAACAACGAAGAAGGCCAAAGATTGTCTTTGGACCTAGTGGAGGAACTCCGAGACCTAGCCACCGTTAGGCAGGAGGAAGTGAAAAGGTGGATGGCCAAGTACTTTGACAAATATATCCGAGTAAAACATTTCCCGAAGGGGAACTTGGTACTAAAGAAGGTTGACGCGGCCGGAAGGGGGGGCACGGTAGGTAAGCTCAATCCCAACTGGGAGGGTCCGTATATTGTAAGTGAAGTGCTAAAGTCAGGAGGGTACCACCTCCGGGATGTGGAAGGGGTACCCCTCGGTCGGGCTAGGAGTGGGGATGACTTGAAACGTTTTTATCCATAAAGTTCCTTTTCTATACCCGTTCTAATATATTATTTCTCATGTGCTGTTTCTTCAACTATGGGTCCGAGGTTGACAAATTCTTTTATGCTGGATTGCCCCGGACGATCCCGTTGACGGGCTCTCACTAGCCGGTGGGTCAGGCTGATCTCGCGGAGAGGCTAGCGAGGTTGACAGGTTCTTTTATGCTGGATTGCCCCGGACGATCCCGCTGCCGGGCTCTCACTAGCCGGTGGGTCAGGCTGATCTCGCGGAGAGGCTGGCGAGGTTGACAGGTTCTTTTATGTTGGATTGCCCCGGACGATCCCGCTGCCGGGCTCTCGCAAGCCGGTGGGTCAGGTTGATCTCGCGGAGAGGCTGGCAAGGTTTACAAATTCTTTTATGTTGGATTTCCCCGGACGATCCCGCTGCCGGGCTCTCGCTAGCCGGTGGGTCAGGTTGATCTCGCGGAGAGGCTGGCAAGGTTGACAAATTCTTTTATGCTGGATTGCCCCGGACGATCCCGCTGTCGGGCTCTCACTAGCCGGTGGGTCAGGCTGATCTCGCAGAGAGGCTGGCGAGGTTGACAGGTTCTTTTATGCTGGATTGCCCCGGACGATCCCGCTGCCGGGCTCTCACTAGCCGGTGGGTCAGGTTGATCTCGCGGAGAGGCTGGCAAGGTTGACAAATTCTTTTATGCTGGATTGCCCTGGACGATCCCGCTACCGGGCTCTCGCTAGCCGGTGGGTCAGGTTGATCTCGCGGAGAGGCTGGCAAGGTTGACAAATTCTTTTATGCTGGATTGCCCCGGACGATCCCGCTGCCGGGCTATCGCTAGCCGGTGGGTCAGGTTGATCTCGCGGAGAGGCTGGCGAGGAAAGGTAGTTTGGTCCTTAAGAGAGTTCGAAAGCGAGGATAACTTCTCGTTTTGGCGAGAGGGGGGTCCTCGGCACAAGATAATAATGAGAAAAGGAGTTTGGTCCTTAAGAAATAGGGTCGGAAATTTAGGGTAACTTCTCGCTGGGCAAGAAACAGAATTCTCAGCATATATAAAATAAGCGAAACGGCAAGGAGCGAGTACTATACACAAACTAGCGAATAAAAATGAAATCAAAGAAAATACCAAGCAAGAAAGAACAATGCACAAAATTTCCATTCCAATGTAAGAGTTTAGTTACATTGGGCGGCGACCTCGCCAGCCCCAAAAATATACATTAAAAACAAAATGAAAATTGTCTCCTAAGCCTCGCTCAGAAACTCCTCGTCGTCGATATCCTTCACCGGCGGGAGCGGCTTGAAGAGCTACGGGACGATGTCCTCGACTGTCACGCTCTCAGCCTCGGCAACCAACAGTTCAGCTCCTTTCATGGCCTGGAAGACGAAACGAGCCACATTCGTCGACTCTACGCGAAGCGCCTCGTCGCGGTCTCTCCTCTCTTCCTTTAAACGGTGGGGAGAAGGGGGGACGGCGGCGCGAGCAAGGTCGCGGTTGAGTGCCTTCAGCCCGGCGACCTCGCCCTCCAGGCTCAGGACCCGAGCATCCGAAAGCCTGGCCTTCTCGGCATCCTGCGAACAAGAAACACGTAAGACAAGACAAGTTGGGGAGAAAGGAGATGCTATAGATAAATGACTCACCACCCCGGTCTCGGCGGCAGCTAGCTCTTCCTTCAACTCGTCGACTTTCGCCTGGGAGGCCTTGTAGGCCTCGGCAAGCTCTGCATGCTCGCGCTCCAGCTGCAGGCATCTTCTCCCCGTCATGTGGGCGAGCTCCATAGCCCGCAACTGGGACCTCGCGCTTTCATAGGCGAGGCCCCTCGCGGTTTCTTCCTTATAAGCCGTGGCGTCCTCACGACCATACATGATGAAGGAGAAGTTGAAGGCATGGGAGGTCGCGACGTCCTTCTCCACCCAAGTGGGAAGTATGGAGGAGACGTCGATCCGGTTGACCTCTTCTCTCCAGCGCACTAGGCGCTCGCCGGTTTCATCCCGGGCTCGCTCGCCAAGGCCGAAGTGCAGGTGGTTCGACGGAAGGGGCGGTGCCAAGGTCCTGGCAGTGACCTCGACTGCCTCCTCGGCTTCTAGATCCTCGGGGAGCACAGAAGTGCCGGCCTCGCGACCCGAGAGCTCGGCAGGGCACTTCCCCTTCACGGAAGTACGCGAGCTCTCGCCCTTCTTAGGTTTCTTTGGAGTTGGCTGGCGGGAAGGTTTGCTACTCGGGGCCTCTGCCCTCTTCTTGGAAGTGGTAGCGGTCACGGGAGTAACCTCTCGGCACGCCGCCGCCCCCATAGTAGCGAGGGCGAGGTCGGCGGAGGGTTTTATGTTACTCGCATAAGGAGGGTGGAGGGGGATGTCTCGCTCACCTGACAAAAGTTATGTTAGGAAGAGTGCCGAAAATTAAAAAGAACACGAGTGGCGGGGCGAGATCCTTACCTTCCCCGGGGAGCACCGGTAGTAGCTTGTCGACGTTGCGGCGGAGATGGCACACCTCGAAGTTCTTCTTCTGGAAGAACTGGTAGAGGTCGGCATCGGTGCCGCCGAGAACTGGAGGGCGGTAGACGCTATCATTTTATTGGACAGGAGAGACGGGGATGTTGCCGAAGTTCCCCTTCACGAGGAGGAACTTCTGAGCCCAGAAGTGGGCCTTGTTGACGGTCTCGACGACCTTGCACCCCGAGCCTACAAAGTAGACGGTACCCTCTGTGTAAGCGCGGAAGGAGAATAGTTTCCGGAAGACCGGGAGGCTAAACTCGATGCGCTCCTCGCGCAAGAAGCAGGCGAAACCCACGATCACCGCCATCGCATTAGGGGTGAGTTGGGCGAGGACTACTCCGTAGTGCCGGAGCACCTGGAAAACCACAAACAATGAAAACTATTGCGAGCGAGACTACTCCTGCGAGAAAAATGAAGAGGAAAAGGGAATGTACCTGGCGAATCTCGGGCCAGAGGGGAAGTCGCAGGCCCACCGCGAAATGTGCGATGGGGATGGCGATCTCATCAGGTCGGAGGGTGTTAATCACCTCATCCTCCCCCGGGCGGCGAGCTGTGAACTCGGGGGGGACGAAGTCGGCCAGGGAGGTGAGGTATTCGCCTCGCTCATGTTGCAGCAGAAGAACTCGTGTTCGCAGAAAGCCCAGGCGCACTTTAGCCTACCTTCGCCCTCGCGGTCGTCCTTCCCAGTTTTCACCATCTTTAGTACCTGCGAGAACTATAAGGGAGGAATGCGAGAACAGATTGGCGAGAGCTCTGCAGCTGAGAGGAAGGAATGGTCTGAGGGAGGCGGTAGATAAACGGCATTAATGAGAAGCTATTTATAGGAAAATGAAAATGGCGGGAAGAAGCCCAAGCGCCGGAGGGTACGATTAGTCAAACTGTCACATCAGGATAACGCGCGAAAACAAAAATCATTCCGCCAATGACCGGCGAGCGAGATCAATCTGCAGGGTTAGTCCAAATAAACGATTCGCGAGCAGAAACAGTACTCGCAAGCGAAAATAAGATATGATAGGCAGCAGTATGGAAGCCGCAAGCAATAGCACATTTAATAATTGTTCACAGCTCTTAGCGAGCGAAAACTAATAGAGGCCACAGCCATGCGAGATTGTTCGGAGTAATAATACAAAAATAGCGGAAATGTTTCACGAAGGAAAAACTAAAGGCGCGAGATCAGTAAGGCAGCCACTACCACCTGTCGCCTCCTCGCGGTCCCGTCCTCGGCGGCCTCCTGGGGTTGTGGAATTCAGCAGCAGCGCGGGCGTCGCGATCAATCAGGTGGGCGAAATCTTTGATCCTCGCTATGAGCATCTCCTCGGAGGTCTCGGACTCATCGGGATCGCGAGGCATCGCAGCACGAAGTCTATCGCACTCATCCATCAGCGAAGCATATCTCTCCTCGGCAGCCCGCCTATCCACTCTCGCCCGAATGTTGAGGTCCTGCAGCATCTGGTTTTGCTTTTGGAATAACTCCGCGGTCCGCTGTTTTATCACCTCAGGTTCTCGCGAATCTCCCAGGAAGTCCTCCACCTGCTCAGGAAAGGGAGACATTTCCTCGTCCCCGAGTTCGGAGTCGGTGTGTTGGGTCTTGCAGTCCGCTGAAAAGGGTTGTAAGCGAGGTTAGGAGGGACAAATATCAGGGTAAATAGCGGAGACGCGAGAAGGCTTACCCGGGGGAGGGTGAAAGGAACCAGGCGGAGGATCGAAGGCGGTGCCATAGTAAGGGATGTGAGTCTTCCCTTTTCCAGGGGGTATTTCGCTGTACCTACGAGGGGACCTTTCGGCCGGCGCGAGCCGCCTGAGTCCTCATTGGCGAGAAGGTTAAAGTTCGGTGCCGGGATGGTCGCGTCCTGGAGTTTAGGGGAAGGAGTTCGCTGATCTTATTGCCTCGGGCTCGCAGGAGGCAGAACTGAAGAAGGAAAATAAAGAGGTAAGAGACATCAGCAGGTAACATGATTAAAGCAAAATTGGCGAGATCAAATAATGTACCATCAGGATTCTCGCCAACGGTATTCGCATTCTCCCGAGGAGTAGTGGGGGGTTCGTTCGAAGGCCCGCCAGCGTCTTTGTTGGTCTTAATGACCTACAGAGGCGAAGCTTAGAAACAATAATCAAGTAGTCTCGCGTGACGGGTAATCCTTACCTTGTCAACGGATTTGTCTCTAGGGGAAGACTCCAGGTCGACAGTATCGTCTCCCAGTCGGCGAGCGGCCTTCGCCTTCTTCGTTTTCGGCACAGGAGAGGGGGATGGGCGACTCATCCACGCCGGGGGCTTCATCATCATCGACACCTCGCGAGCCTTGGAAGGTTTCAGGCGAGCCTCCATTTCCTTGGAGAGAGGCATTGGAAGATAGCTACAGTAAGGAGAAGAATAAAGGAGAAAAGAAAGTGAAGACGCCCTTCAGCTCAAGTGGTATTTATAGCCTAACGGTGGGACCCACAGAAAGATTCCCGACAGGACAGCTGTCGCCAGGCGAACGCCCAGGGTTGGACAATTCTTTGCGAGCTTAGGATAACCTCGCAAAGAGCGGGGATTGTGTACAACCCGGGGTTCGCCTGGCTCCTCTCAGGGATCTCGCAGAACACCAATAGTTTTCGGCAGCCGGGGTAAGGCGAGATCAGTGGCTTGATCTCGCTCTCTCCGAGCTCGGCAGGAGGGCCTCATTCCTAAGGTTCAGCGAGACCCTCGAGGTCGCAGAGACAGCAGGGGCTCGCGCATACACTTTGGCGAGACCAGGGGGCGAGCAGTCCTCGCAGACCCCTCTTCCATGAGGCTGGAAGCTAGAATTACCTCGTTGCCCCTGAGGGTCTGCCAATAGCCACCCCGGACAGCGGAGTTTGGCTGTTAGCAGACTAAGTTGGGGTGCGTATAGTAAAATCGAGAGGCAGATTCCTGCTATTTGCAGGCCAGATCAGAAAATTTATAAATAGGATCCAAAGGGCACCTTTGGAGGGACTTCCTCTTTTGAGCTTCTCTCTCCTCAGGCCATCCTTGAGCTCTCCAAGGTGCCCAGGCTTTGATGGCGCAAATCTTAGCACACCGCTATAGGCGGTAGTAAGAATGCGGCACGAAACGGCAGTGTACCGATCGTTCAAGTAATATAAAATGGGAATGAATCCCCAAGTATCGATCTCAAAGGAACACAGTAAGGTGGCGTTTATTATCGAGGAAGGACTTGAGATTGAAGTCCTTTCGAGCGGATGGATGCGGAAATGGGGGATTTGGTTTGTGGAAAATAAAAGAAAACAACTTAAACTACTCCTATGCTATGCCGCTATGCAAAGCTTCGCTTGGCGGGATGGAGACTAGGCAGGCCTTGAGCGCGCTGCGTCGCAAGGGCGGATGGACGAGTAGGCAAGCGGAATCGAACTATGCAGGACTTGAGCGCACTGCTTCGTAGGGCGAATGGATTACACGGGCCGCTGTGCCACGCTTCGCTAGGCGGATGGAAGAGTAGGCATACGAATGGAATGGAGAGAACGGCGAAATGAGGGTCGCAAGCACCTCTTCGCAGAGCACACCACTAACAATTGTTAGGGCGGCACAACACAACAAACAATCCACACCACGGGGCACACCTCAAATGAAAATATAACAAGATTACTCAATCACATAGACATGATTTCATACTAATGTTAACAAGTGAAAGTATACCTCATCAAAATGTTAGTTCAGCTACATATACATCAATAAGAGAAGAATAAGGCAAGAAATCGACCGAATCCGAAGTCTCGTTGTAGATTCACGGTTGGAATCGCCGGGTTGTCAATCCGCGTCCAAGCTCGGTCCGCAACTACGTCCGGGGTAGAGAGAGCTATCACTACTCTCCAATGAGCCCGTCTTCTTCGTGTCACGATCCGGTAGAGGTTGCAAACTTCCTCTTGCTTGATGGCGATGGCGGCTAAACCTTCCTTGAAGCTCTTGGATGAAGGAGGAGGCCGAGAGGAAGCTCCGGCTCAAGAATGGCGTGAAGAACAAGCCCGGAGCACCTGTCACAACCCATATTTTCTCGAAATATATTATAATATCAGAGTAAAGGGAAAAACACGCGTCGTGATGCCACGTCCAGTAGGGGACAACTACGGACGTTCAGGCGAGCAATCAAACGAACTTCTTCACAAAAAAAAATGTGAATTTATAAAAGAATTATCTTTTAAGATTATTTTCATTAGATTAGGAAGCCGTGTCCCTCGGCCCTACGGTTTATCTAGCCGCTCCTTATAAAAGACAAGCATACGCAGCGGAAGAAAATAAGTCCACTTTATACCTAACGGCGCTGAAGACCAGAGACGTCTCCAGGGCGATCGCCGATCTACATTTAGTATATAATAAAGAAATATCATTATATTCTGTTTTACGATTTGCAAATAAGTGATACTTAATAGTAAAGCAACAAACAGTTAAAAGGTTAACTTTTTATAATGCCAAAAGAACTGCATTAATAATCAACAAAATCGGCTTTTCCCAGAGTGTACATATACAAATAACCAAGTAGCAGTAAAGGAAAACTAGCAGTAGTAGCAGCAAGTAAACCAAACAACAAGCCGTACGGGCGTCAACATCTGACACGAACCCGCAGGCGAACAAGCAACAGGCAAAAGACAAGCTACAACAAAAAGGAGTTGAATCCTTACCCACAAGAGAGGGAAGGCCTCGACAACGAACAGTACGACCCCGCTCGAACTCTGGCGGCAGCTACAAACCTGAACCTGAGGAATTCATAAGAAAAGAATGCCTCAGCCCAAAGGGAGCAAGAAAACAGCATAGGTAAAAGTAAGAGCAGGAGAAGTAACCAGTGACATAACCAAGCTGAAGAGGGTATATAAATACATATATATATATATATACATATACACATATATATAACTATATATATACGCTTATATAAAGACTTCAGTAATAGAAGGTTAGGAAGATCCCGCATAAAACCAGCCCAATAAGCAAAAGCATAACTAAACTTGGCATATAGTGCAGAAATGGACCAGTGGTGGCGGACCCAAGCAATGTCACTACCCACACACATAAAGGGGACATTCACCCCAAATAAGAAATAGGCGCCGTGGTGGTGGTCTGATCATCCTACCAACCACTATTAAAAGAACTGTGATGGGGGAACCCAGTGTTCCCTGTACCCATCCTTTCGTTTCAACAAGTCCATCACTATTTAGCCAAGTAAACATGCAGAAGTAGCCAAGTAAAACATGATTCGGGACTAGCATAACCCAACCCAAGGTGCAGCCCCAAAACAGAATAACAGCAGCCCCAAATCAACCCAACAAGGATGGTTATATAGCAGCCCAAACAAAATAGAAACACCCAATTGATTTAAAGCATAGCAGCAGCCCTAAAATGAATCCAACAAGATAGATATACAACAGCCTCTATAGAATTCGGGATCATACAAGCAAGGGCCAAAGTAATAAATCCAAGCAGGAAGGGAATATATACATATATATATACATATATATATATATAGCAACCCCTAGCTGAATTATACGACCAGCCCCAATATAAAACCAACTGGAACGATGCAAGCAGAACCAAAGAATCTAAAAGGAACAACAAATGGCAGCACCCAACTGGTACTACATAGCAGCTCTCCCAAATTAAATCCCCCATAATTAGACAAAAGCAAGAGCAGCCCCAAAATGAATTCACCAAGCAGCAGCCCCCCCCCCCCCCCCCCTAATTAGACAAAAGCAAGAGCAGCCCCAAAATGAATTCACCAAGCAGCAACCCCAAGATGAAGAGCAAAAGAGGCAGCCCCAACCCGATAAACACAGTAGCCCCAAATTAGAACACATACGAGGTAACCCCAAGTCAAATCATATAGCACCAGCCCCCTCCCTCAGAAAATTAAGAATTTAGTAAAAATCTGCCAGCATAGACCCATACCAGGAGAGCAACAGGAAAAAGAAAGGGAAGAAGAAGAAGAAGAAGAGTTTTCTTGCCTTAACCAAGATCCAAGGCCGCAACACCTCCTTCTCTGAGGAAAGCTCGACGAGAGCTCTCCGATCCCTCACACCGGCGAGCGTTCTCCGATTCCCCCACACTGGCGAGAGCTCCGCTCACAACTGCCACCGGGAAAAGATCTCCGATGAAAACCCTAGCCTGCGCCCCCCCTTTTCTCTCGTCTGGAGCTCGCGATAGAAAGAGAGAAAAAAAAGACATGAATGCAGGTGGACGGCTAGCCTTTGGGATAAAAGGGGATTTGCCTAATAAAACCACCGTGGGTTCTAGCTGGAACCCATTCTAATCTTTAAGAAGAAATTTTATATATATATATATAAATGTATACATATGTATACATACATATTTAGTCAAACTTATAAATATACATAAGATTATATAGGAATTTACACATATAAGTTTGTACAGGATTTTGGATAAGGAATTCTTATAAAATACATGTTTTATTTGCTAATTACATGTTTCTTAACAGGATAGGTAAAGATTCCTCCTCTTTTCTTTATCGAACACGACCTCGCGAACACCCGCGACGGACTACTACAACGCACTTACAACAGTAACGCCCTCGCTACGACGTAATTAATCATCCAACCTAGAATAATCGATACTATTTTCATCACAATTAGTCTATTCGAAATTCCGGGGCGTTACAACCACCCATCCTAACAAAAAGTTTCGTCCCGAAACTTTATAATATTAAACATGAATGGAAAGCACAAAAGGTAAAAGCTTACCGGGTAAGCTCTAGACGAACAGATGAGGATAAGACTCCTTCATTGCTGACTCTAGCTCCCAGGTCGCACCCCGAACATCCTGGTTATCCCAGAGGACCTTCACCATAGGGATGGACTTCCTCCGCAACACTCGATCTTGCTTCTCCAAGATACGAACAGGTTGCTCCACAAAAGACAGATTGGGCTGCAGCACTGGCACGGAATCCAGAACATGGCGATCGCTGCGGACACATTTCCGCAGCTGGCTCACATGGAAAATGTCATGCACGCCGGGGAAGGAGGCAGGTAACAACAACCTATAAGCGGAGACCCCGATGCGCTCGACGATCTCAAATGGGCCTACATACCTGGGGTCTAGCTTGTGGCTCTTCCGAAACCGCTTAACCCCTGCCATCGGGGACACCTTAAGGAACACCAGGTCCCCCACTGCAAATTCCAGATCACTCCTACGCCGATTGGCGTACTTCTCATAGCGCTCCTGAGCTATCCGCAACTTATCTCGGATCTACGTCACAGCAAAGCCCATCTCCTCCAAAGAGTCAGGACCCAGAACAGGCTTCTCGCCCACTTCAGCCCAAAATAGCGGAGTCCGACATCTCCTCCCATACAGCGCCTCAAACGGAGCCATCTGCAAGCTCTCCTGGTAGCTATTGTTGTACGCGAACTCCATGAGCCCAAGGCGTTCATCCCATGCTCCTCCATGCTCTAGAATATAGCACCGGATCATGTCTTCCACGATCTGATTAACCCTCTCTGTCTGCCCATTCGTCTGCGAATGATAAGCTGTGGAATACCTGAGATCGGTGCCCAAAGCCCCTTGCAGACTCTGCCAAAAACGGGAAGTATACCTGGAATCGCGATCAGACACTATGCTCGATGGAACCCCATGCATCCTAATGACCTCCTGCATATACAGAGACGCAATCTTCTCCATAGAATAACCGATCTTGTACGGCACGAAGTGAGCACATTTGGTCAACCTTTCAACGATGACCCACACTGCATCATGCCCCCGCGGAGACCTCGGCAATCCAGTAATGAAATCCATAGAGATGCTCTCCCACTTCCACTGGGGAATATCCAACGGCGTCAACTTGCCTCCGGGCCTCCTGTGATCTGCCTTGACGCGCTGACAAGTGTAGCACTGCGCCACGAATCTCGCAATATCGCCCTTCATGCCGGGCCACCACACAATCTGCTTCAGGTCGCGATACATCTTGGTAGAGCCAGGGTGATAGGATAGGGTGGAGTCGTGAGCCTCCTCACAAATCTTCGTTCGAATCTGCTCCACCGCGGGTATGCACAGCCTGCCACGGTACCTCAAAGTACCATCCACATCAATCGAGAAATCTGGCAACTCATCCCTCTCCGCTCTACTCCGGAGGTGCTGCAAATCCAGATCATCCCTTTGGTGCAACTTTACCAAAACAATCCAGGACGGCTCCTCAACCTCCAAACGAGACGGACCACCACTGGGCTTCACCGCGATGCTCATCAGAAAGAACTCCTCCACCAGGGACTGCACAGAGAGTCCGAAAACAGAAGCTGACTTCCTGCTCAGGGCATCCGCCACTACGTTTGCCTTGCCGGGGTGATAGAGAATCTCCACATCATAATCGGCCACGTACTCCATCCACCGACGCTGGCGCAGGTTCAGCTCTCGCTAGGAAAACACGTAAATCAAGCTCTTGTGATCTGAGTAGATCTTGCACTCCACTCTATACAAGAGATGCCTCCACAACTTCAAGGCATAGATCACCGCAGCAAACTCCAAGTCATGCGTCGGGTAGTTTCGCTCGTGCACCTTTAGTTTCCGCGACCCGTACGCAATGACCTTGCCCTCCTGCATGAGGACACAACCAAGGCCTAACAGCGAAGCATCCACGTAGACCTGGAACTCCACTCCCTCAACTGGGAGAGCCAAAACCGGTGCGGAACACATCCTCCTCTTTAAATCCTGGAAGGCCTTCTCGCACTGCTCGCTCCAATCGAAAGCCGCTTCCTTCCGCGTCAACTTGGTCAGAGGCGCGGAAATGCCTGAGAAACCCTCCACAAATCTCCGATAGTAGCCAGCTAAACCCAGGAAACTGCGGATCTCCTTCGGCGACGACGGCCTCTTCCAGTCCAAAACAGCAGCGGCCTTTGCTGGGTCCACAGAGATGCCACTCTTGCCCACCACGTGACCCAAAAAGGATACTTCCGAAAGCCAGAACTCGCATTTGCTCAGCTTGGCATACAACTTGTGTGCCCTCAAGGTAGACAACACCAACCGCAAATGTCGAGCATGCTCCTCCTCGCTCGAAGAATAAATCAGCACATCGTCAATGAAAACCACCACGAACTGGTCCAGAAAATCCCGGAATACCCTGTTCATCAGGTCCATGAAAGCAGAGGGCGCATTCGTCAGCCCAAAGGACATGACCAGGAACTCAAAATGTCTGTAACGCGACCGGAAAGCAATACGCGGAACGTCTGAGTCGCGAATCCTCAGCTGATGGTAACCGGACCGGAGGTCGATCTTCGAGAACACGCAGCTACCCTGCAACTGGTCAAACAAGTCATCAATCCGTGGCAACGGATACCTGTTTTTGATCGTGACCTTGTTCAACTCCCTGTAATCGATGCAAAGCCTCATCGACCCATCCTTCTTCATCACAAACAGAACCGGCGCACCCCAAGGCGACGAACTCGGCCTAATGAATACAAGCTGAAGTAGCTCATCCAACTGCGTGCGCAATTCCTCCAGCTCCCGCGGTGCCATACGATAGGGTGCCTTCGCGATAGGGCGGGTCCCGGGCTCCAAATCTATCGTAAACTCAATCTCTCGCTCAGGAGGGAGACCAGGAAGGTCGTCGGGAAAGACGTCCGGGAACTCCCGCACCACAGGGATGTCCTCCACACAGGGCACCGAAGCACAAGCTACAAGCAACACGGAAACAACACAGACCCGACCATCAAACTCCGCCAAAGCCTGGGCACAGACTACCGACATAACTGAGGAAGTCTAAAGCGGGAACCCGAACACGCTCCTGGGCTGGCCATCATCCATCAAGAAATCCAGACGCTTGTCCCTGCACTGGATCACGGCGTCATAATGGGCTAGCCAATACATGCCCAAGATCACGTCGAAATCCTCCAAGACGATCACCATCAGATCTGCATGGCTCACAAATCCATCCAACACGACCGGGCACTGCCTCACCCACAGATCCGACACCACTGAATCGCCGGACAGGTACTTGATACGAAACGGACCATCAACTCGCTCTAGGGCCCAGTGATGCCGATCAACAAACCTCCTGGCCACAAAAGAGTGGGTGGCACTCGAGTCAAACAGAACGTGCGCCCAACAGTCTCGAACCTTAAACTCACCTAACGAAGCAGTATGGACACGACAAGACACGAATGAGGCATTAATAACATCCAAATCGACATAATAAGGTTAAACTATAGCGAAGATGAAAACGAACCTGATATCACCTGGTTCGAGCACTGCGCCTCGTCCTTTGTCACTGTGTTTAGCTTTACCTTTCCTCGATCTATCAGTTGCTGCTGAGGCGGTGGCGGTGCCGCGGCTGGGAGGGCAATCCGCTGGCCAGACGACTGAAGCTGCGGGCACCTGGACTTCACATGTCCCTTCTGTCCGCACTGATAGCAAACCTTGTCCTTTGACCGGCAACGACTTTCATCGTGCCCCCTCAGCTTGCACGAAGTGCAAAACAATTCATCCTTCGGAGCACCCTACAGATCCATAACCTGAAGCTGCTTCTGCGCGTCTAGCCTCTTGAAACACTTCTCGTGTGGATGGCCCACACGGCCACAAAAACTGCAAACCACCTTGCCTTTCTTACCTGAAGCAAGGCTGCCTCCATCGTCGACTTTCCTCTTTTCCCTTCTCGATTCCTTCCCTCGATTTCTGGAATTCTCGATCGCTTCTACCTTCAAAGCGGCCTCCACTGCGTCCGCGAAGCTCACGGACCGGTAAGCACTGGCCAGCTGCTGGATCTCGCTGCGGAGACCTCCCAGAAATCTCTTCACCCGATTTTCTTCAGAAGCAACCAAATCTGGAGCGAACCTGCTCAACTTGGAAAACTCGACCTCATACTCTCCTACTGAGAGCTGTCGCTGCTTCAAATGCAAAAAGCTGTTCATCAGGCGGTCTTGCTCCACAGAAGGCAAGAATTTCTTCATCAGCCTTCCCTTGAACTGCTCCCACGTGCAGCCTTCTACCAGAGCCTCCTCCCGGATCCACCAGCTCCTTGCCAAACCCTTCAGCTGGAAGGCAGCAATCATGACCTTCTGGTCCGCCGACGCGCCAGAATACGAGAACATCTCCTCCATCGCCAGGATCCAATCATCGAGCACCATGAAGTCCGCCCTCCCGTCATAAGTCGGGGGTCCTAGTCTCTGGAAATGCATGATAAAGTTCATTTCTGGCGGCAACGCAGCAGGGGGAACCAGGGGTGCAGGACGGGCAGCCTCCGGCTGACTAGCCACGGGTTGTTGCCGCTGAGTGGCAGTCAACAACGTCTGTATCTGCTCCTGCATCGCGACCAACTTCCGCGTCAAAGTCTTGTTATTCAGACGCAGCTCTTCAATCACTGCCTCACTTTGCGCACCCGATGTCTCGCCCTCAGACTGGGGAACAGATTTCGCAGGCCGACGCTTAGAAGCCATACCTAACAGGGACAACAACAACAGGATAAGGTTGGACTCAAACCTCTAGGAAAGGAAGACATACAAATACTTGCTTTTGCTACTGCTTTTTCTCTGGGCAAAGTAAATACATAATATCACGCTATACTCAGGATGGTATACCATCCTTTACCTCTCGTGCACCTCACTCGTATGCACATAAGTTTAAAATTTTACCTTTTTAAATCATGGGTGTACAAGTGTCATCGTGTAGATCTCTGGCTTGGCACGTGTGCTTATGCAATGTTATGCTATGCATGCAGTGCTATGCAAACTAAGAAAAGGCCTTAATGCATGCTATGAGCGGCGTACACATGCGATCTTATGCATCCCATACTACATATTATCGCATGCAACGAAAAAAGAAAATCTAATGGACACGCATGCGACCTACGTTATGCATCCCATACTACATAACAGTCGCATGTTGTCACCTATGAGGATCCATATACAGACACATATTATGCATCCCATACTACATAATATGCCCCGTATACTTCTTTCATGCTTATGAGTGTAGTGTTCGTGCTTCAGCCGAGATCTACCGATAACCCATCGGTGAGTGTATGCAATGATTAACGATTCTTACTGGACGGTTAACCGGGCCAACCAGACCATTCCCAGCAACCCGGCTAACCTCCCTCTGATACCAACTGTCACAACCCGTATTTTCCCGAAATATATTATAATATCAGAGTAAAGGGAAAAACACGCGTCGTGATGCCACGTCCAGTAGGGGACAACTACGGACGTTCAGGCGAGCAATCAAACGAACTTCTTCACAAAAAAAATGTGAATTTATAAAAGAATTATCTTTTAAGATTATTTTCATTAGATTAGGAAGCCGTGTCCCTCGGCCCTGCGGTTTATCTAGCCGCTCCTTATAAAAGACAAGCATACGCAGCGGAAGAAAATAAGTCCACTTTATACCTAACGGCGCTGAAGACCAGAGACGTCTCCAGGGCGATCGCCGATCTACATTTAGTATATAATAAAGAAATATCATTATATTCTGTTTTACGATTTGCAAATAAGTGATACTTAATAGTAATGCAACAAACAGTTAAAAGGTTAACTTTTTATAATGCCAAAAGAACTGCATTAATAATGAGCAAAATCGGCTTTTCCCAGAGTGTACATATAAAAATAACCAAGTAGCAGTAAAGGAAAACTAGCAGTAGTAGTAGCAAGTAAACCAAACAACAAGCCGTACGGGCGTCAACATCTGACATGAACCCGCAGGCGAACAAGCAACAGGCAAAAGATAAGCTACAACAAAAAGGAGTTGAATCCTTACCCACAAGAGAGGGAAGGCCTCGACAACGAACAGTACGACCCTGCTCGAACTCTGGCGGCAGCTACAAACCTGAACCTGAGGCATTCATAAGAAAAGAATGCCTCAGCCCAAAGGGTGCAAGAAAACAGCATAGGTAAAAGTAAGAGCAGGAGAAGTAACCAGTGACATAACCAAGCTGAAGAGGGTATATAAATACATATATATATACATATACACATATATATAACTATATATATATACGCTTATATAAAGACTTCAGTAATAGAAGGTTAGGAAGATCCCGCATAAAACCAGCCCAATAAGCAAGAGCATAACTAAACTTGGCATATAGTGCAGAAATGGACCAGTGGTGGCGGACCCAAGCAATGTCACTACCCACACACATAAAGGGGACATTCACCCCAAATAAGAAATAGGCGCCGTGGTGGTGGTCTGATCATCCTACCAACCACTATTAAAAGAACTGTGATGGGGGAACCCAGTGTTCCCTGTACCCATCCTTTCGTTTCAACAAGTCCATCACTATTTAGCCAAGTAAACATGCAGAAGTAGCCAAGTAAAACATGATTCGGGACTAGCATAACCCAACCCAAGGTGCAGCCCCAAATCAACCCAACAAGGATGGTTATATAGCAGCCCAAACAAAATAGAAACACCCAATTGATTTAAAGCATAGCAGCAGCCCTAAAATGAATCCAACAAGATAGATATACAACAGCCTCTATAGAATTCGGGATCATACAAGCAAGGGCCAAAGTAATAAATCCAAGCAGGAAGGGAATATATACATATATATATACATATATATATATAGCAACCCCTAGCTGAATTATACGACCAGCCCCAATATAAAACCAACTGGAACGATGCAAGCAGAACCAAAGAATCTAAAAGGAACAACAAATGGCAGCACCCAACTGGTACTACATAGCAGCTCTCCCAAATTAAATCCCCCCATAATTAGACAAAAGCAAGAGCAGCCCCAAAATGAATTCACCAAGCAGCAGCCCCCCCCCCCCCCCCATAATTAGACAAAAGCAAGAGCAGCCCCAAAATGAATTCACCAAGCAGCAACCCCAAGATGAAGAGCAAAAGAGGCAGCCCCAACCCGATAAACACAGTAGCCCCAAATTAGAACACATACGAGGTAACCCCAAGTCAAATCATATAGCACCAGCCCCCTCCCTCAGAAAATTAAGAATTTAGTAAAAATCTGCCAGCATAGACCCATACCAGGAGAGCAACAGGAAAAAGAAAGGGAAGAAGAAGAAGAAGAGTTTTCTTGCCTTAACCAAGATCCAAGGCCGCAACACCTCCTTCTCTGAGGAAAGCTCGACGAGAGCTCTCCGATCCCTCACACCGGCGAGCGCTCTCCGATTCCCCCACACTGGCGAGAGCTCCGCTCACAACTGCCACCGGGAAAAGATCTCCGATGAAAACCCTAGCCTGCGCCCCCCCTTTTCTCTCGTCTGGAGCTCGCGATAGAAAGAGAGAAAAAAAAGACATGAATGCAGGTGGACGGCTAGCCTTTGGGATAAAAGGGGATTTGCCTAATAAAACCACCGTGGGTTCTAGCTGGAACCCATTCTAATATTTAAGAAGAAATTATATATATATATATATATAAATGTATACATATGTATACATACATATTTAGTCAAACTTATAAATATACATAAGATTATATAGGAATTTACACATATAAGTTTGTACAGGATTTTGGACAAGGAATTCTTATAAAATACATGTTTTATTTGCTAATTACATGTTTCTTAACAGGATAGGTAAAGATTCCTCCTCTTTTCTTTATCGAACACGACCTCGCGAACACCCGCGACGGACTACTACAACGCACTTACAACAGTAACGCCCTCTCTACGACGTAATTAATCATCCAACCTAGAATAATCGATACTATTTTCATCACAATTAGTCTATTCGAAATTCTGGGGCGTTACAGCACCTCCCGATGGTGGGCGGCGATGGAGGGGCGAAATCGGGCGGAACGGGGCAGGAAACGGCGGACTCGGGCGGAAGAAAATCGGAGAGCCGACCTAATTCGCGAGCAGGTCGATTTATAGGCGCTGGAATAAACAGTGCGCACGGTCATTGGCGCACGACCAGTGGTCGTGCGCGCTAGAATCCTGTGATCGTGCGCCTGCCTGGGTGGAGCCTGCAATGTAAGAAATTTATAAAATACCATGTTCGCACGACCAATGGCGCACGACCGGTGGTCGTGCGCACTATCGTAGGTGGTCGTGCGCACTGGTCGAAACAGAACTCATAAAATTGATGTTAAGTGCGCACGATCAGTGGCGCATGACCAGTGGTCGTGCGCAATAGAACCAGTGATCGTGCGCAGTGTTCCTGTACAGAATTGTACGGGGAACACCTGCACGACTCCTGTTCCAACACAACCACGAATCCAGCCACTGAAAGTGGCACATAACAATGCATGAAAACTACTAAAGAAGAAGAACATGAAATAACACCAAAAACGGGCCTAGATGTGCACTTAGCATGGAGTATCAAATATGAGTGAAAACATGTCTAAAGTGATGTGCATAGACTAGAAAATCGGCCCAGATGAGTCCATAAATGTGTATATATTTGGGACTCATCAGGCTTCAGCTTTTGGCTTGGGAGGGGAAGCGCTCTAAAGATCTTCCGGGTGTGTGGTGGGTCCTCCTAGCAGAGCCTAAGGATCAGTGTCCAACTTCGAGGCTCCAGTTTGTTCTCTCGTGAGATTAGTAAGTGCCAGTCGCCCCCCAATCCGTTGGGGGCCCCGAACTCCACAGAAACCGAGAAATCGGTTTCAACACGCACCTCGGCGAGGATGCGCGTGTTCGCATCCTCCATCGCGGCAAACCTTTCCTCATTTGCGAGCCGGTCCAACCTATTCTGTTCGTGTAGATCCCGCAGCAGGGAGGTATGCTTCTAGAATATCTCAGTGATCTGCCTCTTCATCCACGCCGGAACACTGGGATCCCCCTGAAAATCTGCGACCTGACTCGGCGAAGGGGGTGGAGACATCTCTAACGCTCCAGACTCCGACTCGGTGAGCAGGGTCATGGAATCACCTGCGAAGTAGAAATCAGCAAGAAGGTGGAAAGTGATACCCGATAGCGACGGTCTAACCTAGTGGAGGAATTTGAGTACCGGGCCACTGGCGAGAGGTGCTTGACTGGCCTCGGAATGCCTCAACGAAGGCAGGGGTAAAGGCCTGAAAGTGCACAGTTAACCTCACTAGAATTCTCTAGAGGGGGGTGAATAGAGATTTAAAATATTTTGTGCAAAGTTAATATATATATGTGTGTATGATCACAGATTAGAGCTTCCCACACACCAACAAGAATTAGACAAGTAACTAAAGTAAATGCAAGAGAGAAAATCACAGCACAACACAAGAAAATATAGTGGTTCCCCAAACTTTGGGTAGTCCACTCTTCTACCCCCTTGGTAGGAATTCACTATCTTGTACTGAGTCTTTTGATAAGGAGACTCTTAGAACCACCCTGAGTCTTTTGACAAGGAGACTCTTAGAACCAACTGAGTCTTTTGATAAGGAGACTCTTAGAACCAGTACACTGAATTTTTTGAAGAGAGATTCTAAAAACTCTTTTACAATATATAAGTAAGAAAGAAAGAAAGTAAGAAACAATAATGAATCTTCTTCCTAGCAAGAAGATTGGAAGCACAAGAAGTGAATTAAATCTTTCTTCTATAGAGAGAAGAAGATTTGTAGCCTATCTCTCTTTTAGTGAGAGCAATCAGATTTTGCAGCAGTGAGCAGAAGAAGAAATGGTTGAATATTGCTGCAGAGCTTTTTCTCAATATCTCTCTTTTCTTTTGGGAGCTTTTCCTCTATATCAAATATGTGTGGTAGATCACTCAACTGCATTTCCTGCCGACCTCCTCCTTATTTTATAGCTCTGTGTAATAAGATAGCACTATAGGAGAGGAATTAATTAGCAGCCAGAGATTTAGGAGGAGAGAAATATTTCCATAGCAGATATAACATAAATGGAGAATATTAATTCAGATTTCAAATAATATCCAAAATAGAGTTAGTCACATTTTAGCCAAGAATCAAATAGAAGGAGAAGGATTCAGAATGGCTATAAATATTTACTTTATTCCATATAAATTAGATCTACTGAAAGAAGGAAAGAGATCTGGCGCATATTTAAATCTGTCATATAAATCGACGTGCGTCGATTACTATTCGACGTAAGCGTCGAATTCATCCTGGCTGGACGTCGAGAGAAGAATAAGGAAGGTGCGTCGACTAAGGTGCGTCGACTTCTTTATATGCGTCGACTAGAAATAAGAGTAGCGTCGACAACACATACGTCGAAATCTTCCTAAAGTTACTTCGACATATCCTGAAGAAAACGTCGACTTTATTTCGACGTTGCGTCGAATACTATTCGACGCATATTTACTTAGTCTTGTTTTTCATTCATAAAACTCTTACTTTAACTCATTTCTAGGGGTTAAGAGAAATCATTTCCCCAACAATCTCCCCCTATTTGTCTTAACCCTATTTAGAGAGAAATTGTACTAGCATAAAATCAACTCAGCACATAATTTGAAAAGATAAGAGGTATGTCACTTAATCAAAAGTGAAATTTAGAGAGGGAGATCATTTAAGCAGATATTCCAGAATCATATAAACAGATGTCATTTTTATACCAGATCATTTTCAACTATAAGATAAAATATATCAGCATTGTTTTCAAATACTACTCAGGTGGGGTAGGAGGAGTCTTTCTTTTTCTCTTGAATACCAATGTTTTAGGAGAAGAGGATTTCTCTTTCTCACTTGTAAGAAGTTCATTTAGCTCCCCCTGAGCAGGTAGCTCCCCCTGGGATAGAGCTCCTTTTATTCTTTCTTCTTCAGCCAGCAGAATATCTGTCTCTTTTTCTTTTCCAGTGTCAGCTTCATTTTCTTTCTCAGTTCCATCAGCTGGTTCATTTTCATCTATATTTGTACCAGCTTCATTATCAGCCTCATTCACTGCTCTGCTTCCTTCCCCTTGTAGTGGTGCCATTTGATTTACAGCATCTCTTGCTATGTTGAGTATCTCTATTGTTTGTTCATCAATATGGAGCTCAGGTACTATCTCATTCCCAAGGGTTTTGAATTGTGCTTGACTGTCAGTTTTTGAGGTAGGAAGGGATTTGTGAGAAGGAGATTTAGGATTGGAGAGCTGATCTTCATCTAGATTCTCCCCCTTCTTGACCTTCTTGGCCAAGGAGGTTAAGAAAGACCTAGTCACTCTAGAGGAAGAGAGAGATGACTTTAGATCTTGCACAGAGGCACTTACCTCATCTATTTGGGTGTGCATGTGTAGAATGGAGGAGTGAATCTGTGAGCAATGCTCATCTAGCATTGCCTGGAATTTTTGGGCTGCAGATTGGATGCACTGAGTGAGTAGAGCCTCAGTGGATGCAGATGGTGGAGGAATAGAAGAAAGCTGAGCAAGGGATTGAGGTGGTATTTGTGTGGATGATGATGGGAGAGAGGAGAGATTTGTTTGAGGAGGAGGAGGAGGAGTAGGAGAGATAGGAGGAGATGGAGTCCTTTCAGGAATGGAACCAGGCTTAGGGATTTGCCTGGCCCATTTAGAAAATAGGGCTATGGACATCCTTTTTCCTGGAGGGATGGGAATTCCTTTTGACCTGCAGTGGTCAGGGAAGGAATGGAAGAGAACCTGACTCATGATTCTCATATAAGCATTTTCCTTGTGGGAATATTTGGAGGCTATCATTTTGAGAAGACAACTAGCCCAATCCACCTTCTTCTTCAGCACAAGAGCCCCCATGATGTTCAGCTGCTGTTTGGGCACTGCATCATGGGCTGATATTTTGCATAGCAGTATCTTCCCTACTATGTCTGCCAGCAATCTGTACTCATCTGAAAAGTCTATCTTTTTCAGATGGATTGGTCTGTCTTTTGAGAATTTCATGGTGGTAAGTAAATGCTTGACTTCATCAGGTGTGAGTTCAATGGATTCATCACCTAATAGGGGAATAATTTAGACTAGTCAAGTCATTCATGAGAGGCTCATTTTCTTTTCCTATTTTATTGAAATGAAAGAGACATTAGGATATACCTGATGGGAGATCAATGGTGGCCCTAATGTGGTCTGCTGAGATTGAGACTGGTGTCTCATAGAGTGTTCCTTGGATTTCTCCTTGTTCAGAGATCTGAACATGAGATATGAGCTCAGTGAGCTCAGTTTCCAGGAGCTTGCACCTAGAGGAGATGAGCTTGTTCAATCCTGCTTCATCGAATAGAGCAATGATGCTCTTATAGTTCTCTGCTGCTGCTTGGAAGGATCCGAGATCAATGTCGAACCCAGAATTTATTTTGGGAGCCATTGAGGATCAGTAAGAAGAATCAGCTGGACAAAGGAGCACGGAGGATAAGAGATGCAGAGTAGTGGAGGTTTCTGAAGAGTCTTTTTAAGTCAGGTGAAACGTCGAAACAGGGCTCAATTCGAGGCTTTTTCGGTACTCCAGTGGATGTGACCGAAAATATTCTAATGTTGTCGCTCTTTATCCTGATGTCGACGTTACGTCGAGTGTAATTCGACGTCATCGTTGATATAGACAGAGTTTGAGATGTTTAGGGTTTTCTATCGACGTATGCGTCGATTTTGGTCGACGCATGCGTCGATTTATTGTGTTGGTTATCGACGGTGCGTCGACTAGAAGTGACTTTTAAAAAGAATTTTAAATTTTTATTTCTCTTTATTTCTTTCTAGTCCTAATGTTTTCTAAGTCAGTTTTGAACTAGATTTTACAGATAGTTTGATTGATTGTACCAACATTGCTTGGTAGTATGGCCAGCTTTGTTACATATATAGCACTTGATTATCCTAGTATTAAGGGAATTTGAATTTAGAGCAGGATAGAAGTGTTGATTAGGATAAGAGTGTTGGTTTGAATATAGGTTTTGATTAAGATGGGATTTTTGGTTAAGATAAACATTTTGTTTGGGATTGTAGTGTTGATTTGGATAAAATTCATGATTAGGATGATTGGGTCCTAAATGAGGGTTAGGATGAAAGACTTTTGGAGAAAATGTATTTAAGTTGCTCTGAACATTTGTGCGTCGATACCTATTCGACGCATGTTGATAATTGCGTCGATTTGTATTCGACGCTTTCTCCAGATGACGTTGATCTGATTTCGACGCATAAAAAAGGTTGCGTCGATTTAAAGTCGACGTGCTTTTGTTCAGCCGTCTAGAAGAGATCGAAGCATCTGAGAGATTGCGTTGAGTAGAAGTCGACGCACTATCGTGCATGCGTCGATATGAAGTCGACGCATCTGTGTCTTCACAAATTTTCATTTTGCCTTTCTCTGTTTTTACTCCTTTATGTGTTGTTTTTCTTGGGTTGATTGTTTCTTCAGATGAAGTTTGTGAGTCATCAGCTGAATAATAAGATGTTTCATCAAATTCTTTTCTTTCTTTGAAGGAGTTTTCTTCTTGTGGCTCTTTTTCTGGTTTTAACAAATTAACAGGTTTAGTGAATTTCACAGGCCTCATCCAAGCAGGTTTGTTGGATAGAATTAGGCTGATTAAGGGATCAGCCCCTAGCCCAAGATACTTGTGTCTTAGTTTTTGTTTTTCAGTGATTTCCTTAAGAGTTTGGCTTCTCATTTTTATTGATTCTTCAAAGGCCTTTGCCTGGGTTACTTTATTTTTAAGGTACTGATTTTCTATTCTAGCCCTTTCTATTTCTTTAGCTTTTAGTGCATAATCTTTTGAGCATATTTTCTCATCAACACTTTGGTTTTTAACCATGTTAATTTGTTCTTTTAGATCTTTGATTTCTTGTTTTGTTTTTAGTTGATCTAGGTACATTCCCATAAAGTCATTTCTAAAATTATCACATTGAAAATCTATTTCATCAAAAATGCTTACCTTATCCTTATCCTCAGATTCCTCTATGAGAATAAGGCTATTTTCTTTTTCATCATCAGAATATATGCTTTCTTCTGAGCCTGTTTCACTCCATGATTTATTATCATTCATTGACCCTTCAAAGGCCATCAAGCATAGATCTTCTTGCCTAGGTTCTTCACTGTCACTCTTAGAAGAGGTACTGTCCTCAGAGTTAGTTTCACTCCAAGCTTCTGCAATGAAGCCTCTTTCTTTCTTCTTCCCCTTTTCCTTGAGATCTTTCTTTTTCAGACTTTTCTTTGTCTCAACATTCTCTGGACAATCTGAAGCAATATGTCCAGGTTTCCTGCAAGAATAACACACAATTTCTTTAGTAGGAGTTTTGTCATACCTTGGTTTTGACTCCCTTCTTCTTGATCCATCAGTCTTGATCCATCTCTTAAATCTTCTGGCCAAGAAACTGAATAGTTCATCTTCAGAGATAGGAGTCCCTTCTTCTGTTGCTTTCAGGGCAATGTTCCTGTCTTTTGAGGAACTTGAAGTGTTTTCTCTTCTTTCCTTCTCTTCTCTAGTTTTCAGCAATTGCTCATAGGATCTGAGTTTTCCTAAGAGAGCATCTGTTGAGATCTCTTTTTGTCCTCTTGTGTCTCTTATAGCCCATATTCTTAAGTCCCATGAACTAGGGAGACTCATTAGCAATTTGTCATTAATCTCAGTAAGAGAGATTTCTCTATCCAAGTCTCTTAGTTGATTGATGATCAGACTGAATCTGTCATACATTTCAGAGATGCTTTCTTCAGCCTTCTTTTGAAAGTTCTCATATTGAGAGATCAATAGGGCCTTCTTGTCTTTCTTTTCATCAGCACTTCCTTCCACCATCTTTGTGAGGGCATCCCAAATTTCCTTGGATGATTCACAGTCAACAACTTTTTGAAAGATGTCATCTGAGAGAGTTGAGACAAGTATGTTCATGGCTTTTAGATCATGAGTTCTTGCCTTCTTCTCATCTTCTGTCCACTCAGATCTTGGAACAAGTGTTTGTGTGATATTGCCATTTGCATCCTTTCTGTAAGGCTTTGGGGGACCTGTCACAGTAATATTGAACAAGTCAGCATCAATGGAATTCATATAGATTCTGATTCTTGTTTTCCAAACTGCAAACTTTTCAAGATTGCACATTGGTGGTCTGGTGGAAGCATAATCTTTGATTTGTGCCATGTGAAAAATAGTTTTGAAAATATATATATATATAAGAGGTAGGATCTTTTTGATCAAGGAGTTATCCTTTTTAGATCAACCTCCCTCTGATACCAATTGAAAGTGCACAGTTAACCTCACTAGAATTCTCTAGAGGGGGGGTGAATAGAGATTTAAAATATTTTGTGCAAAGTTAATATATATATATGTGTATGATCACAAATTAGAGCTTCCCACACACCAACAAGAATTAGACAAGTAACTAAAGTAAATGCAAGAGAGAAAATCACAGCACAACACAAGAAAATATAGTGGTTCCCCAAACTTTGGGTAGTCCACTCTTCTACCCCCTTGGTAGGAATTCACTATCTTGTACTGAGTCTTTTGATAAGGAGACTCTTAGAACCACCCTGAGTCTTTTGACAAGGAGACTCTTAGAACCAACTGAGTCTTTTGACAAGGAGACTCTTAGAATCAGTACACTGAATTTTTTGAAGAGAGATTCTAAAAACTCTTTTACAATATATAAGTAAGAAAGAAAGAAAGTAAGAAACAATAATGAATCTTCTTCCTAGCAAGAAGATTGGAAGCACAAGAAGTGAATTAAATCTTTCTTCTATAGAGAGAAGAAGATTTGTAGCCTATCTCTCTTTTAGTGAGAGCAATCAGATTTTGCAGTGATGATTAAAATTCCGCTTGCACGAAATAAAATCCGAACTAGCAATCCGAGAAGGCAAGTATACCTATCGAACTGTAGTATAGGAACACAAGTGTCGTATTAAAATCCGAGAACCGTTGATTACTTATACTCAAACGAATTACTATTATTTTATCTTAATAATTTTTTGGATGGTTTTGTCTGCTAAGTTGAAATAAAAGCTGGATAAAAGTACGGCTAAACGATGATTAAGAAATAGCACTCGATCTTGACTTACTTCGGCCTAAATTGATCAAAATTCAAAAGCAAACTTAAAACTTAATAAAGTAAGGGCAGCTTGACCGTGGGGGTTCCCATAGTTTGAACATGCTTCTCTCGAAGATATGCCCAACTGAGTTTAGGAAAATCCGACCGAACTCTCGTCCCGTATTCGAATACCTAAAACTCGCTTTAAGTGGTGAACCCCGCTATTGGGTTTGACTCCAATCCAGGAGATTTACGTCATTCTCTCTCGAGAAATGTGTGTAACTCTCTTTACTCTTAAGTGCTCACTTCAGACTATCGGCCTCTCGGCTAGCCAAGAATGAAAGCAAAGGTGGGGATTATATATCGATAATATAGCTCCACTAAATTTTAATTAAGAGTAAATCAAAGGCCCAACACTTTAGAAAGTGAAAGAAGACTAAAGGATCATAACTTGATCAACTCATCCTCAGATCATCAAGATCGAGTACTATGAGGATTTAGTTACTCATGGTGGAGGGGTAGGAGAGAGAAATGATGAAGATTTTAAGAGAACAAAAACATACCATTTTTATTAAACAAAAAGTTCAACTGAGATTACAATTGCATGGAAAGCCTACTAAGCATTAGTAATACACTATAAAAGAAAATTACAAAGGCATTACAACATTCATATGAAAACTAGAAAAGGAAATGCATTGAAATAAGAGAGAGAGAGAGAGAGAGAGAGAGAATAAAATGATATGAAAAACACTGAAAATAGAGTAGTAGCACTAGTTCTCTCTCCAAAAACTGAATGGGGAAAGCATGGAGGTCATTTCAATTTATAGAAATTTTTCTGCCTCGGTCATGCCCTCAGTCACGCCCGTGACTAGGGGCGTGACATTGTTTAATCAATTCTGTGGCTTAGATCAGGTTCGGCGCACGATTCCGACGCGATTTGATGGGTCACGCCCTAGGTCACTGATGAGTCCTCATCATATACACTTTTATGGACTCATCTGGGCCGTTTAGTTAGTCATTTCACTGCACTTTAGCCCTGTTTTAGTTTATATTTGATATTCTATGCTAGGTGCACTTTTAGGCCTATTTTGGTGTGATTTCATTTCTATCTTCATTAGTAGTTTTCATGTGCGGTTAAGTGTCACTTTCAGTGGCTAGATTAGTGTTGTACGCTGGAACAGTAGTCGTGCAGGTGTTCCCGGTGCAATTCTGCACAGGAACACTGCGCACGATCACTGGTTCTACTGCGCACGACCACTGGTCGTGCGCCACTGATCGTGCGCACTTAATGCCTTTTTCATGAGTTCTGTTTGGAGCAGTGCGCACGACCATCGATGCTAGTGCGCACGACCACCGGTCGTGCGCCACTGCTCGTGCGCACTTATCATTAAAATTCTGAGTTCTGTTTGCTGTATTGCGCACGACCACCGACGATAGTGCGCACGACCACCGGTCGTGCGCCACTGGTCGTGCGAACATTTTATTTTATAATTTCTGTCTTTGCAGGTTCCGTCCAGGCAGAGCGCACGATCACAGGATTCTAGTGCGCACGACCACTTGTCGTGCTCCACTGACCGTGCGCACTGTTTAATTCCAGCGCCTATAAATTCCCTGCTCGCGATTTAGGTCGGATCGCTCGCCCGACTCCGCCGTTTTCTGCTCCCGTCCGCCTGGTTTCGCTCCTCCATCGCCGCCCACCTTAGGGAGGATCTCCGGGCAAGCTTTCAACGCCAAATCTTCGCCGGAGTTTCCTCTCGGCCTCCTCCTTCATCCAAGAGCTCCAAAGGAAGACCTAGCCGCTATCTCCATCGAGCAAGAGGAAGTTTGCAACCTCTACCGGATCGTGACACGAAGAAGACGGGTCCATTGGAGAGTCGTGACAGCTCTCTCTACCCCGGACGTAGTTGTGGACCGAGCTTGGACGCGGATTGACAACCCGGCGATTCCAACCGTGAATCTTCAACGAGCCTTCGGATTCGGTCGATTTCTTGCCTTGTTCTCCTTTTATTGATTGTTGTAATAGCTAGATCTATGTATGTTGATGAAGTTGCACTTGAACTAGTTTGTATTTCCATATATTTCGTGTATTTGTGAAATGCTTGTTATTTGAGTTGCTTGAGGAGCGCCACCATCCATTTTCCATCCCACCACCGTGTCCGGTGCCGCACTAGCAATTGCTAGTGGCGTGCTTGTCGAAGAGGTGCTTACGACCCTCATTCCGCTAGCCTACTCGTCCATCCGCCTACCGAAGCGTGGCATAGCGGCCCGTATTCCATCCCACCTAACGAAGCAGCGCGCTCAAGGCCTGCATAGTTCGATCTGTTTGCCTACTCGTCCATCCGCCCTTGCGACGCAGCGCGCTCAAGGCCTGCCTAGTCTCCATCCCGCCAAGCGAAGCATTGCATAGCGGCATTGCATAGGAGTAGTTGTAGCTTTTTCTCTTTATTTTCCACAAACCAAATCAACCCCCGTGTCCGCAATTCATCCGACCCTAAGGACTTCAATCTCAAGTCCTACCTCGAACGTTAACTCCACCTTACTGTGTTCCTTGAGAGATTCGATACTCGGGGATTACTCCTCGTTTTATATTACTTGAACGATCGGTACACTGCCGTTTCGTGTCGCAGTCGAGCTACCGCCTATAGCGGTGTGTGAGATTTGCGCCATCAGTCACGCCCGTGACTGAGGGCGTGACCATTTCGGTGGTTAGTCGGGTCATGGGCGCTGGCGGCGATCATGGGCGCTGGAGGCTGGCTGACGTGGCAGTCACGGGCGTGACTGGAAGCACGCCCGTGTAACAGTGGCCTGACCAATTCGGTGGTCAGCTGGTCGAATCTGAGCTGTTCACGGGCTGGTCACGGGCGTGGCTTGAGTGTCACGGGCGTGACTTGTGTGTCACGGGCGTGACTTGTGTGTCACGGGCGTGTACTTTGGGCGTGTCTGACCAGATCTTCTAAATTATGTTGGCAGCAGCTTAACTGGAAACAGCAACTTACACGCCCTAGGTCACGGGCGTGACCTAGGGCGTGACTTAGGAAATTTTGCATTTTTGACCTGAAAATTCAGAAAACTTAAGTTAGCACTAAAAATAGGAAAATGAACCAAAATTGCATTTAGGTAAACAACAATAAGCAAAAAGTAAGAGTAAATATTCTAAAAATAACCTAATTAAGCTAACTAGATTTAGCACTATCAAATTCCCCCAAGCTTACACTTTGCTTGTCCCCAAGCAAAGAAATATGCTTTAGCTAATAAAATAAAATGACTAATCAAAAAGATTTAATTATGCTAAACACGAGTACCTTGCGAAATTCCAAGTAGGGAGAATAGTGAAAAGGAAACCTAAAATAAGTACTTTATTTAAGCTTAATTTTTATACCCTTTACTAACAAAAATTAATCATCCAAAATTTTAACTAAAAAGTTTTTAAAATAAAATTTAGCAAAGTAACAAGTGAGATAGTGCATTGAATTGTTACTAAACCCTAAGAGACAAATTATAATTATATCATTCTAAGAACAAGGATCTAAATTCATACCCAAGACTTAACTATTCTACTTTTCTTCTTTACTTAGCTAAAGCAAATTTAGGAGCATGAATCAAGAGGACTTTATTAGGACCGAAATGCTTGGTTTAGGCATATGATTTGGAATGGGAATCGAAGATAAAAGTGATTGCTATAATCACACTAAACCATAAACATGAGTTTTATAAAATTTCCGATATGAATGATAAGAGGCAATCCTTCATTATAAGCATATAGCATATTTTCTTTCTTTCTCTTTCATAGCCATTTTTTTTTCTTTTTTTTTTCTTTTGAAATTTTGGCAAAGATAACTAATACAAATATGCTTAAAATATCTCCTTTTTGAGCAAATTCTTTTCTTTGAAGCTCTCCATGCAATAAACCAATCACACTCTTTTAGAAATTTAAATAAAACTCAAAGTGTTAGTGTGATTCAAATAGGTTTGGAAATTTTGGCTTTGGTGAAAATTTTGATAGGTGGAGGTGACAATAAAACATGGGAAAAGGCTCAAAAGAGGCTAACAAAGGGTTTCTTTTTAAGGGTTGGCATGAAGGCTCAAACTTAAAACAAAAAATGGCCTAAATCATTTTCATTGCTCTCTAAATTTAGTTAAAGCATGAGTTTTGAAGGATTTCAAAAAGTAAGCCCTAGATATTAAATAAAGACTAATGAACTTATCCTGAAAATAAGAATAATAAGCGTCTAGGATTATTCACATTTACTACACAAATCAAAAGTTAACCCTGCAAAATATATCTAAAAATGAAGAGGAAAATAGTGGATGAAGAATTTTTTTTACGAAAGTAAAGAAGATAAAAGAGAAAACGATAAGGAAAGTACAAGATTTTAGAAAAAACTTTTCAGATTAACATGCTACCTAGAATTAGAACACTACATGAGTCAACAATTTACTTGTGAAACATAATTAAAAGTAGGATTAGAAATTTTGAAATTTGGGAAAAACAAAACATAAAGCAAGGGGTACTATTGATTTTACCAAAATCTAATTTAGACTACTAAAAGAAAAGAAGACATTCTCCCCCAAGCTTACGATAGACATTGTCCTCAATGGAAAAGGAGAGTGAAGGAAGGGGTAATTAAGAAAAGAAAATAAAACTGAAAAACTGAAACAGGCACTTCCCTGGATTTATGGGCTTGAAAGGATGTGTGATGCCGCTCCCCCTTGCTGGCGCTTTGAATCTTCATGAAATATCATCTTGAATTTTTCTTGAAACCAGCAATGTTGAAGCAGGCGATCGCCGAAGTTGAGAGTATCAGAGCCATCCAGGGCCAAAGAAAAATTAAAACAACAGATTTTAAAAACCTTGGGTTGCCTCCCAAGAGCGCCCTCTGTTTAATGTCGTTTGAGCTCGACTAAAAGAAGATAGTTCAAAAGTTAATCCAAATTATTACAGTCCAGACAAAAGAAGTTTTTCGCTGTCCATGTCAACATTGTCACCAGAAAAATAAAGTTTTAGACGATGCCCATTAACCTTGAAATCACCCTTATCTGGGTGTGATATCAAAACAGTTCCATACGGATAAGCTTCCTTTACATTAAAAGGACCTGACCATCTAGATTTTAATTTTCCAGGAAATAAACGTAGACGAGAATTATAAAGTAATACTTGGTCGCCTGGTTTAAATGTTTTCGGGTGCCTTAAATTTTTATCGTGAAAGCATTTCGTTCGTTCCTTATATAATTTATTATTTTCATACGCATTGGAGCGCCACTCATCGAGTTCGTTGAGTTGGAATTTTCGAAGATCGGCGGTGGAGTGGGGATCAAAATTTAAAAATTTAAGGGCCCAGAAAGCACGATGTTCTAATTCGACCGGTAAATGGCACGATTTCCCATATACTAACCGATACGGTGTACAACCGATGGCGGTCTTGTACGCTGTTCGGTAAGCCCATAGAGCATCGTCTAATTTATGTGACCAGTCCTTACGTGAGGTGGAAACAGTTTTTTCTAAAATACGTTTGATTTCTCTATTCACTACCTCGACCTGGCCGTTAGTTTGGGGGTGGTAAGCAGTTGAAAGCTTATGTGTAACGCCATATTTTAAAAGTGTTTTTGCAAATTGTGCGTTACAAAAGTGCGAACCCCTGTCGCTAACGATGGCCCTAGGAGTACCGAATCGAGAAAATAATTTTTTTAAGAAAATAATAACGACTCGGGAGTCATTAGTAGGAAGAGCTTGGGCCTCTGCCCATCGAGACACGTAGTCTACCGCAACTAAAATGTATTTATTACCATGGCTAGAAGGAAGAGGACCTACAAAATCAATTCCCCAAAGGTCGAAAACTTCGCACTCGAGGAAATAATTTTGCAACATTTCATTTTTATTTGAGATATTTCCGGTCCGTTGGCAGCTATCGCACCGTCTCACAAACGATTGGGCATCTTTAAAAAGGCTAGGCCAATAAAAGCCTGCACTAAGTACTTTGTGAGCGGTCCGATTGGCTTGATAGTGCCCACCAGTCGGTCCTTCGTGTAAGTGTTTGAAAATATTTTGTCCTTCTTCGAAAGAAACGCATCTCCTTACTACTTGGTCTGCACAAACTCGAAACAGATACGGGTCCTCCCAAAAATAATTCTTCAGGTCAGAGAAGAATTTCTTCTTTTGCTGATAGGAAAATTCTTTTGGGAGGACTCGAGCTACTAAGTAGTTGGCGAAGTTTGCAAACCAAGGAGAAGGAGTAGTGTTGATTGATAATAACTTCTCGTCGGGAAAATAATCATTAAAAGTTTGTTCATTTAAATCTTCAATAAATGGGTTATCTAATCGTGAAAGATGGTCCGCGGCCAAATTCTCAGCCCCCTTTTTATCTCGGATTTCCAAGTCGAACTCCTGGAGGAGTAAGACCCAGCGAAGTAAGCGTGGTTTGGCATCCGGTTTAGAAAGTAAATATTTGAGGGCCGAGTGGTCCGTAAAAACAATAATTTTTGAAAGCGTAATATAAGGTCGAAATTTGTCGAATGCAAAAATAACTGCTAATAATTCTTTCTCCGTTGTGGTATAGTTCGCTTGCGCGGATGTAAGTGTTTTACTTGCGTAGAAAATAGGGTGGAAGTTTTTAGATATACGTTGTCCTAAAACGGCTCCCACCGCAAAGCTACTTGCATCGCACATGATTTCGAATGGAAGGTCCCAGATTGGAGCTATCATAATTGGCGCATTTATTAGCTTATTTTTGATTAATTGAAAAGCAGATAAGCATGTATCATCAAAAATAAATGGAGTGTCTTTTTCTAAAAGATGAGTGAGTGGTTTGGTAATTTTTGAAAAATCTTTTATAAACCGCCGGTAAAAACCGGCATGTCCTAGAAAGCTTCTTATGGCCTTAACGTTGGTTGGTGGTGGCAGTTTTTCGATCACTTCTATTTTTGCTTCATCGACCTCAATTCCTCTTGCTGAAATCTTATGACCTAAAACCAATCCCTCCCGTACCATGAAATGACATGTTTCCCAGTTCAGGGCGAGATTGGTCTCCTCACACCGTTCTAACACTTTTTCTAAATTTTCTAAACAAAAATCGAAGGAATCACCAAACACGGAAAAGTCGTCCATAAATACCTCCATAATACTTTCTACGTACTTGTCGAAAATGGCCAACATACACCGTTGAAATGTTGCTGGTGCATTACATAAGCCAAACGGCATTCTTCGATAGGCGAAGGTGCCGAAAGGACAAGTAAACGTCGTTTTCTCCTGGTCCTCGGGCGAGATGGGAATTTGGAAGTAGCCCGAGAGACCATCGAGAAAACAATAAAAGCTATGGCCGGATAATCGTTCTAAGATTTGATCGATGAATGGCAAGGGGAAATGGTCCTTGCGGGTGGCGTCGTTCAATTTGCGATAATCAATACACATACGCCACCCAGTCACCGTCCGTGTTGGGATAAGTCATTATTATCATTTAACACTACCGTGATACCTCCCTTTTTAGGAACTACTTGAACGGGGCTTACCCATTTGCTATCTGAAATTGGATAGATAATTCCTGCGTCTAATAATTTCACGACCTCACCCTTTACTACTTCTTTCATGTTTGGGTTTAATCGGCGTTGAGGTTGAATAGAATTTTGTGAATTATCTTCCATTAGAATTTTGTGCATGCAGAAAGATGGACTTATGCCCTTAATATCAGAAATCTGCCAAGCAATTGCTTGGCGGTGTTTTTGTAAAACTTTTAGCAATTTGGCATTTTCAGATCCACTTAAATGGGTCGACACTATTACTGGTAACTTGGAGTCTTTTTCTAAAAATTCATATTTTAAATGATTGGGTAGTTCTTTAAGTTCTAAAGTGGGAGGTTCCTCGTATGAAGATTTGAAAGACTTTTCTTTTTCAAAAGTAATTTTTTCAAAAATTTTTGATTTAATTTGAAAATTTGAGGGGGCGGGAGCAATGGCCATTTTCATTTCTTGTAATATTTCAGTGGAGGTGTTTGAAGATGAACAAAAAGAAGAAGAAACATTTTCAGAAATACAAAAAGAAGGGTCTTCACTTAACACATCTAAGAAAAAACACGAATCGTCATTTTCTAGGGTATTTTTCATAGAGGGTGTTATGGAGAAGGTTACTTCATCATCTCCAACTCGGAGGAATAGCTTACCATTACTCACATCAATGATAGCACGGGAGGTGGCAAGGAAGGGGCGGCCAAGGATTAGGGGAACCTCGACATCCTCTTCAATGTCCAAAATGACAAAATCCACCGGGAAGATGAATTTGTCTACTTTTACGAGGACGTCCTCCACAATTCCCAGCGGATATTTTATCGTCCTATCTGCTAGTTGTATACTCATACGTGTGGGGCTAAGGGTGCCCACTCCTAACTTTTTAAACAAGGAGAATGGCATTAAGTTGATGCTTGCTCCTAAGTCGGCCAACGCGTTCTTTACAAATAGATCACCAAAGAGGCACGGGATAGAAAAACTACCCGGATCGTTAGCCTTTTTCGGTAATTTATTTGTTAGGACGGCGGAACACTCAGCATTTAAAGTTACGTGAGATAGATTTTCTAGCTTTTTCTTATTAGTTAGAAGATCCTTCAGGTACTTAGCGTACTTGGGCATTTGTGATATCGCTTCATGGAAGGGCAAATTGATGTGTATTTGCTTAAACATTTCCAGGAAGCGATGATATTGATCATCTAATTTTTCCTTGTTGAGTTGAGATGGATAAGGCGTGGCGGGGTTGTTTTTGAAAATATGAGGTGGAGTGATAACATCTGTTTGAGTGAGTGGTGTTTTTAAAATAGGGGCGAATCTTGCCTCGGGCTCTTCGCTAACCGGACCGGATACTTGCTTTCCACTCCGAAGAGTTACAGCTTTAGCTTGCTCTTTCGGGTTGGGCTCGGTGTTAGCGGGAAGAGTCCCGGGCGGTCGCTCGGATATTATTTTGGCGAGCTGCCCGATTTGGTTTTCTAGATTTTTAACGGATCCGGCTAAGTTCCGGACGGTTGCTTCGTTCGTACTTATATATTTTGAAAACATCTCCTCCAAAGATGGAGGTTTTTGAAAGTTAACAGGGGGTGGAGGTGGTGTAAATTCATTTTGTAGAGGCGGGCGAGTTGTGTTTGCAGGATTACTCCAAGAAAAGTTCGGGTGATTACGCAGCGCAGGATTATAATTATTCGGTAACTGAAAACCAGGTGCATGAAAATTAGAAGCAGAATAATTATTATAAGCATTTCTATTGCCTACGAAATCAGCTTGTTCGGAGGTGGCTTTTGCGAATTCCCAAACCTGAGGTGCGGAAGGAGCATTCATTTCAGATATCTTTTTGCTAAGCATTCCACTTGTAGTGCCAGCTGGGAGACGTTATCCACTTCGTACATACCTGCAGGTTTGTTTGGGCGGGATCTTGGCACATTCCACTGATAGGTGTTCATGGCCATATCCTCAAATAGTTCAAGAGCGGCTTCCGGGGTTTTGTTATTTAAGGTACCACCGGAAGCGGCGTCTATCATTTGCTTAGTATGTTGATTTAGCCCGTTATAAAACGTCTGCACTTGTAACCATACAGGCAGAGCGTGATGAGGGCAACGTCTTAAGAATTCTTTATACCTTTCCCAGGTATCATATAGCGTTTCAGAATCTATTTGGCAAAAAGAAGAAATATCATTTCTAAGCTTAGCAGTTTTCGCAGGTGGAAAATACTTAGTTAGAAATTTTTCAGTTAACTGGGCCCAAGTGGTGATAGA
This sequence comes from Dactylorhiza incarnata, assembly GCA_033032865.1. Taxonomy (NCBI): domain Eukaryota; kingdom Viridiplantae; phylum Streptophyta; class Magnoliopsida; order Asparagales; family Orchidaceae; genus Dactylorhiza; species Dactylorhiza incarnata. The sequence continues at coordinate 23,716,480 of JAWHQI010000004.1, forward strand.
ACCTCTAGGTAGAGTTGACAACCACTGCTTAGCCTTTGTTCTTAAAGAAAATGGGAAGAGTCTTAGCCTAATTGCATCATCCGTAACACCATTTATTTTGAAGGTGTCACAGATTTCAAGGAAGCTAGCAATATGTGCATTCGGATCTTCATCTTGTAATCCGTCGAACTGCACGTATTGCTGCACCATGTGAATTATGCTTGGCTTTAGTTCGAAATTATTATTATTTATGGCAGGGCGGACTATACTAGTTTCCGTCCCTTCCAGGTTAGGCCTTGCATAATGGGACATAGTCCATTCAAGGGCCGCAACCATGTTGGGGACTTCATTTTGGTTAGGTTCGCCCATATTAACAACCGACTCCGAATCCTCAGCCAGTTCTTGGAATGTAGGATCTTGAACTTGCGATTTTCTCCGAAGAGTACGCTCAAGTTCTTGGTCCAAGTCTACAAGTTCTGACGGATTCGCTCGGGTCATAAACTAGAAAGAGAGAAGGGAAAATAAGATTGAGAAATTCGAAAAAGGTCTCTCTTTTTTTTTTGAATTAATTTTGTTTTTCAAGAAAGAGGAGAGAAAAAAAGAGGTGATAAAAGTAATAGATTCGTTCTTTCAAAATATCGACAAAATGCGAGTCCCCGGCAACGGCGCCAAAAACTTGATGATTAAAATTCCGCTTGCACGAAATAAAATCCGAACTAGCAATCCGAGAAGGCAAGTATACCTATCGAACTGTAGTATAGGAACATAAGTGTCGTATTAAAATCCGAGAACCGTTGATTACTTATACTCAAACGAATTACTATTATTTTATCTTAATAATTTTTTGGATGGTTTTGTCTGCTAAGTTGAAATAAAAGCTGGATAAAAGTACGGTTAAACGATGATTAAGAAATAGCACTCGATCTTCACTTACTTCGGCCTAAATTGATCAAAATTCAAAAGCAAACTTAAAACTTAATAAAGTAAGGGCAGCTTGACCGTGGGGGTTCCCATAGTTTGAACATGCTTCTCTCGAAGATATGCCCAACTGAGTTTAGGAAAATCCGACCGAACTCTCGTCCCGTATTCGAATACCTAAAACTCGCTTTAAGTGGTGAACCCCGCTATTGGGTTTGACTCCAATCCAGGAGATTTACGTCCTTCTCTCTCGAGAAATGTGTGTAACTCTCTTTACTCATAAGTGCTCACTTCAGACTATCGGCCTCTCGGCTAGCCAAGAATGAAAGCAAAGGTGGGGATTATATATCGATAATATAGCTCCACTAAATTTTAATTAAGAGTAAATCTAAGGCCCAACACTTTAGAAAGTGAAAGAAGACTAAAGGATCATAACTTGATCAACTCATCCTCAGATCATCAAGATCGAGTACTATGAGGATTTAGTTACTCATGGTGGAGGGGTAGGAGAGAGAAATGATGAAGATTTTAAGAGAACAAAAACATACCATTTTTATTAAACAAAAAGTTCAACTGAGATTACAATTGCATGGAAAGCCTACTAAGCATTAGTAATACACTATAAAAGAAAATTACAAAGGCATTACAACATTCATATGAAAACTAGAAAAGGAAATGCATTGAAATAAGAGAGAGAGAGAGAAAGAGAATAAAATGACATAAAAAACACTGAAAATAGAGTAGTAGCACTAGTTCTCTCTCCAAAAACTTAATGGGGAAAGCTTGGAGGTCATTTCAATTTATAGAAATTTTTCTGCCTCGGTCACGCCCTCAGTCACGCCCGTGACTAGGGGCGTGACATTGTTTAATCAATTCTGCGGCTTGGATCAGGTTCGGCGCACGATTCTGATGCGATTTGATGGGTCACGCCCTAGGTCACGCCCGTGACTGAGGGCGTGACCATTTCGGTGGTTAGTCGGGTCATGGGCGCTGGCGGCGATCATGGGCGCTGGCGGCTGGCTGACGTGGCAGTCACGGGCGTGACTGGAAGCACGCCCGTGTAACAGTGGCGTGACCAATTCGGTGGTCAGCTGGTCGAATCTGAGTTGTTCACGGGCTGGTCACGGGCGTGGCTTGAGTGTCACGGGCGTGACTTGTGTGTCACGGGCATGACTTGTGTGTCACGGGCGTGTACTTTGGGCGTGTCTGACCAGATCTTCTGAATTATGTTGGCAGCAGCTTAACTGGAAACAGCAACTTACACGCCCTAGGTCACGGGCGTGACCTAGGGCGTGACTTAGGAAATTTTGCATTTTTGACCTGAAAATTCAGAAAACTTAAGTTAGCACTAAAAATAGAAAAATGAACCAAAATTGCATTTAGGTAAACAACAATAAGCAAAAAGTAAGAGTAAATATCCTAAAAATAACCTAATTAAGCTAACTAGATTTAGCACTATCATGCAGCAGTGAGCAGAAGAAGAAATGGTTGAATATTGCTGCAGAGCTTTTTCTCAATATCTCTCTTTTCTTTTGGGAGCTTTTCCTCTATATCAAATATGTGTGGTAGATCACTCAACTGCATTTCCTGCCGACCTCCTCCTTATTTTATAGCTCTGTGTAATAAGATAGCACTATAGGAGAGGAATTAATTAGCAGCCAGAGATTTAGGAGGAGAGAAATATTTCCATAGCAGATATAACATAAATGGAGAATATTAATTCAGATTTCAAATAATATCCAAAATAGAGTTAGTCACATTTTAGCCAAGAATCAAATAAAAGGAGAATGATTCAGAACGACTATAAATATTTACTTTATTCCATATAAATTAGATCTACTGAAAGAAGGAAAGAGATCTGGCGCATATTTAAATCTGTCATATAAATCGACGTGCGTCGATTACTATTCGACGTAAGCGTCGAATTCATCCTGGCTGGACGTCGAGAGAAGAATAAGGAAGGTGCGTCGACTAAGGTGCGTCGACTTCTTTATATGCGTCGACTAGAAATAAGAGTAGCGTCGACAACACATACGTCGAAATCTTCCTAAAGTTACTTCGACATATCCTGAAGAAAACGTCGACTTTATTTCGACGTTGCGTCGAATACTATTCGACGCATATTTACTTAGTCTTGTTTTTCATTCATAAAACTCTTACTTTAACTCATTTCTAGGGGTTAAGAGAAACCATTTCCCCAACAAGGCCTTACCCAGATCGGGAGCGAGCCCTGGTTTAGGAGCGAGCTCGGGCTCGGCAATCAACGTCCCTCCCGGGCTCCTTTGTGCCAGAATGCCGAATCCAAGAGTGATGATGGTCTGATTCGGCGGGGTAGGCGGGTCCGTGGGAGGAGGAACTCGCTCTTCCAGGTCCGTAAGAGGGGATACTGCACAAGGATTAGGTGCGATTTGGCGAGTTAAGAGATAGGAAGGAAGACAAGGTGAATCACTCACCTCATTGCGAAGGTGAGTCCCGCAGGCCGACGGCCCTCGCATCTACGAGAAGAGCCTGTGGAAGGGATGTGGGTCTCTGTGATTGTTCTCCCCAAGGTATTCTCACCCGGGGATGCGTTCTGCGAGTGGGATAAGTAAGGTCGAAAGAAGAAGACATTAAACCAGCGAACTTGATGGTAATAGCTGTGAGGCGAGCCCGTCATGGGGCGAATGCGGCGAAAGAGAGGACCCACCCTCGCTGGTCGGGCGCCGAATGAACTTTGCCATTTTGATAGAAGGTGGATGCGGAGAGCGCCGCGGAGAAGCCCAGGAGGCGATGGCGGCAGCTTTCCCCTTTTGGGCCTCTTGCGAGGCCTTCAGGCGAGCCAACATTTCGTCTTTTTTAGACATCGCGTTGGGGCTCGCGGCGAGCAAGAAGAGGGAGAGAAGAATAAAAAAGTTTGAATGCCGGCCGGGAAGGGTGGTATTTATAGTGGTGGGCATGGGGCCCACCGAAAGATTCTCGCCACGTCACCAAGGGATTGGCGAATACCAGGGGTTGGATGGTTCTTTGCGAGCCTAAAAAGCCTCGCGAAGAGCGGGGATTGTGTACAACCCCGATATTCGCCTAGAGGTGAACGAAGATTAGGGAATAACCAACAAACAAAAGTAATGTGGAAGGCAAGCCAGAATCTCAATGGTTGCTCACAGGAAGGCGAGCTAGCCACCCGCCGACCACTGGCGAGGGAGAGGGGTGAACCAGGTTCCCGCCGTCTGCTTACATTGATGTTCTAGGCAAACTAGATCCTTTCCAAGTTCTGATGTTCGACGAACTTGCTTCTCAGTTCGACGAACGTCGCGCTTCAGATTGGTGAGCCCGCATGAAGGCGGGCGAGCCGAGCGCTTGCCAACCGATTGTAAGGAAGGCGGGGGATCTAGATCCTCGCGGTCTGCTCCTGAGTTCAACGAAAGCCGCCCTGAGTTCGACGAAAGCCGCTCTGAGTTCGACGAATTCCGTTCTCCGTTCGACCAATTTGCTTCTCAGTTCGACGAATGTCATGCGTCGGCCCCGACGAGCGTCTCTCAGCGGCTATCTCTGTCCCATCCCAATGGACCCGCTGGGACAAGCAATTGTCTCAACGGTCCTCGGCCCTTTCTCAGCAAGAGAACTCGCAGGGGGAAGCGCAAGACCCGGCATTGGTGGATATCGCCGGTAGGAGTGCGAGCGGGGTCTTCACAGGATGCTCGCCCAAAAGGGGTCTCAGATCCGACAGGCGTAGGAGGTAGCAAAGAAGGCGAACCAGAGCTTCAAGGGTCACTCGCAGGAAGGCGCGTGAGTCGTGTCCTTCCGAGCCCGAGCCTCAAGGTCAACTCGCAAGAGGGCGAGCGAGCCGGGTACTCGCCGGCTGCTCGCAAGAAGGAAAACGAGTCAGATTTCTTCCAAGTCCTAGGGTTCGATGAGATCCGTCTTGCATTCGACGAACGTCGAGCATCTTTTGAGATCGACGAACTCAGTTCAGCGTTCGATGAACTCAGTTCAGCGTTCGACAAAATCAGTTCTCCGTTCGACGAACGGATATCTCCGTTCGATAAACTGGCTCCTCAGCTCGGCAAACTCCGTCGACCAGCCAGTTCAGCAGGTTTACACAGGGCTGAGGAAAGCTCGCTGGAAGGCGTGCAAGACCTGACCACGGTAGCCATCGCCAGAAGAGGCGCGATCAAGGCCTTCATAGAATGCTCGCATATAAGGAATTTCGCGAACCCTGCTCGCGAGTAGACTCGCGGGAGTCCTCGCGAGTGGGGCTCTCATAAGTCACTCGTCCATAGACTAAAGGGGTGGATTTACTCCTCTGCCTCTGGTGGTCTGCAGGTAGCCCCTCCAAACAGCGGAGTTTGGTTGTTAGCTGGCCAAATTGGGGTGCGTTTAGTAGAAACCAGAAAGCAGAATTCCGCTATTGACAAACCATAAACGAAAAACTATAAATAGACCTCAAAGGGAACCTTGGGAGATGATTCCAATCTCAGTTCTCTGAGCTTCTTCTTCCTTGGTTACTTTGGTTCAGCTCTCTAGCTCTCCAAGGTGCCCAAGTCTCAGCCTTGGCTTGGGAGGGGAAGCGCTCAACGATCTTCCGGGTTTGTGGTGGGACCTCCTCGCTGTGACTAAGGTCTTAGTCTGTTTCCAAGTCTCCAGTCTGCTCCTTTCAAGGGACTAGTAAGGGTTAGCTGCCCCTCAACTTGTTGAGGGCCCGAGCTTCACAAGAGACCGGGAAATCGGTTTCAACATTAACTATTCCTGAAAGTACTATATATAAATCGTCAAGAAGGGAGTTCGTCGAATGCAGAATGAAGATCGTCGAACTCAGAAGGAAGATCGACGACCGTTGAGATTTGGCGTGTTCGTCGAACGCATAATGGAGATCGTCGAACTCAGAAGGAAGATCGGCGACCGGTGAGATTTGGCGTGTTCGTCGAACGCAGAAGCAAGATCGTCGAACTCAGAAGAAAGATCGTCGACCACTGATACTCGGCAAGATCGTCGAACTCTGAAGAAAGATCGTCGACCGCTGAGACTCGGCAAGATCATCGAACGCAGAGAAGATGCAGTATCGTCAACTTCATCAAAGTGGCCTTGTCGTCGAGAAAGAACAAACATCGTCGTGAAGAAGCCTTGTCGCTGAAAAGGCTAAGTATGACTGATGGCATCGAACATCGTCGTAAAGAAGGCATGTCGTCGAGAAATCAAGGTGATTACGACGACACAGTCAAAGATAGCGTATCCTCGTATATACAGAAGAGAAAGAATATCTCGTATCGTCGAGATACCAGTATGAGAGGCAGAAGTAAGAAGACTTGAAGGTCTACTAAAGCCCAAGGCATCGACAAAGTCCTTTCGTCGAGATATTCTCCATATCGTCGAGATACTGTCGGTATGAGCTTGAAGATGGAAATATCATCGAGACAGAATTCAAACATTGCAGACGCGATGTCAGCATTTAATGTCGCCGCCTGACTGTCCAATCAGCGTGTGCTCTTATAGAATGGGCGTCTGACATTAAAGTACATCACATATTACCGTTATGCGGCTAATCTGTCCTATAAAAGGGATCAGTGATGCCCTAGAAAACTTCTTCGAACAAGAGAAAAAGTATGAAAAAGAATCCCGCCGCTACACTTCAATAGAACATGTTGGGAAAATGATTTCTCTTAACCCCTGAAAAAGAGTTGAATATGAATTCTAAGAAAGGAAAATCAAGGTTAAGCAAATATGCGTCGAATAGTATTCGACGCAACGTCGATGTAGTATCGACGTTCCTTTCAGAATGAGTCGAAGTGCCTTTAAGAAGAATTCGATGTATCATATGTCGCCGTAGCTCTGATTTCTAGTCGACGTATCTTGAGAAGTCGACGCACCTTCCTTATTCTCCTCTCGACGTCCAGCCAGGACGAATTTGACGCTTACGTCAAATAGTAATCGGCGCACGTCGATTTTTATGTTTAATTCAAAATCGCTAGATCTCTTTCCTTCTTTTATAAATCTGATTTATATGGAATCAATTTATTCTTTATAGCCGTTCTGAATCATTCTTTCCTAGATTCTTGGCTAAAATTGATTAAACCCTTTATGGACATTATTTGAAATCAGATTGAATACTTTCCTTCTATGGATATACTTGTTATGGAAATTTCTCTTTGTTTCTAATACTCTGCCTGCTAATTGATTATTCTCCTATAGTGTTATTTTAATGAACAGAGCTATAAATAACAAGGTGGTCGGCAGAGAGCATAACAAGTGAGGAAGAGCTCCCAAGTGAAAAGAGTAAATTGAGAAATAGTGCTGCAGCAAAGAACAAGCTTCCTTCTCCTTCTCACTCTGAAGCCATACTGCTGCAAACTCTGATAGCTCTCACAAAAGAGAGAAAAGGGCTACAATCTCCTTCTCATTATAGAAGAGAGATTTCATTCACTACTTCTTGTGCTTTCAATCTTCTTGCTAGGAAGAAGATTCCTTCTTGTCTTTATAATATCTCTCTTTCTTCTTTACCTTTATTTTCACATATGTTAAAAGAGTTTTTAGAATCTCTCTTCAAAAAATTCAGTTGTACTGGTTCTAAGAGTCTCCTTTTCAAAAGACTCAGTTGGTTCTAAGAGTCTCCTTGTCAAAAGACTCAGGGTGGTTCTAAGAGTCTCCTTATCAAAAGACTCAGTACAAGATAGTGAATTTCCTACCAAGGGGGTAGAAGAGTGGACTACTCAAAGTTTGGGGAACCACTATATTTCCTTGTGTTGTGCTGAGATTTCTTTTCTTGCATTTATTTTCTTTACTTGTTTAATTCTTGTTGGTGTGTGTGAAGCTCTAATCTGTGATCACTACACCCATATATATATATAATTATTAACTTTGCACAAAAATACTTTAAATCTCTATTCACCCCCCCCCCCCTAGAGATTTCTAGTGAGGTTAACTGTGCACTTTCAATTGGTATCAGAGGGAGGTTGATCTAAAAAGGTTAACTCCTTGATCAAAAAGATCCTACCTCTTATTTTTATATATATATTTTTTCTAACAATTATTTTTCACATGACACAAATCAAAGATTATGTTTCCACCAGACCACCAATTTGCAACCTTGAAAAGTTTGCACTTTGGAAAACAAGAATTAGAATTTATTTAAACACCATTGATGATGAATTGTTTAATGTTATCTTGACAGGTCCCCCCAAGCCATTCAGAAAGGACTCAAGTGGAAAAGTGACTGAAACACTTGCTCCAAAAGCTGAGTGGACAGAGGAAGAAAAGAAAGCCCAAGGATATGATGCCAAGGCTATGAATATCCTAGTCTCAACCCTCTCAGATGAAATCTTCCAAAAGATTGCTGATTGTGAGTCAGCTAAGGAAGTATGGGAAGCTCTCACCAAAATGGTAGAGGGAAGTGCTGATGAGAAAAAGGATAGAAAGGCACTACTCATCTCTCAATATGAAAACTTTCAGAAGAAAGAAGGTGAAAGTGTTGCTGACATGTATGCCAGATTCAGCCTCATAGTGAATGAGTTGAAGACACTTGAAAAGGACATATCTCTCACTGAGATAAATGACAAACTGCTAACTTGCTTCCCTAGCTCTTGGGATTCAAGAATCTGGCCAATTAGAGACTCCATAAGTCAAAGAGAAATTTCAACAGATGTCCTGTTGGGCAAATTAAAATCTTATGAACATCTGTTGAAGACAAGAGCTGAGAAAGAAGAGAAAGAAAAGGCTCCTTCACTCTCAAAAGAAAAGAGTATCGCATTGAAGGCTGTTGAAGGTGAACCCTCTACAAGTGATGAGGAGCTGATCAGTCTACTAGCCAGAAGGTTTAAGAAGTGGATTAAATCAGAAGGATCCAGAGGAAGAGACTCAAAAACCAGGTATAATAAAACACCTACTAAAGAGATTATATGTTACTCTTGCAGGAAACCTGGACATATTGCACCTGAATGTCCTAAGGAGATCAGCAAAAAGAAAGACCTGAAAAGAACAGATCTACAGAAGAAAAAGAAGAAAGAGAAAGGACTCATTGCTCAATCATGGAGTGATTCAGAACCTGAAGAAAGCACCTCATCTGACAATGATCAAGAAGAGACCAAGCTGGAGGAAACCTGTTTGATGGCCACTGAGAAGCCTGATGACACATCTATGGTAAATATACTTGATGATGTAGATTTATCTTCCACTGACTTCAAAAACAATTTCAAAGAATTCTGTTTAAATTTAATCAAATCTGAAAAAGAAATAGATGAACTAAGAAATGAATTAAAAATTCTCAAACAAGTGAATACACAGTATAATAACTATGAGCTCAGTCTAAGACTCTTAGAAAAGGAATTAGACAAAATCTGTACAGAAAACCAAACACTAAGAAATGAGCTAGCAAAAGCAAAGTCCTTTGAAGACTCTCTAAATGGGAGAAATCAGAAGCTCAAGAACATCTCTAAAAATCTTACTAATAGATTTAGACAACTAGAAGATAATACTAACTTAGAACCAAAATCTCAATCACCTAGGAAATCTGTTTGGAGACATCCCATTCACTCCACTAGGGAAGGACATTTGACAGGAGAAAGATCACAGGAAAATCCAGAAACAACCATTGTCTTTAATAAAACTAATCCCATTATATATGAAGGAATCCTAGGAAGATATCCTCAGAAAAAATTTAAACTTGCGTCGAATACTTATCAACGTGCGTCAACCTCTAATCGACGCATACACCAAAGTGCGCCGACTTCTACCCGATGCAACCTCTCTCATGCTTCGACTGAAAGAAAATGCAGAATGGAGAAAGCGTCGACTTCATATCGACGCAACCATAAACCTACGTCGAATACATATCGACGCAACCAATCAGACAGACATCTCTCCTCTACCAAACAGCTGTCTAAATCCATCTCCTTTTACTATGACCACTACTTCTGTAACATCACCAAAGAAAATTGGTATGATAAACCAATGCCTCTAAAGGAGGAAGGATATTCAGAAAAACCCACTTACTCTTTTATTAAATTTCACACTGATGGGAGAAAGGGACCCCAGCTCAGCAGGGTTCAAACTAATGTTTAAAATTTTATGTGCAGATGTATCACATCTCCAGGCTGGTGTGGTACTTGGACAGTGGATGCTCCATGCACATGACAGGATGCAAAAACCTGTTAATCAACTTTGAGGACAGACTTGGACCATCAGTAACTTTTGGAGACTCTAGCTGTGGCCAAACCAAGGGCTTTGGAGATTTCAAAGAAGGGAAAGTCACCTTCAAGAATGTGGCAGTAGTCAAAGGACTAAAGCAGAATCTGATAAGTATAAGTCAGATATGTGAAAATGGTAAGTATGAGGTAAAATTCACCACACTATTCTGCCATATTATTGATATCAAGACTGGTGCCACAGTACTCAATGGAATTAGAAATGGAAAAGTATATGTAGTGGACTTTAGCTCCTCACCCACAGAAGTCTGTTTATTTAACAATATTATTGATAAAAGTGAATTATGGCATAGGAGACTAGGTCATCTAAACTACAAAACAATTAGTAAACTAGCAAAGAATAACCTAGTCAGAGGCTTACCAAATGGTAGGTACTCTAAGGATTCTCCATCCAGACCTTGCCAACTAGGAAAACAAACCAAATCATCCTTCAAACCAATTGGTAAGGATGACTCTCCCAGGGTCCTTTACTTACTACACATGGATCTCTTTGGTCCCATATCCACTCAGAGCTTAGGTGGAAAATCCTATACCCTAGTCATTGTGGATGACTACTCTAGATTCAGCTGGGTATTCTTTCTAAGGGCTAAGTCTGAAACCCACAAGACTCTCTCAAGATTCATAAAACAAATTCAATCTGAACTTAATAGTCAGGTTTCCATAATCAGAAGTGATCATGGGACAGAATTTGAAAATCAGTTTATGAGTAGTTTCTGTGAAGATATAGGTATCAAACAAAGTTTTTCAACCCCTAGAACTCCTCAGCAAAATGGAGTTGCTAAAAGAAAGAATAGAACTTTAATAGAATCAGGAAGGACCTTACTTGTAGAATCAGGTTTGCCAAAAACTTTCTAGGCTTAAGCAGTCAACACTGCCAACTATGTTCTAAATAGAAGCCTAATACACAAAACTAAATCAAAAACTCCATATGAGCTCCTGAAAGGAAAAATACCCATAGTTAAATATTTTAAGATCTTTGGATGTGCTTGTTTTATCCTAAATAATGGAAAAGATCATCTTGTCAAGTTTGACAAGAAATCTGATGATGGAATATTTCTGGGATATTCAGCATCTAGTAAAGCCTATAGGTGCTATAACAAGAGAACTCTTAAAATTGAAGAGTCTATGCACATTATATTTGATGAAACTAACATGTTGTTTAAGGGGGAGGGAACTCCCACCAGCTCTTTTCCACAGGAAAGCAGCAGCATAGAAACACAGCTTGAATAACTGGTTCTAGAGAACACAGATAATGGAAAAGAAAACAAGATAAAGGAATCAAGTGAGGAATCTGAACAAGAACATGAAGAAGATTCAGAAAAGAGCATTCAAAACCAACTCCCATAAGAGAACATGGTTCAGGAAGGCCAGGTGGACATTGATCCTATCACCAATGAGGAAGAAGAACATCTGACAAGTCCAGGCAGGACAAGGGTCAATTTGAAAGATCATCCACAAACTCAAGTAATTGGAGACCCAATACAGGAGTAAGAACAAGACACCAGGTCTCCAATGGGATGATGCTCCAATGCTTCCTATCACAAGTTGAACCAAAGAAGTTTGAGGAAGCAAATTGTGATCCTCACTGGATTATGGCCATGCAAGAAGAACTAGGCCAATTTGAGAGAAACAAAGTATGGAACCTAGTTGAAAGACCAAGAAACTACCCTGTGATTGGTACAAAATGGGTATACAGGAACAAACTAGATTCCACTGGAGTAATTGTCAGGAACAAGGCAAGACTTGTAGCACAAGGATATAGACAAGAAGAAGGGATAGACTACAACCAGACCTTTGCTCCAGTAGCCAGATTAGAGGCAATCAGGCTCTTTCTTGCCTATGCAGCCTTCATGAAGATGAAAGTCTACCAAATGGATGTCAAGAGTGCTTTTCTGAATGGTGATCTTCAAGAAGAGGTATATGTGGAGCAACCACCAGGTTTTGTTAATCCCTCTTCTCCTAACTTTGTTTATAGACTTAACAAAGCAGTATATGGTCTTAAGCAAGCACCTAGAGCTTGGTATGAAACTCTCTCTAATTTTCTTTTAGAAAATTCCTTTGAAAGAGGAAAAGTAGACAAGACACTCTTTACTAGAACCCATAAAAACCAACTCCTCCTTGTTCAAATATATGTAGATGACATCATCTTTAGCTCAACTCATCCTAAACTGTGTAAAAGATTTGCTAATCTAATGCAATCTAAATTTGAAATGAGTAGTATGGGAGAACTCTCATATTTCTTAGGATTACAAGTAAAATAAAGTAGTGAGGGAATCTTCATCTCACAATCCAAATATACTAAAGAGCTAATCAAAAAGTTTGGTATGGAATCAGCATCTACCATGAAAACACCCATGGCAACCAATGCTATTATAGAAAAAGATGATAAAGGAAAATCAGTAGATCAAAAGACTTATAGGGCCATCATAGGATCCCTTCTATATCTAACAGCTAGCAGACCTGATATCATGTTTGCCACTTGCATATGTGCTAGATTTCAGGTTGATCCAAAGGAATCCCATCTCACCTCTATAAAAAGGATTCTTAGATACCTAAAGGGAACCCCCTGAACTAGGACTATGGTACTCAGTAGAAACCAACTTTGAATTAATAGGTTTCTCAGATGCAGATTATGCTGGATGTAGGGTTGATAGAAAAAGCACATCTGGTACCTGCCAATTCCTAGGTGATAGATTGATATCATGGTTTAGTAAGAAACAAACCTCAGTCTCAACCTCAACAGCTGAAGCTGAATACATAGCTGCTGGGAGCTGTTGTTCACAAATCCTGTGGATGCAAAATCAGCTACTTGACTACAAATTGGAAATACATAACTCTAAGATCTATTGTGATAGCTCTAGTGCTATATCCATAGCATCCAACCCAGTCCTTCATAGTAGGACCAAACATATAGAGATCAGACATCACTTCCTTAGAGACAATGTTGAGAAGGGTAAAATAACCTTAGAATATATTCCCACAGACAATCAAAGAGCAGATATCTTCACAAAACCCTTAGATGAAACTAAGCATAACTATTTCATCAACACCTTAGGAATGCTTGATTGTAGTCTGTAACTACCATTGTTAGGAAATCTAAGAAAGTATTTGAAGATGCGTCGAATACATATCGACGCACCCTTGAGAAGAACTCGACGCTGGCGTTGATTTCTTCCCGGCAAAGATACATCGATAACTTATCGACGCTCCATCGAATTGATATCGACGCAGGGCTATGAACACGTCGACAGAACGCTACGTGGACAAATCTCCATGGAGCGTCGACTTTATATCGACACATATGTCGAAATAAATTCGACGTAACGTCGACTTCTGGCTATAATTAGAATCAAATCCTCACTTCCTCTTTTGACGATTGGATTACCTGATATACCTTGATTTCTGTTTCCTTTCTCGACGTTTCACCTCCTTTAAATAATACTTCTTATTTCATAACATATACTCTCCTAAAACCCGCCAAAACTTCGTCTTCTACCTCTCTCTCTCTCTCTCTTTGCAACAATGGCACCAACTCCTGATCAATCCGCCCTCATCAACACGATGAACGATGCTCTCGAACACCTAGTAAGTGATTTCCAGAATCGCCTGAATCACTTCGCCAATGAATGCGCTGCCATGATCAACACCTGTGCAGCCAAACTGGCAACCCTCTCTTCTTCTCTTCCTGAGCTAAATGCTCTCGTTCAAGAACGGCCTCTGTCGCCATAAAGGTTTAAATACTTTGTGCAGGATATAAACCAGGGGGAGAGTTGCTCCAGAAACCCCCCCTTGTCAGGTTATCTATCTCTCTTAAAAGCTCAGGATTAATTTCTTTTTCAACTCTAAACATTATCTCTAAAAGATTACACCAACCTCTTCTCTTATAATAGGCTCCAATCCTCTCCAATCACTCTGACTACACATTCAACAAATACTTTGGAGAGACCTCCTCTTATCACACTGAAGGAGATCATGCTGTGAATTCAGCATTTAGAATTGATGCCCCATATACTCAGGGGGAGCTTCCTGTGGTAAAGAACTCAGGAGTTCAGGGGGAGGAAGAAGCAGCCACCTCTGATGACTGGAAGGGACAGATGTGGACTGATGCACCCCTATGTGAAGAAGAATTTCAGCATCACTCTCCTGGCTTCTCTGCCAGTTACATCAAACTGAAGGCACCTCTACTTGAGGACATCCCTTCAGAAGAGCCTGGAAGAGACAAATCTCTCTCTCCTCCTCTACCTCCACCTAAACTTCCTGCTCTACCTTCATCTCCACCTCTACCTCTACCTCCACCTCAACCTTCTTCTCTACCTCCACTGCTACCTCTACCTCCTCCAATAGCAAAACTCACTAAACAGATCCTATCTAGGCAAAGTCCAGAAGGACGGATGAAAAGGAAAAGAGAAGCCATTCCCTACTGGCAAAACTTCTCCAAAGAAGAAAGGAAAGAGTATGCAAAAGAAAAGAAGTATAGAAAAGCATGTGAGGAAATAAAAAGATTTGAAAAGATGCCTATTATCACTCCTAACAGCCCTGTGAAGGAGTACCATGACCCTGACATGGAAAAGAGGTATAAAGAGATAAGAGAAAGAGAACTGTATGAATATGAAGCAGCTAGGAAAGAAGTGGAAGATAAAAGGAATGCCTGGATGGAAAAGATCAACAAGGGAATGACTAAGGAACAAATTCTTGCTGAATCTTCTATCAGAATTCCAAAGAAGTTGTTTGATATTGAAGCTTATCAAAAGAAAAACCCTCAGGCAGGGATCATTCTAGAAAAAGGTCAAAAACACAAGAAGGGTGTAGGGTGTACAGAAGATACTTACATTCCCTACAAGAAGCCCAACAGAACTGTAAAATTAGACAAGTGGCATGCCTCACCCTGGAAAGGGAAAGGAAAAATGGCTGAGATTCCTGAGAAGCAGCAATCAGAAAAGAAAACAAAATATAGGCCCAAGTTTGATAGCAAGGGACCACCTGAGATCAAGCCTACTGAAAAGAAAGTTCAAAACATTACAATTGAGATGATTGATGAAAAGACAGCAATCATCATCAGCAAAGGCTACTCCATAAATGACACAATCCCTGATGGTGATAAACTATTGGAAAAACTGCATACAATCATC
Organism: Dactylorhiza incarnata; assembly: GCA_033032865.1. Lineage (NCBI taxonomy): Eukaryota > Viridiplantae > Streptophyta > Magnoliopsida > Asparagales > Orchidaceae > Dactylorhiza > Dactylorhiza incarnata. Next base: position 23,731,679 of record JAWHQI010000004.1, read on the forward strand.
AGGAATGTCCAGGAACGACCTGATAGAGCCAGGGGCTACATTTTTGATGTTATTGAAAACTTATCTAGGAAACTTTATTCTGCTTTTGTCAACTTCATGTACAAAAAGAAGTTTCTGGTTTAATTCTTGTGAAAGACAAATACTTGTCATATGCTTTCTTATTCTAATTTCTCTTCTGATTATTTAATATATTTCTTATCTTTACAAATGCTGTGCTGGGTTAATTATATGCTAGTGCAATTTTCCTCTAAATAGGGTTAAGACAAATAGGGGGAGATTGTTGGGAAAATAATTTCTCTTAACCCCTGAAAAAGAGTTGAATATGAATTCTAAGAAAGGAAAATCAAGGTTAAGCAAATATGCGTCGAATAGTATTCGACGCAACGTCGATGTATTATCGATGTTCCTTTCAGAATGAGTCGAAGTGCCTTTAAGAAGAATTTGGCGTATCATATGTCGACGTAGCTCTGATTTCTAGTCGACGTATCTTGAGAAGTCGACGCACCTTCCTTATTCTCCTCTCGACGTCCAGCCAGGACGAATTCGACGCTTACGTCGAATAGTAATCGACGCACGTCGATTTCTATGTTTAATTCAAAATCGCTAGATCTCTTTCCTTCTTTTATAAATCTGATTTATATGGAATCAATTTATTCTTTATAGCCGTTCTGAATCATTCTTTCCTAGATTCTTGGCTAAAATTGATTAAACCCTTTATGGACATTATTTGAAATCAGATTGAATACTTTCCTTCTATGGATATACTTGTTATGGAAATTTCTCTTTGTTTCTAATACTCTGCCTGCTAATTGATTATTCTCCTATAGTGTTATTTTAATGAACAGAGCTATATATAATAAGGTGGTCGGCAGAGAGCATAACAAGTGATTCACCATTTTACATTTGAAAAAGAGGAAGAGCTCCCAAGTGAAAAGAGTAAATTGAGAAATAGTGTTGCAGCAAAGAACAAGCTTCCTTCTCCTTCTCACTCTGAAGCCATACTGCTGCAAACTCTGATAGCTCTCACAAAAGAGAGAAAAGGGCTACAATCTCCTTCTCACTATAGAAGAGAGATTTCATTCACTACTTCTTGTGCTTTCAATCTTCTTGCTAGGAAGAAGATTCCTTCTTGTCTTTATATTATCTCTCTTTCTTCTTTACCTTTATTTTCACATATTGTAAAAGAGTTTTTAGAATCTCTCTTCAAAAAATTCAGTTGTACTGGTTCTAAGAGTCTCCTTTTCAAAAGACTCAGTTGGTTCAAAGAGTCTCCTTGTCAAAAGACTCAGGGTGGTTCTAAGAGTCTCCTTATCAAAAGACTCAGTACAAGATAGTGAATTTCCTACCAAGGGGGTAGAAGAGTGGACTACCCAAAGTTTGGGGAACCACTATATTTCCTTGTGTTGTGCTGAGATTTCTTTTCTTGCATTTATTTTCTTTACTTCTTTAATTCTTGTTGGTGTGTGTGAAGCTCTAATCTGTGATCACTACACCCATATATATATAATTATTAACTTTGCACAAAAATACTTTAAATATCTATTCACCCCCCCCCCCTCTATAGAATTCTAGTGAGGTTAACTGTGCACTTTCAGAACAGTATTCTCAGCGGAGAAGAAGAAGATTAAGTAGAGAGCAAGCATCAAGTTCTCTCTGAAGAATCAGTCATCATCATCGACTGAAAAGTAGCTGATCAATACCAGACAAAAGAAGCGAAGGCTGAAGAAGATCCGGTGCTGAATCTCCAGATCAAGAAGAATCTTCTTCAACCTAAAGAAGCCAATCTTCATCAGGCTAAAGTCGCCAATCACCATCAGGCAAAAGTAACAGTTTTTCTTACTGTAATCTTTGTAATGGCTTGCGGGCCTATTTGTCCAGCTTGAGGGTTGGAGACCTGTGAGGCTTGAGGGCCAGGGTAGAGGCTAGACTTGCGGGTCTGGCTAGGTAAGGCTTGCGGGCCTATTTGTCAAGCTTGAGGGCTTGAGACCTGTGAGGCTTGAGGGTCAGGGCAGAGGCTAGACTTGCGGGTCTGGCTAGGTAGGGCTTGAGGGCCTGAGTGTCGAGCTTGTGGGCTCGGGGGCAGTAGGGGCTTGCGGGCCTAGGCTGTTGGGACTTGCGGGTCCGTGTTGTAAGGCTTGAGGGCCTGAAGATTTGGTGGAGTTTGCCGAGCCTAGCACACTGCTGAGTAGGCGCAGAGGGACAGAGGACTACTCAAGACACACGGTCTTGAGGAACCTCTATAGATCGTTGTGTGTTTTCTGCGTTGTGCTTTCTATTTTATAGATCTATTAACCAGAATTCAAGAACACCTAAAAGGGGATAATATAATTAGTAAAACCTATTCACCTCCCCCCCCCCCCCCCCCTCTAGGTGATAAAGTTGACACCCAATAAACAACAACTGTGTTTGCAGGTTCTTAGTCTGTTTGCAGCGGACTCAGTTGATCACGCGACCTTAAGCGTTCAGGTGGTCTTGAGTGCAGTCTTGCAGCAGTGAGCAGTTCCTCTTCAAGTGTTCGCGGGATACTTCTGTGATCTTAAGCATGTGCGGTCTGGGCAATCAGGAAGTGCGAACAGTTTGGTTTCAGCAGTTGCAATAAAGTGTAGTTCGTGCGGTCTGAGTTTTCAGCGGTCTGGCAGTTCACTGGTCGGCGACCTGTCCTGTTCGCGCAGTCGAAGGGAAGTCGGCGATCTTGCTAAGTTTGGGTGGTCTCAGTTTTCTGGTCGCCAGATATTTGTGTTGCTTGTTCTTATCTATGTTTGCTCTTATAAATCATGTCTCGCTATGTATGCAATGCATTGTAATAAGATAATAGTCAATTGAGATTCTCTTGCCTTCATTATCACTGGTTAACTGTTGTGAATTTGAATTGAAGTCTTCTGTTGTTGTCTTCGATCCATATCTGAAATTTTAACAGTGCGGTTGCATGGGATTCCAAAGACCATTGTTAGTGATCGTGATAGGCGGTTCACATCCAAGGATTGGAGGTTAGTGCAGAGAAGTTTGCTCACAAAGATCAAGTTTAGTATCGCATTCCATCCGCAAACCGATGGTCAAACGGAGAGAACGAATTGTACGTTGGAGTGCATGTTGAGGATGTGTGTTCTCGATTTTGGTAAGAGTTGAGAAGACCACCTTTTCATGGTGGAGTTTGCCTATAACAATAGTTTCCAGGCGAGTATCAAGATGGCGCCATACGAGGCTTTGTATGGAAGGCAGTGTCAAACGTCGATGTCTTGGATAGATGCGGGAGACACTCAGCTTGTAGGAAAAGAAGTGGTGGCAGACGCTTGTGAGTTGGTGCGAACGATCCAGGAGCGCATGAAGATTGCTCGGGATCGGCATGCAAAGAATTTTAATGCGCACCATAGAAGTGTGGAGTTTGCAGTGGGCGACATGGTCTACTTTAAGATCAAGTCGTTCAAAGGCATTTCGCGAATTCGGAGACTCAAGAAGTTGAGTCTGGGGTATTTGGGTCCATTCGAGGTTATGGAGCGCGTAGGCGAAGCAGCCTATCGGTTGGAGTTGTCCATGGAATTAAGTGGATTGCATGAGATTTGCCATGTCTCGGTGCTGAGGAAAGCTCTGCTGGAGTCAAAAGATATAGTTTGGTCTACGGCAGTTCCAGTAAACGAAGATCTGAGGATGATAGTTTGACCGGTTTGCGTGGAGGAATCAGGAGTCCGACGGTTGCGGAATAAAGCGTTCAAGCTGGTAAAAATGCATTGGAATAATTACGGGCGAGACGAATTCTAGTGGGAGAGCGAGCAAATAATACGGGAAGACATCCCAGAACTGTTTGTGTCAGGTATGTGATTTAAGGCTATTTTTAAATATTAAATTTCGAGGACGAAATTCTTTTAAGGGGGTGGAGTTGTAACACCCCAAGTTTCGCTAAGTGCGGGGATGGAATACCCAAGGCTAAGTGCATATTTTCTGTAGTTGGGAGCTAACGCCAAGCGGTAGGTACTACCACTGGCGGTAGCTGTCTCAACGAGACGTCGAGACGGCTTCGTCGAGAGGCTTCATTGAGAGGTTTCATCGAGAAGGTTTTGTCAAGAGGTTAGCATGGCGCGGTAGAGATACTGTCGGCGGTAGGTTCATCGTATGTCGCAGTAGCATCGAGAAGGGTTTGTCGAGACGATAGAGTCAAAAGGGTTCGTCGAGACGTTAGCGCAGCGCGGTAGCGCTACCGCCGCACGGTAACTTATGGGAACAGATCCATAAGCAACATTTTTTGGGCATCTGATCTTCTTAGATCTTGATCTAAAGACTTAGATAGGTTCGTCTGAAAGTCCTAAATAGGGCAGAGGAGTTCTCTTCTCTTTTTTTCAAGTCCTTTGTGATTTTGGGGGCTAAGGTGAGAGGGAGAGCATGGAGGAAGAAGAAGGGCAAGATTCGTCATTGTTGGAGCATCGGAGCTCGGTTCGTCGATTCGAAACTAGATCCATGGAGAAGACTCGAAAGCGCTTATTTCTATATGTTTCTTTCAACTGATCCATGGCAAGGACTTACTTTGCCTTCTCTTTTTCTCAAATTTGTGGCACCGGATCTCTCAAATGAGAGGGGTTTGGGTCACTTTAGTTTAAGAGGAACTATCGGGTTGATTGAGTTCATCCCCGACATTATTTTTGCATTAAATATCCGCTCCGTTAGCGGATTAGGCATTGTGGGTGAAGCCGAAATCGCGATTGGTGGTCCGATTCAGTGATGTTGCATAACGTGCATTTTATGGATTTTGCTAGAGATCCGATTGCGGCAAAAACGTCGTGTGATGCCCCTTTATGTTTCGTGTGAGAACGAACGTTGGTTCAGAAAGGAAAATATTGTGCATGGTGAATGGCTTAAGATGTCGCTTGTGTATATGAAGGCGTGACTTTGTCTTTGTGGTCGGCTGGCTAGCCCGTGAATGTTGGGATTCATGTGTGGAGAGTGTCCCGGTAAGACAAGTCCCCTTTTGTGCTAACTGACGAGAATAAGTAAGTTGATGCGCCCGATGGCATTGTGGACCATGTGCAGGTGAGGTCTCAACAGAGTTCTTGGCTTTTGGCTTGGTAATTGTGGAGAGAACAAGTAAATTGATCCGCACGTTGGCATTGTGGGCCTTGTGCGGGTCAACAGAGTTCTTGGCCTTGGATTTGCATGCCCCTGGGGAAATGATGAGTACCCTTTGATTGTTATGAAATGATGATGTGTGATGATATGTTAGAAGCATACACGACATAGGGTGCCTTGGGTGAAACCCAATTTTGCATATATGCTGCATTGTTAGGCCTCTTACTTTAATTGCTCAACATAGAAACGTGCATGTCTGTTGTTTTTATGTTATTATGGTTTATTACATTTGCATACGAAGTGTTGAATTGCAGGGTGATTTAGTTCACCGGGGTACGCTAGGACGACCGGGAGGATGGGTGTTGTTACATCGTTTTTGGTCAGCCAAAGCTGACCCTCGTTATACCGTTCTTTGTGTATTGGATGCAGGGCAAGAATCGCAGGCTGGACCCAGCTCGCCGGCCAAAAGGGCCTAAGCCTCATGAAGTGTATCTATTCCTGTTTTCTTGTTTGTTTATGTTGACTTTACTTTGTTTCGGCTTGCAAGCCGAGGTAGCATAGGAATGCTATTACCTTGTAGATATTTTATGTGCTATGGATGATGACTTGAGCGTTAGTTTTGTAAGGCCTTAAGGTCGTGGTACTATTATGTAGATGTGGACAACTTCCATGTTTCTTGTTAATGTTTCCGCTGTGTTTGTTCTGAGTTTTGAGTTTGGTAGAATCTATATCATCTTTTAATACTAAAGCTGTGATGACTATATGTTATGGGTTCCCGGCCAGACCTATATTATATGGTCATTACAGGGGAGGCGTTACATCTGTGTCGAACACCAGTTGATGTTGCGTTGAGTTCAACTTTCATCAGTACTTCGAATCTTTCTTGACGCAATATCTCAATCTCCTCAACGCCATTTGATTTTGAACAAATCAAAGCATACATCGATTTGGACTTTTGTCATTGTGTCGATACATAGTCGACGTTGCGTCAACTATCAATCAAATGAAGAGTCAGGTGCCAGTCTGAGTTACCTTTTTTTAAAGTTGCTTTGACTTCCAATCGAAGTTGCGTCGACTGCATTTTGATGCGGGTTTAACTCAACTAATTTTTGGTCTCCTTTTGACTAAGCTTTGACACCATAAGGTGAATATGCCATCCTAGGACATTTAAAGACCAACTTACCCACAATATACAACTTGAGTAATAATTCATAGAGAATGAAATCACTTTTACATAATTTGTAAGATAAATCATGAGGGTATTTTTCCCAGCGTATTGGAACAGATTCAACATGAGCACAAATGCCTGGCATGCTTGTATGATGAGCTTCAACGTGATATCCTAGTAAATGTCCCCAATTCTATCGTTGTTCACCCATTGGCAGCTGGTGGAAGTGATGTTTTCTAGTATCTGCATCATTTTGTGTAGAGGTTTACTTAAAATGCCCCCTCCCACAACAACATCAAAAACCGGTTGAAATGAGGTAGATACTCCAAAATAGAATATTTGAGCCAGGGTGGGCTCAGGTACACAATTATGTGGGTAAGGCGTTGCATTCCCTTGATTCTCTGTCATGCTTCTGCAAGTATCCCATGACTTTCCTATCAAAATTTGACAATATCTCGGCGAAATCAATAAATCTAGTGGGGGAAAAGAATTTTGCAAGAAACTTATGCTCCAACTACCCCCATGTCGATATAGAATTTGCAGGAAGTGTGGTAATTCAGGCTTTTTGCCACATAGTGAATATGGGAATAGTCGTAACTTGGTTTTATCGTTCCGCATACTCAAGTAGTTGAATGTGCCACAAATTTTGAGGAAATTATGTATGTGCCGATTTGCGTAATTTTTAGGTAATCTGCTAAATCGAACTAACATCTGCATGAGTTGGATGAGTTCAAATTTGATTTCAAAATAGCTAGCATTGTCGGTTAACTGAGTGAACGACGATGAATTTATTATCTCCGACATATAATATTCTGACATGATTACCTATATTGCATCATGCATATTAAAAATTATATATATACAATATAATATAAAGTTGACGAAAAACGACAAAAGTTAAAATGTAAGAAAAATAAAGGCAAAATGCCTAGAATATATAAAATCTCGTACCTTATAATCTCAAAATATCACTATGTTCCCCGACAATGACGCCCAAAACTTGACCGGTATCAAGAGCGACAGCAAATCCCATAGGATATTCGTTGGCAAAATAATAAAGTGAAATGTAAATATCGAGTATCGAATCTTGAGGAGCGCGGAGTGGAGATCGCTAAGAGGCGAACATCTCAACTATGTAGATGAATCAATTATGGGGGATTATTGATTATCACTAAAGCAAGTGAATAAAAATCCTAAACTACAATCACATTCATCAGCAAGAAATTAATTCCACACATAACATATTATTGAATAACATCAAAAATCAAAACTATGATGAAATTCATATCACAGTACATGATTACAATATCATCCAACACACAAACCATCCATCCATAAATGATTAAGAGAAAGACATATATCCACTCTAACTTGGCGAGAGAATAGAAGAACAATACAGACAATGCAAAAGAATTTGCCTCGGTTACCAAGGAATGACTCGGGTTCATCAATCAGGGCCTCCTTGCGATCCTTGGTTGTGCGGGGTCGAAAGAGCGTTGTCACCAACTCTCTAGTATTACACATCTTCTCTTGGGGTTTGCACAATCCACATTCCTCCTTCGTTCTATTAATAATGATAAGGGAAAGCTTTGAAATCCTCTCCTTTGAAGCATGGGATGATGTGGAAGCACCTAGGGCAGAGCCCCGCCTGGAAGAGGTGATAACAAAGTGAAAAAAAAAAGCGAAAGATTCATCCGCGATTGTTAAAACAACTATCATGCATGAAGGCTAATACGATGAGCGAGAAAATTAAACAAGGACGCAAATGATTTATATTATACGCAACCCATTATGCGCTCATCGCACGGTCGTGCGAGAAGAGATCTCCAAGGCTTCTCTTTTTTTCACCTCTAGGGTCTATAAATAGAACCCCAAGACTTCTCTTTTTTCCATCCTTTTATCCTCCTCCTTCCTCTTCCTCTTGAAGATTTCCATCTTAGAAGACGCCCTTGAAAGAACCTTCAAGCACTTCGAAGATGCATGAAGACCTTCATCCTCCATCGAAGATCTCTTTCCTCTTCGAATATCTCTTTCGAAGATCTCCTTCATCTTCGAAGATCTCCTTCCTCTTCCTCTTGAAGATCACCTTCATCTTCAAAGATGCCCTTAAAGAATCTCCAAGAACTTCGAAGATGGACGAATTTCTTCATCCTCCTTTTAAGATCTCCCTCGCGTTCAAAGATCTTCGAGCACCTTGAAGATCTTTCGAAGGCCTTCTTTCGCTCTCATGACAACTCTAAGGGCACCTCCGCGCGCTCCGCTCCAAGCGCACCTCCTTGCGCTCCTCTCCAAGTGCGCCTCTGTGTGCTCCCCTACAAGCATGCCTCCGCGCGCTCCCCTCCAAGCATGCCTCTGTGCACTCCACTCTCAAGACCGCTCCAAGTGTGCCTCCATGCGCTTTGCTCTTAAGATCGCTCTAAGCATACCCCCCACATACGCAACAACAAGCGTGTCAGCCACCAGCAAGACCAGTACTGTACAACCCTGTATTCGCCGAGTAGGTTCTTGAGCCAAGAGGCATTTCAGAGTATCATTTCTCCGCGAGGTACCCCAGTTAGGGTGCTCGCCGAGACCAGCAGGTTGCTCGCCGAGACCCGCGAGGTACCCCAGTTAGGGGGCTCGCCGAGACCAGCAGGGGGCTCGCCGAGACCAGCAGGGTGCTCGCCGAGACCCGCGAGGTACCCCAGTTAGGGGGCTTGCCGAGAACAGCAGGGTGCTCGCCGAGACCCGCGAGGTACCCCAGTTAGGGGGCTCGCCGAGACCAGCAGGGTGCTCGCCGAGACCCGCAAGGTACCCCAGTTAGGGGGGTCGCTGAGACCAGCAGGGTGCTCGCCGAGACCCGCGAGGTACCCCAGCTAGGGGGCTCGCCGAGACCAGCAGGGTGCTCGCCGAGACCCGCGAGGTACCCCAGTTAGGGGGCTCGCCGAGACCAGCAGGGTGCTCGTCGAGACCCGCGAGGTACCCCAGTTAGGGGGATCGCCGAGACCAGCAGGGTTTTCGCCGAGACCCGCGAGGTACCCCAGTTAGGGGGCTCGCCGAGACCAGCAGGGTGCTCGCCGAGACCCGCGAGGTACCCCAGTTAGGGGGCTCACCGAGACCACCAGGGTGCTCGCCGAGACCCGCGAGGTACCCCAGTTAGGGGGCTCGCCGAGACCCGCAGGGTGCTCGCCGAGACCCGCGAGGTACCCCAGTTAGGGGGCTCGCCGAGACCAGCAGGGTGCTCACTGAGACCCGCGAGGTACCCCCTCTCGCCCAGTTCCGGGGGGAGGGGTCGGTCTGCGTTTAGCGTTCCAGAACAGCGGGATTTGGCTATCTGCAGCCCAATCCGAGGGTATTTTAGTGATTCCGCGGGCCAGTTTTTGGTTATTTGCAGCCCAAATCCAGAAATCCTATAAATAGGACCAGGGGGCACCATTTGGAGGCAAACTTATCCTAGGCTAGCTCTCTCTCCCTCTCCCTCCCTAGGTCTCTCTCTAGTGGGGTGAGGAGAGCCTCCAGTGGTGCCCAAGCCCGGCATTGGCTTGGGAGGGGAGGCGCTCTAAGGATCTTCCGGGTAAGTGGTGGGACCTCCACGCTGAGCCCTTGGTCCAGTTCATGGTGCCTCAACCTTCAACTTAGAGCTCTCCCTTGAGGGGAGTAAGTGTTGGTCGCCCCTCAGCTTGCTGAGGGCCCTGAACTCCACAGAGACCGAGGCTTGTTCACCAAGTTGTCGGTTTCAACATTTTGGTGCGGTGAGCGTGGAGTGTGACCGATTCAAGAAACTCTCAAGATGAGCTCCATGGACGGAGGTGGAGGAAGTTCCGACCCGGGTCACTCGCAAACCCCGGTGGCTGGGGTGACGTTGAAGATGTTTGAAAATCTCAAGCGGGAGGTCACGCAGACCTTGCAGGTAGCTTTCGCAACGATAAGCGAAGGCAGGAGAGAAAGTGGTCTGGAGGCCTCACCTCAGCAGGTGGGCGAGAGCATGCTCGACCCCGACTCGCCGAGACCCAAGTGGGCGGGTGGGGAGGTCCTCGACCCCCACCCGCCGAGACCCAAATGGGCGGGTGGGGAGGTCCTCGACCCCCACCCGCCAAGACCCAAGTGGGCGGGTGGGAAGTCCTCGACCCCCACCCGCCGAGACCCAAGTGGGCGGGTGGGGAGGTCCTCGACCCCCACCCGCCGAGACCCAAGTGGGCGGGTGGGGAGGTCCTCGACCCCCACCCGCCGAGACCCAAGTGGGCGCGTGGGGAGGTCCTCGACCCCCACCCGCCGAGACCCAAGTGGGCGGGTGGGGAGGTCTTCGACCCACACCCGCCGAGACCCAAGTGGGCGGGTGGGGAGGTCCTCGACCCCCACCCGCCGAAACCCAAGTGGGCGCGTGGGGAGGTCCTCGACCCCCACCCGCCGAGACCCAAGTGGGCGGGTGGGGAGGTCCTCGACCCCCACAAGCCGAGACCCAAGTGGGCGCGTGGGGAGGTCCTCGACCCCCACCCGCCGAGACCCAAGTGGGCGGGTGGGGAGGTCCTCGACCCCCACCCGCCGAGACCCAAGTGGGCGGGTGGGGAGGTCCTCGACCCCCACCCGCCGAGACCCAAGTGGGCGCGTGGGGAGGTCCTCGACCCCCACCCGCCGAGACCCAAGTGGGCGGGTGGGGAGGTCCTCTACCCCCACCCGCCGAGACCCAAGTGGGCGGGTGGGGAGGTCCTCGACCCCCACCCGCCGAGACCCAAGTGGGCGGGTGGGGAGGTCCTCGACCCCCACCCGCCGAGACCCAAGTGGGCGGGTGGGGAGGTCCTCGACCCCCACCCGCCGAGACCCAAGTGGGCGCGTGGGGAGGTCCTCGACCCCCACCCGCCGAGACCCAAGTGGGCGGGTGGGGAGGTCCTCGACCCCCACCCGCCGAGACCCTCACCCGGTCTCCAAGAAGTTGGTGGATTTGTTTCCAAACTTAGTTTTTTCTTACATACAATATTATGAATAACAAGGTGACAAATTCTTTATGCTGGATTGCCCCGGACGATCCCGCTACCGGGCTCTCACTAGCCGGTGGGTCAGGTTGATCTCGCGGAGAGGCTGGCAAGGTGACAAATTCTTTATGCTGGATTGCCCCGGACGATCCCGCTGCTGGGCTCTCACTAGCCGGTGGGTCAGGTTGATCTCGCGGAGAGGCTGGCAAGGTGACAAATTCTTTATGCCGGATTGCCCCGGACGATCCCGCTGCCGGGCTCTCACTAGCTGGTGGGTCAGGTTGATCTCGCGGAGAGGCTGGCAAGGTGACAAATTCTTTATGCCGGATTGCCCCGGACGATCCCGCTGCCGGGCTCTCACTAGCCGGTGGGTCAGGTTGATCTCGCGGAGAGGCTGGCAAGGTGACAAATTCTTTATGCTGGATTGCCCCGGACGATCCCGCTACCGGACTCTCACTAGCCGGTGGGTCAGGTTGATCTCGCAGAGAGGCTGGCAAGGTGACAAATTCTTTATGCTGGATTGCCCCGGACGATCCCGCTACCAGGCTCTCACTAGCCGGTGGGTCAGGTTGATCTCGCGGAGAGGCTGGCAAGGTGACAAATTCTTTTTGCTGGATTGCCCCGGACGATCCCGCTGCTGGGCTCTCACTAGCCGGTGGGTCAGGTTGATCTCGCGGAGAGGCTGGCAAGGTGACAAATTCTTTTTGCCGGATTTCCCCGGACGATCCCGCTGCTAGGCTCTCACTAGCCGGCAGGGCAGGTTGACCTCCCAGGGGGGGTAAGTGTTGTTCCCCTCAGATGGTTCCACTGACCGGGCTCTCACTAGCCGGCAGGCCAGGTTGACCTCCCAGGGAGGGTAAGTGATGTCCCCCTCAGATGGTTCCGCTGACCGAGCTCTCGCTAGCCGGCAGGACAGGTTGACCTCCCAGGGAGGGTAAGCGATGTTCCCCTCGGATGGTTCCGCTGACCGGGCTCTCACTAGACGGCAGGACAGGTTGACCTCCCAGGGAGGTAAGGGATGTTCCCCCTCGGATGGTTCCACTGACCGGGCTCTCGCTAGCCGGCAGGACAGGTTGACCTCCCAGGGAGGGTAAGTGATGTTCCCCTCGGATGGTTCCGCTGACCGGGCTCTCGCTAGCCGGCAGGACAGGTTGACCTCCCAGGGAGGGTAAGTGATGTTCCCCTCAGATGGTTCCGCTGACCGGGCTCTCGCTAGCCGGCAGGACAGGTTGACCTCCCAGGGAGGGTAAGTGATATTCCCCTCGGATGGTTCCGCTGACCGGGCTCTCGCTAGCCGGCAGGACAGGTTGACCTCCCAGGGAGGGTAAGTGATGTTCCCCTCGGATGGTTCCGCTGACCGGGCTCTTGCTAGCCGGCAGGCCAGGTTGACCTCCCAGGGAGGATAAGTGATGTCCCCCTCGGATGGTTCCGCTGACCGGGCTCTCGCTAGCCGGCAGGATAGGTTGACCTCCCATGGAGGGTAAGCGATGTTCCCCTCGGATGGTTCCGCTGACCGGGCTCTCACTAGACGGCAGGACAGGTTGACCTCCCAGGGAGGTAAGTGTTGTTCCCCTCAGATGGTTCCGCTGACCGGGCTCTCACTAGCCGGCAGGACAGGTTGACCTCCCAGGGAGGGTAGATATTTTTCCCCTCGGATGGTTCCGCTGACCGGGCTCTCTCTAGCCGGCAGGGCAGGTTAACCTCCCAGGGAAGCAGAGTGTTTTTCCCCGAGGAGGGCTCGCCAGCCAGCGGGGTTGGAGGGCCTCTCGGAGAGGCCATATGTTTTACCCAAGATAACTCCGTTAGTCGGATTTCTAACGACACTCGTCGAATATTCAGGGTTGGACATTTCTTTTCGAGCGTGTACCTCGCTCGAAAAGAGCGGGGATTGTGTACAACCCTGTATTCGCCGAATAGGTTCTTGAGCCAAGAGGCATTTCAGAGTATCATTTCTCCGCGAGGTACCCCAGTTAGGGTGCTCGCCGAGACCAGCAGGTTGCTCGTCGAGACCCGCGAGGTACCCTAGTTAGGGGGCTCGCCGAGACCAGAAGGGGGCTCGCCGAGACCAGTAGGGTGCTCGCCGAGACCCGCGAGGTACCCCAGTTAGGGGGCTTGCCGAGAACAGCTGGGTGCTCGCCGAGACCCGCGAGGTACCCCAGTTAGGGGCTCGCCGAGACCAGCAGGGTGCTCGGCGAGACCCGCAAGGTACCCCAGTTAGGGGGCTCGCCGAGACCAGCAGGGTGCTCGCCGAGACCCGCGAGGTACCCCAGTTAGGGGGCTCGCCGAGACCAGCAGGGTGCTCGCTGAGACCCGCGAGGTACCCCAGTTAGGGGGCTCGCCGAGACCAATAGGGTTTTCGCCGAGACCCGCGAGGTACCCCAGTTAGGGGGCTCGCCGAGACCAGCAGGGTGCTCGCCGAGACCCGCGAGGTACCCCAGTTAGGGGGCTCGCCGAGACCAACAGGGTGCTCGCCGAGACCCGCGAGGTACCCCAGTTAGGGGGCTCGCCGAGACCCGCAGGGTGCTCGCCGAGACCCGCGAGGTACCCCAGTTAGGGGGCTCGCCGAGACCAGCAGGGTGCTCGCCGAGACCCGCGAGGTACCCCCTCTCGCCCAGTTCCGGGGGGAGGGGTCGGTCTGCGTTTAGCGTTCCAGAACAGTGGGATTTGGCTATCTGCAGCCCAATCCGAGGGTATTTTGGTGATTCCGCGGGCCAGTTTTTGGTTATTTGCAGCCCAAATCCAGAAATCCTATAAATAGGACCAGGGGGCACCATTTGGAGGCAAACTTATCCTAGGCTAGCTCTCTCTCCCTCTCCCTCCCCAGGTCTCTCTCTAGTGGGGTGAGGAGAGCCTCCAGTGGTGCCCAAGCCCGGCATTGGCTTGGGAGGGGAGGCACTCTAAAGATCTTCCGGGTATGTGGTGGGACCTCCACGCTGAGCCCTTGGTCCAGTTCATGGTGCCTCAACCTTCAACTTAGAGCTCTCCCTTGAGGGGAGTAAGTGTTGGTCGCCCCTCAGCTTGCTGAGGGCCCTGAACTCCACAGAGACCGAGGCTTGTTCACCAAGTTGTCGGTTTCAACAAGTACTCCAAACTCCTCTCGCGCAGTAGGAGACAAGCTGCGGAGACAATGATGGGCAGAGCACATCGATCCAACCTTCAAGCAGCAATCAAAATCTCAAGACCTTAGCATTCCCCTCTATAGCAGACAAAAGACTTAGCTCCGTGAGCGGTGTCTTGTTACCCACAGAGCACCTTTCTCTTAAAAATTGTAACGAGAGGCGGTCTGTCGGCCTAGAGTTCTTCCTTACAACTTTGTACAACAACCAACAAATAATGGAAGTTTTGGCCGACACAGACCCGACCGCGTGGTTTTTCACCTAGTTGACAGGTTTTCCACGTTAAAAAATTGCCTTGTCAGCTTTCCTTTTTCTGTGACTATTTGCACGCTCGAACGCTCCCAGGCTAAGATAGTTCAATTTAGTCTAGTTTACCGGGGCCTTGAGTGGTCCGCAACAGATTGGCGTCATCTGTGGGAAGGAGTTCCACCAAAGCTTGAAGAAAACTCTGAAGATAGTACCCGCTGCACAACAGTACTCATGACTAAAGATCATGGCAGGAAAATCCATCCGCACAAGTGAATAATAAATCACGGGGGGGAGGGGGCATGTTGATTTAGCTCCACTCCACTCACTTATCAGTAAACCCAGAGGAGAGCCCTCTAGTACGAATGTCCAAGACCGCGGGGCCTGTCCTGACGGAGGACCTAAAGCTCAATATTATTGGAACATGGTCTTTCGCATCTCCTAGGTTTGAGAATAACAAATCTTATGTGTATTTGATCTTGTGTGTTTAAGTGTGCAGGAAACAAAGTCCATATGACTCAAGGATAACATAAGAAGGTTGCCCCAAAAATTGAGCCAATAAATCCAACATGCCCACTAGCGCCGGCAGTAGCACCTAGCGCCCGGCGCTAGTGATGATTAGCGCAATCCCGGGAGCACATTTAGAAGGCGCTTACGCTATGCGGTAGCATATAGCACAGGCGGTAGCGCGGAGCACAAGAGGCAGGGTGGAAATGTTTCCTCGGATTGTAGATTCTCCCGCGCAGAATATGTCCTAATATGGGATAGCGCCGACGGTAGCGTTAGCGCGGGCGCTAGCGCCAAGGCTATAAAATGGACCCCTTGTATCCGTCTTCTTCATCCTCTTACGATCCTAAATTCCAAAGCTTCGTGCTACATCATATAGAGGAAGATTCAGAGAGAGACTCCCATAAATCCATGAAGGCTTAAGGAGATCATTGGAGAAGATTTCAACACGCTTCATCACCGTGATGAAAGACCGCATCGACTACGATCATACTCTGCGGGTCTTCGTCTACTTCTCCAAGAGATCCATATAGGGAGTTTATATATTATTGTTGTTATTTGATTTATCCATCTCTTATCAATCGTGTAGTAAATTCGCCTCGTGTTGGCGACTAAGTCTGGGTAGGACTTAGGGCAGAAATTCACCTTGTGTTGGCGACTAGGTCTAGGGTGTAGGTCTAGGGGGTGCTTGAGGCCATATCCGAGGAAGGGTTGGCTAGAGCGGCTTGACGCCGTATCCGGGGAAGTATCGGCTAAAGCCAATCGGTTTGTGGGGATACGAGTCGGTATAGAAAACAAAAAGAGTCTTTCATATTTGGCTTTGATTTCTAGCGTCATTGAAATCGAATTTTGTAATCAATCTTATTAATAATAATCATGTCTCTCTTTGTGTAATAAAATTGATTTGATCTTCATTTCTCTAAATTGTTTATTATCCTCTCCTTTATTATAAAACAATTTAGATCTTTATTCAAAATCACTATTTTAATCTCTTATTATTTCAAGTATTTCAAAATATAATAAAAAGTTTTAAAACCCTTATTCACCCCCCCCCCCCCCTCTAAGGGCGCCTACAGATCCAACAAGTGGAATCAGAGCTAGGTTATTCCAAATCGGCTTAACAATCGGGAACATATGGCGTCTCATGATCTCGCTTCTATTAGTGGGGTAAATTTTTATGAAGAAGAAAAATCACTAGCACCACCTTTATTTAAAGGGACAAACTATAGTGAATGGAAAATTTTAATTGAAAATTTTATTAAAACCTTAGATATCGAAGCATGGAATTTGGCAATAGTAAGACCTACGGATGAATCGAATAAAAAGGAACGTCATCTAAATGCAAAAGCCAAACACTATTTATTTTGTGGTTTATCAAATGAAGTTTTCAAATTGATATATTGTTTTTTAGTGCATACAAAGTATGGAAATTTCTTGAAGAAATGTATGATCTTCGTCTCGCAGGTATGGAACAAACACAGGAAAAAGGACATACAAGCATCCACCATTATTCAAGAAGATCTCTCTCGAAGAAATAACATGGAGATCATGGAAATTAACTTATAAAAAGAGAGCAATACATCAAGAGAAAAAGAAGATGAAAATTCATCTATGATGGAGGAAGGCCTAAAAGATGACGAAGGAACTTCATGTTCACAGTTTGCCTCTTCCAATAGCATTGTAAGAAAGTCTAATTCTTCTTCTTGTGTGATAACTTCTATCTCTAGTTTCAATATACTAAAAATGGTTAAACGTAAGATCAAGAAATTGAAAATTACTAATAAAATTTTACGTTTAGAAAATAAGAGGTTAAAAGCTAATGTTAATTTATAATCTAATTGTGATGTGGTTTCTCCATCTTGCCCTTCAATTGAAAATACAAAACCTTGTTTTGATTGTAATAATATTAAAGAAAAATTCAAGGAACTTGAAAAAGAACTTATTTTTTTAAAAGAACATAATGAAAAATTATCCTTAGAAAATTCATCTTTGAAAAGTGATTGTGCTACATGCCAAAATTATAAAATTGAATTCAAAGAGATGGACAAAACATTTGAAGAATTTAGATATGACTATCAAAAAAATATTGACTCTATTGTCTCTACTCTTAAAAATAGCACAATAGCTTATAATAAAGCTAGGCATAATCTAAAGATCAAGAATGATGAATTAAAATCAAAAATTAACTTGCTTATGAAAATTATAAATACAAATTCTCAATATCAAGCTATATCTAAAAAAAAGTTGAATATGAAGATGAATATCTTAAATAAGACTAATAATACGGGTAAGAAAAACAAAGTGTTGTAAATCAAAATCATCATTATTTACAAAATCATGTTTCTCCCAACTCAAAATTAAAAATTGCACAAATTTTCTATGAACAACACTTTTAATAATCATTACAATCATAATCATCAATATAAAGATTATCACAATGGAAATTTGACATATAAGAATAACATTAAATCAAAGTTTGGATGGAGGCCCAAAATTAAAAATGAAACATTAACTTCACATGAAAGGACCCATTCATCACTAACTACCCACAAACATACACAATATATTTGGGTACCCAAAGGAACCACCACACTTGGTCCTCTTTGGATACCTAAATATCTTATTCATTAGGTATCACCAAATGCATGAAGTAGAATACTTTCAAAATGAAATATACAATTTTCTACTTCATGATATGCTTTAATGTCTTTTAATTTTTCCTTTTGTTTTCTTATTTTTTAAGCTATCATGTAATGGTCATCTTATATATTATTGGAAATATGATTTTATCTCTTAAAACTTAATGAGTTTATAAATCAAATTGATCAAAATTCACAATCATATTTTTTATTTTGATGACCTGTCTCTCTTTCTTATATTCATTGCCTATATATATCATATAGTAGTAATATAAATTGAACTATAAATTTGCTATAAGATATGTTAATTAAATCAAGTTATTAGGTTATTAAGCTCTTTAGCCCTCATCAACCAAATTAGAGAAATAACATGATCTAAAAGAAAGATCAAGATCTAAAAGAAAGCTCAATTATCAATATGTTTTTCTTTGAATTATATGATGACAATTGATATTATAATTACATACCATGGCAGGTGTATTATGTGTGTATTGTGATTTATTTCAAGTTTAGACCTTAGAATCATCTTGATATCAATAAGATCAAATCAAATTGAATCTTCATTTCATTCTAGGTCTATAAATTGAAACACTATCATACTTTGGCATAGCTTTATTCTCAAAACATTGCCACCTAAAGAATATTAGTATCTATGTTAGGTTTTTCTAGGGCATATCCATGTTACTCTCTGCAAAAACATCATCTCGTACTAATCATTCAAATCATGCTTATTTGGCCTATTCGAACTGATATCGTGTGCTTACATTTCCTATCATTTTCAACATACATTATATTGACAAATATAAGCATCAGAAAAATCAAAATGAAGATATAAGAAAATATATATCATGGCATGGTCATCTAATATAATATTTCAAATTTAACTTTGCCCTCTAAAAGCCTAAATGAAGTTTGCAAATCAAATTAAATCAAAAGTAAAAGTCTATTTTTCATTTATAAATGACCAATCTATTATCACTAAAATCATGCATATCTGTTTTGTTCAATCATGTCTTCTTTGTTTGCATATCCTATAATATTAAGCTTAAATGGTTGTGCAAAATTCAAGAATTAAGGTTTAATCAATATGGAGCCCATGTTCTAAAATTTTAACTTCCGCAATGTTTTGTGATTTCTTCTCGTCTCTTCACTTCATTAGACGGGTCTTACATTGCACAAATATAATTAAGCAAAATCGGAAGTGAAATCAAAGAAAATCTAGGCTATATGATTAAAATAAGCACTCTCTGTAAGCTAACGCAGGCGCTAGGACCTAACGTCGGCGCTAGCTCAAGTGTCCGATTTTTTGTAATTTTAAAACTCTAAAAAATCACTAAAAATATTTTATTTTATATGTACAACTCATTTTTGCATTTCTACCTATAATTGATTTTGGAAAAATTAAAATACAAAATTACAAAAGCCAAATTACAAAAAATATCTTTCTTACTTTGGTTATTTTTTTTATTTCTATTTCTATATGCAAAAATCAAATACAAAAATATAAAACAAAAACAAGTATCAAAAAGTATTTTTTTGAACTTAAATTTTCTATTTACATGTATCTTGCGAAAGGGAGATTTGGGCTATCATCCCATCACATCTCCTAGTACCGGGCGAACCCCTCATAGGGTAGACCTCGAGAAGTCCAAGATCAATCTTATGATTTCAAACTTTAAATCAAAATTTATTTTCAAAAATATCAAAAATATTGTGTGGACTTTATTATGAAAATCAAACATGATTTAATCCATCATTTAGACCTTCTACAATATTACAATTCATCCTTTCAAACTACTTTGAACATTGTTTTTACCATGCTTTGATATATCTACTCATATGTGCGCCAATTGTAATGAAAAGGTTGTGTAAAACCAAGCTTAGCATGCCTCTAAGTATGAGTAAATGTTTTATGGTTGATAATGATTTTTATTCACTCACTTATTTTGGCAAAGTCTACATGTGCTTTTAATCTAAGAATGCCTGCTTGTGTATTGTAACTATATAATGAATTAAACTTTGCACAAGTATCTTACCTACACCACCTTTATTTGCACTCTTAATAATTAAGAAAAGTGGTTGTGCTTACAAAATTACATTGGTTTGCAAAACATGTGTATTCGGAGAACTTTGTACAAAAAATAATCATGAAATAAAATTGACAAAGATAACTCCACCAAGCACTACTTGAACCTCTTGATAAGTCTTAATAAGCGTTGTGAGGTTGAGCACCCTGGAAAGATTAGTAAAGTGTCTTGTGCAAACCTTCATTTTTACACCACTTATTCTTAAGTACACCGGATCACAAAAATTATATATATTGAAAAATAAAGTTTGTGATCCCCCAAGCACTACTTTGCACCCTGATAAGTCTTAATGAGCATTATGTGTGCAAAACACCTTGGTAGTTGTACATTTTTTTATGTGCATTGAAGTATGTGGAAGTAAAATTATTTGTATTTTATTGTGCACTTTACTCTACATATGTCTTGTATTTTTGATTAAATAATTTGTTTACTCTATTCAAAATACACTTATGTGCACGTCATTGTCTTTCATAACACTTTTTCTCATGAGTATTGGATCCTAATGCTAAATTATATACTCCTCTTTATTTATAAATGCACTAGATAACCTACCATGCTTTCTACAATGTTTGGTATGTTTTGAATTTATGAATTATAATAACATTGTAGGAGTTTCTCTTTGATATCCTTCTTTCATGCTTAGTTACTTTATTATCAAACTTACAGATTTTAAATGAAAAATGATTTACAAAAACATCTTCCTTTTTAGAAATTTAACTCATATATCTTCTTATGAATCATCATGAATACAAAAAGATGTTTCTTGTATTTCGATAAGTCTTCTGCATCATCACCATATATTTTTTACCTTGCGCTTTCATGCTTATATCAAAGTCTTAAATCTCAAAATTCCTTGTTCAACAAATGATAGACTTGCTTGGTAGAATTTATATTGGTTGTTCTAACACGCATATCATTTTTATACTAAAAACGCTGATTTATTTCTATAAAAAAATTTATGTAGAACACTCCTCCAACAAGTGAAATATTGCTTATAAAAACATCTTCTTATTATTGAATTTCAAATCAAATTGTGTTTTGAGTTCCTAATTGCTAAAAGGATGTTTTTTATTTATTCCAAATTGTTAAGTATTCCACAATGCTAATACTCGGATTTATTAATGGATTTCAATTTAGATATGTGTGCTTTTCTTTAAAAAAATCAAATAAAAATATAAACCCATTGGCTATGAACTTATCATTAGATTCAAAAGCTAAATGTTTCCAATGATTATTATCCCATGATTACATATCTCACCATAGCGGGGGCGTAGGGTTGTAGACATTGTGGATCGGTAGGCGTCCTTAGAGGGGGGTGAATAAGGGTTTTAAAACTTTTTCTTATATTTTGATTATCTTGAAACAATATGTGATTAAGAAGGTGAGAAATCAAACAAATCAAGTGAAATAAAGTAGAGACATGCTTTATTAATATGAAATATAGTTTTACAAAAATTGATTTCTATAACGCTAAAAATCAGTGGCGAATAATAATAAACTCTTTTTGTTTTATATCCCGACTCGCATCCCCACAAACCGGTGGCCCTAGCCTATCCCTCCCCGGATTCGGCCTCAAGCTGCTCTAGCCAATCCAACCCCAGATATGTCCTTGAGCACCTCCTAGACCTAACCTAGATCTAGTCGCCAACACGAGGAGAATTTCAGCCCTAAGTCCTACCCAGACCTAGTTGCCAACAGAGGCGAATTCTCTAACGGTTTACAAAGAAAATGAAATGATAATAATAAAAACTCCCTCTTGAAGAACTTCTGAAGTCGGAGATGATGATCCGTTGTAGGATTAGCATTGTTGAAGCGGACATCATTTGAATTCGGCGTGAAGAAGTCCTCCTTCAGAAATTTGCAGACCTTTGGTGGGAGATCAACATTCGGCCAAATCAGGCTCTGGAATTCTAGCACTCAACCTCTCTCTTTGATGGTTGTGTAAAACGAGAGGAGAGGGGTCCTATTTATAGCCTCAGTGCTAGCGCCTGCGCTAGTGCTACCGTCGGCGCTATCCCAGATTAGGACATATTCGGCGCGGGAGAATCTTCAATCAAAGGAAACATTTTCATCATGCCTTATGTGCTCCACACTACCGCCTGCGTTATCCACTACAGCCTGGCGCTAGATCCTTCTAAATATGCTCCCGGATTGCGCTAATCATCACTAGCGTCGGGCGCTAGTGGGCGTGTTGGATTTGATGGCCCAATTTTGGTGGCAACCTTCTTATGTCATCCTTGAGTCATATGGACTTTGTTTCCTGCACACTTAAACACACAAGATCAAATACACAGGATTTGTTATTCTCAAACCTAGGAAATGCGGAAGACCATGTTCCAACAAACTCCCCCTTTTGATAATAACAAATCCAATAGTGATAAATCAGAGCATTAATATATAAGCATGATGAAACCTACTTGTGTGTGTGTGTGAGAGTGATGACTTAGGATAATTATTGATTTTAGTATTTTGAATTCCTCCCCTTAAATACATGCTCCCCCTAAGTGAATGCTCCCCTACTATATAAGCTATCATCTTAATTTATCATATTTTGATAGCGGATTTTATTTATCATGTTAGTTCTCCCTCTTTTGTTATTAGCAAAAGTGGTTAAGGAAGCAAAACGCAGAAAAGTTTTGATAATAAGATAAATGCATGATCGAGCTTTGAGAGAGAAGGAAAATGATAAGGAGTTTTAGAATAATTTTCATAGAAATAAATCAGAGTTTTTAGCATAAGTATGTTCATAGAAATAAATCAGAACGTTAAAAGGAATAATATAGCATTTACCATGCAAGTTTTAAAAAAATTGAGTTAAGCATGAAAAGAATACAAGGTAAATGTAATGTTGCGGAAGACTTATAAAAATACAATAAACATCTTTGAGCAAGACATGATGATTAAAAAAAATATGAGTGAACGTCCAAAAAATGAAAAAGATGTTTTTTTAAATTATTTTTCTTTGAAATTCTTTACAGATTAGCATGAAGGAACCAAGCATGAAAAAGATGTATGAAATAAAGAGACTACTACACTGTTATTCCAATTCATAAATTCAAAACATACCAAACATTGTAGAGAGCATGCCAGGTTATCTAGTGTATTTCATATATAAAGAGATTAAAGAATGTTAGCATTAGGATCCAATACTCATGAGAAGAAGTGTTATGGAAGATAATGATGTGCACATAAGTGTATTTTGAAGAGAGTGAACAAATGATTTAATCAAAAATACAAGACAAATGTAGAGTAAAGTGCACAATAAAACACAAGTAATTTTACTTCCACAACCATTAAAGCACATAGAAAAGAACAAGTGGTGTAAAGAAAAAATTTATGGTTTGCACAAGACACTTTACTATTCTTTATAAGGTGCTCAACCTCACAATGCTTATGAAGACTTATCAGGAGGTTCAAGTAGTGCTTGGTGGAGTTATCTTTGTTAATTTACTTTATTCATCTTTTTTTTGTACAAAGTTCTCTGAATACACTTGTTTTGCAAACCAATGAAATTTTGAAAGCACACCCACTTGTCTTAATTTTAAGAGTGCAAATGAAAGTGGTGTAAGTAAAACATTTGTGCAATTTTAATTCATTGTACACTAACAATACACAAGTAAGCATTCTTTGATTAAAAACATAAGTAGACTTAGCTAAAAAGTGAGTGAAGAAATATCATTATCAACCATAAAACATTTATGCATACTTAAAGGCATGCTAAGCTTAGGTTCTACACTACTTTTACAATATAATTGATGCATATATTAATAGATATATCAAAGCATGAAAAGAACACTGTTCAAAGTAGTTTGACAAGATAAATTGTAACAATGTAGAAGTTCTAAATGATAGATTAAATTCTGATTGATTCAATAAAGTCCATACAGTTTTTTTGATAATTTTGATGTTTTATATTTTTGTATTTGATTTTCCATTTAGAAGTAGAATTTAAACAAATGAACAAAAAAATATTTTTTTGTAATTTGGCTTTTGTAATTTTGTATTTGGATTTTTCAATAATGAAATAAAGTCAGAAGTGCAAAAATAAATAGTACATATAAACTAATATATTTTTAAGAATTTTTCAAAATTTTAAAATTGCAGAAAAATAGATATGTGCGCTAGCGCCGGCGTTAGCGCTAGCGTGGTAAACAGTACACGATTTTTGATGATTTTGAAAATTTTAATTGTTGATCTTGATTAAGTGTCCCAATAGTAGTTTCATATAGAAATTTTAGAATTTTAGGAGATGTTTTAGATTGTTAAAAATTGCATAATTGCGTTTATGAATGTGTTTTAACTCGAAAGATCTAGGACACCTAACTCAAGTCGTAATAATCGAAATCTTGCATCGGGAAGAGGTTTAGTAAATATGTCAGCGAGTTGAGAGTCCGTACCAATGAAGCTTACTTTTACATGCTCTTTCTTCATGTGATCCCTAATGAAATGATGGTGAACATCTATGTGTTTGGATCTAGAGAGGTGTATGGGATTATTTGCAAGGTCTATGGTACTTTTGTTGTCACATTTAAGGTCAATGTTTTTTAGATGAAATCCAAAATCCTCTAAAGTTTGGCTCATTCATAACGCTTGTGCACAACAACTTCCAAGTGCAATGTATTCAGCCTCTGTGGTGGAGAGTGCAACCGAAGATTCTTTCCTACTAGACCAAGCAACTAATGAGGGTCCTAAAAAGTGACAAATACCGCTAGTGCTTTTTCGATCTAGTGAACAGCCGGCATAATCTGAATCGGAATAGATGTGAAGTGTAACTGAATCATTGTGTGGGTATGATAATCCTAATTTAGATGACCCTAATAGATAATGAAAAATACATTTTACCGCTTTTAAATGAGATTCTTTTGGATTGGCTTGAAAGCGAGCACATAGACATATGGCAAACATTAAATCTGGTCTAGATGCACTTAAGTAAAGAAGAGATCCTATCATTCCTCTATATAAAGTTTGATCAATGGAAATTCCAGATTCATCTTTTCCTAGTTTTAAAGAAGCACTCATAGGAGTAGAAGCTTGTTTAAGATTTTCAAATCCAAATCGTTTAAGCATATCGTGAACATATTTTGTTTGGCAAATAAAGATACCATCAGTTCATTGTGAGATTTGAAAACCAAGAAAATATGATAGTTCTCCTACAAGACTCATTTCAAATTCATTTTTCATTACTAAGACTACTTCATTACACAACTCTTCATTAGTGGCTCCAAAAATGATATCATCAACATATATTTGTAAAATAATTAGATCGTTATTATTATGCTTAATGAAGAGTGTGTTGTCGGCACTTCACATAACATAACCGTGCTTTAACAAAAATGATGTAAGTCTATCATACCAAGCACGGGGCGCTTGTTTTAATCCATAAAGCGCTTTTTCTAATTTGTAAACATGATTTGGAAATTTTTCATTTATAAAACCGGGGGGGTTGTTCTACATAAACTTCTTCTTTTATAAACCCATTTAAAAAGAACTCTTAACATCCATTTGAAATAATTTTATTCTTTTAAAACTCGCAAATGCCAAAAATATTCGTATAGATTCTAAGCGAGCAATGGGTGCAAAAGTTTCCTCAAAATCTACCCCCTCGATTTGAGAAAAACCTTGAGCAACTAAGCGTGCTTTATTTCTGATAATCCTAGATTCACCATCTAATTTATTTTTAAAGATCCATTTTACCGCAATAACAAGATGATTAGATGGTCTATCTACTAGATTCCAAACTTTATTTCTTTCAAATTGATCTAACTCTTCATTCATAGCCAAAAACCAAAATTCGTCATTTAACGCGGTGGAAACATTTTTAGGTTCGATTTCGGAAACAAAGCAAATATTTGAAAATGTTTCATGAAGAGAAGATCGAGTTCTTACCCTAGTTGAAGGTTCCCCAATGACTAGCTCTTTTCGATGATTTTTTGAGAAGTTCAAGACGCTTGGGGACACATATTCATCTTCCTTGGCCTTCTCCTCCTCTTCTTTGGAAGATTCCTCATCGTCGTGCTCCAAAGATGGCATAGGCTCATCATTTGTACCTGTAGGAAGTCTTTCTGCACACAGAATAAATTCATCAAATTTTACATTAATAGACTCTTCAACCTTACTCGATCTTTTGTGAAATATTCTATAGGCTTTACTGGTTGAAGAGTATCCAAGAAATATTCCTTCATCACATTTTTCATCAAATTTTCCTAACGAATCTTTTGTATTAAGAATAAAGCATTTACAACCAAGAACTTTAAAATATGATACGTTAGGTTTCTTTTGATAATATAGTTTATACAGTGTGAGATTTAGAGATGGGCGAAGCATGACTCTATTCATTACATAGCTGATGTGCTTACGGCTTTGGCCCAAAAAGACTTAGGTAATTTATATTTAGATAACATAGTGTGTGCTAGTTTTTGGATTGTCATATTCTTTCTTTCTACAACTCCGTTTTGTTGAGGTGTGTGTGGAGCGGAGAACTCGTGCTTAATACCTAACATTTTACAAAAGATTTAAAATTTTCATTTTCAAATTCTCCTCCATGATCTGAGCGAATGCATTTTATTTTTAAATCAAGTTCATTTTGAATACGAGTACATAATTTTGAGAATTCGCAAAACGCATCAGATTTTGAAGAGAGAAATAATGTCCAACAATATATCAAGAAATCATCTATTAGAACGAAAGTAAATATTCTACCACCAAGACTTGTGGTGTTAACAGGACCAATGAGATCCATATGAATTAATTACAATGGTTTTGAAGTAGAAATTTAGTTTTTGCTTTTAAAAGATGATTTTGTAAATTTTCCTTTTTGGCATGGAGAACATAGTGAAGATAAATTTCCATTCAATTTAGGCAATCCTCTAATCAATTCCTTTTTTGCAAGTTTTAAAATGATATTTGTACTAGCGTGACATAAACGTCTATGCCATAGTTCTAATTCATCATTTTTTGTTATAAAACATTTTATAGATGATTTGGAAAATCATGAAACGAAACTATGTAAACATTGTGAATTCTAGGTGCAGTTAGTAACGCATCTTTTGTTTTAGGATTAAATATTTTGCAAAGATTAGCGGATGATTCAAATAATACATCTAAACCTTTATCACATAGTTGGCTTATAGATATTAAGTTATGTTTTAATCCTTTTACATAAAGAACATTTGAGATAAGATGGGATTTGTTACCCACTGTACTTACTCCCAGGATCCTTCCTTTACCGTTATCACCAAACGTTACGATCCCTCCTTTCTTCTTTTTTAGGCTAAGGAACTTTGCTTTGTTACCCGTCATGTGCTTGGAGCAGCCTGAGTCCAGTTACCACATGTCCTCCGTTTCCTTAGCCTTCCTGCAAATCTAGAAAGAAGATGAGATAAAGATCCGGATACCAAAGAGGTACCACCTGTTAAAAAACTTGAGGTTCGGAGTTGAAGTAAAAAATGCAGAACACTTCACAAAGCTTCCACAAGCGTAGAACACAATGACAATGGGAAGACCGAAAAGTGCTTTGGCATTAACTATCTCTTTATAATTTGAGGTATACATGGCGAGACATGATTCATAAGAATCATGGAGGAGAGAAGCACAAAACACAAAACTACAAGTTGCAGATGACCTGACAAACAGAGATCGCCAGACCGCGCAAATAGACAAGTCGTGCAGTTAACCCCTGAGACCACAAGAACAGAGCAGACCGCACCTGTCAGCCCGCAACCACAGACTGGTCGACCTACTGCTTATTCAACTACTGAAAACACTTGAAGAAGAAACTGCTTTCTGCTGCAGACCGCACTCAAGACCGTCTAGTCTCTTAAGAACGCCTGATCAACTGAGTCCATTGCATAGTCCAAGAACACCTAAACACAGTCCGCTCGGACTGGTTTATTCAAAGCTAGAAGAAGGGAGAATGCTGACCACAAACTGCTAGTCGCAACCTGCGAGCAAACAAATCGGTCAAACAAAATCTCAAAACTCACGACCTCAGAATGAGACCGGCACAATCAAGCCAACTTTAGTCCTTACAGTTCTTCGTTATTAATGATGGGCCCTGCACCCCTATTTATAGGCGAGTAGACGGATGTCTTCACCGCACAAGCGGTCTCACAAGATAGATCGCCCAAGATCAGCAAGGCTAACAGCTTCCTTATTAGACCATTGGTTATATACAAACCGCCCGGTCACCGCGGTCAGCAAAACAGACTGCCCGGTCTTTATTGCAAAAGCAAAGAAGTTCAGTAACCCAGACCGACAAGAATAAGAGGTCAGACCACCCGGTCACTGCAAGAAGACAGACCTACTTGAACATCTGGCCGACTTGAACAAGTCGCCAGAACAACCCGCGCAAGCCGCCCGGACACTTTGCGATCTCCCAGATCAGACCGCCCAGAATAGATCGCCAGAGACAGAACCGGCTAGAGCACCAACGCAGACCACGCAGTCTCTATGGTCTCCAATCTGCAGACCACCTAGCACCATTCCATTTCCACTTCAAAAATTTAACACTCCCCGTTGAAGTGGGAAGTGGAAGTCAGCCCAAGCAAGCACCGCAACCGACCAAATGGTCCCTTCAACAATGGCTTAGTAAATATGTCAGCAACATTCTCCTTGCTCTGCACATGCTCCACAGTCAGAGATCCTTCCAACACCTTCTCATGAATGAAATGGTGATGAAACTCTATGTGCTTTGTACGCGCGTGACAAACTGGATTGTTCACAAGTTTGAGAGCACTCTCATTGTCACCACGTAGCATAGTAGGACCTCGCACCTCCCTATGAATGTCCTCCATAAGCCTCCTAAGCCAGATGGCTTCCTGAGCTGCCAAAACCGAAGCTTTGTACTCCGCTTTAGTGGTAGAGACAGACACAGAATCCTGCTTCTTACTGCACCATGATATAGTTGTAGAGCCTGTCATAAAGACATATCCAGATGTCGATCTCCGATCATCCGAATCTCTTCCATAATCAGCATCCATGTACCCGTGCAAGCAAAAGCCTGAATCTCTCCTATAGAAGAGACCCAAATCCGATGTGGATTTGACTTACTTCAAGATAATCCTAGCCGCCACAAGATGAGGTTTCTGAGGCTCTGCCATAAACCGACTCACCCTGCCAACTGCATAAGCAATATCTGGCCTCGTGATCGTCAAGTATATCAGACTTCCAACCAAATCCCGGGACACCAAAGGATCGATAAGAACCTTCCCTTCATCTCATCGAAGAAGAACTCCAACCTCCAGTGGAGTAGATCTGCTCTTCCCCCCTTCCATGCCGAACCTCTTCACAATTCGATCCACATAGCCTTTTGGGGAAACAAGCATACCGCTCTCTTTCCTCTCCACTTCAAGCCCAAGGAAATGGTGGAGCTCACCCAAATCCTTCATCTCGAATCTGATAGCTAGCTCAGCGCGATGCCTAGCTACCTCCACTTCAGATTTCCCCATGATGATCATATCGTCAACGTACAGCAGAACCAAGACCTGAAGCTCCCCCGTCTTCTTTACGAATGGGCTTGAATCTGAATCAAAAGCAAAATATCCGCATAACTGGAGGTATTCTGTGATCTTCCTGTACCACGCCCGAGGCGCTTGCTTCAAGTCATAAAGAGCCTTCTTGAGCTTGCAAACATATCTTGGGTGCTCTTCGGATACATAACCAGGTGGCTGATCCATGAAGATATCCTTGTCAATCTCGCCATATAAGAAAGCGTTCTTCACGTCGAGTTGCCAAATCTTCCACCCTTAACAAGCTGCCAATGCGATCACCACACGGACCGAAGTCATCTTGGCAACGGGACCAAATATTTCTTCATAATCCTCCCCATACTTCTGAGAGAAACCTCGAGATATAAGACGAGCCTTATATCACTCAATACTTCCATCAACCTTCTTCTTTAGTTTGAAAGCCCACTTGCAAGTCACCGGAATAACTCCCTCAACCTTAGGCAGCATGTCCCAAGTCTCATTTTTCATGAGGGCATCCATCTCTTCATCCATGGCTCCTTCCCACTCCTTGACTCCAACGGCATTTTCAAAATAAGATGGCTCTCTCTCATCCAGGGGACCTGCAAAGAAACATGAGACAAAGCTCACCAAGTTTCCACCCGTATACCGATCTGGTGGAATAATGGTCCTCTTGGACCTCCTCAGAGCTTGACTCTGAACCACCTCTTCAACTACAGTTTCTGGACTAGCTCTCCTTTCAGGTAAACATGGAGCATCGCTCCCCCTGCTTCCAGAACCTGAAGCACCTGACCCAGAGCTAGAAATACCTGGAGCACCTGGAGAAACAGGCAACTCCACCAGTACTTCCCTTGCAGCTTCCTCTGGTCTACCATCTACCCTGCTTCCTTGTAACTCTACAGAAGAGCTACTTTGGTATGACATCAGCTTGTCAAATACCACATCCCTAGAGACCACATATCTCCATGTCTCGGGATCCATGCATCTCCACCCTTTCTTTCGGTCATCATAACCGACGAAGACTAGTTTCCTTGCCTTTGCATCTAGCTTCGTTCGAAGGGCATCCGGAACATGCACGTAGCAGGTAGAACCAAACACTCGAAAGTGTTTCATGCTTGGCTTCTCCTTGAACATCAACTCATGAGGAGTCTTCATGTTGATGGGACTGAGAGGCATTCGGTTGATAACATAGGCCGCACAAGACATTCCCTCTGCCCATAAGGACTTTGGGATACTCTTGGCATGGAGCCAACATTTGCAGGTCTCCGTTAGATGACAGATCTTCCGCTCTGCAACTCCGTTCTGTTGTGAAGTGTGAGCACAAGAAAGCTCTCTTTGGATGTCATGCTTCCTGCAGAAGTTAAAGAACGCCTTGGAGGTGAATTGCCCTCCATTGTCAATTCTGAACCTCTTGACCCGCAGGTTGAGCCGACCTTCCACCAGCTCCTTGAACGCCACAAACCTCTCGAACGCCTCTGACTTATCCTTCATAAAATATACCCAAGTATATCTGGTGAAGTCATCAACCAAAATCAGCACATACCTGCTACCTCCAAGACTGGCAGTGTTGGTAGGTCCAAACAGATCACCATGTATACACTCCAATGGTGCTTTGCATCTGCTTTGTGATTTGTCAAATGGAAGACATTGAGCCTTATCAAACTGACAACCTACATAAACATGACCATCTCTGAAAGATGACAAGCTAGGCAGACCTTTCACCGGGCCTCTTCCAGCCATGGCCTTTAACTTATCCATCCCAACATGCCCAAGCCTTTCATGCTAGATAGCGGCGTTGTCGTTAGCCCTCATCTTAACAACATAAGAACTTGTTGAAAGAACAAACAAGTCCTTCACACGTCTCCCAACATGAGTGACCTCAGCTTTTACAGCTGAAATATTTCGGAGAAATTTCACTTCTGTTAGACCAAACAGAACGTGATAGCTAGCATCCACAGTATTGGTCACCGAGAAGAGGTTCTTCTTCATTCCCGGAACATGATAGACACTCTTCAATGTAAGAGTACCTCTATCATCATTCAATGAAACCACACCCTCCTTCTCAATTGCATGTATAGTATCATCAGCCATAATGATTGCGTCATTACCTGTATATGCTCGCAATGAGAAGAACTTCGACTCATCCCCGGTGAGGTGATGATCACACCTAGAGTTCTCTATCCAATCATTCTGATAGTTGATGGAAGCCATAGCCCGAACACATGTGCCCGTCATGAATGCACCTCCCCCACCCCAACTACCTTCAGAATTGGAACCAGCCTCCTCCTTTCCTGCAGCATGCCCTGGCTGAAGATTGACTTGGCAGTCTCTCTTGAAGTGACCAAGCTTGTTGCACCTAAAACATCTAGGTCCTTCCTTCTTCTTCCCATCACGCTTAGGAGCATAGCTCCTCTCCTGCTGATATGAAGTAGATGGACCATCATCTCCAGATGAATTCTTCTTCTTGTCCCATCTCTTCTTCTTGCCGGAGATGAGAACCTCACCTTCTCCCCCAGAGACAGACATCTCAGCCATTTGCTTAGCCAAACTCTCTTGCAAAGCAAGTAAGTTCTCTTGCAAAGCTGATTGGCCCAGCCTTGAGCAGAAGTGACAAAGGCCACATACTCCCTCCGCAAGCCACGGATTATGTGCCTCTTCAGCTTAGCTTCAGAGATAGGCTCATCCGGGTCCAATGCCGATATATCTGCACAAAGGTTCTTCATTTTAAAGAAGAATGTTGAGATAGACAAATCTCCCTGAGTTGCTAGTGCCTACTCATTCTCCAAGAATTGTAGCCTAGCTACATTCTTCTTATTGAACAAGCCATCCAAGGCTGTCTAAATTTCAGCAGCTGACCTACATCCGATGATTTGATCAAAAAGCTCTGGAATGATAGCTCTCTTGAGAGTGAACTCCGCCTTAGCATTCGTTCTCTTCCAAGCCTTCACGAGCTCAGCATTCCCTTCAGCAGGAATAAGAGCTTGTCTTGCTTCTCCTCCTACAACCTCCCACAAATCCTCGCCAAGAAGATAGCTCTCCATGCAAGACTTCCACTTCTTAAAGTTAGTCTACGTAAGGAGCTCAATACCAAGACCTCTAACATATCCTCCTTCCATTGATATCCCACTGGTTGCTAACCACCTTGAGGAACCTGAGAGAAGTAACAACAACTACTACTCAGCAACCTACCTCTGATACCATGTTAAAAAACTTGAGGTCCGGAGTTGAAGTAAAAAATGCAGAACACTTCACAAACTTTCCACAAGCGTAGCAACATAATGACAATGGGAAAATGGAATAGTGCTTTGGCATTAACTATCTCTTTATAATTTGAGGTATACATGGCGAGACATGATTCATAAGAAACACGGAGGAGTTAAGCACAAAACACAAAACTACAAACTGCAGACAACCTGACAAATAGAGATCTCCAGACTGTGCGAACAGACAAGCTGTGCGGTTAACCCCTGAGACCGCGCAAACAGAGCAGACCGCACCTGTCAGCCCGCAACCATAGAACGCTCGACCTGCTGCTTATTTAACTGCTGAAAACACTTGAAGAAGAAACTGCTTTCTGCTGCAGATCGCACTCAAGACCGCCTGATCAACTGAGTCAGTTGCACAATCCAAGAACACCTAAACACAGTCCGCCCGGACTTGTTTATTCAAAGATGGTTGATTCATTTTCACGATTTAAAATAATATTATCTCTTATACTTTTATCATAGGATTTGCAAGTTTGAACAAATTCATCATAAAGTTCTTCGAATGTGGGAGGAGTTACCTCAGTGTCGCTAAGAACACTGGTGTCGTCATCGTTGCTTTTTGCCATTAAGCATAAGTTTTCTTCCTCCTCGCTGCTTGACTCAGATTCGCTTGATTCTTCAGAGGAAGAATCATCCCAAGTTGCGGCTTTCAGTAATTTCTTTTTCTCCTTCGCTTTGTATTGTTCTTTTTGCTCCTTTTGATACTTCGGGCACTGGCTCCGAATGTGCCCGGTCTTTCTGCAGTGGTAGTACTCCGGTGGTGGTCTTTCTCCTTCGTCTTCGCTTCCTTTTTCTTTCTTTGATGAAGAGGAAGATCCTTATCGTCGAGCATCCCTTTGGAAGTAATTTCGAAAGGTGTTCCTCCTCTCCGGATTCCTAGTGAACTTCCTGAAGTTCTTCACCAGGAGCCCTTCTTCATCTTCATCATCATCTTCGATGCACTCCTTCTTTGATTTTAGTTCCAACACCTTTTTCTTTGGCTCTTTGTTGTATTCATCGTGTTGAATCTAGAGTTCTACCTCATGGGTTTTGAGTTCCCAATAAGATTCTCGATCTAGAGCGTTCTTAGGTTGTGCGACTCCGAGATGGCCGGCATCTTTGGATTGAACCTTGGAGGTAGGGAGCGAAGAATTTTCCTGACCAAGTCCCCGTCTGAGTAGATCTTTCTAAGTGCTTTTGAAGCATTGACGATCTTGGTGAAGCGAGTGTGCATCGAGTTGTTGTCCTCTTCGGTATCCATCCTGAATTTTTCATATTCAGACTCCAGTTGGAATAGCTTTGCATCTTTTACCTGCAATGTACCTTCATGAGTAACTTCTAATTGATTCCAAATATCATAAGCAGTTACACATGCAGAAATTCTATTAAACTCAGTTCTATTTAGAGCGCAATATAAAGCGTTCATTGTCTTAGCATTATTTTTGCACCTTAGTTTATGGTTATCATCCCATTTATCCTTAGGTTTTAGTAACATCGCCTCTCCCACTACAATTGTAGTAGGAGAGTACCGAACTTCTACCATGTTCCATACTTCCACATCCATGGTCATAAGAAAACACATCATTCGATTTTTCCAGTAGTTGAAATCTGACCCAGAAAAAAGAGGTGGTCGACTAACACCCTGACCCTCCGGAAAAGCGAGATCATGAGACGCCATTATTCCCGGTTGTTAAGCCGATTGGAATAAAACTGCTCTGATACCACTTGTTGGATCGGTAGGCGCCCTTAGAGGTGGGGTGAATAAGGGTTTTAAAACTTTTTCTTATATTTTGATTATCTTAAAACAATACGTGATTAAGAAGGTGAGAAATCAAACAAATCAAGTGAAATAAAGTAGCG
The DNA here is from genome assembly GCA_033032865.1 of Dactylorhiza incarnata. Taxonomy (NCBI): domain Eukaryota; kingdom Viridiplantae; phylum Streptophyta; class Magnoliopsida; order Asparagales; family Orchidaceae; genus Dactylorhiza; species Dactylorhiza incarnata. The sequence continues at coordinate 23,766,015 of JAWHQI010000004.1, forward strand.
ACATGTTTTATTAATATGAAATATAGTTTTACAAAAATTGATTTCTATAACGCTAGAAATCGATGGCGAATAATAATAAACTCTTTTTGTTTTATATCCCGACTCACATCCCCACGAACCGGTGGCCCTAGCCTATTCTTCCCCGGATTTGGCCTTAAGTCGCTCTAGCCAATCCAACCGTGGATATGTCCTTAAGCACCCCCTAGACCTAACCTAGATCTAGTCGCCAACACGAGGCGAATTTCAGCCCTAAGTCCTACCCAGACCTAGTCGCCAACACGGGGCGAATTCTCTAACGGTTTACAAAGAAAATGAAATGATAATAATAAAAACTCCCTCTTGAAGAACTTCTGAAGTTCGAGATGATGATCCGCTGTAGGATAAGCATTTTTGAAGCGGACGTCATTTGGATTCGGCATGATGAAGTCCTCCTTCGAAATTTGCAGACCTTTGGTGGGAGATCAACATTCGGCCAAATCAGGATCGGGAATTCTAGCACTCAACCTCTCTCTCTGATGGCTGTGTAAAATGAGAGGAGAGGGGTGCTATTTATAGCCTCAGCGCTACCGCCTGCACTAGCGCTACCCGCCAGCGCTATCCCAGATTAGGACATATTCGGCGCGGGAGAATCTTCAATCCGAGGAAACATTTTCGTCTTGCCTTCTGTGCTCCGCACTACCGCCTGCATTATCCACTACCGCCTGGCGCTAGCTCCATCTAAATGTGCTCCTGGATTGCACTAATCATTGCTAGCGTCGGGTGCTAGGTGCTACCACCGGCGCTAGTGGGCATGTTGGATTTGTTGGCCCAATTTTGGGGGCAACCTTCTTATGTCATCCTTGAGTCATATGGACTTTGTTTCCTGCACACTTAAACACACAAGATCAAATACACATAGGATTTGTTATTCTCAAACCTAGGATATGTGGAAGACCATGTTCCAACAGACATTAGATAACCTAACCTCTAATCATGTCTTGTCCTTAACCGAGGAGGGTTCTAGTGGGGCCTTGCGAGGCACTGGGGGGAAAGAGTGATAGGTTGAGTTTTTTTCTAGTGTTTGAATATGGGACTAACACCCCAACCTACGACATGTATGCAGCTCCTCATGACCATCCGTCACTTAGTACAGGGCTAGGGTGTAGACATATTGTCTGGGTAGATTGATTACATGGAAATCATTACCTTTTTATGCTTAAAACTCTTATATAAAGGGGGAGAACTAACATGATAATAATGATTACTTGGCAAATGATATATTGTTCATCTTTATGCTAACAACTCTGATCTATTTCTATGAAAATGTTTATGCTAAAAACTCTGATTTATTTCTATAGAAATTGTTCTTATGCTTAAAACTCCTTATCATTTCATTTCCTCTAAAAAGCTCGATCATGCCTTATCTTATTATCAAAAATCCTTTTTATGTCTCTTGCTTCCTTGCCCACTTTTGCTAATAACAAAAGGGGTAGAACTAACATGATAAATATTCACCGCTATCAAGATGGAAAACTAACATGATTAATTAAAATGATATCTTACAAATTAGGGGAGTGTTCACTTAGGGGGAGCATGTATTTAGGGGCAGCTATTCTAAATACCAAAAATGGCATTTATCCTAAGTCATCACTTTCACACACACACAAGTAGGTTTCATCATGCTTATATATTAATTTTCTGATTTATCATTAATGGATTTGTTATTATCAAAAGGGGGAGTTTGTTGGAACATGGTCTTCCGCATCTCCTAGGTTTGAGAATAACAAATCCTATGTGTATTTGATCTTGTGTGTTTATGTGTGCAGGAAACAAAGTCCATATGACTCAAGGATAACATAAGAAGGTTGCCCCCAAAATTGAGCCAATAAATCCAACATGCCCACTAGTGCAGGCGGTAGCACCTAGGGCCTGGCGCTAGCGATGATTAGCGCAATCCTGGGAGCACATTTAGAAGGTGCTAGCTCCAGGCGGTAGCAGATAGCGCTGGCGGTAGAGTGGAGCACAAGAGGCAAGATAGAAATGTTTCCTCGGATTGAAGATTCTCCCGCGTAGAATATGTCCTAATATGGGATAGCGCCGGCGGTAGTGTTAGCGCAGGCGCTAGCGCCAAGGCTATAAAAAGGACCCCTTGGATCCGTCTTCTTCATCCTCTTATGATCCTAAATTCCAGAGCTTCGTGCCATAACATATAGAGGATGATTCGGAGAGAGACTCCCACAAATCCATGAAGGCTTAAGGAGATCATTGGAGAAGATTTCAACACACTTCATCACCGTGATGAAAGACCACATCGACTACGATCATACTCTGCGGGTCTTCATCTACTTCTCCAAGATATTCATATAGGGAGTTTTTATAATGTTGTTGTTATTTCATTTATCCATCTCTTTTAAATCGTGTAGTAAATTCGCCTCGTGTTGGCGACTAGGTCTGGGTAGGACTTAGGGAAGAAATTTGCCTCGTGTTGGCAACTAGGTCTAGGGTGTAGGTCTAGGGGGTGCTCGAGGCCATATCTGGGGAAGGGTTGGCTAGAGCGGCTTGAGGCCGTATCTGGGGAAGGATCGGCTAAAGCCAACTGGTTCGTGGGGATACGAGTCGGTATTGTTGGATCGTGTGACGCCCTTAGAGGGGGGGGTGAATAAGGGTGTGTTTAAATTATAATTTTTAACTTAAGAATTTTTAAACAAATTTTACTTTTCTAAAAATTACTTATAAAAAATTTCAAACCAATGTAATTTTTAAATTAATTCAAACACAAATTTCTAAGTTAAAGATTAAGCAACCAAATTTGCAATTAAAGAAAAAGTCATAATTTTTTAATCATGAAATTCACATACAATAAAAATGATCTTAACAATGCTTAAGATCAAGGCACAAATATGATAATAAACTTTTAACAATTTGAGTTTACCAATCCTTCTCCCAAGGATCGGAAGGCTATCACTTGTCTCTCCCTAGACCAAGCCCAAGCCTATCCTCTAGATCTTCCCAAGATCTAGATGTAGCACACAAGGCCACGATTTCCTACCAAGCCACGCAAGGACTTGGACGCTACGTATAAGGAAGCGATTTTCCCCTAAGCCACGCAAGGACTTAGACGTCATGCACAAGGAGACGATTTCCCTACCAATACAAAGTGAAATGTATATAAATGAAAATACAAAATCAAATGAAGAACTCCCTAGAAATTCAGATCTCAGAAAGGAAGGTTGAAGCCTCGAGATGATCGTTGATGTAGAAGCGCGTCCGATCTCATCTTCAATTTCAAACCTTCTAAGCACAAATGGGAGTTGATGAGGTTCTGGAGCTCTCTGGTTCGTATGCACTCAGGAAAGGACTTAGAATTTTCAAAGCTTGGAATGCATGAACAAAATGAACTAATTTATAGTTTTTCACTGTCGCCTGGGCGACATCGCTGTCGGAATTCGGACAGCGCCAAACTACCGCTCGTCGTGCTGTCATGCGGGCTGTTGCTGTAACTTCTGTCCTGTCGCCTGGGCGATATCGCTGTCGGAATTCCGACAATGCCAAAATACTGCTCGTCGTGCTGTCGTGCAGGCTGCTACTGTAACTTCTGTCCTGTCGCCTGGGCGACAGTAGATGTCAGAAAATTCTGACATCGAAATTCTCCATACAGTTAAATTGAGCTCCAATCAGAATTGTGAACATCTCATACCTGTTACATGCACCCCATCAATAAAAATAGAATCAAATACAAACGGGATTTTGTTATTATCAAACCGGAAGAGTGCGAAATGCATGCTCCAACAATCTCCCCCTTTTGATAATAACAAATCCGTATAAAAAGAAATCATGTCCATTTAGGTTATTGTTTTAACATATGGTGTGTGCACAAAAATAACATGATATATTCCTCTTAAATGTAAGCTCCCCCTAGATGAATGCTCCCCCTAAATGTTATAGTAAATTGAAATGATGTATTGTTTAGGTGGAAGATTTAGGTGGAATTGTTCTTATTGTTCTTTGATTTCTTGAATATGCTTATAATTCTCCCCCTTTTGGTATTAGCAAAAGTTAATTTGAAATGAATGAGTAGTTCTTAAGGGAAGAGATAGGATGTAGAAAATTAGAGTAAGCGGAAGCACTTGTGTTGAAAATGATTGAAAGTCTTGAAATAATAGTAATATGACATAGTATTGAATAAACTCAAGAAGAGATGGTATAGCCATATGAAGTAGTAGAATAAAAAAAATAACTTAAACATGATTAATGTCATTTTAAAGTATCATAGAAAGACACAATTGTGTATAGAAATTTGGAATCTTTTCAGTCCAATTCTCATGAGATGAAGGTTTATATAACATAATGATGTGTACAAGTGTCGCTTTGATCAAACATATGAAATTATTTAATTTACATGATCATTGGAATAAAAAACATAACATAAGCATAAAAAAAACTTTGACCTTGAAGATATAGTACAATAAGAATATAATACCATTTTTTATTTTGCACAAGACACTTTACAATTCTTTCCAAGGTGCTCAACCTCACAATGCTTATTAAGACTTATCAGGAGTGTAAGTAGTGCTTGGTGGAGTATCCTTGTCTTCAATTTAAACTTTTTGTTGATCACATATTTTGTGATATTTTAACTTTGTAGTTTGGATAGATATTTATATATAGTTTTATTTTTAATTGACCAAGAATCTCTGAATTCACTTGAATCGCAAAAGATAGTGTATATTTGGTTGTGCTAACAAATCAAGCTTGAAAGTAGTTTTATGAAATGCTATTGTATTATGTTAAAGCAAACATGATTCATGTATATATTAAATAGAAAGACATATGTATGGATCAAAAGAAGTGAACGTGATAGCTCATTATTATATATAAACAATTTCTCATACTTAGAGGCATGCGAAAACAATTTCCAATAGTCTAAACCACTTAGCAGGAGTGTCAATACTATGATAGAGTGGAAATGAAATCATATAATCATGTAAATAACCATTTTTAAAAAATCAAAAGCACATGGTTTGGCATCAATTCATGAGTTGTGGCATTAATAATGACATATAACTAGTGTAGAGTATCAGAGAGATCAAAATTGAAGATAAATCAAATTTGGGAGTTGTCGGAATTTTCCGAGACGCACTGTCGCCTGGGCGACAGCTAAAAGTATAAAAATGGCTAAAAACTGAGTCAAACCCGATTGTACATCATTTTCTGGACTGGATGGCGAGAGGAAGGTGTCGTAGTGCGGCGACAACCCTAGATCTAAGGTATGTTTGGTTGATTTTTAGGTTTTTGACTTAAATTTTTGAAATAAGGTATGTTTGAATCTTATGTTTTTTGGGGGGTTTAAGATTTGTATTTTTACATTGATTAATTTCAAAAATTGTAGATGATCTTTTTGAAGATGGTTGAAGAAGATGAATAGTAAATGATATGTGAGAAGGTTTAGTTTTGTTCAAAAAAAACATTTTAGCAGAAATATAGCTTGATTTTGAGTAGATCTGGAAGTCTATGTTGAAAAAACATATAAAAAAGCTCACTGGATCAATGTCGGAATTTTCCGACAGTCAATGTCGCCTCGGCGACATCGTCCCAGTGCACGGAACAGTGATTAACTTAAATTTAGTTTTGTTATGTTTGCAGAATGTCTTCCAGTTCTAAGGCTCGTAAAAGTATATCTGAAGATGCTCATAGTTCATATCAAGTATATCCGGGGATTGAGAAGGCAATTATTGGAGTTTCAAAATATGTTGAATTTGTCTCTCCTAAGCACGACCATATCTACACTCTTCTTGCTAATGCAGGTATATTATCAGTATTTTTAGTAGATATGTTCTCATCTGTCTTGATCCGAGAGTTTTACAATCATTTGGAAGACCCTAAACACACTGAATTGGATGGGGGAGTGCGATCGAGAATCCAAGGTCAACAAGTGGAAATAACACATGTTGATCTTAGAGATGAATTTAGTCTTCTTATGATTGATCATATGCCAGACATAGTAGAAAGCTATAGAAGGGACAGAGATTGGACTCTTGTAAACATGAGTTTATATGGAAGTAAAAAGAGGACCCTAATCACGGAAGTCACTTCACTCACTCCTGATGCCTATTTAGTCCAAGACATATTGAGAAACACAGTCATGCTAAAAAGTGGTGATACAAGTGATGTGCTATTTTGGCAATGCTAATTAGCAAGCGCGAAATACGATACGACGGCAGTGCACCGGTCGCTCAAGTAATAAAATAGGGAGGAACTCCACGAATATCGTTATCTAAGGACCGCAAGTTGGGTAGTACGATTTGCTCAAACCAGGAAATTAGTTAAAAGGATTAATAAGAAACAAAGGGGGGTTGTGATTTGGGTTCCTAAGCTATTACAGAATGAAAAGAAATGCGGGTCGAAAAGCACCGCTTCGCAACGTGTGGGTGAGTGCAGCGGCCGCGATGTCGCGCTTCGGTAAGAGGGTGGAGTGGCCACTGTGCGGGGTTCGTGAGGGTCGTACTCACCTCTTCGCAAACTTCACCACTAGCAATCGCTAAGTGGCCTCACACACAAGCAACCTAGGCTATCACAACAACAAACAAGGGCTATTCTTGCCACCGCATCAACATTGGACATGAACACAAGCAATAATACTTAAGATTAACTTAACAAGCATTCATACAACACATAAACAAGTACAAGCATCAAGGGTTAGAGAGGACCACAAAGGAGATGTCACCGCGTCTTGGGTTCACGACCGGAATAAGAGGTTGTCGGACTCTCTCCGGGCTCGGCCCTTAGATGGCGTGCTAACTCGAAGGAGGTTGTCACCGCTCCAACGATCTTCAGCACTTCTATGGTCTCCTCGGCGAGGAATGCTTGAGCTAGCGGCGGCGGAAGCTTGCAAATGCTCTCGGATGGAAGGATGATGAAGGAGATCGCCGGAGATGGTCTCCTCTTGCCTCCTACAGTGGAAAGGGTGAAAATGGCGGGATTCCCAGCCTTTCCCGCGAGGGGGATCGAGCTCTGTCCCGTCACACCAATGGCAGCAACATTTCCTGCTTAAATACTAAACAGGCAGAAAAATGGTCACGCACGGTCGAACGCACGACCGTGCGCAGACCGTGCGTTAATTAATGATAAAAACTGGCGTGAAGACGAAGCTGCGCTGCCCGTGCGATTTACTCACGCACGGGCAAATCCGTCCGTGCGTCAAAACGCACGGGCAAATTCAGATACGGCATAAAACAGCAGAAATAGGAGACCGTGCGTTTTACTCATACATGGTCGATTTCGACCGTGCGTCAAAACGCACGAGTAAACTCGGATTGCCTGTTTTCTGCCCAGATGAGAGCGCACGACCGAAGCAGACCGTGCGTCAAGGAAAACGCACGACCGTGCGTTTCACACAGTTATGAAATCTGGGAGAAAACTGGATACAAGACAATCCGGCCACCTGCACACAAGAAAAACAAGCTGGGAATACACCTCCAGCACCAGATAAACATAGAGAAATGGAAGGGGAGCACCATGTGCTTACCCCCAATAACAAGGAGCGCAATTGCACACCGAAACGGGCCTAATAGTGCACCTAGCAGGGAATAGTGAATATGAATGAAAACGTGCCTAAAGTGTGGTGCAAAGACTAGATAATCGGCCCAGATGAGTCCATAAATATATATATAAATGGGACTCATCACACCCCCAGACTTAACCATTTGCACGTCTCGGGCAAACTACTCAGCCCTCCTGTCGGAACAATTGGATGTTAGCGTGAGTGTGAGCGGTAGAGACCAATGTGAAGTCGCATGCGCACGTGCATAGAAATACATTAAAACAGAATTAAACTCAAGATTATATCTAACTATTTCTAGAACAGTAGTTTGAAATTCATTTTACTTGGATGGTGAATCCTGGTGAATCTTTCGGTCGCGCAAAAGGGAAAATAGCGTGACTAATGAGTAGAGTATTACTCGAATCGAAACTCGGGACAAACTCCAAAGAAATCCATCAAAGTCGGTGTCCATAGGCTTGCACGTTCGCACTCTCTTTACTGCATGAGACGACTCGTATCTAAAATCAATAGGACTTATGGGTTAGAATTGGGCTTAGGTTGAGTATAGGCTAGGTAAGTAGAAGGACGATGGGAATCGCATTCAACACAACCTGAGCACTCAAGAGAATTACAATCACCAATACAAAATTTTCAAGAATTACACAACACCCCCAGACTTCAACTGAACACTAGGTGCGTGCTAAGCCAAATATAAATTGAATTTGCCGAGAGAATATTATTTTTTTTGCACCACTCTTTTTTTTTCTTTTCTTTTCTCTCATTGACAAAATGACATTTGTAAGTACAATAAAACGGCTCCTTTAGCTAATTCAAAACTGCCATACACAACAAAGATGACACCAAATGCGATCGAAAAAGAAATTTCTTTCAGCTCAAAGGTTGGTGTGAAAATAGGTTCGGCCATATGGCTTTGGTTAAATTTTAGTGGCTAAACAAGGAGGAAGGGTAGGCTCAAGTGGGCTTGCAACGGTGATTATGTAGGTAAGGATTTCAAAAGCACAACCGGATCAAGAAATGGCCTATATCACATTTTATGACGAGTACTTCAACGCAATCGTTTCGGTAGTCGCCTAGTGCAAGTTCTAGCCACCGAGAAAGGTTGTACTTCCTTCTGACCCTAGTAATAAGCTACTACTAGTCTAGCTACACTCGACCTTATGCTACCGTTGGATTCACCGGATTCACCACTAAAGTAAAATAAATTGCATCTACTACAATAGAAATAATTAAATTATAACTCTGAATTTAATTCTACTCTAATTGAATTTCTAGGCGTGACGGGAGCACTTGACTAGAGCACTACTCGAGTCAACATTTTTCTCTACTCCTCACTCATACGCTAATAATCCAATTCTTATGAGCGGGGAAACTCGCAGCGATACCCAATAAGTACGCGTGATCAAGTGCGTGTGAACTAGGTGCAAGTGTATGCAATATGTGCAACAAAATACAAATCCTAACTCATCACATTCTAACATGCCATGCAAAGTGTGTGCACGTGCACCGATCTCTCTCCCCCAGACTTGATCAAAACTAACTAAAATAACCAATTCAGAAATAAGTAAGAGAGGGGTAGAGTTGACCTATGCTCATAGAAGAGCATGCCATAAGTGCGGTAGTTCCAACATTAATATTTTTCATACTTTCCTCATCCTCCACAAGAGAGCATCCGCCTACAATGTTAGCAAAACAGAAATAGTAGTGCATAGAAGGAATTAAAAAGCATACGAAACCGGGTGGTTCCTATGGGTTGTCTCCCAAGAATCCCTTTTGTTTAACGTCCTTCAAGGTGGACCAAATACCTGTATTAAAGTTCGATAGCAGCAGTTAAAGAGATTGTTCCAAACTAAAATAAGAACGACCAACACAGCAAAGAGACAAAATAGAGCACAAAATCAGACCGAAGAAGCAGCACAATCACAACCCAGAGACCCCATCATACATCAGTTGTTTGCTAATTTGTGGTGGTTCTCCCCAGGTACGCGAGATGGGAGAGAGGTGAAGGCTTTTGGGCCCAAGGAGGATGTCTCCCCTTTGCCCCTAACCTCTTCCTTCTCGCGCCGGAGGGCAAAAGAGCGTGCTTCACGCAGCAGTTTTTCTTGCCTCAGCTTCTCCAAAGTTGGAGAGCGCCAACGTTGATGACTGGCAGAATTTGCCACATTGGTGGTGGGTGGCGTCACTTCCGTTGTCGCTGTGACAACCGGATCAGCCCAATGGACCTGCTTAAAATGCTTACATTTGTTACTTTGACTCGGACACATTTTCATAAGGCGCTTTGTTCCGCCTTCTCCCTCGTCATTCAACATTCTGGTCTCAGTGCTGTCTTCTGCCTTCTTCCCCTCTTCCGTCACAACTTGCAACTTCTCTTCTTTCTTTGCTCCTTCTAGCGATTCTGTTCTTTTCTCGGCTTCTGCATCACTAGATGGTTCCTTAGTAAAAATAAGGGGAGAGTGAATTACTGCTTCAGATACAATCTTGGGGCAAGTGGAGGGTGTCACCTTATAGGGTAAGACAACACACCCCTTAGAAAAGTCTAAGGTGGCACCGCTCTCTTTTAAGAACGGTACTCCCAAGATGGGGATGGATTGATTCAGACTTGGTCCCAAAACTTGGAAGTCGGCAACCACTACCGTCCGCTCGATTGTAACTTCCACATTCCTGACTTCTCCCTCAGCCTTAACTACAGTCCCATTAGCAAGCACTAGTGACTTCCGTTCATCCGTATCCATTTTAAGTTGCAGTTTAGCAACATCCTGCAAGGCGAGGACGTTGCGAGATGAACCGAAATCACATGGGGCTGTCGTTTCAATATTGTTAATGGAGCATGAGACTACCAACTCACTTAGTTCACCAACTCCCGCGTCGGAGAGACTCTTCCGTTGGTTAATTGGATTTTTTCGGTATTACTGGGAAGGGTCCCTTGCGCACGCTCGATTAGCACTTGAGCCAGTTGGCCCACTTGCATCTCCAAGTTACGCATGGGCGCGGTTTGGTTCACCATATTAGTGTTGGCGACTTCCATAAACTTTTCCATCAACTCTTCTAGATTACTTTTCTTAGGTACTGGGGCACCTTGATTATAACCCGGCTGAGGCGACCTTGGTTGACTTCCGGACGCTTGAGCATCGTATTGATGTTGGCCCGGTTGCCATCGTTGGCCTGCAGCATTTTGGTTCCATGAAAAATTGGGGTGATTTCTCACACCCGGATTATAAGCATTTCCGTAGGGTGCCCCCCTAGCTTGATTTCCAACGAAATTTACAGATTCATTTAAACAAAGCTGAGAGAATTCACCTGATGGCACGCTACCTGGGCACTCGTATGAGTGGTGACCACCGCCTCCACATCCTTCACATGTAATGTTAGACGCGGGCGCAGCAGCGGGAGGTAGTGAATCCACCACGAATAGTCCCCGAGCGCTTTTAGGCGCATTTCTCCCCGCAGTTCGGAATGTGCTATGGGACGCGGTGTCTTGCAGAATTCTGAGAGCTTCCTCGGGCGTGTGGTTCATCAGGGTTCCTCCTGCAGTAGCGTCAATCATCGCCCGATGGTTGGGCTCGATGGCGAAGTAGAAGGTCTCCACGATGTTCCACGGCCGGAGCTCGTGATTTGGGCATTTGCGTAGGAGGTCACCAAGACGCTCCCAAGCTTCTGCGAGGGTTTCCTGCTCAGCTTGCCGGAAGGTGGCGATCTCACGCCGAAGGCTCACAATCTTGTCCACCGGGTGGAATTTGGCGAGGAATTTTGACGCGAGCAAATCCCAAGTAGCAGCAGTTCCTAGAGGGATAGAATGGAGCCATACCTTGGCTTTGTCACGCAATGAGAATGGAAACAGTCTCAACTTGACTATTTTGTCAGTGATTCCAGCATACCGGAAGGTACCGCAAATGTCGGCGAACTCTGCCAAGTGAAGATGTGGGTCTTCACTGGACATCCCAGAGATCTGCGCGTTGTTACGGATGATGTTCAGGATGGCGGGCTTGATTTCGAACTGGTTGTTCATGATGTTAGGCCCAAATCCTGGATACACACTCCCAACTGTAGGAGTGGTGTAATCTCTCATGGTCCTAGGTCTCGTCCTGACCACTTCATTCTCGTCAGCTACCTGACCCACGACCAGTACATTTCCCACTCCAGGTTCGGCCGGATTTCCATTAACATCCATGGTGGCAGCAGCACGGAGACGCGCCCGGAGGGTACGCTCTATTTCAGGGTCAAATGCTGCGCACTCACCAGGATCTCTTCTATGCATACACCTTCAACACAAAAAAAATAATCAAAAAAAACAAAAAGTCCTTAAAATGAATTTCCAAAGAAAAACAAATCATACACGCTTGCAGTCCCCGGCAACGGCGCCAAAAACTTAATGCGTTATTTCGGCAATGCTAATTAGCAAGCGCGAAATGTGATACGACGGCAGTGCACCAGTCGCTCAAGTAATAAAATAGGGAGGAACTCCCCGAATATCGTTCTCTAAGGACCGCAAGTTGGGTAGTACGATTTGCTCAAACCAGGAAATCAGTAAAAATGATTAATAAGAAACAAAGGGGGTTGTGATTTGGGTTCCTAAGCTATTGCAGAATGACAAGAAATGCGGGTCGAAAAGCACCGCTTCGCAACGTGTGGGTGAGTGCAGCGGCCGCAATGCCACGCTTCGGTAAGCGGGTGGAGTGGCCACAGTGTGGGGTTCGTGAGGGTCGTACTCACCTCTTCGCAAACATCACCACTAGCAATCGCTAAGTGGCTTCACACACAAGCAACCTAGGCTATCACAACAACAAACAAGGGCTATTCTTGCCACCGCATCAACATTGGACATGAACACAAGCAATAATCCTTAAGATTAACTTAACAAGCATTCATACAACACATAAACAAGTACAAGCATCAAGGGTTAGAGAGGACCACAAAGAAGATGTCACCGCGTCTTGGGTTCATGGCCGGAATAAGAGGTTGTCGGGCTCTCTCCGGGCTCGGCCCTCAGATGGCGTGCTAACTCGAAGGACGTTGTCACCGCTCCAACGATCTTCAGCGCTTCTATGGTCTCCTCGGCGAGGAATGCTTGAGCTAGCGGCGGCGGAAGCTTGCAAATGCTCTCGGATGGAAGGATGATGAAGGAGATCGCCGGAGATGGTCTCCTCTTGCCTCCTATAGTGGAAAGGGTGAAAATGGCGGGATTCCCAGCCTTTCCCACGAGGGGGATCGATCTCTATCCCGTCACACCAATGGCAGCAACATTTCCTGCTTAAATACTAAACACGCAGAAAAATGGTCACGCACGGTCGAACGCACGACCGTGCGCAGACCGTGCCTTAATTAATGATAAAAACTGGCATGAAGACGAAGTTGCGCCGCCCGTGCGATTTACTCACGCACGGGCAAATTCGTTCGTGCGTCAAAATGCACGGGTAAATTCAGATACGGCATAAAACAGCAGAAACAGGAGACCGTGTGTTTTACTCACGCACTGGCGATTCCGACCGTGCGTCAAAATGCACGAGTAAACTCGGATCGCCAGTTTTCTGCCCAGATGAGAGCGCACGACCGCAGCAGACCGTGCGTCAAAGAAAATGCACGGCCGTGCATTTCACACAGTTATGAAATCTGGGAGAAAACTGGATACAAGACAATCCGACCACCTGCACAGAAGAAAAACAAGCTGGGAATACACCTCCAGCACCAGATAAACATAGAGAAATGGAAGGGGAGCACCATGTGCTTACCCCCAATAACAAGGAGCGCAATTGCACACCGAAATGGGCCTAATAGTGCACCTAGCAGGGAATAGTGAATATGAATGAAAACGTGCCTAAAGTGTGGTGCAAAGACTAGATAATCGGCCCAGATGAGTCCATAAATATATATATATAAATGGGACTCATCAACAAGGAGTATCACAGCACAGTTGACGCTGTTTACATATTTTATTATAGAGAAGGAACCCTTTGATGTAGCGGACCTCATCCTTGCCCAGATTCGTTATGTTATTATATTAAAATAACCAAAATGGGTGAAGGTTCATACTTTGCTAATGGGGGCTATAATTCAACGTATTCTTTATAAGAAGTATGAATGGATAAGTCAAGATTCATACTTAGATGATTGTATTCCAGAAATATACTATATGGGTACCATGAAAGTTAAGAAGCCTCATAAAAAGCCTCATCCTGGAATAGAGATTAGAGAGCCTACAAATCCTAGAGGAGGAATACTACGAGAGCCTATAGATGATCTTCGTGATTCATTTGAAGAACACAAGAAAGAAGTGAAGAAAGATCGCAGTAGACTGCAGAAATTTATGAAATTTCTGGTGAAGGGACTGAAGTTAAAGCCTACTCCTGAAGAAGCGGCCGAATGGGAAGTCCCAGATGAAGAACCGCCACGCCAATCAGTTAGGCAGGCTCGATGTGGAAAGGCTATAAGACGTGGATCTTCAGAAGACTGTCCAGAAAGTAGCGGGGCTGGATATGATGATTCTGAGTAGTTTCCAGCAGGTTGCTGCTTCTGACTGATGTCGGAATTTTCCGACACTCACTGTCGCCTGGGCGATAGTGAACTTACCCAGATTTCATTTTCTGTTTACTGAACTTAATCTTATGTTTATTTCTACTATTTTTCTGGAACAATTTGTATGAATTATTAATGATGTGAGAATTTTTGTTAAGTCATTCAAATTCTATGTTTTGATTTAAAATGATGTTTTTCCATTGTTCTTTATCATATTAAACTTGATTTGTCATATTGGATATGCTTAGTTTGAAATATCTAGGATTCCTAATTCAAGCCTTAGCATTGAAAACTGGGAATCCGGCAATGGTTTTGTGAATATATCGGCTAGTTGATTATCCGTTCCTATGAAGGAAATTTTAATCTGATTATTTTTAATGTGGTCTCTTATAAAATGATGCCTAACGTCAATATGTTTAGACCTAGAGTGATGAACCGGGTTGTAAGTTAAATCAATTGCACTTTTGTTATCGCACCATAGCTCTATAGTTTGTTGTTTAATGTTAAAGTCTTCTAAAGTTTGTTTCATCCAAAGAGCTTGTGCACAACAACTACCAAGTGCGATGTATTCGGCCTCAGTGGTTGAGAGGGCAACAGAATTCTGTTTCCTACTCGACCATGAAATGAGTGAAGGGCCTAAAAAGTGACAAGTGCCACTAGTGCTTTTCCTATCTAGTGAACAACCGGCATAATCAGAATCAGAATAGCCAAAAAGAGTAAAATCATCGCTATGAGGATACCACAAACCAAGTTTAGATGTGCCAATTAAATATCTAAAATTCTTTTTACCGCTTTTAAATGTGATTCTTTGGGATCGGCTTGAAATCTAGCACATAAACAAACTGAAAACAAAATATCTGGTCTAGAAGCGGTTAAGTATAAAAGTGAACCTATCATGCCTCTATATAAAGTTTGATCTATGGATATTCCACTTTCATCTTTTCCTAATTTTAAAGAGACACTCATAGGAGTACTAGCTTGTTTAAGATTTTCAAATCCAAATCTTTTCAAAACATCATGTATATATTTTGATTGGTTTATAAAAATTTCATCATGTTTTTGAATAATTTGAAATCCTAAGAAATATTTTAATTCTCCTACCATACTCATCTCAAATTCACTTTCCATCATTTTTACAACATAATTACACAACTCTTCATTAGTGGCTCCAAAAATAATATCATCAACATAAATTTGGAAAACAATTAAATTATCATCAACTTGCTTAATGAAGAGTGTACAATCAACACCACCCATTTTAAAACCATTTTGTAATAAATATAAAGTCAATCTATCATACCATGCTCGTGGTGCTTGTTTAAAACCATACAAAGCTTTTAGCAATCTATATACGCGATTAGGAAATTTTTCATTTATAAATCCTGGGGGTTGTTCAACATAAACTTTTTCTTTAATCAATCCATTTAAAAATGCAGTTTCAATGTCCATTTGCAACAATTTGAATCTTTTATGACTAGCAAATGCAACAAAAATTCTAACTGCTTCCAATCGTGCTACGGGTGCAAATGTTTTATCAAAATCTACCCCTTCAATTTGATTATATCCTTTCGCTACAAGCCTAGCTTTTTTTCTAGTGACCCTAGAGTCACTATCTAATTTATTTTTGAAAACCCATTTGACTCTAACCACTGGATGATCACTAGGTCTATCAACAAGAGTCCAAACATTATTTCTTTCAAATTGGTTAATTTCTTCATTCATAGCTAAAAACCAAGATTCATCATTTAAAGCGGTGGCAACATCTTTTGGTTCTATATTAGAGACAAAACATAAATTTGAAAAACTTTCATGTAAATTAGAACGTGTACGTACCCCACTTGATGGTTCTCCAATAACAAATTCTTGTGGATGATCTTTTGAGAACCTTAGCTTGGTTGGAGGTACATATCCTTGTTCTTCTTCTTCTTCACCATCTTTTTCGTCTTCTTTCTCTACTTTTTCTTCATCATCATCATCATTTTACCTCAGATTTTGTTCCACATCTTCTTCATTTTTCTCATTACCTGCAACTTTAGTATTTTCTACACAAGAAATGTTTTCATCAAATTTTACATGAATAGCTTCTTCAACCACTTTAGTACGTTTATTATAAACTCTATAGGCCTTGCTAGTTGAAGAATAACCAATGAAAATTCCTTCATCACATTTTTCATCAAATTTACCTAAGTTATCTTTTGTATTCAAAATAAAGCATTTACAACCAAAAACTTTAAAGTAAGATACATTTGGTTTTCTTTGAAAATAAATTTCATGAGGAGTTAATTGTAATGTAGGACGAATCATGACATGATTAATAATATGGCATGCAGTACTAACCGCTTCGGCCCAAAAATATTTTGGCAATTTAAATTCACAAAGCATAGTACGTCCTAATTCTTGAAGTGTTCTATTTTTCCTCCCACTACACCATTTTACTGTGGTGTGCGAGGAGCGGAAAATTCGTGTTTTATCCCAAATTCATTACAATATGAAATGAATTTTTCATTAACAAATTCTCCTCCATGATCTGATCTAATGCATTTTACTTTTAAATCAAGCTCATTTTGAATACGTGAAATCAGTTTTACAAATTCATCAAAAGCATCAGATTTTGAATTTAAAAATGATGTCCAACAAAATCTAGAATAATCATCAATAATAACAAACGTATATTTTCTACCTCCTAGACTTTGTGTAGTAATTGGACCAAACAAGTCCATATGTAATAATTGTAAAGGTCTAGTAGTAGAAATAATATTTTTTCTTTTAAAAGATGATTTTGTAAACTTTCCTTTTTGGCATGGTGAACATAGTGAAGAAAGCTTTCCATTCAAATTTGGTAAACCTTTTATTATTTTATTTTTAGAAAGCTTTACTCTTCGTTTAGCACTAGAATGTCCTAGTCTCCTATGCCATAGTTCAAGTTCATCATTCTTTGAAATAAAACATTTAAGTGTAGAATGAGATAAATCATGAAAAGTTATTGTATAGACATTGTTTATTCTTTGTGCAGTAAGTACAATTTCATTTGTTTTGGAATCAATAATTTTGCAAAAGTTTGAGCTAGAGTCAAATAAAACATTTAGATTTTTATCACATAGTTGACTAATAGATATTAGATTATGTTTCAAACCTTTAACATATAAAACATTTGAAATTTTAAACTCTTTGTTACCTACTACTCCAATGCCTTTGACTTTACCCTTGCTATTATCTCCAAAGGTCACTGTTCCTCCTTTTTTCATCTTAGGAACTTTGATTTATCGCCCGTCATATGTTTTGAACAGTCAGAGTCCAAATACCACACGTCTTCCTTGTTCCTAGCCTGCACGCACACCTAAAAAGATGATGAGAGTAAAGATCTGGTTACCCAAGTGGTCCCTCCCATGGTATAGGTGGACGCCTTAGGTACCCAAATTTGTTTAACGTGAACTTTTCCTTTCTTCCAACATGAGCCCGAGATGTGACCAAATCGATGACATTTGTCACATACAATGAATAGTGAGGAACCATTTTTCAATGGTTTCTCTGGACTCTTGCTGGAGGAAACATCTTTATATGTGCACTTAGAAGTATTTTTATTTTGAGAAACAGGTTTTCTGAACCTGGCGCTGTCGCTGGTTCCGACATCAGCTGTCGGAAATTTCCGACAGCTTCCAGAAACGTATCCTAGTCCAAATTTTGCTGACCCATGGCATTGGTTGCCTAAAATTATATCCAGAGATTTTTTCCCAACACCAAATTTTCCAATTGCCATGTTCAATTCTTATACTTTGGACTTTAAAATTGAATTTTCTTTTACTATCATGCCACATCAATTTGCAACATTTTTCTTGTAATTCTCTAATTGAGAATGAGAAGTTTTGACAACCTTTTCTAAGTCCTTTTTCTCTTTTAGAAGTTAATCAATTTTTTGATCAGACTTAGAAATAGTGTTTTCAAGTTCTTTTATCCTTGTCGAAGAGTGATCACACTCTTAACAAATTACCTTCTCGTTTCCAATAGATTTCAACTCATTTGATAACTTTTTATTTACTTTCAAAAGATCTTTATTTTCACATTTTAAAAAATCGATTTCCTTTAGGCTTTTATCCAAAAATTTGCAAGTTTTCATAAATTCAGAGTATAAATCATCATAAGATGGAGGAGTTACCTCAGTGTCGCTTTGGACACTGCTATCGTCGTCAGATGATGCATTTTCTTTCCCCAGCAAGCATACATTTGCTTCTTCTTTATCTTCATCGCTTGCTTCACTTGAGCCTTCAGAAGTTGTGTCATCCCAAGTCTCCGCCTTCAGAACCTTCTTTTTGAACTTCTTATCGTGCCTCTTCTCTTTCTGCTCTCTCAGATATTTTGGGCACTTGCTTCTTATATGTCCAATCTTTTTGCAATGATAGCATTCCGGTAGCGGACGTTCTTCTTCATCATCCATTTTTCCTTTGCCTTTGTTGTAGGAAAAATCCTTCTTTTTGAAAAAATTTCTAAATGAGTTTCTCCTCTCAGGATTTCTCATAAACTTCTTAAAGTTCCTCACAAACAGTCCTTCTTCATCTTCCTCACTTTCTTCAGTCTCACTTTCAATTTCCTTTTTAGATTTCAACGCCAAGCTCTTCTTTTTGGGCTCCAAATTGTACTCTTAGCTTTGAATCTTCAACTCCACTTCATGGGTTTTTAGATTCCCAATGAGGCTCTCCAATTGTAAGGTCTTAAGATCATATGACTCAGAAATTGCAATCACTTTAGGATTGAACTTCGGGGGAAGTGATCTTAAGATTTTTGTTACTAAATCTCCATTGGAGAAAACCTTACCAGCACCTTTGAATCGATCACGATTTTAGTGAATCGTGTGTACATTGTATCAATTTCTTCATCCACCTCCATTTTGAATCTTTCGAACTCTGACTCCAGTTGAAATAGCTTTGAATCATTTACCTGCGAAGTACCTTCATGAGTGATTTCTAAAAGATTCCAAATTTCAAATGCAGTATTACAAGCACAAACTATATTAAATTCAGTGTGATCTAGTGCGCAAAATAAAGCATTCATGGCTTTTGCATTGTTCTTACATTTTAATTTATCATTGTCATCCCACTTGTCTTTGGGTTTGTCCATAGTTACATCTCCTACAACAAATGTTGGGGAAGTATAACTCATCTCGACCATATTCCAAACTTCTATGTCGAGAGCTATTAGAAAACACCGCATTCGGGTTTTCCAATAGTTATAGTCTGTGCCCGTAAAAAGTGGTTGCCTACTAATTCCTTGCCCCTCAACGAACGCGTGATCGTTGTGCGCCATTACTCCCGGTGGTAAAACCGTTTTGGAGTAACCTAGCTCTGATACCACGTGTTGGATCGTGTGACGCCCTTAGAGGGGGGGTGAATAAGGGTGTGTTTAAATTATAATTTTTAACTTAAGAATTTTTAAAAAAAAATTACTTTTCTAAAAATTACTTATAAAAAATTTCAAACCAATGTAATTTTTAAATTAATTCAAACACAAATTTCTAAGTTAAAGATTAAGCAACCAAATTTGCAATTAAAGAAAAAGTCATAATTTTTTAATCATGAAATTCACATACAATAAAAATGATCTTAACGATGCTTAAGATCAAGGCACAAATATGATAATAAACTTTTAACAATTTGAGTTTGTCAATCCTTCTCCCAAGGATCGGAAGGCTATCACTTGTCTCTCCCTAGACCAAGCCCAAGCCTATCCTCTAGATCTTCCCAAGATCTAGACGTAGCACACAAGGCCATAATTTCCTACCAAGCCACGCAAGGACTTGGACGCTCCGCACAAGGAAACGATTTTCCCCTAAACCACGCAAGGACTTAGACATCACACACAAGGAGACGATTTCCCTACCAATACAAAGTGATATGTATATAAATGAAAATACAAAATCAAATAAAGAACTCCCTAGAAATTCAGATCTCTGAAAGGAAGGTTGAAGCCTCGAGATGATCGTTGATGTAGAAGCGCGTCCGATCTCGTCTTCAATCTCAAACCTTCTAAGCACAAATGGGAGTTGATGAGGTTCTGGAGCTCTCTGGTTCGTATGCACTCAGGAAAGGACTTAGAATTTTCAAAGCTTGGAATGCACGAACAAAACGAACTAATTTATAGTTTTTCACTGTCGCCTGGGCGACATTGCTGTCGGAATTCCGACAGCGCCAAACTACCGCTCGTCGTGTTGTCGTGTGGGCTGGTGCTGTAACATCTGTCTGTTGGGAATCGTACCCACATGATTCCTGATTTGAAGAAGTCATCATGTCAAGAATACTTCACTTTGTATTTGATCAAGATATCTAGCTCATAATCTCAGGAAAATACAAGTACATATCGTCGAGAAGGACAGAAGGGATGGTCGGCAAAGTATGCTTATCGCTGTAATGATAGGCAAAGCAAACGCAGAGATACTATCAAAGAAAGGCGTGTCATTGAGAAGAATGAAGTATCATCGACATCAAAGTAGCAGCCATATCGACAAGACAATACTGTGATCACAACGACAAGATGAACAAAGAAGGTTCCAACGACACAGTCAAAGTCAGCATATCGTCGTATATACAAGAACGCCAGTATGTCTCGTATCGTTGGAATGCAAGCACCTGAGGCAGAAGCAAGGAGATCTGAGAAGAATTTCCAAAGCACAAGGAGCCGACAAAGGGATGTCGTCGAGAGATATTCCATGTCGTCGTAACGATGGAATATATCGTCGAGACAAATTCAAATCTTGTGGACGCATGCTGTCAGCAATTAATGTCGCCGCCTGATTGTTCAATCAGCGCGTGCACTTAAAGTTTCGAGGTATTTGCGCGTGCTAAAAATATTTGGAGATCTGACACATAAAGGAACTTTTCAGAAGACCGTTGGGTGACCCCTCTCAGTCTTATAAAAGGACATATGAGGTTGCCCTAAAAAAATCGATAAAAAAAAAGAACTTGCGTACGAAGCAAATCGAACAACACAAGCACCGCAAGAAAGAAAGAAGCAGTCACCCCCATCGACTGCTAAGAAGACAATCCACATCCGGCTAAGAAAGAATTGAAGAAGAACCGTGCATTCAGAAGCATTCTCTTCATTTTCAAGAAGCCGATCATCATCAGGCTAAAGTTGCCGATCAACATCAGGCAGAAGAAATAGTTTATATCTGTAATCTCTTGTAAGGCTTGCGGGCCATATTGTCTAGCTTGAGGGCTGGAGAGCTGTGAGGCTTGAGGGCCAAGGCAGTGCACTCGCGGGTGCGATTTGTCGAGCTTGCGGGCTCGGGGGCAGTAGGGACTTGCGGGTCTAGGCTGTTGGGACTTGCGGGTCCGAAAGGTAGGGCTTGAGGGCCTGAGTGTCGAGCTTGCGGGCTCGGGGGCAGTAGGGGCTTGAGGGCCTAGGTTGTTGGGACTTGCGGGTCCGTGTTGTAAGGCTTGAGGGCCTGAACCTTTTGGCGGAGTTTGCCGAGCCTAGCGGATCGCTGGGTAGGCGCAGAGGGACAGAGGACTACTCAAGACACCCGGTCTTGAGGAACCTCTATAGATCTTGTGTCGTCTGGTGAAATTTGTTTGCGTGTTTTCTTTTGTGCATTACTTAGTTTCTTATAACTCACGCTCGTAATTCAAAAAGCATCAAGATCACCTAACCCCCCCCCCCCCCCCCCCCCCCCTCCCCCTATAGGTGAACGTTCCATAACCAACACTGTCATGTCGCCTGGGCGACATCACTGTCAGAATTCCGACAGCGCCAAAATACTGCTCGTCGTGCTGTCGTGCGGGCTGCTATTGTAACTTCTGTCCTGTCGCCTGGGCGACAGTAGATGTCGAAAAATTCCGACATCGAAATTCTCCATACAGTTAAATTGAGCTCCAATCAGAATTGTGAACATCTCATACCTGTTACCTGCACACCATCAATAAAAATAGAATCAAATACAAACGGGATTTTGTTATTATCAAACCGGAAGAGTGCGAAACGCATGCTCCAACAGGTATAGAAAACAAAAACAGCCTTTCATATTTCGCTTTGATTTCTAGCCTCATTGAAATCGAATTTTGTAATCAATCTTATTAATAATAATCATGTCTCTCTTTGTGTAATAAAATTGATTTGATCTTCATTTCTCTAAATTGTTTATTATACTCTCCTTCATTATAAAACAATTTAGATCTTTATTCAAAATCACTATTTTGATCTCTTATTATTTCAAGTATTTAAAAATATAATAAAAGTTTTTAAAACCCTTATTCACCCCCCCCCCCTCTAAGGGCGCCTACAGATCCAACAAATATCACTACGGCCTCCCTATGGCGGCATGTCACGAGCCTGCAGTTGGAAGGATCACACGTGAAAAAGTTCGTGACATAATTTTTAATGAGCGCAAACGAGCTAGGCAACGTGCTGCTTTGTCCCCTCGCACTCTCCATCGCCGCTCACCATTTGCACCTGAGTTTCTCGAGCATCCAATCCACCTTGGCTTCAAGCTCCCAAAATAGAGTGTTCGGATCTCCCGATAAGGGACTCAAACCTCTCCCAGAACAGAGTGTTCGGATTTCCCAACAAGGGATTCCAGCCTCTCCCAGAACAGAGTGTTCGGATCTCCCAACAAGGGACTCTGACCTCTCTTAGAATAGAGTGTTCAGATCTACCAACAAGGGACTCTAGACTCTCCTAGAACAGAGTGTTCGGATCTCTCGACAAGGTACTCTGGCCTCTCCCAGAACAGAGTGTTTGGATATCCCCACAAGCGACTCCGACCTCTCCTAGAATAGTGTCCAGACCTCCCAACAAGGGACTCCGGCCATTCCAAAATAGAGTCCTTGGATCTCCCCACAAGGGACTCCAACCTCTCCCAGAACAGAGTGTTTGGATCTCCCAACAAGGGACTCTGGCCTCTCCCATAACACAGTGTTCAGATCTCCCAACAAGGGACTCCGGCCTCTCACAGAACAGAGTGTTTGGATCTCCCAACAAGGGACTCTGTCCTCTCCTAGAATAGAGTGGTTGGATCTCCCAACAAGGGACTCTGGCCTCTCCCAAAATAGAGTGTTCTGATCTCCCAATAGGGGACTCTGGCATTTCCAAAATAGAGTGTTCGGATCTCCCAACAGGGGACTCCAACCTCTCCCTGAACAGAGTGTTCGGATCTCCCAACAGGGACTCCATCCTCTCCCAGAATAGAGTGTTCAGATCTCCCAACAAGGGACTCTGACCTCTCCCAGAACAAATTTTTCAGATCTCCCAACAAGGGACTCCGGCCTTTCTAAAATAGAGTGTTTGGATCTCCCAACAAGGGACTCTGACCTCTCGTAGAACAGAGTGTTAGGATTTCCCAACAAGGGACTCTGTCCTTTCCAAAATAAAGTGTTCGGATCTCCCAATAAGGGATTCCGACCTCTCCCAGAATAAAGCGCCAACGACATCCCCTAGGTCGGTAACCTGGCCTCCTCACTACTCGGCTCAAAGCGTCCTCCCTTCGCCCACATAGTAGGTTCCAACGCCACCAGGGTCTCATCCTCAACTATCAGCGACATCCCACAGGTCGGTAACACGAACCTCTCACTACTCGGCTTGAATCATCCATCATTCGCCCATATAGTAGGTTCCAACACCACCTAGGTCTCGTCCTCTAAACCGCGTCGCCAAGGCCTGCCCCCCCCCCCCCCCCCCCCCTCAAGCTCGCAAATGCTTCAAAGTGTCTTCCCTTCACCGCTACTATCAATGACATCCCCCAGTTTAGTAATGTGAACCTCTCACTACTAGGCTCGAATTGTCCGTCATTAGACAATGTAATAGGTCCCAACACCACCTGGGTCTCGTCCTCTAAACCGCGTCGCCAGGGCCTTCCCCTCTCGAACTCACAAATGATTCGAAGTGTCAGCCCTTCACCGCTACTATCAACGGCATTCCCCAGGTCGGTAACGCAAACCTCTCATTACTTAGCTCGAATCGTCCTCCCCCCCCCCCCCCCCACGTAGTAGGTTCCAATACTACTTGAGTCTCGTCCTCTAAACCGCGTCACAAGGGCCTGCCCCCTCGCGCTCGCAAATGGTTTGAAGCGTCTGCCCTTCATTGCTACTATCAATGACATCTCCTGGGTCGATAACGCGAACCTCACACTACCCGACTCGAATCATCTGCGCATTCGCCCACATAGTAGGTTCCAACACCACCTAGGTCTCGTCCTCTAAACCGCATCACCAGGGCCTGCACCCCTCGCACTCGCAAACGGTTCAAAGCATCTGCCCTTCACCGCTACTATCAACGACATCCCTTGGGTCGATAATCCAGACCTCTCACTACTCGGCTCAAAGCGTGCTCCCTTCGCCCACATAGTAGGTTCCATCACCACCTGGGTCTCATCCTCCAACCGCCAACATCAAAGAAGCAAAACACAGTTTGTTGGAACATGGTCTTCTGCATCTCCTAGGTTTGAGAATAACAAATCATATGTGTCTTTGATCTTGTGTGTTTAAGTGTGCAGGAAACAATGTCATATGACTCAAGGATAACATAAGAAGGTTTCCCCCAAGTTTGAAGCCAAAATTACAGCATGCCCACTAGCGTCGGTGCTAGCCACTAGCGCAGGCGCTAGCCCAGATTAGTTAATTTTGGGAGGCAACTATAGAAGGCGTTATCGCAGGCACTAGCGGCTATCGCATGTGCTATCTCGACGCACATGAGGAATGTCAGCAGGGTTTCCTTGGAATGAAGATACGCACGTAAAGAATGTTTCCTAAATCGGGATAGCGTCGGCGGTAGCGATAGCGCAGGCGCTAGCTCCAAGGCTATAAAAAGGTCTCCTTGGCTCCATCTTCTTCATCAACTCACACCCCTAAATTCAAGAGCTTCGTGCCATATCATATAGAGGAAGTTTTAGAGAGATACTCCCACAAATCCATGAAGGCTTAAGGAGATCCGTGGAGAAGATTTCAACTCGCTTCATCATCGTGATGAAAGACCGCATTGACTACGATCATACTCTGCGAGACTTCATCTGCTTCTTCAAGAGATTCATATAGGGATTTTTTTATATTGTTGTTGTTTCATTTCTTTACTCTTTTGTACTCGTGCAGTAAATTCGCCTCGTGTTGATGACTAGGTCTTGGTAGGACTTAGGGCAGAAATTCGCCTCGTGTTGGCGACTAGGTATAGGGTGTATATCTAGGGGTGCTTGATGAGTCCCGATTATATACACATATATGGACTCATCTGGGCCGTTTATCTAGTCATTCCACTGCACTTTAGCTTTGTTTTAGCTTATATTTGTTATCACTTGCTATGTGCACGTCTTGGCCCATTTTGGTGTAATTTCGTATCTTTCTTTGTTATTAGTTTTCTTGCGCTGTTAAGTCTCACTTTCAGTGGCTAGATTAGTGGTATACGCTGGAATAGGAGTCGTGCAGGTGTTCCCGGTACAATTCTGTACAGGAACACTGCGCACGATCACCGGTTCTATTGCGCACGACCACTGGTCGTGCGCCACTGATCGTGTGCACTTAATCCTTTTTCATGAGTTCTGTTTGGTGCAGTGCGCACGACCATCTACGATAGTGCGCACGACCACCGGTCGTGCGCCACTGTTCGTGCGCACTTATCATCAATTTCATGAGTTCTGTTTCAACCAGTGCGCACGACCACCTACGATAGTGCGCACGACCACCGGTCGTGCGCCACCGGTCGTGCGAACATGTTATTTCATAATTTCTGTCTTTGCAGGTTCCGTCCAGGCAGAGCGCACGATCACCGAATTCTAGTGCGCACGACCACTGGTCGTGCGCCAATGACCGTGCGCACTGTTTATTCCAGCGCCTATAAAATGACCTGCTCGCGATTTTAGGTTAGCCCCCCGATTTTCTTCCGCCGTTTTCCGCCCGGTTCCGTCCAGATTCGCCCCTCCACCGTCGCCCACCATATGGAGGTGCTCCGGGCTTGCTCTTCACGCCAATCTTGAGCCGGAGTTTCCTCTCGGCCTCCTCCTTCATCCAAGAGCTCCAAAGGAAGACCTAGCCGCCATTGCCATCAAGCAAGAGGAAGTTTGCAACCTCTACCGGATCGTGACACGAAGAAGACGGGTCCATTGGAGAGTCGTGACAGCTCTCTCTACCCCGGACGTAGTTGCGGACCGAGCTTGGACGCGGATTGACAACCCGGTGATTCCAACCGTGAATCTACAACGAGACTTCGGATTCGGTCGATTTCTTGCCTTGTTCTCCTCTTATTGATTGTTGTAATAGTTAGATCTTTTGTATTTTGATGAAGAACACTATAGACCTTGCTATTTAAAGTTATTTCATGTCTATGTGAAATACCCTTTTTTGTTTATTTGTGTGCTTGAGGTGCGCCCCATTCCATCCTCCATCCCACCGTCACGTCCGGTGCCGCACTAGCAATTGCTAGTGGCGTGCTTGTCGAAGAGGTGCTTGCGACCCTCATTCCGTTAGCCTACTCGTCCATCCGCCTACCGAAGCGTGGCATTGCGGTCCGTGCATTCCATCCCGCCTAACGAAGCAGCGCGCTCAAGGCCTGCATAGTTCAATCCGTTTGCCTACTCGTCCATCCGCCCTTACGAAGTAGCGCGTTCAAGGCCTACGTAGTCATCCATCCCGCCAAGCGAAGCACTGCATAGCGGCATTGCATAGGAGTAGTTATAGTTGTTTTCTTTTATTTTCCAAAAGCCAAATCACCCCGTTTCCGCATTCCATCCGACCCCAAAGGACTTCGATCTCAAGTCCTTCCTCGAACGTTAACTCCACCTTACTGTGTTCCTCAAGAGACCGACACTCGGGGATTTTCCCCATTATTATTACTTGCGCGACCGGTGCACTTGCCGAATCATCGCATCAAGTTTTTGGCGCCGTTGCCGGGGAACACAGACGTGTGAGTTTTCTTGAGAGGGAGAGCCGAGAGATAGTAGTTCTTCCAGTGTGTATAGCCGCCTTTTTAATTTTTGTTTGCTTTTTACTTATTCACTGCTCGTTTTTATTTCTTTCCCTCTTATTTTTAAAGTTTTAGGCAAGTCTAATCCAAGAAGTTTTATTAGTTTGTGTAAATTTTCTTGCAAAGAATTTCAGTCTCGTTATATCTGCTTTAATTGTCAAATATGTCGTCATGGGATATTTCACCTGGCTTTAATGATAAGATGGTTTATTATATAGACCAAATGAATGAGTTGAATGCTAGGCAGTGTAGGAACATTGTTTGCTTGTTGTGTCGAGGAGAGGGTCATGAATTGAAGGACTGTCCTAGTCTTTTCAAGCCTGACCGCCACCCCTCCACTCGGGACAACATTGCCCCTATCGCTCATTCTTTACCCATGGAGGCAATTGTGCCCTCTACCCCTGAGCTTGTCTTGTGCACGGACTCCTCACTCCCTGTTTATGGCTTCACTCCCAGTGATGATGATCACTCATCTGTTAGCCAACAAGGAGAGGAATGGGAGCTCCTAGATGCACCTGAGTATGATGAGGAAAGTATTCTTTCCATCAGGGAGGCTTTAGCAGATCTTTTTGCGGAGGAACCGAATATTTTTGTCCCTCCAGTTTCTTTGCAAGATTTTTCTACACATATTCTTTATGATCCTATCGAAGTAAAGGAGCTGGGTGATGCTTCTGACTCGGAGGGTGCTCCAAAGTGGGATGAGGATGTCATTTTCCCTGAGGGGGAGAATGAATACTTTGAACACGATGATGCACCTCGGTGGGATGAGGAGGATACTCTCTCTGATGAGGAGGTTTGCACTTCTTCATGGGACGAGGAGGTCCAAATCACCACTGAGGCTCCTGAGTTCTCAAGTCCCCCTTGCTATGATATTTACGATGATGATAGTGATCTACCCTTGGATCTTGCTGGGAGTGAGACCGGGACCACTCCCCCGATTTTTGATTATTTATGTCATTCTTCTCTTTTATTTCTGGACCCCCCTTCTTCTTCCGAGCCTGTGCAGGTTGAGTCTTTACAGGTGCCCCAGGAGGACTTGGAGCTTTTTGCTCAAGTCAATGATGAGAGTATCCTCTCATGTGAGGAGGTTTATTCCCCCTCCGTTGAGGAAGCTCCACTCATTGCCTTTTCCTCCTGCTGCCTCCCTGTTGACGATACCTTGCTGGGCAAGGATAGTTTTGGTGAGATGAGTGAGGACCAGGCCTCCTCCTCTTCTTACTTTCTGTTCCCTCTACCTGTGACGAGCAGGTATTATTATTATTTAGGTAGAGGGGTGACTGCCTTATCTCCGTATCGGTACCAGCTACCGAAACGGATAATGGAGCAGTTACCTGTGCATTTTCTTTTTCATAGGCTCATTAGCTAGAACCGTTTTAATTTAGAATAAGTCGTGCTGGGAGGACAATAACCCCAGTAGTTATCTTTCTTTTCCTGCATTCTTATTTCTTCTAATTATGTTTAGTTAGTAGCACTTTCTTTTCAGTTTTCTTTTGTCTTTTGTTTTTGCGGAGCTGACCCCTGCAGGTATCTTCTCTGGATGGCGGATGCTGCAGCTTAGTCGTGGTTTAAACGCCAATCTTCTGGTATGCTCACTTGCTGAGCATTGGGTACTCTCTTCCCCTAGCCCTATTTTGATTTTCCTGTCATATATTATGCGGATTGTTTAGTTTAAGTCTGGGGGAGAGTAGTTTTGTTTACCCGCTCATGTGCACTATTGCACTGCATGCTAGAAGATTTCATTTAAAATGTTTTGTTTATTTTCATTGCACACCACATCACCCACTTGAGCGCGTACTCATCTGTTTGCTTGCTCTGTTGTGAATTTAATTCTTCTGCTTATTTGGGAAAATCTAGGTGATGGCTTAGGACTATGTAGCAGAGTAAAATGTTGACTCCCGTAGTGCTCCTAGTCGAGTGCTCGGTTGCATAGAAATTTGTGTAGATTAGACTTCTTTTTATATTTATGGTTTTATCTTTTTCTATTAGTGTAAATGTTGTTTACTCTACTCAAATGGTGAATCTGGTGGAATCAAACGGTAGCGTAGGGATGTGTGTAAACGATCGCTAGACTCGTATTGCTTGAGTCGGGAGAAAGGAGAATCTTTCTCGGTGGCTAGAACTTGCCCCAAGCGATTCTTGAAGCATTGGCATAAGATAGTTCTAGTGCGTGAGAATGATGTAGGCCATTATTTTGGCCCGGTTGAACTTTTTATTTCATACCTATCGTCTACCCTTGCTAGCCCCTTTGTGCCTACCCTTTTCTTGATTCAGCTCCACATTTACCTCACCAAAGCCTAAAAGCCTAGCCTAGTCGCACACCCAAATCTGAGCTTTAGTTGTAGTTTCATTTACATTTTGCGGGGGTGTTGATTGTGGTGTCTATTATGTGAATCTGTGGATGTGCTCATTTGAAAATTTTGCTGAAAGGAAAAAAAAAAGAAAAAAAAAAGAAAAATGAGTTTTATTGAAAAATCATGTAGAAAAATTATGTATTGGGAGTAGGCGGTGCACACACCTATGTTGCAAAAGTTCAAGTCTGAGGGTGTGGTGCACTTGCATTCGATTTTGGTGCGCGGGTAGTTATTTTTAAAGCTCATTTGGGTTATGTGTTTAAGCCATTTTGTTTATCATTGTTTAACTCACCGTAACCCAAGTCCCATCTCTAACCTAAAGTCCTACCGACTCGCGCTATGAACCAATCTAGTGTCGTGGAGAGAATGTGTCCGGCAAGCCTATGGTCACTGACACCGATGGATTTCGGTGGAGTTTATCCGGCACCCCAATCTTGAGCAATGCTCATCTCAGCGCTTAGTTTACTTTCTCCGTATGCATGACCGAATGATTCACCGTTGTTCACCATTTTGAGTAGTTGTAATATGCTTTTACTCTTTTAGAAATTTATAAACTGTTTTTATAATCAGAAATCTTTTCTACTATTTTTCTTATGCACGTGAGCATGCGACTTCGCATGGTACTCTGTAGTATAATCATTAAGCCATCTACTGTTCTTTCCTAGTTCGCTTAGAATTTGTTTGCTCGGGACGCGCAAACAGTTAAGTCTGGGGGTGTGATGAGTCCCGATTATATACACATATATGGACTCATCTGGGCCGTTTATCTAGTCATTCCACTGCACTTTAGCTTTGTTTTAGCTTATATTTGTTATCACTTGCTATGTGCACGTCTTGGCCCATTTTGGTGTAATTTCGTATCTTTCTTTGTTATTAGTTTTCTTGCGCTGTTAAGTCTCACTTTCAGTGGCTAGATTAGTGGTATACGCTGGAATAGGAGTCGTGCAGGTGTTCCCGGTACAATTCTGTACAGGAACACTGCGCACGATCACCGGTTCTATTGCGCACGACCACTGGTCGTGCGCCACTGATCGTGTGCACTTAATCCTTTTTCATGAGTTCTGTTTGGTGCAGTGCGCATGACCATCTACGATAGTGCGCACGACCACCGGTCGTGCGCCACTGTTCGTGCGCACTTATCATCAATTTCATGAGTTCTGTTTCAACCAGTGCGCACGACCACCTACGATAGTGCGCACGACCACCGGTCGTGCGCCACCGGTCGTGCGAACATGTTATTTCATAATTTCTGTCTTTGCAGGTTCCGTCCAGGCAGAGCGCACGATCACCGAATTCTAGTGCGCACGACCACTGGTCGTGCGCCAATGACCGTGCGCACTGTTTATTCCAGCGCCTATAAAATGACCTGCTCGCGATTTTAGGTTAGCCCCCCGATTTTCTTCCGCCGTTTTCCGCCCGGTTCCGTCCAGATTCGCCCCTCCACCGTCGCCCACCATATGGAGGTGCTCCGGGCTTGCTCTTCACGCCAATCTTGAGCCGGAGTTTCCTCTCGGCCTCCTCCTTCATCCAAGAGCTCCAAAGGAAGACCTAGCCGCCATTGCCATCAAGCAAGAGGAAGTTTGCAACCTCTACCGGATCGTGACACGAAGAAGACGGGTCCATTGGAGAGTCGTGACATCTCTCTCTACCCCAGACGTAGTTGCGGACCGAGCTTGGACGCGGATTGACAACCCGGTGATTCCAACCGTGAATCTACAACGAGACTTCGGATTCGTTCGATTTCTTGCCTTGTTCTCCTCTTATTGATTGTTGTAATAGTTAGATCTTTTGTATTTTGATGAAGAACACTATAGACCTTGCTATTTAAAGTTATTTCATGTCTATGTGAAATACCCTTTTTTGTTTATTTGTGTGCTTGAGGTGCGCCCCATTCCATCCTCCATCCCACCGTCACGTCCGGTGCCGCACTAGCAATTGCTAGTGGCGTGCTTGTCGAAGAGGTGCTTGCGACCCTCATTCCGTTAGCCTACTCGTCCATCCGCCTACCGAAGTGTGGCATTGCGGCCCGTGTATTCCATCCCGCCTAACGAAGCAGCGCGCTCAAGGCCTGCATAGTTCGATCCGTTTGCCTACTCGTCCATCCGCCCTTACGAAGTAGCGCGTTCAAGGCCTACGTAGTCATCCATCCCGCCAAGCGAAGCACTGCATAGCGGCATTGCATAGGAGTAGTTATAGTTGTTTTCTTTTATTTTCCAAAAGCCAAATCACCCCGTTTCCGCATTCCATCCGACCCCAAAGGACTTCGATCTCAAGTCCTTCCTCGAACGTTAACTCCACCTTACTGTGTTCCTCAAGAGACCGACACTCGGGGATTTTCCCCATTATTATTACTTGCGCGACCGGTGCACTTGCCGAATCATCGCATCAGTGCTCGAGGTCGTATCCGGGGGAGGATATGCTAAAGCCACCGTTTCATGGGGATACGAGTCGGGATAAAAAAGAAAATGACTTTTTACTATTCGCCTTCGATTTCTAGCGTCATAAGAAATCAAGTTTTGTAATCCTATATTTCATATTAATAAAATCTTGTCTCTATTTTATTTCACTTGATTTGTTTTGGTTTTGCACTATTTTGATCTCTTACTATTTCAAGTATTTCAAAATATAACATAAGTCTTTAGAACCCTAATTTACCCCCCCCCCCCCCCCTCTAAGGGCGCCTACAGATCCAACAAGTGATATCAGAGTGAGGTTATTCTAAATCGACTTAACAACCAGGAATAATGATGTCTCATGATCTCGCTTTTACTAATGGAGAAAATTTTTATGTTGAAGAAAAATCTCTTGCACCAGCTTTATTTGAAGGGAGAAATTATAGTGAGTGGAAAATTTTAATGTAAAGGTTTATTAAACTTTAGATATCGAAGCATGGAATATAGCAATTGTAAGACCAGAGGATGAAACAAATAAAACAGAACGTCACCTAAATGCAAAGGCTTTGAATAGTATCTTTTGAGCTTTATCTCAAGAAATTTTCAAATTGATATATTATTTTCTAGTGCATACAAAGTATGGAAATTTCTTAAAGAAATGTATGATTTTCCTCTCACAGGTATGGAACAAACACAAGAAGCGGAGAGCATACAAGTTTGCACAAATGGTCAAGAAATCTCCACTCATGATGGATCAATGGAGTGCACATCAAGTGAAAAGAAGAAATCTTATCTTTGGAAGAGGAATGCCAAAAAGATGAAGATAACAAAGGAACTCTATGCTCACATCTCACCGCATCCAAAAGAAATGTAAGGAAATCAAATTCCCTTATTGTTTGCAATTCTATTTCTACTTTACAATTGCTACAAATTACAAAGCGCAAAATTAAGAAATTAAAAAATACTAATTGCAAATTGCGCTTAGAAAATAAAGGTTTAAAAGCAAAAATTAATGTAGAATCGAATTCTAATTTATCTAGTTTTGCACAGTCTCTTTAATTGAAAATATTATACCTTGTATAGAATTTAATGATTTGAAAGAAAGATACAAGGAACTTGAAAAAAAAACTTATTTTTGTAAAAGAACATAATGAAAAATTGTCTTTAGAAAATTCATCTTTGAAAAGTGATTGTGCTACATGCCAAAATTATAAAATTGAAATCAAGGAGATGGATGAAACATTTGAGAAATTTAGAAATAACAATCAAACTCATATTAACTATATTGTTTCCACTCTTAAAAATAGCACAATTGCTTATAATAAAGCTAGACATAATCTTATGATCAAAAATGATGAATTAAAATAAAAAATCAACTTGCTTATGAAAATTATGAATAAAAATTCTCAACACACAAATTCACAATATCTAGCAATATCTAAAAACAAGTTGAATATGAATATCTTGACTAAGCCTAATAATGTGAGTAAGAAACACAACATTTTTATAAATCAAAATCCAAATTACTATTATGTAAAAAACTATGTATCTCTCAAATTAAATTCAAATGTGCAAAAAAATTCTATGAAAAATAATTTCAAAAGTCATTATTATTTTATGTCGAAGTTTAATGAATATGGAAATTTGATGTATAACTATAACTCTAAACCTAAGTGTTGGGGAATTGATTTATCTTAACCCCTAGAATTAAGAAGAATATAAATTCTAAGTATGAAAAATTAGGCTAAGTAAATATGCGTCGAATAGTATTCGACGCAACGACGAAATATAGTCGACGTTTCTCTCAGAATGAGTCGAAGTAACTCTTAGAAGAATTCGACGTAATCATAGTCGACGTACCTCTGACTTTTAGTCGACGCATTTGATAAAGTCGACGCATCTTAGTCGACGCACCTTCCTTATTCTCCTCTCGACGTCCAGCCAGGATGAAATCGACGTTTACGTCGAATAGTAATCGGCGCACGTCGATATCTATAAGTAATTCAAAATTACGCCAGATCTCTTTCCTTCTTTCTGTAGATCTGATTTTTATGGAATGATATTATTCTTTTATAGTCGTTCTGAATCAGCCTTTCCTTCTATTTGATTCTTGGCTTATTTGATTAAGATTATTATGGATATTATTTGAAATCAGAATGAATTCTTTTCCTTCTACAGAAATGTTGATTATGGAAACTCTAAATCTCTTCCTAATTCTTTGTCTGCTAATTGATTATTCTCCTTTAGCAATATCTTTTCAGCAGAGCTATAAATAAGAAGGAGGTCGGCAGAGAATAAAAACAAGTGATCCACCATATATACATTTGAAAAAGAGGAAGAGCTCCCAAGTGAAGAGTGAGAAAGCTGAGAAAAGAGATAGTGTGCTGCAGCAAAGAAAAAGCCTTCATCTTCTCCTTCTGAAGCCATTCTGCTGCAAACTCTGAAAGCTCTCACAAAAGAGAGAAAAGCTTACAATCTCCTTCTCACTATAGAAGAGAGATCATATTCACTATACTTGTGCTTCTAATCTTCTTGCTATGAAGAAGATTCTTTCTTACATATATTGTCTTCTGTTCTTCTACTTGTTCTACTTCTTCTTCTCATTCAATTTTCAAATTGTGTAAAAGAGTTTTTAGAATCTCTCTTCAAAAAATTCAGTTGTAGTGGTTCTAAGAGTCTCCTTATCAAAAGACTCAGTCTGGTTCTAAGAGTCTCCTTATCAAAAGACTCAGTGCAAGTTAGTGAATTCCTACCAAGGGGGTAGAAGAGTGGACTACCCAAAGTTTGGGGAACCACTATATTTCCTTGTGTTGTGCTGTGATTTTCTTGTTATCATTTTTCTTCTTTACTTGCTTAATTCTTGTTGGTGTGTGGGAAGCCTAAATCTGTGATTATTACACATATATATATAATAGCACAAAGTATTTTTAAATCTCTATTCACCCCCCTCTATGAGAATTCTAGTGAGGTTAACTGTGCACTTTCAATTGGTATCAAAGCGAGGTTGATCTAAAAAGGATAACTCCTTGATCAAAAAGATCCTACCTCATATATATATATATATATTTGAAAACTATTTCTTTTCACATGGCACAAATCAAAGACTATGCTTTCACCAGACCACCAATGTGCAATCTTGAAAAGTTTGCAATTTGGAAAACAAGAATTAGGATTTATATGAATTCTATTGATGAAGAATTCTTTAATGTTATTTTGACAGGTCCTCCCAAGCCTTATAGAAGAGACTCAAGTGGTGAAGTGACCCAAACACTTGTCCCAAAGGCTGAGTGGACGGCTGAAGAGAAGAAGGCAGGAACATGTGATGCAAAAGCTGTGAACATTCTTGTCTCAACCCTCTCAGATGAAATCTTTCAAAAGGTAACGTTGTTAACTGTGAATCAACTAAAGAAATATGGGAGGCTCTTACAAAGATGGTAGAAGGAAGTGCTGATGAAAGGAAAGATAGAAAGGCTCTATTGATCTCCCAATATGAGAACTTTCAAAAGAAGCAGGAAGAAAGCATATCTGAGATGTATGACAGATTCAGTCTGATCATCAATCAATTAAGGAGCCTGGATAGAGAGATCTCTCTCACAGAGATCAATGACAAACTGTTAATGAGTCTCCCAAGCTCATGGGACTCAAGAATATGGGCAATAAGAGATACAAGAGGACAAAGGGAAATCTCAACAGATGCCCTCTTGGGAAAACTCAAAACCTATGAGCAACTGCTGAAAACTAGAGAAGAGAAGGAAAGAAGAGGAAGCACTTCAAACTCCTCAAAAGATAGAAACATTGCCTTGAAAGCAACAGAAGAAGAGACCCCTGTCACTGAAGAAGAATTATTCAGCCTGCTGGCCAGGAGATTCAAAACATGAGATATGAGCTCAGTGAGCTCAGTTTCCAGGAGCTTGCACCTAGAGGAGATGAGCTTGTTCAATCCTGCTTCATCGAATAGAGCAATGATGCTCTTATAGTTCTCTGCTGCTGCTTGGAAGGATCCGAGATCAATGTCGAACCCAGAATTTATTTTGGGAGCCATTGAGGATCAGTAAGAAGAATCAGCTGGACAAAGGAGCACGGAGGATAAAAGATGCAGAGTAGTGGAGGCTTTTTCGGTACTCCAGTGGATGTGACCGAAAATATTCTAATGTTGCCGCTCTTTATCCTGAAGTCGACGTTACGTCGAGTGTAATTCGACGTCATCGTTGATATAGACAGAGTTTGAGATGTTTAGGGTTTTCTATCGACGTATGCGTCGATTTTGGTCGACGCATGCGTCGATTTATTGTGTTGGTTATCGACGGTGCGTCGACTAGAAGTGACTTTTAAAAAGAATTTTAAATTTTTATTTCTCTTTATTTCTTTCTAGTCCTAATGTTTTCTAAGTCAGTTTTGAACTAGATTTTACAGATAGTTTGATTGATTGTACCAACATTGCTTGGTAGTATGGCCAGCTTTGTTACATATATAGCACTTGATTATCCTAGTATTAAGGGAATTTGAATTTAGAGCAGGATAGAAGTGTTGATTAGGATAAGAGTGTTGGTTTGAATATAGGTTTTGATTAAGATGGGATTTTTGGTTAAGATAAACATTTTGTTTGGGATTGTAGTGTTGATTTGGATAAAATTCATGATTAGGATGACTGGGTCCTAAATGAGGGTTAGGATGAAAGACTTTTGGAGAAAATGTATTTAAGTTGCTCTGAACATTTGTGCGTCGATACCTATTCGACGCATGTTGATAATCGCGTCGATTTGTATTCGGCGCTTTCTCCAGATGACGTCGATCTGATTTCGACGCATAAAGAAGGTTGCGTCGATTTAAAGTCGACGTGCTTTTGTTCAGCCATCTAGAAGAGATCGAAGCATCTGAGAGATTGCGCTGAGTAGAAGTCGACGCACTATCGTGCATGCGTCGATATGAAGTCGACGCATCTGTGTCTTCACAAATTTTCATTTTGCCTTTCTCTGTTTTTACTCCTTTATGTGTTGATTTTCTTGTGTTGATTGTTTCTTCAGATGAAGTTTGTGAGTCATCAGCTGAATAATAAGATGTTTCATCAAATTCTTTTCTTTCTTTGAAGGAGTATTCTTCCTGTGGCTCTTTTTCTGGTTTTAACAAATTAACAGGTTTAGTGAATTTCACAGGCCTCATCCAAGCAGGTTTGTTGGATGGAATTAGGCTGATTAAGGGATCAGCCCCTAGCCCAAGATACTTGTGTCTTAGTTTTTGTTTTTCAGTGATTTCCTTAAGAGTTTGGCTTCTCATTTTTATTGATCTTCAAAGGCCTTTGCCTGGGTTACTTTATTTTTAAGGTACTTATTTTCTATTCTAGCCCTTTCTATTTCTTTAGCTTTTAGTGCATAATCTTTTGAGCATATTTTCTCATCAACACTTTGGTTTTTAACCATGTTAATTTGTTCTTTTAGATCTTTGATTTCTTGTTTTGTTTTTAGTTGATCTAGGTACATTCCCATAAAGTCATTTCTAAAATTATCACATTGAAAATCTATTTCATCAAAAATGCTTACCTTATCCTTATCCTCAGATTCCTCTATGAGAATAAGGCTATTTTCTTTTTCATCATCAGAATATATGCTTTCTTCTGAGCCTGTTTCACTCCATGATTTATCATCATTCATTGACCCTTCAAAGGCCATCAAGCATAGATCTTCTTGCCTAGGTTCTTCACTGTCACTCTTAGAAGAGGTACTGTCCTCAGAGTTAGTTTCACTCCAAGCTTCTGCAATGAAGCCTCTTTCTTTCTTCTTCCCCTTTTCCTTGAGATCTTTCTTTTTCAGACTTTTCTTTGTCTCAACATTCTCTGGACAATCTGAAGCAATATGTCCAGGTTTCCTGCAAGAATAACACACAATTTCTTTAGTAGGAGTTTTGTCATACCTTGGTTTTGACTCCCTTCTTCTTGATCCATCAGTCTTGATCCATCTCTTAAATCTTCTGGCCAAGAAACTGAATAGTTCATCTTCAGAGACAGGAGTCCCTTCTTCTGTTGCTTTCAGGGCAATGTTCCTGTCTTTTGAGGAACTTGAAGTGTTTTCTCTTCTTTCCTTCTCTTCTCTAGTTTTCAGCAATTGCTCATAGGATCTGAGTTTTCCTAAGAGAGCATCTGTTGAGATCTCTTTTTGTCCTCTTGTGTCTCTTATAGCCCATATTCTTAAGTCCCATGAACTAGGGAGACTCATTAGCAATTTGTCATTAATCTCAGTAAGAGAGATTTCTCTATCCAAGTCTCTTAGTTGATTGATGATCAGACTGAATCTGTCATACATTTCAGAGATGCTTTCTTCAGCCTTCTTTTGAAAGTTCTCATATTGAGAGATCAATAGGGCCTTCTTGTCTTTCTTTTCATCAGCACTTCCTTCCACCATCTTTGTGAGGGCATCCCAAATTTCCTTGGATGATTCACAGTCAACAACTTTTTGAAAGATGTCATCTGAGAGAGTTGAGACAAGTATGTTCATGGCTTTTAGATCATGAGTTCTTGCCTTCTTCTCATCTTCTGTCCACTCAGATCTTGGAACAAGTGTTTGTGTGATATTGCCATTTGCATCCTTTCTGTAAGGCTTTGGGGGACCTGTCATAGTAATATTGAACAAGTCAGCATCAATGGAATTCATATAGATTCTGATTCTTGTTTTCCAAACTGCAAACTTTTCAAGATTGCACATTGGTGGTCTGGTGGAAGCATAATCTTTGATTTGTGCCATGTGAAAAATAGTTTTGAAAATATATATATATAAGAGGTAGGATCTTTTTGATCAAGGAGTTATCCTTTTTAGATCAACCTCCCTCTGATACCAATTGAAAGTGCACAGTTAACCTCACTAGAATTCTCTAGAGGGGGGGTGAATAGAGATTTAAAATATTTTGTGCAAAGTTAATATATATATATGTGTATGATCACAAATTAGAGCTTCCCACACACCAACAAGAATTAGACAAGTAACTAAAGTAAATGCAAGAGAGAAAATCACAGCACAACACAAGAAAATATAGTGGTTCCCCAAACTTTGGGTAGTCCACTCTTCTACCCCCTTGGTAGGAATTCACTATCTTGTACTGAGTCTTTTGATAAGGAGACTCTTAGAACCACCCTGAGTCTTTTGACAAGGAGACTCTTAGAACCAACTGAGTCTTTTGACAAGGAGACTCTTAGAACCAGTACACTAAATTTTTTGAAGAGAGATTCTAAAAACTCTTTTACAATATATAAGTAAGAAAGAAAGAAAGTAAGAAACAATAATGAATCTTCTTCCTAGCAAGAAGATTGGAAGCACAAGAAGTGAATTAAATCTTTCTTCTATAGAGAGAAGAAGATTTGTAGCCTATCTCTCTTTTAGTGAGAGCAATCAGATTTTGCAGCAGTGAGCAGAAGAAGAAATGGTTGAATATTGCTGCAGAGCTTTTTCTCAATATCTCTCTTTTCTTTTGGGAGTTTTTCCTCTATATCAAATATGTGTGGTAGATCACTCCACTGCATTTCCTGCCGACCTCCTCCTTATTTTATAGCTCTGTGTAATAAGATAGCACTATAGGAGAGGAATTAATTAGCAGCTAGAGATTTAGGAGGAGAGAAATATTTCCATAGCAGATATAACATAAATGGAGAATATTAATTCAGATTTCAAATAATATCCAAAATAGAGTTAGTCACATTTTAGCCAAGAATCAAATAAAAGGAGAATGATTCAGAACGGCTATAAATATTTACTTTATTCCATATAAATTAGATCTACTGAAAGAAGGAAAGAGATCTGGCGCATATTTAAATCTGTCATATAAATCGACGTGCGTCGATTACTATTCGACGTAAGCGTCGAATTTATCCTGGCTGGACGTCGAGAGAAGAATAAGGAAGGTGCGTCGACTAAGGTGCGTCGACTTCTTTATATGCGTCGACTAGAAATAAGAGTAGCGTCGACAACACATACGTCGAAATCTTCCTAAAGTTACTTCGACATATCCTGAAGAAAACGTCGACTTTATTTCGACGTTGCGTCGAATACTATTCGACGCATATTTACTTAGTCTTGTTTTTCATTCATAAAACTCTTACTTTAACTCATTTCTAGGGGTTAAGAGAAATCATTTCCCCAACAATAAAAGAGAGTGAGAAAGGGAGGGTTCGGCCAAGAGAAAAATGGAAGCATGCATGCAAAGGTGGTGGGTTTGCATGGGGGGCTGCTCACGGTTTTGACTTGTGGACAGCTAGGGGGCTCGGTTTTGCATGGGCTGCACCAAATAAAGGGGGGCTGGTCGGGTTTGAGCTAGGAGAGGGCTGCTCGGGCTTGGCCAAGTAGAGGGCTGCATGTATACAGCTAGGGGGCTGCTCCAAATGGAGGTAAGGAGGGGTCGGGTTGCACCAATTGAAGGCTTGGGTTGCTTGGGTAATGCAAGGGCAGCACCATGTCTACTTTTTAACATGATTTGACAAGTCTCGAGCTGAATTTATGCATCACTTGGTGGCCGGGCTGCATCACTTTAACTCCAAAATATGTTACGACGACGCTTTGACAGCGGGCACTAATGATCCCCCCTAGGCCTGTCAAAATAAAACAAAAATATAAATTAGTTATGCGCGTTATAAAATTAAACAAAAAAATACGTTACGTGCATGAAATTAACGTAAACATAAGAGAATATTCTACTAATTTAATCTCTAATATAATGAATAAAAACTAATTATCAAACTCCCCCATGCTTAAGTGTTTGCTTGCCCTCAAGCAAAATAGAAATTAAAATATATGAGAGTTATACTACCCAATTTTTTTTTAATTGCGAAGCCCAAACAAAAATTAAGCTATCAAAACTATTATGCTACCAATGAGTGCGGCGAGAAATCGATGTAGAGGAGAATAGAGAAGAGTTTAAAAACATTACTTAGGCATAGGACTAGATTGCAAATTTCCTACTAACATAACAAAAAGGCATCAAAAGGTTTAAGCTAACAGACATAACATGAATAGCAATTCAACCGAAATAAGTGCATTGAACAAGCAACAAGTTGCTGAGACTACGATTATTCTACAAACACTCCAAGGTAACCTCCAAAGAAATCCATCAATGATGGTGTCCATAGGCTCGCCCGGTCACACCCTCTCCACTACACAAGTACATTGTCATGGCT
The DNA here is from genome assembly GCA_033032865.1 of Dactylorhiza incarnata. Classification (NCBI taxonomy): domain Eukaryota; kingdom Viridiplantae; phylum Streptophyta; class Magnoliopsida; order Asparagales; family Orchidaceae; genus Dactylorhiza; species Dactylorhiza incarnata. Next base: position 23,806,893 of record JAWHQI010000004.1, read on the forward strand.
TAAAGATTAATAGGACTTTCATTAGGCATAAAGACTCAGCTTAGGTAAATGATAAGGATTTGGGATTCAAAGATAAACATGATGGCTAAATATCACACTAAACCAAGAGGAGAGTTTTAAATAATTTTCAAAACAAAGTACACGAGAATGAGAAATGACAAGAGACGTACGTCAAATTTCTCAAAATTTAAGAACATAAGGCCATGGATATTTTTTTCTTTTTCAAACTTGGCCAACAATAACTTTTCAAATAATCTTTTTGGATAATAATGATTTTTTTTTCCATTTTTTTTTAACTCATTGCTCATAAGAGCTCCAAAATAAGCTTGAAATAAATTCCTCCTCATTTTCCAAAATAACAACCCAACACAAAATGATGTTCAAATAAAACTCAATAGTAGTTTAGTGTGATAATAGGAAGGGCATTTGGCTTTGGTGAAAATGAGAGGTGGAGCTAACAAAGAAAATAAGAAGAAGGCCCAAAATTGTTTTGCAAAGTGAATGTTTTAGGTGGGCAAAAGAAACACAAACTATCCAAAAGGATGGCCTAAATCATTTCTAAAAACTATGACAAACTTATGCAAATGCTTCGAGGATCGCTAGAGGCAAGTTCTAGCCACCAAGAAAGACTACAATGTGAGTGAGTGTCTAATAATATCATCTAACAAACATATGCACGCTACTACACTTAGATTAGAAGAAAAACTACAACATCATCATGATGATAAATTGAAATTATGATGCCAAAAGTTATGAAAGAGAAAATGCAAAATTAACGTATGCAAAAGTAATATAGTTAAACTAAACTCTATCCTAACATACTACCAAAGAATAAAAATACTACATGAGCCTACACAACACTCAAAGAAACATACTAAAGAAATGATAGAAAATAATTTTTGATGGTGATTTTCAAATAGATACTAAATATTTTTTGGATTTTGAATTTTTTGATTTTTTGGGTTTTTTAGTTTTCTAGTTTTTTTTGGATTTTTTTTTTATAAAGCTAAAAAAAAGATAGTACTATTAAGAGACTTAATAACTACACTAATTTTTTTTGTTTGTTTTTTGAAAGAAAAGAAAAAAGAAAGAACTCAACCCTCCCCCATGCTTAGATCTTTCATTGCCCTCAATGAAAAAGAAAAAAAAACGAGAAAGAGAAGGAGAAGAGGAGGAAGAAGACGAGAATGCAGTAAAGTAAAAATAAAAAGAACAGGACTTCCCCGGGTTATTGAGGCTGAAAAGCGGATGTCGCTCCCCCATGCTTGCGCTTTAATTTACTTTATCATCAGCAGGCTTGGCTCGATCATTCTTGAAATCAGCAACGTTGGAGCGGCGATCACGAACTTGCGCTTGCTTGGCCACCGGGAGGACGAGCAAAAATAAACGCAGAAAAAGGAGACTTTGGGCAAACTCCCAAGAATGTTCATTATTACAGCAATAGGAATTATTCAAATAAAAAAAAGTCTTATAATAAATTGTCCATAATAAAAGAGAGTTTCAAAAAAAAGAAATAAACATTAAGAGATAAAAGAAAGACGCTCCACAGCCGGAGAAACAGAATCATTCGAAAAATACAACTTCAGACGATGGCCATTTACTTTAAAATCACCCTTATCCGGGTGCGAGAGAAGCACAGTGCCATAAGGAAAAACCTGTTTGACCGTAAAAGGTCCAGACCAACGAGATTTAAGTTTGCCAGGAAAAAGACGTAGGCGCGAGTTAAAAAGAAGAACCTGATCGCCTGGTTTAAACGTTTTAGGGTGGCGCAGGTTCTTATCGTGATAGAATTTCGTACGTTCTTTATAAAGCTTATTATTTTCATAGGCAAACGCTCGCCACTCGTCGAGTTCATTTAGTTGATTTTTTCTATGCTCGCCGACTGAGTGTGGATCAAAATTAAAAAATTCCAGTGCCCAATATGCGCGGTGTTCTACTTCAACCGGGAGATGACACGATTTTCCATAAACCAGTCGGAAGGGGGTACAACCGATAGCGGTCTTGTACGCCGTCCGATAGGCCCAGAGAGCATCGTCTAGTTTTAAGGACCAATCTTTACGAGAAGTAGAAACGGTTTTTTCTAGAATTCTTTTGAGTTCCCGATTGACTACCTCGACCTGACCGTTAGTTTGGGGGTGATAAGCAGTGGAAAGTTTATGTGTAACGCCATATTTAGTTAGAACTTTGGTGAGTTGGGCGTTGCAAAAATGACTTCCCCTATCACTAACAATCGCTCGAGGGAAACCAAAATGAGAAAACAATTTTTTAAGAAATGAAATCACAACGCGGGCATCATTACTTGGAAGAGCTTGGGCCTCCGCCCATCTAGAGACATAATCGACGGCAACTAAAATATATTTATTTCCTAAACTAGAGGGAAATGGGCCTACAAAGTCTATGCCCCATAAATCAAAAACTTCGCATTCGAGAAAGTAATTTTGTTCCATTTCATTTTTATTTGAGATGTTTCCGGTCCGCTGGCACCGATCACATCCGCCCACAAAGATTTGTGCATCTTTAAATATGTTTGGCCAATAAAAGCCAGCACTAAGCACTTTGTGTGCGGTGCGGTTTGCTTGAAAGTGCCCGACAGTTGGACCTTCATGAACATGCTTTAAATTTTGGTGACCTTCTTCCCGGGAAACACATCTTCTCACCACGTGGTCTGCACAAATGCGAAATAGAAATGGGTCCTCCCAAAAATAATACTTCAATTCAGAAAAGAATTTCTTCTTTTGCTGAGTCGAGTATTCTTTTGGGATGACGCGGGCCACAAGGTAATTGGCCAGATCGGCAAACCAAGGAGTAGAAGAAGAAATATTTAAAAGTTGTTCATCCGGGAAAGAATCATTAAGAAAATTTTCGTTTAACATACCTATTTCGGGGTTTTCTAATCGAGAAAGATGATCAGCCGCTAGGTTTTCCGCTCCTTTCTTATCCCGGATCTCCAAGTCGAATTCTTGAAGTAAGAGGATCCAGTGTATAAGACGCGGCTTGGCGTCCGGTTTAGAAAGAAGGTACTTCAAAGCGGAATGATCCGTAAAAACGATAACCTTAGAAAGAGTAATGTACGGTCGGAATTTATCAAAAGCAAAAATAATAGCGAGGAGTTCTTTTTCAGTTGTTGTGTAGTTCTCTTGTGCCGAATTGAGTGTTTTGCTAGCGTAGTAGATGGGGTGGAAATTTTTAGCTATTCGTTGTCCTAACACCGCACCTACCGCAAAGCTACTCGCATCGCACATAATTTCGAACGGCAAATCCCAGACTGGAGCAATCATAATCAGAGCATTAATTAATTTGGATTTTATTAATTCGAAGGCAGCTAAGCATGATTCGTTAAAGTTAAAAGGAATATCTTTTTCTAGAAGTTGGGTTAGAGGCTTGGTGATTTTTGAAAAATCCTTAATAAAGCGTCGATAAAAACCTGCGTGGCCTAGAAAACTTCGAATCTCTTTAACGTTCGTAGGCGGCGGCAGTTTCTCGATCACCTCGATCTTAGCTTGATCGACCTCGATTCCCTTAGCAGAAATTTTGTGACCTAAGACTAGACCTTCTCGCACCATAAAATGGCACTTCTCCCAGTTTAAAACTAAGTTTGTTTCTTCGCAGCGTTGTAAAACTTTTCCTAGATTTTCTAAGCATAAAGCAAAAGAGTCGCCAAAAACTGAGAAGTCGTCCATAAATACTTCCATAATATTTTCTATATATTTATCGAAAATAGCGAGCATGCACCGCTGAAAGGTAGCTGGTGCGTTGCATAAACCGAAAGGCATCCTACGGTAGGCGAAAGTTCCGAAAGGACAAGTGAATGTTGTCTTCTCTTGGTCCTCGGGTGCAATAGGGATTTGGAAATATCCCGAGAGACCGTCGAGAAAACAATAAAAACTATGCCCGGACAAGCGTTCTAAAATTTGATCGATAAAGGGGAGGGGGAAGTGATCCTTACGAGTGGCATCGTTTAACTTACGGTAGTCGATACACATTCTCCATCCCGTCACCGTCCTAGTCGGAATTAAATCATTATTCTCGTTTGCTACTACCGTGATCCCACCCTTCTTAGGTACAACCTGAACTGGACTAACCCACTTACTATCAGAAATTGGATAAATTATCCCCGCATCTAACAACTTAAGAACCTCTCCTTTCACGACCTCTTTCATATTCGGATTAAGACGGCGTTGAGGTTGGATTACAGTTTTAGAATTATTTTCAACGAAAATTTTGTGGGTGCAAAAAGAAGGGCTTATGCCAGAAATATCTGATATTTGCCACGCTATAGCTCGGCGATGCTTTTGTAGCACTTCGATCAGTTGATCGTTCTCGGATTGAGAAAGAAACGCCGAGATTATAACGGGCAATTTAGAATTGTTCTCCAAAAAAGCGTACTTAAGATGTTCGGGGAGTGGTTTGAGTTCAAGAGTGGGTGGTTCGTCATAAGAATTTTTTAAAACTTTTTCTTTTTCAAAAACGAGATTTTCAAAAAAAATTTGTCGAAAAATTGGTGGATTTTCAAAATTTGTTTGCACGGACATAACCGTGTCTTCAAAATCAGTTGGAGAATTATCAGAAAAGGATGCAGAAAATTCATTTGCAGAAATATTTGAAAGAAGAAAAGGAGAATCGTCAATTATCTCATCTATGAAAAAACATGAGTCGTCATTTTTTAAAGAGTTTTTCATGGATTCGTTAATAGAAAACGCGACCTCATCATCTCCTACCCGAAGAAGAAGTTTCCGGTTACTTACATCGATGACCGCTCGAGAGGTGGCTAAGAAGGGACGACCAAGGATAAGAGGGACGTCGACGTCCTCCTCAATATCAAGAATGACAAAATCCACCGGGAAGATGAATTTGTCGACCTTCACTAGCACGTCTTCAATGATACCTAACGGATATTTAATTGATCTATCGGCTAACTGAATACTCATACACGTAGGGCTGAGAGTGCCCAATCCTAGCTTCTTAAATAAAGAAAATGGCATCAAGTTGATGCTCGCACCTAAATCCGCTAACGCGTGTTTCATGAACAGATTTCCAAAAACGCAAGGAATCGAAAAACTACCCGGATCGTTTATCTTTTTCGGAAGATTTGAATTTTTTATGACCGCCGAGCACTCTTCGTTCAACGTTACTTGGGATAAATTTTCTAATTTCTTTTTGTTCGTTAACAAGTCCTTAAGATACTTCGCATACTTCGGCATTTGACTTATCGCTTCATGAAACGGCAAATTTATGTGGATTTGTTTAAAAATTTCGAGAAAGCGTTGGTATTGATCATCTAACTTATCCTTCCTAAGATTAGCGGGGTAGGGAGGCGGCGGAAAATCTTTTGTAGAATCAAGAGCAGCACTTTGAAAATGATCTTTTTCTTTTTCAAAAACAACTTCTTCTTTTTCGTTTTCAAAATCAGTTTCTTTAATGATGATTTGTTCAGTAGCAGGAGAGGCAAAAACCTCGAGCTCTTCCCTGGTGGTGGGCTCGTAGACTACTTTGCCGCTCCGAAGGGTGATCGCTTTCGCGTGTTCCCTTGGGTTTGGTTCAGTATTTGAGGGAAGAGTCCCAGGTGGTCTCTCGTAGATGGCCTTAGCTAGTTGGCCGACCGTGGTTTCGAGATTTTTCATTGATCCTGTTAAATTTCTAATGGTTGCCTCGTTCGAATTTATATATTTCGAAAGCATTTCCTCCAAAGATGGAGGTTTTGGAAAATTTTGATTTTGATTTTGTGGCGGTGGTGGAGTGAAATCATGTGGTGGACGTGCGGCGTTTGCAGGATTACTCCACGAAAAATTAGGATGGTTACGCCATCCAGGGTGATATGAATTAGACGCAGCATTAAAACCAGGAGGAGCAGAAAAAACAGAAAAATTAGAAAAATTGTTTTGAGCAGGCCTGGGTATGTTCCCCAGATAATCCACCTGCTCGGCAGCAGCAGCATTTACATGTTCATGTACCTGAATGGCGGAGGCAGTAGTCATCTCCGTTACTTTCTTGTTCAGCATCTCTACTTGAAGCGCCAGTTGTGATACAGAGTCCACTTCGTACATACCTGCAGGTTTATTTGGGAGAGACCTAGGCGTATTCCACTGATAGGTGTTCATCGCCATATCCTCGATAAGCTCAAGAGCGCCCTCCGGAGTTTTTTGGTTCAAAGAACCACCGGATGCGGCGTCTATCATTTGCTTGGTTGCTTGATTTAGCCCATTATAAAATGTCTGGACCTGTATCCATACAGGCAGAGCATGATGAGGGCAGCGTCTCAAAAGTTCCTTGTACCTCTCCCAAGTGTCGTAGAGGGTCTCAGAATCGATTTGACTAAAAGTACAAATATTAGTTCGAAGTTTAGCAGTTTTAGCGGGGGGAAATACCTAGCAAGAAATTTTTCAATTAAAGTGTCCCAAGTAGTGATTGATCCTCTTGGGAGAGAACTCAACCACTGTTTGGCTTTTGTTCTTAAGGAGAAGGGGAAGAGTATTAGCCTGATCGCATCGTCTGAGACACCATTAATTTTGAAGGTATCACAGATCTCAAGGAAACTAGCGATATGCAAGTTCGGATCTTCATCTGGTGATCCGTCGAACTGCGCATATTGCTGCACCATTTGTATAGTGCCGGGCTTAAGCTCAAAATTGTTGTTCGCTATTGCAGGTCGAACAATATTGGATTCTGTACCCTCCAAGTTAGGCCGAGCATAATAGGACATGGTCCGTTGCTGGTCAACTTCTGGATTGGGATCACCCATAATTTCAGAATTACGATCACAATCACCGTTAGAATCCTCAACCGTATCCTGAGAAGTGGAACCTCTGAATCGTAAATTTCTCCGAAAGGAGCATTCGATTTCCGGGTCCAAATCAACAAGTAACGACGAATTCGTGCGGGTCATGCACTAGCAAGAAGAAAAGGGAAAGAGGGGAAAATAAACAAAAGTGAGGAAAAAAAACAAGATAAAAAATGATAATGATTTTTTTTAGCGGATTATATTAGTCCTGGACTTCCCGAGATCTGCCCTGTGAGGGGTTTGCAACGACACTAGAGGCTAAGATGGGAATTCAAGCCCAAAGCGTCCTTTCCAGGATTTTAGATGGAATAGAAAAAACGATGATATGGATTGATTATAATATATAATAATAATAATAATAATTTTTTTGATTTTTGTAGAAGTAATAGCGACGACGTTTTCTTAATATTGACAAGAATCCCCGGCAAAGGGCGCCAAAAACTTGGTGATTAAGATTGACTATCAACCCGAAGAGGCAAGTGTACCTATCGAATTGTAGTACCAAGGTCGTATTTAAAACACGGGGCTGTCAAGTATTACTACTCACGCTTCCAACTATTATCCTACCGTACGATTGTTTGATGATTTTTAGAATTTTTAAATTAAATTATGAGATTACTTAAACGGAAATTCAGAAGAGGAAACTAGCGTTCGATCAAAGAATCACCATGAAAAGAGACGAGAGAGAAATAAAATTTAGTTCTACGATTGCAAAATCATTCTTGACCGTGACGGTTCCGAAAATGAGAGATAGTCTCGCTAGAGCACTAAATCTCCTAACTTAAAGACGGTTTAATCGGAATCTCTTCGCAAATCAAACAGGTCTAAAGTCGCATTAACGAAGTGATCCGCACTATTGGATTTGACTCCAATCCGGAGGATTTACGTCATCCTATCTCTAGGGGTGCGTGCAACTCCTTCCTTCTTTGAGCGATCTTTCAAATCAACGAATCTCTCGATTACTATGAAATGAGATCAAGGGCCTACTACCGTATACCGGAAATACAGAGTCGACGCAAAATATTTCAAAGAAGGATCGAGAATAATTTAAACAAAAGTAAAACTAAGACATAAAAATTATTCTCATCTCAATTCATGGATCATCGTGATCGAACGCTAAAGAAAATTAGCTACGCATAATGGAAGTTGAGAGAAGGATGGAAGGAAAAAACTTGCATTTTCATTAATAGATAAAGAAAGAGTACAACAACAAGATTAAAATGATAATACTATTCTCTAAAAAGAAATACAAGCATGGAAATAAAAACTAGACAATGAAAATAACTAACTCTCTCTTGCTCTCTTGCTTGCTCTCTTCCAAAAGTTCTTCTCAAGCATGAAGGGGGGGCTCCTTTTATAGATGGAGGGGAAGATTCTAGAAATAAGAAGGGAAGAGGGGAGAGCAAGGGTTGGCCGGCCATGCATGGGAGAGGGGAGATGTATGTATTGAATGAGGAGAGAGAGAAGAAGAAAGAGAGGGGGCCACCTACAATGTATTCTTTTTATTAAGAGAGAAAGAGAGAAGGGGAATGTATGGGTATTAAATGGAGAGAATAGAAAATAAATAAAATAAAAGAGAGTGAGAAAGGGAGGGTTCGGCCAAGAGAAAAATGGAAGCATGCATGCAAAGGTGGTGGGTTTGCATGGGGGGGGGGGGGGGGGGGGGCTACTCACGGTTTTGACTTGTGGACAGCTAGGAGGCTCGGTTTTGCATGGGCTGCACCAAATAAAGGGGGGGGGGGGGGGGGGGGGCTGGTCGGGTTTGAGCTAGGAGAGGGCTGCTCGGGCTTGGCCAAGTAGAGGGCTGCATGTATACAGCTAGGGGGCTGCTCCAAATGGAGGTAAGGAGGGGTCGGGTTGCACCAATTGAAGGCTTGGGCTGCTTGGGTAATGCAAGGGCAGCACCATGTCTACTTTTTAACATGATTTGACAAGTCTCGAGCTGAATTTATGCATCACTTGGTGGCCGGGCTGCATCACTTTAACTCCAAAAAATTGTTACGACGACGCTTTGACAACGGGCACTAATGATCCCCCCCAGGCCTGTCAAAATAAAACAAAAATATAAATTAGTTATGCGCGTTATAAAATTAAACAAAAAAATACGTTACGTGCATGAAATTAACATAAACATAAGAGAATATTCTACTAATTTAATCTCTAATATAATGAATAAAAACTAATTATCAAGACTCCTTCGAAGATCTTCGAGCACCTTGAAGATCCTTCGAAGGCCTTCTTCCGCTCTCAAGACCACTCCAAGCCCGCCTCCGCGCGCTCCGCTCCAAGCCCGCCTTCGCGCGCTCCGCTCCAAGCCCGCCTCCGCGCGCTCCGCTTCAAGCCCACCTCCGCGCGCTCCGCTCCAAGCCCGCCTCCGCGCGCTCCGCTTCAAGCCCACCTCCGCGCGCTCCGCTTCAAGCCCGACTCCGCGCGCTCCGCTCCAAGCGCGGAGCAAGCCTCTGTGCGCTCCGCTATCAAGATCGCTCCAAGTGCGCATTCGTGCGCTTTGCTCTCAAGATCGCTCCAAGCACACCCCTACATACACATCAACAAGCGTGTCAGCCACCAACAAGACCAGTATTCCAAACTCCTCTTGCGCTGCAGGAGACAAGCTGTGGAGACAAAGACACACAAATCACATCGATCCAACCTTCAAGCAGCAGTCAAAATCTCCAGAGCGCATTATTCCCTTCTACAGCAGACAAAAGACTTAGCTCCGTGAGCGGTGACTTGTCACCCACCGATCACCTCTCTCTTAACAATTGTAACGAGAGGCGGTCTGTCGCCCTCGAGTTCTTCATAACAACTCTGTACAACAACCAATAAGTAGTTGATGTTTTGGTCCGCACAGATCCGACCACATGATTTTTCACCCAATTGACGAGTTTTTCACGTTAAAAAATTGTCTCGTTAGTTTTCATTTTTCTGTGACTGTTTGCACGCTCGAACGCTCCCGGGCTAGAACAGTTCAATTTTGTCCAGTCTACTGGAGCCTTGAGTGGTCCGCAACGTTTTTTATATTTTATTAATGTTTTTTTAATATTTGTTGTCCATTTTTATTTCTTTAATTTTGATATGTTATTTTATTTTACTTTATTTCATTATTTTTTTTTGTAAATTTAATTGAATGACACTGATTATTATGATTATAATGTAATTGTGATCTATTTTATTAATATTTTAATTAATATAATCGACAATAGACTCACATTCTTGGGAAAAAAATACATATCTTTGCCGAATAAAAATAACTAAAATGTTGTTGATTCATTGATTGTAATTATAACTGTGTTATCTCAGTAATTGGGAGAAAATAAATAAATAAAAAAAGAATAAAGTTGTTCCTCGGTTCTTCCTCGATCCCCAACCTCCATAAAACCAACGACCTTTTCCTAAACCCCTCCTCTCCCTCTACTCCCACCGACTTCGCCACCGCCGCCGCCACCACCTTCGTCACCACAGCCCCAGCCATAGTGACAGCCTCTATCACTTTCGTTCCTAACTTCCGTCCGCTTCAACTGATGTCACTCTCATTGGACCTCTCCCTTCGGTTGGCTCCGCCGACATCAACTTCCGTCTCCACTCGAACTGCAAGCTCGACGACTCTGTCTCCCTCGATTCCCTGGAATCCCTCACCCGCATTCCTAGCATCGGCGACGGATACAGCGACGATACCTACAGTAACGACGCCTCCTATTCTCTCCTCCTCCTTTCTCCATTTCTTCGTTCACGCATCCTCCCGAACCCTGGTTTTCCACGCTAGACCTGATGAAACCGTCGGAGGCATCATCGGGCGTATCTGCGCCATGACCGGATTTAAATCGCGCGATCACCACCTCATCTATCGAAGTCGGCTTCTATCCGAAGACATGACCCTTGCCGAGTGCGCCATCGAGAAGGACACCACCCTCCGTCTCATAGGCAGGCTTCTCAGCGCGAGTTTCTCCACATCATGGCAAATTGTCGACGAAATGTTCTACGTAATCACATGCCTCGTAGCCCTCCGACCCTCCCCAACTGGTGATTTTAACCACATCATTCCCAGCATTAGCTCCATAGTGAAGAAATTCCTGGTAATGACCCCAACAGCTTATGATGAAGCTATTGTCCATCTTCAGGTCTTCATCTCCACTAAGGCTCATGTTGCTCTTGTGAAGCTTTATATGTCCCCTTTTAAACAGATCAGAGAAGTCGGTAAGGAAGCCATTAACACTTTCTTCAGCTCAAATCGCTTCTACCTCCCCCAATCAGTACACCTTCATTGTACCCCGATCTTGTTTGAATTTTGTAAATTGCTTGCTGGGACAGTTGGCAGGACGGATTCCCTGTATCTTACTTGCAGAAGCACACTTGGATCTTTGCTAGCAGCCCAGGACCGGAGTTTTTACTTAAGCGCATCAAGACATCTGATAATAGATCTATACCCTTTTATTGCAGAGCTAGCTGAGGCAATCATCATATTATTGCCGTCAGAAAGAAAATGCCTTGCATCTGGTGTTGATTTCTCTAACTTCATGAAAGCTCTGCGATGGGCAATCCACGGATGGTTGGGAGGAGAAGGCTTCATTCCAGAATCAATGTACAAGAGCCCTTCCCTCATGTGCGAGCAGTGGGCTATCGATTTGTATGCAATATTTCTAAAACTCGTGAAGAATTTTGATGAGGGTCTAGAAAAGACAGGGATGTTTTTGGCACAAAGTACTGCTAAGGAAATCGAGTCTCACTGTCTACATTGGTCTAATATTTTATCTATTTGTAGTGGATTTCATAAGTTTGCAAGAAATTATGAGGATGCCAGGAAGGTACTTCATGCTATTCTTCTTACTCGGAGAGTTCCCCTCAATGCGCTCATTAAATTGGCGAAGAGGAATGATGATTACCATTGGCTTCTTAAGCTCAAGGATATAACTGATTTTGAGTCAAGAAGGAAAGTGGCGATAATGTTGTTTCCTGATAGAAGTTTTGAGCTTCATGAAATGCTTATAGACAGGTCACAATTGTTAACTGAGTCGTTTGAGTACATTGGTCAAGTTGAGTCTAATGCTTTGCATGGTGGGCTTTTCATGGAATTCAAAAATGAGCATGCTACAGGTCCTGGTGTTTTAAGGGAATGGTTTTGTGTATTGTGCCAAGAAATCTTCAGTCAGCGAAACGTCCTCTTCTTGTCATGCCCAAATAATCCGAGAAGGTTCTTTCCAAATGCTGGTTGGTTCATCCTTATTTGAAATCAATTTTTATTTTTTTCTGTTTAAGTGGATTTTACATACATAAAAGCAATGTAAAGTTTTACAAAGCATAGGTGAAGACATACATACCATATTCCCATTGCAAGGTATGATCCCATGACCGTACCACTACTTGAGCGGTCTATTAATTTTTCTACGTCACATCCTTTTATAAACATGGCGATAAAAATTATGTAATCAACTTTTAGCCATTGAATAAAATTTATTTTTTGAATATGAAAACCTTTATTTTACCAAATAACCCAAGATGTGATATTCTTGTTGAAATTTGATAGTGATTGATAAGTTATTACTTTTACATCATATGTTTTTCTTGGTTGAAGAGTAAATGGAATTAGTTAGTTTGTGTTATGGTTGGATTTCAACTCTGCACATGACCTTTTGATTTGTTGTGAATTTTGCTTTAGCCTTAGTATAATTAGAGTGAGATAGAAATAATGTTTTTGTTATCAAGAAGGAAAAATACATGTGATAAGATAGATTAACTTACCAAAACTATGGGATTCACTCTACCCATTATATTTAGGGTGTGACTCATGCACTAAGATCCTTAGATCCTGCACTAACGAACATGCACTGGGTACACTTATCTTTTTCTCGCTCATGTAAAAGGACCACCCTTTTACTTGAGCTCTTTCTCAAAATCGCTAAATATACAAGTGCTTTATGGCCCTAAACATGGATTTAATGAGGTAATTGACATTAAATAAAATATTGATGAGAGGTAGTGGTGGTTGAGAGTTACAAATTAATAGTCGTCCATTAGTATATCACTCGTAGTTCTCACTTCCTTTAAAAAAAACTTTGCTTTGTGTAAGATAATTAGTGAAGTATCTCTTTGTCATGGTTAGTAAATACTCATGGAATGTTTATACTGGAGTCAAGAATGGTTTACGTTTCCACGATGGGACGCAACATACCAGCGACGTGCGAAGGCGCGCAATGATTAACTCACACCCACATCACGATTTTTATTTCTTTTCTTTAATTTATGCATGCTTATTTGAACTAATTATGCTAGCTTTGTGCGGGGCATTTTGGACTTGTGACGTAAATTTTGGCCACCATATTGAAGGGTGGAGGATGACCAATGAAAAAGGCAAAAAGTATTTGAAAGTGCACAGTGACTCCCCTGAGTATTCTCTAGGGGGGTGAATAGAGATTTAAAACTTTTCAACAATAAATGCACAAAAAAATAATCCTAATTACTAGGCATCCAGAATTCCAACCAGAATAAAAATAATCACAGAATAATGAAACTAAGTACAAAAAATTTCACAACACAGAAGACATAAGAACTATAGTTGTTCCCCAAAATCTGGGTACATCCACTCTTCTACCCCCTTGGTAGGAATTCACTATCACAGTGCCTGAGTCTTTTGATAAAGAGACTCTTAGAACCACTGAGTCTTTTGATAAGGAGACTCTTAGAACTAAGGATTGAGCCTTTTGATAAGGAGACTCTTAGAACTAAACTAGATCTTTTGATAAGGAAATCTTGAACCAAGCTGAATCCTTTGAAGAGGGATTCTTAAGACTTTTTACTCAATTTACAAAAATATGAAATAGAGTAAGCAGAAGAAGAAGAAGATGGTGAAGAGTATTCTTCTGAATTGAATCCTCTTTCAGCAGTCACCGAGGATTGTAGACACTAAGTGTTCTGGATCCTTTTTCAGAGAATGAATCCTTGCTTAGAAGAAGATGCAAGGATTATAATAACATTGATCCAGTCTTGATCTCTGTATTCTTTGTATGCTTCTTTCAGAGATGGAGGAAGAAGAAACTTTCTGCAGCTTGTAGAAGAATGAAGTGATGTACAGAGATCTGTCGGGTAGACTGAGAGTGAGAGAGAGAAGAATTTATATTGCACTCTTTTTGAATTCTGTATCTATAATCTTCTGTCGATTGGAGATGAATGACTTTCCTTTTCTGATCCTTCTCCAGTTGGAATGCCCAAGAAGAATTATTGCTCTCTTTCTATTTATGTTAACAGCTCGTCTATAACATTTTGTATAACTTCTAATTTCATCACTTTTGAATCTCTGGAATTATTCTTTCTCTTCTTGTACATGTGCGACCCGTTATAATTCAAATATCTTCCATATATAACTTTTGAATAATCATCATAATCTATTCCAGGAAGTTTTCCAAATCTGAGACTGTATTCGACGTTGCGTCGAATAACTTCTGCCTTCTTACGACGCACCTTTGAATACTAGTAGAAGCAGCTTCGAAATATTCCTCAGCTTTGAATTGAACTCTAATATCGACGTTGCGTCGATTCCTTATCGACGTATCCGTTGAGATAAAGAACGTAGACTTCAAACTCTGGCTTCTGCGTTGAATACCATTCGATGTTGCGTCGACTTCCAATGAAGCGTCAACTGCCAGTCTGAGTTATCTATACTTCTATTCGAAGTTACTTCGACTTTCAATCGAAACTGTGTCGATTTCTTTTTGACGCAGAATTATCTCAACTGGATTTTGATCTCCTTTTGACTAGACTTTGACACTCTAATGTGAGTATGGTATCCTAGGACATCTAAAGACCATATTACCCTCACTATACAACATGAGTAATAAATCCTAGAGGATGAAATCACTTTTACAGAATTTGTAAGATAAATCAAAAGGATGTTTTTCCCAACAGTATTAATCAAACTCTCTCTCCCTCCCTCCTTGTTCCTGACCAGCTCTAAGGCTTCGCAACCAGCGGCCCGTCATCTTTCCCAACCAACAACCGGGCCGCGTTCGACAGTAAGGGTTCCTTCTGCACTTCCTTCCCCTCTCCTTCCTACCTTCACTAACGCTATAGGTCCACGAGGCTCCACAAAGGGGAAATCCAATCTCCTCTAAGACTTTATGCTCACCAGACTTTGAACGAGATCCCAATCGGGGGTCAGGGTTTTCTCCCGCTCCCCACCTCTCCTTCCTACCTCCGTTGCCGTTATAGGTCCATGAGGCTCCAAGGAAAGGAACTACAATCTCCTCCACGATTTTACGCTCACCTGGCCGTGAACGAGATCCCAAATATGGGTCCATATCAAATTTGTATCAGCGCCTAAAGGATCCACTGAAGGCCTTCCACCCCCTCCATCCCCTGACACCTTTTCATACGCGCACGAGAGAGCGCGTGCCCATCGACCCGTGTCGTTCCGTGCGATTCTTGCATGCAGGAGCTACCTGAGACAACCACAACTGCTAGGATTCTCCCCAGCCGGCATCGACTTCTAGTCTAGCAACTCGAACCTCCTGCCCACTCCCGATCGTGACATCCTACCCCTGACGATGGTTCCCATGGAAGTCGGCGACCTCACCTTGGCCCTAGTCATGAAATGGTCTAGAAGATGATGACGACAATGATCACCAATGCCCTTGAAGCCCTCATAGCTCGATTCGGCTACACGCCACTGCCACATCAAACCGCCTCAAGCTCCTCCCATGAAGGGTCTCCGGATCGCCCGGAGTTTCATAGCTAATGCTCAAAAGGGAGCGAGGTTCCCCGCTATGTGAAGATGGACTTTCCTCTCTTTGACGTTTGTGAGGACCCTCTGGCATGACTTACAACGTACGAACCATTCTTGACGAATTAGCGCACACCTTGGGATGAATGGATTAACATGGCCTCCTTTCACCTCATGGGCTCCGTCCAATTATGATTTTCTCAGCTACAGCTGGAAAAACCACACTAGCATGGATGGACTTTAAGATCATTTGCAACCTCCTAGGCCACCTCTTCGCGGCAACCCCATCGGTGATCTCGTTTCCCTCAAACAAACGGAGTCCATCGATGATTACTTGGAGAAGTTTTAGGTGCTGCTTGCACTAGCCCAATCCATTCCACCAGAGCACTAGATGACCATCTTTACGGAGGGCCTCCATGCGCGACTTTGTTTGCACGTGGAGTTTCAAACTCCGATAGATCTCACCACGCAATGAGCCTCACACGGGTTTGCAAGAAGCGCTTGCTGGGATCGACCTTACACTAGTCGTCGTATCGGCGAAGGTACGACCCGAGGTTTCGGTACTCCATCTTCCTAGTCCAGTTGTGCGCCCCTCAAGGGCAAGGAGGGGGATTGACTCGTCGCATCCGCCGACTTTCGACCAAGGAGATGGACGACCGCAGTGCCAAGGGCCATTGTTTTAACTGTGACCAATCATACGTTCGCGGCCACAAATGCAAACGCCTCTTTTAGCTCATGGTGGACGACCTGTTTGATGAGGAAGAGGAGGACCTGTGGGATCCCGAGGTTTACCTCCACACCATCGCGAGATCGCATTCTGGTGAGGCCATTCAGATGCTGATCACCATGACAGATCACACGATGGTAGCTCTTGGATTTCAGGAGCACACATAACTTCATTAGCGAACAAACCGCTCAACGCCTTCATCTCCCTTTGACCAGTCAAGGCTGCCTCAGTGTAGCGGTAGCCAATGGGAGCACGATGGTGTGCCCCAGAGTTTGTCGCGCCGTACCTATCGTGTTGGAGGTCTACCACTTGAAGATGGATTTTTTGGTGATTGCCTTTCGGGGTTTTGAAGTTCTCTTAGGTATCCGGTGGTTATGCACCTTGGGGACCTTGACATGGACCTTGATCGACTCACTATGACATGGGGGCGGGGACTCTACAGCCTACACGATTGTCTGACAGTGCTTCCCAGCGGGCACTTCGCGGTGATCCTTTTACTTGACATCCGGTGATGCAACTCACATGAGCCTAGATTCCCTCGTACAGGAATTCAATGACACCATGGTTTCCCGTGGGGACTACCCCCCTCCTCATCGACATGACCACCTCATTTGCTTCCTTCCGAACATGGCACCGGTGGTCATTCAGCCCTATCGCTACCCATTCTTGCAAGAAGGACGAGATCGAGCGCCAATGCAGCTCAATGCTACAACAAGTGATCATTCGTCACAATGTATCCCTTTCCATCTCCGGTCCCCTTGGTACATAAGGATGACACATGACCATTTTTTGCGTACTACCGCAAATTGAATGCGAAAACAATTATGGATAAATTTGCCTTCCCTGTGGTAGAAGAACTACTAGACGAGTCACATGACGCATGTTTGGACTTATGCTCGGGGTACTATTAGGTCCGCATGCCGCCAACCGACATGGGGAAGACCGCCTTTCGAACCCATCACAGTCATTTTAAGTTCCTCGTGATGCCCTTTGGGCTCACTAACGCCTCTAAACATTCCAAGCACTGATGAATGGGCTATGAAGCACCGATACTTTTGTATCGGGTACGCACCGGTACCTAATACGTATCCGGTACCGGTACGTACCCAATACTTGACAGATACACCTGTTACTCTAGCCTGTAGATACACTTGGACTTGGCAGATCGTTCTGCATATTGTGATAGGTGTACGCTTCTCTAAAGTAAATAAAAAACTTCTGCGTGTTTTTTTGAAAAGAAAAAATTGTGACTCATAAATAAAACTTGCGGTGTTTGTTTATTAAGTAACAAAATGTGCTTCAGATTTAAGTATATATTTTTCTTTAAAACTATAAAGAATTTGATTTAAATTTTATTATTTTACTATATATTTAATGATTAGATGTTGTAAATTGGCAGTGTTTCTTCTTGTTCAACACGAATTTTTCTCTGTTTTATATTCTTTTTAAAAAAAGGTCGTGTATATATATATACACACATGTGCATATATATAGACACATGAACATGTATATGTGCATGCATATACATGTGCATATATATATATAACATATGTATTTTTATATGTCAATTTTAATTACGTCTTACCCCAAACGTACCAGTAGCCTTATTTCTTAATTTTCCCGTATCGCTGTACCAGATACGTATCGTACACGGTACTCGTACCTGTACTGATGCTTCATAGTGAATGGGATATTCTAAGACTTGTTGCGCTGCTATGCACTTGATTTCTTGGACGATATTTTGTTATATAACAAGATCTGAGAGGTACACTTGAGCATCTCCGCAACGAGATCCAACTTATTAGACAACATTTGTTGTTTCTGAAGAGGGCCAAATGCTCCTTTGGCACAGATAGGGTGGTGTTTAGGCCATATCGTGCACAATACAAGGGTCTCAACCTACCTGGAGAAGATTCAAGGGGTGACAACCTGGCCGATTCCTTAGTCCCCATGCGAGCTCCGTGGCTTCTTGGGGCTCATCGGCTATTACCGTCGTTTCATCCAAGGTATAACTCGTTTGCAGAGCCCTTGATGTTGAAGAACTCATTTACATAGAAGAAACAACCACTTTTAAGACCCTCCAACATGTCTTGGTCACCGCTCCCGTGCATCATCTGCCCGATTTCACTCAGGTATTTCAGGTAGGATGTGATGTCTTAGGGCAAGGGTGTGGGGCTGTGCTATAGCAGGGCAGATGCTCGATTGCCTACTTTTGTTGGAAGATAACCATCATCACCACCGCCTATGAACATGAGTTCATCGGATTGGCCAAGGTCGTTTAACACTGATGACCATAACTATTAGGGCAAACATTCTTGATTCAGACAGATCACTTCAGTTTGAAGTATCTCCTTGAGCAATGCCTCAACACCGCCCCTCAGTAGCATTGGGTTAGCAAGTTGTTGAATTTTGATTTTCGGGTCGAGTATAAGGCTGGCACCATGAACCACACAACAGATGCACTTTCACAACGGGACTATCCAGACGCATGTCTCTTCACCATTTCACACCCCACTTTTGACGTTCTCACTCGACTTAGACTCGAGATCCAATGCTCACCCATTCTCTTGCCGCCGAATTTGGGAAGGACGGCTTTCCACCTGATAGACCGTGAGGGTTGACTTCATTTTGTACAAGGAACGATTATATATGGCGCTCTCTTCCTCCCTCATCCCTGACATTTTGGAAGGCACCCATGGAGCGACACACGAAGGGGTCCACATGACCCTTTAACACATTCAGGCAAAATTCTTCTGGAAGGCCTTAAGCGCAGTGTGCACGAGCTCATTACAGCTTGTTTCGTATGTTAGCGTAACAAGACCGATCACTTTCTCCCAACAGGTCTCCTTCAACCACTACCTATTCCAACACAGATCTGGTCTAAAATCTCTATGCTTGGAAGGTTTGCCTACATCGAAGGGGAAGTCGGTTCTCTTCGTGGTGGTGGATGGGTTCTCCAAGGGGGCACACTTCATAGCCTTGAGCCACCCTTTCACCGTGGAAGGTTTCGCTCAAGCCTTCTTTGAGCAGGTGTTCCGCCACCAAGAGCCCCTACCATAAGTTGGGCCCCAAGTACTATGGGCCATTCGAGGTATTGCAGCGGATTGGGGATGTGGCATACCATCTCCAACTCCCGACCGAAGCCCGGATTCACAACATCTTCCATGTCTCCCAGCTGAAGCCTTTCATTGGGGCACCTCAGACAACACTCTTGGTAAACCTATCGCCGCAGCTGAATGGAAGCTTGAGGATAAGCTTGGTCTCAACAACGGAGGAGATGTTACAGATCCACGATGGGACGCCACATATTAGCGGTGTGCGAACACGTGCAATGATTCACTCACGTCATCGCAGCTTTTATTTCTTTTCTTTAATTTCCAGATGTTTATTTGAACTCACTATGTTAGCCTTGCGAGGGGAATTTTAGACTTGTGACGTTAATTTTGGCCACCCTATGGAAGAGCGGAAGACGGGCAATGAAAAAGGCCGCAAAGTATTAATCAAATTCTCTTTCTATCTCCTTCTTTTCTTTTTCCTCTTTTCCTTCCCGATCCCGATCTATTCTAGGGCTTCGCAACCAACGGCTCCTTATCACTCCCAACTGATGATCGTCGTCTCTCGTTCGACAACGGGAGTTCCTCCCGTGCCTCCCTCCCCTTTCTTTCCTGCCTCCTCTACTGCTATAGGTCCATGAGGCTCGAAGAAGAGGAACTCCAATCTCCTCCAAGACTTTACGATCACCAGGCTGCAAACGAGATCCCATTTGGGGGTCCATATCATGTAACCACTCTTGCACCAACTTGAGGTAGGTAGAAAAGGAGTATATTGAAATATATATGAAGACGATGTTGAATCTTAAGGCGCCCTTAGAGGGGGGGGGGGTGAATAAGGGTTTTAGAAATCTTTATATTTTAAATGAAAACTTTTGATATTGTATAAGAAAGAGATTAGATCAAAAGTAAATTGCTAGAATTGAAAACCAAATCAATTTTATTGAACAAATAGAGACATAATTATTATTGATAAAATTGATTACAAAAGAGAATTTCTGTAACGCTAGAAATCGAGGCGTGAATATGAAAAACTCTTTTTATTTTTTATACCGACTCTTCTCCCTAAGAACCGGTTGACTTTAGCCGATCTATCCCCATATACGGCCTCAAGCCGCTCTAACCTCTCTATCCCCAGAAAGGTCTCGAGCACCCCTAGATCTAAAGCCCTAGACCCAGTCGCCAACACACGCGACGAATTCTCCCAAGTCACACACGGACCTAGTCGCCAACAACAACGGCGAATTCTCCACTAAACGATCACAAAGATAAAAAGATATTACAAAATATGAAATTCAAAATGAAAACTCCCTATGAAGAAATAAGCTTGGTGCTAGAGTGACCAAGACGCCTTGCGCCCTTGCCAAAGTTCTAATTCTTCATTTTTAGAAATACAACATTTTAAAGAAGAATTTGAAAGATCATTAAAAGTAATCATATAAACATCATGCTTCCTAGGTGCTGTGAGTACGACACATTTGTTTTAGAATTTATAATTTTACAAAGATTTGTAGATGATTCAAATAATACATTTAAACCCTTATCACATAATTGACTAATTGAAATTAGATTATGTTTTAAACCATCTACATATAAAACATTTGAGATTGAGAAAGAATCGTTACCCACTGTACCGATGCCCATGATCCTTCCTTTACCGTTGTCACCAGATGTCACCATCCCTCATTTCTTCATCTCAAGGCTAAGGAACTTTGCTTTGTTTCCCATCATGTGTTTGGAGCATCCCGAATCCAAATACCATACGTCTTGTTTGTCCATAGCCTGCCAACATACCTAAAAAGGAGATGAGAGTAAAGATCCGGATACCCAAGAGGTTCCTCCCATAGAATAGGTGGAAACCTTAGGCACCCAGATTTGCTTTATAGCATTGCGACCCTTTTTCTTACAAGAGTTTGAGGTGTGTCCAAATAAATAACATTTGGCACACACTATAAAAAGGGATGAGACCCTTTTTGAAGTTTTGAGTAAGCTCTTGTTAGAATATGAGGTAACATTTAAGTTTTTGAAATCATTATTACCAGAATTAATTTTTCTGGAATTATGGCTAACGCCGGCGTTATGAGTTAACGCCTGACGATAGCTTCCAGAACTATATCCAAGGCCAGATTTGGCACTCCCATGACATTGGTTGTCCAAGATCATGTCCAGAGATCTTTGTCCAACTCCGAATTTTTTAATAGCCAAATTTAAATCATGAATACGGGCTTTGAGAGCGGTGTTTTCCATCACCAACATAACGCACCAATTCGCAAAACTCTTCTTTCCATCCTCTATTTGAGAAAGAGAGGTTTTTAAAGTTCTTTCCAAATCCCCCTTCTCCTTAGTAAGAAGTTCAATAGTGGAGTGAGATTTAGAAAGAGCTTCTTCAAGTTCTTTCACTCTTCCCAAGGAGTGATTGCACTCTTGGCAAGATACCTTTTCTTTCCCCAATTGTTTAGATAATTTTTTATTTTCTTTTAACAAAAGTTTATTTTTAGAATTTAGAAGATCAATGTCTTTTAAACTTTTATTAAAAAATTTGCATGTTTGTAAATATTAAATACATAAATCATCATAAGAAGTAGGGAAAGTTACCTCAGTGTCGCTTTGGACACTGCATTCATCTTCGGATATCTTATTACTCTTTCCCATTAGGCACATGTTTGACTCTTCTTCATCACTAGTGGATGAGCCGCTTGAAACCTCGGAGGAGGAGTCATCCCATGTAGCCGCTTTTAGGACCTTCTTCTTCTCATTTCCCTTGTGCCCTTTTTCTTTACGCTCTTTCAGATATTTTGGGCATTTGCTCCGAATATGTCCGGTCTTTTTACAATGGTAGCACTCCGGTGGTGGTCGTTCATCATCGTCCTCGTCGCTACCTCTCTTTTTCTTTGATGAAGATCCCTTTTTGATGAAATATTTCCGAAAGGTGTTTCTCCTTTCCGGATTCTTCATCAACCTTTTGAATTTCTTCACAAAAAGGCTCTCCTCGTCCTCTTCATCATCATCTTCATTTGTCTCCTTCTTTGACTTTAAGGCCAAGCTCTTCTTCTTTGGCTCCAAGTTGTACTCTTGTTGTTGAATTTTGAGTTCAACCTCATGGGTCTTGAGGTTCCCAATAAAGCTCTCAATTTGGAGCCTTTTCAAGTCGTGCGACTCCGAGATAGCCGTCACCTTTGGATTGATTTTTGGAGGGAGAGACCTTAGAATTTTTCTCACCAAGTCGCTGTTGGAGAACACCTTTCCAAGCACTTTTGAGTCGTTGACGATTTTGGTGAACCTTGTGTACATATAATCCACGTCTTCATCCATCTCCATCCGGAATTTCTCATACTCGGATTCAAGTTGGAAGAGCTTTGAATCCTTCACCTGCGAAGTGCCTTCATGAGTAATTTCTAAAAGATTCCAAATATCATAAGCTGTTTCGCAAGCACAAGTTCTATTAAATTCCGTTCTATCCAAAGCACAAAATAACGCATTCATTGCTTTAGCGTTATTCTTACATCTCAACTTATCATTGTCATCCCATCTATCTTTAGGTTTTTCCATAGTGACTTCTCCAACAACAAATGTTGGTGGAGAATAACTTTGTTCTACCATACCCCAAACGTTATTATCTAAAGCAGTTAAAAAACAACGCATTCTAGTTTTCCAATAATTATAATCAGTTCCAGTAAATAGTGGAGGTCTACTTATCCCTTGACCCTCCAAAAAAGCATGATCGTGATGCGCCATTATTCCCGGTTGTGAGACCGTTTTGGAATAACTTGCTCTGATACCAAGTGTTGGATCTGATGGCGCCCTTAGAGGGGGGGGGGGGTGAATAAGGGGTTTACTATTTTTACAATAAACTGACAGATTTTAAAGAAACAGAAAACTTTTTTAGCACTGTTGCTAACGCCTAGCGTTGATTAGTTAACGCCTGACGTTATCCCTCCAGAAAGTATTTTGGCAGAAATAAACAAAGTGATTTTACTTGCACAATTTTAAATGAAATATAAATCCAGAAAAATAGATATACTGAAAAAGGAATTTTATATATCACAAAATGATTACAAAGATAATATTTCAATAACGCTTGAAATTGAGGCGACAAGTTGAAAATCTCTTTTTTGTTCCTTCACCGGTCCTTCTCCCAAGGACCGGTTGGCTATAGCCTATCTATCCCCAGATAAGGCCTCTAACCACCCCCTAGATCTACCCTTGACCTAGTCGCCACGCACAAGGCGACGAATTACCCCCTAAGCTGCACAAGGACCTAGTCGCCACACGCAGAGCGGCGATTTCACTACGGTTACAAGTAAATGAAAAGATAAAGATACAAATCAGAATAAAAGACTCCCTATATTGAAGAGTGCTGAAGGAGATGTTAAAGACACGCTTTGATCATCATCGGAGTTGAAGCGAGCGTCCTTTTTCAAATTGACCGTTGCAAATCTCCTTCTCACTCTTGTTCCTCAATGGTGGTGTTGGGAGTTCTCTGAATTCGGGGATGAAATGCTCTCTCAAAAGATTGGAGTGAAGGCTTCCAGAAAAAGCTTTCTTGAACACCGAAATCAGGTCTTTAAATAGTCATGGGAGCTAACGCCTGACGTTAGGGTTAACGCCAGCGTTAAGCATCGTGCCTGGCAGTTGCTGAAGTCGTGCAAAAAGTCGGGAGCGTGACAGAACAAAATTTCGTCGAACGGGACTGATTTCGTCGAACACGCCTTCGTTGAACGCACCCTTCGTCGAACGGAAAAACCGCAACCGTCAGGATCGTGCAAACCGCCAAGGATCGTGACAGAACCAACTTTCGTCGAACGAAATCGATTTTGTCGAACGGAGCTTCAAGTTCGTCGAACGCAGTTGTCGGGCGCAATGTCGTCGAGCGCAGGCTCAGTTCGTCGAACGGAGCTCCTCGTTCGTCGAACGCAGCTTGTCGAGCGCAGGAAATTTCGTCGAACGGAGCTCCTCGTTCGTCGAACGCAGGTTGTCGAGCGCAAATTCGTCGATCGCAGGAAATTTCGTCGAACGGAGCTCCTCGTTCGTCGAACGCAGGTTCCATTCGTCGAACGCAGCTTCCTTCTCAGTGGTTTTCTTCTCAATGGAAGTTAACGCGGGGCGTTAACAACTAATGTGGGGCGTTAGCTCTCTTTCCAGAGAATCCTCATCAAACATCATCCTGTTCATAGGGTTATTTAACAATAGTACCTGCACACTTATAAACACAAGCAAGATCAAATACATAGTTTGATTTGTTATTCTCAAACTAAGAGATGTGGAACACAAGCTCCAATACATTCATCTGAGTGAGAAGAGTACGAGTGACGTCTAGAAGATGACGATTCTTATGTTCGGCAACTCCGTTCTGTTGAGAAGTGTATGCACAACTAGTCTGATGTATAATACCATTCTGCATAAAAAGGTAGAAAATTAGTTACTAACATATTTCTTGGCATTATCAGTGTGAAGAATTTTGAGAGAAGCACCAACTGAGTGCGAATTTCATTATAAAAGTTGTTAATTACAGAAAACAGTTCAGAGCGTCTTTTAAAAGATACACTCAAGTACATCTTGAATAGTCATCAATAAAAGTTACAAAATAAAGACTACTACTACCAACAGTTTTGGTAGGAGAGCGACCCCAGATGTCCGAGTGAACAAGATAAAATGAACAAGATGAGCTACGCCCATTTTTGGCTAGATAAGAGGAGCTATGATGTTTGCCTAACTGACTTGCTTCACAGTTGAGGGAGGAGTCGTCCTTTGGTAGATCTGGCATGAGCTGGTAGAGGAGGCGAGGAGAAGGATTACCAAGACGAAGATGCACTGCAGGAGGGAGTTGGAGGTAGTAAAAGCAGGGAGAGCAGATACATTATCAAAGCAGTAGAGACTGCCGTTTTCAGTCCCAGTAGTAATCGTTTCCTTGGAGCGAAGATCCTGAAAATAACAAGTAGTAGATGTAAACGTGACTGAACAATGTAGTTGTCTTGAAAGAGCTGTAACAGAAAGTAAATTGCATGGAAAGGTGGGCACACAGAGAGTGTCCGCAAGCCGGATAGACGGAGTGACCTCGTCCATACCAGTCCCGCTCACAGGAGATGGAGAGCCATCCGCTATCAATACTGGTGGTGACCGATCATGTTTGTCCAAAGAAGTAATGAGAAGAGGATTGCCTGTCATATGATTAGTTGCACCAGAGTCAATTAACCACTTACCCCGAGTGACGACATGTGCACTACCTGAAGAGGTAGCAAGAGAGGCAGTATGTTTTAATGTGTGAGGAGAGACTTCAGCAGCTGATGGACGAAGATGAGGATGTTTCGCGTAGCAACGTTCCACGGGATGACCTAACTTGCCACAGTAGGAGTAGATGTGCCGACTAGGTCCTTTTCCACCGCGGAAGCCACCACATCCACCATAATGACTGCGGTCAGCAGGATGAGCAAAACTGTCAGAAGCAGGTGGGGGGGAAATTAGAGGTCGTTGAAGAAGGGTCGTGACAGCCGAGATGCGAGGAATCGTGCATCAAGAGTTGGAGATTCGACTTCACCGAGGATTTGCTGACGGATCATATCATAGGAGTCCGGGAGGCGAAGATGGAAACTCACTACCAGGAGTTCCTGGAAGTTTTTGGTCTGTTCGGCATGATTTGTCGAGAAGGGTCGATGTTGAAGAAGTTCTGCACCAAGGGCTTGCACTTCCTGATAGTCTGCAGTGAGGTTCATGGTGGGGCGGGCAAAGAGATCCACACATAAAGTGTAGATGCGTGAGGTTTTGGCTCCTTTGGAGTAAAGAGTGGCAAGATGATCTCAAGCTGCTTTGACGGTTTCGTCATGACGGATGATAGACAAACACTTATCAGAGAGACTGTTGGCAAACCAAGTCCGAACAAGAGCACCACTCGAGCGGTTAGAAAGACCAGAAGGCTGCCGAACAGGCGATGCAGTTTGATCACACAACGAGGCACCAAAGGCGGGCGGTTAAGGTAACCAAAGACCGCACACAGGCACAGAGAGAGAGAGAGAGAGAGAGAGAGAGAGCGGGCGGTTAGAAAACCGAAGTCCGCGAACACGAAGAGGAAAGAAGCGGGCGGTTAACAATCGAAGTCCGCACAAGGAAAGCGATCAGAAAAAGAGCGAGAGCAGAGTTCACAACTGAAGGATCGGTGTTGCCTCTGATACCATGTGAGAACTTGGAAATAACTTGACTGAAAATAACAATAACACGTAGGAAATTGAAAATAACTGAATTTTTATTTCCAAAAAATCTGAATATTACAATGGGGTCGCCCTCCTTTATATTGAAGAGAGGAGAGAGAATTTACAATTTGACGATGCGGGACTAAATACAAGAATCTACAGGAGAGCGGGAAGCGCAAACCGCGCAGTCACTAGAGTTAACCGCACGGGTATGTGCGGTTACACAAGAGTAACCGTGTAAGACCCCAATTTTTCATGTGCAAAGAGTTCGCAGTGTTCTGAGCTAAGGAGGTAGCGCCACCGCTATGGCTAGCGCCGACGGTAGCTCTTATCGTCGAAATGGTTGCGTATCGACGAAAGTACTTGCGCGAGTCGTCGAAAACATCAAGACGAATCGTCGAGTGCTAGCGCCGGCGGTAGCTGTCTTGACGAATTCGTGTCCGGACGAATCGTGTCGAGCACTCGTGAATTCGTTTCGTCGAGAGCTAGCGCATGCAGTAGCGCTAGCGCTAGCGTTCTCGACGAATCCTTAAGCGGCTGTGGATATGTTCGGCCGTACCGCCTCTGGGCTAGCGCCTGCGTTAGTAGGTAGCGCCGGCGGTAGCGTTTATGTATATAAAGCCTTCAAGCCGTGGATTTTCCTTAGTCTTTCTCACTTGGACTCTCTCCAAAGGCAAGGGCAGAGGTCAGGAAGAGGAAGGAGGTCCGTTTGGCTAGTCAAGTCCGAGGAAGAAGATCTCTTGCGTGCTTGTGCCGTCTTCGAGTCCGTGGAGAGGAATCTTGGTCCGATGACACCGAATCGAGCATCAAGGGTAACGATTCTCCTCTTTAATCTCTGGACATGCTAGTCCTTTGATTTGCATTGTAGCAGAAAGATTTCCACTAATTAGTGGATAAGTTTCTTCCGACGGGTCGATATGAGTTATCCCTGTAGAAATTGCATATAGAGTTCAGATCGCTGTACGGGCATAGACATGCTGTGTTAAACCCATCTGGACAGGTTGGTCTGAATTGGTGATGTTGATATTGCTTTATTGTGTTCCGGAGAAGACTCCGAGTATGTATGCTTGTTTTCGGGTTCTGGGTGCTGTGATGTGCTGCAGGGAGTTCTGGAGGTGATCTCCACAAAATACCCGAAAGAGATGGCAGAATTGCGTTCTGTTAGCTAGCGCGCGCGCTACCGCTAGCGCCGGCGCTAGTGCCAGTGATACTTGATATCACGTGGTGTGTTTGGAAATGGCCCCAGAGGCTGTGATGATGACCCGGTGGAGGTCGTCCTGTGATCGGGCTGAAGAGAAAGCTTACCCGCATCGTGCTGTTTGTTCGCGATGATTGAGCCGGGCCTAGCTTGATCTGAACCCGTCCATATTGGTCGGTGAAGAGGTCGCCCCTCGGTGCACCGTCTTATGGAAAGATTGCCGGAATGCGTTGACGTGTACGGCTTAGCTCAATTGACCATCTAAGTTGAAAAAAGGACTGAGAATGGAGTGTGCCTTGAAAGCACGAAACGTGCGGCCTTGAGTCGATGTATGTGGTGATTGTTTCTATGTGGTGCTTAGACGCGCCTGTGAAAGATATGTTGTTATTTCTTGCTTGCAGGGACGGAGTACCACTGCCCCGGGCATGGGGTGAGGTCGTTATATTCTTGGTCAGCTAAAGCTGACCGGTTACCTGCTATCCCACTGTTTGGTAGATTGTGTTTTACAGGTCCTGACGAGACGAGCGGGAAATAGCGGGTTGGAACCCCAGCTGTTGCGCTTTGCTGGCCCTCGAAGGCCAAAGTGTTTTGTTTACTGCTTTTGATGTGTGGCCGATCTGCGTGCCGATGTTTGGAAGCCACTTTTGATGTAAACAAGTCTTGTAAATAACTTTATGTATATTCATTCCTAGTGAACAAGTGGACAAATTATGTAATCCGGTTTTACCTTAAATAAATGCTTCCGTTGTGTATGACTATGTGTATGCTGAGATGGTTTTATTTGAAAATATTTAACTGCTAATTACGTAACTCTCTTTACTGTTCTTTTAATATGGCGTGGGGTCCCGGCCGGACCTACTGTTATATTCTATGTGACGGGGAGGGTGTTACAAATTGGTATCAGCTACGGGTCTCACTCCCTTTTCGTCCGAATTCGTGGTCGAATTCTTTTAAGGGGTGGTGAGCACGTGTGTATTGTAGTAGCGTGTTGGAACCTGAGTGTTCCTTTATTGATTCTTGCTACATGTTAGTCGCTAATTGTGTTCTATTGCTCATATATAGGCAACTAGGAGTGGATCGGGGCAGTCTCGACCCCTGCGCTCTACTGTGAGTAGTGTACCAGTAGATATGCCTACTCCTTCTGCTGAGACAGTGCGGTTAATAGCCGAGGCGGTATTCGCTATGTTCAATGCACAACTAGAAAGGCCTGTACCTGTACAACCTCCTACCCTCGGGGTGGCCCCGGTGCCGGTTGTTGCAGTTGAACCAGTGGTCGAAAGACCAGTGCCAGTGACGGCAAGATGAGCTTCGGACCAACAAATGCAGCATTTTCTGAGTTTCCACCCTCCGATGTTTGCGGGAGTAGGAACCCCAACTCAGGCTGAGGACTGGCTCTCGAAAATTAGAAAAACCTTGACAGCCACGGAAACAGAGGAAGGACAGAAAGTTACCTTAGCAAGCATCCTTCTGGATGGGGAGGCGCAACTTTGGTGGGAGGAGTTGGAGTTGCACCAGTTGACGGGAAGACAACTAGCGGATGTCTCGTTTGAGGAGTTTTCGAGACTGTTTTTGGCAAGGTATCTTCCTTCTGCTCAGCGTATTGAGATGGAGAACCAGTTCAACCAATTGACTCAAGGCGATAGTATGGTGGATGACTATCTGCACGAGTTTACGAGGTTGGGGCGTTATGCAGGCGCCACGTTTGCAGATGAAGAGCGTAAGACCAATCGGTTTTATCAGGGCCTGCGGGATGACCTGCGGTTATTGCTGTATGGGCCGATGACGGAAGGTTTTATGACCTTGGTCAACGCTGCTCGTTCCTTGGAGAAGGACTTGAAACGAGTCCAAAGTAAGAAGGACTTGGCTGTAAAGAAGCCGGAGTTCAAAGTACCGGACTCTGCAAAGTCTTGGCAGGGCAAGTGGAGAAAGAGAGCTAGACCTTCAGGGCCAGCTCAATCTTCCGTGACAGGAATGACTACTGGACGAGGTCCAGTCATGTGTTACAATTGTGGCAAAGTGGGCCACTATGCTCGGGAGTGTCGCAGCGGCAAAAAGGCAGTTGCGTCATATGCGACAGAGAAGGGGAAGGCGGTGGAATCGACTGTATCCCATGATGCTCCAGCTCAGCCCCGAGTATACAATCTTGGCCAGCAGGAGGTCATTAAGCAAAGTGATGTGGTGACAGGTATGTGTTAGTATATAACTTTTGTTGCATTCTATACTTAATACCTTATGCATTGCTTGTTAAATCGGTTTGTATTAGGCTTTGTCCTCATCTTTAACTGTCCGGCGAGAGCACTGTTTGATACTGGAGCCTCGCATTCCTTTCTCTCGGGGGCCTTCATACAACGAATTGGAGTGCCTTCGTCTTTAGCAAATGAAAGGTTGGATGTGGTGGTACCGAATGGGTGCTCAATGCGTGCGGATCAAGTTTGTGTTGTTAAAGTGCGGATCAGAAGTCAGGACTTTGATTTGGAAGCATCGATACTGCCGATCTCGGAGTTTGATGTAATCTTTGGAATGGAGTGGCTGTCGGAGCAGCAAACATACATTGATTGCACTTCGAAGGAGGTCACACTGGGGCATAATACTGAACGTGCAATGACTTTTGTTGGTTTACGTGGATCGAGCAAGATGTTGATATCCGCGGTCCAAGTAGTCAAATCAGTTCGGCAGGGCGCGGACTTGTGCTTCGTGCTAGTGGGGGCTGCAAAGCCTCAGCCTAGTTTGAGTGCCGTTCCTGTCATATCTGAGTATCCGGATGTGTTTCCCAAAGATCTCCCTGGGACGCCACCTCAGCGGGAGATCGACTTCACGATAGAGCTAGTGCCAGGTGCCAGGTCTGTGTCACGCTCCCTGTACCGGATAACTCCAAAGGAGATGACGGAATTAAAGATTCAGTTGCAGGAGTTGCTAGAGCAAGGCTATATACGCCAAGTTCATCCCCTTGGGGTGCACCGATCCTCTTCGTGAAGAAGAAGGACGGAAGCCTGCGTCTGTGTATCGACTACCGTGAACTGAACAAGTTAACAGAAAAGAACAAGTATCCGATTCCACGAATCGAGGACCTGTTCGATCAATTGGTCGGATCAACTGTGTATTCGAAATTGGATTTGAAGTCCGGATAATACCAGTTGCGGATTCGGGAATGTGATATTCCCAAGACGGCGTTTAGTACCCGCTATGGGCACTATGAGTTCACCGTGATGCCGTTTGGCTTGATGAATGCGCCATCGGTATTCATGGATCTGATGAACAAAACTTTTAAAGAGTGCCTCGACCGATTTGTGATCGTCTTTATTGACGGTAGACTGGTGTACTTGCAATCAGAAGAAGAACACGCGATTCATTTGCGCGTAGTTATGGAAACCCTGCGAAGGAGTCAGATGTATGCCAAATTTTCCAAGTGTGAATTTTGGCTAGACTCGGTGACGTTCCTTGGTCATGTAGTTAGTGGAGAAGGTGTTGCAGTGGATCCGGTAAAGATAAAGGAAATCCAGGAGTGGCCTGTTTTGGCGGCAGTAGCGGAAGTCAGGAGTTTCCTAGGACTTGCCGACTACTATCGGCGCTTCGTAGAGAACTTTTCGCGGATTGCTCTTCCTCTCACAACTTTGACAAGGAAGGATCAGAAGTTCGTATGGTCACCGACATGTGCACGAGCTTTTGAGGAGTTAAAGAGTCGTCTGACCACGACACCAATCTTGTGTTTGTCATGTGGTACGGAAGGCTACGAAGTTTACAACGATGCCTCAGGGAGCGGCTTAGGTTGCGTTATACTTCAGAATGGTTTGGTGATTGCTTATGGCTCGCGCCAATTGAAAGTGCATGAGAGGAACTATCCGGTTCACGACTTGGAGTTGACGGCCGTGATATTCGCACTGAAATTGTGGCGGCATTACTTATATGGTGTGAAGGTTGATATCTTTACTGACCATAAAAGCTTGAAGTATCTGTTAAATCAGAAGGAGCTAAATATGCGACAACGAAGGTGGATGGAGTTCCTAGGGGACTACACTTTCGAAATTCACTATATGCCCGGGAAGGGAAATGTTGTCGCAGATGCTTTGAGCCGGAGGGCTTCTGCACAAGCCAGCTGGATTTAGATACATGATCCGCGTCTGATCAGCGACCTGGAAGCCTTAGAGATCTCCTATGTGGATAGAAGCGCTAGCGCGAGTGCGTGCTTGAACTGGACGGAGGTACAATATGACCTCGCAGACAGAATGCGACAAGCCCTGGAGCTTGATGCAAGCATGAATCGCTACTTGGCGGAGACTGGGGTTGGGTCTGCTGCCGAGTTTGTCCTGGACGACGGTCTTTTGTGGAAAGACAGTCGGTTGTGCGTCCCAAATGTTGGCAAGTTGTGGGAGTAATTGATGTACGAGGCACATTTTACGAAGTACTCAATCCACCCGGGGAGCACACAAATGTACTAAGACATGAAAAAATTGTTTTGGTGGCCAGGTTTAAAGGACAAGCCCTTTACGTGCAAAATGCAAAACCTGTGCCCTTGCGAAGGCAGAATGTCAGAAACCTGGTGGGTTCTTGAAGTCGTTACCTGTTTCAGAATGGAAATTCGATGATATTTCTATGGATTTCGTGTATGGTTTGCCGAGGTCGCAAAGAGGGAATGACGCTGTTTGGGTGATCGTGGATCACTTGACAAAGGTATCCTACTTTTTTCCAAACCGGAGGGACGATTCAGTGGAGAAGTTAGCAAAGCTATATGTAGATAGCATTGTACGACTTCACGGTGTGCCCCGTAGCATCGTAAGTGACCGAGATGGGCGCTTCACATCGAAGGACTGGAGGCTAATCCACCAACTGTTGGGTACCAAGCTGAAATTTAGCTTAAACGTTGAGTTCGCCGTGGGCGACTGGGTATATCTCAAAATTAAACCTTTTAAGGATGTGTCAAGGATTCGATGCTTGAAAAAGCTGAGTCCAAGATACCTTGGACCATTTGAGATACAGAAACGTGTTGGTGAAGCTGCCTATCGGCTCGCTCTTTCGACAGAGTTGAGTGTCTTGCACGATGTGTTTCACATATCTGTGCTAAGGAAGGCTGTGCCATAGCCTAGCCAAGTGCTTGTGGCGAATCAGGTGCCAATCGATGATAAGCTGAAGACAAAGGTGAAGCCCATACGCATCGAAGACACTGAGGTGAAGCAACTGCGGAATAAAACGATCAAGATGATTAAAGTCCGCTGGGATAATTGTGGTCGTGAGGAGCTTTCATGGAAAAGTGAGCAGACCATGCATGACGAGTTCACCGAGTTGTTCCATTGAGGTACAAGTTAAATTTTTGTATCTTTGTAGTTATTTGCACTGTTAGAATTTCAGGACGAAATTCTTTTTAGGGGGGGGGGGGGGGGGAGGGAGGATTGTAAGACGCCAGTTTTTCATGTGCAAGGAGTTCGTAGTGTTCTGAGCTAAGGAGCTAGCGCCAACGCTAGGGCTAGCGCTGGCGGTAGTTCTTATCGTCGAAATGGTTGCGTATCGTCGAAAGTACTTGTGCGAGTCGTCGAAAACATCAAGACAAATCGTCGAGTGGTAGCGCCAGCGGTAGTGGTAGCGCCGACGGTAGCTGTCTCGACGAATTCGTGTCCCAACGAATGTATTCCGACGAATCGTGTCGAGCACTCATGAATTCGATTCGACGAGAGCTAGCGCAGGCGGTAGCGCTAGCGCAGGCGGGTAGCGCTAGCGCTAGCGGTAGCGTTCTCGACGAATCCTTAAGTGGCTGTGGATATGTTCGTCCGTACCGCCTATGGGCTAGAGCCTGCGTTAGGAGGTAGCGCCGGCGGTAGCGTTTATGTATATAAAGCCTTCAGACCGTGGATTTTCCTTAGTCTTTCTCACTTGGACTCTCTCCAAAGGCAAGGGCAGAGGTCAGGAAGAGGAAGGAGGTCCGCTTGGCTAGTCAAGTCCGAGGAAGAAGATCTCTTGCGTGCTTGTGCCGTCTTCGAGTCCGTGGAGAGGAATCCTGGTCCGATGACACCGAAGCGAGCATCAAGGGTAACGATTCTCCTCCTTAATCTCTGGACATGCTAGTACTTTGATTTGCATAGTAGCAGGAAGATTTCCACTAATTAGTGGATAGGCTTCTTCCGACGGGTTGATATGAGTTATCCCCGTAGAAATTGCATATAGAGTCCGAATCGCTGTACGGGCATAGGCATACTGTGTGAAGCCCATCTGGACAGGTTGGTCTGGATTGGTGATGGTGATATTGCTTTATTGCGTTCCGGAGAAGACTCCGAGTGTGTATGCTTGTTTTCGGGTTCTGAGTGTTGTGATGTGCTGCAGGCAATGTTTTAAATATCGGATGTCGGCGACATATCGGATTGAGTTTTTAAATGTCGGATGTCGGAAGTCGGAGACATGTCGGGGATATTTTAAAATATCGGATTTCCATGTTTTATAAATAAATTTTTATTTTTATGTATACTAACTATAATTATATGTTATAAAAATAGAAAAATAATATAACAAATAGATAAAAAACGACTCATTTGTATTACAAAATAAAATCGAATAGTATCTAAGATAAATATTATTAACAAATACAAAATGATACATTATAAATATATTTAGTTGTATACACTAATTTAATTTTAATAACAATAAACTTACATAATATAATATTCATAGGCGATTTAAACAAATGCTGCTAATCTGCTAATATAACATAAAATAAGATAGCGGACGATATATTTAAAAGTCGCGTCGGCCGATATATCGGAAAAAATCGGACATGTCGGCCTATATTTTACAAAAGGACATAATCTATTTTTTTTAGAAAAACATATCGTTTTGCCCTAAAAAATGACATGTCGGGAGACATGTCGGACATGTCGGAGGACATTTAAAACAATGGCTGCAGGGAGTTCTGGAGGTGATCTCCAGAAAATACCCGAAAGAGATGGCAGAACTGCATTCTGTTAGCTAGCGCGCGCGCTACCGCTAGCGCCGGCGCTAGTGCTAGTGATACTTGATATCACGTAGTGTGTTTGGAAATGGCCCCTGAGGCTGTGATGATGACCCGGTGGAGATCGTCCTCTGATCGGGCTGAAGAGAAAGCTTACCTGCATCGTGCTGTTTGTTGGCGATGATTGAGCCGGGCCTAGCTTGATCTGAACCCGTCCATAATGGTCGGTGAAGAGGTCGCCCCTCGGTGCACCGTCTTATGGAAAGATTGCCAGAAAGCGTTGACGTGTACGGCTTAGCTCAATTGACCATCTAAGTTGAAAAAAGGACTGAGGATGGAGTGTGCCTTGATAGCACGAAACGTGCGGCCTTGAGTCGACGTATGTGGTGATTGTTTCTATGCGGGTCTTAGACGCGCCTGTGAAATATATGCTGCTATTGCTTGCTTGCAGGGAAAGAGTACCACTGCCCCGGGCATGGGGTGGGGTCGTTATATTCTTGGTCAGCTAAAGCTGACCGGTTACCTGTTTTCCCACTGCTTGGTGGATTGTGTTTTACAGGTCCTGGCGAGACGAGCGAGAAATAGCGGGTTAGAACCCCAGCTGCTGCGCTTTGCTGGCCCTCGAAGGCCCAAGTGTTTTGTTTATTGCTTTTCATGTGTGGCCGGCCTGCGTGCCGATGTTTGGAAGCCACTTTTGATGTAAACATGTCTTGTAAATAACTTTATGTATATTCATTCATAGTGAACAAGTGGACAAATTATGTAATCCGGTTTTACCTTAAATAAATGCTTCTGCTGTGTATGACTATGTGTATGCTGAGATGGTTTTATTTGAAACTATTTAACTGCTAATTACATAACTCTCTTTACTGTTCATTTAATATGGCGTGAGGTCCCGATCGGACCTACTGTTATATTCTATGGACGGGGAGGGTGTTACAAACCGCCCATAACAACAACAACAGGAACCAAGGATGAACCGCCGGTCTTCATCAGCAACGCTTGCGGTCCACCAATCAGCCATGATCTCCACAAGGCGCGCTTACACATGGGTAACCGCACATACATCTCAATCTGCACAACTTGCGGTTAGCTAATCCTAACCGCGCTGACCGCCAAGTGCGGTTAAAACTTGTTTAACTGCCCATTTATCTATATGTTCTAACACACAAAATATGACTAATGGCGAATTATTATGCACCCAATATTAGGTTCTTCCAATGTTTGTTAAAATCTATCATCATTCTAATTAGATCTTTTTATTCATGTTTTTGATTCACTTTGTTACATGATTTAATGGATATGCAGGATCTGTCGTCGATCCTTTGCACCTCAAGTACTTTAGCTTTGTTGGGCGAGTGATTGCATTGGCCTTGATGCATAAAGTTCAAGTGGGCATCACATTTGACCGTGTATTCTTCTTGCAACTTTCTGGAAAAACTATCACCCTGGAAGATATTCAGGATGCAGATCCTTTTTTATATATGAGCTGCAAAAAGATTCTGGATATGGATGATGAAATTCTTAATTCAGATGCATTGGGACTAACATTTGTCCGAGATATTGAAGCACTGGGTAGTTGGAAGTCTATTGAACTGTGTCCTGGCGGGAGGGAAATCGTGGTAAACAGTACGAACAGAAAGGACTACGTCACCCTTTTAGTTCAAAATTGCTTTGTCACATCTATTGCTGAACAGATTCACCATTTTACTCAAGGATTTAGTGATATATTTTCGGATAAAAAGTTTCACAAACTTTTCTTTCGGAGTTTAGACCTTGAAGATTTTAACAGAATGGTTGGCGGAAGTGATGATTCAATTCATGTGAGCGACTGGAAGGCGCATACATCATATGATGGTTACAGGGAAAATGATTGTCATATCATCTGGTTTTGGACGGTAAGCTCATTATGTTTTTTTCATCATGCTTATGTTATATCTTGTATACCTTCTTCTATCATAATGCTACATATTAGCTCTAATTAGTTTTGAGCATTTATTCCTGTATGTTAATTTATTCCCACATTGTATGAAAGTCATTTTAGTGCCTCCTGTATGTACAGGGGCATATCATCAATAATATTAAGAAAATTATTCCACTTTAACATGATATCAGAGTAGAGTTTCTTCTTGTCATAGCAGAGTAGTACAGCCTCAGCCGACTTGTGATCCGATCTGAAGAAAATATATGCTCGCTTGTCGATCTTTCGTAGGACAATGTCTTCTCTCTCGTCGATCTTCCGCAAAACCGAACCCAACTCGCTCATCAATCTTCTATTAGAACCAGTCGCTCGATCTTCTGTATCCACATCGTGGACCTCTCACTCGGTCGTCAATCATCAAACGATTGATTAGTTGCTTGCCAATCGTCGAGTTTTAGATGTTAAAACTACACCTGTCCTTCATGCCTCACATATTTTCCTTCCGCTTCTAGCTTTTCTTTCGAATTCTACAGACATGGATTAAATTTGTCCAAATTCAAGTACCCAAGCATTCTTCCGGGGCGATCTTTGTAGATTCACTGGTGGCGTGTCTTCGTGTTGGACATTCCTCCGCGTCCCTCTCCCACGGATGTGCGTCAGAGGCATCACCGTCTTGGACATCCCACCGCCAGCTATCTTCTTAAGTTATTTCCTATGTTTTTGAGCTCTCTGAGCCGATTTGTCTGTAATGAATGTTAACTTTCTAAACATGTACGACATAGTCCGAATCATTTTTCTTCTCTTAGTATGGTTCCTTTTGATGTATTCATATTGATGTTTGGGGACCATCCCCTGTTGTTTCTCTCTTTGGTTACCGATGGTTTGTGACCTTTATTGATTGTTTCTCTCGCTCTACTTGGGTGTATTTATTAAAACAGAAAAGTGAGATCTTCGATTGCTTTCGTCTTTTTCATAAAATGGCGATCACTGAATTTTGCAGCACTATTCGTGTGCTCCGCAGTGACAACGGTGTTAAGTTCGACGATCGTGGTGTTTTCGGCACTTATCTTGCTGATCATGTGATTCATCATCAAACTACGTGTGTCAACACTTTCACTCAGAATGATGTGGCTGAACGCAAGAACAAACATCTTCTTGAGATAACCAGATGCCTTCTTCTCACCTTGAATCTTCCTAAGTCCTACTGTGGTGACACAATTCTCACCGCCGTTTACCTCATCAATCCTCTACCCTCAAGTACCTTACAATATGCTTCTCCTTTTTCCCGTTTAAACACTAAATGCATTGTTCACATCTCTCGTCTACCTTCGCGTGTGTTTGTGTGTGTCTGCTTTGTTCATGTTCATCAGAACCACGATAAATTGGATGTGCGTTCCCTCCAATGGGTCTTTGTTGGATACTCAGCTACTACGGGAGGGTATTGTTGTTTTCATCCTCCCTCTCGACGATTCTACTGCACCATGAATGTGATGTTTCATGAGGAGGAATATTATTTCGGTTCTTTTCACGGCGAGAGAGACTCTTCTGTCGACGCTCCCAATCTTCCTCTTCCTATTGTGACCACACAACCACCTCCCATGACTACCTTTGACATACCTCCTCCCGCGACTCCTACCGTGCCCGTTCCTCTATCTCCTACTCCCGGGAGACTTATTCTTCCACTTCCTCAGCACTGGTGCTGCGTTGTTACAACCCCCGGTCATTCCACCACCGCAGGTATGCTCTTTTGACTCAGGTTCTGTTGACGAGCTTCATCGCCCTCTTATACATCTAAAGTGGAAGTCAACCTCTGCTAAATACCCACTTGCCAATTATATCACTTAACATAATCTAACAAAGACACATAAGACCTTCATCTCCTTGTTGGATTCTGTTCTCATTCCTAATACTTGGCATGAAGCAATAGAGATATCTGTGTGGCGCAAGACAATGGAAGAAGAGATGCTGGCATTGGAGAAAAACCAGACTTGGACACTCACCTATCTTCCTGCCGGGAAGAAATCTGTTGATTCCAGATGGGTGTTCTTCGTTAAACAGAATCAAGAAGGGGTTGTTGAAAGATACAAAGCGATGCTAGTTGCTCAAGGATATACTGAAACTCAGGCTATGGAGTATCATGAAACGTTTGCACCTGATACTAAGATGGACTCTATCTGTGTCATTTTATCATGTGCTGCATGTTTAAGATGGGAGTTGCAACAACTTGATGGCAATAACGCTTTTTTACATGGTACTCTTGAAGAAGAAGAAGTCTATATGAAAGTTCCACCAGGTTTCGTAAAGACAAGATCTGAAGGAAAGGTGTGTCAACTTATTAAATCTCTCTACGGTTTAAAACAATCCCCCAGAGCTTGGTTTGAGAAGTTCTAGAATGCATGACTTTATTGGGATACAAACAGGGTCACTCTGATCATACCCTCTTCATGAAAAGGAAAGCAGAGAAAGTGACTATTCTTATTGTCTCTGTCGACAACATAATCATCATGGGAAATGATGTTGCAAAAGTCACGTCGTTTCATGAGCGTCTGTGTAAAGAGTTTGAAGATAAAGATCTAGAAAAGTTAAAATATTTCTTGGGAATAGAAGTTGCATGCTCCGACCGCAGAATCTTCATTTCTCAGAAGAAATATGTCCTAGATCTTCTAGAAGAAACATGAATGTTTGGTTGTGCTCCTGCTGATACTCCCATAGAAGTAAACTGTAAGATTGATGAAGATGAGAATGTTGGGAAGATGAACTCTTCTAGCTACCAAAGACTGGTGTGAAGGCTGATCTATCTCTCACTTACTCACCTAAATATCACACATGTTGTTGGGATCCTTAGAAGATACATGCATTCTCCCAGATTGCGACGTCATGAAGTTGCCATGCGTGTGCTATAGTATTTGAAGAACTCACCTGGACGTGGAATTCTATTCTCCCGAAATAAACAGTTGGATGATGAAGTTTATACAGATACTAATTGGGCTGGAAGTCAAGATGATCGAAAGTCTAGCATCGGATATTGCTCCTTTGTTGGAGGGAAACTTGTGACCTGATGAAGTAAGAAACAAAATATCGTAGCAGGATCCACTGCAAAAGCGGAATACAAGGCAATGTCACAAGGGATATGCGAGGGGCTCTGACTTAACTCTATAATGCGAGACTTGGGACTACAGGCTGGAAAGTCTGTCAGGTTATATTGCGACAATAAAACTGCTATCAATATTACGCATAATCCCGTTCAACATGATCGAACAAAACATGTTGAAATTGGTAGACACTTCAGCAATGATCATCTGGAAAAAGACAATGTGACGCAGGACGGTCCAAGGGAAATGGGAAAACACATGAATGAACTCCTACATGCGACCATGCATAAATTCGACGGTTTACTTGCAACAATGAATATTTATAAAGCAATATTAATTTGATTGGCCACAAAAAGTTAAAGTTCTCAAATATGGAATCACGTGAAGTCGTATAAGTGCAAGAGTGTCAGAAAATCAAATACTATTTAAATGAGAGAGTACAAAGACTAAAACATTTGAATGCAAAGTCTATAAACCGCTATCTCTCAAGTAGAGAATAAACACAAGACCCAACGGTAAAGAAATCAACACACCAACCTTGATTACCAAGACTATAAAGAGGGGAGGGCTGGAGGCGCTTTAAGAGGGCTGTCCGGAGCAGATTTTAGCGTCCAGAAGTTGTTTGGGGGCTGTCCAGAAATTGGGACAGCGATTGGGTAGTTGCAGGAAGGTAATTTCAGCAGCAAGCAAATGAGGTTTGCTGCCCTGGTAGTCTGGACAGCAACCTGGAGGGTGGGAGGTGGCTGTAAGGGAGATGAGATGGCTAGGCAGGAGCCCACAGGTTTAATTCTGGATGGGTCTTGCTGTTCTGGACAGTAGAAAAAGAGTTTCATGCAGTTGGGATGGGGGTCAGCAGAGAAATTCCATGAGGGAATGAGTGATTGGGTGACGTGGCTCCACGTGTGATTGGGTGGTGGACAGATTGGGGACAACTTGGCTGTGGCTCCACGAGAGGGGAAGAGGCAGGGAGATGGGCTGCAGTTAGAGCAGGAAATGGAGGATCCAGCAACCTGGACTCAACGTGAAATTGAAGAGCAGAGGAGGGGGAAATCAACCAGGCAGTTTGTAGGAAGTCGGGGCAGTTATTGGAAGGAAGTGGGGGGGGGGGGGGGGGGGGGGGAGGCTTTTATGTGGGAATGAGAGAAATGGGAGTGGCTTATTTGCTGAAAGTGTTTTTTTTTGGGGAGTGAGGATGGTGGAGATTAATTTTAGGAGTTGTGCCTAAAATTTAGGAGAGAGGAGAAAGTGGGGAAGTGGGGTAGTTATGAAGGTGGTAATGGATGGTGGAGGTGGTTGCTGGCTGGATGGAGGTTAGTGGTGACCGGAGGTGGCCGCCGGTGGTGGTGGCCGCCGGAGCTATTTTCTGGCGATCCCCGGAAAATACAAAATGAAGGGAAATTGATTTGGGAGATGTAGGAGGATCACCGGAGATGAGATTTGTGGGTAAAGATGTCTGTTTTGTGGAGATCTTTATAGGTGGCTGTTAAGTGGGGGGAGATTGATGTGGTGGCCGGTGGCTGTTTTGGAGGTGGAGAGGGGAAGATTTTGTGGAGGGGGTGGGCTGTTGCAGTTGGAGTCAGAGGAGGGGAGGTCCCTTTGAAGGGGGGGGGGGGGGGGGAGGGGGCGGCTGTAGCTTGTGGTGGAGGAGGAGGGGTGGTGGAGTGGCCGGCCAAGGGAAATGTAAACCCCCTTTTTTGCATTCATTCCCGGGTCTTACTGCCAAGAACCGCCGTCTTGCGGTGACACCAACTCACAGGATGGTCACCACCACAATACGCCAATTCTGCCGGCTAATCAACATCATCCAGGCGAACCATATATCATAGTAATAGAGTAATAAGAGAATTACATGTCCACAACAATCACTACATAATTAATTGCTAAGTCCAAATGAGATAAAAATAAGACAGTACTGAAAAGTTTGCTAGGAATAAAAAAGGGCTTAAGCCCGATACATCAATTATTCTTGGCCTCTCTCTTGGCAAAAATAAAGCATTGTAAGCACTGACATTCGACGGTGCCTTCCCGAAAGATTAACTCTCTACTCTGACCAGGGTAAATATGAAGGACAACATTCGGAAGATGGTCGCTCACTGGTGCTCTCCCTGCGGCTGCTGGGAGTCCAAGTCCAGGCCTCGCTACCGTGTCAAGTTCCTCCCTCCGGTTGCGGGTCTGCTCCCCCTGGCGCTCCTGTTTGTTATGCCACAACCGTCCGTCAGTCTATACGACTCAGCACGTTACTCACAGCCTCCACCCGCGACTCCTAGGCACCGTGCGGGAGGAGGAAGCGGAGGACAACAAGGGGTAAAAACAAGCAGGTGACATGGAAATGACTAACAAACATATTTATGAATAAAGTATAGTCTATCTCTAGCTATTTCCATAAGTGAGCCATATGTACAATACAACAATTCAGAAGGTTCTAGATAGCAGTATAACGAAACACCAAGCCATGGTAATCATAGCAAAAAGTATCTGAAAGAGTAATTATATATAAGGAGAGCAGCTATAAAGTAACCTTAACTTATATGGATGGTCATGCAAACATATAAGTTAAGGGATCTGACACTAAGATAAACTTATCGTATAAAAGAGCCCATACTAATTTATACGACGGGGTCTTGTTTATGCAAAGATGCTATGCTATGTTGTGCAATGCAATGATGGAACTCACCCACTCAACTCTGTACGTACGAACCTTGGAAGTTCCCTCTGTTTGAGTATGTCTACTCAGGTACCCCGTTGAGGCAAACGGGGGCAGTGGATCGGGCACGTCCACTTCTAGGCTTCTACCCACACCTCTCGGTCTAGACCTTACGTACGCCCCTAAGAACACACATGGTATTCGCGTACTATGTAATATGTAGCCACCTCTTAATTTATTTTTCATAGAGCCTCCGTGACACGCTTACGACAAGTGCACCGGTCGTCCAAGTAATAAAAGTTGGGAGAGACTCCCCGAATATCGTTCTCAGAGGATTGCATGTTGGGGTATATGATTTCTCGTCAGGGAAATTGATTATAAAGATTGCTATGCTAATAATAAAAGGGGGGGGGGGTTTAATCTTGGGCTTCCTAAATTAACAACAATGAAAGAAAATGCGGGCCTAAAGCACCGCTTTGCTTGGCGGGATGGAATGCAGGCCGCAATGCCGTGCTTCGGTAAGCGGGTGGACGAGAAGGCTAGCGGATGGATGATTCGTAACCGGCAGAGTGAGGGTCGTAGGCACCTCGTCATGGAACGCGCAACTAGCAATTGCTAGTGCG
The DNA here is from genome assembly GCA_033032865.1 of Dactylorhiza incarnata. Classification (NCBI taxonomy): domain Eukaryota; kingdom Viridiplantae; phylum Streptophyta; class Magnoliopsida; order Asparagales; family Orchidaceae; genus Dactylorhiza; species Dactylorhiza incarnata. The sequence goes on from JAWHQI010000004.1 coordinate 23,849,751, forward strand.
GTGCACAACAGAGCGGTGGAGTGGATGGTGGAATGGGGCGCTCCTCAACTCACATAAACCACAACAAATTTCATAAGCATGAACTTATATTAGCTTAAACAAACGGTTTATGAACATCATCCAAATGTTACACACATATAATGGAAAGAACCTTAAACCATACACAAGGGGAAAGAGGTAACTGAAGATCGAAGACTTTGCTGAAGGTTCTCGGTCGGAATCGTAGGTTTGTCAAGCCTCGTCCGTGCTCGGTCTTCAGTTGCCGTCCGGGGTCTAGAGGAGCTATCACCTTCCTCTACTTTACCCGTCTTCTTCGTGGTTTAGCTCAAGCTAACTCTTGTTGGACACACCTTGAATGCAGCGGAGACTTTCCGTCGATGGCGTTCTTGAGCTCGTGGATGATGGAGGAGGCCGAGGAGGAAGCTTTGGCGGAATATTTGCAAGAAAATGGTTGCCGGAGCTTCTCCTAGGTCAAACGGTGGTGGAGTGGCGAAATGGGCGGACTGAAGCAGAAATGATGGGCTCTCAAGTGTTTTTCCGGATCCTCTCCAAGCCAGCAGATTTCCTGGATTATATACTAAGACAGCAGAAATTAAGTCACGCACGGTCGAACGCACGACCGTGCGTTATTAACGAAAAAGAAATGCCTTGAGGAAGAAGCAGCAACGCCCGTGCGTTTTACTCACGCACCGTCGAAGCCGCCCGTGCGTAAAAACGCACGACCAATTCCAGATGGCCCAAAAACCAAGCTTAACAGGCGATCATGCGTTTCCTTCGCGCACGGGCAACTGCCCGTGCGTAAAAATTCATGATCAAAGACATTACATCGTTTTCCACCCCAGATGAGGGCGCACGACTGCAACCGTCCGTGCGTCAAGGAAACGCACGACCGTGCGATTCATGCAGACATGAATTCTGGGTAAAATAGGATGATCCATCCACCTGCATAAACATCAACACAGCTGAGAATACCCTTCCAGCTCAATACAAATACAAAATAAAAGGTTAGGGAGCACCATGTGCTTACCCCCAACAACAAGAAGCACAAAAGCAAACCAAGACGGGCCTAAATAGTGCACATAGCGCGGAAGTGATTATAAAAGAAATACAAGCAATTATAGCTTGAATAGGACGTGCACAAGAGTGAAAACTAGCCCGGATGAGTCCATAAAATCGTATAAATATTGGACTCATCACACCCCTAGACTTAACCATTTGCTCGTCCCGAGAAAATCATCCCTTATGCGGATGGGAAAAAGGATTAGCTGGCTTAACAATTGTAGATGCGGAGTACCATGCGAAGTCGCATGCTCACGTGCATAGAAATGCAATAGACGAAATTTTTAATTATACAAATACTTTGTAATAATCTACGAGCATAATTATATATTATTTCTACTTAAAAGTTGAATCTCGATGAATCGTCCGGTCTCGTGTAAGAAGAAAGTAAACTGATCGCTGAGGCTAGTATTGCTCATGATCGGTGCTCGGAACAACCTTCATTGAAATCCATCAATGTCGCTGACCATAACTCACCCGGTCACACTCTCTCCACGACACTAGTTCGATTCATTGCGTGAGTCAATAGGACTTTAGGATAAATACGGGGCTTGGGATTCCGTAGGGTTTACAATGATAAACATGAAGGTTTCCGCACCTAACCCACAAGAGCTCTCGTTAAGGAAATTATCCAAGCATCACAATAAAAACACGGGTGCACCACACCCCCAGACTTGAACTTGAAAACATGGGTGTGTGCACCGCCTACTCCCAAAAACAAATCTGAAAAGATTTTCAATTAAACTCTTTTCGTGACCACAAATTTTTCTTTTCTTTTATTCTCGCACTTTATTCAGCGAATAAACTGAGGAATCACAAACCACACTTTCACAAAATTTTCACCGCATCAACACCCTCAATTGAAGATGATAAAACACTAGAGCTCGGATTGGGTGTGCGACTAGGATTAGCTTGTAGGCTTTGGAGAAATATGAGTGGAGCTGAATCAAAGGACGAGGTAGGCACAACGGGGCTAGCGAGGATTATGATAGGGTCGGTAAACAAAGCTAAACCTGGCCAAAACGAAGGCCTACATCATGCTCACGCTTTGAACTAACTTATGCCAATGCTTTGAAAGTCGCTTGGGGTAAGTTCTTAGCCACCGAGAAAGATAATTCTTCCTCCCGACTCGAGCGATACAAACCTAGCAACCGTCTACACATTCCTACGCTACCGTTCGATTCACACCGGATTCACCACATTTGAGTAGAATAAACAATTATTACGCAAATAGACAAAATTACAAAACTATAGGCATAAAGAAAAACTTATTCTACACACAATTCTATGCAAGACGCGAGTACTCGACTAGAGCACTACGGGAGTTAACATTTTACTCCGTCTTACAACCCTAAGCCAACACAACAATTTTCCTAATCCTACAAAAGAAATGAGCTAGGCTCGTCACGCGCCTACGATTAAGTGCGCTATCTAGTGGGTGTTGTGGTGTGCTATGAGAATGAAACTAAAAATCAGATTGTAACTTCTAGTATGCTGTGCTTATGTGCACGTGCAAGTGGGTAACGACAAACTACTCTCCCCAGACTTAAATCTAAACATCACAGAATGCAATACTATATTCATAACAAGACGTAGGAGGAGAGGTTACCCCATGCTCAGAAATGAGCATACCAGAAGGTTGGCGTTAAACTGTAAATTTGCTCACCGCGTCCGCCATCGAAGTCGCCCTACCTGCAGAACAAAATCTCCAACAACCGCAGAAACATAAACAAAACAACAAGATTGGGTCGTCTCCCATGACCCCTTTTGTTTACCGTCCTTAAGGTGGACCAAATACCTGTATTATCATTGTATAAATAGAGAAGAGTTCTAGTAATTGTCCATAATATCACCAAATGAGATACACAAGCAAACAAACTAAGGAGTAAAACAAAAGCAGAAAGAACGAGCAGCAACCAAAAGCCCGGAGACTCAGCCACGACTCAGCTATATGCTGTTTTGTGATGGTTCTCCCCTGCCACACGAGATGGGAAGGAGGTGAAGGCTTTAGGGCTCAAAGGAGATTTCTCTCCCTTGCCCCTAACCTCTTCCTTCTCGCGCTGAAAGGCGGCAAAACGAGCAGCGCGAAGTAGTCTCTCTTGTTTAAGTTTTTCCACAGAAGGGGAGCGCCATCGGGCACAATGTGCCATTTCAGAATCAACGTTTAGCAGTCCCGGAGCAGCCAGGGGCTTCATTTCTTCACCCACCACGGGTGACAGATCCGCCCAACGAACCTGTTTTAACTGTTTATATTTTACTTCAGTTTCAAAAAAATCAATCAAAAGGTTTTTAGCCATGCCGGCCATGGTAACTTCAGACTTCGCGGCCTCGCCGCCTTTGTTCTCAGCTTCTTCTTCATCCCTCACATCTTTCTTCACTATCTTCTTTTCTTCCTCTGACTCAGCATTTGTTTCTTCGCTTTGCTTTTCCACAACTATGCTCAACTCATTAGCAAATTTATCAGAAATGACAGGTAAAGAATTTAGATCCTTGGTTGTTGTAGAGGGGAAGGTGTGGTGTGCCACTTTGGGTGACAAAGTGACACACCCCTTAGCGATGTGAAGAGTGGCTCCACTCTCCTTCAAGAACGGGATACCCAAAAGAGGCATGGAAGTGTTTTCCATGGGTCCCTTAACCTGAAAGTTAGTGACAACCGTTGCTCCATCTACAACAACCTTAACATCCTTAATTTCTCCCACTGTTTCCACCACCGTTCCATTTGCGAGGACAAGAAGTGTCCGATCGTCCACATTGATTTTTAAGTTCAGCTTTTCAACGTCTTGCAGTGCAAGAACGTTGCGTGACGATCCTGTGTCGCAAAGAGCGGTGGTTTCAACATTGTTTATCTCACATTTCAATATTAAGTCGCCCTCATTGCAACCATTTGCCTCGACTAGGCTCTTTCCCTGCTCACGCGGATTTTTTTCCGTCGTGCTCGGGAGAGCACCTTGAGTTCGCTCAGAAAGCACTTGAGCCAATTGACCCAGTTGCATTTCCAAGTTCCTCATCGAGGCCATTTGATTGACCATGTTTGCTTGGGCCACATCAACAAATTTTTCCATCATCTCTTCTAACGCACTCTCGCGCTGCACCGGAGCGCCTTGATTATATCCGGGTTGAGGTGGCCTTTGTTGGCTTCCAGACGCTTGAGCATCAAATTGATGTTGGCCCGGTTGCCAACGTTGGCCCGGTTGCCAACGTTGGCCCGCAATGTTTTAATTCCATGAGAAATTTGGGTGATTTCTCACACCCGGATTATAAGTATTTGAAAATGGTGCAGTGCGATTTTGATTTTGAACCAAATTAACATTTTCTTCTATATTGAGATTAGAGAATTCAGAGGAGATTTCACCTGAGGGGCATTCATAAGTATGACGACCGGAGTTCCCGCATGCTTGACAAGATATAGCCATCACCGGAGCTGGAGAAGAGGCAGGCTTCTTCAACAACGCTATGTTCTCATATGGTGATGGAGCTGGACCAGAGGTGTTCACTTCTAATAGTCCTCTTGCGTTCCGCGAGGTGTTCTGCCCTGCAGTCCAAAAAGAACTATGAGTTGCGGTATCCTGCAAAATTCGCAAAGCTTCATCAGGATTATGATTTAAGAGGGTTCCGCCGGCGGCAGCATCAATCATGACCCTGTAATTTGGTTCTATTGCAAAATAGAAATACTCCACAAGGTTCCAGGGTTGCAGCTCATGGTGAGGACACTTCCGGAGGAGTTCCATAAATCTCTCCCGAGCTTCCGCGAGGGTCTCCTGAGCGTGCTGCTGGAAGGTAGCAATCACTCTCCTTAGGTTCACCGTTTTGTCCACAGGGTGGAACTTCGCTAAGAATTTGGAGGAAAGAAGCTCCCATGTGGTTGTTGTGCCCGGTGGGATCGTATGGAGCCACACTTTGACTTTATCACGGAGGGAGAATGAGAATAATCTTAATTTTATCGTGTCGTACGCTATACCGGCGTACCAGAACGTTCCACAGATTTCTGAGAACTCAGCCAAGTGAAGATGGGTATCTACACTTGCCATCCCAGAGAACTGGGCATTATTGCGGATGATGTTCAAGATCGCCGGCTTAATCTCGAACTGGTTGTTCGTGATGGCTGGGCCAAAACCAGGGTACACACTCCCCACAATGGGAGTGGTGTAATCACGCATCGTTCTGGGCCTCGCCCGGGCCACCTCGTTCTCATCAGCCACATGACCAGCAACGGGCGCATTCTCACCCCTGGGGTTAATTTCATTTCTGTTGATATTGAGATCCATGGCGGCAGCAGCACGGCGACGCTCGTGCAGCGTCCTCTCTATCTCACGGTCGTACTCTACTAACTCTTCAGGGCCTTGCTCCTCCATAAACTTACACACACCAAAAAGAAAAATAAAAAACAACAAAGAACCTTTATAAAAGCTTCCTGGAAGAACTCATACAACGCTTGCAATTCCCGGCAACGGCGCCAAAAATTTGACACGCTTACGGCAAGTGCACCGGTCGTACAAGTAATAAAATTTGAGAGAGACTCCCCGAATATCGTTCTCAGAGGATTGCAAGTTGGGGTGTATGATTTCTCGTGAGGGAAAATGATTATAAAGATTGCTATGCCAATAATAAAAGGGGGGCGGGGCTTAATCTTGGGTTTCCTAAATTAACAACAATGAAAGAAAATGCGGGCCTAAAGCACCGCTTCGCTTGGCGGGATGGAATGCAGGCCGCAATGCCGTGCTTCGGTAAGCGGGTGGACGAGAAGGCTAGCGAATGGACGATTCGTAACCGGCGGAGTGAGGGTCGTAGGCACCTCGTCACGGAACACGCAACTAGCAATTGCTAGTGCGGTGCACAACGGAGTGGTGGAGTGGATGGTGGAATGGGGCGCTCCTCAACTCACATAAACCACAAAAATTTCATAAGCATGAACTTATATTAGCTTAAACAAACAGTTTATGAACATCATCCAAATGTTACACACATACAATGGAAAGAACCTTAAACCATACACAAGGGGAAAAAGATAACCGAAGCTCGAAGACTTTGCTGAAGGTTCTCGGTCGGAATCATAGGTTTGTCAAGCCTCGTCCGTGCTCGGTCTTCAGTTGCTGTCCGGGGTCCAGAGGAGCTGTCACCTTCCTTTACTTTACCCGTCTTCTTCGTGGTTTAGCTCAAGCTAACTCTTATTGGACACACCTTGAATGCAACGGAGACTTTCCGTCGATGACGTTCTTGAGCTCGTGGATGATGGAGGAGGCCGAGGAGGAAGCTTTGGTGGAAGATTTGCAAGAAAATGGTTCCCGGAGCTTCTCCTAGGTCAAACGGTGGTGGAGAGGCGAAATGGGCGGACTGGAGCAGAAATGGCGGGCTCTCAAGTGTTTTTCTAGATCCTCCTCTCCAAGCCAGCAGATTTCCTGGATTATATACTAAGACAACAGAAATTAAGTCACGCATGGTCGAACGCACGACCGTGCACGATCAAAGACAGAACATCGTTTTCCACCCCAGATGAGGGCGCACGACCGCAGCTGTCCGTGCGTCAAGGAAACACACGACCGTGCGATTCATGCAGACATGAATTCTGGGTAAAATAGGATGATCCATCCACCTGCATAAACATCAACACAGCTGGGAATACCCTTCCAGCTCAATACAAATGCAGAATAAAAGGTTAGTGAGCACCATGTTCTTTCCCCCAACAACAAGAAGCACAAAAGCAAACCAAGATGGGCCTAAATAGTGCACATAACGCGGAAGTGATTATAAAAGAAATACAAACAATTATAGCTCGAATAGGACATCCACAAGAGTGAAAACTAGCCCGGATGAGTCCATAAAATCGTATAAATATTGGACTCATCACACCCCTAGACTTAACCATTTGCTCGTCCCGAGAAAATCATCCCTTATGCGGACGGGAAAAAGGATTAACTGGCTTAACAATTGTAGATGCGGAGTACCATTTGAAGTCGCATGCGCACGTGCATAGACTAGCAATAGATGAAATTTTTAATTATACAAATACTTTGTAATAATCTACGAGCGTAATTATGTATTATTTCTACTCAAAAGTTGAATCTCGATGAATCGTCCGGTCTCGCGTAAGAAGAAAGTAAACTGATCGCTGAGGCTAGTATTGCTCATGATCGGTGCTCGGAACAACCTCCATTGAAATCCATCAATGTCGGTGACCATAAGCTCACCCGGTCACACTCTCTCCACGGCATTAGTTCGATTCATTGCGTGAATGAATAGGACTTTAGGATAAATACGGGGTTTGGGATTTGGTAGGGTTTACAATGATAAACATGAAGGTTTCCGCACCTAACCAACAAGAGCTCTCGTTAAGGAAATTATCCAAGCATCACAATAAAAACACGGGTGCACCACACCCCCAGACTTGAACTTGAAAACATGGGTGTGTGCACCGCCTACTCCCAAAAACAAATATGAAAAGATTTTCAATTAAACTCTTTTCGTGACCACAAATTTTTCTTTTCTTTTATTCTCGCACTTTATTCAGCGAATAAACTGAGGAAGCACAAACCACACTTTCACAAAATTTTCACCGCATCAACACCCTCAATTGAAGATGATAAAACACTAGAGCTCGGATTGGGTGTGCGACTAGGATTAGCTTGTAGGCTTTGGTGAAACATGAGTGGAGCTGAATCAAAGGACGGGTAGGCACAACGGGGCTAGCGAGGATTATGATAGGGTCGGTAAACAAAACTCAACCTGGCCAAAACGAAGGCCTACATCATGCTCACGCTTTGAACTAACTTATGCCAATGCTTTGAAAGTCGCTTGGGGCAAGTTCTTAGCCACCGAGAAAGATAATTCTTCCTCCCGACTCGAGCAATACAAACCTAGCAACCGTCTACACATTCCTACGCTGCCGTCGGATTCACACCGGATTCACCACATTTGAGTAGAATAAACAATTATTACGCAAATAGACAAAATTACAAAACTATAAGCATAAAGAAAAACTTATTCTACACACAATTCTATGCAAGACGCGAGTACTCGACTAGAGCATTACGGGAGTCAACATTTTACTCCGTCTTACAACCCTAAGCCAACACAACAATTTTCCTAATCATACAAAAGAAATGAGCTAGACTCGTCACGCGCCTACGATTAAGTGCGCTCTCTAGTGGGTGTTGTGGTGTGCTATGAGAATGAAACTAAAAATCAGATTGTAACTTCTAGTATGCTGTGCTTATGTGCACGTGCAAGTGGGTAACGACAAACTACTCTCCCCCAGACTTAAATCTAAACATCACATAATGCAATACTATATTCATAACAAGATGTAGGAGGAGAGGTTACCCCATGCTCAGAAATGAGCATACCGGAAGATTGGCGTTAAACTGTAAATTTGCTCACCGCGACCGCCATCGAAGTCGCCCTACCTGCAGAACAAAATCTCCAACAACCGCAGAAACATAAACAAAACAACAAGATTGGGTCGTCTCCCATGAGCCAATTTGTTTACCGTCCTTAAGGTGGACCAAATACCTGTATTATCATTGTATAAATAGAGAAGAGTTCTAGCAATTGTCCATAATATCACCAAATGAGTTACACAAGCATACAAACTAAGGACTAAAACAAAGCAGAAAGAACGAGCAGCAACCAAAAGCCCGGAGACTCAGCCACGACTCAGCTATATGCTGATTTGTGATGGTTCTCCCCTGCCACATGAGATGGGAAGGAGGTGAAGGCTTTAGGGCTCAAAGGAGATTTCTCTCCCTTGCCCCTAACCTTTTCCTTCTCGTGCCGAAAGGCTGCAAAACGAGCAGCGCGAAGTAGTCTCTCTTGTTTAAGTTTTTCCACAGAAGAGGAGCGCCATCGGGCACAATGTGCCATTTTAGAATCAACGTTTAGCAGTCCCGGAGCAGCCAGGGGCTTCATTTCTTCACCCACCACGGGTGACAGATCCGCCCAACGAACCTGTTTTAACTGTTTATATTTTACTTCAGTTTTAACAAAATCAATCAAAAGGTTTTTAGCCATGCCGGCCATGGTAACTTCAGACTTCGCGGCCTCGCCGCCTTTGCTCTCAGCTTCTTCTTCATCCCTCACATCTTTCTTCACTATCTTCTTTTCCTCCTCTGACTCAACATTTGTTTCTTCGCTTTGCTTCTCCACAACTATACTCAACTCATTAGCAAATTTATCAGAAATGACAGTTAAAGAATTTAGATCCTTGGTTGTTGTAGAGGGGAAGGTGTGGTGTGCCACTTTGGGTGACAAAGTGACACACCCCTTAGCGATGTGAAGAGTGGCGCCACTTTCCTTCAAGAACGGGATACCCAAAAGAGGCATGGAAGTGTTTTCCATGGGTCCCAGATCCTGAAAGTTAGTGACAACCGTTGCTCCATCTACAACAACCTGAACATCCTTAATTTCTCCCACTGTTTCCACCACCGTTCCATTTGCGAGGACAAAAAGTGTCCGATCGTCCACATTGATTTTTAAGTTCCGCTTTTCAACGTCTTGCAGTGCAAGAACGTTGCGTGACGATCCTGTGTCGCAAAGAGCGGTGGTTTCAACATTGTTTATCTCACATTTCAATATTAAGTCGCCCTCATTGCAACCATCTGCCTCGACTAGGCTCTTTCCCTGCTCATGCGGATTTTTTTCCGTCGTGCTCGGGAGAGCACCTTGAGTTCGCTCAGAAAGCACTTGAGCCAATTGACCCAGTTGCATTTCCAAGTTTCTCATCGAGGCCGTTTGATTGGCCATGTTTGCTTTGGCCACATCAACAAATTTTTCCATCATCTCTTCTAACGCACTCTCGCGCTGCACCGGAGCGCCTTGATTATATCCGGGTTGAGGTGGCCTTTGTTGGCTTCCGGACGCTTGAGCATCAAATTGATGCTGGCCCGGTTGCCAACGTTGGCCCGCAGTGTTTTGATTCCATGAGAAATTTGGGTGATTTCTCACACCCGGATTATATGTATTTGAAAATGGTGCAGTGCAATTTTGATTTTGAACAAAATTAACATTTTCTTCTACATTGAGATTAGAGCATTCAGAGGAGATTTCACCTGAGGGGCATTCATAAGTATGACGGCCGAAGTTCCCGCATGCTTGACAAGATATAGCCATCACCGGAGCTGGAGAAGAGGCAGGCTTCTTCAACAACGCTTTGTTCTCATATGGTGATGGAGCTGGATCAGAGGTGTTCACTTCTAATAGTCCTCTTGCGTTCCGCGAGGTGTTCCGCCCCGCAGTCCAAAAAGAACTATGAGTTGCGGTATCCTGCAAAATTCGCAAAGCTTCATCAGGAGTATGATTTAAGAGGGTTTCCGCGTGGCAGCATCAATCATGGCCCTGTAATTTGGTTCTATTGCAAAATAGAAATACTCCACAAGGTTCCAGGGTTGCAGCTCATGGTGAGGACACTTCCGGAGGAGTTCCATAAATCTCTCCCAAGCTTCCGCGAGGGTCTCCTGAGCGTGCTGCTGGAAGGTAGCAATCACTCTCCTTAGGTTCACCGTTTTGTCCACAGGGTGGAACTTCGCTAAGAATTTGGAGGAAAGAAGCTCCCATGTGGTTGCTGTGCCCGGTTGGATCGTATGGAGCCACACTTTGGCTTTATCACGGAGGGAGAACGGGAATAATCTTAATTTTACCGCGTCGTCCGCTATACCGGCGTGCCGGAATGTTCTGCAGATTTCTGAGAACTCAGCCAAGTGAAGATGGGGATCTTCACTGCCATCCCAGAGAACTGTGCATTGTTGCGGATGATGTTCAAGATCGCCGGCTTAATCTCGAACTGGTTGTTCGTGATGGCTGGGCCAAAACCAGGGTACACACTCCCCACAATGGGAGTGGTGTAATCACGCATCGTTCTGGGCCTCGCCCGGGCCACCTCGTTCTCATCAGCCACATGACCAGCAGCGGGCGCATTCTCACCCCCAGTGTTAATTTCATTTCTGTTGATATTGAGATCCATGGCGGCAGCAGCACGGCGACGCTCGTGCAACGTCCTCTCTATCTCAGGGTCGTACTCTACTAACTCTTCAGGGCCTTGCTCCTGCATAAACTTACACACAACAAAAAGAAAAATTAAAAACAACAAAGAACCTTTATAAAAGCTTCCTGGAAGAAAAACTCATATAACGCTTGCAATTCCCGGCAACGGCGCCAAAAACTTGACACGCTTACGGCAAGTGCACCGGTCATACAAGTAATAAAAGTTGGGAGAGACTCCTCGAATATCGTTCTCAGAGGATTGCAAGTTGGGGTGTATGATTTCTCGTCAGGGAAATTGATTATAAAGATTGCTATGCTAATAATAAAAAGGGGGGGGGGGGTTTAATCTTGGGTTTCCTAAATTAACAACAATGAAAGAAAATGCGGGCCTAAAGCACCGCTTCGCTTGGCGGGATGGAATGCAGGCCGCAATGCCGTGCTTCGGTAAGCGGGTAGACGAGAAGGCTAGCGGATGTATGATTCGTAACAGGCGGAGTGAGGGTCGTAGGCACCTTGTCACGGAACACGCAACTAGCAATTGCTAGTGCGGTGCACAACAGAGTGGTGGAGTGGATGGTGGAATGGGGCGCTCCTCAACTCACATAAACCACAACAAATTTCATAAGCATGAACTTATATTAGCTTTAACAAACGGTTTATGAACATCATCCAAATGTTACACACATACAATTGAAAGAACCTTAAACCATACACAAGGGGAAAGAGGTAACCGAAGCTCGAAGACTTTGCTGAAGGTTCTCGGTCGGAATCGTAGGTTTGTCAAGCCTCGTCCGTGCTCGGTCTTCAGTTGCCGTCCGGGGTCCAGAGGAGCTGTCACCTTCCTCTATTTTTCCCGTCTTCTTCGTGGTTTAGCTCAAGCTAACTCTTATTGGACACACCTTGAATGCAGCGAAGACTTTCCGTCGATGGCGTTCTTGAGCTCGTGGATGATGGAGGAGGCCGAGGAGGAAGCTTTGGCGGAAGATTTGTAAGAAAATGGTTCCCGGAGCTTCTCCTAGGTCAAACGGTGGTGGAGAGGCGAAATGGGCGGACTGGAGCAGAAATGGCGGGCTCTCAAGTGTTTTTTCGGATCCTCCTCTCCATGCCAGCATATTTCCTGGATTATATACTAAGACAGCAAAAATTAAGTCACGCATGGTCGAACGTACGACCGTGCACGATCAAAGACAGAACATCATTTTCCACCCCAGATGAGGGCGCACGACCGCAACCGTCCGTGCGTCAAGGAAACACACGACGGTGCGATTCATGCAGACATGAATTTTGGGTAAAATAGGATGATCCATCCACCTGCATAAACATCAACACAGCTGGGAATACCCTTCCAGCTCAATACAAATACAGAATAAAAGGTTAGGGAGCACCATGTGCTTACCCCCAACAACAAGAAGCACAAAAGCAAACCAAGACGGGCTTAAATAGTGCACATAGCACGGAAGTGATTATAAAAGAAATACAAGCAATTATAGCTCGAATAGGACGTGCACAAGAGTGAAAACTAGTCCGGATGAGTCCATAAAATCGTCTAAATATTGGACTCATCACTCCGCTCATCGGACTGTTCAGTCCTTCTTGAAAATACCGAGCCTACCGCTCGCAGGGCCAACCGGCCCTTGTACTATTTCGTCCCATATTTGGGACGAAAATATCTATTATAGTTCTCTTACTTATCTACTCTTTTCTACCATTTATATGTACTTAGCGGTTTAGGGTGAACCTTGGACTTCCCGAGGTCTACCCGGTGAAGGGCTCGCAACGGTACTAGGAAGTATGATGGGGTGACATCCCAAACTTCCCTTTCTCAAGACATTTAATTTTATTGGTGGCTACCCTTTTCATTTTTCGTAATATCTCTCATGTTATGCTATCTTATAAGGATGTTTTCAATTTCATGGACAGGGAAGCGACGGAGCTCAAATGAACTCCGGTCCTTAACTTGCCTTAGTGGTGGTCTGACTCTCTAACCTCTTTTAAACCTGATCTATAAGTTCCATGAACTAATATTAACTGAGGTTCTAGTTACTGTAGACTCCCCCCTCCTTTAATACTTAGCTTGAAGTATCAAAATCTCGGTTTGATGATTTTACTAATCGCACCCCAACCTCCACTACTAGTGTATCCCACTACTGGTTAACTCATCGAGCAACTATGCACACGTAAATACCAAGGGGTTAGTGATACGACCAACCCCATTTAGGCTTTACCCAGTGGCGACACCGGGGCCCAGGGGGGCCGCACCAGGGCCGCGGCCCATACACCCTAACCCTTCTCCCCTTTATATTCTCCAGGGCGGGTTATTGAAGGCTGCCCATACGGCACCGGGGTTTGAACCCCCGACCTCCCTTGACAAGAAGACTTTAACATGTCCCTCATCACCAACTGAGCCGTGATGAGGGACATGTTAAAGTCTTCTTGTCAAGGGAGGTCGGGGGTTCAAACCCCGGTGCCGTATGGGCAACCTTCAATAACCCGCCCTGGAGAATATAAAGGGGAGAAGGGTTAGGGTGTATGGGCCGCGGCCCCCCTGGGCCCCGGTGGTGCCACTGGGTAAAGCCTAAATGGGGTTGGTCGTATCAGTTAGCATCTCCAGGGGTGGTAACCAGAAGGTAGGGGGTCTAAATTTAACATTTTAGTTTTTACTATTCGCAGACTGACGACCTTTAATCACTTCCACATGTCCTAAAAGGGTGACTATATGAATCCTACATAATAATGAGTCCATTCTAGTTCCTGGAGTTGTAGGGTTACCCAAATTCAGATTACTAATTTTATTTCACCAAATAAATGTATTTGGGCCTATTTAATTAATTCTTATAAGCCTGGTGAGACTAGCTAGGCTGCGTTTGGCGCGGCTTATCGCGGGCTTATTTGCTCTGGTGAGGTTGGACAAAAATGTCATTGTCATACTAAATCTTATGCCCCAAACTAGTTTATTTTTTGGTAGCGGTAGTAACATTTGTCATACCAAACATACATTCAATGACAATGACGTTTATGTCCAACCTCACCGCAACAAATAAGTCACCGATAAGCCACGCCAAACGCAGCCTAGGTTTGAACATGAGGTAGCTTTTGCCACATGTAAATAATTCCAAGAAAATTTACAGGTGTTCATATTGAAATCAAAAGTCTATATACAAGCTTCTATAACATTCCAGTAACAATAATTCAAGATATTAATTTTTCAAGTTATAATCCGAGGTTCTACATTATGAATGAAGTATGATGTCTTCTTAACAATTAAATCTAACAAAATTTTCAGAGGTTCATATTGTTATCAAAAGTCTATGTACAAATTTCTATAGCATTCCAGTGTCAATAATTCAAGATATAAATTTCTCAAGTTATAACTCCAAGTTCTACATTGTGAAGGAATTATGATGTCTTCTCAATAAATAATTCTAACAAAATTTCCAGAGGTTCATATTGCTATCAAAAGTCTATACAAATTTCTATAGCATTTCAGTGTCAATAATTCAAGATATAAATTTCTCAAGCTATAGCTCCAAGTTCTACATTGTGAAGGAAGTATGATGTCTTTTCAATAAATAATTCTAACAAAATTTTCAGAGGTTCATATTGCTATTAAAAGTTTATGTACAAATTTCTATAGCATTCCCGTGTCAATAATTCAAGATATAAATTTCTCAAGTTATAGCTCCAAGTTCTACATTGTGAAGGAAGTATGATGTCTTCCCAATAAATAATTCTAACAAAATTTTTAGAGGTTCATATTGCTATCAAAAGTCTATGTACAAATTTCTATAGTATTCCAGTGCCAATAATTCAAGATATAAATTTCTCAAGTTATAGCTCCAAGTTCTACATTGTGAAGGAAGTATGATGTCTTCCCAATAAATAATTCTAACAGAATTTCAAGAGGTTCATATTGCTATCAAAAGTCTATGTACAAATTTCTATAGCATTCTAGTGTCAATAATTCAAGATATAAATTTCTCAAGTTATAACTCCAACTTCTACATTGTGAAGGAAGTATGATGTCTTCCCAATAATAATTCTAACAAAATTTCCAGAGGTTCTTATTGCTATCAAAAGTCTATGTACAAATTTCTATAACATTCCACTGTCAATAATTCAAGATATAAATTTCTCAAGTTATAACTCCAAGTTCTATATTGTGAAGGAAGTATGCTGTCTTCTCAATAATTAAATCTAACAAAATTCCACAAGGTGTAATATCACTTTTCTAAGTGAATACCAGAATCCCATGACATTTCAGAAAGCTTTGACCATATTAATACTCATTTAAGGCCTATGTGACAAAATCACATAAAACCTAATTTCCTAGGGAAATCAACCCAAAGGTTCATGATTTTAGGGATATTATCTCATAACCCTAAGTGTATGTTTAAAGTTTCATGAGAATTGACCAAGGGAATACCCTTCAATTCTCAAAACATTATTGCTTAAATACCTTATTGAACACCTAGATTTTTGGCATGTGAATTTCCTTCACATACAAGAGTCCCATTGGGCTCAACCTTTAATTAGGACATAATCATGATCTTATTATCATGCCATCTCAGTTTTTGATCTAAAATTGAGTAGGTTTGACCCTAAAATTTTGATCTATAAATTTGTGCTATTAGCACACCAAGACTTTCCACTTAACATAAAAAGTTGGATTCCCACCAATGCATGAACCCATCTGGTCTCAAATTTCAACCAGAGGTTCCTAGGGGCCTACCTCATCACCCATCAAATTTTGGGCTCATTTGGTGTGATCTAAACATGTGAGTCACACATGCATGCTATAATAAATATCTACAAAAACCATGGGAAAATGTTCCCCGATATCACTCATTTTTGGGGAGAGGGTGCACTTAGGTATATTAAAACTATGTTAGAAATTTCAGGTTCATTCTCCCAAGGATTTGGGAAAAATTCACAAAATACCCTCCTATGTCACATCCTTCAAATTTTCCAAGGTTCATTTGAAACTTAGATTTATTCACATGCAAGGGTCCAAATGACCCAAGATTTTTATCAGACACTATAATACACAACCAATCTTCCAGAGAAGATTTGGCAGTATTTGAGTCAATTTAACCCAAATTATACACCATAGATGGTTTATTAAATTATTACTAAAACTTTAGAAAAATGTGCACCAAAAATTCTGATTTTTGGGCACACAATAGGTCTAAAGTACACACACATGTGGTCCAAATTTTAGCTTCATACAATCTACTATATGAAAGTTATTCATCTTCAAAGTTCTGTTCTTCCCAAAGACCATTCCCAATTGACTTAATTTCAATTCCTATAGAAAGTAGACTCAAAGATCTACAGGAGTTGTCTCTGCCCATTTTTCATTTTATGGCCTCTAAGAGCCTCAATTTTTGAGAACAAAAGATCACATTTTTCTGTGACAATATGCACATTTAATTAAAATTGGTATATAATTATCAGATCTACAAGATCGAACGACTCTGGGTCATCGTCCCCAGGAAGCCAATGGCCCAAGTTGCTTGCGCCTTGACCACCTTTGTCCTTGATTTCTCGGCCACCCACACACCACCACGGCCAGCCACCACTGCCACCACCTTCGTCGAGGTGGGGGCTACCGAAATCGGGCTTCAGGACGGCCGACGGCGGCCGGAACAGTGATCAGGAGCAGGAGCATTTTGACTGAAATTCAGTCGAAAGGAAGGCTTGATCCCAGCTCAATTGAGCTGGGATCTTCATCCTAAACAGCTAGAGATCTAGCACAGATGGAGAGGGAGAGGATCTTGCCCCATTTCGAGCCGCATTGGTGGTGGTTGAGCGGGTCGCCATTGCCGGTCTCGAGCTCTTCGGGGCCATTGCTGTTCTGGGCTTGCAGAGCTCGAATTCACTCTCTGGAAGGTGGGTTCGTCTCCTTGGGAAGATCTGAAGGCGATGGAATGGAGGAATTAGGGAGATGGGGCGGGGGGTATATGGCTTCATGTCATTATTGGGGTTCTCGGCCACCTCCATGGAACCTCCCAATCCAGCCAATGGCAACCCCCTTCAGCCTCAAACCTGCTGAGGAGTTACTCCCCAACTCAGAGAAGAGCTTGGCGAAGAGAATTGGGTGCCATTTGGCACCCATCCCCCATATTCCTCTTTCTTGTTTCCTTGTCTTTTTCCTAAAATTGAATTCCAATTTCCCTGGAATTAACTAATTAAATTTCTAAATTCTGAGAATCCAAAGCTCAGATTTTATGTGGGTTTGCTAATGGGCTCTTGGGTTGGGCTAAGTCTAATAGGTTTTGAGCTTGAGCTCACTTGACCCAAATAGACCAAATTAAGACTTTTGAGTTTGGGCTTGACCCAAGCTCACCCCAACCAATGTGGCTGACCCACATTGGTGCCTTAGACCCTAGTGGACCTATTCCAAGGGGAATTAGGTCATGGTAAGGCCCTATGGGGCTTAATTGCACATAATTGCTTATAGGGGCAATTTGGGAATTTTGGTGATTTTGCCCTAATTTTCCAAAATTTAATGTGCATTTTGATCCATTTAGATTTCATACACTCCTCTTAGGGTTTATGAGAGATTGGGCAAGGTCAATTTGGCCAATTGAGGACCAGTTGAACCATTTAGGGCAAAATTGTAATTTGGGGCAATTTGGTAATTTGGCCTAATTTCCCAAAATTGGTTTATCCCATTGGTCCAAGGTGGACCCTTTAGGCTCACTTAGTGAACTTGGAATGTTAGGGGTGATCAACTTGATCATATATGACCAATTGAAGGTCATTTGCAAGGATCAAGCCATTTAGGCAAATTGTGGCTTTTTGGTAATTTGCCCAATTTCCCCAAAATTGACCCACCATAATGGGTCAATTTGTCCCATTAGTCTACCCTAGTGTTTATGAAGGGTGTGGTGTGGTCAATTTCATCATACTCAGGCTAATTGACCCATATCAGGGTGAACTATGTCAAATTGGGCCTTTATTGGACTTGAAGCCAGTTACCCTATTTGGTTCACCCAAGGTGATGTTTATAGTCTACTATGGACACCCTAGGGTTTTTGATATAAGGGTGAGGCCAATTTGACTAGGTGAGATAGTATTGGGCCCTAAATATATAACTTGACCTAGCCAGGTCAAAGGCTCCTACAGTGATCAAGGGACACCATCTTGGTTCAAGCAACCATCTATGCCACCTAGCATGCCCTAATTCAACCTAGGGGTCTAGTAACCTTGGGGATGTTACATGAAATGGGAGGGAGGAGGTAGACCCGAGTTTCGCACCCGGGGTTCGGCTTCGGCACCGAGTTGACCAAAGAATGAGCTTCAATACTCCATTCTTCAATGCATAAAATGAGAGCCCTCACCCTCTTTTTATAGACTATAGGGGGAACGAACGGCTATGATTGGCCGATCGTCCCGACTCAAAAATACATAAAAATACAACTCAAAACGAAAATGAAAAGAACAAATAACGTGACGATCGTCGATCCTCATAAAATGCACGGTTCCGATTTCCCATCATAATGTTTGCACTTCGTTTGTTCAATCTCAAGATCAGCTAGCAGACATCTTCACCAAGTGCCTGAGCCGTGGCACATTCAAGGACAATATTACCAACCTGGGAATGTTCAGCATATACTCCCATCATTAGGGGAGAGTTGAATTAAATCATTTGTAACATATTGTTAAAGACCCACTATAAATGCCCATTTATTTCTATTCTTGTTTGGGTCCACTTCCTTTGTATGGATATACAATTGGGGGGGGGGGGGGGGCATTGTAATGGATATACAATTACAGTCCATTGTAATGAATATACAATTTCATATTTTTCTCTCTGACTTGTACTTCATTTTGAAACTCCTTGAACATTTTAAAGGATTCAGACTTATGTTTCATAAGATACACAAATTTATATCTACTAAAATCATCAGTAAATATAATAAAATAATTAAACCCTCCTCTAGCTATAAAGCTCATGGGCCCACATACATCAGAATGTCTTATACCCAAAGATCATTTGTTCTCTAAGTATAACCAGTGAATGACGCTTTAGTTATCTTGCCTAATAGACAAGATTCACATGTCTTATAAGATTCCTAATTAAATGTCCATTTATTTATGTTTATGGAGTTTGGAAATATGCTTCTCAATTATATGGCATAAACGACAATGCCATAAGATTCAAGTAATTTGTTTTTAATTTCTTATTATTATTAGTGTAATAAATGAGTTGGTCTAAATTCAAAACATAAATATCATTAAATATCTACACAATACAAAAAGAAATATCATTCATATATATATATAGAGTAATTATTGTTCTTAATACAACAACAACAACAACAGAACCCATATAGTCCCCAATCATTGGGGGTATGGGCGGGGGAAGATTGGAAACAGACCTAACCTTTGGCACTATGCACAAAGTGACTTCTCTCAGAGGAGAAAGACCTAACCTTTGACAATAAATGCACAAAGTGGCTGCTCACAGAGTACCACTGAAATAGTGGCCCCCTATACAGTTGCGTTTGCTGCGGAATCATGCCCTCAAATCAAAGCCAAAGACATCAGAGAGGGCAGACCCAAGAATCCATTTTGATTTATGTGCACATACCACCTTGTCCTCAATTATTGTTCTCAATTATTGTTCTTAATAACAAATAAAAATATTTTCAAGTCCAAAAATAAATAAAAATAATGTTTCTAACAATAGCGGAACGTAATAGCTATTCTTTAGTTCTATTACAAATCCAGTAGGCAGAGATAAATGATAAGTTCTTACAACAATGACATCAACCTTTACTCTATTTCCCACTCCTAAGTCCACCTCGCCTTTAGCCAACATTCTTCTTTTTCTCAGTTGTTGCACATTAACACAAGTGTGAGAACGACATCCGATATCTAATAACCATGTTGAAGAAGTAGCAAGATTGACCTCCATAATAAATATACCTGAGTGGAACTCTCACTTCTTTGCTCTTCAGGTTTTTAAGATATGCTTAACAATTTTTCTTCCAGTGTCCAGACTTTCCACAATAGTGACGATTTCTTTCTTTGGCCACTCCTTTGTTCGTCAATGCAGAAGGCTTGAGGTTAGAGTTAGACTTAGATCTCATCTTTGTCTATCAAAATCCCTTAGCATTACTCTTACCTTTATGCACCATTAGTATGAGGCTAGTAGGCTTAACCATCTTCATATTAATTTTGATAGTTCTTAACATGCCTAGCAACTTGGACAATGTTTTGTCAATCTCATTTATGTTGTAATTCATAACAAACTGCTCATAACTATCTCGCAAGGATTACAGAATCAAGTCAGTAGTCAACTCTTGGCTCATTAGAAAACCCTATCTTTGAAGATTCTCAATATAACCAATTATATTAAGCACACGAGTTTCCACTGAGTCACGAGCCGGCATCTTGCACTGGAACAACGCCTTTGAGACATCATACCTCTCTTGTCGAGTCTGCCAATGAAACAATTTCTTGAGGTGCTCGATAATCTCAAAATCAGTCATCCTCTCATGTTACTTCCGAAGCTCAGGAGTCATGGTGGTTAGCATGACGCATTTGTTGTCTAAAGAGTCATCCAAATACTTCTTGTAAGTATCTTTGTCTGCACGAGATATAATGTTAAGGAACTCTTCGAGGGGGGGGGGGGGGATCTTCCTCTAAGTTAGAGCTTTCGTTATTGTTTGAGGATAATCCTCAATTTCCTGTACCAGTTCAGGATGTTTGTCCCATTGAGCTTGTCTTCCTCAATGATCGATCTCAGGACAAGGCGGGATGTGTGTTACTTGTCATAGAGATTCCATAATAAAGTATGCAAAGTTTAAATTAGTACTATATTTCAAAATGTATTTTATTTTAATAAGGTCTTTTATTAAAATACATGTGCTTCGCCAATGCTCTGGATGCTGAATGAAGGAAGCATGGTTATGTGCACATAAATCAAAATGGATTCTTGGGTCTGCCCTCTCTGATGTCTTTGACTTTGATTTGAGGGCATGATTCCGCAGCAAACGCGACGGTATAGGGGGCCACTATTTCAGTGGTACTATGTGAGCAGCCACTTTGTGCATTTATTGTCAAAGGTTAGGTCTTTCTCCTCTGAGAGAAGCCACTTTGTGCATAGTGCCAAAAGTTAGGTTTGTTTCCAATCTTCCCCCGCCCATACCCCCAATGATTGGAGACTATATGGGTTCTGTTGTTGTTGTTGTTGTAAGGTCTTTTATTAAAATACACATACTATTTTTCTCAAATTAATAACTCTTAATATTAATTCAAAGAGTTTAAGCGAGACACTCTCTAGTGGGACAAGATCCATATTTTACGAAGTTATAAGTAAACTTTGGCTGATCACATATGAGGTGGTTATTTAGGTATACAACATTTGTCAATTGTATCTTATACAACTGTTGTATAGTTGGGTGAATAACATTTACTCGCATTCATCTGATGGTGCTTCCCAAGTTGATGCCTTTAAGCGCTCAATCCAATTGAGATTGCTTACTTAAGCATGACCCAATATTTGACAATTGGATATCACAATTATACGATCACACCTCACAGAGATAGATTGATGCACTTTGCTTTGGCAAGCCCACACTTCATCGATCAAAGTTTTGATGAGTGTCATCCATTGGAAGGCATCCAAACACTTTATATAACTTACGGGTTTTTCATGATTAATGATTAACTTTTAATCTTGCACATACTATAAGAAATTATGAAATAATTACAACATTCACATTGCAGATACAACTCAAATATCCATTTGATGCACTACGAAATACAATGCGCCCCTGACGGGGTTCCAAGGGGCTGCGCATTTGAAGGGGTCCAAGGGCCAGAGCCCTTAGTGGTGGTGCGGGGCAGCACCCCATCCTTTTAGGCAAAACAACCTAAATTTTCTTATAGAGAAATCATCAACATTTGATGTTCCAGGGCTAAATACGAGGTTTTAGAATTATTCTGCAACCTCAATTTTACAACCGTGTATTTCTGTCACCGCTTGGTGATTGGCTATTGCCAATCAGCGATCGGCAATTGAAAGTTTCTCTTTCATAAGACAATAGACATGCTTGCCTATCCACGATCAGAGGTGCAAACGAGTCGAGCTCGAGTCGAGCTTGGAAAAATTTCCAAGCTCGAGCTCGAGCTAATCATTTCGAGCTCGAGCTCGACGAGCTCATTTTATCTTGGCTCGAGCTCGAGCTCAATGCCTACTTATCGAGCTCGAGCTCGAGTTTAGAGCTCGCGAGCTTGAGTCAAGCTCGAGCTGCTCACGAGCTTTTTTTAGCTCATGACCTTATTTTCTTTATTTTTTTTAAAAAATGTATAAATAAAAAGCTCGCGAGCCGACTCGCGAGCTCATGAACAATAATAGTTGAGCTTGAGCTCGAATCGTAATCGAGCTCGTCGAGCTCGAGCTCCACAGGTTCGAGCTCGAGCTCGAGCTTTTTTCGAGCCGGTTCATCGAGATTTTGAGCCAGCTCAACTCAACTTGCACCGCTGTCTGCGATCATCGATTGGCATGTTAGGCGACCGGTGATCGGCTATTTTAGACAGCGATCAACGAATCATATATTCAGCGATCGGGGGACGACGGTCGGCGATCTGCGGTCAGTGGTCATTGGTCGGCGATCTGCTATCCAATTTCCAAAATCGAAGTCAGAGATAAACGATTATTGTGACGAGGAGACTTAGAATGGTTTCGCAAGTTGCTCTGATACCACTGTAGGGTTTCATGGCTTCAAATGCACAGCGGATTACAAAAACCTTTCTGAATGATCCATGCGAAAACTAGTAGATCAAGAAAGTAAGCATATACCCGCGACGAAATCGAATTTCGTGAAGAATAAGTCATGTTGGGAAAAACCCTTATAATTTATCTAACAAATTATCTTAAAGTGATTTCATCAGTTAGGTTGTATTACCCACATTGTATAGAAAGGGTAAAATAGTCATTAGATGTCTTAGGATGTCACACTCACCTTAAGGTGTCAAGACCAGATCAAGATAAACAAAAATTCAGTTGAGTTAAAACTTCCGTCGAATAGAAGTCGACGCAACTTCGACTAGATGTCGATGCAACTTTGACTGAAAGTCGAAGCAACTCAAAATGCCTGTAGAAATATCAAGTCAAGTCGACGCAATGTCGAAAAGAACTCGACGTAAAACGAAGAGCCCGTCGAAGCCATCTTAGAAGTCGACGCAACTTAGACTTCAATTCGGCGCAGAAGATGAAGTTTGAGTCAAAGCCTTCAACTCAACGGATGCGTCGATAAGAAGTCGACACAACGTCGACAACTGAGTTCAATCAAAGCGAAGAAGGAATTCAAAGCCGGTTCTATAAGAACTCAGGGGTGCGTCGATATGAAAGATAATGAATTTGACGCAGCGTCGAATACAGACAGAAAAGGAAGGTTTTCTGCTGTCCTTTCTGGTGCTTTTCCAAATGATCTTTAAGGCTGAAATCTATTCTCTAACGGCTCGTTTATTGCCAAGAATGAAATGAAGTATTTCAGAGATACAACAAAGACATTCTTGGAAGTTATTCAAATCAGATGGACGGGTCGGGAACAAAAATAGAAGAAAATATTTATTGTCCAATGGATATTCCTTCTAAGGACAGTCCAGAAGAAGAAAGAAATTCAAACACAAATCAATAGAGAATAAGTATGCTGAGCAAAAAGAAAACACATGATTCATTATTCTCTATCGAACAGGGCTCCTTCTTCCTCCTCGAACCCTAAGACAGAAAAGAAGAACAACTTCTCTGCACAGGAAAAAATCACAATAAAACTGCTTCTTCTTCTTCTACATCATATAGCAGCAAGTTAACAAAAGTGCAGAGAGGATCAGGATCAAAGCTTATATCCCTTACAATCATCACTATTTTAAGCAAAAGTTCATCATATTCAGATCCTGAAATATATAGAAGCAACATCATCCATAGAGATAGTCGCTGAAGGATTCTTGTTTGCCCAGAAGACCGCTACCCGAATAGAACCTCACTCAGACCGGGCGGTTTGATAAGTCGAGTCGCCCAGTTCAGGACCAACAGATCTCTCGGCCCAGTTTGAACCAAGCCGGGCGGTCTGATAGTATCCAGGCCGCCTCCAAGAGTTGAAGAATGTCAAAGCTCAAGTCCAGAAGGCAAGCCGCGGTCTTAGGACAAAAGGACGCCCGGGTTGCTCCATCGCCTTGATCGAAGCGCACTTCGACTCCGGCCAATACAAGTCGGAAGCTCGAGTCGCCAAACCGCGCGGTTTGTTTCTTTTTCCTTTCTGTATCCCGTCACCCCCTGCCCGATTCTCCTGTATCCGGGCAGGCGGTTATTTTATCCCTGCCCGTTTGGGCAGGCCCCCGAGCCTATAAATAGGGGGCGGCGACGTTCCCAAGACACGCGCACTCGAATCCTGGAGCTCGCTTGTTAGAGCTGCGGTCTCGAGTTCACTGTCTTGCTACTTGTCTGACCGGCCGACTTCTCGCTTCCAGTTCTTGTAACCCGCTGTAACCGCTTCACTTTAATCATAGGAAAGCCCGTCACAGGAGTGGCATTTGTCGTGACGGGCGAAGTTCGGCCTCGACCGCTGCCAGCGGTCTAACAATCTCTAATCGAATAGTAACCGACAGCCCGCAACCTCCGTTTTCCTCCGGAGGTGCATTTTCGGATTCAACAGAAACACGCGACCTTCAGTTCGCGGACTGTCAGTGAAATCTTTGATAAAGATGTCAGACCGCCAGTTCCCTCTAAGAGACCGCTCCGACCATAGTGATGATTCTCTATGGGAGGCCTTGGAGCAGTCAAAAAGAGAAGTCGAGCGGGCTCAAAAGGCGACTGATCAGCGTCTGGAAGCGATCAGTCAGGCCTTGGCATTGTTAACCGAGCGATTAGTCCCTCAGCAGGCCGCGGTTAACCAGGCGGTGACTCCGGTCCCTCCTCCTCCTCCATACACGCTACCGCAAGTCGCCAATTTCCCACCTCTCCAGGAAGGTTTTGCAGCTCGGCAAAACTTCTATCAAGAAGCCGCGCAAAGCATGCCGGCCCGAGTTCTAGATTTTCAGGGGGCGCCTTCTCACGCAGCCCGCCTTTCCTACCCGGCGGTCTACCCGCCAAAAGCCGCGGCCCGCTCTTCCTACCAGCTGGCTTGTCCGCGAGTAGCCGCAGCCCAGGCGGCTTACTGCTCTGTCCCTCTTCTGTATGAGGATGCTGAAGAGACTTCTCCCTTTGTGGATGAAGTCCGAGGGGAGCCAGCCCCAAATAATTTCAGGGAACCGCGCTTGCCGGCATACAATGGAGAGGCTGATCTAGCTATCCATCTCCAAGCCTTTGAGTCGGCCATCGCCCTGAGGACCCTAACAGATGCAACTAAATGCAAGCTCCTTGTGACATCCTTTGATGGACAAGCAAGGGAGTGGTTCTATGGGTTGCATCCCAGATCGATTAGCTGCTTACCAATACAAAATGAAATGTATATAAATGAAAATACAAAATGAAAAGAACAACTCCTTAGAAATTCAGATCTCTGAAAGGAAGGTTGAAGCCTCGAGATGATCGTTGATGTAGAAGCGCGTCCGATCTCGTCTTCAATCTCAAACCATCTAAGCACAAATGAGAGTTGATGAGGTTCTGGAGCTCTCTGGTTCGTATGCACTCAGGAAAGGACTTGAAATTCATTTCTGCTTAGGTTCTCCAGTCTAAGAAGAGAAAAAGTGGCCCGACAGCTCTTTTTGAGATCAGACAACGAGAAGACGAAACGTGGGCCCGTTTCGTGGATCGGTTTCAAAAGGAGATCATGGAGATCCAGAATGTGGATCCCGAATTATACCGGGTAGCTCTGATTCACGGCCTAAGGGAAGGTCCGTTGAAATTCGAAGCAAATATCCGAGAACCGAGAACTTATCAAGAGATGATAAGTTTAGCCAATATGTTCATAAGGGGTGAAAAAAGTAACCCCGGGTATGTCGCAAAGTTGATCAGTGATAAGGATCAACCCAACCCATCCTTTACTCATCAGCAATCGAATCAACACTATTTCGAGCCCCGTTCCCAGAGGGGAAGGAACTATAAGCATAAACAACTTTTTATCGGCCATCAACGGTTTCAGGATCAGAAACCGCCGTTGGCCATCGCACCCGCTCCATCCATTTCCATTTCACAAATAATGCCAGTATACCTGCCACAATATACTGCGCAACCATCTTCAGCTGTTCCATCTACCCAGTATGATGATTCGCAAGAATCATTTACTCCTCTTAATGTCACCATGGACGAGGTCGTCAAAATTCTTCAAAAGAGTCCGGATTTCAAAAGGCCTGCTCCTTTAAAGTCAGATATTCGTAACCGAAATCCGAACCTCTTTTGCGAATATCATAATGAGGGAGGGCATCTGACTGAGAACTGTTGGGCCCTCCGCTTATTGATAGAAAGGCTTTTAGGAGAAGGAAAGCTCCGAGGCCTAATCCGAAAGGAAGCGACTGTTGAACCAGCAGCTGAGAAAAAGAAAGAAGCAGTCGAGGTGACCTGGGAATGCGCCGATGTAGAAGACGCCGGCTGTTATGGGGATATTCATCCCTCAACAGAATGCATAGAGGTAAATGATGTGGGCCCCTCGGGGACATATATTGCATTCATGGAGGAGCTGGAGCCGAATCCTCCCGCAAGTCAAGTATTACGAGAGTTTTAAAGGAAGAAGTGGAGACAACTTCAACTTCCGCTCCCGAGAGATTGATTGTCACCTTTGGTCAAGAGGATTTTCCTCTGAATTCCAATCCTTTCGACGACGCCGTGGTCATCAAGGCTATCATCGAAAACTACACAGTTCACAAAATTCTGATTGACACGGGTAGTTTGGTCAATCTTCTCTTCCGTTCAACCTTTGATGCCCTGAAAACTGGGAAGCCTCTGCTTTCCACCGATGGGCCCCTTTACGGCTTCTCGGGAGAGAAGAAAGAAGTAGAAGGTTCCGTGAAGCTTCTGGTTTCCCTCGGAGGAGTAGTCAAATTGATCAACTTCGTGGTGGTAGATGCCCCAAGTAACTATTGTGCCATCTTCGGAAGGCCCGTTCTCAATGCCTACAGAGAAGTGGTGTCCACTTTCCACCTAGCCCTCAAATTCGCTGCCGAGGGAAGGCAGTATCGGGTCCGGAGCAATCCAAAAGTAGCTCGGGAATGTTATGTTCGAACTGTCAATATGATCACAGTCATTCCGCTTCCCGAGTCTCCAGTTGAAGTTCTTGAAGTTGCTGAGTCTTCAAAAGCTGCAGAAGACAATAAGGATCGAGAAGGGGCTCACCTGGAACCTGCCCAGGCGACCCAAGAAGTCCCCATTACTGAAGGGGAAGAAAAGAGGCTGATCATCAATGCGGAGCTATCAGAAGATTAGAAAGTTCAACTGATCTCCTGTCTTCTGGAGAACTTGGACATCTTCGCCTGGTCAGCGGAGGATATGCCCGGAGTGGATCCGGATGTAGCTTGCCATCATCTCAATGTCTCTCCTGAGTTCAAGCCGGTTCAACAAAAGAAAAGGGAGGTGACAACTAAGCTGGCGGTGCCCATCAGAGAGGAAGTCGCCAAGCTTCTGAAAGCAAATTTTATTTCTGAAATTCAATACCCCACTTGGATGTCAAATGTTGTAATGGTGAAAAAATCCGGTGGGAAGTGGCGTATGTGCGTAGACTTTACAAAACTCAATAAAGCATGCCCCAAAGATTGCTACCCTTTGCCTCAGATAGATGTTTTAGTAGATTTCGCGGTTGGGTATAATTTCATGAGCTTTTTAGATGCATTTTCTGGGTACCATCAAATCAAAATGCATAAACCCGACATCCCGCACACTTCTTTCATCACAAACGATGGGTGTTACTGTTATCTCGTAATGCCCTTCGGCCTTAAAAATGCTGGTGCGACGTATCAGAGAATGATGGATACGGTTTTCAAATGCCAGAAAGGCAGAAATCTTGAGGTCTATGTCGATGACCTCCTCCTCAAAAGTAAAACTTTTTCAATACATTTGAAAGTCCTCGTAGAGACATTCGCTACTCTACGGAGGTTCAAATTAAAATTGAATCCATTGAAATGCGTGTTTGGAGCAAATAAAGGGAAATTTCTTGGGCATCTTCTCACTCCTGACGGTCTTGCACCAAACCCAGATAAGGTGAAGGCTATCCTAGACATGACCCCTCCTCGTAATCCGAAAGAGGTCCAATAGCTTGGAGGAAGGTTGGCAGGGCTGAGCCGATTCATTTCTAAATCAGAAGATAAAAGTGCTCCATTCTTTAAGACACTCCGGGGAGGATCCAAGTTTGAATGGAGCGAAGAATGCAATAATGCTTTTGAACAGTTGAAGATACAGTTAACATCCACCCCTCTGCTCCAAAGCCTTCGCGAAGGGGAAACATTGTTCTTATACTTAGGGGTTGGTCCAGATGCAGTAAGTTCTGTCCCCGTCCGGGAGGAGAAGAAGAAACAGTTTCCGATATATTATGTCAGCCATATCCTTAAAGATGCGGAAACTAGATACTCGATCTTGGAAAAGCTGGCTCTGGCTTTAGTCATGTCATCACGAAGGCTTCGCCTTTACTTTCAAACCCATCCTATTCAGGTGGTTTCAGATCATCCTCTAAGGAGTATCCTAGAAAAGCCAGATCATTCAGGAAGATTGGCTAAATGGGCTATCGAGCTGAGCGAGTTTGAAATGTCTTACGTTCCCAGAACAACAATCAAAGCACAAGTCTTAATAGATTTTCTAGTGGATACAACCGAGTTCAGTCCCGAACAGATAGAGAAATTTCCTTTGGCATGTATTGTTTATGTGGACGGAGCTTTTGGTAAACACTCCGTGGGAGCCGGAGTAGTTTTAATCAGCCCGAATGACATCAAACTCGAACAGGCTATCAAATTCTTCTTTCCGGCCACGAATAATCAGGCAGAGTATGAAACACTCTTGGCCGGTCTGAGACTTGCAAGGGAGATGGGAATAAAGCATGTGTATGTTAAAACTGACTCTCTAGTAATGGCTTCTCAAGTTTTGGGGAATTACGAAACACGGGAACCAATGCTGAGGAAGTATCTGCTGCTAGCTAAGGAAGAGATTGGAAAATTCAAATCATTTATCATTGAACATATTCCCAGAACACAGAACGAAGAAGCAGACGAGTTATCAAAGTTCGGTCTTCCATCAGGGGAGTGACCTCTGAACTTTTTCATCCAGCAACGGAAGAAGGGGAACTCATGCAGATCGACCAACATCCTTCTTGGAAGGATCCTTATGAGTTATACTTGTCGAAAGGAGAATTTCACCAATCCATCAAAGATAGAAGAAGATTCAGTGGAAAAGCAACTTATTATTGCTTAATAGCAGGAGTCCTGTACAGAAGAACTCTAATTTCTCCCCTGGCACGATGTGTTTCTGAAGAAGTTCCAATCATACTTCAAGAGGTTCATTCTGGAGAGTGCGATAGTCATTCGGGGGCGAAGACCTTGGAGAAAAGGATCTTGAGACAGGGATATTTCTGGGCAACTATGAGAAAAAATGCTGAAACATTTGCCAGACGATGTGTTCAGTGTCAGAAATTTGCTTCTCTTCAACATCTACCTGCTCAAACACTTAGATCAATAACGGCGCCTTGGCCGTTTGCAGTTTGGGGAATGAATCTCATCAGAACCTTTCCGATGGCTAGTGGCCAGCGTCGCTTTATAATCGTAATGATCGATTATTTCAGTAAGTGGATTGAGGCAAAGACATTGGCAAAGACTACAACACAGGTTATCAGAAACTTTTGTTGGATCGGTCGGCGCCCTTAGAGGGAGGGGGGGGGGGGGTGAATAAGGGTTTTCAAAAACTTTAGATTATATTTAGAAAAACTTCGGAATATTGCAAGATTAATAAAGAGACATCAAGTAAAACAATAATAAAGAGATATGCTTTATTAATATCAAATAATGTTTTACAAAACTTGATTTCTATGACGCTAGAAATCAGAGGCGAATAATAAAAACTTTTTTTCGTTTTCTATACCGACTCGTATCCCCACGAACCGGTTGGCTTTAGCCGATCTCTCCCCAGATACGGCCTCAAGCCGCTCTAGCCAATCTATCCCCAGAAAGGCGTCGAGCACCCCCTAGACCTAGCCTAGATCTAGTCGTCAACACGAGGCGAATTTCAGCCCTAAGTCCTACCCCAGACCTAGTCGCCAACACGAGGCGATTTCACTTAAACGATTACAAGAAAAGATGTGAAATGAAAAAGACAATAATATAAAAACTCCCTCTATTTGGATCTCTTGGAGAAGTAGACGAAGACGCAGAGTATGATCGTAGTCGATGCGGTCTTTCGTCACGATGATGAAGCGTGTTGAAATCTTCTCCACGGATCTCCTTAAGGCTTTATGGAATTGTGGGAGTATCGCTCTGAATCTTCCTCTCTCTGCTGTGGCACGAAGCTCTGGAGTTTGGGATTGGAGGAGGATGAAGAATTCGGAGCCAAAGCATCCAATTTATAGCCTTCACGCTACCGCCGGCGCTAGCGCTACCGCCGGCGCTAGCCCGGATTAGGAATGATCTTGCGCGGCCGAATCTCCCATCCGTGGCAACAATTTGCTCTATGCCTCTTGTGCGCCATGCTACCGCCAGCGCTAGTAGCTACCGCCGGGCGCTAGCTCCTTCTAAAAATGCCGCCGGAATCGAGCTAATCAATGCTAGCGCCGGGCGCTATCACTACCGCCGGCGCTAGTGAGCTTGTTCGAATTTTGGCCTCAATTTTGGGGGCAGTCGTCATGAGTACTCCTTGAGTCATATGGCCTATGTTAACCTGCACACTTAAACACACAAGATCAAATACACATATGATTTGTTATTCTCAAACCTAGGAGATGCGGAAGACCGTGTTCCAACAAACTCCCCCTTTTGATAATAACAAATCCATTAATGATAAATCAAAACATTAATAAATAAGCATGATGAGACTATACTTGTGTGTGTGTGTGAGTGATGACTTTAGGATGATTATTGATTTTAGCATTTAGAATTGCTCCCCCTAAATATATGCTCCCCCTATGTGAATGCTCCCTTAATATGTATGCTATCAACTGAATTTGTCATGTTGGGTTTATGATAGCGGGTTACATTTATCATTGTTAGTTCTCTCCCTTTTGCATTTTATCATGTTAGTTCTCCCCCTTTGTTATTAGCAAAAGTGGGTAGGGAAACAAAGCACTAAAAAATGTGTAAATAAAAGAGAAGGCATGATCGAGCTTTTTAAGTAAATGATAAGAAGTTTTAGACTTGTCTTTCATTGAAAATGATCAGAGTTATGACTTATTTTATCCCTTTTGTTTGTAGTTCTCCCCCTTTTATATATCAGAGTTTAAGCAAAAAATAATGATTTTCCCTTTAAATAAGAGTTTTAAGCCTAAAAACAATCATGATTTCCAAGTAACCAATCTATCCAGACAATATGTCAACACCCTAGCCCGGTACTAAGTGACGGATGGGCATGAGGAGCTGCAAACATGCCGTAGGTTGGGGTGTTAATCCCATATGCAAACACTAGACAAAAACTTAACATAGCACTCTTTTCCCCCAGTGCCTCGCAAGGCCCCACTGGAACCCTCCCCGGTTAAGGACAAGACATGACTAGAGATAAGGTTATCTAATGTCTACAACCCTACGCCTCCGCTATGGTGAGAAATGAAGTCATGGATAACAATTATTGGAAACATTAAGCATTTAAATCTAATGAGAAATATCATAGCATATGGGTTTATATTTTTATTTGAATTTTTGAAATAAAACTCACATAGCTATATTGAAATTTTGAGTATTGCGGAAGATTTCGAAAAAGAAACATCATAATACTAAATAAGAGTTTAAGTTAAAAAAGAGATGTTTTATAAGCAATATTTCATTTGTTGGAGGAGTGTTTAGAATAGAAATAGATCAGAGTTATAAGCAAAAAAAATCAACCAATATAAAGTTTACCAAGCAAGTCTACCACTTGTTGCAAGAAAGGAATTTGAAGATTCAAGTGATGATGCACACAAGATGAAAGATTTTAAATAAGTATTAAAGTGCAAGGTAAAACAATTATATGGTTATGATACGGAAGACATATAGAAGTACAAAAAACATCTTATGGTAATCAATGATGGTTCATAAAAAGATATATGAGTTCAATTTCAAAAAGAAGATGTTTTTGTAAATCATTTTGCATTTAAAATTTTTGTTTTGACAATACAGTAACCAAGCATGAAATTATCTTATCAAAAAGAGATTACTACAATGTTACTTTAATTCACAATTTCAAAACATACCAAACATTGTAGAAAGCATGCTAGGTTATCTAGTGCATTTCATAAATAAAGAGTAGTATAGAATTAGCATTAGGATCCAATACTCATGAGAAGAAGTGTTATGGAAGATAATGATGTGCATAAAAGTGTATTTTGAATAGAGTAAACAAATGTTTTAATCAAAAATATAAGTAATATGTAAAGTAAAGAGCACAATAAAACACAAATAATTTTACTTCCACTCACTTCAATGCACAAAGAAAAATGTATAACTACCAAGGTGCTTTGCACACATAATGCTCATTAAGACTTATCAGGGTGCAAAGTAGTGCTTGGAGGATC
Organism: Dactylorhiza incarnata; assembly: GCA_033032865.1. NCBI lineage: Eukaryota > Viridiplantae > Streptophyta > Magnoliopsida > Asparagales > Orchidaceae > Dactylorhiza > Dactylorhiza incarnata. Next base: position 23,882,405 of record JAWHQI010000004.1, read on the forward strand.
ACATAATTTTATTCTTGTTTTTTTATTGTGATCCGGTGTACTTAAGAATAAGTGGTTTTTATTTTGAAAGAAAGATATGGTTTGCACAAGATACTTTATTATTCTTTCCAAGGTGCTCAACCTCACAACGCTTATTAAGACTTATCAGGAGGTTCAAGTAGTGCTTGGTGGAGATAACTTTGTTAAATTATTTCATGATTTTTGTTTTGTGCAAAGTTCTCCGAATACACTTGTTTTGCAAACAAATATAATTTATAAGAAAGATAACCACTTTTCTTAATTTGTAAAAGTGCAAATAAAGGTTGTGTATGTAAGATACTTGTGCAATTTTAATTCATTGTACTATCACAAAATATATACAAGCATTCTTAGATTAAACACATATGTAGACAATGCCAAAAAGTGAGTGAATAAAGATCATTATCAAACATAAAACATTTACTCATACTTAGAGGCATGCTAAGCTTAGTTCTACACAACTTTTTCACAATAATTGATGCACATATTAATAGATATATCAGAGCATGATGAAAGCAATGTTCAAAGTAGTTTGAAAAGATAAATTGTAACATTATAGAAGTTCTAAATAATAGATTACGTCATGCTTGATTTTTAATAAAGTTCATAAAATATTTTTGATATTTTTAAAGAGTAATTTTTATTTAAAGTTTGAACTCATAAAATTGATCTTGGACTTCCCGAGGACTACCTTGTGAGAGGTTCGCCCGGTACTAGGTGATATGATGGGATGATAGCCCAAATCACCCTTTCGCAAGATACATAGAAAAGTTAAGTTCAGAAGAATAATTTTGATATTTGTTTTTGTTTTGTTTTATATTTTTGTAGTTGATTTTTACAAATAAAAATATATTTTTGTAATTTTTGCTTTTGTAATTTTTATATTTGATTTTTGCATAAAGATGAACTTTAAATAAAGGAAACAACACAAGCGAAAAAACAAAACATATTTTTTGTAATTTGGTTTTTGTAGTTTTGTATTTGATTTTTCAAAAAATAAAGAAACACAGAAGTGCAAAACTAAGTAGAAAATATAGATTTATATATTTTAAAGGATTTTTAGAAATTTAAAAAAATACAGAAAAATGAACATGGACGCTAGCGCCTGCGGTAGCGCTAGCGCGGGAGACAGTGAATGATTTTTTTTTGGATTTTAGAAATTTTGATTGGTGGTCTTGATTAGGTGTCCCAATAGTAGTTCCATGCTGAAGTTGCAGATTTTTAGGAGATGTTTTAGATGGTCCAAATTGCATGAAACGTAAGCGATTTCTTATATGACTTGACAAAATAATCATTGCATGAGATATATTTACTTATGTTTTCATTTTGACTTTTCTAAAGACTTGTGCTTATAACTTAAAAAAAATAGGAAATGAAAACCCAAGATATCATGTTTGAACAAATCAAATATGCATGGTGAACAAGGAGTAATGTTCACGCAAATAGTAACATGGATATGCCCTGACATATAAAACCTAACATAGATATAAATATTCTTTAGGTGACAATGTTAGTACGATAAATTTGAGATTAATGTTTTGCCAAAGTTTGATTGTGTTTCAACTTAGAGACCTAGAATGGAGTGACAATTCTATTTGATTTGATATCAAAATGATTCAAAGGTCTAAACTAGAAATAGATCACAATACACACATAATATACCATAACACCAATCATGGTAAACAATTATAATGTCAATTGTTATCATATAATTTGTGTTAGTTGTTTATAGATGATTCTTGATATGAATTATGATTTTAGAGATGTTTAGCAAAAGATATCACTAGATCATGGTGGTGTTTGTGAATTCAATATTCATTATGAAGATAACTTCTTTCAACACATTTTAGTGATTTTCCTTTAATTAAGAATTTTGAATATATATAAGTGATTTTTTGATAGGTGAACAATGGTGATGGTTTAGATCATGTTTGACATCAAGGAGAGAACACAATATAATTTTTTGTTGTGAACAATGACACCCATATTGAAAGTTGAGCTTTTATTTAAATCTTGAATTTTCTTTTAGATCAAGTTATTTCACTCAACCACTTGTTGGTGAAGGCTAAGAATCTTAATAGCCTAATAACCGGATTTAATTTGAAATATCTTATAGCAAATTTAGAGTTTGATTCATATGGATAATATAAGATATTTATAATAATAAAAGATAGGTCATCAAAATAAAAAAATATGATTTTGAATTTTGATCAAAAATGATTTATAAACTCATTAAGCTTTATGAGATAAAATCATATTTCCAATACTATATAGGATGACCATGGCATGATAGTTTAAAAAGAACACAAAAAGAAAAAGATAGAAAAGACATTAAAGCACATCATGAAGTAGAAATTTGTTTATTTTATTTTAATTGATTTCTACTTCATGCAAATAATGAGATACTAATGAATAAGAGATTTAGGTATCCAAAGAGGACCGGGAGTGACGGTTCCTTTGGGTACCCAAATACATCGTGTTTTTTTTTGGGGAGATATGTTTGAATGGGCCCTTTCGTTTGACATTAATGTGTCATTCTTAAGTATGGGTTTCCATTCGAACCATGAAAAAAATGTAATTTTTGTTTTTCAAATTTCCATAATCATTACTCTTGAATTTATTATATAATGGAAATTTGTTTTCATTTGAATTTAAGTTGGGAAAAGAATGTGATGAATGGATCCTTGCATTTAAGTTTTCATTTTTGCTTTTTGGTCTCCATTCAAGACTTGGTTTATGATTTCCAAAAGCTTTTTGTTTCTTATTCCCAATATTAGGTTTAAGTAAGATATTCATATTTGTATTCATCTTGCTTTTGGATATTGTTTGATTTTGTGAATTTGTATTTATAATTTTCATAAGTAAGTTGATTTTTGATTTTAATTCATCATTTTTAATTTTTAAATTATGTCTAGCTTTATTATAAGTGATTGTGCTATTTTTAAGAATGGAAACAATTGAATCAATATGATCTTGATAGTTGTTTCTATATTCATCAGATGTTTTATCCATCTCTTTAATTTCAATTTTATATTCTTTACACTTAGCACAATCATTTATCAAAGATGAATTTTCTAAATGTAATTTTTCATTTTGTTCTTTTACAAAAATAATTTCTTTTTCAAGTTCCTTAAATTTTTCTTTAATATTATTGCAATCAAGACAAGGTTTTGTATTTTCAATTGAAGTGACATGAGTAAAGCTAGATAAATCAGATTTTGATACTACTTTAACTTTTGCTTTTAAATTTTTATTTTCTAAGCGTAATTTCCAATTTGCACTTTTTAGTTTCTTAAGTTTGCGCTTTGTAATTTGTAGCAATTGTAAAGTAGAAATGGAAGTACAAGCGATGAAGTTTGATTTCCTTACATTGCTTTTGGATGAGGGAGGATTTGAACATAATGTTTCTTTGTCTTCTTCTTGGCACTCCTCTTCCAAAAGTAAGATTGCTTCATCTCTTTCCTTTGATGTGTGCTCCATTGATTCGTCATGAGGAGGGCATTCTTGATGATTTGTGCACGCTTGCATATTCTCCGGTTCTTGCGATTGTTCCATACCTGTAGATGGAGAATCATACATTTCTTAAAAAAATTGCCATACTTTATATGCACTTGAAAAGCAATATATCAATTTGAAAATTTCATTAGATAGACCGCAAAACAAATAGTGTTTAGCTTTTGCATTTAATTGAAGTTCTTTTTTATTTGATTCATTTGCGGGTCTTGCTATTGCTAAATTCCAAACTTCGATGTCTAAAGTTTTAATAAATTTTTCAATTAAGATTTTTCATCCTTTATAATTTGTCCCTTCAAATAAAGGTGGTGCAAGTGATTTTTCCTCTTCACAAAAATCTCCCCCACTAGTAGAAGCGAGATCATGAGACGCCATTATTCCCGGTTGTTAAGCCGATTGGAATAAAACCTGGCTCTGATACCACTTGTTGGATCGGTCGGCGCCTTTAGAGGGGGGTGAATAAGGGTTTTCAAAAACTTTAGATTATATTTAGAAAAACTTCGGAATATTGCAAGATTAATAAAGAGACATCAAGTAAAACAATAATAAAGAGATATGCTTTATTAATATCAAATAATGTTTTACAAAACTTGATTTCTATGACGCTAGAAATCAGAGGCGAATAATAAAAACTTTTTTTCGTTTTCTATACCGACTCGTATCCCCACGAACCGGTTGGCTTTAGCCGATCTCTCCCCAGATACGGCCTCAAGCCGCTCTAGCCAATCTATCCCCAGAAAGGCGTCGAGCACCCCCTAGACCTAGCCTAGATCTAGTCGTCAACACGAGGCGAATTTCAGCCCTAAGTCCTACCCCAGACCTAGTCGCCAACACGAGGCGATTTCACTTAAACGATTACAAGAAAAGATGTGAAATGAAAAAGACAATAATATAAAAACTCCCTCTATTTGGATCTCTTGGAGAAGTAGACGAAGACGCAGAGTATGATCGTAGTCGATGCGGTCTTTCGTCACGATGATGAAGCGTGTTGAAATCTTCTCCACGGATCTCCTTAAGGCTTTATGGAATTGTGGGAGTATCGCTCTGAATCTTCCTCTCTCTGCTGTGGCACGAAGCTCTGGAGTTTGGGATTGGAGGAGGATGAAGAATTCGGAGCCAAAGCATCCAATTTATAGCCTTCACGCTACCGCCGGCGCTAGCGCTACCGCCGGCGCTAGCCCGGATTAGGAATGATCTTGCGCGGCCGAATCTCCCATCCGTGGCAACAATTTGCTCTATGCCTCTTGTGCGCCATACTACCGCCAGCGCTAGTAGCTACCGCCGGGCGCTAGCTCCTTCTAAAAATGCCGTCGGAATCGAGCTAATCAATGCTAGCGCCGGGCGCTATCGCTACCGCCGGCGCTAGTGAGCTTGTTCGAATTTTGACCTCAATTTTGGGGGCAGTCATCATGAGTACTCCTTGAGTCATATGGCCTATGTTAACCTGCACACTTGAACACACAAGATCAAATACACATAGGATTTGTTATTCTCAAACCTAGGAGATGCGGAAGACCGTGTTCCAACAACTTTATCCGGGGAGAAATAGTCTGTCAGCATGGAATTCCGCTAGCAATTGTCACCGACAATGGTCCACAGTTCAATAATTCAGAAATGATCAATTTCTGCGACCAGGTTGGAATTGATCTTTGATTCTCCTCGGTACATCATCCCAGGATTAATGGCCAGGTAGAAGCAACAAACAGGCAAATCCAACAGCTTTTGATGAAGAAAATTTTGAATCAAAGAGGAAATTGGGCAGATCAACTCCCTTCCATCCTCTGGACTCTCCGGACTACTCCATCTTCAGCTACGGGGGAAACACCGTTCAAATTATCTCATGGCTCGGAGGCAGTCGTTCCTATAGAATTTGAAGTGGTCACCCCCAGAGTTATATATGCAAAGGAAGGAGGTGAAGCATGGATAGATTATAATGACGAAGGTATCAAATATAGCCTGGATTTAATTGAGGAGCTCCAAGACGAAGCTACGATCAGACAGGCAGAGGTGAAAAGGAGAATGGCGAAATACTTCGACAAGCACGTCAGAGTTAAACAGTTTGCAGTTGGTGATGTCGTGCTAAAGAAAGTAGATGCTGCAGCCAGAACAGGCAATGTCGGAAAATTAAATCCCAACTGGGCAGGGTCATTCATTGTCAGAGAAGCACTGAAGAATGAGGCTTATCGTCTCCAGACAAGCGAAGGAGAGGACATCTCACGCACCTGGTGACAATCTTAAACGATTCTATCCTTAAATGTCTCTTTCATTTCTTGCATTTTTGGATATTCAATAAAAAGCCCTATACTGACACTTCTCCTTGTCCGGTGACTTTTTTATATTATATATATATATCACTCACTAGACCACGGAGACATCGCCAAGTTCTGCTCGTACCCCCTCGGATTGTAGTCATTAGCGTAAAACCACGAAGATCATGTGTAGCGGGGAGTTTTCGCACACGTATAGTGGTAGCTTGCCAATTCCCGTGCGGAGGTCTTCAGAATTTTGGATCCCGGCTAATATCTAACACACCTTTGCATCAAGGGAGGTCTAGGTGACTGTTAGCTCTATCATGCCCCGAAAGGGATAGTTACAGCTTTGATGATCTTTCTGAGGAAAGCAATGTTCGCCGCCTACGCCCCACTGCCCAACTGATCATCTTAGTCTGTGACCATCGAATACTCCTAGGTACTCTCAAGCGATGCCTAAGCGGGACACACAACTAAGTTGATCTCTCTGAGGAAAGCAATGATCGCCGCCTAGGCCCACCTGCCCAATTGATCAACTCGGCTTGTAACCCTAGGCAAGAGAGCAGTTGATTCGTTTACAGCCCTTATGACCACTTGAGGAAAGCAATGTTCGCCGCCTAGGCCCACCTGCCCACTTGGTCATTTGGGTCTGTACTTACTCTTTCCCTTTTTTATAGAGAATTATCTCTACAGCTCCTATGACCACTTGAGGAAAGCAATGTTCACCGCCTAGGCCCACCTGCCCACTTGGTCATCTGAGCCTGTAGCCATTTTCTGCTTTGTTACAGGAAGTTATACCTTCTCTTATGGTCCTTTTAAGACCTTTTGAGAAAAAGCAGGATTTAATAGGTATAATATAGACCGGGCGGTTTGACCTATTAAAACCGTCCGGCTTGGAGTAAGCAGGTATAACATCAACATAATATGAGTTTTAAGACCGGACGGTCTAACTCATTAAATCGACCGGCATGGACAAATCGCAGTTAATATACTAACCGACCGGTTAGAATTAATCTAGCTATAAAAGCTAGAAGAATGGGTTACCCTAATAATGCCATAAGGCAATGACTCCAGGATATCAAGTATAATGATGACCGGTCGGTTTTCTCATTCGGTCTATAATTTTATCAGCCTTATGGATATTTATTTTATTCGCCGTCCACGGGGAAGTGATCATGAGTTATTCTTGCAAGGATGAATATTACAAAGTATCAGATCATTGGCCGCCCGGATTGCATACAGACCGAGCGAGCTTATCGGTTAATGCTCGTACTCCGATAAGTGTTACTCAATCCAAATTATTGGTCGCTTGAATTGTATGCTTGCCGCGCGACTTATTGATTATTTTCTTATGGCATGTGACATTCATTATACAACGAAATAATTGCATGAGTCTGATGCGCAAAACTATATCCGCAAACGACAACGGCAAGTGTACCGTATCGAATGTAGTATAGGTTCGTAGAAAACCAATGTCGTATTAGACTCGGGGCGGTTGAGTACTCTTACTTTAAGAAAATCTCTAGTATTTTATCAATTAGAACTTTGGGTTGGTTTTGCAAAGAAAAATTAAAATAATAATTATAAGAACGATTAACACTCGATCTTTGAATCACCTTGGAGATAAAAATAAGAAGAGAGAATAAAAGCGCATTCTCTTAATAAAATAGCTTTGACCGTGGAGATTCCCGAATTATGAACGTGCCTTGGGTCGAGGATACGCCCAACTAAGATTAGGAAATATCAACCGAATTCTCATTCTATAGTCGATAACCTAATACTTGCCTTACGAGGTGAATCCCGCTATTGACTTTTACTCCAATCCGAAAGGGTAATGTCGTCCTCTCTCGAGGATTGCATTCTACTCTTCTTTATCCTTGAGTGATCGATTCGTCTTACGAGCCTCTTGGCTAACTAAAGAACGAAAACAAGAACGATAATTATATATCGAAAATATAATCTCGTAATCTTAAAATCAAGGATAAATCTTAAGTTTTTTTAGAAAAGAGAAATAGCAATTCTAAATTACTTCAAAACTTTTATTATTCCTTTGATCATCTCGATCGAGTACTAATAATATTTACTTATTGAGATTAAGGAATTAACAAAACTAAAAGAGTACATAATAAAATAAGAGGGGAAAATGAGAGAACAAAGAAACTATTTTATTGAATTGCTAAAGAAAGGTTACAAGATAGGAATTGAAAGCTACATATTATTTAATTGAAAGTACAATTGAAAGGAAGAAAGAAAATTACAAGAAATACCGAAACATGAAAATAAAACATGAAAAGAAGAGTCTAAGTCCTAAAAATTCCTCTTTAAAATCCCCCAATGAGCCCTATTTATAGGTGCAAAACAATAACAGGGCCCAAACATTTGAAGAAAGGTAATCAATAGGGGGTGGGGCCATGACTGATTTAATGGAGACGTTTCTTGGAGCAGGCCGGACAACTGGTGGAGCTTGGGCAGAGGAGGTGCTGCTGCTTGCTAGGCATTGGAGGAGGCACACATGGATTGCTGACGTGGCATGCATGGGAGTAGAGGTAGCCGGACCGCTGACGTGGAGGTAACGGCGGTGCTGTTGAACATTCGTCGAACGCAGTTCGTCGAACTCTCGGCCGTTCGTCGATCGGAGGCCGCCAGGCGGCACTTCGTCGATCTCCCGCAATTTCGTCGAACGCAGTTCGTCGAACGGAGGTCGCCAGGCGGCAGTTTGTCGATCTCCCGCAATTTCGTCGAACGCAGTTCGTCGAATGGAGTTCGCCAGGCGGCAGTTCGTCGATCTCCCGCCAATTCTTCGAACGCAGTTCTTATCCAGTGGTCACGCACCCAGGTCACGCCCATGACCTTGGGCGTGTACTTATAAATTTCGTCCAAAAATTTCCAGAAAACCTGAAAAACATAAAATGAGCTTAAATTAGTTAAAGAAATAAAAAGGAATGAATTCGATTGGATAATTCATGCTATTTATTCAAATTCATATAAAAATATCAATAAAATTATATTAAAGGATGAGTACAAAAAGTACTCATCAAACACCCCCATACTTGAGTTTTTGCTATTCCAGAGCAAAAGAATGAGGAAAGAATTACAAGACATCGATATTTTTTCTAATTAACTAAAATTTCGTTAAACCAAATGTAAGTTAAAAGTAAATTCTAGGAATTCAAGAATTAAGTCATAAATTATGGTGATAATTTAAAAGGAGAAAATTATTTAGCTAACTACTTCTCAAGGTAACTATTTAGCGATCGAAATTATAGAAATTTTCAAACAAAATTAGATTGAAATTATAGACACTCTAACATAAAAGAAGCTTAAGGAAAAGATACCTACCAAAATACTGCTCTATTAATAATTTAGTTTAGGACTAGAACCAATGAAATTGGCTAAGGATGGGGGTTTACTTGAAAATGGCAAATGAAGAGATACACAAATAAAGGTGATGAATTTTATCCTCTCACCTTATTTCAATACGAGTTTGTATATGTTTAGGAAAATAAAAAATTTTTCCATGCCATATAATCTTTTAAAATTTCTCTTCAATTAAAAACCCAAAATGTATATGTTTAAAAGTAATGAATTTTATCCTCTTACTTTATGACATATAATCTTTTAAATGATTTTGGGTGCATATGTTTAGGGATAATGAATTTTCTCCTCTTATTCCCATGACATATGTTCTTTTTTCTACATTTTTTTATTTGCCAACAAAGGGTGAGGGGGAAGAAATACTTCTAGTTTATAAATTAAACTATTTTGAGAGCAACTTTTTAGTGGAATGAAATTTCTTAAGATCTTAAAGTTAAAAGAGAATATAATAGAAATCTAGAGATGTTTAGCCAATTTACCACAAAGTGAAGCTATTTAAAATTAAACGGAGAAGTAGTGTTAAATAAATTCTCTATTTGAATTAAAAACGTAAAGTGTTTCTTAAAACTAAATTACATCAAATTTAAATTTAACTATTCTGATAAAACAAAAAAAATTAGCTAAATTAAAAATGTAAGAATACTTATAATCAAACCTCAAACTAAATTTCTAGAAAAATAAAAACAACAAGGCTAGGCGTATTTATTATTTTTATAAATATTATTTCTTGGACTTCCCGAGGGCCTACCCGGTGAAGGGTCGCAAGGTACTAGGAGCTGTGATGGGAGTTCAAGCCCAAAGCGCCATTTCTAAGAAATTAGATTTTTATTAAATTATAAATTTTTTTTTTTTTTTTTTTCAAATAAAAATACAGGGAACGCAAAACTACACCCCTATACTTAAAATTAAACATTGTCCCCAATGTTTAAACTAAGTATGAAGAACACTTGAAAGAAAATACACTTAAAAAGAAAAATGCATAAAAGTTAAAGATAAGCAAGGGGTGCCTCCCAAGAGCGTTTTGTTTTTCCTGTCTTTAAGCTAGACGGGTAGGGGTTAGCTAAAAGGAAATTTAAATTGAAAATGGACAGGTAACTCCCTTAATTCACGCGTAGGTGAATGTGCCGACGTCAGTCGCCCGGCTATTCCCCCGTTTAACGCGTGATTCTCCATTTTTCGTTGGACTTGAATTTGAAAATCCAAATCACCTATACATACCTGAGGTGTTTTGAAAATATAAAGATGAGCGGCATATGAATAATCAATTAATTGGGGTAGCAACGACTCATCTTCAACCTGAAAATTATTAGTATATAGAGAATCATAATTAAACGTGTCAGATAATTTTTCGCAAGGAGGTGCTTGCGAAAATAAAATATTAAGCTCCGGTTGTTCCTTTTCTAAACTAAATATTTCTTTTGAAAAATCTAGTGCATTATCAAGCGGAATAAAATTTTCGGACATAAGAATTTCATGAATTTTCGGTTGAACTAAAATAGAAGGATTTTGTGAAAATTCATGAGAAAGAAAAGAAGATCCGGGTGGAGTAGGGGAAGAAACTTGTTCTTCTTCTATTTCATCCGGGGTGCCCAAAACATTAAGGAATTCTTGGTAAGAGAATTTTTCTTCATCTTTGGTAAAAGAAGTTATGGGATTACATGAAACCACATGTTCCTCCATAACTAAATTATCAAAGGACGGAGAAAAAGCACTAAAAGAAGTCATATTTTTATCTAAGTTTTGGGGGGGAGTATCTATTTGAATTGGCGGAATTTCCCCAAAATTAGAGAACGAAAATTTCGGCGCAAGAGAAGAACAAAAATTCGGATCTAAAGATTTATCTTCATCGCTCTGAGAACTATCCGGGTGAGCTTGCCACCAAGAATAATCGACTTCGGGGCTAGAAGAACAATTATCAAACGCCGAAAAATTATTCTCATGAAATTTAGAAAAAATATTTTCATCAAAGTTTGAAAAATTATTTTCTTGAAAAGATGAAAAATTATAATCGTAATTATTGTCCTCTAAATTTTTGGGGGAAGTATTAAATTGAATCGGTGGAAATTTCCCAAAATTAGATAAAGAAAATTGCGGCGCATAAGAAGAAGAACAAAAATTCGGATCTAAAGATTTATCTTCACCGCTCCGAGAACTATCCGGGTGAGCTTGCCACCAAGAATAATCTACTTCGGAGCTAGAAGAACAATTATTCAACGCCGAAAAATTATTCTCATGAAAATTAGAAAAAACATTTTCATCAAAGTTTGAAAAATTATTTTCATTAAAAGAGGAAATATTATGATCGTAATTATTTTCAAAATTATTTGCATAATATTGAGTAAAATTATTTTCATAATAATTATTTTCAGAAATTGAATGTAAATAACATTCCTCACTTTGATGAGACGCATTATAATAATAACAACTAATTTGGCGTTTTCGTGCGGCTTCCAAAAGATTAATTTGGTTTTGAAGCTCGGCAACTTTTACGGCCAATTCAGATAACTTCATTTAAAAATAAAAAGAGAACAACCTTCACTTAAATGAATAGAATTTAGAAAATTATTATAATATAAAAAAAATATTTATATAATTTTTTTCTTCAAAAAGCGGGTTTAGTTAGTCCCGGACATCCCAAGGTCAACCCGGTGAAGGGCTCGCAAGGTACTAGAGGCTGTGATGGAAATTCAAGCCCAAAACATTCTTTTCGAGAATTTAGATTACGCTTTTTAAGTTTTTTTTAAATTTTTTAAGAGAAGGGGGAGAAGAAAGAGAACGATAAGATTAATAGATATTTATTTTTTCGAAATCTCAACCGAGTCCCCAGCAACGACGCCAAAAATTTGATGCGCAAAACTATATCCGCAAACGACAACGACAAGTGTACCGTATCGAATGTAGTATAGGTTCGTAGAAAATCAAGGTCGTATTAGACTCGGGGCGGTTGAGTACTCTTACTTCAAGAAAATCTCTATTATTTTATCAATTAGAACTTTGGGTTGGTTTTGCAAAAGAAAAATTAAAATAATAATTAAAAGAACGATTGACACTCGATCTTTGAATCACCTTGGAGATAAAAATAAGAAGAAAGAATAAAAGCGCATTCTTTTAATAAAATAGCTTTGACCGTGGAGATTCCCGAATTATGAACGTACCTTGGGTCGAGGATACGCCCAACTAAGATTAAGAAATATCAACCGAATTCTCATTCTATAGTCGATAACCTAATACTTGCCTTACGAGGTGAATCCCGCTATTGGCTTTTACTCCAATCCGGAAGGGTAACGTCGTCCTCTCTCGAGGATTGCATTCTACTCTTCTTTATCCTTGAGTGATCGATTCGTCTTACGAGCCTCTTGGCTAACTAAAGAACGAAAACAAGAACGATAATTATATATCGAAAATATAATCTCGTAATCTTAAAATCAAGGATAAATCTTAAGTTTTTTTTAGAAAAGAGAAATAGCAATTCTAAATTATTTCAAAAATTTTATTATTCCTTGGATCATCTCGATCGAGTACTAATAATATTTACTTATTGAGATTAAGGAATTAACAAAACTAAAAGAGTACATGATAAAATAAGAGGTGAAAAATGAGAGAACAAAGAAACTATTTTATTGAATTGCTAAAGAAATGTTACAAGATAGGAATTGAAAGCTACATATTATTTAATTGAAAGTACAATTGAAAGGAAGAAAGAAAACTACAAGAAATACCAAAACATGAAAATAAAACATGAAAAGAAGAGTCTAAGTCCTAAAAATTCCTCTTTAAAATCCCCCCGATGAGCCCTATTTATAAGTGCAAAACAATAACAGGGCCCAAGCATTTGAAGAAAGGTAATCAATAGGGGGTGGGGCCATGGCTGATTTAATGGAGACGTTTCTTGGAGCAGGCCGGACAGCTGGTGGAGCTTGGGCGGAGGAGGTGCTGCTGCTTGCTGGGCATTGGAGGAGGCGCACATGGATTGCTGATGTGGCATGCATGGGAGTAGAGGTAGCCGGACCGCTGACGTGGAGGTAACGGCGGTGCTGTTGAACATTCGTCGAACGCAGTTCGTCGAACTCTCGCCCGTTCGTCGATCGGAGGCTGCCAGGCGGCAGTTCGTCGATCTCCCGCAATTTCGTCTAACGCAGTTCGTCGAACGTAGGTCGCCAGGCGGCAGTTCGTCGATCTCCCGCAATTTCGTCGAACGCAGTTCGTCGAACGGAGTTCGCCAGGCGGCAGTTCGTCGATCTCCCGCCAATTCGTCGAACGCAGTTCTTATCCAGTGATCATGCCCCCAGGTCACGCCCGTGACCTTGGGCGTGTACTTCTAAATTTCATCCAAAAATTTTCAGAAAACCTGAAAAACATAAAATGAGCTTAAATTAGTTAAAGAAATAAAAAGGAATGAATTCGATTGGATAATTCATGCTATTTATTCAAATTCATATAAAAATATCAATAAAATTATATTAAAGGATGAGTACAAAAAGTACTCATCAGAGTCGAAGAGTAATCGCGCGATTTGGTGGCTATTCTCTTTACTTCTGGCTTATGGACATTCATTCTTATAAGTAGCCGCGCGAGTTGAAGGGTATTCACGCGACTTGTTTTTTCTTCCTCAAACTGTGGGATGTTAATTATTAATCACACAAGATACATTCAGATCACATAATTCGTGATCTGAATTCATTTACTGTTATTAGCGGCTTAAAATCATGATCGTTTTCTGATTAATTCGATGGGTCTATTCATTTGTTCTTCAGAGCATGAATTCCTATCCGTCCGAATTATATGTTAAACCACACAACAATTTGTCGATCTATTATGACTGACATCTTCGGGGTTATAATAAATTCATCGAGTCAAGATCGAAGGGATAAGCCGCCCGAACAGTCTTCATAATATCCAGGGGGCTATCTCATTGGAATTCTAAAAGCTCAAAGTTCTGACCATCCGGATTAACATTAAAACCGCACGACCTAGTTATAAAGGGTTCGCAGTTTAAAGAAGAAAGAGATCGCAACAATCACAAGTAAAGTCGCAGAAAATAGACAGCTGAACAGGTAAAAACTTTCATTCATTATCAAAATGTGTCTTTACATAATTATAAACCAACCGGCTAAACAGGCTTAAGCCGTCGGATGCAAAATAAAAACAAGTACAAAAAATAACCATGACTATTCGTCCGTCTTGAGTTTCTTGGTTGCAGGAGAGCTCGAATCCTCGCTACCATCAATATTCACATCGGGCGAATACCCTTTGCTACTCAGTGAGGAGCCTGATGAACTACTACTCGAGCCGCCTGAGCCGTCCGACTTTCGTCGCTTAGACCGCTCGGCTTCCTCTCCGGAATCGCTGGACTCCGAACCCGAGCTACTTTCTTCCTCGTCATCAGCAGCGGCTCCCTGCTCTGCAACGGCCCTGACAGCCGAAGCGGCTTCTGCATCCGCGGCGGTTTCACCCTCGCCATCTTCAGCTTCTTCCGAGCTACTAGACTCGGCCTTATCTTTTCCTTTGGCTCTACGGGTTATCTCATCGAATTTGTCCTTCAGGCCGGGAAAGATGTCCGGGAAGGTGGAATCCTCAGCAGTCAGACCGTCTCGATCTCTCAGACGATTTAGGGCGGCATCAATCCCTTTAGCAACATGGGGAAAGACCTCGTCCTAGAAGGCCGGATTATCCATATCATATTGATGCTGCAAAAAGAAAAAAGGTGTTTAGATCGCACGGTTTGAAGAAAACAGGTCGCACGAGTACTCGTCAGATGACTTAACTCCACTGTTGAAACCAGTTTCCCGGTTTCAGCGTTCGAAAGGGGGTTGCGACTAACCCTTACTTGACCTAAGCCTAGACCCTTGACCGGTCGCTAGGAACTGAGAGACTTGGACTTGTTGAACACTTGAATCCACAAATGGACCCGTTAAGCTGCAGCGCGGAGGTCCCACCACATACCCGGAAGCTCACTCGGAACTTCCCCTCCCAAGCCAATGCTGAGCCTGGGCACCTTGGAGGGCACTAAGGATCACCTCACCGTCCACCTTCAATGACAGGGGAGGGGAGGGGTAGTGCTTGCTCACACGCGAGGGAGGGGGGTAGAGACCAACCCTTCCCAAGGTGCCCATGGGGGTCTATTTATAGACTTCCCCAAAAATGGATTGCGGATAGCAAAAATCCTGCTATCCGCAGTCCAACCATGACCGCCATTGATCACGCATGCGAGGGGGGGCGAGTGGGACTCGAGGTGCCCACTCCCCCCCTCGCGGGAGGTCATACCGATCTCCCCACCTATGCCGGGCGAGTGGGAGGCCTCTCCCACTCGCCCAAGGGGGCGGCGAGTGGGAGGCCTCTCCCACTCGCCCAAGGGGCCGGCGAGTGGGAGGCCCCCTCCCACTCGGCCGGCGAGTGGGAGGCCCCCTCCCACTCGGCCGGCGAGTGGGAGGCCCCCTCCCACTCGGCCGGCGAGTGGGAGAGCTGCTCCCACTCGCCCGGCGAGTGGGAGAGCAGCTCCCACTCGCCCGGCGAGTGGGAGAGCTGCTCCCACTCGCCCGGGGAGTGGGAGAGCTGCTCCCACTCGCCCGGCGAGTGGGAGAGCTGCTCCCACTCCCCTCGCAAAGGGGCCTGAGTGGGAGGATTTCTCCTACCCACCCAAGGGAGCCGGGGTAACGGGTGTTTCCTCCGTCTCTCCCGTGGCCTCTCCTTGCCTTGATTGGTTTCGACCGCCTTTGCGCGGTCGTTTTGCCTATCTCGGCCACTTTCGCTGTCTCGGCTTCGCCCGGGTCGGGTCACACCGACTCGGGAAATATGAGGGTTGTACACAATCCCCGCTCTTTGCGAGCTTGTTCCAAGCTCGGAAAGAAAGTCCAACCCACCTATTTGACGAGTAGGTGGGACCTTAGGGGAATCCACGAAGGGATCCGTCATCGGGGAACCTCTGCCAAGCCTTTCGGTTGATCCTGACTTGAGACGGAAGGTGAACCTTTCTCCACTAAAGAACCCTCCTATGGGCCGAGCCCAACTGGAGGTGGAGAAAGCTCAACACCTTGGGTCGGATTAACCTCGACCTGAGGTGGAGGAGAAACTCAGCACCTCTAGTCGAGCCGAGCTCGACCTGAGGTGGGAGGAAAACCTTTCTCCACTAAAGAACCCTCCTATGGGCCGAGCCCAACTGGAGGTGGAGAAAGCTCAACACCTTGGGTCGGATTAACCTCGACCTGAGGTGGAGGAGAAACTCAGCACCTCTAGTCGAGCCGAGCTCGACCTGAGGTGGGAGGAAAACCTTTCTCCACTTAAGAACCCTCCTATGGGCCGAGCCCAACTGGAGGTGGAGAAAGCTCAACACCTTGGGTCGGATTAACCTCGACCTGAGGTGGAGGAAAAACTCAGCACCTCTAGTCGAGCCGAGCTCGACCTGAGGTGGGAGGAAAACCTTTCTCCACTTAAGAACCCTCCTATGGGCAGAGCCCAACTGGAGGTGGAGAAAGCTCAACACCTTGGGTCGGATTAACCTCGACCTGAGGTGGAGGAAAAACTCAGCACCTCTAGTCGAGCCGAGCTCGACCTGAGGTGGGAGGAAAACCTTTCTCCACTTAAGAACCCTCCTATGGGCCGAGCCCAACTGGAGGTGGAGAAAGCTCAACACCTTGGGTCGGATTAACCTCGACCTGAGGTGGAGGAGAAACTCAGCACCTCTAGTCGAGCCGAGCTCGACCTGAAGTGGGAGGAAAACCTTTCCCTACTAGACACCCCTCCTGCGAGCCGAGCTCAACAGGAGGTGGAGAAAGCTCAACACCTTTAGGTCGAAATGATCTTAACCTTAGGTGGAGAAAAACTCAACACCTCTAGTCGAGCTGAACTCGACCTGAGGTGGGAGGCGGGAACTCAACACCTAACAGGGAGCCGAGCTCACCTGGAGGCGGAGGAACTCAACACCTAACAGGGAGCCGAGCTCACCTGGAGGCGGAGGAACTCAACACCTAACAGGGAGCCGAGCTCACCTGGAGGCGGAGGAACTCAACACCTAACAGGGAGCCAAGCCCACCTGGAGGCGGAGGAACTCAACACCTAACAGGGAGCCGAGCCCACCTGGAGGCGGGGGAACTCAACACCTAACAGGGAGACGAGCCCACCTGGAGGTGGAGGGAACTCAACACCTAACAGGGAGACGAGCCCACCTGGAGGTGGAGGGAACTCAACACCTAACGGGGAGCCGAGCCCACCTGGAGGCGGAAGAACTCAACACCTAACAGGGAGCCGAGCTCACCTGGAGGCGGAAGAACTCAACACCTAACAGGGAGCCGAGCTCACCTGGAGGTGGAGGAACTCAACACCTAACAGGGAGCCGAGCCCACCTGGAGGTGGAGGGAACTCAACACCTAACAGGGAGCCGAACCCACCTGGAGGTGGAGGGAACTCAACACCTAACAGGGAGCCGAGCTCACCTGGAGGTGGAGGAACTCAACACCTAACAGGGAGCCGAGCTCACCTGGAGGTGGAGGAACTCAACACCTAACAGGGAGCCGAGCTCACCTGGAGGTGGAGGAACTCAACACCTAACAGGGAGCCGAGCCCACCTGGAGGTGGAGGGAACTCAACACCTAACAGGGAGCCGAGCTCACCTGGAGGTGGAGGAACTCAACACCTAACAGGGAGCCGAGCTCACCTGGAGGTGGAGGAACTCAACACCTAACAGGGAGCCGAGCTCACCTGGAGGTGGAGGAACTCAACACCTAACAGGGAGCCGAGCTCACCTGGAGGTGGAGGGAACTCAACACCTAACAGGGAGCCGAGCTCACCTGGAGGTGGAGGAACTCAACACCTAACAGGGAGCCGAGCTCACCTGGAGGTGGAGGAACTCAACACCTAATAGGGAGCCGAGCTCACCTGGAGGTGGAGGAACTCAACACCTAACAGGGAGCCGAGCTCACCTGGAGGTGGAGGAACTCAACACCTAACAGGGAGCCGAGCTCACCTGGAGGTGGAGGAACTCAACACCTAACAGGGAGCCGAGCTCACCTGGAGGTGGAGGGAACTCAACACCTAACAGAGAGCCGAGCTCACCTGGAGGTGGAGGAACTCAACACCTAACGGGGAGCCGAGCTCACCTGGAGGCGGAAGAACTCAACACCTAACAGGGAGCCGAGCTCACCTGGAGGCGGAAGAACTCAACACCTAACAGGGAGCTGAGCTCACCTGGAGGCGGAAGAACTCAACACCTAACAGGGAGCCGAGCTCACCTGGAGGTGGAGGAACTCAACACCTAACAGGGAGCCGAGCTCACCTGGAGGTGGAGGAACTCAACACCTAACAGGGAGCCGAGCTCACCTGGAGGTGGAGGAACTCAACACCTAACAGGGAGCCGAGCTCACCTGGAGGTGGAGGGAACTCAACACCTAACAGGGAGCCGAGCTCACCTGGGGGTGGAGGAACTCAACACCTAACAGGGAGCCGAGCTCACCTGGAGGTGGAGGAAACTCCACACCTAACAGGGAGCCGAGCTCAATTGGAAGTGGAGGCAGCGCAACAAGAGCCCGCGCGCCGGTTTCTCTTCTCGCCTGCTGAAGCCCAAAGACAGCTAAGGGAGAAAGGAGAGAGAAAGAGGCGAACCTTCGAGGGCAGCGACGGCTGCCCCACCTTGCCCCGCTGAAGCCGAGTGTATTCGCAGGAGGATTGTGACGTCAATGACCCAAGCCCTGGGGAGCCGCCTTCATGAGGCGGATGCTCTCCGAGACAGCTGGAGGGGAGTTTCTGCCGATGACATCCTGCATGAATTCTCCCCTTCTCCTGCGCGACCCGACTCGTCCCCTTGCAGCGGTGGCTATTCCTCCTGAACGTGAGGGTGGCCAGGGACTTCTTCTCTTCTTTGGATCCTTGTAGGAGCCATGTATCTCCTGCATACCTGTTTCCTTTAATCCTGCATGCACCAATAGGGGTGAAGTAATGACTAATGTAACATATGTTATCACTGAACCAGTTACCATTGTAATGAATTTCTTAGCTTACTTTCTCCCTTTACTGCTTGAGGATTTGATACCATACTTGAACCGACCGTTGAGTAGTCGATTGAACCGATGAGTTTCCCATCTGCCGATATGACTGATCTTGGAGAATGGTCGTCTTTAGTCGGGGATCTTACCGATCGGAGGCGGAAGTACCCATCCATGTCCTGGGAGTCTTAGCTCAACCGGGGGCGGAGGAACTCAACGCCCTCCTAATCCGACTGGAGGCGGAAGTAACCATCCATGTCCTGGGAGTCTTAGCTCAACCGGGGGTGGAGGAACTCAACGTACTCCTGATCTAACTAGAGGTGGTAGTACCCATCCATGTCCTGGGAGTCTTAGCTCAACCGGGGGTGGAGGAACTCAACGCACTCCTGATCTAACTGGAGGTGGTAGTACCCATCCATGTCCTGGGAGTCTTAGCTCAACCGGGGGTGGAGGAACTCAACGCACTCCTGATCTAACTAGAGGTGGTAGTACCCATCCACGTCCTGGGAGTCTTAGCTCAACCGGGGGTGGAGGAACTCAACGCACTCCTGATCTAACTAGAGGTGGTAGTATCCATCCACGTCCTGGGAGTCTTAGCTCAACCGGGGGTGGAGGAACTCAACGCCTTCCCAGTCCGACTGGAGGCGGAAGTACCCATCCATGTCCTGGGAGTCTTAGCTCAACCGGGGGTGAAGGAACTCAACGCACTCCTGATCTAACTGGAGGTGGTAGTACCCATCCACGTCCTGGGAGTCTTAGCTCAACCGGGGGTGGAGGAACTCAACACACTCCTGATCTAACTAGAGGTGGTAGTACCCATCCACGTCCTGGGAGTCTTAGCTCAACCGGGGGTGGAGGAACTCAACGCACTCCTGATCTAACTAGAGGTGGTAGTACCCATCCACGTCCTGGGAGTCTTAGCTCAACCGGGGGTGGAGGAACTCAACGCACTCCTGATCTAACTAGAGGTGGTAGTACTCATCCACGTCCTGGGAGTCTTAGCTCAACCGGGGGTGGAGAAACTCAACGCCTTCCCAGTCCGACTGGAGGCGGAAGTACCCATCCATGTCCTGGGAGTCTTAGCTCAACCGGGGGTGGAGGAACTCAACGCACTCCTGATCTAACTGGAGGTGGTAGTACCCATCCACGTCCTGGGAGTCTTAGCTCAACCGGGGGTGGAGGAACTCAACGCACTCCTGATCTAACTAGAGGTGGTAGTACCCATCCACGTCCTGGAAGTCTTAGCTCAACCGGGGGTGGAGGAACTCAACGCCTTCCCAGTCTCCTTACCGATTGGAGGTGGAAGTATCCATCCGCGTCCTAGGTGCTTACCTTCACCTGGAGGCAGAGGAACTCAACGCCTTCCCAATCGGTTGTTGAACCGCGAGTCGACCTGACGAGTCCCCCATCTACCGGCATGACTGAGCCCGGCGGGGGATCTCCAGTCAGGGATCTTAGATCGGGGTATTACCCCAGAACCCTTTTTCATTCCTAGTTTGTCTATTACAACTTCACTACCCTACGCCCTTCCAGGGCACTTTATTACATCTCGCCCTTCTTGGGCACTTCACTTACATCTCGCCCTTCCTGGGCACTTCACTTACATCTCGCCCTTCCCGGACACTTCACTTACATCTCGCCCTTCCTGGGCACTTCACTTGGCCGCACGCTCTTTGGTCGTCTTCTTCCGTCTCCGCAACTCCTTCTTCTCCCTTCCGGGTGAAGTTACTCCCCCCTGGTTGGACGGGGGCGTTCTTATCGCCTCCCTGCAGGTGGTGTCGAGCACTCGCCGCGAGTGGAGGGTGTGACCTGCAGGAGCTCCGGGATCCCTTTGCTGAACTCATCGACGTCGCCTTTCTTCACATACTTGCATGCCGGAGGCGAGTCTCCCAACTCGTCGCTTCCAGCCATGAGACATGGCTCAGTGCTTTCCGAACTAGTCGCTTCCACGCTCACCGCACCAGAATGTTGAAACCAGTTTCCCGGTTTCAGCGTTCGAAAGGGGGTTGCGACTAACCCTTACTTGACCTAAGCCTAGACCCTTGACCGGTCGCTAGGAACTGAGAGACTTGGACTTGTTGAACACTTGAATCCACAAATGGACCCGTTAAGCTGCACCGCGGAGGTCCCACCATATACCCGGAAGCTCACTCGGAACTTCCCCTCCCAAGCCAATGCTGAGCCTGGACACCTTGGAGGGCACTAAGGATCACCTCACCGTCCACCTTCAATGACAGGGGAGGGGAGGGGTAGTGCTTGCTCACACGCGAGGGAGGGGGTAGAGACCAACCCTTCCCAAGGTGCCCATGAGGGTCTATTTATAGACTTCCCAAAAAATGGACTGCGGATAGCAAAAATCCTGCTATCCGCAGTCCAACCATGACCGCCATTGATCACGCATGCGAGGGGGGGCGAGTGGGACTCGAGGTGCCCACTCCCCCCCTCGCGGGAGGTCATACCGATCTCCCCACCTATGCCGGGCGAGTGGGAGGCATCTCCCACTCGCCCAAGGGGGCGGCGAGTGGGAGGTCTCCTCCCACTCGGCCGGCGAGTGGGAGGCCTCTCCCACTCGCCCAAGGGGGCGGCGAGTGGGAGGCCCCTCCCACTCGGCCGGCGAGTGGGAGGCCCCCTCCCACTCGGCCGGCGAGTGGGAGGGCCTCTCCCACTCGCTCGGCGAGTGGGAGAGCTGCTCCTACTCGTCCGGCGAGTGGGAGAGCTGCTCCCACTCGCCCGGCGAGTGGGAGGCCTCTCCCACTCGCCCGGCGAGTGGGAGAGCTGCTCCCACTCGCCCGGCGAGTGGGAGGCCTCTCCCACTCGCCCGGCGAGTGGGAGAGCTGCTCCCACTCGCCCGGCGAGTGGGAGCACTCCTCCCACTCCCCTCGCAAAGGGGCCTGAGTGGGAGGATTTCTCCTACCCACCCAAGGGAGCCGGGGTAACGGGTGCTTCCTCCGTCTCTCCCGTGGCCTCTCCTTGCCTTGATTGGTTTCGACCGCCTTTGCGCGGTCGTTTTGCCTATCTCGGCCACTTTCGCTGTTTCGGCTTCGCCCGGGTTGGGTCACACCGACTCGGGAAATATGAGGGTTGTACATCCACGATCTCATTTAACCGAGCGTTCTCCTCGGCCTGCTCGGCACTTTTCTTTTCTAAGTATGTGTGGGCCGAAACTAACCGCTTGTATGACAGAGCCATAAGTGGTTAGCCGCGAAGCCCCACGCACCGGCTTGCGCGGCTACTCGGGAAAGATCCTCCTCTGGGACCTTCTTCAATTTCTTCAAGGTTTTCCGACCATACATAGCAGCACCGGCGGCTAGTGCATGGCAGCTGAATCTCTCGCTCCCCCAGAACGGGAGCGCAGTTGAAACTTGCACGCAATCCCCATCCTGATGCCAAAGGATCGTCAGTTTGCCTTTCAGATCGCGCGGGTTGCTGCAGGAGCGGAGGAGCTCAAACTCGCCTGAGGAGGCCGAGCCTTCTTCCTCAGATGATTGCGGCTTGCTCGTCCTCTGCCGCTTCTCTCTCTGAGTCAGAACCAGGCCAGCCGGGCTGACCGGTTTGTTCCTTGGGACGATAGCTTCGGCTGCAAAACCACAGTAAAACATCAACACGAGAATCGCATGACCAATAGGGAAACAAGACGACAGATCTTGAGCGACTTACTGTCTTCAGGCCGGATATTCGCCAATTCGGAGAGCAGCGGAATATAATAATCTACATTAATCCGCTCGGTCTTGAGGAGCGAATAGGTCTCCAACTCGACCGCATTCACGGCTGTTTGCTGGAAGGCTTCCTCCGGCCGCACCTGCGGGTTGACTTGAAGCAAGCCAAGCCGGCCTTCGAAGATAAGGTATCTCTCAGACCAATTCGCTACCTAATTTGATAAGTTGACCATCTTCAGCCCCCGACAGCCAAAGTACAAGTGTCCCCTGAAAACATTCGTCCCTGCATCGGGGATAGCCTGCACCGAGAAGATTTTTCTAAACAGATTCATTGAGAAGAGAACCTTCTCAGACCTCAAGTAAGAAACGAAGCTAAAGATGGCCGCTATCGAGTTGGGGGAAAGCTGTCCGGGAATGACCCCGTAATGGTCGAAAATCTTAGTGACTTCAAGGGGCAATAGGAATCTGAAGCCGCAGTCGAAATGGTCGATTGGAATTGCGATCTGATTTGGGGTGGATGAGTTTATCCGCTCATCGCGGAGTGGAAGCCGCGCGAGCAAGGAACTCCCAGCAATGTGCTTTTCGACGAACTCGTCTAACTCGGCTTTAGTCAGACGGCATTCCTTGTGATCAGCAGAATGAAAGGCGGAGGCCGCATCAGTTCGCACGGCTTTAACCTTCTCAGACCGGTTCGATTTGCTCTTAGCCCGCGCCATCTGGAAGTAAATGAGCCTCCGGGATAACTACTACTTATAGGTCCAACGATCTGCAAATAGTAAAAACCGTGCTGCGGATAAGTGGTCTAACCGCGCGGTCAGGAGCCTGCATGGTTAGTTTCACAAAGGAACACTACGAACTATACATACAAGTCGTCGGCATATAGACATCAGAAAAATTCAAAAATATCCCACAACAGGGATCAATGGTTTGCGTATAGCCAAGTCAAACCGCGACTAAAGCTTCGTTAGCCGCGCGGTCAGCAACCTGCATCATCATATTAAGTTCAACAGGAAAACTTCAAACATACATCACAGGTCGCGTGACCTGTAAAGCAGCTCAGATAATATTCAAAAGAATCAAAGGCATAGACCGCAATTACTCAAAAACAAACCGCACGGATTATCCGAATATTAAAAGGCAGCAAAAGATAGTATTATCAAACAGATATTCAACAATCAGATTATCCGAAGTACCCAACAAATAATATTACACATATTGTTTCAAAACCAAAGCCGCTCACGGCTGGCGATGTTCAGGAGAAGGGTTTTCACGGTGAAGTCGCGCGACCTGATCGCTGGTTTGATTAAGAAGGTTGTATATCTGACTTGTATGATAATGGAGATGATTGATGGTGCTATGAAGCCGCCCGTCATCCCTCTCTACCCGCGCAGCAGGAACTGTGCGAGCAGGAATCCCGGCGGCCTCATCGATTATAGGATCGGCCGCCCTAACCGGAGGGGGATTTGAGGTCCCCCCGACAGTCGGGCGGCTCGATATCCTCATCCTCTCATCATTAGCAGGTCGTCGGCTTCCGCTGACTTCCCTGGTCAAGCGCAGATATTTTTCCTGGTAATATTTGGAATCCTCCTCAAACTTCGAGACCGCCTTCTTCTCCCTCTCAAACCGCGCGGTTAGAATGGCAATCTGCTCCATCTGCGCCTTCTCCTTATCCAACCACGTCTTCTTCTCGGCCTCCAGCGCAGTCCGAACGACGTTCAGCTGGGCTACAAGCATCTGCTGCTCCTCCTGCCGCGCCTTCTTCTCCGTCTCCAGGGCAATCCAAGCGGCCTCCTCCCGGCCTTCAACCTCCTTCATCTTCTCCTTCAAGTCGCCGAGAAGCCTCTGAAGGTTATCCAACTCCTCCTGCCCAGAATGTAAGTTATGCGTGACTGACATCTGAGGAGGCAGCGGGGACAGGCAAGATAAAA
Source organism: Dactylorhiza incarnata (assembly GCA_033032865.1). NCBI lineage: Eukaryota > Viridiplantae > Streptophyta > Magnoliopsida > Asparagales > Orchidaceae > Dactylorhiza > Dactylorhiza incarnata. The sequence goes on from JAWHQI010000004.1 coordinate 23,907,118, forward strand.
GGTCGCCCGGCTTCATTGTCTCTTCCGGTTTGTCTACAAGTAAAAACGCGGTTAGCACAACCAAAAGTGAATGACATAACATAAAAATTACAAGATTAATGCATGAGTACACAGGCCGCTTCGACTGTTCCGGGTCCATTCTACGGCGTTGTTCTCGCTAAAATCTCTCGTTATTCCTTCGTCTAATGGCGGGGGTTTGAATCATGGACGGGAAAAAGCTTGGCAGCAGGTTCAATAGCAAATCATTTTGCCTTTTTTGAGGTCTTGGAATGAAGAAGCGGATAGGTTTACACCCCGCATCACACTTACCTTGTGCGAAGGGGTCCGGTCGTTGCGGCTTATCCAGAGCCCGCCTTATCTCCTCCGCCTTTACCTTCATCAAGCGCAGCCCGGTCATGGCTGGATCATCTTCCTTCGGTGCAGACTCTTCTGATTTACCCGCATTATCGCCAGGAGGGTCAGCTCGGTTTGAAGTCACAGCGCTGTTAAGGAACTTGTCCCGCTTCTGGAGGTCGTCTATGCTATTGAAGATATCCTCGAGCGTCACACTATTCGCAAAATCCGGGGGCAAACCGTCCGGATTGGGAAAGGGGTAGGTTGCTCTTCGACCTCTTCCTTTACACGCGGGTTGGTTTGGAGGCAGGCCTCTGTCGGTTTCTTGTAGAGTTCTTTATTTTTGGCCCTCATCCTCCGAACCGTCTTCGCTATACGCTCCGCCGCCGTCTCGGCTCTCCTCTTCTTCTTACCCGGCTCCGGTTTCGCTTGAGAAGAAGGGTTGGAGTTATCATCCACCACCACTAAAGTAGCGGTCAACCCGTCCGGTTTCGGAGAGTTGACCACCCCTTCTTCTCCCTCATTTATCAACAGAAGATGATTCCCCGAATGGGTGGATTCAACGCCAAAGGAAGCGACTTCGGCGGTTTTCAATGCAGCACCACTTGGGTCCGCCCAGTTCAGGACCAACAGATCTCTCGGCCCAGCTTGAACCAAGCCGGGCGGTCTGATAGTATCCAGGCCGCCTCCAAGAGTTGAAGAATGTCAAAGCTCAAGTCCAGAAGGCAAGCCGCGGTCTTAGGACAAAAGGCCGCCCGGGTTGCTCCATTGCCTTGATCGAAGCGCACTTCGACTCCGGCCAATACAAGTCGGAAGCTCGATTCGCCAAACCGCGCGACTTCGCGCGGCTTGTTTCTTTTTCCTTTCTGTATCCCGTCACCCCCTGCCCGATTCTCCTGTATCCGGGCAGGAGGTTATTTTATCCCTGGCCGTTTGGGCAGGCCCCTGAGCCTATAAATAGGGGGCGGCGACGTTCCCAAGACACGCACACTCGAATCCTGGAGCTCGCTTGTTAGAGCTGCGGTCTCGAGTTCATTGTCTTGCGACTTGTCTGACCGGCCGGCTTCTCGCTTCCAGTTCTTGTAACCCGTTGTAACCGCTTCACTTTAATCAAAGGAAAGCCCGTCACAGGAGTGACATTTGCCGCGACGGGCGAAGTCCGGCCTCGACCGCTGCCAGCGGTCTAACAATCTCTAATCGAATAGTAATCGACAGCCCGCAGCCTCCATTTTTCTCCGGAGGTGCATTTTCGGATTCAACAATTCTAACTGAAGAATCTCATTCTCTCTTCCTCTTCTTCTACTGTTCTCATACTACAACTGTAAAAAAGTTTTAAGAATCTCTCTTCAAAGGATTCAGTGGTTTTAAGAGTCTCCTTAGCAAAAGACTCAGTGGTTCTAAGAGTCTCCTTATCAAAAAACTCAGTGGTTCTGAGAGTCTCCTTATCAAAAGACTCGGGCACTGTTAGTGCAATCCTACCATGGAGGTAGAAGAGTGGACTACCAACATTTTGGGGAACCACTATAAAATTTCTGTGTCTTCTGCATTGCTTTTATGTGCTGTCCAGTTTACTATTTTTCTGTTTCATATTTTCTATGCTTACTTTATTCTGTTTTGGTATTGATGATTGCATAATACTTAGTAATTTTATTCTGTGTGCATAATTATGGTATAAAAGCTTTAAAACTCTATTCACCCCCTCTAGAGAATACTCAGAGGCACACTATGCACTTTCAATTGGTATCAGAGAGAGATTGATCATTAAAAGGTTAACACCTTAATCAAAAGATCTGCTCACTCTTATTTCTTTATTTAAAATGTCAAACTATTTTATAAAGAAAAATGAGTTCTGAGGACTATGCATCAACAAGAACAACAGTGTGTTACTTGAATAAGTTTACACTGTGGAAGACCAGAATAATGCTCTATATGAATTCCATTGATGAAGACATCTTTGATGTTATCATTTCAGGTCCCCCAGCTTCAGTTAGACAAGATGCCAATGGATCTGCAACACAGGAAGCTGTTCCAAGGAATGAGTGGACTGATGCTGAGAAAAAGCAGAAGGCATGTGATGCCAAAGCAATGAATATTCTAGTCTCCACAATGTCAGATGACATTTTTCAGAAAGTTGCTGACTGCCAATCAACAAAAGAGATCTGGGAATCTTTTTCCAGAATTGTAGAAGGGAGTTTTGATGAAATAAAGGACAGGAATCCCTTCTCATATCCCAGTATGAGAACTTTCAAAAGAAAGCTGAGGTGAATGTAGCTGAAATGTATGACAGATTCATCTCTATAATAAATGAGCTGAAAGGTCTGAATAAGGAGATCTCTCTTACTGAAATAAATGATAAGCTTCTCATGTGCTTCCCAAGCTCATGAGACTCAAGGATCTGGGCTATCAGAGAGTCCAGATGTCATAGAGAGATCTCTACTGATGCTTTGTTAGGAAAGCTCAAATCTTATGAGATGCTATTGAAGAGAAGGGTTGAAATGGGGGCTAAGGAGACAATCTCAACTCCCATCCAAAGGAGTCTTGCCTTGAAGGTTGATGAAGGAGAGTCCTCTACTCATGAAGATGAGATGTTCAGTCTCTTAGCAAGGAGTTTCAGAAAGTGGGTCAAGATAGAAAACTCAAGAAGAGAAGAGAGGAGCTCAAAACCCAGATTTGATAAAACTCTAAAGAAGGAAGTGATCTGCTTCTCCTGCAATAAGCCAGGGCACATAGCCCCTGAGTGTCCACAAGAACAAATGGACAGGAGCAGCAGTAAAGAGGAGCAGAAGAAGAAGTCTTCCAGGAAGAAAGACAAGAAGAAAGGTAAAGGTTTCATTGCTGAAACCTGGAGTGACTCTGAAGCAGAGTTTAACTCCTCTTCATCAGAAAGTGATGAAGAAGCTGCTGTAGCTGCCTGCCTGATGACATTAGGGATCTCCACAGATGATGAAGAACATGTATCACTATTTGATAATTTTGATTTTGATCTTGATGATTTTAAAATGCGCTTTAAAGAATTCTGCAATGATCATCTTGAGGTATAAAAAGAAATAAAAACAGTTAGGGTAGAACTAGAGAACCTTAAGAAAGATGATTTATATCTGAGAAATCAGGATTTAATAGATGAGATTCATAATAAGGAATCAGAACTAATTGACATAAAAATGAAAATTTAAAACTAAAGGAAGAGCTAACAAAGACAAAAACCTTTGAAGACTCGCTCAATGGGAGCAGTCAAAAGCTCAAAGATAATACACAAAATCTCTCTATGAGATTTAGACACCTAGGTTTAGGAGTAGAGCCATCCACTAGCACAAAAGTCCCTATTAGACCAGCCTAAAAAAATTCAGTTAGATTTATTAAACCTAGTGACTATCAAACAAATGAGAGGAGTGCAACATTTGAGGATCAGGATAATAATAATCCTGATAAAATCACTGTATTTTATAAAATAAACTCTAATAGTGAGAAAAAAATTTCTAGGGAAGATCAATCCAAACAAACCAATGAATCTAAATAAAAAGGGTGTTAAAAAAGAGAAAATTGTTAGACACTGCAAATTTATTATATTTTGATATATTTTATACACATTTCAAGTACCAATATAATAAACCTAGATTTTATAAACTAATTCTCTGTCATCCAAAAGGATATCATGAATGACCCTTCTATTCTTTCATAGAACCTTATAATGGTAGAAGCAAAGGGCCCAAGGTAACTTGGGTACCCTATAATGTTTGAGTTACATGTGCAAGAAACTTAGAGTTCTTTTCTCAGAGAAAGTGAAGGGAAAAGAAAGAAGTAGATGATCAATAATGAACTACATATATGCAAAAAGAGTAATCTCTACTCTAAAATCCTTTGTTGAGTTTATAGCTCATGAAAATAATAGTATAAATACTATTTTCACTAAAAATCATTGTTGGGAAAAACAGCAAGAACTTTCTAAGAAAATAAGACTGTTTATTCAGAGTTGCGTCGAATAGAATTCGACGTACCGTCTAATTCTACTTGACGCCATCATCGAGAGCCATCTGCATCAGATAATTCGAATAGCATTCGACGCAGCGTCGATTTCACATCGACGCATACATCGATTTAATAGTTGCTCGTCAAATTCGAAGATGCGTCGAGTCAGAATCGACGCAACGTCGACATGCCTGGCATGCGCAGTTTCACTTTTGGAAGCTGCCTCTACACATTTTGGCGCGCTGACTATTAATCTTTGTCGACGGTGCTTCGAATAAAACCCTAAGTTGCGACGAATCGTCTTCTTTTAAGCAACATAGGCGTCGAATTCATTAGACTTTCAAATTCTCTCTTTATTGCTCTTGTGCTTTCTTTCTATCCAGCTCTCTTCCATTCTTTCTCTCTCTCTCTTCTCTTTGCAAGTACTTCACCTCAGAATCCATGGCTTCTCCTAAGATCAACTCAGGTTTTGATGTTGATGTGGACTCCTTCAATGCAGCCTCCGATAATTTCAAGGCCATTCTTGGCTTATTTCATTCTGCCGGGTTGACAAAGCTGAATTCTACAAGGTGCAAGATCCTCGATGTTGAACTGACGGAGTTGAAAGACAATCTTCACATAGGAGATGATGGATCCCTCAATGGGAGAATTTTTGGGACTGACATAAATATTACAGAGGAAATGTTGAGTCAAACATTTGACCTCACATCTGGCAGTGATCCAAATGAACTGACAGGAGAAGAGATCAGTAAGGCTTTACGGATCATGCAGTTCAGAAAGGAGAAGACCATCTGTAACGATCCAGGCCCGCCAACACGGGACCTAGCTGGACCGCCAGCACCCTCCCAGCCCAGGCCCGCCAACACGGGACTCAGCTGGCACCAGAAGGGTTCAACCTAACCAGATGGTCTGCAGACCGTGCACCCCAACCCCTCTCTGTCCCACCACAGGGCACAGTGGGTTGTTGGAGACCGGAGTCCCCCTTTGATGAGAATTGAGCCAGTTAAGCGGCAGCGCGTGGACTTCCCAGGAGGTCACCCATCCCAGAATTGCTCCAGCCCGAGCACGCTTAACTATGGAGTACTTTCACTTCTCATCACCAATTGAGCAGCAACTCAATTGGTGATGAGAAGTGAAAGTACTCCATAGTTAAGCGTGCTCGGGCTGGAGCAATTCTGGGATGGGTGACCTCCTGGGAAGTCCACGCGCTGTCGCTTAACTGGCTCAATTCTCATCAAAGGGGGACTCCGGTCTCCAACAACCCACTATGTCCTGTGGTGGGACAGAGAGGGGTTGGGGTGTATGGTCTGCATACCATTTGGTTAGGCTGAACCCTTCTGGTGCCAGCTGGGTCCCGTGTTGGCGGGCCTGGGCTGGGAGGGTGCTGGCGGTCCAGCTGGGTCCCGTGTTAGCGGGCCTGGATCGTTACACCATCAACCTGAAGAAGATTGATCTAGCTGAAGAATACATATTTCTAGCTGATATAGTAGGGAAGGTGCTCCTATGCAAGATTTCAACCCATGATGCCATTCCCAAGCAGCAACTCCAGATCATGGGAATTCTAGTTCTGAACAAAAAGATCAACAGGGGGAGGTGCCTCCTGAAGATGATATGTCATAAATATGCACATAAAAAAAATGCATATATGAGAATGATGAGTCAGGTGCTGCTCCATCATTACCCCATGGTATGCAAATCAAATGGAGTGCCAATTCCACCTGGGAAGTGAATAAACATTGAAATTTTCTCCAAGTGGACCAGGCAGATCCTAAAGCCTGGTCAAGCTGCACCTTCACCTCCTCCATCTCCAACTCTACAGGATACAGAGACAACTCTACCAGATCCTCCAAGGGATAACAATCCAGCACAGGACACTCCAGCAGTCCAACAAAATATTACTCCAGATGCTGATCCAGCTCAGTTTAACCAGTCCATTCCATCCACTCTAGCTCCAGAATCTACACCACAGATTTCCCTCTAACCACAACAACAACAACAACCATCCTTCACCACTCTTACAGAAAATCCTCCAGACATCCACTTTCTTGATGACAGATCTCCTCTACCCCAATCTGACATAGCTCCAGAGGATAATCAATCACTATCACCAATCCACCAAAATCTTCCAGAGTTCAATGAGAATTTCACAGCAATTCCTCCAGTTATCCTATCCACACCTACTCTTACCACACCTCTTGTCTCTACCACACATTCTACTCTTTTCTTTGATATTGAGCAAGTAATTTCAAAAGCAGTATGACTGGCTACTGACACATTTGCTGACTTGCTGGCCACTCAAGCCAGAAAGTTCAATAAGAAGTACTCCCAGATGGAGACAGAGTTGCAAAAATCTAAAGAGTCCCTCCTGGCACTAAAATCAACTGTATCCTCCTCCATGATAACTAAAGAATTCTTAACCTCCCTTGTAAGTAAGGTTCAGAAGGGGGAGAAGATCCAGGAGGAGGAGATGCTTAATCAAGGAAAGGGGGAGAACTTTCATGAGGAAGTAATTGGTCAAGAAAATGTGAGTGGCTAGGAGAAGGAAAAGAGCGTACAAGAAGAGATTGCCCCAAATGCCCCAGATGCTGATGTTCCCGATCCCAACAAACTCACTGTCTTTCAAACAAGAATAGTCCAAGGGGAGCCTTCTGCAGTAAACCAGGGGGAGATGATTGCTTCAACTCAGGGGGAGCCCCTAGAAGATGATCTGCTCCTGGATGAGGTTTCAAAGATTGCTAAGGAGGCTGCTCTGACTGTTGAACAAGATGCACAATCTCAGGGGGAGCCTCCCAAAGAACATGAAACTCATCAAGTTGCTATCAAGGCTGCTGAAGAAGAAGATGAGCCACTGAAGTTTGCACCAAGAAATGTAATACCACATGTGTTCTCAAGGAAGAGGAAAGCTCCAGAAAAAGTATAGTACTGTACTGGTAAACAAATTACATTATATCATCTGGAGGATACAATTATCATGATTATGAAGATCAATATGATTTCTTGAAAGCTCATTATATTGTCTATGTGTTTATAAATGTCATTATTGATCTGTGTATGTGTTTGTTTTTAATTTTATGTCAAAAGTATGTTTGAAATCACTTAATAAAATTGTAAAATTTGTTGAGATAAATAGAGGGAGATTGTTGGGAAAAACCTTTATAATTTATCTAACAAATTATCTTAAAATGATTTCATCAGTTAGGTTGTATTACCCACATTGTATAGAAATGGTAAAATGGTCATTAGATGTCCTAGGATGTCACACTAACCTTAAAGTGTCAAAACCAGGTCAAGATAAGCACAAATTCAGTTGAGTTAAAACTTGCGTCGAATAGAAGTCGACGCAACTTCGATTAGATGTCGACACAACTCTAACTGAAAGTCGAAGTAACTCAAAGTGTCTGTCGAAGTATCAAGTCAAGTCGACGCAACGTCGAAAGGAACTCGACGCAGAAGGAAGAGCCTATCAAAGCCATCTTAAAAGTCGACGCAACTTAGACTTCAATTCGACGCAGAAGATGAAGTTCAAGTTCAAGTCTTCAACTCAACAGATGCGTCGATAAGAAGTCGACGCAACGTCGACAACTGAGTTCAGCCAAAGCTAAGAAGGAATTCAAAGCTGCTTCTATAAGAACTCAGAGGTGCGTCGATATGCAGGATAATGAATTCGACGCAGCGTCGAATACAGACAGAAAAGGAAGGTTTTCTGCTGTCCTTTCTGGTGATTTTCCAGATAATCTTCAAGGCTGAAATCTGTTCTTTAACAACTCGTTTATTGTCAAGAATAGAATGGAGTATTTCAGAGATACAACAAAGACATTCTTGGAAGTTATTCAAATCAGATGGACGGGTCGGGAACAAAAATAGAAGGAAACATTTATTGTCCAATGGACATTCCTTCTAAGGACAGTCCAGAAGAAGAAAGAAATTCAAACACAAATCAATAAAGAATAAGTATGCTAAGCAAGAAAGAAAACACATGATTCATTATTCTCTTTGTCGAACAGGGCTCCTTCTTTTTCCTCCTCCAACCCTAAGACAGAAAAGAAGAACAACTTCTCTGCACAGGAAAAGATCACAACAAGACTGCTGCTTATTCTTCTACATCATATAGCAGCAAGTCAACAAAAGTGCAGAGAGGATCAAGATCAAAGCTTATATCCCTTGCAATCATCACTATCTTAAGCAAGAGTTCATCATATTCAGATCCTGAAATATATAAAAGCAACAACATCCATTGAGATAGTTGCTGAAGGATTCTAACCGAAAAATCCTATTCTCTTCTTCCTCTTCTTCTACTGTTCTCATTCTACAAAGGTAAAAGAGTTTTAAGAATCCCTCTTCAAATGATTCAGTGGTTATAAGAGTCTCTTTAGCAAAAGACTCAGTGGTTCTAAGAGTCTCCTTATCAAAAAATTCAGTGGTTCTGAGAGTCTCCTAATCAAAAGACTCAGACACTGTTAGTGCAATCCTACCAGGGAGGTAGAAGAGTGGACTACCCACATTTTGGGGAACCACTATAAAATTTCCGTGTCTTCTGCATTGTTTTTCTGTGCTGTCCAGTTTACTATTTTTCTGTTTCATATTTTCTGTGCTTTATTCTGTTTTGGTATTGATGATTGCATAGTACTTAGTAGTTTTATTGTATGTGCATAATTATGGTATAAAAGTTTTAAAACTCTATTCACCCCCCTCTAGCGAATACTCAGAGACACACTGTGCACTTTCAAGTCATTTTTGAGAGCCAAAATGCATAACGAAATCCACGTTTCTATGAGTATCTACACGACCGCAAAAAACTCCATGCAGATTCAAGGTGCGTCTTGTTGCTAAGACTTCACACAAACATACGATGTTGACTGCTTCAAAACCTTTTCTCCGGTAGCTCTTTTGAATTCGTTCCTCATTTTGATATTTGTGCAGTAACCAAAGGTGGGCCCCTCTACTAGCTTGATGTCAAAAATGTTTTTGTATATGATGACCTATAGGATATTATCTACATGATTAACTTTGGGGTTGCTCAAGTGAAGTATTCTGGGCAAATTGAACAAATCTATTTATGGATTGAAACAAACTCCACATGCTTGGTTCGAGAAATTCTCACAGGTAATCCATTTGGATTTAGATGCTCGCACCGTGACCATTCCGTATTTGTGAAAGTCTCCACAGTCGGCATTGTCATTCTGATAGTGTATGTTGGTGATATTGTGCTCTCACAAAGTAATCTCACAGACATACGGGCTACAATGCAACATCTTAAAAAGCACTTTGTAACCAAGGACCCATGACAAAGTCCACTACTTTCTAGATACTGAAGTAACATACAACATATTTGGTATCTTTTTAAGCCAATTATGGTATGTCCTAGGCCATCTTGAGGAAGCAGGATTATTAGGGGAAACCCGCGGTATCCCTTATGGATCAAACTAGCTAGTATATTTGACTATTACTAGGCCGTGTATCTCCTTTGTTGTTGGAGCAGTCAGTCAAATTATGGACAAACCTAGTAAATATCACTGTGATGTTTGTCAAATTCTGAGTTATCTAAGAGGGTCTTCATGCAAATGACTATTCTATAGAAGAATGGTCAAATTGATATTTCTGGATACTTTGATACTGACATTGTTAGGTTTCGACTCTATAAGAAGCCTACTTCTCACTACTATATTCTTGTTGAAGGAAATCATGTTACCTGACAAACAACAACACTCAAGCCTTTATCCCACCATAGTGGGGTCTATCTTTAATCATAGTCTCACTAATGCCTAAGTACATCATGTCTTTTCTTATAGTTTCATTGCAAGTCTTTTTTGGTCTACCCCTCTCCCGTTTAACATGTCTAGTGACTAAACTCTCACAACGCCTTATAGGAGCCTCTAATGATCTCCTATGTACATGTCCGAACCATCTTAAACGAGCTTCTCACATCTTCTCTACAATTGGCGCCACTCCTGTCTTATCCCTGATACATTCATTCCTAATTTTCCAGTCTCGTGTGACCACATATCCACCTAAGCATTCTCATATCCGCATTTTTTGCTAATGTACATCATTCACTGCCCAACACTCAGAACCGTAGAGCATTGCTGGTCTAATTGCAGTACGATAAAACTTGCCTTTAAGTTTTAATGGTACTTTACGATCACATAAGATCCCAGACGCGTCTCTCCATTTCAACCAACCTGCTTGGATTCTATGTATCACATCTTTATCTACACATCCATCTTTTTGAATTATCGATGCCAGATATTTAAAGCACTCACTGCGGGAAATATCTTGGTCACCCAATTTAATGACGGAGTCATCCGACCTTCTTGCATTACTAAATTTAAGCTCTATATACTCCGTCTTTGTCCTGCTCAACCTAAAACACTTCTTTTCTCTACTGTCTCGCCAAGATTCAAGTTTCGCGTTTACACCCTCACGCGTCTCATCAACCAAAACAATATCATCTGCAAATAATAAACACCAATTTATTGCTTGTTGGATATGTCCGGTGAGCTCATCTAAGATAAGGGTAAAGAGATAAGGGTAAGGGCTTAAAACTGACCGTTGATGTAAGCCAACAACGATAGAGAATTCCTGTGTTAATCATGTTACCTGACACAACAAAAAATAATATGTTGTTGCCATATCGAGTGCTGAATTCGAATACAAAAATGATGACCCAAGACATTTATGAACTAGCCCGTGTCAAGTCTCCTCTGGAAGAATTTGGACACCACATTTTTAGTTCCATTTCGCTATACCATGACAATCATGCAGCCACCTTCATTGCCATTATTCTTGTCTTCCATGAACGAACGAAGCACGTAGAAGTTGTTTGTCACTTTGTTAAAGAAAAATTCTTTCTAAAAGTTACGCACTCCACTACTAAGGTTTGAAGATTAAGGTGCAGGCATCTTCACCAAAGCTCTCAATGGAAAGACAATTCAAAGCTTATGTGACAAGTTAGACATAATTGACATATATATTCCGGGTTGAGGGGCAGTATTGAATATATATAAGTTCCATACCTATGTAATTAGTCCTCATTTCCGGTAGGGTTCTCTATTATGAATAAGAAAATCAGTGAGACTTTACATATACTCTAGACTCTGACAATGAGTCCGTCAGCTTCTTATTCTTTGTCAGGTGTTACTGATATTGATCACCACAAGTAATTCTCATCACGCTTTAAACTGGTCAAAGACTGCAGTACCACCTGACAGATTTTGAAATGCCGATCACTAATAACCGGCACCCATGCTAGACAACCCTAATAGCATCTAGGACACCCAATAGATATAGATTCTTAAATTACTCAGTTTTATCCATTTCATTCATGTGCAAGATGCATGCTTATACTTTACAAAAGGAATGATTAAATAATAAATGTGTATAACTATAATTTGAACTTTGCAAACACCGAAAGGAAGGCTTTCAAATTATACGTGTCAGGAATTGTGTGTATTCACCATTTGTACTTGCCGGTATGCTCACCCAAGTCAAATCACACTCATCTAATGTACCTTAGTCGTTCTACTTGTAAACTCTTAGCTGTATCTTACTCGCCGGTGAGTTGAAGTTGCCCGGTTAGTTATGTGATAGCTCCACGTTAAGGTACTAGTCAAAATCTAATTTGATTGTGGTGCATTAAAATTTGTTGGAGTTTGCGTTTATATTAATATTTTAGTCCATATAAGTCTTGTTGTATGTGTCCTATGTTTAGTCCCATATTATAAGTTTTACTCTGTGTCTGTTGTGCTCTTATAAATTACCCCATAACCCATTGTGTAAGAATATATTGCACCAAGTTATTTCTTTTCTTTATTTCAACATGGTATTAGAGCAGGAATTGACTCCACCCTGAAATTTCGTCATCCTAATTGTTGGCGACCTAATTTTCTCAGTGGCTTCCGCTCGTGCCATTCGTTGATTCCTCTCGTTCTCATCATCATGTCCATCTTCCGCTCCCGTCGAGCACTCCATCTTCCGCTCCCGTCGACGAGATGGATTTCTGATTCCGTCGACAGGAGCGGCCTTTGATCCCCTCGACGAGGAGGATCTCTCTGCTGATCCGTCGTCGTGCTCTTCTGTCGATCCAGATGTCGACAGCCACGGTGGGATCCAACTCTTCATCGTAGCTCCTGTTCACGTCTTCTTCCCTGGCTCTATCGACGATGTTGCTTCTGCTGACGTCTCCATCTGCCATTTCCATCTATGGTTCCTGCAGCCCTATGACGATTTTTTTTCGCTGCGGTTACCTCTTGACGCTTTCGGCCACTGCCCTTCCTATTTCAGACAATTTCAGTCGTTGAACCCCAATTTTTAATGGTAATCTCTTGCAGATGCTGAAGTTTTGCGATATTTTTGTGTCTTTATTGTATTGTTAGGGTTCGTTGATTGTCTTCTTGTCTTCATGCCTTCATGCACTTGTGTTTCACGTGAGGGGGTGTTTGAGACGAAGGCGACTCAGATGATATTTCCCGACTCTCGCCTTCATCCCACACGGCCTCCAGACATATTTCTTGTGTTGTTTGTCTCCTCTTGTTCGTTGTTGGGTCGGTGTGGTATGATCTTTGGTTGGTTGACCTTTCTATCCAGCGGATTGTATTGTGTGGGAGTATCCCCGGTCACCCGTCTGTTGATTTCTTTCCAGCGAGTCCACGTCGTGTGTGGGACCTGCATCGTGTGTGGGTCTACGTCGTGTGTGGCTTTGTCCCCGACTTGATTTCCCGGTTTGAAATTTCCTACGGTGTCTCGTCTGTTGTTTTGTCCCACATAGCCTACCACCATTGCCCCTTTTATGATATTTTCAAGCTGGACGTTTCCCCTCCAGCTTGAGGGGGAGTGTTGGAGTTTGCGTTTATATTAATATTTTAGTCCATATAAGTCTTATTGTATATGTCCTATGTTTAGTCTCACATTGTAAGTTTTACTTTGTGTCTGTTGTACTCTTGCAAATTACCCTATTGTGGAAGAATATATTGCACTAGTATTTCTTTTCTTTATTTCAGTAAAATTAAATGTATTATGAAATATATAAAAAATTAGTAGAGCATGGAATGATTTGTGTCAGGACCCGTCTCGACAAGAGTCAGAGTGCGCTTCGGGGCGGGCCGTGATGCCACAGGCATGGGCGGAAAGAAAACCATGTCTGCTAAGGCGGAGACAAAAATACTACAAATAATTTTAAAAATAGTCACTTTTGAGTAAAACAGGTTGATTTATTGCGGAAGCTTTAAAATATGATAGTTTGAAACAGGTGCACATGCATTTTTGCAAAAGAACTTAAGATACAAGTTTTGGAATAGAAATTTATGCAGTGATCATCGCAGATGAATGAACATGCAAAACATGTCAAATTCTAGTACATATAATATTTAGCCTAGCAGTTGTCCATGAAACAGGAGAAAATGGCTGATCGTAATTACTACATAACAGAAATATGCGACAGTAAAAGAAATGAAACATAAACACAAAACCTGAAACTTGATGCAGATCGGCTCAGGAAGCAGGCGGCGCAGGCACGAACGCTAAGGCAATTTCCAAAACAAGAAGAAAAAAGCCTCAGAACATTGAAATACACAAGAACAAAGCAAAATAAAATACGAGCAGGAGAAACAGAATATTTGTGTACCGCTTTTCATGAAGCAGAGCTAACGAGACAGACAAGCAGAAATGTCTATAATTATTAAACTAGTCCGAAGTAAAGCAGGTAAAGATGATCATGTAATAACATAAGTTGTAACAAGTGAAGGTGTATGTGTTTTTGTTTGAAGCGTAGGATTCATGATTCGGGTAGATTCAAGTACAGATTCAGGAGATTCAGAAATTTAAGCTCGCTATGTCCGGTCCTTTGTTCCCATTAGGGATTCAAGAGGGAACCCAAGTCAAGGAGTTGCATCAATTAAACCCTACCTTTCAATGTTAACTTACGTTATTAATGACTTAGCGCAGGATTTCGCGGATTCTAGTGTACTGAAACAAGTTATCAAATCGAGGATTCAGGTATTTGACAGAAAAATTTAGAATATAAGGAAATATGTCGTAAGCTAAAACAATCTTGCAATGACATAAGTTGTAATCGTTGAAATGCGTAGGTGTTTACAGTGGGTGCACATGGTTCACACTCAAGTTCAAGTGTAAGTCTTATTAGAATAATAGTATTTCCCGCTTACCATGACCATGCAATCAAGACGATGCACCACCTAAACCCTAGCTTCCAGGATTTGCTTATGACACGCAGGACCTAAGTGATTCAGAAATTGGTGATTCTAATTGAAACAGACTCACGCTGAAGAAAACATCAGATCAAGAGAAATAGACTATATCCAAGTCTTTCAACCAAACAGGCTTAAGAAACAGAATTTGATGACTCAAGAACTCGAAAGAGAGTTTTGAAACTTGCGGGTTCAAGTATTCACGAGTAATAAGATTACTATAGATCATTATCTAGGATATCAAGTATTCCTTTAGATTTAGCTATTTCAAAACACGAATATCTTCTAAGTAGACACGTGTACGACCCAAACATTTCATATCGAACACATTTCGTCTAATTGCTAGCAAGGAATCTTAACATTTGTCAATATACCAATTAATGTTCATATTCAAAAAGAACTACTAATCCTCCAATTAAAATCATCATTTCACATTTCACAACTCATGTTATTTCAAATGCGTGAAACCTCAAACTATTATCAAGTCAAATCAAGCAATAAAAAACTAAACTTATTTGATGAAACGTGTATTCAAAGGTGAAACATAAAATCATAAGAACAGGTCATGCTAAATAAAATTCAATGTTTGCAAGAGAGAGAGAGAGAGATCTCTGCTTGCCTTAAAGAACGCTGAAACTGACAGCGACGACGAAGCGGTGCAAGCAAAAACAAAAGCTCTATTGAACCTGCTCAAGATCAATATTTATAATATTCGACTTAGCGAAGTTCTCTACGCTTGCACAAATATTTGCTAATAGCACAACACAACAAGAGAGGGTTAGCGAATTACCTCCCTCAAAAGTGAGGGGAGAAGGAATTACAACGCGGAAACCGGAGATTTGGCGGCGCTTGGGTGACGGAAACCCTAAATCGGAGAGGACTTGAAGAGATCCCGCAAATTAGAGCGACGAACGACACCGGGGGCACGAATACCTAAGGATTTGGCGATTAGGAAGTGCACCAAAAATCTGAAATGCAAAATGGGGCACGAATAAATCATTAGGGTTTATGAAAATCTGAATAGAGGAGGAATCTTACCCAAAGGAAGCCGAGATCAGGCTCAAGGAGACGAATCCGAGACCAAAATCTGAGAGGAGGGTTCGAGCAAATACCCTAGGCGCTCTTCTTGCAAAGCCGGCCCAATCGGAAAGGAAGAGGGCTGCCGGAGGGAGGAAAGGCGACTGACGACCTCCTTTGAGGAGAAGGAGCCACTGCCGGAGGGAGGAAAGGGCTGCTGACTTGGAGAAGGAGCTGACGCAGGAGGAAGGCGGTCTGCCTGAGCAGGAGGAGGCGCAAGAGGCGGAGGCTAACAGGAAGGAGGCGTCGCCGGCAAATGCAGGAGGAGGTGTCGAGTTGCGCACTTGCGGGAGACAGGGGCGCGCGGGAGACGGGGCTGGAGCGGGAGACGGGATTGCGAACCCCAGACGAATGGCTTGCGGGATTAAATCGGGAGGGGATGCTCGGGATTAAACAGAGGGGTGGGGGGGGGGGGCTTGGGCTGCGGCTAGACAAATCAAATATATGCTTAAATTAAAAGTAGGGTTGTTACAATCTCCCCTACTTAGGAAGTTTCGTCCCGAAACTTTCTGAGGATTCCTTTAAAGGGGCCTCTTATGGCGAAGATTCAAATGCCATTTATGCCAAACAAGATTTGTAGATCAAGACATGGAAGCTAACTATGAATATGCTGAAACAGAAAGAAAAACAAGCGCGGAGACTTACCAAGATTAAGAGAAAATTTGCGGATACTTGCTTCACATCAAAGATTCAAATTCTCGAGATGATTATTCAGACTCTTCATGCATTCAAAACACAGTTATCATAAGGTTGATTTTTTTTTCTTCGAAACTTGCGTACTTGGTACTCTACAATCTTAGCGGGTATGGCCAGATACGAATGATTGGATTCAGGGAACACAAGAATTACTTCACTTAGCTCGGAACTGAGAGATAAGACTCAAGAATTTGGGAGTGAACAATCTTTGCACAAAGAGGTAACTTACTTGTGATGTTGGCGCTTAAGAGCTAACTAGAAGGGGATACTGGAGAATCAGATGAGATTGATAGTCGAGCAGAATGGAAAAACTGAATACGAATATCGGAGATTTGAACTATAGATTCTAAAACATTTTATACTGTCAGGTACATAAATTATGTAATAATTACAGCATTTTCATTGGACAACTCTAGTTAATGATCATGCAAGTGCAAAATTGAAATCATGTGCGATGTCAAGCAAATAGAAAAACCATGCGTGTGCAATCATTATTGTTGTTCTTGGCTTCACACTTGTGCAATGATTTATGATATGAATGCAATGAATGGATACACATGCCATGTTAAGCGCCCATATCACTTAACATGTCATGCATATTATGATTCTAATGCCAACGCACTTGAAAATATTAAACTGCCCATATAATTTAATATTCGCAAGCGGTGAATATCCTTAGTGGAAATTCATATGCACAAAAATGTTAAGTTTGCCCATACTCCCTTAACATTCGTGTGCATACTACTCATGCTTATGAGTGAGTGTGTGCGTGTTTCAGCCGCGAACACATCATGACAAGATGCGTGAAGAAATGATGCATGCATAAATATTTATAAAATAAGATTCAAAATATTTGATAATTGTAAAATACTTTATCTTTAGAGCCTAACCTAGCTCTGATACCAACTATCACGACCCGTCTCGACAAGAGTCAGAGTGCGCTTTGGGGCGGGCCGTGATGCCACAGGCATGGGCGGAAAGAAAACTATGCCTGCTAAGGAGGAGACAGAAATACTACAAATAATTTTAAAAATAGTTACTTTTGAGTAAAACAGGTTGATTTATTGCGGAAGCTTTAAAATATGATAGTTTGAAACAGGTGCACATGCATTTTTGCAAAAGAACTTGAGATACAAGTTTTGGAACAGAAATTTATGCAATGATCATCGCAGATGAATGAACATGCAAAACATGCCAAATTCTAGTACATATAATATTTAGCCCAGCAGTTGTCCATGAAACAAGAGAAAATGACCGATCGTAATTACTACATAACAGAAATATCCGACTGTAAAAAAAATGAAACATAAACAAAAAACCTGAAACTTGACGCAGATCGGCTCAGGAAGCAGGCGGCGCGGGCACGAACGCTAAGGCAATTTCCAAAACAAGAAGAAAAAAGTCTCAGAACATTGAAATACACAAGAGCAAAGCAAAATAAAATACGAGCAGGAGAAACAGAATATTTGTGTACCGCTTTTCATGATGCAGAGCTAACGAGACAGGCAATCAAGTGAGACAAGCAGATATGTCTATAATTATTAAACTAGTCCGAAGTAAACTAGGTAAAGATGATCATGTAATAACATAAGTTGTAACAAGCGAAGGTGTATGTGTTTTTGTTTGATGCGCAAGATTCATGATTCTGGTAGATTCAGAAATTTAAGCTCGCTATGACCGGTCCTTTGTTCCCATTAGGGATTCAAGAGGGAACCCAAGTCAAGGAGTTGCATCAATTAAACCCTACCTTTTAATGTTAACTTTCGTTATTAATGACTTAGCGCATGATTTTGCGGATTCTAGTGTACTGAAACAAGTTATCAAATCGAGGATTCAGGTATTTGACAGAAAAATTTAGAATATAAGGAAATATGTCGTAAGCTAAAACAATCTTGCAACGACATAAGCTGTAATCGTTGAAATGCATAAGTGTTTACAGTGGGTGCACATGGTTCACACTCAAGTTCAAGTGTAAGTCTTACTAGAATAAGAGTATTTCCCGCTTACCGTGACCATGCAATCAAGACGATGCACCACCTAAACCCTAGCTTCCAGGATTTGCTTATGACACGCAGGACCTAAGTGATTCAGAAATTGGTGATTCTAATTGAAACAGACTCACGCTGAAGAAAACATCTGATCAAGAGAAATAGACTCTATCTAAGTCTTTCAACCAAACAGGCATAAGAAACAGAATTTGATGACTCAAGAACTCGAAATAGAGTTTTGTTGCGGGTTCAAGTATTCACGAGTAATAAGATTACTATAGATCATTATCTAAGATATCAGGTATTCCTTTAAATTTAGTCATTTCAAAACACGAATATCTTCTAAGTAGACACGTGTACGACCCAAACATTTCATATCGAACACATTTCGTCTAATTGCTAGCAAAGAATCTTAACATTTGCTAATATACCAATTAATGTTCATGCTCAAAAAGAACTATTAATCCTCCAATTAAAATCATCATTTCACATTTCACAACTCGTGGTATTTCAAATGCATGAAACCTCAAACTATTATCAAGTCAAATCAAGCAATCAAAAACTAAACTTATTTGATGAAACGTGTATTCAAAGGTGAAACATAAAATCATAAGAACAGCTCGTGCTAAATAAAATTTAATGTTTGCAAGAGAGGGATCTCTACTTGCCTTAAAGAATGCTGAAACTGACAGCGGCGGCGAAGCGGCGCAAGCAAAACAAAAGCTCTATTGAACCTGCTCAAGATCAATATTTATAATATCCGACTTAGCGAAGTTCTCTACGCTTGCACAAATATTTGCTAATAGCACAACACAACAAGAGAGGGTTAGCGAATTACCTCCCTCAAAAGTGTGGGGAGAAGGAATTACAACTCGGAAACCGGAGATTTGGCGGCGCTTGGGTGACGGAAACCCTAAATCGGAGAGGACTTGAAGAGATCCCGCCAATTAGAGCGACGAACGGCACCGGGGGCACGAATACCTAAGGATTTGACGATTAGGAAGTGCACAAAAAATCTGAAATGCAAACTGGGGCACGAATAAATCATTAGGGTTTATGAAAATCTGAATAGAGGAGGAATCTTACCCAAAGGAAGCCGAGATCGGGCTCAAGGAGCCGAATCCGAGACCAAAATCTGAGAGGAGGGTTCAAGCAAAAACCCCAGGCGCTCTTCTTGCAAAGCCGGCCCAATCGGAAAGGAAGAGGGCTGCCGGAGGGAGGAAAGGCGACTGACGACCTCCTTGGAGGAGAAGGAGCCACTGCCGGAGGGAGGAAAGGGCTGCTGACTTGGAGAAGGAGCTGGCGCAGGAGGAAGGCGGTCGGCCTGAGCAGGAGGAGGCGCAAGAGGCGGCGGCTAACAGGAAGGAGGCGTCGCCGGCAAATGCAGGAGGAGGCGCCGAGTTGCGCACTTGCGGGAGACGGGGGCGCGCGGGAGACGGGGCTGGAGCGGGAGACGGGATTGCGAACCCTAGCCGATTGGCTTGCGGGATTAAATCGGGAGGGGATGCTCGAGATTAAACAGAGGGGGCGGGGGGCTTGGGCTGCGGCTAGACAAATCAAATATATGCTTAAATTAAAAGTAGGGTTGTTACAATTTGACTATCTATTTTTTGGTAAATCTCTTAAAGATAAACTAATGTAGAAAAGTATAACGAATGTGTATTACAAATTGATTTAAAATTATTAGTGGAGTCACGAATCAAAGGATAAAGTTAGACCCGATGATATATTTATTAAGTTTAAACAAATTATTTAGAGCTTAGCATATGTCGAATGCCTGATGAAAAAATAACTTGGTACCAATATTTAAGAACATATGAAATGTATTATGATGCAATTGGCAGTTGTGTTTTGGTTTTAAATACAAAGGCTATTTGAAATAACTTGTCTTTGAGTTTATGGTTTTTATGGTTTTAGGATTTAGGGTTTTAGATTTCCTATGGTTTTAAGGTTTAAGATTTTAGGGTGTATGTTTTCACATACAATATAGTTCTAACCAATGATGCGATGAAAATTTTATTTAAATAACTAATACAATTGAACTATGGAGAAAATATGTAGAAGTCGGAGAGCTAAGAATGAGTAGAGCCAGCACTACTATAAGATATGCAGTTTTAGATTACATTTACAATTTTATTCATATTGTTAGAGCTGTAACATGAGATATTAATGTAGGTTTATGCACCTGCAATGGTTACCCTTATTGTAAGGATCCTTAATGGGCAGCAAACTGATATACAAATTGAGCATAACGAAAATAAAAATAGTTTCGATGGGTATGCAGTAAAAAGATAAGAGGATAAATTAGAAGTTAGTTCAAAATAGAATTGGGTGATTAGACATTTACAAAGAATGACAGAAAATGCACCCCTGTTAAACCGGTAAACCAAAGTAGAGCAGATGGATTAGGAAGTAGATAAGGTAACATGGTTATGTCCAAATAAATAGTAGTTTATAATACTATAATAATAAAATATATTTAATATTTGTGTTTTAGGACCTAAAATGTTTCCATTGAAATTTGGTATATGCAGATTGTGGAAGATATGGAGGAGGATCAGAAGAGGACGCTGCTTAGGTTCTGGACATCTCTGCGGCACTTGCCAGTGGAAGGGTTCAGTGGTTTGAGCTCAAAACTATTTCTTTGTAAGATTTCAGGTTCGCAAAATCGGTTGCCGACGTCGCAGACCTGCTTCTATACTCTCAATCTCCCTCAGTACTCTTCCATCTCCATCATGTCTGACAGGATGCAGCTGATCACTCAAGAACATGTCTGCTCCTCTTTTGGACTCTGGTAACCCTGTGGATAGCTAATTATTCTCTGTACAGGGCCTATAGAGAAGGTTTATATATATATATATATATATATATATATATATATATATATATATATATATATATATATATATATATAGCCACACACAGAAAAGTAGTATAGTGATGCTAATTATGAGCAAGACCGAGTCTTTTACTCAAGCTTGTTTGTTAGCATGCTGATGCTAACATATAGAATGATCTCTCTTGCTCTTCAATCTCGGTATTTTTTAGGAAAAAAAGGGAATGTAATTCTATGATGGGATTTGTATGTTTGTTTTATTTCAGCATTCTGTTTGTTTTTGTGGTTGGAAAAGTAGTACGTAAAAGAGAGATTGTCCCCAACATGCACCATTATATTTTGTTGGAAAATAGTATAGTGATGCTAATTATGAGCAAGACAGTCTTTTACTCAAGCTTGTCTGTTATAGCATGCTGATACTAACATAGCGAATGATCTGTCTTCCTCTCCAAACTTGTTTTCTTTGCGAAAAAAGAGAATGTAATTCTATGATGGGATTTCTACTTGTTGTTTTATTTCAGTTTTTGTTTTTGTTTTTGTGGTTGGAAAAGTAGTTTGCAAAAGATAGAGATTCTCTCTAACAGGCACCATTATATTGTGGAATTGTAGAACTTTTGATTGGAGGTGAAATGATATTCAGCTTGTTGGTAAACCTTGGCAATTTGATGTTTTTGCTAGTCAGGGTGTTTTTGCGGACCTGAGTTTGGAGGCTAAGACTTCGAGAGGCTGAGAGTAATTTTTAGGTACAAGTAGCGTGCACAGAGCTGTGCACGCTACTTAACAGTTGCAGCCGTAGTTACAACCGTAATTTCAGGTTACAGCCGTAATTTCATATTACAGCTGTAATTTACATAATTACGGCTGTAACTGTTAAGTAGCGTGCACAGCTCTGTGCACGCTACTTGTACCTAAAAATTACTCGTCTTTGAGGTGCAAAGTTTTGCGAAATTGACTCTTAGAAGCTATGTTGAGAGCTATTTTTTGCTAGATGTTGGTGCAAATGTGAGAATGATTTTTTTTTTGAAAAATATAAACAACCTATCTGATTTCCAAACAATTTTTGAAAATATGGTTTGCTATTTTTATTTTATATTATGTTAACATTATAGATATTTAATTCAAATGCATTGCATTATATATACTTAAATTAATTAGACTTATTGTTTCGTTCTCTTTCATAAATATTATTTGTATAATTAAATTTCTATTTGTTGCGGGTCGCTTAGCGCTCTCCTAATCGGGAGAATTGAACCATCTTAGCTTGAGAGTGAGCCTAGCGTGCAAATAGTTAAAAGAGAATCAACAACATAGACGACAAGACTTTTTATGTGGAAAATTTGAAAAGGGATAAAATCACGGGGCCGGTTCGGTGCTAATCAAATCCACTAACTTGCTTGTGGTTACAAATATTTGAATATTCGGGAGGGCGACGGGCCACCGCTTTGATTACAAGTACTCATGTAACACCATGAATGTAACAAATAATATAACAGTAGGTCTGAAAGGAGTGTTTTAGTTCTTAATATTATTAAAGGTCTTGTTTAAGTTTATTTCAAAATAAATGATATATATATGAGTGCTGGGTGAGTAATAAAAACAAATACCTAGTAGGCACATCAATACAACACAAATAAGAAATAAAACAAACAAGCAAACCACACAATCAGATGACACAAGATATATAGTAGTTCCCCAATCAATCTGGGTACATCTACTCTTCTACCTACTGGTAGGAATCCACTAGGAGGTTTGATCAGGTGCCCTCACACCAAGGTAATTTTGATAAGGTGTCCACACACCATAGAGCTTTTGATCAGGTGCTCAAAACCAAGATGCAGGTTTTTGATAAGGTGGTCTGTCACCGGTAGTTAACTTTTGAAGGGAGTTATAACCCTTTACAAGATGGGAGAAATAAAAGAAAACAAAAAGATATGTTGTTCTTCTCTTTGCTGAGAAGACACTTGAAGATCCTGATGGGTTGTTGAGTTGGATCTTGATGATGATGTTGAAGAGAGCTCCCCCTGTCTGATTTAGATTGATGACAGCTTGTGGATGGAGCTTCTTCTCTAGATTGCAAATCCTCTGTTCTTCTTCTTGCAGTTTTGTTCCTGAGCAAGTAATGATGATTGGTGTCTCAGGATATAGATGATCTGCAAAAAAAAGAGTTTAGCAAAAAGAAGATATAATATATTTTTGATCTGCTTCTTCTTTTTGCTGCTGTTCTTCTTTTTCTCTTCTTCTTCTTCTTCTTCTTCTTCTCTCTTCTCTGTACAGCAATATGATATATTATGTGTATATTCTGTACAACAATATATTCTGTCTATATTCTGTTCTGCTTTTCTCTGCTCTTCTCTGTATATTTATTCTGGAGAGCTTTCGGATGATTTGAATTCTTGCCGACCAAAGAGGAAAGAGATAATATCTCTTTTACTTCACAGATCCTCGAGCAGACAAATTTCTTTCTTTTGCTTGCTGCAACGGCTACAACATTTTTTGCTTTGCTGCCAACGACTATAACATTTAATGCTTGCTCGGCTGTAAGGTTAAATCAGCAATATATATAGAAATATATAAATAGAAATAATAAATAGTGCTTTAATAAAACTGACAACATATATAATAATTTAGTCGAGCTAAATGATATTAAAATAATACTGCAGATAATTCGTCGAGCTGAGCTTCAAGTTCGTCGAGCTCATCATTTGATTCGTCGACCTGAACATTTGATTCACTGTTCTGAACATCTGCTGAATATTCGTCGAACGCAGACTTGAGTTCGTCGAACGGAAGGATTCGTTGACCGTTGAGACGGGCTGGATCATCGACCGCTGAATATTGAGCTGTTCGTCGAACGCAGGCTTGAGTTCGTCGAATGCAGGATTTCATCGACCGCTGAGCTGGGGTCTGTTCATCGACTGCTGAGATAATCTGTTCGTCGACCGCTGAACCGCTGAGACGGGATCATCGAACGCTGAACCGCTGGATTTCGTAGAGCGCAGAATGAATGCCATTCGTCGACCACAGAGCGCCGTTCGTCGAACGCAGGTAGACGTTCGTCGAACGCAGAGAACTTATGTAAATTTAATTCTTCTCTTATTTTTTAGCCAATTAAATATATATATTTATATTTCTTAGTATATTATATATATATATATTCTTTTTAGCCTTCTAACTTAATAGGATATGATCTAAGTTATAAGATATATTATGAAAGAAACTTAGACATTAAAGGTGGATCCTAACTCAAATCAAAACTAAGGTTCCAACAATCTCCCCTATTTGAGTTGGGATCCTAATCCAAATTAAGACTAGGTTCTAACAATCTCCCCTTATTTGGTCTTATGATACCTAAGCATAAAAAGTCTTTGAAGCTTAAAGGTCAGAGATTATTTCTATTTTTTTTTTAAATATTTAAGCAATTTCAGATTTCCTAGATTTTGATTTAAATAGGATTTTAATGATGAATAGCTAGCTGTTATTAAATTCTAGGAATATTAAAATCAAAAAGACAATGCCTGATAGCTTCTTTCTATAGAATCCCCTTAATTAGAAGAGACTCACACTCAGAGCTCTGATCATTTCTGATCTATGCTATTTGAGTAGAATGCTCAAACTAATTTTTGGAGAAAATCTGGAAGAATGTGAAGGTTATCTAACTTTGTTTTAAGATAGAAAAATTCCAAAGAATCTTATAATTGCTGTTTAATTATAAGTATTTTAAAATAGGTAAAAACAAATGCTTTATAATTAGATATGTTGGTCTTTTTATTTCATTGAAATATAAATTTGAAAATTAATTTTGATGTTGCTGAACATAAAATTTGTCTTTTTCTCTAAAAGATTGTTTAAAGTTATTTTTTCAAAGAAATAGTTTTCTTTTCTGATATTTTAAATCTATTTTAAGTTTATTGTGTTCAGAAGTTATTTTTAACTCTTTTATTTTTTTGTCAGATTTTATTAAGTTTGTATGTATTAACTTAAAATCTGATTTGTAATTTTTAGATTTTATTAAATCTGAACATATTATTTTAAAATCAGATTTGAAATCTTCAGAGGTAGAGTTGGGATTTGATATTACCTCTTTTATCTTTTCTGATTCAGCTTCTGCATCTGAGTAGTAGTTTGAGCCATATATGGCCATCATGCAGAAAGCTTTGGCTTTTTGATCTTCTTCTTCTTCACTTAGAGTAAGTGATGGTTATGCATCAAAAATACAGTTAGTTGAAGAAGTAAAGGTGGATTCATTTACCATCCTTGAGAGGGAGTTCCAAATGCTTCTTGCAGAAGTGCAGTCATTAACTCTTTGATAAATGTCATTTGACATTGATTGAGCTAATATCTTCATGGCCATGGCATCCACACTTTTCAGCTTTTCTTGATCATCAGATGAAGAGATTGAAGATAGAAGTCCTGTCAAAATGGATTTGTAAATATCTTCATCTATTGCATTCATATATAATCTGATTCTAACTTGCCATAAAGTAAATCTATCCAAATTACAAATAGGTGGATATGAAATTGAAAAATCTGCTTGTGCCATTTAGAAAAACCTTTTTAAAATAAATAAGAACTAAGTGATCTTTGTAATTTCAGGTGTTAGCCTGTGTGAAAAATCAACTTCCTCTGATACCAATTGAAAGTGAGTTCAATTGAGTATCAGTTGCAAGAAAATGAAGTAATAAAATCAACCTACCTCTGATACCAATTGAAAGAAGTTTGATTGAGTATCAGTTGCAAGAAATTGAAGTAATCAAATCAACCACCCCTGATACCAATTGAAAGTGAGTTTTAGTTCTTAATATTATTAAAGGTCTTGTTTAAGTTTATTTCAAAATAAATGATATATATATATATGAGTGCTGGGTGAGTAATACAAACAAACACCTAGTAGGCACAACAATACAACACAAATAAGAAATAAAACATACAAGCAAACCACACAACCAGATGACACAAGATATATAGTAGTTCCCCAATCAACCTGGGTACATCTACTCTTCTACCCACTGGTAGGAATCCACTAGGAGGTTTGATCAGGTTCCCTCACACCAAGGTGATTTTGATAAGGTGTCCACACACCATAGAGCTTTTGATCAGGTGCTCAAAACCAAGATGCAGGTTTTTGCTAAGGTGGCCTGTCACCGGGAGTTAACTTTTGAAGGGAGTTATAACCCTTTACAAGATGGGAAAAATAAAAGAAAACAAAAAGATATGTTGTTCTTCTCTTTGCTGAGAAGACACTTGAAGATCCTGATTAGTTGTTGAGTTGGATCTTGATGATGATATTGAAGAGAGCTCCCCCTGTCTGATTTAGATTGATGACAACTTGTGGATGGAGCTTCTTCTCTAGATTGCAAATCCTCTGTTCTTCTTCTTGCAGTTTTGATCCTTAGCAAGTAATGGTGATTGGTGTCTCAGGATATAGATGATCTGCAAAAGAAAGAGTTTAGCAAAAAGAAGATATAATATATTTTTGATCTGCTTCTTCTTTTTGCTGTTGTTCTTCTTTTTCTCTTCTTCTTCTTCTTCTTCTTCTTCTTCTTCTCTCTTCTCTGTGCAGCAATATGATATATTTTGTATAGCAATATATTCTGTCTATATTCTGTTCTGCTTTTCTCTGCTCTTCTCTGTATATTTATTCTGGAGAGCTTTCGGCTGATTTGAATTCTTGCCGACCAAAGAGGAAAGAGATAATATCTCTTTTACTTCACAGATCCTCGAGCAGACAAATTTCCTTCTTTTGCTTGCTGCAATGGCTACAACATTTATTGCTTTGCTGCCAACGGCTATATCATTTAATGCTTGCTCGGCTGTAAGGTTAAATCAGCAATATATATATATAAATATATAAATAGAAATAATAAATATTGCTTTAATAAAACTGACAGCATATATAATAATTTACTCGAGCTAAATGATATTAAAATAATACTGCAGATAATTCATCGAGCTGAGCTTCAAGTTCGTCGAGCTCATCATTTGATTCGTCGACCTGAACATTTGATTCACTGTTCTGAACATCTGCTGAATATTCGTCGAACGCAGACTTGAGTTCGTCAAACGGAAGGATTCGTCGACCGCTGAGACGGGCTAGATCGTCGACCGCTGTATATTGAGCTGTTCGTCGAACGCAGGCTTGAGTTCGTCGAACGCAGGATTTCATCGACCGCTGAGCTGGGGTCTGTTCATCGACCGCTGAGATAATCTGTTCATCGACCGCTGAACCGCTGAGACGGGATCGTCGAACGCTGAACCGCTGAGACGGGATCGTCGAACGCTGAACCGCTAGATTTCGTCGAGAGCAGAATGAACGCCATTCGTCGACCGCAAAGCGTCGTTCGTTGAACGCAGGTAGACGTTCGTCGAACGCAGAGAACTTATGTAAATTTAATTCTTCTCTTATTTTTCAGCCAATTAAATATATATATATATATTTATATTTCTTAGTATATTATATATATACATATTCTTTTCAGCCTTCTAACTTAATAGGATGTGATCTGATGCGTGTCGGCAAGTGCACCGGTCGCGCAAGTAATAAAAATGGGGAAAATCCCCGAGTGTCGGTCTCTTGAGGAACACAGTAAGGTGGAGTTTATTATCGAGGAAGGACTTGAGATCGAAGTCCGGCGGTAGGTGGAATGCGAACGAAAGGGGCTTTGAGGTTTGCAAACAAAAGTAAATACTACGCCTATTCCTATGCAATGCCGCTATGCAATGCTTCGGTCGGCGGGATGGAAACTAGGCAGGCCTTGAGCGCGCTGCGTCGAAAGGGCGGATGGACGTGAAGGCTAACGGGAACGAGCTATGCAGGCCTTGAGCGCGCTGCTTCGTTAGGCGAGTGGAATACGGGCCGCGATGCCACGCTTCGAAGGCCGGATGGGCGAGTAGGCTTACGGATTGAGGGTCGCAAGCACCTCTTCGACAAGCACACCACTAGCAATTGCTAGTGCGGCACCGGAAATGGTGGTGGAGCGGAAAATCGATGGGGGCGCACCTCATTAACACAAATGAACAAAATGATTTCATAGACATGAAATTAACAATACTAACATAGTTCATAGCGTTCATCATCAAGATAAAGAGAGTACAAACAAATACAACCACATAAGTAGAAGAAAAAGGCAAGAGATACGACCGAATCCGGAGTCTCATTGTAGATTCACGGTAGGAAGCACCGGGTTGTCAATCCGCGTCCTAGCTCGGTCCCAACTGCGTCCGGGGTAGAGGAGAGCTGTCACACCTCCCAATGGACCCGTCTTCTCTAGCGATTTACCATCCGGTCACGTCTAGTGCGAAGAACTTCTTCCTTAGCGATCAAAATGAGTGTAGAATCTCTTCTTTCAAGCCCTTGGATGATGGAGGAGGCCTAGGGGGTGAAAAACCTCTGGAAATGGCGAAAACGGCGGACTGAACGGAGTCCAAATGCGTAATCCCGACCTAATTCGCGATCAGGTCATTATATAGGCGCTGAATTAAACAGCGCGCACGGTCATTGGCGCACGACCAGTGGTCGTGCGCACTAGAATCCTGTGATCGTGCGCCTGTCTGGGTAGAACCTGCAAGAAACGGAATTTATAGAAGATAATGTTCGCACGACCAGTCGCGCACGACCGGTGGTCGTGCGCACTGGAGTTGATGGTCCTGCGCACTACAACAAACAGAACTCGGAAATTAAATGATAAGTGCGCACGAGCAGTGGCGCACGACCGGTGGTCGTGCGCACTGTCGTTGATGGTCGTGCGCACTGCACCAAACAGAACTCGTGAAAAAGGGTTAAGTGCACACGATCAGTGGCGCACGACCAGTGGTCGTGCGCAATAGAACCAGCGATCGTGCGCAGTGTTCCTGTGCAGAATTGCACCGGGAACACCTGCACTACTCCTATTCCAGCACAACCACAGATCTAGCCACTGAAAGTGGCACTTAACAGCACAAGAATACTACTAATGACAATAAGCACGAAAATCACACCAAAGTGGGCCAAGATGTGCACCTAGCATGGATTATCAAATATAAACTATAACAAGGCTAAAGTGCGGAGAAATGACTAAATAACGGCCCGGATGAGTCCATAAATGTGTATATGATCAGGACTCATCACACCCCCAGACTTAACTGTTTGCGCGTCCCGAGCAAACGAATCCGGCGGAGTGTGAAAACGATAGTTAACATAGAGAATTACACAAGGGAGTACGGTGCGAAGTAACAACGCAAGCGAGTAGAGATTCTAGTAGAAGGAGAGTTTAACTATGCTAACTAATTTACATAAGTAGTAAAGCGTAATTAAAGATTTAGTTATACTCAGTTGGTGAATTATGAAGAATTTGACGATCATGCCCGGTATGAAAGTGACGAGACACTGAGGCGGGTGTTGCAAAAGATCGGAGCTTAGGAATAACTCCGCTGAAATCCATCACCGTCGTGAACCATACGCTTGCCCGGTCACACTCTCTCCACGGCGCTAGCAAACTCGCAAATCAAATCAGTAGGACTTATAGGATTAGAACGGGGCTTAGGTTACGGTATGATATTCAAAGTTAAATGCGGTGGCTACGCAACCCAAGTGAGCTAACGGAACGCTGCACCACGCAAGACCAACAACTATGCTCGTGTGACACACCCCCAGACTTATCATGAAAACCAGGTGTGCACACGGCCTACTTCACAAATACCAACAGATTTTCTGTTTTTAGCTCGGGAGGATTTTTTTCAAAATACTCTTTTTTTTTCTTTTACATATTTTACTTCTTTTATGTAACCCCCGGTTGGTTCAAAATCAGCAGATGGACGTTATTTTCCCATCATAACACAATGATTCCACACTCCACACAAGTTTAGAATTATGAGCACAGTTAAAAACAAATTGGTTGCGGGCGTGGGATAGGCTTCAGGCTTTGGTGGATGAAGAGGAGCTGAACAAAGGATTGGTAGGCACAAAATAGGCTTGCAAAGGTGAATGAAATGGACATGGAATAACAAAGCTCAAACTAGCCAAAGGGTGGCCTACATCATGCTTGACTCAACGAGTAGCTCTCACCCATGCTTCGAGAGTCGCTTGGGGCAAGTTCTTAGCCCACGAGAAAGATAAACCTTCCTCCCGACTCGAGCAACACACGACTAGTAATCGCACACACACAACACCGGGTTATCGTCAATTCCATACAAATTCACCACTTGAGTATATTAGATCTAAATTTACGCAGAAATACTAAACATAATTTAGATGCATAAAGAAAATCTAGTTCTACTCACATTCTACCATAGCATGCGAAGTGACTAGAACACTACATGAGTCAACATCACACTCCAAATAATAATTCCTACGTTAACAATCTATTTCACTTTCCAACCAGGATAGTTTAAACGGCACAACACAAAAAGATAAGCGCGCACTCAAATGGGTGAGATGGTGTGTGAAAAATGAAAAACAATGATAATGATAGGATAAATAAGAATCAACCTTCTAGTATGCGGTGCAACTCATGCACAGTGGATAATAACAACCGCTCCCCCAGACTTAAGCTAAATAATATATCTAGAAATTTGAAGCTAAAAGAGGGGAGGAAGCGTTACCCCATGCTCAAAAATGAGCATACCAGACGATTGGCGTTTATGATCAAGACTAGTCCGCAGCATCCGCACCATCGAACACAAAACCTGCAAGCACAAAATCAAAGCAACAAAAGCAAATACAAAAGCTGAACTAAAAGAAGTTAGAAAAAAAGGAAATACGAAAACAGGAAATCTGGGTTGTCTCCCAGGAGCGCTTTCATTTAACGTCCTTAAGCTGGACCAAATACCTGTATTAGCAGTGTTTAAAGAGTGCAGGAATTAAAAGAGAAATATTCAGAAGCAGTTCACCACATCAACTAAACACAAATCAGCTAAAAGCGCTCTTATGGTGCGCTTCTCCCGTAGCACGTAGGCGGGAGGTGAAGGCTTTAGGGCCAGCACTGGTATTACCCAATGCTCCCCTAACCTCCGCCACCTTGCCACGAAGAGCGGCAGCACGAGCGTCGCGCAGAAGTTTTTCCTTTTTAAGTTTGGTGACAGTCGGAGACTGCCACCGTTGAAAGTTTTCAGAATTTTCCGCCTTTGTGGCGGGCGGCGTCACCTCCGGTATCGCGGTGACCACCGGATCGGCCCAGGAGATGGAGCGCTTAGATAGTTTATTACAAGATTCACCACAAGAAGATAAATAATCAGCATCCCTAACTAGATCCAAGTCAACGTTTCCCGAACTGCAGTCTTCCTCCTTCTCGGAGTCGAACTCTTTCCGGAAGTCAACCTCTTCTTCCTCATCTGATTGGAGCTCCTCCTTTCCTCCTTCACTTGTTTCTTGATCATGTATCTTTCCTGCACATCTTAGAAATTCATCAGAAATAACGAGAGGGGGAGGAGTGGATGTGTCAGCTGTAGCTTCGAGGCGAGTGGGCTGCAGCGCCTTGTTAGGTAGGAGAACACACCCCGTAGCGAAGTCAAGGGTGGCGCCGCTCTCTTTCAAGAACGGCACGCCCAGGATAGGAATGGATTGATTTTTCTGGGGGCCCAACACCTGAAAGTCCGCGACCACAGTCGTCCCCTCAACTATTACTTCCACATTTCTCACTTCCCCCTCAGATTGGATAACAGTACCGTTAGCGAGAATAAGCGATTTCCTTTCCTCCGTGTTCATCTCAAGTTGTAATCTTGCAACATCTTGCAGTGCAATGACGTTGCGGGAGGAACCGGAATCGCATAAAGCTTTTGTTTCAACCTTATTGATGGAACAAGAAATTACCAGCTCACTCGGTTCAACCTCTACCACATCCCCAAGACTCTTCCCTTGATCAATTGGGTTCTTCTCCGTGTTGCTGGGAAGGGTCCCCTGCGATCGCTCGGTTAGCACTTGGGCCAATTGGCCCAACTGCGTTTCCAGGTTTCGCATGGATGCAGTTTGACTTACCATATTCGAATTAGCTACTTGCATGAATTTCTCCATCATCTCTTCTAGATTACTCTTTTTTTGAGTAGGGGGTGCTTGATTATAGTCCGGGTGTGGTGGCCTCGGTTGGCTCCCGGAGGCGTAAGCATCGTTTTGATGCTGCCCCGGTGCCCATCGTTGGCCAGGTGTGTTTGGATTCCACGAGAAGTTCGGGTGACTTCTCGCTCCCGGATTATAAGCATTATTGAAAGGCGCCCCCCTAGGCTGATTTCCTACATAATTAACAGATTCGTTCAAGTTCAAGTGTGCGAAGTCACCTGCCACGTTGTTCCCCGAACACTCATACGCGTGGTGGCCTCCGCCTCCACATCCCTCGCAGGTAATGACAGCAGCAGTCGCGGATGGTGAGGGGAGAGAGTCGACCATGAAAAGACCTCGGCCGCTTCTTGGAGCATTTCTCCCTGCAGTCCAGAATGTACTGTGGGAGGCAGTGTCGCGCAGAATTCGAAGGGCTTCTTCAGGAGTGTGGTTCATCAAGGTACCACCCGCCGCAGCATCGATCATTGCCCGATAGTTGGGCTCGATCGCGAAGTAGAACAATTCAACCACATTCCATGGTTGGAGCTCGTGGCCAGGGCAACGGCGAAGGAGATCGTTGAGGCGCTCCCAAGCTTCAGCAAGGGTCTCTTGGTCAAGTTGGCGAAATGTGGCGATCTCCCGCCGCAAGCTTACAATCTTATCCACGGGATGGAATTTAGCAAGGAACTTGGATGCGAGGGCATCCCAAGTTGCAGCAGTCTCGGGCGGAATGGAGTGGAGCCACACCTTTGCTTTGTCGCGGAGTGAAAAGGGAAACAGTCTGAGCTTGACTGTGTCGTCAGCAATCCCTGCGTAGCGGAAGGTTCCGCAAATATCAGAAAATTCTGCCAGATGCAGATGCGGGTCTTCGCTGACCAACCCCGAGAACTGAGCGTTGTTCCGGATGATGTTTAAGATCGCTGGCTTGATCTCAAACTGATTATTCATAATATTGGGCCCAAAACCTGGATACACACTCCCAGCAGTTGGAGTGGTGTAGTCCCTCATCGTGCGGGGTCGAGGCCTAGCTGCCTCCTGCTCAATCCCAGGCTGATGTTCCCCCACGCCGGGCATTCTCGGATCAACATCATTTGGGTATACCTGATCACCCATGGCCGCTTGTACAGCCGCAGCGCGCCTTCGCGCGCGAGCAGTTCGTTCGATTTCTGGATCAAAAGGTGCGAGTTCACCTGCGACCTGCCTCTGCATGAACTGTCAAAAACAAAAAGAAAAACAAAGAAAATAAAAAAACAACTGCTCGTATAACGAAAGTCACAACACAAGACGAAACACGCCTGCACTCCCCGGCAACGGCGCCAAAAACTTGATGCGTGTCGGCAAGTGCACCGGTCGCGCAAGTAATAAAAATGGGGAAAATCCCCGAGTGTCGGTCTCTTGAGGAACACAGTAAGGTGGAGTTTATTATCGAGGAAGGACTTGAGATCGAAGTCCGGCGGTAGGTAGAATGCGAACGAAAGGGGCTTTGAGGTTTGCAAACAAAAGTAAATACTACGCCTACTCCTATGCAATGCCGCTATGCAATGCTTCGGTCGGCGGGATGGAAACTAGGCAGGCCTTGAGCGCGCTGCGTCGAAAGGGCGGATGGACGTGAAGGCTAACGGGAACGAGCTATGCAGGCCTTGAGCGCGCTGCTTCGTTAGGCGAGTGGAATACGGGCCGCGATGCCACGCTTCGAAGGCCGGATGGGCGAGTAGGCTTACGGATTGAGGGTCGCAGGCACCTCTTCGACAAACACACCACTAGCAATTGCTAGTGCGGCACCGGACATGGTGGTGGAGCGCAAAATCGATGGGGGCGCACCTCATTAACACAAATGAACAAAATGATTTCATAGACATGAAATTAACAATACTAACATAGTTCATAGCGTTCATCATCAAGATAAAGAGAGTACAAACAAATACAACCACATAAGTAGAAGAAAAAGGCAAGAGATACGACCGAATCCGGAGTCTCGTTGTAGATTCACGGTAGGAAGCACCGGGTTGTCAATCCGCGTCCTAGCTCGGTCCCAACTGCGTCCGGGGTAGAGGAGAGCTGTCACACCTCCCAATGGACCCGTCTTCTCCAGCGATTTACCATCCGGTCACGTCTAGTGCGAAGAACTTCTTCCTTAGCGATCAAAATGAGTGTAGAATCTCTTCTTTCAAGCCCTTGGATGATGGAGGAGGCCTAGGGGGTGAAAAACCTCTGGAAATGGCGAAAACGGCGGACTGAACGGAGTCCAAATGCGTAATCCCGACCTAATTCGCGATCAGGTCATTATATAGGCGCTGAATTAAACAGCGCGCATGGTCATTGGCGCACGACCAGTGGTCGTGCGCACTAGAATCCTGTGATCGTGCGCCTGTCTGGGTAGAACCTGCAAGAAACGGAATTTATAGAAGATAATGTTCGCACGACCAGTCGCGCACGACCGGTGGTCGTGCGCACTGGAGTTGATGGTCGTGCGCACTACAGCAAACAGAACTCGAAAATTAAATGATAAGTGCGCACGAGCAGTGGCGCACGACCGGTGGTCGTGCGCACTGTCGTTGATGGTCGTGCGCACTGCACCAAACAGAACTCGTGAAAAAGGGTTAAGTGCACACGATCAGTGGCGCACGACCAGTGGTCGTGCGCAATAGAACCAGCGATCGTGCGCAGTGTTCCTGTGCAGAATTGCACCGGGAACACCTGCACTACTCCTATTCCAGCGCAACCACAGATCTAGCCACTGAAAGTGGCACTTAACAGCACAAGAATACTACTAATGACAATAAGCACGAAAATCACACCAAAGTGGGCCAAGATGTGCACCTAGCATGGATTATCAAATATAAACTATAACAAGGCTAAAGTGCGGAGAAATGACTAAATAACGGCCCGGATGAGTCCATAAATGTGTATATGATCAGGACTCATCATGATCTAAGTTATAAGATATATTATGAAAGAAACTTAGACATTAAAGGTGGATCCTAACTCAAATCAAAACTAAGGTTCCAACAAGGTCAGGCTTGGACCTCACGCCATATCGAGGACACAAACAAAGAGCTATGTAATGAAAATCAATA
The DNA here is from genome assembly GCA_033032865.1 of Dactylorhiza incarnata. Lineage (NCBI taxonomy): Eukaryota > Viridiplantae > Streptophyta > Magnoliopsida > Asparagales > Orchidaceae > Dactylorhiza > Dactylorhiza incarnata. The sequence continues at coordinate 23,942,298 of JAWHQI010000004.1, forward strand.
ATTAAAACTATGCACCACACAGATAAAAGACAACATAAGTATTTTATTTAATTAATACGAATTTCCACAATATCATTAGGAATATACACACAACCAATGTTTTGGCCTTAAGGCCTTACATGCTTTTGAAAAAAAGTGTATATAGTAGTCTACATGGTTTACATACTTCGGCATGCATGCTGACAATACATGAAAAGTACAAAACAGACTTGCCCTTTGAGGGTCAGCTCAGCACCAGGCTTCAGCCTGCTATTTCCTGCTCGGCTCGCCAGTACCTGTACCATCCACAAATAAGCGGTAAACTTGGTTCAGCTATGAGTTGACCACAAACTATGTAACAATCCCACCCCGACCATTATAGCCAAATCTAGGGCGGTGGTACTGCACTCCTGCAAGCAAGTCATACAAGCAGCATATATATGTATATATATATATATTTATATATATATATAATGAAAGTGCAACTACTCTAAATAGAGTGAAGTTGTAAGCACATTCAATTCGGTAGGTTAAGCTTCAAAATAAGTGAACCTAGATATGCACAAGATGTTGGTTGGTCTACCCGAAGGTTCCTTCAACCGCCTAAGTATGAGGCTAACAAACATCAATCACAAACGTTGGTATGCACAGCCACATGTCTTCATGCTCTCAACACATGTTTAGGTAAATTCTCGCACGAGCAATTCCACCAATCCAAGTATTGTTAACTCATATTCCGTTTGAACATTTTACTGGTCAAGCGTGTCAGCTCCTACTCAGTCTCTCCCATGCTAACAACTTTTACAAGGCTTCCCTCAAGCTGAACAACATGGTGCAGGTTCGGATCAGCAACTGCCCGTTGTTCAAATCACCTTATTTAGTCAAACGTAGTGCGGGTATCACTTTAACTCGGTCCTTTGAAATTTTCCGTAGATCTAGGAGTGAGCAGGAATTGTACAACTCAAGGCTATAGCCAACAACCAGAAGCACATGAAGCAACACAATCTTTATTGATAATAGCAGAAATCTTCATTACAGAGCGAGGTATACATGGCGGGACATGATTTCGCCAGTACACAAAACCAAGAAGAAAATACAGTGCTGAAGAAAAGATAACCAGCGGTCTGAAACGCAGAGACCGCCTGACCGCACGACCTGGGAGTTCGCGTGACTAGAAAACGAGACCGCCCGAACAGCCTTCCTGCGACTTGAACAACACCAACCGAGAACTCCGCAACCTCCAAAACTCCATTGATTCTCCCGAACTCCAGCAACCCGCACTGCAAGCCGCGAGACCGCCCGAACACCTTAGACGAAGAGGTGACCGCTGCTGTCCGCACAATCCGCAGAAGCTGCATAAGGAAAGTTCAATCAGCTAACCGGCCAGTCACAAAAATAAGACCGCAAGAAATAGGCGCGAGCTCAGCTTACACTTGGTGCGATGATTTTGCTGCTACAGTGACTCCTATTTATAGACGTGCGACCTGATCCAGTCACCACCCTATGAGATAGAGTCACCGCCCTGACCGTGCGACCAAGACCGGTCAACCCGCGCGGTCAGTAGAAGATTGCTCTGCGCCTTGTGAGCTCGCCGACTTCAACCCTGACCAGGAGATCGCCACTCCTTCAAAAAGCCGCGCGATCATGACAACCCGCCCGGTCATGACGCTCACCACCTGTGTTCGCCACACGAGACCTCCTCCAGAGATCGCGAACACAGCCAAGTCGACCAAGGCAAGAACCCGCCAAGTCGACCAACAACAAAGACTGCATATACCAGCAGATCGCCAAGGACTAGCTTATGCGAACTCAAAAAGGGGAGACCGTGCTACTAAGAAGATCTTAGTCCACGCGCACCACCAAGAACCCGGACAGTCACCAGACCGGACTGCCCGTTACCAAAACAGCAACCCTGTGCGGTCACCACGAACCAGACCGCACAGTACAGAAAACAGCTCGCCACGCGGTCTCACGAACCAGACCGCGCGGCCTCACCTCAGCACCTTGGACAGAGAGAACGTCGGTCAAGTCGAATAGACCTGCGGCTAGACCAGAGAGATCAGACCGCAGATGGAGACCGCGAGACCGCCAACTTCCACTTCAACATTTTCAACACTCCCCCTTGAAGTGGGAAGTTGAAAACAGCCCATGTAAACTCCTCAGTCGAGTGAACGACCCCTTCGCCAGCGCCTTTGTGAATATGTCAGCAACGTTCTCCATACTCCGAACATGCTTGACCGAAAGAGACCCCTCCAGCACCTTCTCACGAATGAAATGATGCTCGATCTCGATATGCTTGGTATTGGATCGGTAGGCGCCCTTAGAGGGGGGGGGGGGGGAGGTGAATAAGGGTTTTCAAAAACATAAGTTATATTTTGAAAAGCTTTGTAATAATGCAAGAATAAAGACAATCAGAAGTCAAGTAAAACAATTAAAATGAAGTAGAGACATGCTTTATTAATATCAAATAAAGTTTTACAAAAGTTGACTTCTATGACGCTAGAAATCGGTGGCGATGAATAGTAAACTCTTTTTGTTTTCTATACCGACTCGTATCCCCACGAACCGGTTGGCTTTAGCCGATCCTTCCCCGAATACGACCTCAAGCCGCTCTAGCCAACCCTTCCCTGGATATGGCCTCGAGCACCCCCTAGACCTACACCCGAGACCTAGTCGCCAACACGAGGCGAATTTCTGCCCTAAGTCCTACCCAGACCTAGTCACCAACACGAGACGAATTCACTAACGGTTACAAAGGATATGAAATAAAATGACTACAACAATATTAAAACTCCCTCTAAGAAACTTCTGAAGTCAGAGATGAACGATCGCTGTAGAATAAGCGAGGTTGAAGCGATCCCTCTTTGGATGTAGCGTGATGAAGTCCTCCTTCAGAAACTCTCTAAGCATTTGGTGGGAGATCAACTCTCGGTCATTTAGGGCTTTGGAATTTTGGCACAAGACCTCTCTCAGGAATCAGCACCCACACGAGAAGAGAAGGGTCCATTATATAGCCTCAGCGCTAGCGCCTGCGCTAGTGGTACCGTCGACGCTATCCCATATTAGGATATATTCTGCGCGGCAGAATCTTCAATCCGAGGAAACATTCTCTCTTGCTAACTGTGCTCCTCGCTATTGCCTGCGCTATCGAATACCATCTGGCGCTATCTCCTTCTATAAGTTCCCCCGGCAATTGCGCTTAAGCAATCATTTTCGTCGATCGAAATTTCGTCGAACGCAGCTAAGAGTTCGTCGATCAAATTTTCGTCGAATGCAATTATGAGCATTTCATCGAGCGCCACTAACAGTTCGTTGAACGACAGCTAGCGCCTGCGCTAGTACTACCGCCAGCGCTAGTAGGTGTTTTGGATTTGACGGCTCAACTTTTGGGGCAACCTTCTTATGTAATCCTTGAGTCATGTGGACTTTGTTATCCTGCACACTTAAACACACAAGATCAAATACACATAGGATTTGTTATTCTCAAACCTAGGAGATGCGGAAGACCATGTTCCAACACTTGGTCCTCGCGTGACACACTGTATTAGTAACCAGTTTGAGTGCACTCTCATTGTCACCGCGGAGCAGAGTCAGACCCCGAACCTCCTTATGGACGTCTCCCACCAACCTCCTAAGCCAGATAGCTTCTTGAGATGCCAAGGACGAAGCCTTGTATTCCGCTTCCGTGGTAGAGACAGACACAGAATCCTGCTTCTTGCTGCACCATGATATAGCTGTGGGGCCCGCCATGAAGACGAATCCAGACGTCGACTTCCGATCATCCGAATCTCCCCCGTAATCAGCATCCATGTACCCATGCATCTCAAAGCCCGCATCCCTCATGTATAGGAGACCCATATCCAAAGTCGTCTTGACATACTTCAAAATATTCTTGGCCGCTAGTAGATGAGGCATCCGTGGTTCTGCCATATAACGACTCACCCTGCCAACTGCATATGCAATATCCGGCCTAGTGATCATCAGATAAATCAAGCTCCCAACCAGTGCTCGGAACACAAGCGGATCTTCCATAATCCTCCCCTCATCCTTCCGAAGTTTCATGGCCTTCTCCAGAGGTGTAGAAATGCACTTCCCTTTCTTCATGCCAAATCGCTCCACGATTCGCTCCGCATATCCAGCCTGGGACACCAGCACTCCACTTCCCTTCCTCTGCACTTCGAGTCCAAGGAAATGGTGAAGTTCACCCAAGTCCTTCATCTCAAATCTGATAGATAGCTCAGCCCGAAGCTTTGCTACCTCCTCCTTCGAATTCCCCATCACAATCATATCGTCGACGTAAAGCAGCATGATGACTTGAAGCTCCCTGCTCTTCTTGACAAACAAGCTTGAGTCAGAGTCTGAAGCACCGAATCCACATAATAGGAGATATTCAGCGATCTTCCCGTACCACGCCCTCGACGCTTGCTTCATCCCATACAGGGCCTTCTTCAGCTTACAGACATAGTCAGGAAAATCTTCAGATACGAAGCCTGGCGACTGGATCATGAAGATATCCTTGTCAATCTCGCCGTACAAGAAAGCATTCTTTACGTCGAGTTGCCAAATCTCCCACCCCCAAAACACCGCCAAGGCAATCACAAACCGAACTAAAGTCATCTTTTCCACTGGACTGAATGTCTCTTCATAGTCTTCACCATATTGCTGCGAGAATCCACGAGCCACAAGGCGAGCCTTGTAACTCTCGATACTGCCGTTTGCCTTCTTCTTGAGCTTATAGACCCACTTGCATGTCACAGGGGTGATACCCTTGGGCTTGGGCACCAGAGACCAAGTCTCATTCTTCTCAAGGGCTGCCATCTCTTCTTCCATAGCCGAGTCCCACTGCTTCACGCCTTTGGCCTTCTCAAAGCTCACTGGTTCCCGCTCATCCAGGGGACCAGCGAAGAAACACGAGACAAAGCTCACCATGTTTCCTCCTGTATAGCGATCAGAGGCAATGATCGTTCGCTTCGATCTCCTTAGCTCCTTCCCCTGACTCGCATTACCTTCAGCTTCTTCTTCTCTAGCTCCCCTTCCAGACGTACTAGGAGCATCGTTCCCCCTGCTTCCTGATCCAGAAGCCTCCATATCAAACCTAGAAATGGATGGACCACCTGGTGACAAAGGCAGCTCCACCTAAAGATTTTCCATAGATCTCTCCTACTCCTCCACCCTGCTTTCTGGTAACTCAACACCAGAACTTCACTTGTAAGACGTCACCTCGTCAAACATGATGTCGCGAGATACAACAAATCTCCCCATCTCCGGGTCCATGCACTTCCATCCCTTCTTCCGATCATCATATCCCACGAAGACTAGCTTCCTTGCTTTTGCATCTAGCTTCATCCGAAGCGCATCTAGAACATGCACATAGCAGGTGGAACCAAACACCCGAAGGTGTGCCACGCTTAGATTTTCTTTGAACATCATCTCATGCGGGGTCAACATGTTGATGGGACTGAGAGGCATCCTGTTGATGACGTAGGCAGCACAAGACATTCCCTCCGCCCAGAAGGACCTTGGGATACTCTTGGCATGCAGCCAACACTTGCAGGTCTCCGTCAGATGACGGATCTTTCGCTCTGCAACTCCGTTTTGTTGTGGAGTATGCGCATAAGTAAGCTCCCTCCGGATGCCCGTCTTCCTGCAAAAACTAAAGAACTCACCAGAGGTGAACTCCCACCCGTTGTCAGTTCTCAGCTTCTTAACCCGTAGACCTAGCCGACCCTCCACTAGCTCCTTGAACTCCACATACTTGGAAAATGCCTCTGCCTTCTCCTTCAGGAAATAAACCCAGACATATCTAGTGTAATCGTCGATCAACACCAGCATATACCTGCTGCCTCCGAGGCTTGGGGTAGCAGTTGGTCCCATCAAGTCACCGTGGATGCACTCCAATTACACACTACTCCTTGTCTGCGACTTATCAAATGACAGTCGATGAGACTTGCCGAACTGACATCCCGTGCAAACATGACCATCACCATAGGAAGATAGAGTAGGCAGGCCCTTGACAAGACCTTTTAACGCCATAGCCTTTGTTGGAACCTTAGTTTTGATTTGAGTTAGGATCCACCTTTAGTGTCTAAGTTTATATCATAACATATTGTACAACTTAGATTAAATATCATTAAGAAAGAAGGCTGGAAAGACACATAATTAATAGGCTGAAAAGAATATATATATAAATAATATACTAAGAAATATATATATATATATATATATATTTAATAGGCAGAAAATAAGAGAGAAATTAAATTTACATATATTCTCTGCGTTCGACGAACGGCGCCCTGCGGTCGACGAATGGCGTGCATTCTGCGCTCGACGAAATCCAGCTATCTCAGCGCTCGACGAAGATCACCTATCTCAACGCTCGACGATCCCGTCTCAGCGGCTCAGCGCTCGACGATTTTACTCAAGCTCAGCGCTCTACGCATTTATCCAGGCTCAGCTGTCGACGAAATCCTGCGTTCGACGAACTCAAGTCTGCGTTCGACGAACTCAAGTCTGCGTTCGACGAATAGCTCAATATTCAGCAGTCGATGATCCATCCCGTCTCAGCGGTCGATGAATCCTTCCGTTCGACGAACCCAAGTCTGCGTTCGACGAATCTTCAGCAGAAGTTCAGAACAGTAAATTTAATGATTAGGTCGACGAATCAAATGATGAGCTCGACGAACTTGAACCTCAGCTCGACGAATTTCTTCAGAATTATTTTATATCATTAAATATTATATATATGCTGACAGATTTATTTATAAAGCAATATTTTATTTATTCTATTTATATATTGCTATATATATATTGCTGATTTAACCTTACAGCGTGCAAGCATTAAATGATATAGCCGTTGGCAGCAAAGCATTAAATACTGTAGCCGTTGCAGCAAGCCAAAGACGGCAAGATTTGTTTGCTCGAGGAATCAGAATTAAAGAAATATTATTTCTTTCCTCTTCCATCAACAAGGATTCAAATCAGCCCAGGAAAAGAGGACAACTCTTTTACACGACAGCAGGAGACATCTTTATATAGCAGATTATTTATACAGCAGAATATATATAGCTGTTCCTCTAGACAGAATATATATATATATATATTATATCACTATTGCTGTATACATATTATAGACAGAATATGTTATCATATTGCTGTACAGGAATAAGAGAAGAAGAAGAAGAGAAAAGGAAGAACATGAGCAAAAAGAAGAACAAATCAATATATATTATATCTTCTTTTTGCCTAAATCTTTCTTGCAGATCATACATATCCTGAGACACCAAACACAATCAATTGCTCAGGATCTAAACTGCAAGAAGAAGAAAAGAGGATTTGCAATCTAGAGAAGGAGCTCCATCCAAAGTTGTCATCTATTCTAAATCAGACAGGGGGAGCTCTCTTCAACATCATCATCAAAGATTCAACTCAACTACCCTTCAGGATCTTCAAGAGTCTTCTCAGCAAAAGAGAAGAACACTATAACTTTTCTGTTTTCTTTATTTCTCCCATCTTGTAAAGGGTTATAACTCCCTTCAAAAGTTAACTCCCGGTGATAGGCCACCTTAGCAAAAACCTGCATCTTGGTTTATAAGCAGCTGATCAAAAGCTTATAGGTGAATTGGGCACCTGATCAAACCTCCATTGGTGTGTGGACACCTGAACGAAAACACCTTGGTGTGAGGGCACGGATCAAAACTCCTAGTGGATTCCTACCAGTGGGTAGAAGAGTAGATGTACCCAGTTGAGGGGAACTACTATATTTTCTTGTGTCTTCTAGATGTGCTTTGTTTGCTTGTTTTATTTCTTACTTATGTGCTGTGACTTTTATGCACTCTTACTGTTTGTTATTTCTCAATCAGCACTCATCTATATATATATATATATCATTTACTTTGAAAGTAAAAACTTAAACAAGAGTTTTAACATATATATAAGAACTAATCTCCTTTCAATTGGTATCAAAGGTGGTTGATTTTATTACTTCAATTTCTTGCAACTGATACTCAATTGAATACTTTCAATTGGTATCAGAGCTAGGTTGATTTTTCACACAGGCTAACACCTGAAATCACAAAGATCACTTAGTTCTTATTTTGTTTTTAAAAAGGTTTTTCCAAATGGCACTATCTGATTTTTCTATTTCAGATCCACCTTTATGTAATTTGGATAGTTTTCCTTTATGGCAAGTTAGAATTAAGTTATATATGAATGCCATAGATGAAAATATTTATAAATATGTTTTGACAGGAATTCCATCTTCAATCTCTTCATCTGATGATCAAGAAATGCTAAAATGTGCTGATGTCATGGCTATGAAAATATTGGCTACATCCATGTCAAAAGACATTCTTCTCAAAGTGGCTGACTGCACTTCAGCAAGGAGCATCTGGAACTCCCTCTCCAGGATGGTAAATGAATCCATTCCTACTTCTTCCTCTAACATCATTTTTGATGCAGAACCATCTTCAACTCTAAGTGATGAAGAAGAAGAAGAGCAAAAAGTTAGAGCTTTCTGTATGATGGCTATATATGGCTCAAACTACAAATCAGATGCTGAATCTGAAGAAGAAATGGCAACTAAGTTAAAAGAGGTATATTCTATTTCTAATTTTACCTCTGATTTCAGATCTGTTTTCAACTCACCATGTATAGGTCTAATAAATTCTGAAAACAGAATCAGTCAAGAGCTAATAATAAACAAATTGATTTCTGATAAAATAAAAGAAGATTTAAAATCATCAGCAGAACACATTATCTGTTTAAAAAATAAGTTCATTAAAGCTAATAAATTTGAACAACCTGTTAAGAAGAAAATTCTTTATGTTCAGCAAAACCAATTTAAAAATTCAAATTTATATTTCAATGAAATAAAAAGGCCAACTTATCTATCTATAAGGCAATTTTGTTTTAACTGTTTAATAGTTTTACTCAAATTATAATTAAACAACAATTTTAAGATTCTTTGGAATTTTTTATTTATTTTAAAGCAATATCAGATAATTTCACATTCTTCCAGATTTTCTCCTAAAATCATGTTGAGCATTCTACTCAGATTGCATTGATCAGAAATGATCAAAGCACTAAGTGTGAGTCTCTCATGATTAAGGGGATTCTATAGAAAGAAGCTATCAGGCATTGTCTTTCTGATTTCAAAATTCTTAGAATCCAAAACAGCTAGCAATTAATTTCATTAAAATCCTATTCAAAAATAAAATCTAGGAAATCAGAATTGCTTAAATGTTTTTCAAAAGAAGAAAATAAATCTCTGACCCTTAAGCTTTAAAGACTTTTTTGCTTAGGTATCCTAAACCAAATAGGGGGAGATTGTTAGAACCTAGTCTTAATTTGGATTAGGATCCCAACTCAAATAGGGGGAGATTGTTGGAACCTTAGTTTTGATTTGAGTTAGGATCCATCTTTAGTGTCTAAGTTTATATCATAACATATTGTACAACTTAGATAAAATATCATTAAGAAAGAAGGCTGAGAAGACACATAATTAATAGGCTGAAAAGAATATATATATATATATATATAATTTACTAAGAAATATATATATATATATATTTTAATAGGCAGAAAATAAGAGAGAAATTAAATTTACATATATTCTGTGCGTTCGACGAACGACCATCTGCGTTCGACGAATGGCGCCCTGCGGTCGACGAATGGCGTGCATTCTGCGCTCGACGAAATCCAGCTATCTCAGCGCTCGACGAAGATCACCTATCTCAGCGCTCGACGATCCCGTCTCAGCGGCTCAGCTCTTGACGCTTTTAATCAAGCTTAGCGCTCGACGCATTTATCCAGGCTTATCAGTCGACGAAATCATGCGTTCGACGAACTCAAGTCTGCGTTCGACAAACAGCTCAATATTCAGCGGTCGACGATCCAGCCCATCTCAGCGGTCGACGAATCTTTCCATTTGACGAACCCAAGTCTGCGTTCGACGAATCTTTAGCAGAATTTCAGAATAGTAAATTTAATGATCAGGTCGACGAATCAAATGATGAGCTCGACGAACTTGAACCTCAGCTCGACGAATTTATTCAGTATTATTTTATATCATTAAATATTATATATATACCGACAGAGTTATTTATAAAGCAATATTTTATTTATTCTATTTATATATTGCTATATATATATTGCTGATTTAACCTTACAACGTGCAAGAATTAAATGATATAGCCGTTGGCAGCAATTATTAAATATTGTAGCCGTTGTAGCAAGCCAAAGACGGCAAGATTTGTCTGCTCGAGGAATCAGAATTAAAGAAATATTATTTCTTTCCTCTTCCATCTACAAGGATTTAAATCAGCACAGGAAAAGAGGACAACTCTTTTACACGACAGCAGGAGACATCTTTATACAGCAGATTATTTATACAGCAGAATATATATAGCTGTTCCTCTAGACAGAATATATATATACAGATTATATAATTATTGCTCTATACATATTATAGACAGAATATATTATCATATTGCTGTACAGGAATAAGAGAAGAAGAAGAAGAAAAGAAGGAAGAACAGGAGCAAAAAGAAGAACAGATCAATATATATTATATCTTCCTTTTGCCTAACTCTTTCTTGCAGATCATACATATCCTGAGACACCAAACACTATCAATTGCGCAGGATCTAAACTGCAAGAAGAAGAAAAGAGGATTTGCAATCTAGAGAAGGAGCTCCATCCAAAGCCGTCATATATTCTAAATCAGACAGGGGGAGCTCTCTTCAACATCATCATCAAAGATCCAACTCAACTACCCTTCAGGATCTTCAAGTGTCTTCTCAGCAAAAGAGAAGAACACTATAACTTTTCTGTTTTCTTTATTTCTCCCATCTTGTAAAGGGTTATAACTCCCTTCAAAAGTTAACTCCCGGTGACAGGCCACCTTAGCAAAAACCTGCATCTTGATTTATAAGCACTTGATCAAAAGCTTATAGGTGAATTGGGCACCTGATCAAACCTCCATTGGTGTGTGGACACCTGAAAAAAACACCTTGGTGTGAGGGCACCAGATCAAAACTCCTAGTGGATTCCTACCAGTGGGTAGAAGAGTAGATGTACCCAGTTGAGGGGAACTACTATATTTTCTTGTATCTTCTGGATGTGCTTTGTTTGCTTGTTTTATTTCTTGCTTATGTGCTGTGACTTTTATGCACTCTTACTGTTTGTTATTTCTCAATCAACACTCATCTATATATATATCATTTACTTTGAAAGTAAAAACTTAAACAAGAGTTTTAACATATATATAAGAACTAATCTCCTTTCAGACTTCAACTTATCCATCCCTACATGCCCTAACCTCTCGTGCCATATGACAACACTATCATTAGTCCTCATCTTGTCGACATAAGAACTTGTTGATAAAACGAACAAGTCTTTTGCCCTTCTCCCGACATGAACGACATCGGCCTTTACCGACTCAACGTTTTGAAGAAACCTCAATTGTGTTGGGCCGAACAGAACGTGATACCCAGCGTCAACAACGTTGGTCACAGAGAAGAGGTTTTTCCTTATTCCGGGCACATGATAGACACTCTTCAAAGTTAGTGGCCCTCTATCACTGCCCAAGGAAACAACCCCCACCTTCTCGACAGTATGCACAGTATTATCAGCAGTTATGATGGCATCATTACCTGAGTAAGGCTGCGCTGAAGAAAGCTTCGACTTGTCCCCGGTGAGGTGATGACCACACCCCGAGTCCACGATCCAGTCCTCCTGATAGTTGATAGGAGTCGCAACTCCAACAGAAGCCGAGAAGGCTCCTCCCCATCCTCCATCTTTTGACCTGGTCTCAATATCCTCCTTCCCTGCAGCAGCATGCCCTGGCTGAAGATTCACCCGGCAATCCTTCCTGATGTTACCAAGCTTCCCACACGTGAAGCTGCACTAGGAAAGTTCAATCAGCTAACCGGCCGGTCAAAAAAATGAGACCGCAAGAAATAGACGCGAGCTCAGCTTACCCTTGGTGCGATGATTTTGCTGCTACAGTGACTCCTATTTATAGGCGTGCGACCTGATCCAGTCACCACCCTATGAGATGGAGTCACCGCCCTGACCACGCGACCAAGACCGGTCAACCCGCATGGTTAGCAGAAGATCGCTCTGCGCCTTGTGAGCTCGCCGACTTCAACCCAGACCAGGAGATCGCCACTCCTTCAGAAAGTCGCGCGATCATGACAACCTGCCCGGTCATGATGCTCACCACCTGTGTTCGCCACACGAGACCTCCTCTAGAGACCGCGAACACAGCCAAGTCGACCAAGGCAAGAACCCGCCAAGTTGACCAACAACAGAGACGACATATACCAGTAGATCGCCAAGGACCAGCTTATGCAAACTTAAAAAGGGGAGACCGCGCGACTATGAAGATCTTAGTCCGCGCGCACCACCAAGAACCCGGACAGTCACCAGACCGGATAGCCCGTTACCAAAACAGCAACCCTGTGCGGTCACCACGAACCAGACCGCATAGTACAGAAAACAGCTCTCCACGCGGTCTCACGAACCAGACTGCGCGGCCTCACCTCGGCACCTTGGACAGAGAGAACGACGGTCAAGCCGAATAGACCTGCGGCTAGACCAGAGAGATCAGACCCCAAATGGAGACCGCGAGACCGCCAACTTCCACTTCAACATTTTCAACAGGTCCGTTCATCAAGAACACGCTACGCACCTAATCCACTCGAAAGGACACAGGCTTCATGAATGCAACCATTGTAGGAGGTCCAAGTACACTCCACTATGGATATGTTGAGAAGGTTTGCATTCTACCACCACAATAACAAGGTTTTTGCTAAGTGCTTCAAAAGCTCACTTTGTCCCATCTCTCGCAACGCAACAACACATTTCTCGGAATCTTCTCCAACATGAAAAACAAGCATCATCAATCCGGACCAATAGTCGCAGATGGGCTTCACACAACATGCCTAAATCCGCAAATCAATCAGATTTCTATATGCAATATATGTCGGGTGTTGAAATCGACAACCAGTCTCTTGCGTTCGGACCAACAGGGGGGTGTAGCCTACGCCTACTTATCCCTCACTTATATTCTTGACCGAGGATAAAGAACTAGGAATGCACCCAAGGCTATAGCGAGGAGGTCCCGCCATAAACCCGGAAGATCTCAAAGAGCTTTCCATCCCAAACTAATGCTCAGCCGGGCACCTTGGAGGGCACTAGCAGCCAACCAAAACTTGCCTAGTAGGAGAGAGCTCAAGAGATCCGTCTCCTCCAAGGTGCCCTTAAGGGTCTATTTATAGATTCTTCGGGCTGGTATGCAAATAGCACGAATCCGCCTTTTGGTTTTACTAACCGCACCCCAAATTGGTCTGCCAACAGCCTAACTCCACTATTCTGAAGGATTATTGACATCCCACGAAGGATAACTAGGTAATTTCCCCCTAAAGCCCTCTGGGCGAGTGGTCCGTGAAGGCACCACTCGCCAGGCTCCTTGCCCGCCGTATTCCATCGGGCGAGTGGTCCGTGAGGGCACCACTCATCAGGTACTCGGCTCGCTCGGCGGGTGAGGTCTTGCCTGCCCTCACTTGCCCGTTCGCTTTGATACCATGCGAGTGCCTCGCGAGTGGGGCCTCACTTGCCCAACAATTCTCTGACCCATATCCTGCCGCTTGGCTCTTGGGGCCCTGGGGGCCCACTCGTCGCCTCTTGATATCCCAAGTGGATAAGGCTCCGACCTTTATTCGCCTGCCTACCTGCACACCCGGATCCCCTCATGGGAGAATGCTATTCTGACTTGTTGGGCAAATACTCCTCAGGGCCCATGTGGATGTGGATGCGCTCGACTCTTGAGCTTTTGACCTTCCTGGGTTTGTGGGACCCACTCAGCAAATACAGGATTGTACACAATCCCCGCTCTTTGCGAGCGAGTTTTATGCTCAGAAAGATGAGTCCAACCCAGTATTCGGTGAGTGCTTGTTGACCAGGACAGAATCTTTCCGTGGGCACCACCACAGTGCTATATATATACCCCTAATCTGAACTTTTCCTTCAGAATGCTTCCTTTCCTCCGGCAGAAATTTCTCCTCCGCCCTGAGCTTCCGCCATCCTGAAATGACTTCTGCGAGACCACCCCCAAGGCCGATCCCGCGAGAGATGCAGGATTGCTTGGCCACGGCCCAGGGGAAGAATGCCCCATGGCTTTCTTCTTCGAAAAGGGACCCCAACTCTCCCTACCATTCAAGGAGAGCCAAGATGGTTCGGCGGGACCTGGGGGAGGGAGAGTCCGCGTCGGGATCTCCCCATCCGGCGAACGATCCCCCCGATATCTAGATGCAGGAACCCAAAATTTTTCTCTACTTATTGTTAACCCTTAAGACACGACCTTCCTGAGGGTCCTAACCACTCGCAGGTGGAGTCAGTACCTGAGGATGGCCGCGGGATCGCCTTGACGAACTCTGCGGCACTCCCACCTGCGGATGCGAGACTTTCGTTGGTTTAGGATCTCGTTCCTCCGGTCACTCTAGGCGAGACACTGCATCAACTTGGTAAGCGGCGGGTAGCGTAGTAGCTGTCCATACCGCATAGTTCTAATCGTTACTTCCGCCAGCCTGTTCGATGGACAAACTTCCTCGTCTCGCCCCCCAAGCATAGGGAGCATGTACTGGGTTAGTGATCTTTCTAGTTTCGGCATGGTCTCCTGAACCGCCCAGTCCGATAATTCCTATTCCTACAGGTCACCGAGAAGCTTCCCCGATGGGATCGTAGTAGAATCGTACTATGAGGAGGGAGAAGGGATGGTCTCGCCGCCCCCTCTCCTGGGGATCTCTCATACTTTCTTGGCGATCCATTCGATATCCAGACACTAAAGGAGCGAATGAAGGAGGTCCTTGGGAAACTCATCTATATGCGAGATCTTGCGGGTCAGATGGATGGGCAGCGGATGGATACTGCGCGCGAGCTGAAAACTCTTCGACGAGACTATTCGCGCCTTCTCGTCGAGGTAGAGCGCTTGGGAGCCGAGAGTGGGGAGCTTTCTCCCGGGAGGCATGCCGCGCGGGCCAGGGACCAACTGCACTTGTCCAACCAAGAGATCACTGCCATGAATGCATATTGTTACCCGCGAATGCCCCCGATGGCAGGGATGCGAGGTCGGGGTCGATGGCACTGGATAGAACACTAACCTACCGACACTCGCCCTCTTATCACCCCTACTGCTGCTTTGTGAGACATCGCTAAACTCTTTGGTTTTGTAATAATCTCTTAACTGTATTCTGCGAATGGTTTTTATCCCTCGGTACTTTGTTTTTAATCTCTCTAGACTGTGCTCTGCGAATGACTTTTATCTCTCACTACTTTGTTTTTAATATCTCATGACTGTGCTCTGCGAATGAATTTTATCTCTCACTGTTTGTTTTGACTAATGAAATTTCCTCATCCCGTTCGCACTCTGCCGAACAACCATTCTCCAGGGACTCGCCATTACAGGGCGAATTGGACTGGCTCAAGTTCCGAGGCGCCAGAGAGGCGTGGCTACTATCCGCACACCTGCTGCATAGGAAATCCCTCGATTTCCCACTTTCCTATAAATAGGCGGCCCTACCAACCACATTAAGTACTCTTCAATCCAAATGTCTCTCTTTCTCTTTGCGCTAGCACTCGCGCTTCTTTCCCCTGCGCGTTCTTAACTCCTTTCAGCATCCGCGAGATGGGAGGTGAACCGGATGGTAGGGCAAAATGTGCCCACGCATTCGCCAACCAGGCCTTCGACTCCCGCGACCTTACCGAGGAGGCATACAGGACCACTGTCGTGGACTACATTCCGCCAGGGTTTTTCACGAGCCGCCCCAGACCGGGAGACCGTAGAAACACTTTCTCCCCAAACAGCCTTGCGATCCCACTGGAACACTTCGAGGTGGGGTTCCGCCTCCCCATCTGGTCGGAGCTTCGTCAGTCGTTACGTTACTTCAGGGTTATTGTTGGGAAAACCTAAAAGTGGAGGTTAGATCTTAAGTTACTCTAGAGGGGGGGTGAATAGAGTATTAAAACTTTTCCTTAGTTTTTATAGCGGAATTAAAATAGTATTATATATAAGTGTAAGCAGTGTGAGAATTATATTAACAGAAAAATTAAGTAAATGAAATCACACAACAAACAGCACAAGCACAGAAAATAACCAAACACAGAAGACACAAGGAGCTATAGTAGTTCCCTAATAAATCTGGGTACGTCTACTCTTCTACCACCCTTGGTAGGAATCCACTAGGATTTTTGATCAGGTGCCCTCACACCAAGGGATTTTTGTTCAGGTGTCCACACACCACAGAGCTTTTGTTCAGGTGCTCAAAACCAACTAGATTTTTTGATCAGGTGTCTTGCCACCAAGGAGGTACACTTTTGAAGGGAGTATTAACCCTGTACAAGAGAGGTAAGAAAGAGTTTATAGTGTTCTTCTCTGTCAAGATGCTGAGAGAAGACTCTAGTGGATGTTGTTGTAAAGCTCCCCCTGTCTGATTGAAGTATTTGACAGAAGATGGAGAAGCTTTCTCTTGAAAACTAAGATCTCCTGTAGCAGATTGATCTGGAAGAACAGTTTCTTCAGAATGCTTGTTGCTCTTTTAGAAGATCTGAATTTGCAGCAGATTCTGAGAGAATGCTCTTGAGGAAGATGTTCTCAGAAGAAATTTTGTGCTGCTTGTAGAAGAAGAAGAAGAAATAATTGCTGAGAGATGTGTGTTGTGTCTCTTTCTTCTTTTTCTGCTGTATATATTCTTTGTATTCTGTAGTAGAATAATGTTTGAATTCTGTCGACTGATTCATATATGTCCAAAAACAAAAACTGTCTTTAATGTATTCTATATTTGTGAATAGAATAATCGGTCTATAAGACATTCTTGGAATAACAACAAAACTCAAACGACTCTGGCAGGTCCTTTAATTCCTTGGCCGTGAAAAGATTCCTTTTCATTAAATGTCAACGACTATTGCTGTCTTGGAAAAAGGAAAGAAGGGAATATATTAACTGAGTTTAATATCCTTCCTTATCTGTCAGAATACGTCCAAAGATATTAAATAGATCCGTTATAGTCGTCGTTTTGCTGTTAGGATAAATAGAATGTAGCTGATAACAAATCTGGGCTTCAATAAATGATCTGTCGAACGCTGGCTATAATCTGTCGAGCGCCGTCCAGAAGATGTTGAACGCTGGCTGGAAACTGTCGAGCGCTGTCCAGAAGATGTTGAACGCTGGCTGGAAACTGTCGAGCGCTGGCAACAAAAACTGTCGAACGCTGGGAGCCAACTGTCGAGCACTGCTAGCCATTTGTTGACCGCTGGGAACCTTAGATTTTATCTTAAGTTCTAGCTAATTTATCAGTCTAAAGACTTGACCCTTAAACTATACAATGGGGTTAACTGATCCTAATCAGTACATAGTGATCCTAGCCCAAAACAGTAATATGGTTGTGATAAGTAGTATTTTTATAACTTTTTAATAGAAAATTTTGTAAATATTTAGTATGAATTTTCCTTTTTATGCAATCTTAAGTTACTCTAGAGGGGGGGGGGGGGGGGGGGTGAATAGAGTATTAAAACTTTTCCTTAGTTTTTATAGCGGAATTAAAATAGTATTATATATAAGTGTAAGCAGTGTGAGAATTATATTAACAGAAAAATTAAGTAAATGAAATCACACAACAAACAGCACAAGCACAGAAGATAACCAAACACAGAAGACACAAGGAGCTATAGTAGTTCCCCAATAAATCTGGGTACGTCTACTCTTCTACCACCCTTGGTAGGAATCCACTAGTATTTTTGATCAGGTGCCCTCACACCAAGGGATTTTTGTTCAGGTGTCCACACACCACAGAGCTTTTGTTCAGGTGCTCAAAACCAACTAGATTTTTTGATCAGGTGTCTTGCCACCAAGGAGGTACACTTTTGAAGGGAGTATTAACCCTGTACAAGAGAGGTAAGAAAGAGTTTACAGTGTTCTTCTCTGTCAAGATGCTGAGAGAAGACTCTAGTGGATGTTGTTGTAAAGCTCCCCCTGTCTGATTGAAGTATTTGACAGAAGATGGAGAAGCTTTCTCTTGAAAACTAAGATCTCCTGTAGCAGATTGATCTGGAAGAACAGTTTCTTCAGATTGCTTGCTGCTCTTTTAGAAGATCTGAATTTGCAGCAAATTCTGAAAGAATGCTCTTGAGGAAGATGTTCTCAGAAGAAATTTTGTGCTGCTTGTAGAAGAAGAAGAAGAAGAAATACTTGCTGAGAGATGTGTGTTGTGTCTCTTTCTTCTTTTTCTGCTGTATATATTCTTTGTATTCTGTAGTAGAATAATGTTTGAATTCTGTCGATTGATTCATATATGTCCAAAAACAAAAACTGTCTTTAATGTATTCTATATTTGTGAATAGAATAATCGGTCTTTAAGACATTCTTGGAATAACAACAAAACTCAAACGACTCTGGCAGGTCCTTTAATTCCTTGGCCGTGAAAAGATTCCTTTTCATTAAATGTCAACGGCTATTGCTGTCTTGGAAAAAGGAAAGAAGGGAATATATTAACTGAGTTTAATATCCTTCCTTATCTGTCAGAATACGTCCAAAGATATTAAATAGATCCATTATAGTCGTCGTTTTGCTGTTAGGATAAATAGAATGTAGCTGATAACAAATCTGGGCTTCAATAAATGATCTGTCGAACGCTGGCTATAATCTGTCGAGCGCCGTCCAGAAGATGTTGAACGCTGGCTGGAAACTGTCGAGCGCTGTCCAGAAGATGTTGAACGCTGGCTGGAAACTGTCGAGCGCTAGCAACAAAAACTGTCGAACGCTGGGAGCCATCTGTCGAGCACTGCTAGCCATTTGTTGACCGCTGGGAACCTTAGATTTTATCTTAAGTTCTAGCTAATTTATCAGCCTAAAGACTTGACCCTTAAACTATACAATGGGGTCAACTGATCCTAATCAGTACATAGTGATCCTAGCCCAAAACAGTAATAGGGTTGCTCCAACAATCTCCCCCTATTTGGGTTAGGATACTATTTGACAAATAAATCAAATAATAAATAACACAAAGATAAACAACAGAGCAGAAATATATCTGACAGAATTGAAATGCTTCAGCAGATAATATTGAAATAAAATGCTCTGAGTTTAGAAACATTTATACTGAATTCAAGTAGTTCAAAGACAGAAGGAATTAGAAACTGTACTTTTTCACTGTGAGGAAGGCTTGAAAATGATTTCCCTGTTGGGATCTTCAGTTTGCTTCTTGCTCATGTAGCAATTTTCTGGACTTATGATTGTTTGAGATGTAGTAGGAAGAACTACTGCTGCTGGATACTTCTTTAAAAATCTTTCAGCATTAAAATTTTTTTCTGGAATTGTACTTTTCAAGCTCTTGCTTTCTAAATTCAGACAATGTAGAAAATTGAGAATGGTCCTCACCTTCAGCCTTAGCTTTATTGATCTTAGCAATAGCTACTGATTCTCTGAATCTAGCCATATGAGCTATTTCATCTGTTTCTTGAATTTTTGGAGAAGGAGACCTTTCAACAGAATCATTTGCCTGCTCTGAGGTTTTATTATCTTGAAGATTCATTCTGCTGTGAAATAAGCCATTTGAAAAAGTATATCTGTAATCTGAAATTGGTCTGGAAGAACTTGAGGGAGGAGCTCTGGCTGGTGTAGAACTTTGAGAGCCACTGGAGCTTTTATGAGTTCCTTCATATCTCCTAGACTGCTGGGGGGGGGGAGATCTAGAGAAGGAGGAAGACATCCCTGCTGATCCTGCTGCTGGAGGAGGAGGAGGGTGATTGAACTTAATTGGATTATCAGGAATATAACCAGTTTTCTTGAACTTCTTTCTTCTTTTCTGCTCATTTCTGGAGAGTGTCATCCAATGATGTGAGACTTTGTCAAGAGAGATATTGTGGAGAATATAATATGGGATATCATTATCTGGATTAGGAGGCTTGGGGATAGCTTTAGACTTAGCCTTTGATTTCTTTCTTTTCCTTGACAGTGTATCATCAGAATCACTATCATTATCTTCTTCATCAGAATCAGAAGAAGAGATTGGTGTATCATATAAATCTGCTATCAATTTAAGAGCTTTGATCCTTTGCTCTTCAGCTTCATAAGCTTCATCTTCTGCTTTCCAGATCTCATCAAAGTCTGGAATTGGAGTTTCATCAAAGATAAAAGTTGGAAAGTCAGAATTTGTGATTGCTTATTCTGACATTACAACTAGTTTTTCTTCTTGACTGAGAGCTTGATCTTGAATGAAAACAGTATCTGTAATCTTAACTTTAAAACTTCTAATTATCTTATTTAACAGAGCTTCATTAACTGGAGCAGTGTATGGGACAATTGCTCTAGAATAATTATGCTGTTGAGGTAAAACTGGTAGAACTGTACTAAACTGAGAAAGCAAATAAATAATATCTATAGAGGGATTAATAGAAACATTATTTATTTCTTCTAGACCTGGTAGAACTGATTCTTCTAAAATTGGAAGAACTGAATTTCCAAGTGCTTGAGCATCTGGAGCATCTGGAGCTTCTTCATCAGACATCTCCCCCTGCCTAGCTTCAGGGAAACCTGAATCTAGGCCCCTAGAAGAAGGGACAGATTGAAAGGAGGGGAAGGAAGAAATCTTTTCAGATAAAGCAGAAATAGATTGAACAATTGGAGCAAGTTTTGCATCCAATAACTGGTCTATTTTGGGAAGGATGAGACCAAGTATCTAATCAGCTACAGAGAAGAGATTTAAATAAGTGAATTCGTGAGAATGAGAGGAGGATGGCTCAGAAGAGGGAGGAATAGAGATTGGTACAAAGATGTTTGTGACATCTGCACCTTGTTGAGAGGGTTCTTGATGAGTAGAAGAAGAATGATGGATAGGGCATTGGGAATCATTATGAGTAGGAGATGGATGTGGAGAAGAGTGATGAGGGAGGAGATCAAAAGAAGGAGGGGGAATGTCATCAATATGTGTAGAAGAATTGTAAGGTGGAGATTGTGCAGGGGAAAAACTTTGAGTAGAAGGAGGTGGGAGAGGATGGGAGGAGACCAAAGGAGGAACTTCTGGAAGGGTTAGGGAAGAGACTGAATCAGTCCTTGTGTCTTCAGAAGCTTGCTTGACTGACTTTGGATTCTTCTTTGGAAATACCCTTTCCCACTTAGCAAAGAGAGCTGAGGTCAGCTTCTTGCTAGCATTGATTGTTACCTTTGGGGAGACCAGAAGGTCTGGATGCCTTTCCTGCAGAACAATTCCTAAAATTCTTCCAAAGCTAACATTCTCCTTGGAAATCTTTTTCTTAATCAAATTAAACAGAAGTGATCCCCAGTTCACTTTCTTTTTCTCCATCAAGGCCACCATCAACAGAAATTGGTGCCTTTTAACATAGTCATGTCCTGTTGTTTTTCCTAACAACACTTTGCCAACTATATCTGATAAGAATTTATATTCCAAAGACAGATTTTTCTTAAGCAGATGATTAGGGTTTCCAGAGGAGTGACCCATTTTGACTAAAGCTGCTTCAAATTCATCAGAACTAATTTCTATATCTTCATTACCATTCACAAGCCCAACAACTTCAGTTAGAAGGGTAGGGGTAAGAGAAACCTGGTGTCCTGAGATTGTGCCCGTCAGACATTCATCTTCCTGCTTAACTGTGAAACACCATTCTTTGACTTCAGTTGTGTGAAGCTTTATCCTCAAGCTCATTAACTTCCTCAATTGTTGCTTTTCAAAGAGTTGAAGGATGTCCTTGAAGATTTGATCAGATGTTGCGGAGGATTCCATATCTATGTCGAACCCAGCATCGAACTTCATGGAATAGAGCGAGGCTTAAGAAATCGCCATTGAGTCCTGCAAAAGAAGAGAAAGATCAAGTGCAAAAGGGGAACTGGAGGGAAACGATTTCTGTAGGCGCGCTCTTAAGAAATACAAGTAGTAAATATATATGAGAGAAAGAGGCGCATTTGTGGAGCGGCGTTCAGCAACTAACCCTGATAAAGACAGAAGCCGAAAAGACTTTAGGTTTTTGTCAGACAGCGTTCGACAAAAAAATATCCTTTTCGTCGACCGCTGTTCGACAGGTAACATTTCTTTATCGATTCTGAAAATATAAGGTTTTGTCGACCACCGTTCGACAAATGATATAAATTCGTCGTTCTCCGTTCGACAAATTTTTGAGGTAAATAGAGAACTTAATTTACTAGCAGATTGAGTCTCCATCTATCATTCCAAGTTGATTTATAAAGAAGATATGCTTCTTTTCATCCAATGGCTTGGTGAAAATGTCAGCTCTTTGTAAATCAGTAGGAATAAATTGTAGGCAAATTTTATTTTTATCCACATTATCCCTAAGGAAGTGGTGCCTAATTTCTATGTGTTTAGTCCTACTATGGAGAACTGGATTTTGTGCTATAGATATTGCACTAGTATTGTCACAAAATATAGTTGAATTATTTAAGTTGACTCCATAGTCTAGAAGTTGATTTTGTATCCACAATATCTGTGAGCAGCAACTGCCAGCAGCTATATATTCAGCTTCAGCTGTTGATGTTGACACAGATGTTTGTTTCTTACAAAACCAAGACACAAGCCTATCACCAAGGAACTGGCAAGTCCCTGATGTGCTTTTCCTGTCTACTCTGCATCCAGCATAATCTGAATCTGAGAATCCAGTTAATTCAAATTCAGATGCTGTTGGATACTAAAGTCCTAGATTAGGGCAACCCTTTATATATCTCAAAATCCTTTTTAGCAAAATTAAGTGAGATTCCTTGGGGTTAACTTGAAACCTAGCACAAATACAAGTAGCAAACATTATGTCAGGCCTACTTGCTGTTAAATAGAGTAATGAGCCAACAATTGCTCTATATACTTTTGAATCAACAGGTTTCCCTGATTCATCATTATCAACAACAACATTTGAGGGCATGGGTGTTTTCATGGTGGAAGAATCTGACATACCAAATCTTTTCACTAATTCCTTAGCATACTTAGATTGGGATATGAAGATTCCATTTGAAGTTTGCTTCACTTGGAGACCAAGGAAGTATGATAACTCACCCATACTACTCATTTCAAATTTAGATTGCATTAGATTTGAAAATTTTTTGCACAAATTTGAATCAGTAGATCCAAAAATAATATCATCTACATATATTTGAACTAGCAGAGTTTTATTTTTATGTATCCTGAAAATAAGGTTTTATCTATTAAACCCCTACAGAAATTGTTTTCCAAAAGAAAACTAGCTAAAGTTTCATACCATGCTCTGGGAGCTTGTTTGAGACCATAGAGAGCTTTCTTAAGCTTAAATACAAAAGAGGGTTGAGTTGGAGAGAGGAAACCTGGGGGTTGTTCCACATATACTTCTTCTTTGATTTCCCCATTCAAGAAAGCACTCTTCACATCCATTTGATATACCTTGAACTTTTTGTATGCAGCAAATGCAAGAAATATTCTGATTGCTTGAAGTTTTGCAACAGGAGCAAAGGTTTGATCATAATCAATCCCTTCTTCCTGTGAATATCCTTGGGCTACCAGTCTTGCTTTATTTCTTACAATGTTGCCTTGTTCATCTAGTTTGTTCCTGAAGACCCATTTGGTGCCAATCACTGGATGGTCTTTTGGTTTAGGAACCAAATCCCATACTTTGTTTGTCTCAAACTGATTGAGTTCCTCTTGCATAGCAATGATCCAATTGGGATCTTGTTCTGCATCTTTTATAGTTTGAGGTTCAATCTGGGAGAGAAAGCATGTGTGCATCAAGTTCTGATGTACTTGATTCCTTGTTTGCACACCTGCTGAAATATCACCAATTACTTGTGATATTGGATGATCTCTAACTGTGATGTGGTCAACAGTTGGAGTTTGTTCAGTAATAATTTCCATTTGGGGTATTTGTTCAGCTGCTATATTCTGTGGAGGATTATCTGTTGTTATCTGTTCTGAACTTTCAGCAAAATCTGGGAGATTTTCTTCTTCACTCTCCTCAGCATTCTGCTGTTCAGGATTCAGAATTCCTTCTTTATGTAGAGCTAATTGATCTAGCTGCTCACATAATATAGGTACCTGTAGATTTTCTATGGTAGAAGAAATCTTCTCCTTGTAAAACATGTTAGTCTCATCAAAAGTAACATGCATAGATTCTTCTATCTTGAGGGTAGATTTATTATAAATCCTATATGCTTTGCTGGTTATTGAATATCCTAAGAAAATTCCTTCATCTGATTTTGGGTCAAATTTTCTAAGGTATTTCTTATCATTATTGTGAATGAAACATCTACACCCAAATGATCTAAAATAGCTAACCTTAGGTTTCTTCCCTTTAAGTAATTCATAAGGAGTCTTTCCCTTAAGCTTGTGTATCAAACTTCTATTCAGAACATAATTTGTTGTGCTGACAGCCTCTGCCCAAAAGGATAGGGGCAAATTAGCATCTGCAAGCAATGTTCTTGCTGATTCAATTAGAGTTCTATTTTTCCTTTCAACTACCCCATTTTGTTGAGGAGTTCTAGGAGCTGAGAAACAATGCCTGATACCTTCCATCTCACAGAATTCTTGCATAAGAAGAGACTCAAACTCACTGCCATGATCACTTCTGATCAATGCAACTTCAGTAGAGTACTCAATCTTTATGCTCTTAAGAAAGTCTGTAAGAACTTTAAAATTATCTGACTTTTCTCTCAAAAAGAACACCCAAGTGAATCTAGAGAAGTCATCCACAATAACTAGAGAGTAAGACTTCCCCCCCTAAACTCTTTGTTGCTATAGGTCCAAAAAGGTCCATATGTAGCAAATATAAGATTCTAGGTGAATCACTTTTAGATAATGATTTAAAGCTGTTTTTAGTTTGCTTGCCTAGTTGACATGCCCTACATAAACCTTCTTTCTTATATGATCCCAAGGGTAAACCTCTAACAAGTTTGTCCTTAGATAGTTTAGCAACGGTCCTAAGGTTTACATGTCCTAGTCTCTTATGCCAAAGATCACTAGATTTACTTGTATCACTAAATAAACAGACTTCTGTAGTGGATGAATTGAAATTTACTAAGTATATATTACCTTGTCTAATACCTGATAAAATAGTAATACCATCAGTAGATTTAATAAGGCATTTCAATTTATTAAAGGTTACCTGATACCCTTCATCACATAATTGACTTATGCTGATAAGGTTATGCTTCAGTCCCTTTACATAGGCTACCTCTTTGAAGGTGACTTCTCCAACTTTGAATTTTCCATAGCCTTTGGTCTGTCCACAGTTGGAGTCTCCAAATATAACTT
This sequence comes from Dactylorhiza incarnata, assembly GCA_033032865.1. NCBI lineage: Eukaryota > Viridiplantae > Streptophyta > Magnoliopsida > Asparagales > Orchidaceae > Dactylorhiza > Dactylorhiza incarnata. The sequence goes on from JAWHQI010000004.1 coordinate 23,967,569, forward strand.
TTGGTCCAAGCTTTGCCTTGAAGCTGTTCAGGTTTGACTTGTTCCCTGTCATATATTTTGAACAGCCACTGTCCAAATACCATTTTTCACTTGTTCTTGGACAGCTGTGTACCTGCAAAAACAAAGACAAAACAAATCTATTTGTTCCTGACCCAGATTACCTTGGGTCTTTTTGTATCTCCACAGAAATCTGAAATAAACGACATTTCAGGCCGATCCTTATTGCCTTTGGGATGATATCCCCTTGGAGGTATTGTCCACTCAGTAAAAGGATTTTTAGTGTGTTTAGAATTAGAATTCCTGAAATTCTGTGTATAGTGTTTGTTCGACAGATTTGAGTAAATTTGTCGATTGCCGTTCGACGAATGTGCTTGATTTCGTCGAACAGTGTCTATGTAATTACTATACTGAACATCTGTTTTCAGTTTTCGTCGATCGCCGTTCGACAGATTGAAATCTTTTTGTCGAGCTTCGTTCGACGAATTCTTCTGAATTCTTTTATTCTCTACAAACTTGCTTGAAACATCTTTATTCACTTCTACAGCCTCTTTGCTCTTAGTAGAATTGAATATCACTGGAGTAGAGAGGATGTTTTTCTTAAGAAGGTATGGATCACTTGATGATGCACCCAAACCCAGCTTGCTATTAAATCTAGCATTCACTGTATTTGTGATGTCCATCAGCTTAACACTACTGCCATTGAGGAATTCTTCATATTCCTTAGCTTTAGACAACTTGTTCTTAATGAGAATAATGTGTTCTCTAGAGGCAGTTAAATCTTTCTTAAGATTAACATTTTCTGCAACCAGTTGATTCATTTCAGCCAACTGATTTCTGAGAGAGATTATCTCTTTCTCAGATTTGATTAAATCTAAGCAAAGACCTTTGAATTTATCGTTGAATTCACTAGAATTGAAATCAAAACTAGATATTACCTGGTCTGCATTATCTTCTGCTTCTGATTCTGATTCTTCTTTATCAGAATTGTTTGCTGAGGCATTGATTGCCATCATGCAGAAGTTCTTATCTTCTTCATAGCATTCATCATCACTGGATGAAGAAGCATTTCCTGACTCACTGTCTGAGTCATAAATGGCCATTAGACATTGGTCATTTTCCTTTGAATTTTCTTCATCATCATCAGATGAGCTGGATGATGATTCAGATTCAGTGTCACTCCAGGATTCTGCTATAAATCCTCTTCCCTTCTTTTTGTGCTTGTGGGAGGAAGACATGCTGGAGCTTCTCTTTTCTTCTTTATCATTTTTCTTATCTTTCTTTTGCTTCTCTGGACATTCTGTCAAGTAGTGTCCAGATTTCCTGCAACCAAAATAAATAACTTCTTTAGGAGTTGATTTGTCATACCTTTGCTTATCTCTTGATCTGGATTCTTTCCTTCTGAAATCATTCTTAGCCATTTTGTAGAATCTTCTGGCTATGAGGCTCATGAATTCATCATCTTTTGGAGCCTTTTCTTGTTCTGCATCAGCTGCCTTGAAAGCTATGCTCTTCTCTTTCTTTGGTGCTGGAGATGAAGTGGATGCTTCAGCTTCCCTGGACTTGATGAGCTGCTCATAAGATTTGAGCTTGCCCAACAAAGTTTTAGTGGTGATCTCATTGAGACTTCTGGCTTCCTTGATTGGCCAGATCCTTGAATCCCAAGTGCTAGGGAAGCACATTAGGATCTTGTCATTAATCTCTGTTAATGAGATTTCCTTGTCCAGAGTCCTGAGTTCACTTATAATTACACTTAACCTACTGTACATGTCTGCAACTGATTCTTCATCACCTTTCTTGAAGTTCTCATACAGAGTGATCAGGTGTGATCTTCTGTCTTTCCTTTCATCAGCAGAACCTGCAACAATTGCAGTTAGGGTATTCCATATATCTCTTGCTGAAGTGCACTCAGCAATTTTTTGGAATATATCATCTGACATGGTTTGTGCCAATATATTCATTGCTTTGGCATCTGCATTCTTGTATTTCTTCAATGGATCTATGTGTCCTGGAGGAGGTACAACATTGGTTGATGATTGTTCTTGTGCTGGTGGAGGTCCTGTCAAAATAGAATTATATATATCCTCATCAATAGAATTCATGTAAAGCCTAATCCTTGCTTTCCACAGTGCAAACTTACTAAGATTGCACATAGGAGGTCTTGTGCTTGAGTATTCCTTGTTTTGTGCCATGAGTTTTAAACAGAAAATAGATAAAGAGAAACTCTAAATTAAATTAAGGTCTAATTGATCTTTGTGATCCAGATGTTAGTCTGTAAGTGAGATCAACCTACCTCTGATACCAATTGAAAGTGGAGGTTAGATCTTAAGTTACTCTAGAGGGGGGGGGGGGGGGGGTGAATAGAGTATTAAAACTTTTCCTTAGTTTTTATAGCGGAATTAAAATAGTATTATATATAAGTGTAAGCAGTGTGAGAATTATATTAACAGAAAAATCAAGTAAATGAAATCACACAACAAACAGCACAAGCACAGAAAATAACCAAACACAGAAGACACAAGGAGCTATAGTAGTTCCCCAATAAATTTGGGTACGTCTACTCTTCTACCACCCTTGGTAGGAATCCACTAGTATTTTTGATCAGGTGCCCTCACACCAAGGGATTTTTGTTCAGGTGTCCACACACCACAGAGCTTTTGTTCAGGTGCTCAAAACCAACTAGATTTTTTGATCAGGTGTCTTGCCACCAAGGAGGTACACTTTTGAAGGGAGTATTAACCCTGTACAAGAGAGGTAAGAAAGAGTTTATAGTGTTCTTCTCTGTCAAGATGCTGAGAGAAGACTCTAGTGGATGTTGTTGTAAAGCTCCCCCTGTCTGATTGAAGTATTTGACAGAAGATGGAGAAGCTTTCTCTTGAAAACTAAGATCTCCTGTAGCAGATTGATCTGGAAGAACAGTTTCTTCAGATTGCTTGCTGCTCTTTTGGAAGATCTGAATTTGCAGCAAATTCTGAGAGAATGCTCTTGAGGAAGATGTTCTCAGAAGAAATTTTGTGCTGCTTGTAGAAGAAGAAGAAGAAATACTTGCTGAGAGATGTGTGTTGTGTCTCTTTCTTCTTTTTCTGCTGTATATATTCTTTGTATTCTGTAGTAGAATAATGTTTGAATTCTGTCGACTGATTCATATATGTCCAAAAACAAAAACTGTCTTTAATGTATTCTATATTTGTGAATAGAATAATCGGTCTTTAAGACATTCTTGGAATAACAACAAAACTCAAACGACTCTGGCAGGTCCTTTAATTCCTTGGCCGTGAAAAGATTCCTTTTCATTAAATGTCAACGGCTATTGCTGTCTTAGAAAAAGAAAAGAAGGGAATATATTAACTGAGTTTAATATCCTTCCTTATCTGTCAGAATACGTCCAAAGATATTAAATAGATCCGTTATAGTCGTTGTTTTGCTGTTAGGATAAATAGAATGTAGCTGATAACAAATCTGGGCTTCAATAAATGATCTGTCGAACGCTGGCTATAATTTGTCGAGCGCCGTCCAGAAGATGTTGAACGCTGGCTGGAAACTGTTGAGCGCTGTCCAGAAGATGTTGAACGCTGGCTGGAAACTGTCGAGCGCTGGCAACATAAACTGTCGAACGCTGGGAGCCATCTGTCGAGCACTGCTAGCCATTTGTTGACCACTGGGAACCTTAGATTTTATCTTAAGTTCTAGCTAATTTATCAGCCTAAAGACTTGACCCTTAAACTATACAATGGGGTCAATTGATCCTAATCAGTACATAGTGATCCTAGCCCAAAACAGTAATAGGGTTGCTCCAACAAAACCCTGTGATTTAACTTAACAAATTATATAAAAGTGATTTTAACTACTAGGATTGAATTACCCATTGTATAGTGAGGTTAATCTGGTCATTCGATGTCTTAGGATGTCACACTCATCCTAGGGTGTCAAGACCATATCAAGAGAAACACAAATTTGGTGAAGTTAATATTTGCGTCGAATAGAAATTGACGCAACATCGAATGGATGTCGACGCTACTTTGACAAGAAGTCCAAGCAACATACTCTTTCTATCGGAGTAGATCAAGTCGACGTTACATCGAATATATATCGACGCAGAGTACATGGACTTATCAGAGCACTTGAAGAAGTCGACGCAGCTTCTACTTCAACTCGGCGCAGAAGGAAATATTTGTCAAAGCCATTCAAAGTTGACGCAACGTCGACTTCATGTCGACGCAGATAATGAAGCTCAGAATCATATCTTCAACTCGACGGTTACGTCGATTGGGTATCGACGTAACATCGACTAGTAGAGTTCAGTCAGAGCAAGGATGAATTCGAAGCTGCTCCTAAAGGAACTCAAAGTTGCATCGATAAGAGAGGAAGTGAACTCGATGCTATGTCGAATACAGTATGAAAAGGGAAACCTTTTCAGCTGTCATTTTTGACCCTCTCTCATGGCCCACCTCTCTCAAGACCGTTCCCCAATGGCTCCTTAATTACCTTAAATGGAATAAAGAATTAACTGAGGTCAGAGAAAAGCTTTCTTGGAAACAAGCCTAAATGTTGGTGGACGGGTCAGGAATTAAAGAAAGAAGGAAGGATTTATTGTCCAGACAAATATACCCTTCAGGACTTACCTAAAAGGGAATCAAATTCAAATTCAATGGGGGGACAATAAAAGGCAACAAAAGAAAGAGAAAAAGAAGGCACTCATCACAATCGGTCACACTGTGCACTTTCAGTTGTTCCCGCACAGCTTAACCCGAATTCTATCGCTATGCTGGTAGGGTTCGCCTATTACTTGCGCGAGGAAGGGATATAATTCAGTCTACCCGTCTTTCGCAAGCTCTTCACCTTCCGGGCGAAGAATGGTGTGGTTTTCTTCTAGGGCCTGAACCCGCTCCCATCGCACGGGCCGCCGCTGAAGCCTGCCGGGATGGATCAATTCCCCTTAAGCTTAGTTGCCAGAAGCGGAAGCCAGACGCACCCACTCCCGCCTCTTCATCTAAGAAGTCGAAAACCCCCTCATCCTCGAAGGGTAAAGGGGCCTTGAGTGAGGCTCTGGAAGCGAATGCTCCTCCCGAAACCTCAGCTCCGCCGGAAGGGAACTCGTCGAGGCCGCTGCCAAGGGATCACCGGAATTTCGCAAATGGTGAGAAGTAGGTGGACGCCACGGGTGCTCCAATTGTTTAGTGGGACAGGAACGCCAACTGGGTTTCCCTTTCCACCCTCATTCCATCCTGGATTGAACATGACACCGCCAGCGGCGAGGCTTATGCTATCGCCTATGCTCTTCACAACCGGGATGACGCTGAAGTCTTCGATGCCGAGAAGACTCAGGTGCTCACTCATGAGAATGCGCGGGCCTTCCTCCAGGTCTTTAAGCTCGCACACATATCTTCATGCCGCAGCATCAACCTTGTGCGGATCCTTATCGACGTGGAGGCGACACGATCCATTGCCTCTGCCGTGGTCCTAGAGCTGAAGCATAAGCTGGAGGTCTCCGAGACCCTCCTCGCCAGTCGCCCTGTTCGGGAGGTAAGCGGTTTTCCGCGGATGCTTATGTTATCGCTTCCCCTTGCCCCCGTACGACCATCCTCTTTTTCGCAGGACACCACCACCGCCGAGATGCTTTGCGTGCAGGTGGCCGGTCATGAGGACGAAGTCCGGGAGTCCAAGGCTGAGGTTCGGCGCTTGCGAGAAGCCGCCACTCCGGTCCTTGGGTAAGGGAGTAAGAGGCACTCTTACTCTAATTATGAATTTAAGGATTTGATGCAGGAGAGTGCCCAAGGTGCCACGAAGCAAACACTGCGAGTGCTCCGTGATGCCGGGTACTTGAAGGAGGGTGCCGAAAGACTCTCAGCCCGCCATGTTGTGCCCGATCTCTTCATCCCGATTCCTATCCCGGAAGACGAGGACCATCCGCAGAAAGAAGGGGTCATCCTCCTGGGCTCGGACGAAAGTGGTGGATCCTCCGACGATAGCCCTAAGGACCCTTAAGAATTTTGTAAGACATATTTGGGGCGAGATCCCTTTTTTGTTAATGATGGCTTTTGTCGGTTACTGCTTCTTTATTCCGCTTCAGCATCTCCCTAGGCTCTTAGGACGCTACGCTGATGTGTGCTTGCCACGGCCGCTCGATGAATCATAAAGAAAACCCAATATGTCTTCGCTAACACTGGATGATTACAGATTGCTTCACCCGCCACCCTGGGCTACTCGTCAGGGCCGGTAGCATCGTATGAGTTAATGTTAAGCGAAAGATAAATCATTTAGTTCGTGCGTTGCTCTCTCCCCCATACTAGATAGCTTCAGCCCCATGCACTTTCTCCGAGATACTCCTGCCGCACAGGAGCGCTACGTGGTTAAGACCCTTTCACATTCGCTCCAGCTGCTTTTGGACTTAGATGATTTTGTTGACTTCTGTTGGGAACGCGGCTGCTCCGAGAACTAGCTTCATCCTGCCAAATTCTCGCAACCCTTGGGCTAGCCAAAGCTTCCACTATACACTCGTCGGGCGAATTCCTATCCTGAACTATATCACTCGCCAACGAGGGTCCCTCAAGATGGGCATCTTTCACCGACCTCATGCCGAGACTCACTCTGTTAATTTTTCGCGTTGGATTTTTCTTTCTTACCTTGTCTTCCTCATGGGTTGCCACCGAGTAGCCTACGACCCTACCAGCTAGATGAGATCCTGGTCAGCGGGTTTGCTCGGGGCCAACCTTTGAGACCTTTCCAGCCTGCCACCGAGTGAGCCTATGGCCCTACCATCTAGGTGAGAGCCTGGTCAGTGGGTCTGCCCCGGGCCAACCTTTGCGACTTTTCCATCCTGCCACCGAGTGAGCCTACGACCCTGCCAACTAGGTGAGAGCCTGGTCAGCGGGTCTGCTCGGGGCCAACCTTTGAGACTTGTCCATCCTGCCACCGAGTGAGCCAACGACCCTGCCAACTAGGTGAGAGCCTGGTCAGCACGCCTGCTCGGGGCCAACCTTTGAGACTTTTCCATCCTGCCACCGAGTGAGCCTACAGACCTGCCAGCTAGGTGAGAGTCTGGTCAGCGGGTCTGCTCGGGGCCAACCTTGTAGACTTTTTCATCCTGCCACTAAGTGAGCCTATGGCCTTGCTAGCTAGGTGAGAGTCTGGTTAGCGGGTCTGCTCAGGGACAACCTTTGAGACTTTTCCATCCTGCCACCGAGTGAGCCTACAGACCTGCCAGCTAGGTGAGAGCCTGGTCAGCGGGTCTGTTCGGGGCCCACCTTTGAGACTTTTCCATCCTGCCACCGAGTGAGCCTACGACCCTGCCAGCTAGGTGAGAGCCTGATCAGTGGGTCTGCTTGGGCCAACCTTTGAGACTTTTCCATCCTGCCACCGAGTGAGCATACGGCCCTGCCAGCTAGGTGAGAGCCTAGTCAGCGTGTCTGCTCGGGGCCAACCTTTGAGACTTTTCCATCATGCCACAGAGTGAGCTTATGGCCCTGCCAGCTAGGTGAGAGCCTGGTCAGCTGGTCTGCTCGGGGCCAACCTTTGAGACTTTTCCCTCTTGCCACCGAGTGAGCCTACGACCCTGCCATCTAGGTGAGAGCCTGGTCAGCGGGTTTGCTTGGGGAAAACCTTTGATACTTTTCCATCCTGCCACCGAGTGAGCCTATGACCCTGCCAGCTAGGTGAGAGCCTGGTCAGCGGGTCTGCTCGGGGCCAACCTTTGAGACTTTTCCATCCTGCCACAGAGTGAGCCTACAACCCTGCCATCTAGGTGAGAGCCTGGTCAGCGGGTCTGCTTGAGGCCAAACTCCAAGGCTTTTCCATCCTTCCACCGAGTGAGCCTACGACCCTGCCAGCTAGGTGAGAGCCTGGTCAGCGGGTCTGCTCGGGGCCAACCTTTGAGACTTTTCCATCCTTACTTAGCAAGCCATTACATCGCATATTTTAGAAACAAGAATTTTTTAAAGAATAAGTCTTTTCATTACATCAATTTAAGGATAAAAACGCTTCAAATAATCACCACTCCATGTATGACTAACAGATTCGCCCTCCATATTCTGGAGGCGATATCCTCCTGATTTTAAGGTTTCTTCCATAACATAGGGGCCCTCTTAATTGGGATTGAGCTTTCCTACCCCGGCTGACCTTCCGGCCGTGTCGACCTTTTTCAACACGAGGCTCCCCTTCTCGAATTGCTTGATCTGGACGTGCTTGTCATAGTATTTGGCCAACCGCTGCTTGACTTCCTCTTGATGAATGGCAACAAGATCTCGGACCTCCTCGATCAGATCTAGGGAGAGCCGCAACTCCTCCTCTTTTCCTGTTCTCCATTCTTCATCACCATCTGAGGCGACCCTTACCCGCGACATCTTGACTTCAAATTCTATGGGAATGACGACCTCGCAACCGTGAGAGAGCATGAAGGGGGTCTCGCCAGTGGCATTGTTGGGGGTAGTCCTTAGAGCCCATAGAATCGAGGGGAGTTGCTCCACCCAATTCCCCTTCAAGTTCTCCACCTTCTTTTTGAGTAGATTCACTATGATCTTATTTGCTGCCTCCACCTGCCCGTTGATCCTGGGGTGATGGACGGATGCGAACCTGAGGTCTATCCCCAACTGACTGCAGAAGCTGATGAATTCCTCGCTGATGAATTGCGGACCATTATCTGTGAGTATGGCTTGTGGAAGCCCGTGTCGGCAGATGATCTCCCCCCATACGAAGTTGTGGATTACCTGGGAGGTGACCTTGGATAAAGCCTTAACCTCCAACCACTTAGAGAAGTAGTCGATCATGACTAGGAGGAACCTTCTTTGCTCACTTGCTTGAGGGAAAGGTCCTACCAGATCCATTCCACATATGGCGAAGGGCCATGGCACCGTGATACTCCTTAGCCTCTGAGCCGGCAAAAGTTGAAGCGGAGCGAACAACTGGAACTTCTAACATTTTTTGGCGAACTCTGCTGCGTCCTTGCTCAGGGTTGGCCAGAAGTACCACTGCCTCATTATCCTTGCTTCCAATGTCCTGCTCCCCGAATGACTACCACATTCGCCAGAGTGGACCTCCTCCAGGACCCTCGGGACCTCTTCCTCAGAAATGCATCGCGCCAAGAGTCCTGAGAGAGTCTTTCTATACAAGTCCCCTTCATGAAGCACGTAGTAGGCGGACTTGTTTCGAAAGCGCCTTTGATCCGGAACCTCTTCCAGAAATTTGCCCATCGCTAGGAAGGTCACAAAAGGGTCCTTCCACGATGGCCGCTGCTCTATATCCATGAGCTCTCCTTCCTCAACCGAAGGGCAAAACAGATCCATCACCGTCCCTCTAGCCCGAGGGCCATACTTGGCCAGTCGTTCCGCCGGGACACTTTCTTCCCTTGGTATGTGCCTGATGGAGATGATTTTGAATGTTCCGATTGTAACATCCGCCAAACAACTAGACCCCTAGAGTGGTTTTGTCTTGAATAGGTCATGACAAAACCCTAGGAAGCTTGAAGAGATCACTTGGCCTTAGGCTTGAAGGAGATTACCTTGGTCTGCAAATAACAATTTCCAGTTAACAAGCATAAAGTTGGACTTAAGGGCCGCACCTTGACCCTTTGACCCCACCATGGCACACCTAACCCTTTGGAGGGTCCCTTAGAGCATTTAGGACCCATTGGGGGCAACCAAAGAGGCCAAATTGATCAAAGTCAACCCTAAACCCAAATTGGTCAAAGTAACCTAATTAGGGTCAATTGACCACCACCATGCCGAATTGACCCTACCTAGACCTTCATAACCCTTAAGGGAGTCCAATGGGTCATAAGCCACCCAATGGGGCCAACCCAAATGGTCAAATTGACCAAAGTCAACTCAAGCTTAATTTAGGTCAAATTACCCTAATTTGACCTAATCAAGCCCAATCCACTTGGGCTAGGCCCAATTGGAGTAGCCCATTAGCTTTGGGAGGCTGATAATACCAGGAGTTATTACTCAATTTCTATAAATGGTGATTAGGAGAGAGAAAGCTCCATTTCCCCCAAAAATGGCGGAGAGAGGAAGAGGATGAGAATGGCATTCATGGCCAATTAAACCCAATTTATGGCACCATTCATCTCCCCTTAAGGAGAGGAGAAGTTTTCAGCCCTTTTTCCAGCCTAATTGATGACCCAATTCATTTCCTCCCCTAAGAAACCGAAAATCACCATTAATGGCCTTCATGGAAATCAGAGGTTACACCTCCTCCCCTCCCCAATTGAGCCTCTAATATCCATCACTAGACTGAGGGGAACATTTTCCCCCACCTAACTAAAGTAGTCGGCCCATCTAGATAGGAGATTGCAAAGGTGCCAAAGCTTCAAGGTCGACCATGGCCAACAGGAAATTGGCAAGGTGTCACCCCTCCACACAGGTCCGATCCACCTCCTCTCTCTTAGTTCTAGATCTTTTCATAACTTGGGGTTTGGTCCGAGCCCAATTGGGCTCGGATCGCGCTTCCGAAAGGGCTCATTTCGAGCTCTCTTTCCCCTCCTCTAAACTCTGATTCCGACCACCTCCGGCCGGCCAACCACTCTCTATCGCCAGCCACCACTTCAACGGAGGTGGTGGTGGCATTGGCTGGCTGGGAAGCGACTCAGGTGGCTGGGAAATCATTCCGCAAAGGAGCCCAGGACGGGCTGTCGCGCGCCGTCCATCCAACGGGGACGATGACTGCGATCCGTCGGATTTGCAATGAATATGTTATATGCTATAATGTTATTTCATTTTGAATCCAGAGTCAATGAATATGTTACATGCTTATTTAATTAATTCGTTGATCAGAGTAGGAGAAATTCACCGAACGATTAGTCGAGTTCGTCGAACGGAGCCCGGAGTTCGTCGAACAGAATTCATTCGTCGAACACACTCTGGTGTTTGTCGAACTGATTGTTGAGTTCGTCGAACGGAACCCGGCGTTCGTCGAACGGAGTTAATTCACCCAAAAAATAAATAAAATAGTTGAGTTCGTCGAGCGGAAACCAGAGTTCTTCGAACGAAATGTCATTTGTCGAACACATCCAGGAGATCGTCGATCTAATAGTTGAGTTCGACGAACTGAGCACGGAGTTCGTCGAATGGAATTAATTCGTCGAACTGGATTAGTTCGTCGAATGAAGATTGACTTTCATCGAGTGCACTGAAGCACGACGTTCATCGAACGCAGAAAATAGTTCGTCGAACGCAGATCATATTTCATCGAACGCATAATTTTAGTTTAATTAATTATTCCTGCAGTATTTTGTTTTAAATATTAGAGATACTAGAACCCCTCAAATGAAAAAGTGGTCAACACCAAGGTTGTAGCCCTTGGAGTCTAGTTTATTTTAAAATTGATTTCACCCCAAAAGGAGTTCTGTAGCTCCCTGTAGGACCATTTTGCTGGGATTGGTCCCTAGAGTAGGACAACCACCATATCTTGAATAACTTTTGATTGGGTTATGGAATGGACTTGAAAATTAAAACATAGGCTATTTACACCTACCCACACATCATACCCAAAGATGGGAATTTTAGGAGAACCTTTTTCTAAGGTTTTTGTAATAATTTCATAAATTAAACATTAATTAATCATTGGTTCAAATGACCTCCAATGCCCTCTAAATTTTGGTGGGTACTTCTTAGGGTTATCACATGGCCCTGGTAAAAATCTCAGCCCAATTGGGACTGATTTGGTTGGGTAACTTGTCAACCCAAGTTAGGTCATATTGGATCAAAGTTAGGGCATGGTGGTTTATCTTGGGGTATGGTGGTCAGAACTCATCACCATGAGTTGAAACCTTGGCCACTAGTTTAGGATCACCTAAAACACCTTCATGAGTAAGATGGGGTGGTGTAGTGGAGGATATGCCCTAGGACCCTAGTTTTAACCTTAGGGTTGCTCTTGAACCTTGTGAAGGACATGGGGTCAAATGTTCTGGTCTGGTCATGGAACTTGGTGGATAAGTTCATAGGGTGTAATTAGGCCCTAGGTAATTTTATAAGAATTTTAGGAGAAATTATTCCCCCTAAATTAGGTCATAACCCCTTTAGGTAATCTTCTTGTAAGAGATATTTACATGCACAAATGATCTTGGATGAAGATGAAATCTTGGTGGTGCCTTTATAATCATAGTATTGACTCCTGGTAATTTTTGTATAATTTATTAAATGATTTATCTAGTATTTCATTCTCAAGGCACCTATTTTGTCTCAATCATAAGAAATATAATTAAGGGTCCAAAACTCTCTGGAAAAATGTGCAACTTGGTGATAGGACATTTCAAATCACTAGGAAGCTCTGTAAATTTTTATAGAATTTTTGGAAATTGTTATCAGTGGGCTACTTCACAACATGTGCAAGTTAGGAATTATTTGGATTAATTATTTCTGTGAGTAAATGATTCCCATAAATTGTGAAACTCTGTAATTAATTTTTTCTGGATATTATAAAGATCTGGTTATTTTTTTGTAATTTTGGCACAAGTATTTTTGGTAGTTCCTTCATAAATCTTCAAGCTTGGATAGAAGTTAAATATTAAAAATAGAGGACATCTCCTTACTATAAATTTGTGATATTCATTATTTACTGTTATTTTGGCATGATAGATTTATCTTAATTTTATGAGGATCATGTCTTGAGAATACCTTACACTTCATGCTCATATTCATACTTGGCAAACATTGGAGAAATTTAAATAAATGTTAAAATGTTGAGGAAAAATATGAGTCTTTGGATTTAGCCTTATAATGTCATGATAGACCTCCAGTAAAAACCTTGTGTCATGTGGTTGAATATTTGGAGTACCTCTACTTATAAGCTTCATATAGTTAGTTTGGTCTGCGTTTAGAAAAATATGAAACTTGGGTATTTAGGGCCTATTAAGTGGAGTGGCATGTATGAAAGTGGAGTGTTTAGTTCTTATTGAAAGTGGAGTGTTTAGTTCTTATTTATCTTATTAAAAGATCTTAATTAAATTTTGGCTTCAAAATTAATGATATGTATATTTATATGTGTTTGCTGAATGAGTAATTAACACAAGCAGTGAGAGTGCACAGTACAAATAAAAACATAAAACAATAAGCAAATAAAAACAAGCAATCCAAATGACACAAGATGTATAGTAGTTCCCCTCAACTGGGTACATCTACTCTTCTACCCACTGGTAGGAATCCACTAGGAGGTTGTTGATAAGGTGCCCTCACACCAGGGTGTTTTTGGTAAGGTGTCCACACACCAGGTGAGCTGTTGATAAGGTGCTCTAACCAAACTACAGGTTTTTGCTAAGGTGCCCTGTCACCGGGAGTTAACTTTTGAAGGGAGTTATAACCCTGTACATGGTGGGAAGGAGAAAGTAAAATGAAAAACAGAAAATATAATGTTCTTCTCTGTATGAGAAGACTCTTGAAGATCCTGATATGGTGTTGAATGGATCTGATTGTTATGTTGAAGAGCTCCCCCTGTCTGATATAGATTGATGACAGTTCTGGAGATCTCTCCTCTTGATTATACACGCACTTCTTTCTTCTTATGCAGTGATGATCCTGAGCAAATGGTTGTGATTGTTGTCTCAGGATGTATATGATCTGCAGGAAGGTGTTAGCAAAGAAAAGAATAGATTTTTTTTATATTTCTGTCGTGTGTGTACTCTGTCTCTTTCTTCTGTAAGTTGCCTTTATAATCTGAGGACCCTTGCTCTTAATTTTAATTCTTCTCTCGGGAAGAAGAGAAGAGCTAAAGTCTCTATCATTGATTTGACTCTTCGAGAAGATAACCTGCCGTTACTTTTCATTAAAGCTGATCTGCAATGGCTATCATATTTATTGATCTGCAATGGCTAAGTTAAATATCATAAAGAAAGAAAGCAGAAAATAATATTTGTCGAGCTCTGGCTAGAATTTTTCGAGCGCTGAACGGCATTTGTCGAGCGTCTGTCTGAAGGTTTGTCGAGCTCTTCACATTTTGTGATTCGTCGAGCGCCTTTCTGAGGCTTTGTCGACCTCTTCCACTTTTTGTCGAGCGGCGTTCAGAGAATAATTTGTTGACCGCTGAGACTGGTTGTCTGGTGAGTGGTTAATGAAATGACAGATTCGTCTAACGTCGTTAGACAAATGTCGAGCTCCATTCGACGAAAGCAGAGAATAAATATTTTTGTTTATTTAATTTTCTCCGATTCGATCGCATTATATTTAATTGAAGTTTAAGTTATCAGATATATGAACTTAGAGATTAGATGTTGATCCTAACTCACATCAAACCTAAGGTTCCAACAATCTCCCCCTATTTGAGTTGAGATCCTAAGTCAAATTAAAACTAGTGGCCTGGTGGTGTCCCCCTATTTGGTTTAGGATGCCAACAGTTTTAATTTTTATATTCTCCTTTTCTCTCTCACTTGGTTTCTCTGAATTTCTCATTTTCTCTCTCACTTGGGCTTTAATAAATTTTCATCCTTTTAAAATTATTTGAGCAACTCTGCTTTCCTAGATTTTAATTTCTTAAGATCTGAATTAAAATTTTCAATTGCAGCAACCTTTGTAATTAGAGAGATTAAATCTTATTTGGGGTTTTGAGCTTCTCATTTTCTCTCTCACTTGGTTAATTTTATTATTCTAGAAGGATTTTAATATATGAGTTGCTACAGCTGTTAATGAATTTTAAGGAATGTTTTAGATTATAAGAACATTGTCAGACATCTTCTTTCTCATAGAGTCCCTTTATCAGAAGAAACTCACACTCAATGCTATGATCATTACTGATCAATGCAGCTACAGTAGAATGTTCAAACTGATTTGGAGAAATCTGTAAGAATGCAAAGTTGTCTTAACATTGTTTTTAGGATGGAAACAATTCATGTAAATTTTAGATTTGCTGTTTGAGTTGGGATGGAGTTTAATGGTGAGAAACTTATTAATAATTAATTAGAAAGTTTTTTAAAATATATTAGCCTTTTTATTTCATTAAAATATAAGTTTGAAGATTTTTGTTGATCATGATTAATTTCTTTTTCTTTAAAAATTTGTTCAAACTTTTTGGCTTGCAATCTGAGATTTCTCCCATTAGTTGTGCTTGCCATAAAAGATTTGTTAAAATTTTTTATTTCTGTTATTTCTCTTAAGATTTCATTTTCAGAAATTGTTATTTTAAAATTAGATTTAAAAGTATTAGAGGTAGAGTTGGGAGTTAATTTTACCTCATTTATCTTTTCCAATTTAGCTTCTGCATCTGGGATTTGATGTGAACCACCATATATGACCATCATGCAGAAAGCTCTAGCTCTAAGTTCTTCTTCTTCTTCTTCTTCTTCTTCTTCACTTAGATTTTTTGATGGTTCTGCATCAAAAATATAGTTAGTTGAAGAGATAGAGGTAGGTTTATTTACCAACCTAGAGAGGGAGTTCCAGATTCCTCTTGCAGAAGTGCAGTCTTCAAGTTTTTGAAGAATGTCTTTTGACACTGACTGAGCCAAGATCTGCATGGCTTTGGCATCTGCATCTGAGGATGGGGAAGGTTCTGTAGATGGGGAAGGTCCTTTATGTTTATCAGTCTGCCCATCATCAGTACCAGCTTTGAATTTATCTGGCTTCATTTTGCAAACACGGGCAGTGACATCAGTTTCTCTGTTGCCACGTTTTATTTCGGTAGTTTTCTTTGAAGAAGATATATCAGTGCCAACAGGCCCTGTCAAGATAGATTTGTAAATTTCTTCATCTATGACATTCATATATAACTTAATTCTAACTTGCCATAAAGAAAAATTATCCAAATTAAATATAGGTGGATCTGAAAACAGAAATTTTACTTCATTTTAGAAAAACTTTTTAGAACAGATTTAAGAACTAAGCGATCTTTGTGATTTCAGGTGTTAACCTGTGTGACAAATCAACCTACCTCTGATACCAATTGAAAGTGGAGTGTTTAGTTCTTATTGAAAGTGGAGTGTTTAGTTCTTATTTATCTTATTAAAAGATCTTAATTAAATTTTGGCTTCAAAATTAATGATATGTATATTTATATGTGTTTGCTGAATGAGTAATTAACACAAGCAGTGAGAGTGCACAGTACAAATAAAAACATAAAACAATAAGCAAACAAAAATAAGCAATCCAGATGACACAAGATGTATAGTAGTTCCCCTCAACTGGGTACATCTACTCTTCTACCCACTGGTAGGAATCCACTAGGAGGTTGTTGATAAGGTGCCCTCACACCAGGGTGTTTTTGGTAAGGTGTCCACACACCAGGTGAGCTGTTGATAAGGTGCTCTAATCAAACTACATTTTTTTGCTAAGGTGCCCTATCACCGGGAGTTAACTTTTGAAGGGAGTTATAACCCTGTACAAGGTGGGAAGGAGAAAGTAAAATGAAAAACAGAAAATATAATGTTCTTCTCTGTATGAGAAGACTCTTGAAGATACTGATATGGTGTTGAATGGATCTGATTGTTATGTTGAAGAGCTCCCCCTGTATGATATAGATTGATGACAGTTCTGGAGATCTCTCCTCTTGATTATACACGCACTTCTTTCTTCTTATGCAGTGATGATCCTGAGCAAATGGTTCGTGATTCGTCGAGCGCCTTTCTGAGGCTTTGTCGACCTCTTCCACTTTTTGTCGAGTGGCGTTCAGAGAATAATTTGTTGACCGCTGAGACTGGCTGTCTGGTGAGTGGTTAATGAAATGACAGATTCGTCTAACGTCGTTCGACAAATATCGAGCTCCATTCGACGAAAGCAGAGAATAAATATTTTTGTTTATTTAATTTTCTCCGATTCGATCACATTATATTTAATTGAAGTTTAAGTTATCAGATAGATGAACTTAGAGATTAGATATTGATCCTAACTCAAATCAAACCTAAGGTTCCAACAATGTAGTTGGTGTACATGGTTAGGTTGAAGAGATTGAAGGTCACCAAAAGGAGTGTAGGAGATAAGAGTGTTAGGTGGGCTAAAGGTAAGGTCGTGCTTGGGATTGATGAAAGATCGTCTTTCCCCTAGCGTGTCATAAACCACCTAGGGTTAATACAAGTGAAAACATAAGAGGCTTAGGCATATGGGTAGATACCCACAATATTAAATGTCTTGAGAAAGGGAACTTTGGGGTGTCATCCCATTATAGCTCCTAGTACCGTAGCGAGCCCCTAACAGGGTAATCCTCGGGAAGTCCAAGACTAACCTTAAATAGTGGGAGCAAGTTGCTTTACAAGATTAACTAAGTAATAGACTCACTCACACTCCATCGTCACAAATGCAAAGTCAGTTTGGACTTACGAGCGGTAGGCTCGGTGGTCGTAGCAGTAGACTAATTAGTCTGGTGAGCTTGTGGCTCAGTAATGGCTGTTGTGCCAGGAGGATTAGTTGGTGAGCTTATGGCTCGGTGATAGATAGTAGAACATGTTTGCCTATGCATGAAGGTGGTGGGTCTTCCGTATTGGACGGTCGTTTACACCGACGTCAATACGTTGACTCGACAAGTGTGGAATTTGCACTTAGCCATAAAAGTCTGGTGGTCCAGCCAGTAAGAGTACGCAGATGCTCCGCGGTTTTGCGTTGAGGCGTACGATAGGTCTAGGTTAGGTAGTGTGAATACCAACCTAGAGGTGGACGAGGCCCAACCCACCGCTTCCATTTGCTACTACGTGAGTATCCTGGGAGTCTTGCAAGCTCCAAAAAGGGGGAACTAAAGGTCTATGCGCATAGAGTCGTAGTATGTGAGTTGCACTTGTGTGAACCTAACATTTAACAACATACCTTGCATGACATAGAATAAACATTGCATTTCAACCCCTACTCCTATCATATAAGTTGGTTATGGGACTTCTTATACGATAGGCCTTGCTAAACGACCCCTTGGTCTATAGGTATGTGTGGGCATTCCTATAAATCAATGGTTACTTTCTGTTATATACATGTCTTTACTTACTGCACTTTACTTATTCTTTACCTGCTCTTATTATGCTCTTTTACTGCTTCAATTATATATGTATACATGTGTGGTGTAGACATTCCATGTACCCTTGTCATCTGCTATTGTTATACCCCTTATTGTCCTCCGCTTCATCCTTCTCGCTCGGTTCCTAGGAGTCACCGGGGGAGGGGTGGGGGATTAGCTTAGTCTTTTGACTAACGGTCGGTGGACCATATCATTTTAGTGGATTGAAGAGACGCAGCGACATCAGAGGCCGGTGTAGATGGAGGCGGGACAGTCTAGTACAGGAGCACCAGATTCAGGATCAGTGAGTGATTGGTAGTTAGCTTCCGTGAGTGACCTTGTAGTGAGGACATGATGTACAGGGCATGAGCCCTTTATTATTGTTATCTTTTTATTTCAATTACTCTCTGTGGACATTTACCATTTATGGTTTTATATATTTCCTGTGATGTGGACTTGAGCTTTTCTATATGTTCAAATATACTTTTCTTCTTCTGTGATCGATATGGCCGGCAGGATCGGCGTTTTGTAGTGGCGACCTTTCTCGAGTGACGGTGTCACCGCAAAGCGGCGGTTCTGGGCATAAGACCCAGGTTTTTGAAAAAAGGGTCTTACAAAGTGGTATCAGAGGAAACCTCGATTCGAAGAAAAGAAGTCCACAAACCCTGGGCCAACCCCACGCGATTTTAGTTTGAGGACAAACTAAGCAGCGGAAGCAATAGTGTGCCCATATGGGAAATCACATGGAAAAGTCCACATTTAACTGAATCTTTTGGCAAGTTTTCTTTTGTAGCATGTGGCAAACCCTGCCCCCAGTAGGGAATACCTCTGGCTACAAAGATCTCTTTAGATAGTCCTTTAGTCAATAAGTTAGATTCAACTCCACTAGGACATGTGACTTACCATGCCAATTTATTCCATGCCCTAGTCTGAAATAGACCATATGTATGAATTTGGTGAAGGTACAAGGATACCCCAAAGAGGCTAGAGAAAGAGAGATTGACATATAAGCAGAATGGAAAGGGGACTCATAGACTCAACCCTCGTACCAGTGACATGTTTACATTGAGACAACCACCATGACAAACACCGAGGGTCAGATAAGAGTTCAAGTGCAGAAGAGACCCGTTTGGGATTGTCACATGTTGACTCTGATAAGGTTGTCGTAGAAGGTACCTTGAAGAGTCTAAAATATGGAGTATACCAACAATTTTCAGATAGAACCCCAAGTTTAAGATTGTGTGCCCAGCTAGGACGAATATAACATAATGATATCGAAGATACTTAGCCCAAAATAGATAGAGGCTTATCTTTTATTTATTGGGGCTTACCTTTTGTTTATTGGGCAAATTATTGACTGACTTGGGTTTTCCTTAGACATAATTTAGAAAGTGTTGCGTCGTGAAAATAATGATTTTGAAGTTGATCATATTCGATGTTACTCGGGCGAAGATGAGATTGTGTAAAAGTATGTTCGGAATGATGATCCGTAGTAATACCAGGGCAATGGGTAGACATCGTTGATCAAGCAATGACTTAACCTTAGCTGAATCATTGGAAATATAAAGTCGCCATGATTAATCACTTAGGGATGCCGATATACTATTCTAGAAGTTGAGGACGGAAATTAGTTCTTACAAGTTATAGTTATATCCGAAAGTTCTTATGGTTTGGGGCATTCAGAAGTGATCAATTTATGATTTGTTAAAAATCACGCCCTGTCATGGTTGAAAATTTTAACTACAATAATAGCCCTTATACCTTGGGAGCTATGATGATGAATAACCAAAGATCTTAAACGATGACTATTTGGAATTAGAATATAGTGTTTGAGTTTACTATGATAAGAACGATCTAAGTTTATCTTACTTTGGATCATCCGAAAGTGATCAAGACTAGCATATGTGGAAGTGATAGGATTTGGTGAAATAAACGTGATGATATTTCCGTGATGGAATTGACTTGTGAAAAATCTTAAGGTTTCAAAAGATTTTACCCGTATACCTTATGAATCAAACTCCACATAGAAAGTGATCGGGAGTCATCTTATAAACATTGATACTAGTGTTGTTTGTTTAACATATGTTCATAAGATTCACAAGTGCACCCCGTTAATTTTGAGGATAATTGGGACGCTTGACGATCTGATCAGTTCCATTAATGGTAAGAACTAGATAAGTTGTAGAGTTGAGTTGTTTGAGTACTCAGACGCACATGAAGAAATAAGAATCAGAACGTGTAGAGAAAACTTTTTAGAGGCGTTGTCTAACCTTACAAACAATAACTTTAGTCACCGAAGAAATGGTGTTTTTTGGACCATATAGTTTCCCGAAATAAAGAAAGACGTCATAAGTTTCGTGATGCACGGTGAAGGATATGTGCAAAAGTCTTTGGAGAACTACCACAGTCACGACCTGGGTTAGAGTGGAAGTTTGAGGACATAATTATGAATTTCATACACAGGTTACCGCATCCCCACTCCCGGCACAAGTTTATTTGGAACATCGAGGATAGGTTTACCAAGGTAGCTAGGGCCACCTAGACCCGAAAGGACGCTCCCGTTGGAGTTTTGCCTGTAAGCATAGAATATCAAGGATGAGGATTTAAAGACACTCGGCTCGGAATTTGTGGAGGACACAGATGCCCAGGTGCGACTGATTCGAGTTAGGATGCTAGAGGCCCAGAGACGCCAGGTCAGGTATTACGATGCGTAGTATCGTCAGGTAGAGTTCCAGGTTGGAGACTGGGTGTTCCGAAAGATACGTCTGATGCATGGAATCTTGCAGGTTCGCAGGTGGAAGAAGCTCAGTTCGAGATTGATGGAGCTTTACAGGATCCTGGAGTGGATCGGCCCGTTGGTTTATAGATTGGAGGTGCCGCCAGATGTAGTGGGTTTGCATGACGTCTTCCATGCCTCCTCCTTTAGGAGAGCTATACTATGGCCGGAGCTACGAATTTCTACAATAGATGCCCTGGTAGCCTCCGATCGATTGATTCACCTGGAGACGGTCCAGATAGACGACACCGAGATGCGAGTCTTGCGGCGCAAGAAGGTCCCGTTGGTCAAGGTCCTATGGAGAAATCATGGACATGAGAAGCTTATTAGGGAGCAACTAGAACTCATATAGCAGAAGTATCCGGAGCCTTTTGCGTCGGGTAAAATTAGTTTCTTAAGGGATATTACATACAACCACTTGCGGTAGAAACCCCGCAGGACTAACCTGAATTTCGGGGACGAAATTATTATTTTTGTTTATTGGGATTTGTAACATCCCCCAAACAACTAGACCCATAGAGTGGTTTTGTCATGACTAGGTCATGACAAAACCCTAGGAAGCTTGAAGAGATCACTTGGCCTTAGGCTTGAAGGGGAAGATTACCTTGGTCTGCAAATAACAATTTCTAGTTAACAAGAATAAGGTTGGACTTAAGGGCCGCACCTTGACCCTTTGACCCCACCATGGAAAACCTAACCCTTTGGAGGGCCCCTTAGAGCATTTAGGACCCATTGGGGGCAACCAAAGAGGCCAAATTGATCAAAGTCAACCCTAAACCCAAATTGGTCAAAGTAACCTAATTAGGGTCAATTGACCCCCACCATGCCAAATTGACCCTACCTAGACCTTCTTAACCATTAAGGGAGTCCAATGGGTCATAAGCCACCCATTGGGGCCAACCCAAATGGTCAAATTGACCAAAGTCAACTCAGCTTAATTTTGGTCAAATTACCCTAATTTGACCTAATCAAGCCCAATCCACTTGGGCTAGGCCCAATTGGAGTAGCCCATTAGCTTTGGGAGGCTGATAATACCAGGAGTTTTTACTCAATTTCTATAAATGGTGATTAGGAGAGAGAAAGCTCCATTTCCCCCAAAAATGGAGGAGAGAGGAAGAGGAGGAGAATGGCATTCATGGCCAATTAAACCCAATTTATGGCACCATTCATCTCCCCTTGAAGAGAGGAGAAGTTTTCAGCCCTTTTTCCGGCCTAATTGATGACCCAATTCATTTCCTCCCATAAGAAACTGAAAATCACTATTAATGGCCTTCATGGCAATCGGAGGTTACACCTCCTCCCCTCCCCAATTGAGCCTCTTTTATCCATCACTAGACTGAGGGGAACATTTTCCCCCACCTAACTGAAGGAGTCGGCCCATCTGGATAGGATATTGCAAAGGTGCCAAAGCTTCAAGGTCGGCCATGGCCAATAGGAAATCGGCAAGGAGTCACCCCTCCACACAGGTCCGATCCGCCTCCTCTCCCCTAGTGCTAGATCTTTTCATAACTTGGGGTTTGGTCCGAGCCCAATTGGGCTCGGATCGCGCTTCCGAAAGGGCTCATTTCGAGCTCTCTTTCCCCTCATCTAAACTCTAATTTCGACCACCTCCGGCTGGCCAACCACCCCCTATCGTTGGCCACCACTTCAACGGAGGTGGTGGTGGCATTGGCTGGCCGGGAAGCGACTCAGGTGGCCGGGAAATCATCCCGCAAAGGAGCCCAGGATGGGTTGTCGCGCGCCGTCCATCCAACGGGGACGATGACTGCGAGCCGTCGGATTTGCCGTGAATATGTTATATGCTATAATGTTATTTCATTTTGAATCCAGAGTAAATGATTATGTTACATGCTTATTTAATTAATTCGTCGATCAGAGTAGGAGAAATTCACCGAACGATTAGTCGAGTTCGTCGAACGGAGCCCGGAGTTCGTCGAACAGAATTCATTCGTCGAACACACTCTGGTGTTCGTCAAACTGATTGTTGAGTTCATCAAACGGAACTCGGCGTTCGTCGAACAGAGTTAATTCACCCAGAAAATAAATAAAATAGTTGAGTTCATCGAGCGGAAACCAGAGTTCGTCGAACAGAATGTCGTTTGTCGAACACATCCTGGAGATCGACGATCTAATAGTTGAGTTCGACGAATTGAGCACGGAGTTCGTCAAAAGGAATTAATTCGTCGAACGAAGATCGGCTTTCATCGAGCGCACTGAAGCACGACATTCGTCGAACGCAGAAAATAGTTCGTCGAACGCAGATCATATTTCGTCGAATGCAGAATTTTAGTTTAATTAATTATTCCTGCAGTATTTTTTTATTAATTATTAGAGATACTAGAACCCCTCAAATGAAAGAGTGGTCAACACCAAGGTTGTAGCCCTTGGAGTCTAGTTTATTTTAAAATTATTTTCACCCCAAAAGGAGTTCTGTAGCTCCCTGTAGGACCATTTTGGTGGGACTGGTCCCTAGAGTAGGACAGCCACCATATCTTGAATAACTTTTGATTGGGTTATGGAATGGACTTGAAAATTGAAACATAGGCTATTTACACCTACCCACACATCATACCCAAATATGGGAATTTTAGGAGAAACTTTTTCTAAGGTTTTTGTAATAATTTCATAAATTAAACATTAATTAATCATTGGGTCAAATGACCTCCAATGCCCTCCAAATTTTGGTGGGTACTTCTTAGGGTTGTCACATGGCCCTGGTAAATATCTCAGCCCAATTGGGACTAATTTGGTTGGGTAAATTGTCAACCCAAGTTAGGTCATATTGGGTCAAAGTTAGGGCATGGTGTTTATCTTGGGGTATGGTGGTCAGAACTCATCACCATGAGTTGAAACCTTGGGCACTAGTTTAGGATCACCTAAAACACCTTCATGAGTAAGATGGGGTGGTGTAGAGGAGGATATGCCCTAGGACCCTAGTTTTAACCTTAGGGTTGCTTTTGAACCTTGTGAAGGACATGGGGTCAAATGTTTTGGTCTGGTCATGGAACATGGTAGATAAGTTCATAGGGTGTAATTAGGCCCTAGTAATTTTATAAGAATTTTAGGAGAAATTATTCTCCCTAAATTAGGTCATAACCCTTTAGGTAAACTTCTTGTAAGAGATACTAACATGCACAAATGATCTTGGATGAAGGTGAAATCTTGGTGGTGCCTTTATAATCATAGTATTGACTCCTGATAATTTTTGTTTAATTTATTAAATGATTTATCTAGTATTTCATTCTCAAGGCACCTATTTTGTCTCACTCATAAGAAATATAATTAAGGGTCCAAAACTCTCTAGAAAAATGTGCAACTTGGTGATAGGACATTTCAGAGCACTAGGAAGCTCTGTGAATTTTTATAGAATTTTTGGAAATTGTTATCAGTAGGCTACTTCACAACATGTGCAAATTAGGAATTATTTGGATTTATTATTTCAGTGAGTAAATGATTCCCATAAATTGTGAAACTCTGTAATTAAGTTTTTATGGACTTTATAGAGATCTGGTTATTTTTCTGTAATTTTTGCACAAGTATTTTTGGTAGTTCCTTCATAAATATTCAAGCTTGGATAGAAGTTGAATATTAAAAATAGAGGACATCTCCTTACTGTAAATTTGTGATATTCATTATTTACTATTATTTTGGCATGATAGATTTATCTTAATTTTATGAGGATCATGTTTTGAGAATACCTTACACTTCATGCTCATATTCATACTTGGCAAACATTGGAGAAATTTAAATAAATGTTAAAATGTTGAGGAAAAATATGAGTCTTTGGATTTAGCCTTATAATGTCATGATAGACCTCTAGTAAAAACCTTGTGTCATGTGGTTGAACATTTGGAGTACCTCTACTTATAAGCTTCACATAGTTAGTTTGGTCTGCGTTTAGTAAAATATGAAACTTGGGTATTTAGGGACCTATCAAGTGGAGTGGCATGTAGTTGGTGTACATGGTCAGGTTGAAGAGATTGAAGGTCACCAAAAGGAGTTTAGGAGATAAGATTGTTAGGTGGGCTAAGGGTAAGGTCGTGCTTGGGATTGACGAAAGATCGTCTTTCCCCTAGCGTGTCATAAACCACCTAGGGTTAATACAAGTGAAAACATAAGAGGCTTAGGCATATGGGTAGATACCCACAATATTAAATGTCTTGAGAAAGGGAACTTTGGGGTGTCATCCCATTATAGATCCTAGTACCGCAGCGAGCCCCTAACAGGGTAATCCTCGGGAAGTCCAAGACTAACCTTAAATCGTAGGAGCAAGTTGTTTTACAAGATTAACTAAGTAATAGACTCACTTACACTCCATCTTTACGGATGCTAAGTCGGTTTGGACTTACGAGCGGTAGGCTCGGTGGTCGTAGCAGTAGACTAATTAGTCTGGTGAGCTTGTGGCTCAGTAGTGGCTGTTGTGCTAGGAGGATTAGTCGGTGAGCTTATGGCTCGGTGATAGATAGTAGAATATGTTTGCCTGTGCATGAAGGTGGTGCGTCTTGGGTATTGGATGGTCGTTCACACCGATGTCAATACGTTGACTCGGCAAGTGTGGAATTTGCACTAAGCCATAAAAGTCTGGTGGTCCAGCCAGTAAGAGTACGTAGATGCTCCGCG
This sequence comes from Dactylorhiza incarnata, assembly GCA_033032865.1. Lineage (NCBI taxonomy): Eukaryota > Viridiplantae > Streptophyta > Magnoliopsida > Asparagales > Orchidaceae > Dactylorhiza > Dactylorhiza incarnata. The sequence continues at coordinate 23,992,854 of JAWHQI010000004.1, forward strand.
GTTTTGCGTTGAGGCATACGATAGGTCTAGGTTAGGTAGTGTGAATACCAACCAAGAGGTGGGCGAGGCCCAACCCACCGCTTCCGTTTGCCACTACGGGAGTATCCTGGGAGTCTTGCTAGCTCCAAAAAGGGGGAACTAAAGGTCTATGCGCATAGATTCGTAGTGTGTGAGTTGCACTTGTGTGAACATAACATTTAACAACATACCTTGCATGACATAGCATAAATATTGCATTTCAACCCTTACCCCTATCATATAAGTCGGTTATGGGACTTCTTATACGATAGGCCTTGCTAAACGACCCCTTGGTCTATAGGTTTGTGTGGGCATTCCTATAAATCAATGGTTACTTTCTGTTATATACATGTCTTTACTTACTGCACTTTACTTATTCTTTACCTGCTCTTACTATGCTCTTTTACTGCTTCAATTATATATGTCTACATGTGTAGTGTAGACATTCCATGTACCCTTGTCATCTGCTATTGTTATACCCCTTGTTGTCCTCCGCTTCATCCTTCACGGTCGGTGTCTAGGAGTCACCGGGGGAGGGGTGGGGGATTGGCTTAGTCTTTTGACTAACGGTCGGTGGACCATATCATTTTAGGGGATTGAAGAGACGCAACAGCATCAGAGGCCGGTGCAGATGGAGGCGGGCCAGTCTAGTACAGGAGCACCAGATTTAGGATCAGTGAGTGATTGGTAGTTAGCTTCCGTGAGTGACCTTGTAGTGAGGATATGATGTACAGGGCATGAGCCCTTTATTATTGTTATCTTTTTATTTAAGTTACCATCTGTGGACATTTACCATTTATGGTTTTATATATTTCCTGTGATGTGGACTTGAGCTTTTCTATATGTTCAAATATACTTTTCTTCTTCTGTGATCGATATGGCCGACAGGATCGACATTTTGTATTGGCGACCTTCCCGAGTGAGGGTGTCACCGCAAAGCGGCGGTTCTGGGCATAAGACCTGGGTTTTTGAATGAGAAAAAAATGGGGTCTTACACCGATGAGACTCCTCACTTTAGCTAGATACCTCATGAGTGTGGATTCTCTTGCCTCGAACTCACCCTTGATCTGTGAGGCTATTACCATTGAATCAGTGAGGACCTCCACTTCATGAACCCCCAACTCCTGGGACAGTTGTAGGTTGGAGATCACTGCTTCGTACTCTGCCTGGTTGATGGTGACGGGAAAGTGTATCACTAGCGCCTGTTCAATTTTCACTCCATGAGGGCTTTCCAATACCACCCCTCCTCCTAAAGAATTCTTGCCTGAGGCCCCATCTACCACCGCTTCCAGGGGACGTGACGAAGGGCTTTCCCTTCTTCCATTTCGACCACGTAGTCTGCCATCAAATCTTCAACAACTTGAGTCTTCATCGATAACCGAGGGACGAATGTGATGTCAAATTCACTTAACTCCATCGACCACTTCGCGAGTCTCCCCGAGTTCTCTACCCCCTCGAAGATTTTGCGAAGGGGATGGTCAGTCACTACTTGGATTGAATGGTCCTGGAAGTATGGTCTGAGCTTCCGGGCTGAGATGACCAGGGCGAAGGCCAGCTTCTCCAAAATCGGGTATCGGAGCTCTGCCTTCTTCAAAACCTTGCTCACGTAGTAAATGGGTAGCTGCTTCTTGCCCTCTTCCCGGACCAATACTGAGCTCACGACTTCACCCCCGACTCCAAGAAACAAGGCTAGATCCTCTCGCTCCTTAGGACCCTAGAGCAGCGGAGCCTTAGTGAGTTAATCTTTTAGGGCCTGGAAGGCCTCCTCACACTCCTTCGTCCACTCGAACTTCTGATTGCCCCGCAATGCTTTGAAGAAAGGGGAGCATTTCTCTCCCGCTTGAGAGAGGAACCAAATCAACCCTATGAGCTTTCCCATCTAGCGCTGGACCTCCTTAGCATTTCGTGGCAATCCCAACTCCATTATAGCTCTAACTTTTTCTGGGTTAGGCTCTACCCCGGCTGGGGTAAGGAGGTGACCCATAAATTTCCCTTTGCCGGCCCCAAAGATGCATTTAGAAGGGTTCAACCTCATCTTGAACCTTCGCAGGGTGGCATATGTCTCTTTGAGGTCCTGGAGGTGGGAGCTCACACCCTTGCTCTTCACAATGAGGTCATCTACGTACACCTCCAAGTTCCTCCCCCTTTGCTCCCGGAATACTCGGTCCATCATCCTCTGGTACATTGCCCCTGCATTTTTTAGTCCAAACGGCATCATCTTATAGCAGTAGCACCCTTCCCTTGTGATGAAAGAGACATCTTTGACGTATGTGGGGTGCATCCTGATCTGATGATAACCTGAAAAAGCATCTAAAAACTCATCACAGAAAAATCGACGGCTGAGTCAACCAGCGCGTCGATTCGAGGCAAAGGATAACAATCCTTAGGGCAGGCTTTGCTTAAAAGAGAAATATCAATACACATCCTTCAGCGGCCATCACCCATCTTTACCATGATGACATTGGAGACCCAGCCTGGATACTGGATCTCTGATACAAAACCTGTTTTGAGGAGCTTCTCCACCTCCTCGCGGATCGGCTCCTCCAGCTTGTCGGCAATGGCCCTCCTCTTCTGTCGGATGGGGCTGGCCCCTGGCTCGAGGTTGAGGCGGTGGCAGGCCACGCCTGTATTGATGCCCGACATGTCTGCCTCACTCCATGCGAAGATGTCCATGCTCCTCTGGATGCATTCCAGCATCCTTTTCCTGTCCTCCGGGCCAAGGCCCCCGCTGACCCATACCTTCTCCATTTTCCCCTCCTGGGTGGTGACCTCCATCTCGACCACTTCTTCTACCGCCTCAAGCTGGGCCAGCTCTTCCCATCTCCCCTTTGCCTCCCTTTCTTCGGACAGGGTCTCCCCTTCCACCGCAATCTCTTCCTCCATTGACTCAACATGCTCCTCCTGAGCCACCTCCATCTCCTCTTCACAGATGCTCTTCTATCCTTCTCCTTCTCCCACCTTCCTCAATCCTCCTGGCCCCTCTGACCCCTTCATCTCTCTATCCACCTTCTCAGCCTCCGCCATCCAGGAGATGGTGTTGACGACAGTCACATAACACTGCCTCGCCACCTTTGCATCCTCCCGAATCCAGACCTAGACTCCTCCGCTGCGGAACTTCAAGCACTTATGGAAGGATGAGGGAATGAACCGAAAGGTGCTGATGAGCGGGCATTCTAATATGGCATTGTAGCTGCTCGGAGCATCGACAATGATGAATCGGAAGTTCCTGGGGACCCCTCCCAACGTCACCTGGAGTCCGACTCCTCTCTCGACCTCCTTCCTTTCCCCTGAAAATCCAAACAGGGGCCCGTCTGAGGCCTGCACCCTCTTTGCTTCTACCTCTAATGCGTCAAAGGCCTTCTTGAAGATAACATTCACGGAACTCCCGTTATCGACCAATATTCGGGAGACCGTGAAGTTTTCGATCGCTGTTTGGATCACCAAGGCGTCACAGAACGGGTCTTCAAAGTCTGGCATATCCTCTGATGAGTAGGTAAGCTTCTCCGAGGGGGGTGGGGTTTGGGAGGTCAACGCGACGCTCCTCCTGAACATCGCCTGGAAGCTCCTCTTGCGAGTTTCCTCTATCCCAAACCCACAATGGATCAACCTGATCCCTCCCCTGGATCCCACGTCTGTCCTGTCTTCACATCTATCTTCCCCTCTCTGGGTAACACTTCTTCAATCCTTACGGTCGCTGCTTCTGCTGACCTCTTCCCCTCATTTCTAAAAAGTCCGGGCAGGTGGCCGTTGCATGGCCTTCCTCCTGGTGGAAGTCGCAATAGGGCAACGCCACCATACCCCCTCTTCCTCCTCTTCCTCCTCTTCCTCTTCTCCCTCGGCCTACCATAATGGTTTGCTCCTGAGGGGGGTGAGGAGGTCTGGGACCTTGCCTACATCCCGGGTGATTGACCCTCCCTTACTCCTTCCCTGGTGACCTCTTTCCTGACCTCGCGCCGCTCCCTCTTGAGGTCTCCAAGCCTGCTGGTTATTGGGCTCCTGATACCCCCAATCCTGCTGCTGCCCCCGAAACCCCTGACCTCTAGGTTCCTCTCTTCTTCTTCCTTCCCGCTGCCTCACCTCTGGCTCGCTCAGCCTCGCCAACCTCTTTGCAAAATTTGGGTTGGAGGCCTCTCCCTCAATCTCTACCGTCGCCCGCACCTTCAATTCCTCGAAGGATAGAGGGGCCTCCCCCACTATGAAGTCCAGCTGGACGGTGAACCCTGGCACCTCCTGGACTTGCAGAACCTCTTCCTGGAACCTATCCACGTAATGGGCCAGCGACTCCCTTGTCCCTTGCTTAATTTTAAAGAGCACCTCCGCATCCTTCTTCCTCTTCTTTGACATTGAGAAGCGCAGCCGGAAGCTCCGACGCAGATCCTCGAATGCGTAGATAAAACCCACGGGGAGTTGGTGGAACCAGTCCCTCGCCTTCTCCTTCAGAGTGGTAGTAAAGAGCCAGCACTGGAAGACATCCGACATTGGGAGGATCGAGACCATGTCCTCGAACCACTGCAGGTGAAGGACTAAGTCATCCTTACCGGTATAGTAAGACATCTCCGTCCTTCTGAACCCCTCTGGAACTGGGGACGATAGGATCAGCTCGCAAATGGGGCTACCGTCCCCTGCTCGACGAGTGGTCCTCTCACACGGAGTCAGCTCGCGGACTTCAGCACTCGCTGGGCTGTTGAACAACTGCCACCCAGGGAGGTCTCGCGCACTCACCTCCGCCGCCACTTCCTTCCCGGGGAGCTGGAAGGGATCATTCTCGCCTATCTTCTGGGGAGGGACCACCGGAACTGCGGGTGTCTCACACTCGCCCCTCGTGGCGAAAGCAAGCTGCAAGGTCTGCATGACCTCCCGCTTGAAGTCTTCAAACATCCCCACCGTCACCCCACTCGCAGGAGGTTGCGAGTGACCTGGGTTAGACCCATCTCCATCTCCAGTCATGGAGCTCAGCTTGAGACTTCTTGCACAGGCTACGGTCCACGCTCACCGCACCAAAAATGTTGAAACCGGCAACCGGTCAATTGCATTCGGACCCACAGGGGGTGTAGCCTACGCCTACTTATCCCTCACTTATACTCTTGACTGAGGACAAAGAACTAGGAACAGACTCAAGGCTATAGTGAGGAGGTCTCGCCACAAACCCAGAAGATCTCAGAGAGCTTCCCCTCCCAAACCAATGCTCAGCCGCGCACCTTGGAGGGCACTAGCAGCCAACCAAAACTTGCCTAGGAAGAGAGAGCTCAAGAGATCCGTCTCCTCCAAGGTGCCCTTAAGGGTCTATTTATAGATTCTTCAGGCCGGTCTGCAAATAACACGAATCCGCCTTTCGGTTTTACTAATCGCACCCCAAATTGTTCTGCCAACAGCCTAACTCCGCTGTCTGAAGGGCTATTGACAGCCCACGAAGGGTAGCTAGGTAATTTATCCCTAAGCCCTCTGGGCGAGTGGTCCGTGAAGGCACCACTCGCCAGGCTCCTTGCCCGCCGTATTCCACTGGGCGAATGGTCCGTGAGGGCACCACTCGTCAGGTACTCGACACACTCGGCGGGTAAGGTCTTGCCTGCCCTCACTCGCCCGTCCGCTTTGTTACCACGCGAGTGCCTCACGAGTGGGGCCTCACTTACCCGAACATTCTCTGACCCATATCCTGCCACTTGGCTCTTGGGGCCCTGGGGGCCCACTCGCCGCCTCTTGATATCCCCAGCGGATGAGGCTCTGACCTTCATTATCATGCCTACCTGCACGCCCGGATCCCCTAATGGGCGAAGGCTATTCTGACCTGTTAGGCGAATACTCCTCAGTGCCCATGTGGATGTGGGTGCGCTCGACTCTTGAGCTCTTGACCTTCCTGGGTTTGTGGGACCCACTCGACGAATACGGGGTTGTACATCGGGGATGGACACAATCGACCTGGTGTAGGTCAAGCCTTCCGCTAATCAGCAGAGGAGACGCTACCATATGCAAAAATATCAACATAAAATAGGACAAACACGTCCTAAGACCGGAGAGAAGGATCGTTACCCTTGACGATCGCTTTGGCGCCATGAATCAAGAATCCAATCGGCTGGAAAGAACCGCACCGGGCTGCTCTCTATGGATCTTCGGCTTGCAAATCGGAGCTCCGAAGCTCCAACAATGGCAATCTCAAGCTCTCCTTCTTCCTCTTTCCTCTCTGAATTCCTCTTTCTTCTCTGAATTCCTCTTTCTCGAGCTTGGAGAGAGAGAAAGACAAAGGCAATATGAGTTACCATCTGATCCTCACCCGTATAAAATCTTGGGGATAAGTCCTATCCAAAAAGGTAAAAGTTCCAAGAAGATATGTCAGCTCCGTGACCATAAAGACGAAACAACATTCCGCATGTTTACTGTTCTTGTCGACTAGAACTCTTGACAACAATGTTGAGGCTTCCAGACGACAGACAGAGAACTCTTCTAATCGATATTGGCTTTATCGGCTTGAGGTCTCGCCGAGACAACTAAGCCGTCTAGACGATAATCTATAATATCATCTTGAGGTTTCAACGACAAGACCAAGCCATCAAGACGATCTTCTCTATATCATCTTCATGTCCCAACGACAAGACTTAAGCCGTCAAGAAGATATTCTCTATATCATCTTGATGTCTCGACGATAAGACTTAAGTCGTTAAGACGATATTCTCTATATCATCTTGAGGTCTCGACGACAAAGCTTAAGTTGTCAAGATGATATTCTCTATATCGTCTTGATATCTCGACGATAAACAACCCATGTCGTCTAGGCCTCTAGTCGACATGGCTGGCCTTCTTCAAGACAATTTTGCTGACTTTCTTACCATCAGGAAATTGGGTATTAAAATTCTCCTCCACTTTAAGAAATTTCTCCCAGAAATTGTAGAACATAGAAAACACTAAAAGATACAAAATTTAAATTGTACCTTAATTGAACAACTCGGGAAACTCCTCAAGCATGGTTTGCTCTCGCTCCCATGAAAGCTCCACTCGACCGCAATTCTCCCAGTGAACCTTGACCATCCTGATCGCTTTGTTTCGCAATTGCTTGACTTCAGTGTCTTCGATGCGAATGAGCTTGACTTTCATCGTTATCCCTGTTGGATCTTCCGCAAAGTGATCCGGAAGAAATCAAGCAGTTAGTCTCACTGCCAACGTGATATAAGCCTATAGCGTCGTACATAAGAGCGTTTAGAGAAATTGGAGAAAAGATTGTGTTGGTCTTGCTCATATTGGAATGAGTGAAGGACCAATCCTAAGACTAATTGGTGTGTTGGTGGTTCGATTAATTGCTCCTAGATATAGTATATATTGTATGGAGCTTGTCATCGGGATCATAAGGAGATATTGCGATTATCGACTTATGATCAGCGTCATAGAGATATCTCAATAATTTTGTTGGGAGTCATCGTGATGACTCGACGATTCGTTGATTGCTATCGTGATGACTCGACGATTCATCGATTGATATCGTGATCACTCGACGAACTCGTCGAGTGATATCGAGATTTCTCGACAACTCAAATTCATTGAGTATGACTAGACGATTCGGCGTGATGTCTCGACGAACCTATATTCATCGAGTGAGACTCAATGATTCGTCGTGATGTCTCGATGAATACGTTGAAAGGGTTTCGACGAATTCGTCGTGACGTTTAGAATGTTATCGTGATATCTCGACGAAGCCGTTGAAAGGGGGTTTCGACGAATTCATCATAATTTCTCGATAAATCTGTTCATGCTGAATTTCTTTTAGCTTCTATTATGGATCTGAGGATAGTGAAATCTTTATGTGCTTTATATCTATGGGTATAAATAGGCTATATATTAGGTTTTCTATGGGTGTAAGATTGGATCTTATCAGTCGGCCGAGGCTTTGCGAAGGGTTGGTGATCTAAACAGATACGGAAGTGTTTCACTCCTCTAGGTTCCCGCCTGTTGACTGACTGCTGCCACCGCCGCCTCTCCCGTGTACGGATCTGGTAATCTGTGGAGATGCAGAGGGCTTTCTCCTTCTCCGACCTAGACCTTGTGTGACAAAGTGCTAGGGTTCTTTGGCGCTTGTGTGGGCTTATATAGAGGTGTGGACTTATTTCTACACTAACTCGTCCAACGAGCAGTCCAATCTTGACAGAGCCGAAGGAAGCACAAAGGAAGGACTCGGAATAGGATTCCGATTCCTAGAAGAATTTTCTCGGAACATCTGATTGAGTATTGACTCAATTCCGCAAAGGTAATTTTATTATTGCTGTAATTTCTTGACTCATGGTATTAGCGAGATCCATATGTCTCTTTTGGGTTATTCATGTATATTCCGATGTGCACATTTGATGTGACTACCCCAAAGGAAAACCCAGCAGTGGTATCAGAGGGAGGTTTCTGCTATTTCCATGTTTTAGAAATTGTTCCCTTTGCAGTAACCATCTATCTCTCTGTTTGTTTGTGAAACTAAAGACATAGAGAGACGAGCTTGTCTACTGCTATAAAGGGTGTTTGCCTGTGCTAGCATCTGGTACATATAAATCCGAAGATTTAGAAATGTTCTAAATATTCAGATTTAGTCCATATCATCAAATGTTGATGGTTTTGTGCATCTGGAATGTATCCGGGTTATGCTTGTTATTTCTTTCATGATTGTGAAAAGTGTGCACATTGGTTAAATGTTAATCAAGATTAATTGTTAATCAAACATCATGAAAATCCATAAAAATAAATATTAAGTATTCAGATGCCTTCTGATGGATGACACTTTTCCTGCCTCGATCAATGAAATGTGGGCTTGCCAAAACAAGGTGCATCAATCTATCTTGGTAAGGGTTCGAGCTGATAATTGTGATATCCCACTGTCGACATCAGGTCCAGCTTAACTAAGTGACCTCAAAGGTTGAGTGCCTAGAAGCATAGGGTTGGTATGAACCATATGATGGATGCGAATAAAGAGTTATTCACCAACCATACAAGAGTTGCATAGTGATGCAATTGACAAACATTGTCTACCTAAATAGCCACATTGTGGGTGATCAACCAAAGCTGACTTACGATGGTGGTGAAATACGTATCTTGTCCACTAAGAGAGTAGCTCGCATAAACTCTCCAAATTTATATTAAGGGTTATCAATTTGAATAAAATAGTGGGAGCTTTTAATAAAATTCCTTATTAAAATAAAATGTATTTTGAAATATGGTACTAAAACATTTTGCAAATTTATTGTAGAATTTTCATGTAAAATACATCACACTACACTTTGTCCCTGAGAGCCATCCTTGAGAAGGACGAACTCAACGGGACAAACTTCCTTGACTGGTATAGGAACCTGAGGATTGTTCTCAGGCAAGAGCACAAGCTCTATGTCTTAGAAGGGGAAGCCCCCACAGATCCAACTGGAAATGCCCCCTGTACAGACAAAGATGTCTTTAAGATGTATCAGGATGATACCCTGGATGTGGAATGCCTTATGATTGCTACCATGTCCTCTGAGCTTCAGAAGCAACATAAGAGCATGTGTGGTTATGAGATAATCGAGCACCTCAAGAAAATGTTCGAGGGGCAAGCTCGACAAGAGAGGCTTGACATATCCAAGGCATTATTTGAGTGCAAATTGAGAGCTCGAGACTTAGTAGGGACTCCCGTACTCAAAATGATTGTGTATATAGATAACCTTAAAAGACTGGGTTTTTCCTTTGGGCCAAGAGTTTGCCACTGATCTGATCCTGCAATTGTTGTCGGACAGTTATGAGCAGTTCATCTTGAACTATAACATGAATGAGATAGACAAGACACTGCCCGAGCTCCTAGGCATGTTGAGAGCTGTCGAGAACAATATAAAAAAGGATAAGCCTGCTAGACCCATACTGATTGTGCATAAAGGCAAGGGCAAGGCCAACGGATCAAAGAAAATGAAGATATGATCTAAGTCTCATCTTGATCCCAAATCTTCTGCACTGAAAAGGAAAGGTCTGGCGAAGGAAGGAAAGTGCCACCACTGCGGTAAGGTAGGACATTGGAGGAGGAGCTGTCCCCTCTATTTGAGGATCTGCTGAAACAGAAGGGAAGTATGACTTCCGCTTCATGTATTTTTATTATAGAAATAAACCTTTCTGCTCCTTCATCTTGGGTATTGGATACCGGATGCGGTTCTCACATTTGTACAAATGTGCAGGAACTGGGAAGGAGAAGAATGCTGAGTAAAGGGGAGGTAGACCTACGCGTTGGAAATGGAGCAAGAGTTGCTGCCATTACCATTGTTTTCTATTGTCTTTCTTTGCCCACTGGGTTCGTAATAGAAATAGATAACTGTTATTTTGTTCCAGCCATAACTCGAAACATCATATCCATTTCATGTCTTGACATGAAAGGTTTTCGTTTATAATTACGAACAATTGTTGTTCAATTTTTATGAATGATGTTTGTTATGGTGTAGCCCAATTGCTTAATGGTTTATATGTTATAAACTTAGACCATCTGATCTATAATGTAGAATATACTAAAAGACAAAGAATAAATAACTCGAATCCTACGTACCTTTGTCATTGTCGTTTAGGCAATATAAATGAGAAACGCATATCCAAGCTCCATAGAGATGGACTACTGGACTCATTTGATTATGAATCATTTGAGAGACGCGAGTCTTACTTATTGGGCAAAATGACTAATGCTCCTTTCACTGGTCCTATTGAGAGGGCTGATGATCTTTTGGGTGTCATACATAGTGATGTATATGGACCCATGAGTTCTATGGCTAGGAGTGGGTTCCACTACTTCATTATGTTTACTGATGATTTCAGTAGATACAGATATGTGTTTCTTATGAAGAACAAATCCGAATCCTTTGAAAAGTTCAAGGAGTTTGAGAATGATGTACATAACCAACTAGGAAAAACAATAAAAGCACTCCAATCTGATCAAGGTGGCGAATATTTGAGTCAGGAGTTTTGTGATCATCTGAAAGAGTGTGGTATTGTATCACAGATCACTCCACCTAGAACACCCCAACATAATGGTGTTTTTGAGCAGAGGAATCGTACTTTGTTAGACATGGTACGGTCGATGATGAGTCATGCAGATTTGCCCGTTTCATTTTGGGGTTTTGCTCTAGAGACTGCTGCTTTCACACTAAATCGTGTTTCGACGAAGATGGTTCAAAAGACATCATATGAGATATGGACTGGGAAGCGTCCTAGTATGTCTTTCATTAAGATTTGGGGCTGTGAGGTATAGGTACGACATCAAATGTCTGAAAAGCTGAAACCCAAATCAGATAAGTGTTATCTTATGGGATATCCTAAGGAAACTAAAGGGTATTACTTATACCTGCGATCTGAGGGAAAAATGTTTATCGCGAGGAGAGGTGTCTTTATTGAGAAAGAGTTTCTGTCTAGAGAAAACACCAAGGTAGAACTTGAAGAAGTTCAAGAACCACAAATAATGAATGAACCAGAATTGGAACCTGAGCAAGGACTATTATCTAATGTAGCTGGAGAAACTACTCAAGAAATATAAGTCCAACGTATATCTGGTAGACCTAGAGTTGAGCCTGAGATATATGGATTTCTTATGTCTCAAATAGGTAGCGTGTTGCTTATGGATCATGATGATGAGTCTGCAACATACCAAGAGGATATGAATGGACACGGCTCCGAGAAGTGGCTTGAGGCCATGAAATCTGAAAATGGACTCCATGTATGCAAACCAAATTTGGACCTTGGTGGAACCACCTGAAGGGGTACGACCCATAGGGTGTAAGTCTTCAAGAAGAAGACCGACATGGATGGGAATGTACAGACATTCAAAGGCTGACTGGTGGCTAAAGGTTTCTAGCAAATTCATGGCGTTGACTATGATGAGACCTTTTCCTCTGTTACTATGGTCAAGTCCATCAGAATTATACTTGCTATTGTTGCGTATTATGAAAACTAGATCTGGAAAATGGATGTCAAAATGGCTTTCCTTAATGGAAACTTCCTTGAGGAAGTGTATATGACACAACCTGAGGTTTTTGTATCTCAAAATGAAGCCATTAAAATATGCAAGTTGAATCGATCCATTTATGGGTTGAAACAAGCTTCTCGAAGTTGGAATCTATGTTTTGATGAGAAGATCAAAGAGTTTGGTTTCATCAATAATGAGGATGAGCCTTGTGTTTACTAGAGAATTAGTGGGAGCATTGCCGTTTTCCTGACATTGTATGTGGATGACATACTACTGATCGGGAATAACATTCCGACCCTACAAACTATTAAGAACAGACTAGGGGACTGCTTTTCTATGAAAGACTTAGGTGAAGTGACTTACATACTTGGTATTAAGATCTATGAAGATTGATCGAAGAACTTGATGGGTTTGACCCAGAGTACACACATTGAGAAGCTGTTGAAACGGTTCGTCATGCTTGAGTCCAAGAAAGGATTCTCACCCATGTCACATGGTGTAAGTCTCTCTAAAGACTAATGTCCTAAATCCTTGGAAGATAAGGAAAACATGAAGTTGATTCCATATGCTTCGGCAATTGGATCAATCATGTATGCAATGTTGTGTACTCGCCCCGATGTATCATATGCTTTGAGTATGACTAGAATGCATGTATCAATCTGATTCTGGTGATGGTCACTAGATAGCTCTCAAGAATATCCTAAAGTACTTAAGAAGAACTAAAGATATGTTCTTGGTTTTTGGTGGAGAGGAAGAGCTCGTTGTAAATGGTTACACCGATGCTAGCTTCCAAACTGATGGGGACGATTCAAAGTCCCAGTTAGATTTTTTATTTTGCCTTAATGGAGGAGCCGTAAGCTGGAAGAGTTCCATGCAAGAGACAGTTGTCGATTCTACGACAGAAGTCGAGTATATTGCTGCAGCAAATGCAATAATGGCGGCTGTATGGATTTGGAAATTTATCGGCGAGCTAGATGTAGTTCCCAACATTGTTGATCCCATAGTTATTTACTGTGACAACAACGGTGCTATTGCACAAGATAAGGAACCTAGATCTCATCAACGCTCCAAGCACATTCTTGGAAGTTCCATCTTATTCGATAGATTGTCGATCGAGGAGATGTGAACATTTGTAGAGTACCGACTAAAGAAAACATAGCAGATCCACTGACAAAGCCTCTTGCGCAAAGGAAGCATGATGGTCATGTTAGATCAATGATTATTAGATACCTGAATGATCATCTTTAGTGGGAGCCTTGTGGATTGTATGTTTGCTGGTTGTTTATTCATACGATGAATTGTCATTTGTACTATGTATTTCATTCTATATTTATGGCAAGTTCTTTTATTATGTCAATTGTTTCTATATGATAGATTAATTAGCATAAAGAATGCCCTTGGAGTGTTTGCTTCCATAGGAATTCAAGTGCATGACTTGAATGTGAGGGCTTATGCTTAAATGAAGCTTCATTCTTAAATGGTCCCTGGTCGAGGTATCATCCTAGAAATTAGGGCGAGGATGAGACCATAAGACTAGCATGTGCATTGACTGATGTCTGGTTCTCACAGGTCATGATATTATGATATCAAGTCATCACATGGGTACTGGTTAGGAATAAGTTGTACTGGATAGACCAACCATGAGACTACTTTATTGATTATTATATGAACGTGTCACAAGTAGGTCTCAAGTGACAATGGTGTTTGTGGCTCTTTGACCTGATGTCACAACATTCATCAAGTGAGGAAGAGCATACTTTGATGCCATCTAAAGTCTTCCTTGAGAAAGGTTGATGATAAGGGTGGTTATTGGGTATGTTATGAATAATTTGGATGTTTGTGTGTGGATAGAAATGGAATTTGTCCTCCTATATGACAGAAGTTGCATCCATGGGCCCCTTGATGGAATGAGACTGAGAAATGCATGGTCATGCTGGGTTGAGCCAATATGTGATATTGAGCTTACCACTCTCTAAAGGTCTATTCTAGATCAAGAAAGCAAGGGTTGGACAATTATGAGGGTGACACGATCCATGCCTCTAGTTCAATCCGGATGCAAAGGACAAAGGAATGTAATAACACTATTGGTCACGAATAGGCTTGTTTAAGTTATGAACTCTTATTGCTTGGGTAGTAATGATGCATTGCCAGATGCCGCTCATTGCTTGTGAGACTTTTGTTGATACCTTCTAGATCAAGTGGGAGACTGTTGAAGCTTCCACAAAGTGATCTGGAAGAAATCAAGAAGTTAGTCTTACTGCCAACGCGATATGAGCCTATAGGGTCACACATAAGAGCGTTTGGAGAAATTGGAGAAAAGATTGTGTTGGTCTTGCTCACATTGGATATGAGTGAAGGACCAATCCTAAGACTAATTGGAGTGGGGTGGTTCGATTAATTGATCCTAGATATAATTTATATTGAATGGATCATGTCGTTGAGATCACAAGGAGATATTGCGATATCGACTTATGATCAGTGTCATAGAGATATCACTATGATTTCGTCGAGAGTCATCATGATGACTCGACAATTTGTCGATTGATATCGTGATGACTCGACGATTCATCGATTGATATCGTGATCACTCGACGAACTCATTGAGACTGTCTTGTCAAGTGATATCGAGATGTCTCGACAACTCGAATTCATTGAGTATGACTCGATTATTCAGCGTGATGTCTCGACGAACCTATATTCGTCGAGTGGGATTCGATGATTCATCGTGACATCTCGACGAATCCATTGAAAGTGTTTCGACGAATTCGTCGTGACGTTTAGAATGTTATTGTGATATCTCGACGAAGCTTTCGAAAGGGTTTCGACGAATTCGTCGTAATGTCTCGATAAATGTGTTCATGCCAAATTTCTATTATCTCCTATGTTGGATCTACGGATAGCAGAAACATTCTCTGCTTTATATCTATGGGTATAAATAGGCCAAAATTTAGGTTTTCAACGGGTGTAAGATTGGATCTTATCAGTCGGCCGAGGCTTTGCGAAGGGTTAGAGATCCCAATAGAGATGGAAGAGTTCCGCTCTTCTAGGTTCCTGTCGATCGACCGACTGCTACCGCCACCGCCTCTCCCGTGTATGGATCTGGTAATCCGTAGAGACGTAGAGGGATTTCTCCTTCTCTGACCTAGACCTTGTGTGACAAAGTGCTAGGATTCTTTGGCGCTACTGTGGGCTTCTATAGAGGTGTTGACTTATTTCTACACTAACTCCTCCGACGAGCAGTCCAATCTTGACAAAGCCTAAGGAAGCTCAAAGGAAGGAATCAGAATAAGATTCCGATTCCTAGAAGAATTTTCTTGGAACATCTGATTGAGTATTGACTAAATTCCGCAAAGGTAATTTTATTTTGCTGCAATTTCTTGACTCATGGTCTTAGCAAGATCCGTATTTCTCTTTTGGGTTGTTCTTGTATATTCTGCTGCTCACATTTGATGTGACTACCCCTAAGGAAAACCCAACAATCCCACCATCAACCAGCACCTTAGCATCAACAACAACATGACTAGGCTCTTGCTATACCTTCCTCAACACCGATAAGTGAAACACATAGTGTAAACCGCTTAACTCCGTCGAAAGAGCAAGACAGTAGGTAGTTTCACCAACATGCTCCAAGATCTCAAATGGTCCAAGGTTTCTCAGACATAGCTTTTTCAAGCGTTGAATCCTCAATACACCATTAAATGGTTTGATCTTCAAGTATACCCAGTAACCAACAACGAACTCGATATTTCGATGCTTGGTGTTGTTGTATTTTGCCTGCCTATCATGAGCAATAACCAATCGCTCCCAGATTGTCTGAATCGTCGAATTTGCTCATCGATGTCTTTTTGCTTGAATAACTTCGTGTCACCCATTTCTGCCCAAGCCAAGCAAGCGCAACACTTTCTACCATATAGGGCCTCGAAGGGTGCCATTTGAATACTCGCTTGGTAGTTGTTGTTGTAGGCGAACTCGATCAGATAGAGATGATCTTCCAACATCTTTCCGAAATCCAAGGCGCACATTCAGAGCATATCTCCATGATTTTATTGGTCATTTCGGTCTGCCCATCCGTTTTCGGATGGAAGGCCGTGCTAAACTTCAGCTTGGTACCCAATATTTGGTGGATTTGCCTCCAATCATTCGATGTAAAATGCCCATATCGGTCACTTACGATGCTACAAAGAACGCCGTGCAACATATAATGTTGCCGACATAAAGTCTTGCCAACTTTTCCACATAATTGTCCTTCTGGTTCAAAATAAAGTGATATACTTTAGTCAAACGGTCTACGATCACCCAGATGACATCATTCCCATGATGTAATCTCAGAAATCCATGCATGGAATCAATGATATATCATCGAACTTCCATTCCGAAATCCGCAAGGACTTTAGAAATTCACTAGGTCTTTGACATTCGGCCTTCACCAGTGCGCAAGTATGACACTTTGCCATATAGAGGGCTATGTTTTTCTTCAAACCCAACCACAAGAAAAGTTTTTTCATGTCCATATACATCTTTGTGCTCTCCGGGTGGATTGAGTACTTAGTAAAATGAGCCATGACTTAAACTCCTCCCGTAATTTCCCAAAATTTGGGACGCACAATCGGCTGTATTTCCACAGAAGACCATCATTGAAGGAGAAATCAGCATTTGCCCCATCCACGGTCTCTGTCACATAAAGCTTCATGCTTTAATCAAGCTCTAAGGACTGGCGGATCTGATTCGCAAGGTTGCACTGCACCTCAGTCTAGTTAAAGCATGCACTAGCAGTTTTCCTCCTATCGACACACATAATTAGAAGGGATTCCAAGCCTCTGATTAGACGCTCATCATGCATCTGAATCTAGTTTGCTTGCGCAGATGCCCTCCGACTTAACACATCAATGCCAACATTTCACTTCCCGAGAGTGTAATGAATATCGAAGGTATAGCCGTCAAGGAACTCCATCCACCTCCTCCGTCGCATATTCAACTCCTTCTGATTTAACAGATACTTTAGGCTCTTATAGTCTGTAAACATATCAATCTTCACACCATATAAATAATGTCGCCATAGATTAAGAGCGAATATAACCGCAACCAATTCCAAGCCGTGGACCGGATAATTCCTCCCATGTATTTTCAACTGGTGAGAGCCATAAGCAATAACCTTTCCAAACTGAAGAAGAACGCAATCTAAGTCACTCCCTGAGGCGTCACTATAGGCTTCATAGACTTCCATACCACATAACGAACACAAAATCGCCGTTGTGGTCAGACGACCCTTTATTTCCTCAAAAGCTCGCGCGCACTCCGGCTACCAAACAAACTTCTTCTCACTCCTAGTCAACGTAGTGAGAGGTAGTGCTATCAACGAAAAGTTCTCCAAGAAGCGCGTATAGTAGCCGGAGGGTCCTAAGAAACTTCAGACTTCAACCACATTAGTCAGCACAGACCACTCTCTTATAACAACTATCTTCGCCAGATCAGCCGCAATACCCTCTCCACTTAATGACCTAGGAATGCCACTGATGGTAGCCAAAACTCATATTTAGAGAACTTGACATACAATTGAATCCTCCTTAGGGTGCTTAACACTGCTCGCAGATGACCCATATGCTCTTCTGTCGACTGAGAGTACACCAATATATCGTCGATGAATACAATCACAAACTGGTCCAAGTACTCTCTGAATGTTTTGTTTATCAAGTCAGTGAATACTGATGTCACATTTGTCAGGCCGAACGACATTACCGTGAACTCGTAGTTCCTGTAACGGGTACTGAATGCTGTTTTGGGAATATCACATTCCCTGATACTCAACTGGTAGTAACCGGACTTCAAATCGAGCTTCAAATACACAGTTGATCCAACTAGCTGATCAAACAAATCATTAATTTTTGGAATCACATATTTATTCTTCACTTCCAGCTTATTCAGTTCGCGATAGTCTATACATAGAAGCAAGCTTCCATCCTTATTCTTCTCAAAAAAGGACTGGTGCACTCGAAGGGGATAAACTCATACGTACATAGCCTTGCTCTAGTAGCTCTTGTAAGTGAACTTTCAGTTTCCCCATCTCCTTTGGCGCAATTCGGTATGGTAAGCATAACATAAGTTTGACTCTTGGCACCAGTTCAATAGTGAAGTCGATCTCTCGCTGAGGCGGAGATCCAGGGAGATCTTTTGGAAATAGATCAGAAAACTCTGATGCGATTGGAACATCACTCAAACTGGGCTTGGGCTCTGAAGCCTCCAATTACATGAAGAATAACTCCGTGCCTTTCCGAACTGCCTACTTGGAGAGCAGAAATCAGTGTCTTGCTCGATCCTCGCTTACAAGAAAAAGTAGTCTTGTGTTCAGTGTTTTTCCCAGTATGACTTCCTTCAGATTGCAATCGATGCATGCATGCTGCTTCGGGATCTAGTACATGCCAAAGATCACATCGAATTCAGATATCGGCAAGATTGATGCTTCCAAGTCAAAATCACTTCGTATCCTCACCTTCACATAACAACTCCTATCCACACTCTTCCTGCACCCATTTGGAAGCACTACATCCAATATATCTTTCGATACAAAAGAAGGCACTCCGGTATACAATACAAAGTCCTTAGACAGAAAGGATTGAGATGCTCCAGTTTAAAAGAGAGTTCTCACTCGATAGTTAAGTATTAGCATGAAGCCTAATACAAATAAGTCAAACAAGCAATCAAACATAAGGTATAAAGTACGATAAGCTATGAAAGCTACTAACTCATACCTGTCATGAAATCACTCTGACGGATGGCTTCTTGTTGATCAAGAGAGAACACTCTCGGTTGAGTTGGGGGATACTAGGATGCAGAAGACTCCATTGTTTTCCCTTTCTCCATATAAGGAGCACACGCCTTTATTTTCTGCCTTCGGATGACCAATGCGACACTCTCTGGCAAAATGTCCCACCTTTTCGCAAGTGTAGCAAGTGAGCAGACCTCGCCTAGTAGTCTCTCCTGACACAACACAGATATTTTGCTCCAAAAATCTAGACTTCTTATGGTACCTTCGGTACCCAGACTTTGCAGAGCTCGGCTCCTTGAAGCGCCTATAATAGCCGGCAAGTCCAAAGAATCTTCAGACTTCAACCATATTAGTCTACATAGGACACTTTTGTATAACAACTATGTTCGCCAGATCCACCGCAATACCCTCTCCACTTACCACATGACCTAGGAATGCCATTGATGGTAGCCAAAACACACATTTAGAGATCTTGACATACAATTGACACCTCTATAAGGTGCTTAACACTGCTCGCAGATGACCTACATACTCTTCCTTTGACTGAGAGTACACCAATATATCGTCGATGAAGACAATCACAAACTAGTTCAAGACTCTCTAAACATTCTATTCATCAAGTCCATTAATACTGATGTTGCATTTGTCAGTCCGAATGACATCACTGTGAACTCGTAGTGCCTGTAACGGGTACTGAATGCCATTTTTGGAATATCACATTCCCTGATTCTCAACTGGTAGTAACCGAACTTCAAATCCATCTTCGAATACACAGTTGATCCAACTAGCTGATCAAACAAATCATCAATTCTCGGAATCAGATATTTATTCTTCACTGTCAGCTTATTCAGTTCGTGATAGTCTATACATAGCAAGCTTCCGTCCTTATTCTTCACAAAAAGGACCGGTGCACTCCAAGGGGATAAACTTGGACGTACATAGCCTTGCTCTAGTAGCTCTTGTAACTGAACTTTCAGTTCTCCCATCTCCTTTGGCGCTATTTGGTATGGTGAGCATGATATAGGTTTGTCATCCGGCACTAACTCAATAGTGAAGTCGATCTCTCGCTAAGGTGGAGCTCCAGGGAGATCTTTTGGAAACAGATCAACAACTCCGATACGATTGGAACATCACTCAAAGTGGGCTTGGGATCTGAAGCCTCCAATAACACGAAGAATAACTCCGCGCCTTTCCGAACTTCCTTGACCACTTGGAGAGCAGACATCAGTATCTTACTTGATCCTTTAGATTGCAATTGATGCATGCATGCTGCTTCGGGAGCCAGTACATGCCAAATATCACATCAAATTCATATATCGACAAGATTGACGCTTCCGAGTCAAAATCATGACTTCCTATCCTCACCTTCACATTATAACTCCTTTCCGCACTCCTCCCGCACCCATTTGGAAGCACTACATCCAATCTATCTTTCGATACGAAAGAAGGCACTCCAATATGCAATATGAAGTCCTCAGACAGAAAGGAGTGAGATGCTCCAGTGTTAAAGAGAGTTCTCGCCGATAGTTAAGTATTAGCATGAAGCCTAAAACAAATAAGTCAAACACGCAATCACACACAAGGTATAAAGTACAATAAGCTATTAAAGCTATTAACTCATACCTGTCATGACATCACTTTGACGGATGGCTTCTTGTTGATTAAGAGAGAACACTCTCGGTTGAGTTGGGGGATACTAGGATGTAGAAGACTCCGTTGTTTTCCCTTTCTCTGCATAAGAAGCACACACCTTTTTTTCCTGCCTTCGGAAGACCACTGCGACACTCTCTGGCAAAATGTCCCACCATTCTGCAAGTGTAGCAAGAGAGCAGACCTCCCCTAGTAGTCTCTCCTGACACAACACAGGGAGTTGGCTCCAAAAATCTAGACATCTTCTTATACCTTCGGTACCCAGACTTTCTAGAGCTCGGCTCCTTGAAGCGCCGTAGCCGACAAGTCCAAAGAAACTTCAGACTTCAACCACATTAGTCAACACAGGACACTCTCGTATAACAACTATCTTTGCCAGATCCACCGCAATACCCTCTCCACTTACCACATGACCTAGGAATGCCATTAATGGTAGACAAAACTCACATTTAGAGAACTCGACATACAATTGACTCCTCCTTAAGGTGCTAAACACTGCTCGCAGATGACCTGCATGCTCTTCATTTGACTGAGAGTACACCAATATATCGTCAATGAAGACAATCACAAACTGGTCCAAGTACTCTTTGAACATTTTGTTTATCAAGTATATGAATACTGATGTCGCATTTGTCAGGCCGAATGACATCACCGTGAACTCGTAGTGCCTGTAATGGGTACTGAATGTCGTTTTGGGAATATCACATTCCCTGGTTCTCAAGTGGTAGTAACTGGACTTCAAATCCAGCTTCGAATACACAGCTGATCCAACTAGCTGATCAAACAAATCATCAATTTTCGGAATCAGATATTTATTCTTGACTGCCAACTTATTCAGTTCGCGATAGTCTATACATAGAAGCAAGCTTCCATCCTTATTCTTCACAAAAAGGACCAGTGCACTCCAAGAGGATAAACTCGGACGTACATAGACTTGCTCTAGTAGCTCTTGTAACTGAACTTTCAGTTCTCCCATCTCCTTTGGCGTTATTTGGTACAGTGAGCATGACATAGGTTTGGCACCTGGCACCATCTCAATAGTGAAGTCGATCTCTCGCTGAGGCGGAGCTCCAGCGAGATCATTTGGAAAAAGACCAGCAAACTCCGATACGATTGGAAAATCACTCAAACTGGGATTGGGCCCTGAAGCCTCCAAAAACACAAAGAATAACTCCTCGCCTTTCGGAACTGCCTTTACCACTTGGAGAGCAGACATCAGTAACTTGCTCGATCCTCACATATAAGAAAATGTAGTCTCGCGTTCAGTGTTTTGCCCAATGTGGCTTCCTTCAGATTGCAATTGATGCATGCATGCTACTTCGGGAGCCAAAACATGCCAAAGATCAGATCGAATTCAGATATCGGCAAGATCTTCCAAGTCAAAATCATGACTTCCTATCCTCACCTTCACATAACAACTCCTATCCGCACTCATCCTGCACCCATTTGGAAGCACTACATCAAATCTATCTTTTGATATGAAAGAAGGCACTCAGATATGCAACACGAAGTCCTCAGACAGAAAGGAGTGAGATGCTCCAATGTTAAAGAGAGTTCTCATCGGATAGTTAAGTATTAGCACGAAGCCAAATACAAATAAGTCAAACAAGCAATCACACACAAGGTATAAATTACAATAAGCTATGAAAGCTACTAACTCATACCTGTCACGACATCACTATGATGGATGGCTTCTTGTTGATCAAAAGAGAACACTCTCGGTTGAGTTGGGGGGGTACTAGGATGCAGACGACTCCGTTGCTTTCCCATTCTCCGCATAAGAAGCACACACCTTTTTTTCTGCCTTCACAAGACCACTGCGGCAATCTCAGGCAAAATGTCCCACCATTACGCAAGTGTAGCTAGTGAGCGGACCTCGCCCAGTAGTCTCTCCCGACACAACACAGGGAGTTGGCTACAAATATTTAGACTTCTTCGTGTACCTTCGGTACCTAGACTTTGCAAAGCTCGTCTCCTTGAATTCTGGTTTCTTCGCACTTAGGTTCTTCTTTCTTTAGACCCTTTTCATATCCAGTTCCAGAGATCTTGCAGTATTGACCAATGTGAGAAAACTAAATGTCATCGGGCCTACTAGGAATAGCCTCAGGTCATCTCACAGACCTTCATAGAACTTGTTTGCTTTCTTCTCCTCCTCCTCCTCCAACATCACTCTAGCATAGTGGCTAAGCCAATAAACTCATGGAAGTAATTGTCTACCTAACGATCGCCTTGAGACAGACCCAGGAATTGGTTTAGCAACCCAATGTGCTGGGTAGAAGGAATGTATCGCTGCAGGAAAATCTCTGTGAACTCTTTCCACGATATATCAGTAACTTCCTTTCCCGTGAACTTACACAATTCCAACTCTTCCCACCAAAGCCTCGCTTCCCTGTTCAGAAGGAAAGTTGCTAAGGTAACTTTATTCTCTTCTTCCATATCCGTACCTGTCAAGGTTCTCTTTATGCTATAGAGCTAATCTTCAGCTTCTATTGGGGATTCAGTCCCTGAGAATGATGGAGGATGGAAGCCCAGAATGTTCTTCAACTATTGGTCTGGGGCCACTGCAAGGGTAGGAGGCTGTACATGCCTTCCTAGTTGTGCATTAATCATAGCAAACACGGTTTCAACAACCAACTATATCGTTTCAGCAAAAGGAGGGGTTGTAGGAACCTCAGCAAATGCACTACTCTCTGTAGAGTGATAGGGTTGGGATACCCTACACCACTCCTAGTCATCTATAATCATGTTGCACACATTTAATGATTAACATCATAACAAAACAACAAACAAGGAATGCTCAGGTTCTACAATGAACAAGCAAAACATGTTGTAGTTTCATTGCTAATGTAAGACCCCCTTTTTTTCTCGGTTTTCCGGGTCTTAACGCCCAGAACCACTGCCTTGCGGTGACACCAGCACAAGGGCCGGTCTCCAACACAAGACGCCAATCCTGCCGACTAGTCCAACATTCATCCAGGCCAACCACATATCACAGTAATAGAAGTAAAGGATCTAAGTCCACCAATCACATCACATTTAATTATAATAACAAGTAGAGTCTACAGATGAGATAAAAAGAGTACCAGAAGAGTAAAGAGATAATTAAGGGCTTATGCCCTGTACATCAAATCCTCGCGAAAGAAAACTAAAGTCGCTGCACACATGCTATGGTGGTTGTTGCTGCTAGTGCTGGCCGGGGTTGGATCACCTCGTCATGCTCGTCCCTCCTGGTGTGCTGGATTCTACAGCTCCTGTTGCTCCTATTTGTTATGCAATATCTAACCATTAGTCATAAAGACTAAGCAGTTTCCTCGTCCCCTCCACCCGCGACTCTTAGGAACTGGGTGTGAGGATGAAGCGGAGGACAACACGGGGTAATTTACAAGCATGTGACCGTGCTCTCATACACATAATATTAAATCAATATCATAAGGTCTAGTTAACATGAGATCTACTATCAATTACAATAAATCACTAACAATTCTACTATGTAAGAGCTATAATTAAAAACAACAATAAGAGCAACAAATATGTAGAAGAAGTACAACTAACTATCATTGTAGAAAAGTAACCTTAACTTATAAGGAAAGCACATACAATCTTATAAGTTAAGGGGTCGTTTTGCATAGACCCATCGTATAAAGGAGCACATACTAGATTATACGATGAGGTTTATGAGGTATGTGTATGATGCGTATGATATGTAGGGCAATGCAATGTTTATATTATTGGTTCACACACATGCAACTCACACATGACTCTATACATACAAATTTTTAGTTCCCACTTTTCGGAGGTAGCTAACCTCTCGGGCACCTCCCGTCGTGGTCAAACGGTCGCGGAGGAGTGGGCGTCTCCTCACCTAGGTGGGTAGAACACACTACCAGACCTAGGACCTAACATACACTATGGCACCTGTCCTCGGTACTCATGAGCTCCTGCGTACTCTTGCTAGATCCATCTAGACCAGACCTTTTATAAGGTAAGTGTAGGGTCATTAGGGATTGTGATGTTGGGAAAAACCCTTTTGATTTATCAAAATAAATTATCTCAAATTGATTTCATAAGATTAGGTTGTATTACCTACATTGTATAGAAAATGTAAAATGGTCATTAGATGTCCTAGGATATCACATTCACTTAGTGTGTCAAGATCAGGTCTAAGAGAAGCACAAATTCAGTTGAGTTAAAACTTGCGTCGAATAGAAGTCGATGCAACTTCGACTAGAAGTCAACGCAACCATGACTAAAAGTCAAATTAACTCAAACTACCTGTCAAAGTATCAAGCCAAGTCGACGCAACGTCGAAAGGAACAAGACGCAAAGGAAGAGCCTATCAAAGCATTAAGTCAAGTCGACGCAATGTAGAAAGGAACTCGACGCAGAAAGAAGAGCATGTCGAAGCAATCTTAGAAGTCGATGCAACTTCGACTTCAATTCGACGCAGAAGATGAAGTTCAAGTCCAAGTCTTCAAATCAACGGATTCGTCGATAAGAACTCGACGCAACATCGACACAGTTCAGTCAAAGCTAAGAATGAATTTTAAGCTGCTTCTATAAGAACTCAGAAGTGCGTCGATATGAAGGATAATAAATTTGACGAGGCGTCGAATTCCGACAAAAAAGGATGGTTTTCTGCTGTCCTTTCTGGTGCATTTCTAGATGATCTGCAAAGCTGAAATCTGTTCTTTAACGGCTCGTTTATTGCCAAGAATGGAATGAAGTATTTCAGAGATACAACAAAGAAATTCTTGGAACTTATTCCAATCAGATGGACGGGTCAGGAACAAAAATAGAAGGAAACATCTATTGTCCAATGGACATTCCTTCTAAGGACAGTCTAGAAGATGATAGGAATTCAAACACAAATCAATAAAGAATAAGTATGCCCACAAAAACACAAGCATTCATAATTCTCTCTATCAAATGGGGCTGCTTCTTTTCCTCCTTCAACCCTAAGACAGAACTGAAGAACAACTGTGTTGATGCAAAAATTGCACCTCCATGACTTAATTGAAGAACAAAGTCTCGATCTAATTGAAGAATTGAGAGATGTGTAAGACCCCCCGGAAAACACGACACGACCGAGGGGAGTCTTATTCCCAGGACAGCCGCCTTGCGGAAGCGCCAGCACACGAGCTAGCCTCCCCCACAAAACGCCTATCCTGCCGGCCAAACCAACTGAACAGCGCCAACCCATCAATAATGTAAAAGCAAGAAGCCAAATAAGATATTCACCTAAGTAAGAGTCGAAATAAGTACAAAAGAACAAGAAGCTCCGAGAGCTCCTGCAAAAGTATCATAGTATCAAGCTAAATGCCCCAAGGGCTACACCTAAACTGTGCTCACATCTGTCACCGACGGTAGCGAAGGTATCGCAGTCACCGGCCCTGTCGTCCTGACCTGACTATCCTCCTCCAGCACCGTGCGCTGCTGCTCCAGGGTGCGCTCCTAAAAAGAGGGACGTAGCAACCGTTAGTCATAAAGACTAAGTGGCTTCCCATCCGCTCCCCCGGCGACTCCAAGGCACCGGGTGGTATGAAAGGAAGAAAAGCTGCAATATAAGCAATAATATACAAAGCAGGTGACAGGAATGGTTGTTCATATATGTTTGTTGTATAAGTACCCAAGTACTTGCAACAACTCTAACTAACAGGTTCATAAATAACAGTGGTTATATAAGCAAGTACTAGTAACGAGAAAGCATGAGCAGAGTATCAATAAACCGAATTGAACTTAACTTATAAGGATGCCCATACAAGCTTATAAATTAAGGATCTGAACATGAAGGTAACTCATCATATAAAGGTGCCCATACAAGTTTATATGATGAGGATCCAATGCGGTGCAATGCAATGATTATGAAGGATGAATGCAATACAATGATTATGATATGAAGACTCACCCATGCAAAGTTGCTATGTCGACATAGACCTTTAGTTCTTGCTTTTTGAGGGGTAGCTAACCGCTCAGGCATCTTCCGTTGTGGCCAGACGGAGACAGTGGAACGAGCTCCTCCACTACTAGGAGGGTATGAACACTGCCTGTCCTAGGCCTCTGTATGCCTCGACGCTAAGAACACACAGCGGAGACCCTGCGTACTGCTCGACGCTAAGAACACACAGCAGAGCCTTCAAGGACACAGAAGGGGACTTGGGTAGGTGAGCACCAAGAGTCCAACCCAACCGGTCTAGAGTCTAACCGCCGGCTTCTGTCGGTGTCACGACTAGCAAGCCCATAGACCCGCCACAAGTAATCCTCCCCATCGGGGTCCATTTGTATCTGTGTATCAACATTCACCAAGACTTCTAATCCAAGTCCTTCTATACCATCTGTGTATCTACGTACACCAAGACTTCTAATCCAAGTCCTTCTATACAATCTGTGTATCTACGTACACCAGGACTTCTAATCCAAGCCCTTCTATACAATCTGTGTATCTACATACACCAGGACTTCTAATACAAGCCCTTCTATACAATCTGTGTATCTACGTACACCAGGACTTCTAATACAAGTCCTTCTATACCATCAGTGTATCTATGTACACCAGGACTTCTAAAACAAGCCCTTCAATATTCATCAGAGCTACAGTACTATCTCTGCATGCACGACAATCAAACTACTATTTCCACCCTTACAGGATACGACGTTCATGAACTAGGGAATTCACACCCTTGACCCGAGACTAAGAGTGAATTTATAATTTAACCAACATCTAAATATAAATGCCGAACATGACAACCGAATTTTCTTATACCCAGGGCCATATAACCAAAGCAATTGAGTGCCATATAATAAGAATAAGCTTGGGTTAAGAGTCGACTACGCAACTTGAATTATCGAGACTTACAACCCGAAGGCGGTCCACCAGTCATATAACAACGATTGAACATAATTTCGAGGATAGAATTATATATGAAAGCCCCCCATAAAATTTTAGAATAGAACTATATATAGCTAATGGAACTATACATAACAGCCCCCAAAGTAATATAAACCCAAACATAGATGATGCAAAGTAGCCCCCTAACTGGGATTACACAACCAGCCCCAAAGTAAAACCAATGAGGATGATGATATAAGGCAGCCCCATAACAAAGAGTAAAACAACAGCCCCTCTCTCAATTTAAGAACCATAGGTATACAAAGCAGCCCCATGGGTTCACTGGGATTACACCTAGCAGCCCGAAAACAAGAGACAACCCAAACAATACTATAACAGTAGCCCCACTGAACCATATGAAGCAGCCATAAATATAATCCTGATAGGTCTAGGATCATGCATAAAGCAGCCTGTGATCGGGTATAGCAGCCCCCAACTAGGAAATATATATACAGCAGCCCCCATTGAACAAAACGTGAGAAGCAGCCCCAATTTAGAGTATATAAACAGCAGTCCAAATTAGAACATATAAAAGGCAGCCCCCAAACAAGAAGAAATATATATAAGAAGCAGCCCCAAGTGATTATAACAGCAGCATCTTGAAACCGAAATGATCATCTCATAAATATAACTCCTGAATGATTGTTGCATACAACATTCCCAAACCGAAATAGATTATATATTTAGCAGGCCCCCAAATAGATTATAAATATACACAGCAGCTCCTAAGATTCTAATTGCATACAACAGCTGCCTGGAATCGGGTATAACAGCCCCTCTTAAAAGAATTATATATATACAGCAACCCCCTTAACAAATAGATTATAAATATACACAGCAGCTCCTAAGATTCTAATTGAATACAACAGCTGCCTGGGATCGGGTATAACAAGTAAACACGATCCGGAACTAGCCAAAAATAAACCCAGCGTATAACCAGGATAAACCCGAAATTTTATTGGCACACACCCGAAATCCTTGATAGCATAAACCAGAAGATCTGTTTTGTATATATATCCAGAAATTTTGCTAACGAATCTAGGGGATCTACCGCACAAGAAAATCCTGAAATTTTGTTAACATAAAACTAGAAGATTTGCCAGGTATATAAATCCAGAAATTTTGCTAACAAACTTTAGAGGAATCTACCACAAATAAAATCCAGAAAAGAGATGGAGGGGAAGGAGGAGGAAGAGTTTTCTTGCTCCAGCATTCACCTTTAAAATCCCTAAATAATCACTCCCCTCACTCTCCCTCAACGACCATGGGTTTGCACCAAATCAAATCCCATCTCTTCCTCTTGAAGAGAAGAAATGATTCCAAGAACCTCGCGGCGAACAGGGCCCTAAATTTGAGGTTCCGACTTGGTCTTCCTAAGGAAACTCCATTTTAGCTCACACGAGAAGCTCTCTTGAGCCTTCATCTCTCCTATTGTGATCTAAGAGGCTAGCACCAGAGGAGAGGTTTCACAACCCGCATTTCTCCAGGAATTTAATACATATTATCAGAGCAAGGGGAAAGTACGCGTCGTGATGCCACGTCCCGCAGGAGACGACTACAGACGCTCAGGCAAACACTCCTTACGATAAATTTATAAAAGACATATATATGTTTGAGATAAAAAGAATATTTATATTTTTAGCTTAGGACTGCGTCCCTCAGTCCGGTGGATCACTACTCCACAAGTAGAAAGCTATACATACGCAGCGGAAAATAGGTTTGTTTTTAGCCTACATGAGCATGAAGATCCACATCCCAGAAATGATATGCACATGTCTATGTTTAGTATAGTAAGAAAGTATTTTCTACGGTCTTCAAAGTATGTGACAATTATTTAAAATCATGATTTGCAAGAATGACATTTTATACCAATAAAGTAACTAATGCATCCTAGCATAAAGCTTCCCAGAGAGCAAGTAGGTAAACAAATCGAAAGTAACAGCAAAACAACCAGCAAGTAAACTAAGCATAAAAGCCAAACGGGCGCCAACAACTGACACGAACCCGCAGGAAAGAAGGAAAACATCCAAAAGAGGGCAACAACTAAAGAACTGCCCCTTACCTAGAAGAGAGGAAGGGCCTCGACAGGAAAACTGAACGACACCGCTCTAACTCCTGCGGCAGCTAAAGACCTGAACCTGAGACATTCATAAGAAAAGAATGCCTCAGCACAAAGGGTGCAAGAAAACCAAGATTAACAGCAATCAGAAATAAAAGATTGCAGAAAGGAGAACTAAGCAGATAAACATCAATAATCTTACAACAACTCGAGCCAGCTCAAACGAGTACACTCGGTAAGAGGAAAAGCCTGCACCAGAAGGTAATAGCCAAAGCAATCAAAGTCAACCACGTGTCCACCATTGCGGCTCAGAGGTGGTGGCTATACATATAATATCATAATACACATATATAAGCCTGTAAATTTACAAGCAAATAAGACTGATCAGCTCGAGGGAAGAGCGTCCCCCAAAAGAAGGCACTGCGACGGTGGTATCTTCCACTAACGCCCGCAGCCCAAAAACCATACAGGAGTGCTGCCGCGGTGGCTCCAATCCACCCAAACCAACAGCCCAAAAGAGGCACTGTGGCGGTGACTTTTAGCTCACACACTCAACAGACTCACACACAACACCAGAAGCAGGGGTGCATAAGCATATATATATATATATATGTGTTTGTATATATATATAAGTATATAAATAAACCACAGTGCAGTCCACCAGAGAACACTCAGAACATTAGACCACAAAGATCATAGAGATTAAGAACCACTCACCAAAAATATCCCGGAGAATTAAACAACATAGCATACTTAGCTCATAAATCCAACAGAACAACAGAGGAATGTCAGACTGGGAAAACAGGATGACAAGTGATTTTTATCCATAACTCAAGATGAGAGAATCAGTAACACCTAGTTCAGCAATTAATCAATATATCCACATTCAACTTGCAACAAGGTCGAAGATTTCAGAAAGTCGACACCATGCAAGGCTTGGTGTCGAAACAAGACGAGTATATACTTAACACGGAGGCCCAACACCAGAACAATACTCATCGGTCCACTTGACAACACTTGGTGAGTCCAAACTTGACTCCCAACGAACTTCTCGTAACAGTACGATGAATAAGGCATGAAAAGACACCACAAAAGATCATTAACCAAATACGGGACAACTCAAAGAATAAAGCATAGCTTCATCAAAATTCTTAACAAAAGGGCACAAAATGCTTGATAACATCGCTTAAGATACTCGGGAATACCCGGCAAAAGAACATATAAATATATGAGGAAACAATTCAGAATAAGCGATGAAGTCGACAGAAAAACTATGAAAAGTTGACTGGAAAGGACTTATATCAAAGTCACCGAGAAGGACTTATGTTCAAGTTAACTAGAAGACTTAATGTCAAAGTCGAAGGGAAACTTAATAAAAGAAGAAATAATTGTAGGACGAGCAAACCTTTCTAAACCTAAGGAGGTCTTATCAGACTACCTGGTAGCATAACTAAACAGGTATAGAAGCTAACCAGATCCCAAGGAGGATGACTACAGGAATCAAGGCCCCAGAACACCAAACAAGACACCAAAAGGGAAACACAACATCCACTAACCTAAAATCAACAGGTTAGGCAAACAAGGAAGAAGAAAGGTCTGAAATGAAAGACTTCCAATCACCCAGCAACATCAAGCCAAGGGAACTACTAATACTTGAAGGACACAACCAACAAGAGAGCTTAGTATAACCAAGCTTTAAGAAACACAGTCATTAAGGAGAAGGACTGCTATTTGCAGCCCACAACCACTAAAAAGAAAACTTTACATTCAACCAGATTGCTATGACAGTGAGGAGGAAGCATTACCCTTCACTGATTTCCGAGAATACACAGAAAATGACTTTTCTGAGAGAATCTATCAAAACAACAAGGAAGACCACAAACAGAACTTCACTTGCAGAGAAGGGGAGAAAAAATCATTAAAGGGGAAGAGGAGCAAAACCAGGAAAAAAAGGATTAAAAGAGAAGGGAACAGGCAATAGATGACCTAAACAGCTAGGCTACTAGTGCGAGACTATGATAATTGCCGAACTTGACAATGGTATTCTCTTATGCCCAGGGCCGTATAACCCAAATGATTAGATGCCATATAGCAGAAATAAACTTGAGCTATGCGTCGACTACGCAACTTGAATTATCAAGACTTACAACCCGAAGGCGGCCCTCCAGACATATGACAATAATTGAACATAATATCGAGAATAGCTTCCTAAAAAGGTTTATATATACAACACCTTGAAACCAAAGAAAATATCTTATATAGCCCCCCTGAAATTTCAGTTGCATACAACATTCCCCAAAGTCGGAATAGATTTATATATAGCCCCAGAAATTTTATATGCATACATCAGCCCCCAAACCGGAATGATCATCTCATAAATATAACTCCTGAATGATTGTTGCATACAACATTCCCAAACCGAAATAGATTATGTATATATATTTAGCAGCCCCCCAAATAGATTATATATATACACAGCAACTCCTAAGATTCTAATTGCATACAACAGCCCCCCAAATTAAGATTCCCTACTGGTTAATACATAGTAGCCCCCAACAGAATTCTATAAGGCAGCCCCAAAATAAATCCAAACAGGAATGAAGTATAGCAGGCCCTAACTGGGATTATACAAACCAGCCCCAAATGAAATTTCATAAAGCAGCCCCCAAACAAAATTTCATATAGCAGTCCCGAAACAAAATTTCATAAGGCATCCCCCAACATAGAATGCCATAAGCCAGCCCCCATATAGAATACTATAAGGCAGCCCCCCCATAATAAAATTCTGATATAACTAAATGCAGCAGAATGGGACCAAGCACAGCAGCCCACATATAATTTTGAAAAGCATCCCCAAACAAAATTTCATAAAACAGACCCCCAAACAAAATTCTACCAAGCAGCCCCCAATGATGCTTTGCAAACCCAAACTGGAACCAAGTGAAGCAGCCCCCCGGTTAATAAAATTTAAATAGCAGCCCCCCGAAAATAAAATTCGATAGATCTATATGCAACAGCCCAGGTAATCCAACCTAGAATAACAAATCATGAACCATCTCAAATAAGGAACGAAAGGGGAAGAAGGAGATGCAGTTTTCTTGCCTGATTCGGGAGCCGACGCCACTCGTCGAAGTGAAATCCACGATCGGGAGACTTCACCACCACCGCTGAAGCCAACTAGAATCCTCCGTAACCCCTCTCTGGCGACGAAATCAAGCCCCTAACACCTCTAAATCTCCTCCGACGGCCTACGCATCCGACGCCCGGCGACTCCGACGAAACCCTCGCTCTCTCTCCCGAGACGCTCCAGGCTTGCACGGGAAGAAAAGGTAAGGCTATAAGGAATTTTAATCCTATATATGTTTTTTTTCCTGGATATATTATAAATATAATGTATTAAATATAGGTTAATATATATGCGATAATTTATTTGAGTTGTTAAATATGAGCCAACATAAGCATAGATATATACCTAATTTGAATCCCTAGGTCTGCATCTATATATTTGCTAATATAGTTTTGTGGTTTTAGATATGTGCAAATATGTTTATATAATAAAGTAATTATTTGCATTCAAAATATAAATATATATATATATATACCTTTCTAATTAGATATTTCCTTAACGTGTATTGCATAAATGACTCAACAAACGACGACGTTTCTGAGTACGGTAACCCTCACATCAAAGCTTCGAATTAATATTTCATTTTTAAAAATGATTATTATTATTCCCATTTAAAATAAATATAAGATAATCCGGGGCGTTACATCCACCCCTCCTAACAAAAAGTTTCGCCCCGAAACTTTGCAACAACAATACAAACAATTTACCACTATCATCCCTCACATACCCGCTTAGATTAATTATAAGAGAAAACCTGGGGCGTTACAAGAGGGGAGGAAGTCACCTGATTTTACGGCCATGGATTGCGGTTGCCTCCTCGGTGGCATGGCGGCAGTTGGCCAAGCTCAAATCCTTCTCCAAGCTTTGCTCCTTCAGAGCTCCATGGATAAAACCCTTAAGTTAAAACCATCAGGTGGGAGGGAAGGAGATGAAGAAGAAGATCCATCGGGTAATCTGATCAGTAGCTCTTTTGTTAAGAGAGAAAGAGTAGAACATTAATGAGCATTAAATGCAATCTCCTCTTCCAAGACTTGTGTCAGCCATCTATTAACTTTTAATTCCACTGTTAGCCTCAAATAAATAAGCATTAAAGCTTTATCGGGTGACGAAAAGAAGAACGCGCAGAATTTAATAAATACAGACCGACGTTCGACGAATTTAAGCAAATTCGTCGAACGACGAACAGCTACAGGTTCGTCGAACGACGAACAACAAATTCATGGAACGACGAACAGGTAAGGATTCATCAGCGCTGAACGGTTACTGATTCGTCGAACGACGAGCGCCTGCCCTTCGATGTTAGTCGAATGGAACTTCCAAGATAATTCGTCGAACGACGCTTCAACATATTTCATCGACCGCTGAATAAATATATTTCGTCGAACGCCATTCAATGATATTTCGTCGAACGGCGTTGCTAGACTTCGTCGATCGCAACTTAAATATAATTTGTCGAATGCAGGGAGCTTATAATTCGCCGAACGCTGCTCCCCTTTGACTTTCGTCGAACGGAACTGCCCTTCGACGTTCGTCGAATGAAGCTGTCCTTCGACGTTCGTCGAACGAAATCCTCCCTTGCCCAAAACCGACCCAAGGCGAGTCAAAACGTCTCTGAGGGGCCTAGCGCGAAATGGGATGTTACAAGATGAAGCCATGATAAGGAAAGAGGAGATAAAAAGAAGAATGGCAAGATATTTCGATAAAAATATAAGGGTCAAAGAATTCATTATTGGGGACCTCGTTTTAAAGAAGGTCGATACAACACCTAGGTCCGGCTCAGTTGGCAAGTTAAACGCAAATTGGGCAGGTCCTTATATCATAAAAGAAATGTTGAAAAATGGGGCTTATCGCCTCAACACTTATGATTGAAGTGAGATAGCCAATACCTGGAATGAAGACGACTTGAAGCGATTTTTCTCTTAACAACCTCCTCATTTTTCTCTCTCTCCCCCTTAAAAAAATAGTGTATTCATCTTCACGGAACATTTATTCAATAAAAACTACTGACACTACTTTTTCCCATGTGTTTTGAGAAGACCCCCTGAGGTAGAAATAAGATGCAAACTTAAGTAACACCAAGGCAGATATCGCCGGATCACACATGAACCCCCATGAATTGACGCTGAGCGTAACTGATAACTAAAATTTATGATATAAATAATTTTCTCCAA
Source organism: Dactylorhiza incarnata (assembly GCA_033032865.1). NCBI lineage: Eukaryota > Viridiplantae > Streptophyta > Magnoliopsida > Asparagales > Orchidaceae > Dactylorhiza > Dactylorhiza incarnata. The sequence continues at coordinate 24,027,454 of JAWHQI010000004.1, forward strand.
TTCTACGAACTATAGGCAAGAGCACCTATTGTTCATAGTATAGGATATTTAAAAATAAATATCAAGTGTCGTATTCCATGGGTCTGTTGATTACTTCTACTTACGCAAATTAACATTATTTTATCAGTAATGAAATAAAGGTTTTAAGAAATGATAAAAGAGAGGAAACATTTGATCGAGAATCCTTCTTAAGTAAAATATTTCGTAAAATTCATAAATTGATTTGGACAAACTTGACCATGGAGGTTCCCAAAATATGCTAGAGCCTCTCTTGAGAGAACTACCACCTAACTTTAGGTTGATCGATTAAGACACCTCTGCCAGTCGAAACCCCTAAGCTTGCTTTACACCTTGTTGGAACATGGTCTTCCGCATCTCCTAGGTTTGAGAATAACAATTCCTATGTGTATTTGATCTTGTGTGTTTAAGTGTGCAGGATAACAAAGTCCACATGACTCAAGGATTACATAAGAAGGTTGCCCCACAAAGTTGAGCCAACAAATCCAAAACATCTAGTAGCGCTGGCGGTAGTACTAGCGCAGGCGCTAGCTGCCGTTCGACGAACTATTAGCAGCGCTCGACAAATTGCTCATAGCTGTGTTCGACGAAATTTCGTTTGACAAACATCTAACGGCGTTCGACGAATTCTCGTTCGACAAAATTTTCGTTTGACAAACTCTTAGCGGCGTTCGATGAATTCTCGTTATTGGATTAAGTGCAATTGCCGGGAGAACTTATAGAAGGAGATAGCGCCAGGTGATATTTGATAGCGCAGGCGATAACGAGGAGCACAATTGGCAAGGGAAAATTGTTTCCTCCGATTGACGATTCTGCCGCGCAGAATGTGTCCTAATATGGAATAGCGCCGGCGGTACCTCTAGTGCAGGCGCTAGCTCTAAGTCTATAAAAAGGACATCTTGGCTCCGTCTTGATAAGACTCTTGAGATCCAGAATTCCAGAGCTTCCTTCCATAGCATAGAGAGGAAGTTTCAGAGAGATACTCCCACAAATCCATAAAGACTAAAGGAGATCCGTGGAGAAGATTTCAACATGCGTCATCATCGTGACGAAAGACCGCATCGACTACGATCATACTCTGCGTCTTCGTCTACTTCTCCAAGAGATCCACATAGAGGGAGTTTTACATTATTGTCTTTTTATTTCACATCTTTTCTGTAATCGTTTAGTAAATTCGCCTCGTGTTGGCGACTAAGTCTGGGTAGAACTTAGGGCAGAAATTCGCCTCGTGTTGGCGACTAGGTCTCGGGTATAGGTCTAGGGGGTGCTCGAGGCCATATCCTGGGAAGGGTTGGCTAGAGCGGCTTGAGGCTGTATCCGGGGAAGGATCAGCTAAAGCCAACCGGTTCGTGGGGAAACGAGTCGGTATAGAAAACAAAAAGAGTCTTTCTATTCGCTTTGATTTCTAGCTTCGATAAGAGATCAAGTTTTGTAATCATGCTTCTCAAGTTAATAAAATCATGTCTTTACTTTTACTTCACTTGATTTGTCTTGATCATCTCTAGTTTGATAATCAAAGCTTTTTCAAAGTTATTCAAAATATAATATAAGTTTTTAAAACCCTTATTCACCCCCCTCTAAGGGCGCCTACCGATCCAACAAGTGGTATCAGAGGGAGGTTATTCCAAATCGGCTTAACAACCGGGAATAATGGCGTCTCATGATCTCGCTTTTTCGGAGGGTCAAGGGGTTAGTCGACCACCTCTCTTTACTGGGTCAGATTTTAACTACTGGAATAATCGAATGATGTGTTTTCTTATGACCATGGATGTAGAAGTATGGAACATGGTAGAAGTTCGGTACTCTCCTCCTACAACTGTAGTGGGAGAGGCGACATTATTAAAACCTAAAGATAAATTGGATGATAACGATAAACTAAGGTGTAAAAATAATGCTAAAGCTATGAATGCTTTATATTGCGCTTTAAATAGGACTGAGTTTAATAGAATTTCTGCATGCATAACTGCTTATGATATTTGGAATCAATTGGAAGTTACTCATGAAGGTACATCGCAGGTGAAAGATGCAAAGCTATTCCAACTGGAATCTGAATATGAAAAATTCAGGATGGATACCGAAGAGGAAATCAACTCGATGTACACTCGCTTCACCAATATCATCAACGCTTCAAAGGCACATGGAAAGACCTACTCAGACGGGGACTTGGTGAGGAAAATTCTTCGCTCCTTACCTCCAAGGTTCAATCCAAAGGTGACAGCCATCTCGGAGGCACACAACTTAAGAACACTCCAAATCGAGAACCTTATTGGGAATCTCAAAACCCATGAGGTAGAACTCCACATTCAACACGATGAATACAGCAAAGAACCAAAGAAAAAGGGGCTAGCACTAAAATCAAAGAAGGAGAGCATCGAAGATGATGATGAAGAAGACAATAATGAAGAAGGTCTCTTGGTGAAGAACTTCAAAAGACTCATGCGGGATCCCGAAAGAAGAAAAACTTTTCACAAATACCTCACCAAAGGGTCCAACAAGCAAGGGTCATGGAAGAACAAGGCAAGCCATGATGATATGGAGAAAACTTCTCCAGAGTGCTTCAACTGCAGGAAGATCAGACACGTTCGAAGTGAATGTCCAAAAATTCTAGAGAAGGAGAAGGAAAAGATGCACAAAAAGAAGAACAAGATGAAAAATTATACGCCTTTTGAGGAGTCAAGTGCAACAACTTCAAGCGACGATAAGGAAGCTAACTTATGCTTAATGACAAAAAACAACGATGATGACACCAGTGTTCTTAGCGACACTGAGGTAACTCCTCCTACCTTCGAAGAACTCTATGATGAATTTGTTCTAACTTGCAAATCCTATGATCAAAGTATAAAAGATAATATTATATTAAATCGTGAAAATGAATCTATTATTAAAGAAAATCATAAGCTCACAAAAAAATGATTTCCCTTGAAAAGAGAAAGGTTTCATGTCAAGAGTGTGAGCACTCTTTATTTAAGACAAAAGAACTTGAAGTTTCTCTTTCTAAGGCCTTCTCACAAAACAAAACTATTGCAAAAGAAAAGGGGGACTTAGAGAGAAAACTGAAAACCTCTCTTTTACAAATTGAAAATAACAAAAAGGGATTTGAAAATAAATGTGTTATGATTGTTCAAGAAAATACATTTCTTAAAAAACAAAATCATGATCTCAATATAGCCATAAACAAATTCGGGATTGGTCAAAAATCCCTGGATATGATTTTGGGAAACCAATGTTATGGTTCTGGAAAATTTGGGGTCGGATATAAAAGTGAACCCTACCGCCCGGCGCTAGCCACTAACGCCGGCGGTAGCTCAACTGTTAAAAAATCTTCTGGGTTCTCTAGTGTTCAAACATCATCTAGCAAGAGTAACGTAGAAACTCAGAAAAGGGTCTCAACCCCCTTTATTTCGTGTGCTAATTGTCTTAAGTTTGGACACACATCTAGCTCTTGCAGGAATACAAAACAACGATCGTTAATGCAAATCTGGGTACCTAAGGCATCCACTTATTCTATGGGTGGTACCACTTGGGTATCCGGATCTTTTCCCTCATCTTCTTTCTAGATTTGCTGGAAGCCTAAGGACAAGAAGTATGTCTCGTACTTGGACTCGGGTTGCTCCAAGTACTTGACGGGCAAAAATGCAAAGCTACATAGCCTATACAAAAAAGGGTGGGATAAAGGATTAAATGTCTTAAGTCACATTCATAAACACAATCGTTTCATTTTTTTGCATGAACATTACTCTTTAACATGCATATTTGATTTGTTCAAACATAATATCTTGGGTTTTCATTTTCTATATGTTTCAAGTTAAAAGCACAAGCCTTTAGAAAAGTCAAAATGAAAACATAAGCAAATGTATCTCATGCAATAATTATCTTGTCAAGTCATATAAGAAATCGCTAACGTTTCATGCAATTTGGACCATCCAAAACATCTCCTAAAATTCTGAAATTTCATCATGAAACTACTATTTGGACACTTAGTCAAGATCAATAATTACAAATTTCAAAATCATCAAAAATCGTGTACTGTTTCCCGCGCTAGCGCTAACGCCGGCGCTAGTGCACATGTTTGCTTTTCTGAAATTTTAAAATTCTGAAAAATGCTTAAAAATATATTAATCTATATGTACTACTCATTTTTGCAATTCTGCCTATAATTGATTTTTGAAAAATCAAATACAAAAATACAAAAGCCAAATTACAAAAAATATATATGTTTTGCCTTTGTGTTTTCTATCATTTGTTTAAATTCTATTTCTAAAAGCAAAAATAAATTAAAAAAATATCAAAAAGTGTTTTTTTTGAACTTAACTTTTCTATTTACATGTATCTTGCGAAAGGGTGATTTGGGATATCATCCCATCATATCACCTAGTACCAGGCGAACCTCTCACAGGGTAGTCCTCGAGAAGTCCAAGATCAAATTATAAGAGTTCAAATTTTAAATTAAAATTATTTCGCAAAAATATCAAAAATACTGTATGGACTTTATTGAGAAAATCAAGCATGATTTCTTCTATCAATTAAGACTTTCTACAATGTTGTGATTCATATTTTCAAACTACTTTGAACATTGCTTTCATCATGCTTTGATATATCTATTAATATGTGCATCAATTATATTGAAAAAGTTGTGTAGAACTATGCGTAGCATGCCTCTAAGTATGAGTAAATGTTTTATGTTTGATAATGATCGCTATTCACTCACTTATTTTGGCATTGTCTACTTATGTGTTTAATCTAAGAATTCTTGTGAATGTTTGTAATAGTACAATGAATTAAAATTGCACAAGTATCTTACCTACACAGCCTTTGTTTGCACTTTTAAAAGTTAAGAAAAGTGGTTATGTTTTCATAAACTATATTGGTTTGCAAAACAAGTGTATTCGGAGAACTTTGTACAAAATAAAAATCATAAAATAAAGTGACAAAGATAACTCCACCAAGCACTACTTGAACCTCCTGATAAGTCTTAATAAGCGTTGTGAGGTTGAGCACCTTAGAAAGAATAGTAAAGTATCTTGTGCAAACCATAACTTTCTTTCAAAATAAAAACCACTTATTCTTAAGTACACCGGATCACGAGTCTCAACATTAAAAATAAAATATGTGATCCCCCAAGCACTACTTTGCACCCTGATAAGACTTAATGAGCATTGTGTGTGCAAAGCACCTTGGTAGTTGTATCTTTTTTTTGTGCATTGAAGTGCGTGGAAGTAAAATTATTTGTGTTTTATTGTGCTCTTACTTTACATATTTCTTGTATTTTTGATTAAAACATATGTTTACTCTATTCAAAATACACTTGTGCACATCATTATCTTCCATAACACTTCTTCTCATGAGTATTGGATCCTAATGCAAATTCTATACTACTCTTTACTTATGAAATGCACTAGATAACCTAGCATGCTTTCTACAATGTTTGGTATGTTTTGAAATTGTGAATTAAAGTAACATTGAAGTAATCTCTTTTTGATAACATTATTTCATGCTTGGTTACTTTATTGTCAAACATAAAGATTTTAATTGAAAAATGATTTACAAAAACATCTTTTTTAAATTTAACTCATATATCTTTTTATGGATCATCATTGATTACAATAAGATGTTCTTGTATTTCGATAAGTCTTCCACATCATAACCATATAATTGTTTTACCTTGCGCTTTCATGCCTATTTAAAGTCTTTTATTTTGTGTGCATCATCACTTGAATCTTCAAATTCCTTTCTTGCAACAAGTGGTAGACTTGCTTGGTAAACTTTATATTGGTTGCTTTTAACATGAATTTTTTTATAAAACTCTGATTTATTTCGATGACAATATTGTTATATTAAAAACTCTGATTTATTAATGGATTTCAAAATAGCTATGTGAGTGTTTTCATAAATTCAAATAAAAATATAAATCCATAGGCTATGTCATTAGATTTAAAACGCTTAAATGTTTCCAATAATTATGACCCATGACTTCATTTCTCACCATAGCGGGGGCGTAGGGTTGTAGACATTAGATAACCTTTATCTCTAGTCAAGTCTTGTCCGTAACCGGGGAGGGTTCCAGTGGGGCCTTGCGAGGCACTGGGGGGAAGGAGTGCTAGGTTGAGTTTTGTCTAGTGTTTGTATATGGGACTAACACCTCAACCTACAGCTTGTTTGCAGCTCCTCATGCCCATCCGTCACTTAGTACGGGGCTAGGGTGTAGACATATTGTCTGGGTAGTTTAGTTACTTGGAAATTATTACATTTTGTTTATGCTACAAACTCTGATTTATGAAAATGTTGTAATACTCAAACTCTGATCAATTTAAATAAAAAGTATTCTAAAACTCCTTATCATTTCCTTCTCTACAAGCTCGATCATGCTTTTATCTTATTATCAATTTTTAAGTGGTGTCTCCTTACCCGCTTTTGCTAATAACAAAAGGAGGAGAACTAACATGATAAATATAATCTTCTATCAAAATATAAAACTAACATGCTTAATCAAGATGATAGCTTACATATTAGGGGAGCATTCACTTAGGGGAGCATGTATTTAGTGGGAGCAATTCTAAATGCTAAAATCGAAAATTATCCTAAGTCATCACTTACACACACACAAGTATGTTTCTTCATGCTTATATATTAATAATCTGATTTATCATTAATGGATTTGTTATTATCAAAAGGAGGAGTTTGTTGGAAGATGGTCTTCCGCATCTCCTAGGTTAGAGAATATCAAATCCTATGTGTATTTGATCTTGTGTGTTTAAGTGTGCAGGATAACAAACTCCACATGACTCAAGGATTACATAAGAAGGTTGCGCCCAAAGTTGAGCCAACAAATCCAAAACATCTACTAGCGCTGACGGTAGTACTAGCGCAGGCGCTAGCTGCCGTTCAATGAACTGTTAGCAGTGCTCGACAAATTGCTCATAGCTGCGTTCGACGAAATTTCGTTCGACAAACTTCTAGCGGCGTTCGCCGAATTCTCGTTCGACGAAATTTTCATTCGACAAACTCTTAGCGGCGTTCGACGAATTCTCGTTCGACGAAATATTGGATTAAGCGCAATTGCTGGGAGAACTTATAGAAGGATATAGCGCCAGGCGATATCTGATAGCGCAGGCGATAGCGAGGAGCACAGTTGGCAAGGGAAAATTGTTTCCTCCAATTGAAGATTCTGCCGCGCAGAATGTGTCCTAATATGGAATAGCGTCGACGGTACCTCTAGCGCAGGTGCTAGCGCTAAGTCTATAAAAAAGACATCTTGGCGCCGTCTTGATAAGTCTCTTGAGATCCCGAATTCAAGAGCTTCGTTCCACAACATAGAGAGGAAGTTTCAGAGAGATACTCCCATAAATCCATAAAGACTAAAGGAGATCCGTGGAGAAGATTTCAACACGCGTCATCATCGTGACGAAAGACCGCATCGACTACGATCATACTCTGCGTCTTCGTCTACTTCTCCAAGAGATCCACATAGAGGGAGTTTTACATTATTGTCTTTTTATTTCACATCTTTTTTGTAATCGTTTAGTATATTCGCCTCGTGTTGGCGACTAGGTCTGTGTAGGACTTAGGGAAGAAATCCGCCTCGTGTTGGCGACTAGGTCTCGGGTGTAGGTCTAGGGGGTGCTCGAGGCCATATCCGGGGAAGAGTTGGCTAGAGCGTCTTGAGGCCGTATCCGGGGAAGGATCGGCTAAAGCCAACCGGTTCGTGGGGATACGAGTCGGTATAGAAAATAAAAAGAGACTTTTTATTCGCTTTGATTTCTAGCTTCGATAAGAGATCAAGTTTTGTAATCATGCTTCTCAAGTTAATAAAATCATGTCTTTACTTTTACTTCACTTGATTTGTCTTGATCATCTCTAGTTTGATAATCAAAGCATTTTCAAAGTTATTCAAAATATAATATAAGTTTTTAAAACCCTTATTCACCCCCCTCTAAGGGCGCCTACCGATCCAACAAGCTCCACTATTGGATTTGACTCCAATCCGGAAGATTTGTATCACACTCTCTCGAGGAGTGCATGAAACTCTTTTTATCTTTGAGCGATCTTCTCGTTCGCATGGATCTCTCGATCACTAGCATACAGATCTTAGATCGAGAAACATATTCGCGACATATGAATTCGAAGCAATTAAATTCAAAGATAAATCCTAGTTTTCCCAAACCAAACTATGTAAAAGAGATTACAAAATAACACTACTTAAGAATTCATCCGATCAAATGTAATAAAATTAGCTACTCAAGATTAAAGAAAAAGAACATTTTATAACTATGAAAGGAGAATTATAATTGCGAGAAAAGTAAATCTAAGCTATGAATTGAAATTTGCAAAACATAAAGTAAAATTGCATAAATGAAATACAATAAGAAAATGCAGCAAAACTACTCTAAAAATGAACCAATCTAAGCATGGATCGGATCCCCAGCTTCAAGGCGGAAGCAGGAATTTATAGGAAAAAGTTCTGGAAGTCATGCCCCTAGGTCACGCCCGTGACCTAGGGCGTGTAATGTACGGAACCGACGTCTTGAAAGCCCGGGAATGTTGGGAGCAAAACTGCCAAATTTCATCAATTTGCAGTACACGCCCCCTGGTCACGCCCGTGACCATGGGCGTGTCTTGACCGAGACCGAGAACGGCTGAAAACAGCGGGAATGGGAGTAATTCTGGCAGTTGCGGGAGAAGTCACGCCCTGGGTCACGCCCGTGGCCTGAAGGTCACGCCCGTGACAGGGGGGCGTGTAAGATGGAAATGTACTGCGGCGGAAACTGCTTCTATTGAATGCTTGTCGGGTGATTCACGCCCGTGGCCTAAAGGTCACGCCTGTGACAGGGGGCGTGTAATAATAAACCTACGTGGAAATCTTTTCCGGAAGCTGGCGGCTGAACATGGCGGTGGCACTGGTCACGCCCGTGACAGGGGGGCGTGTAAGCTTGAACATGGCCTTGTACGACTAAACATGGCTGTGTACAGCTAAACATGGCCGTGTATGACTAAACATGGCCGTGTACAGGTGAACATGGACGTGTAGAGCTGAACATGATAGTGACTTGGAGTCATGCCCGTGATAGGGGGCGTGTACCGAAGAAATTTGCAGATTTGTTCAACAATTTTTCCTGAACACAACAATGGGCTTGAATTTGCTACTAGCAACCCCAGATTACCTGAAAACACAAAACAAAGTTAATTAGATATATATTGAACTAAAATTATATAAAAACTAATTAATTACTACTAAAATATTATATAAAAATAACTATAAATAATGTATTATCAGTAACACCTATACTGACCACGGATTGCGGGGAGATTTCACTTCCGTGTAGCAGTAGCTCACCAATCTCATTTGAGAGGGTTCTATGTGATATCCTGGATCTTGGATGATATGTGGGCACACCACTGCATCAAGGGAGGTCTTGGTGAATGCCACCTATGTTGTGCCTTTAGATAGTGGCATCAGGCCGTCATAGCCGGTTACACTCGAATACTACTTGGTTGATTCTTCTTAAGATATTTTATCCCAGAAGAGGAAAGTACCCTTCTCCTTAAGAATTCCAGACCACTATAGTCAACTCTCCCCTGAACCCTGACCGAGAGGGTCACTTCATCTGTTTCACATCTTATGATCGTGCCTAGATCATCTCATCTATTCTCCCACTTAAGAACATACGTTCATCTCATCCTCTCTCTCTCATCCTCACGACCTCTAGGGTTGTTTCTCAAAAGTAGCATGACTTTAATGATCTTTCTGAGGAAAAAATAATATGGTCGCTTCTCTGATTATGATTCTTTCCCTTCTCTAAGACCGAGCGGTCTCAAGAGCTTCCGCTTCAAATAAAGACAGCCTCAAAATTCTTAAAATCAAGCGGTCTCTGTTTTAGACCAACGCAGGAGAATCTTGGCATGATACCAAATCTTTTTAATAAAGAGGTCTCAGGATTCTCCGGGTCTCAATATTCTGAAAACTATCATCTAAACACGAAGCCGGAGCATACGAAATATCGAGATTGCCAGTATCAAAATTTAAAACGTTTATCTATACTTAATTATTTAAATATCAGAGCAGGAGCGATCTGCATATTAGATGCTGCTATGCCCTATTCAATAATCTTCATGATGAAAAAAAAGAAGAAGCGGTCAACCGGCTCCGGGGCATGATTCAGAACGCCCGAATAAAAGAAGGATTGGGTGCGTAAATTAAAGCAAGTAGAATGGCTAAATTGGTCTTAAGACCGCTCAGTATTGATTCCAGTTCGGTTAGTCATTATGAAAGTAATTTGTTGGATTATTCCACCCTATCTAAAACAACAGAGGATCAAATAAATATGAAACCAGATGCTACGAACAAACAAAGGTATGAAAAAATTCTCTTCCATTTCTATTTCATTTATAATTTAATTACCGATAGAATGAATTAGTTCCTGACCGCTACATCAGAAGTTAAGTACATCAAAGAAAACAAAAATATATCCTTCTATTTCTTCTTCTTCTTGGAGGGAGGTTCTTCATCCTTAGATGAGCTGGAGTCAGCACTGGATTCGCTCGAGCTGGAGGATTTCTCCTTAGGCCAATATCTGACTTTGCCGCCGAACTCAGCTCCTCATCTGGATCGAACTAGCTCCCACTCTGCTCATCTCCACATCTATCCATCGGTAGGTCAAAATCAGCATTCAGGAAATCCTCCAGGGAATCAAAACTAAGAGCATCAAATTTGGCCTACGTGACCGCTCAGGCTCCTCGCAGATCGCCCTGCCTCCTTTCATCTTCTCCTTCATTCTCAGCTCCAGGCTCACCCTTGTTTTCTTCTCTTTTCTCTCTCTCAGCCTCTCTTTCTTCATCAAAAATTTCTTCTCCTTCCTTTTTCTCTGCCTCTCTTTCTTCATCAAAAATTTCTTCTCCTTCCTTTTTCTCTGCCTCTCTTTCTTCATCAGAAATTTCCTCTTCTTCCACCCCCTCTTCCCTTTCCACCTGGAGAGCAGCGACCTCAGCAAACATGGATGAGAAGCCGACATCCTTTGGAATTTGAGCACCATTATATCGCAATTTAGAAATGGTCATTTCAACCGCTTCACCTATTTCTTTCAGCATCACTTTTTGGTAAGCTGGATTATTTTCATCATACATTTCATTCTTTGTTTTCTACAAAGAAAATTATAGGTTAGGTTGCTCGAACAAAACAAATAATAAGAAAGAAATCAGGCTGCGCGATCTAAATTACCTCTAGCTCGGCCTTAATAGCCTTATTCTCCTGCATATACCTCCGCCGTAACCATGTGATGGCAGAAGACCTGATGCCTGAGGCCAGTCTGCGAACACATATCTGGGATAAGGCAGTCTTCCCAGCTATAAACTTCCTTGAAGTTTTGTTCGCCATACAAAGCGACCCAGACCGCACTGGCATGACGGGAAAGCTCGCCACCCCAGTTTGGGAGGCACCTGGAAACCCCCACACATTTCCCATTGGCATCCCACTTCATGAGTTGTCTCCCTAGAGTATCCATCATGGAACTCCTATATCCATATTGTTAAAATTTTGAAGTAGAAGTGGAAAGGTGCTGGGCGGTCTGCAGGGCAGAGACCGCGCAGTCTGCGCTAGTGTTCTGGCCAGTTTTTAATCAGGCGGTCTGATCTGGGAGATCGCGGTGACCGGGCGGTTTGTATGTAATGGTATGGTCTAATTAGGGAGCTGTAAGCTATGCTGAGCGCGGGCGGTCTGCTTTGTGAGACCACACGCGATCTGATGGGCGGTTATTGTATCCCGTTTGTGTGGTGATGACATCCGTCAGCTCGCCTATAAATTGGGGTGCAGGGCCCATCATTAATGAAGAAGAACTATAAGAACCCAAGTTGTCTTGATTGTGTCGGTCTCTTTCTGAGGTCGCGCGGTTTGAGTTTTGCCTGACCAGTTTGTCTATTTGCAGGTTAGCGACTTGCAGTTCACGGTCAACATTCTCCTTTCTTCCAGCTTTGAATAAACTAGTCCGACAGCAGTCTGTCTGGGCAGACTATGTTTAGGTGTTCTTGGACTGTGCAGCGGGCTCAGTTGATTAGACGGTCTTAAGTGATCAGGCGGTGTTGAGTTGCGGTCTGTATTAAGAAGCAGTTTCTTTGTCAAGTGTTCGCAGGTAGCTTCAGTGATCGGGCGCCCTCTTGGTCTGGCGATCTGAAATGCGAACAGGTTATCTTTCAGCAGTTGAATAAAGCAGCAGGTCGAGCGGTCTGTGGTTGCGGTCTATCAGGCGTGGCCTCAGAGGTTAACCGCACGGCTTGTCTGTTAGCACGGTCTGGCGATCTCAGTTTGTCAAGTAGCTGACAACTTGTAATTTTTTGTGTTTTATGCTTCTCTCCTACGTGATTCTTATGAATCATGTCTCGCATTGTATACCTCAAATTGTAAAGAGATAGTTAATACCAAAGAACAATTCGGTCTTCCCATTATCATTGTGTTGCTATACTTGTGGAAAGTTTGTGAAGTGTTCCGCATTTTACTTCAACTCCGGACCTCCAATTTTTAATATGGTATCAGAGGGAGGTTGCTGAGCAGTAGTTGCTGTTACTTCTCTCAGGTTACTCAAGGTGGTTAGCAATCAGTGGGATAGTAATGGAAGGAGGATATGCTAGAGGTCTTGGTATTGAGCTCCTTACGCAGACTAACTTTAAGAAGTGGAAGTATTGCATGGAGAGCTATCTTCTTAGGGAGGACTTATGGGAGGTAGTAGGAGGAGAAGCAAGACAAGCTATTATTCATGCAGAAGGGAATGCTGAGATTGTGAAGGTTTGGAAGAGAATAAATGCGAAGGCTGAGTTCACTCTCAAGCGAGCTATCATTCCAGAGCTGTTTGATCACATCATCGGGTGTAGATCAGCTGCAGAAATTTGGACAGCCCTTGATGGCTTGTTCAATAAGAAGAACGTAACTATGCTACAGTTCTTGGAGAATGAGTTGGCGAAAGCAACTCATGGAGATTTGTCTATCTCAACGTTCTTCTTGAAGATGAAGAACCTTTACGCAGAGATATCGGCATTGGACCCGGATGAGCCTATCTCAGAAGCTAGGCTGAAGAGGCACATAATCCTCGGCTTGCGGAGGGAGTATGTGACCTTTATTACTTCTGTTCAAGGCTGCGCCAATCAGCCATCGTTGCTTGAGGTCGAGAACTTACTTGCTTCGCATGAGAGTTTGGCTAAGCAAATGGCAGGGATGTCTGTCTCTAAGGGAGAAGGTGAGGTTCTCTTCTCTGGAAAGAAGAAGAGATGGGACAAGAAGAAGAAGACATCTGGAGATGATGGTCCGTCTACTTCATATCAGCAGGAGAGGAGCTATGCTCCTAAGCGTGATGGGAAGAAGAAGGAAGGAACTAGATGCTTTAGGTGCAACAAGCTTGGTCACTTCAAGATAGACTGCCAAGTTAATCTTCAACCAGGGCATGCTGCAGGAAAGGAGGAGGCTGGTTCCAATTCTGAAGGTAGTTGGGGTGGTGGAGGTGCATTCATGATGGGCACTTGTATTCGTGCATTGGCTTCCATCAACTATCCGGATGATTGGATAATGGACTCTGGGTGTGGTCATCACCTCACCGGGGATGAGTCGAAGTTCTCCTCATTGCGAGCATATACAGGTAATGACCCTATCATTACGGTTGATGATACAATACATGCAGTAGAGAAGGAGGGTGTGGTTTCTTTGAACGATGATAGAGGTACTCTAACATTGAAGAGTGTCTATCATGTTCCGGGGATGAAGAAGAACCTCTTCTTAGTGACCAATGCTGTGGATGCTGGCTATCACATTCTGTTCGGTCCAACATAAGTGAAATTTCTCTGAAATGTTTCAGTCGTGAAAGCTGAAGTCACTCATGTAGTGAGACGTGTGAAGGACTTGTTTGTTCTTTCAACAAGTTCCTATGTTGATAAGATGAGGGCTAACGACAGCGCCGCTATCTGGAACGAAAGACTTGGGCATGTTGGGATGGATAAATTGAAGGCTATGGCGGGAAGAGGCCTTGTGAAAGGTCTATCTAGCTTGTCATCTTTTGGAGATGGTCACGTTTGTGCAGGTTGTCAGTTTGGTAAGGCTCAACGTCTTCCATTTGAAAAATCACAAAGCAGATGCAAAGCCCCATTGGAGTGTATACATGGTGATCTGTTTGGACCTACCAACACTGCCAGTCTTGGAGGTAGCAGGTATATGCTGAGTTTGGTTGATGACCACCAGATATACTTGGGTATATTTTCTGAAGGAGAAGTCGGAGGCGTTCGAGAGGTTTGTTGAGTTCAAGGAGCTGGTGGAATGTCGGCTCAACCTGCGGGTCAAGAGGTTCAAAATAGACAATGGAGGGGAGTTCACCTCCAAGGCATTCTTTAACTTCTGCAGGAAGCATGACATCCAAAGAGAGCATTCTTGTGCTCACACTCCACAACATAATAGAGTTGTAGAGCGGAAGATCCATCATCTGACGGAGACCTGCAAATGTTGGCTTCATGCCAAGAGTATCCCAAAGTCCTTCTGGGAAGAGGGAATGTCTTGTGCGACCTATGTCATCAACAGGATGCCTCTCAATCCCATCAACATGAAGACCCCTCATGAGTTGATGTTCAAGGAGAAGCCAAGCATGGAACACTTTCGAGTGTTTGGTTCTACCTGCTACGTGCATGTTTCGGATGCCCTTTAAATGAAGCTAGATGCAAAGGCAAGGAAACTAGTCTTCGTCGGTTATGATGACCAGAAGAAAGGGTGGAGATGCATGGATCCCGAGACACGGAGATATGCAGTCTCTAGGGATGTGGTATTTGACGAGCTAATGTCATACCAAGGTAGCTCTTCTGTAGAGCTACAAGGAAGAAGGGTAGATGGTGGACCAGAAGAAGCTGCAAGGGAAGCTCTGGTGGAGTTGCATGTTTCTCCAGGTTCTCTTGGTATCTCTAGCTCTGGGTCAGGTGCTTTAGGTTCTGGAAGCAGGGGGAGCGATGATCCATGTTTACCTAAAAGGAGAGCTAGTTCAGAAGCTACAGTTGAAGAGGTGGTTCAGAGTCAAGCTCTGAGGAGGTACAAGAGGACCATTATTCCTCCAGATCGGTATACGGGCGGAAACTTGGTGAGCTTTGTCTCATGTTTCTTCGCAGGTCCCCTGGATGAGAGAGAGCCATCTTGTTATGAAAATGCCGTTGGAGTCAAGGAGTGGGAAGGAGCCATGGATGAAGAAAGGGCTGCCCTCTAGAAAAATGAGACTTGGGACTTGGAGCCTAAGGTTGAGGGAGTTACTCCGGTGACTTGCAAATGGGTTTTCAAACTGAAGAAGATGGCTGATGGAAGTATTGAGCGGTACAAGACTCGCCTTGTAGCTCGAGGTTTCCCTCAGAAGTATGGGGAAGATTATAAAGAAACATTCATCCCCGTTGCCAAGATGACTTCGGTCCGGGTGGTGATCGTATTGGCAGCATGCCAAGGGTGGAAGATTTGGAAACTCGACGCGAAGAATGCCTTCTTATACGACGAGATTGACAAGGATATCTCCATGGATCAGCCACCTGTTATGTATCCGAAGAGCACCCAAGATATGTTTGCAAGCTCAAGAAGGCTCTTTACGGCTTGAAGCAAGCACCTCGGGCGTGGTACAGGAAGATCGCAGAATACCTCCAGTTCTGTGGATACTTTGCTTCAGATTCAGATTCAAGCTTATTTATAAAGAAGACGTGGGAGCTTCAGGTCTTGGTGCTGCTATACGTTGACGATATGATCGTCACTGAGAATTCTAAAATGGAGGTAGCTAGGCTTCGTGCAGAGCTAGCTATCAGATTTGAGATGAAGGATTTGGGTGAGCTCCACCATTTCCTTGGGCTCGAAGTGAAGAGGAAAGAGAGCGGTATGTTTGTTTCCCAAAAAGGCTATGCGGATCGAATCGTGAAGAGGTTCGACATGGAAGGGGGGAAGAGCAGCTCTACTCCACTAGAGGTTGGAGTTCATCTTCGACGAGATGAAGGGAAGGTTCTTACCGATCCTTTGGTGTTCCGAGATTTGGTTGGAAGTCTGATATACTTGATGATCACGAGGCCAGATTTGCTTATGCAGTTGGCAGGGTGAGTCGGTTTATGGCAGAGCCTCGGAAACCTCATCTTGTGGCGGCTAGGAGTATCTTGAAGTGTCAAATCCACCTCGGATTTGGGTTTCTTCTATGGGAGAGATTCGGGATTTCGCTTGCACGGGTACATGGATGCTGATTATGGAGGAGATTCAGATGATCGAAGATCGATGTTTGGATATGTCTTTATGACAGGCTCTACAGCTATATCATGGTGCAGCAAGAAGCAGGATTCTGTGTCTTTCTCTACCACCGATGTGGAGTACAAAGCTTCGGCTTTGGCAGCTTAGGAATCCATCTGGCTTAGGAGGCTTGTATAACACCTCCCCTGCAATGACTATATAATATAGGTCTGGCCAGGACTCCACATCATATAATCGCCACAACTTTGGTATTAAAAAGTGATATAGATCTAACCATCTCAAAACTCAGAACCAACACAGCGGAAACAATAAAATAAACCACAGAAGTTGTCCACATCTACATAGGAGTACTACGGCCCTAAGGACATACAAAACTCATACTCAAGTCAAAACAGGGCATATAAATGTCCAACATATCATCACAATCCTAAGCTACTTCGGCATGCAAGCCAGAACAGGTAAATACATCAAATCAAACAAGAGAACATGAAAAGTGCACTTCATGAAGCATAGGCAATTCTGGCCGGCGAGCTAGGTCCAGCCTGCGATCCTTGCCCTGCATCCAAATCACAAAGAGCGGTATAACGAGGGTCAGCTTTGGCTAACCAACAACGGTGTAACTGTAACACCCCAAAGATCGTAGTTCAGCGAGGTAGGCGGAGTGGTAGTGCTGTGCTCGGGATAGGCTGAAAATTCCACATCAGGTCAATGCGCACGACCATTGTTCTCTTCACGCACGACCAGTGATCGTGCGCCAATGATCATGCGTAACCCGCAAGGAATTGGAGTTCTGTCTCGGCTTATCGCATGACCATTCTCCTCTCGCGCACGACCAGTGATCGTGCGCGCTGTTTATCTGCTCCGCGATTTTGAGCGGAGGAGACGATCCGGCCGTCCAAATCCCTTGGAATTCGATCCAATGGCTAGGATTAGTTGCTGGAGGGTCTTAGGGCTTGTGAGAGGAGATTAACCCTCATTCTTTTGAGGCTTTTCTCTCTCCAAACCTAGAGGAAGAAGAAGGAGGCAAGGAATAAGAAGGGGGATTCCGCCATTGACGGAGCTCCGGAGCTCCGTTTCGCGAGCCGTTTCCAGATCTGGAGAGTGCAGCCCGTTGCGGTCATTTCCCTCTGTCTAGAATCTCGGATCCATGGCGAAAAAGAACGCTCCTAGGGTAACGATTCCTTCTCCCGTTGTTTGGACTTGTCTTTTGTCCTCTCCTTCATTTCTCTATGCTTGCATGAGGGATCCCTTTCACCAAATGGGTGAAGTGTAGGATTCCCTCAAGTTCTTCGGAACTCCGGGTCGATTGTGTCCGTCCCCGGCATATTGCATGTAGAAAATCCGGTAGTCGTGCGGATTTAGGCATTTTGTGTGAAGCCTATTCGTGGCCGTGAGCCCGAATCGGTGATGCTTGGATTGCGACGTTGCATTTAGGTTAAGCCTAGAATGCGTACCGGAGAATGAGTCCGTGAAATCGTCTATAGTAGTGCGGGATTTAAGTGTAGGCGTCTTGTGAAGATCCTAACGAAAGCCCCATGCTTTGAGATTGGATGAAGGCAAGCATTCACCACGAAATTGATGCAGAGCGTTTTATACCTCCCTTTTTGAGTATTTGTGAAGCCTAGATCCTTGTGAAGGGATTAGGTGCGTAGCTTATATTTGTGTAGCACTTGAAAGTGCTAAACCCTTACGGGCCGAGGCGAAGCCGTACCCGCGTCGTGCGATAGATCGCGACGATTAGAGCACGGGCAAAGCTAAACCGAACCCGTTTCCATGCAGATCGGTAAGAGGTCCCTACCTCATGTAGCCGTGTGATCATGGGAGAGGTCGTGGAAGGTGGTTTACCTAGACCGACCCAAAAGCTCTTTTTCCCACCTAAGGCGATGGCCCTTACGGTGGAGTGTTTGTGGAATTGATGTTGTTAGCCTCATGCGGTTGTTTAGGCGGTTGTGGCGAACCTTCGGGTGAACCCAACTAACATCATGTGCATACCTAGGTTCCCTCATTTTTGATGCTCAACCTAGAAGATTGAATGTGCTTGAAACCTCACCTAGTGTAGTTGCACTTTCTTTATTTTAGTACTTGTGCTAGTATGGCTTGCTTGCAGGGTAGAATCTCCGCCACCCCGGGAAAGGGGTGGGGTCGTTATAATTTGGTCAGCTGTGCTGACCGTTACTTTGTTTGCCACCGCTTGGTGGAATGTTCTTATGCAGGTGCAGGTGAGCCTAGCGGGAAATAGCGGGCGGTGGCCCCTTTTGCTGAGTTGGCCCTGGAAGGCCAGCCTCCTTTTTTAGCTTTCTCATGTATTGCCGGCCTGCGTGCCGATGTATGTTTTGGAGTTTTAGTACATTTGTTAAATGTAAGGCCTTAAGGCCATAACTCTATTTCATGGTTTCATTCCTACGATAGTGGACAATTCTAATTGAAATGTTAAATCTTTATGCTTCCGCTAGTGTTTAGTATACTCTGTTGTAATTTCTTTCTGTTTATCACCTTTTAACTCCTAACTAGTGTGGTTAGTATGGCGTGGGGTCCCGGCCGGACCTACTGTTATATTATTCGTACTGGCAGGGTGTTACAATTTGGTATCAGACTTAAGGCGTCGATCCGTAGTTTAGCGAATTCGGGACGAATTCCTTTTAACGGGTGGTGTGCACGGGATGTGCATTCACCTAAAACGACAAAAACTAATAAGAATGTCCACTTAGGAATGGGAAAACATACTTGTTTGCGGAACCTGAGCGTTCCATGATTGTTGTTTGCTATGTTTTCAGTCACTAAATTGTGTCTTACATGATTATAGGCGACTAGAAGTGGTGCGGGGCCGTCTCAACCCCGTAACACTGCTGAAAGTAGTGGGTTGGCTGAAGTGCCAGCGACCACTCCTCCTGCTGAGATGATCAGGTTAATCGCAGAAGCTGTCTTCGCGATGATCAATGCTCAACTGCAAAGGCTTGCATAGCCTGCTACGCCTAATACAGATGCGGCCCCGGTGATCGAACCTGCAGTGGAACCTGCGGTGGAACCGAGGGTTGAGACCCCTGTGCCAGTGGCTGCAGTGGAACCTGCGGTGGTGCAAAGGGTGGAGCGTCCTGTAGAGCGTGTAGTTGTTGCGCGAGCGCGTGATCAACAGTTGTAACACTTTCTAAGCTTCCATCCTCCAACTTTCTCGGGGACCGGATCCCCAACGGAGGCGGAGGACTGGCTGTCAATGGTTAGGAAGATTCTAAGGGCGACAGCAACAGAAGAAGTTATGATGGTCACTTTAGCCACCTTCCTCCTTAACGGAGAGGCAGAGCGTTGGTGGGCTGAACAGGAAGTCACAAGTTCGGAGGCAGGGAGATTACCGAGATCACGATAGCGGAGTTCTCAAAGTCTTTTCTTCAAAGGTATATTCCTTCTGCCCAACGCATTGCGTTGCAGAACCAGTTTCTGAAGTTAACTCAAGGCGACAGCTCAGTGGATGAGTACTTGCACGAGTTCACTAAACTGGGTCGTTATGCGGGGCCTATGATGGAAGACGAAGAGACAAAGACAAACATGTTCTATGAAGGTCTTCGGGATGAGTTGAGGCTGCTCCTTGCAGGCCCTATGACGTTAGGTTTCCAGGTGATGGTCCAAACTGCCAGATCCCTAGAGTTGGACATGAAGAGGGTACAAGAAAAAGCTGTGGCAAAGAAACCTGAGTTTCATGTGCCGGTCTCTCAGTCAAAGTCAGAGTTCAGAAAGAACAAAAGGAAGTTCAAACCGGCGGAGCAAACCCGCTCAAATGTTTCGGGAGCAACGACTGTGCGGAGTCCTATCACGTGTTTCACCTGCGGGAAGGTGGGACACAAGGCCGCAGTGTGTCGAAGTGGTCCCCCGAAGGCAGAAAATCGAGCATTGGACTATGCTCGAGCTGCGGAAAAGGGTAAAGTTGCGGAGTCTTCGGCTTCCCAGCACATTACTCCGACTCAGCCGAGAGTCTACTCGCTTGGCCAGCAAGAAGCCATACGACAAGCTGATGTTGTCACAGGTATGAATTAAAAATTAGCTTTTGCATAGCTATTTGTGATTATACTGTTGTGCAACTGTATGTTTTATTCGTGTGCAATTAGGCTTTGTCCTAATTTTCAACTATCCGGCGAGAGCTCTATTTGATACGGGTGCATCGCACTCTTTTTTGTCTGAGGACTTTGTGGTGCGAATCGGAGTGCCATCTACCTTCGTAGAGGATAGATTAGAAGTAGTGCTACACAATGGATCTCGCATGTCTGCGGATAGGAAGAGCCGGGTGAAGGTGCGGATCGGAAATCAATATTTCGATTTGGAAGCATCGTTATTACCGTTAGCTGAATTCGATGTGATCTTCGGCATGGACTGGCTCTCGGAGCAGCGTGCATGCATATATTGCAATTCTAAGGAGATCACTCTGGGAAGGAACACCGATGGAGAAACCACGTTTGCCGGTATGCGAGGAGCGAGCAAGACGTTGATGTCTGCTCTCCAAGTGGTTAAGGCGGTGAGAAAAGGCGCCGAGTTGTTCTTCACCTTGTTGGAGGCTTCAGAGCCAAAGCCCAGGTTATGTGATGTCCCAATCGTAGCGGAGTACGCCGACGTGTTTCTTAACGAACTCCCTGGGGCCCCGCCTCATCGGGAGATTGATTTCTGTATCGAGTTGGTGCCAGGTGCCAAACCTGTGGCCCGCTCACCATACCAGATAGCGCCGAAGGAATTGGCAGAGCTGAAGGTCCAATTGCAAGAGCTGCTAGAGCAAGGCTACGTACGTCCAAGTTCCTCGCCTTGGAGTGCACCGGTCCTCTTTGTGAAAAAGAAGGACGGGAGCTTGCGTCTATGTATCGATTATCGAGAGCTAAACAAGTTGACCGAGAAGAACCGATATCTGATTCCAAGAATCGATGATCTATTCGACCAGCTGGTTGGGTCGACGGTATACTCCAAACTGGACCTAAGGTCCGGCTATTACCAACTGCGGATAAGGGAATGTGACATTCCAAAGACAGCGTTTAGTACCCGCTTTGGGCACTATGAGTTCACGGTGATGCCGTTCGGTCTGTCTAATGCACCGTCGGTATTCATGGACTTAATGAATAGGACGTTCCGTGAGTATTTGGATCAATTTGTGATCGTCTTTATCGATGACATTTTGGTATACTCTCAATCGGAAGAGGAGCATGTAGGGCATCTCCACGCCGTTCTGAGCACCTTGAGGAGGAGTCAACTATATGCCAAGTTCTCCAAGTGCGAGTTTTGGCTACCGTCAGTAGCATTCCTTGGTCACGTCGTTAGTGGAGATGGAATTGCGGTTGATCCGTCGAAGATAGAAGCGATCCGAGCCTGGGCTTTGTTGAAAAACGTAGCGGAAGTCCGAAGTTTCTTAGGACTTGCCGGCTACTATAGGCGCTTTGTGGAAAACTTCTCGAGGATTGCACTTCCTCTCACTAAATTGACTAGGAAAGATAATATGTTCGTTTGGTCGCCCGAGTGCGCACGAGCTTTTGAAGAGCTGAAGAGCCGTCTGACCACGGCGCCCATTCTATGCTCGCCATGTGGTACGGAAGGCTACGAAATTTATAGCGACGCCTCAGGGAGTGGTTTGGGATGTGTCCTAGTGCAGTTTGGTAAGGTAATTGCCTATGGCTCCCGGCAGTTGAAGGTTCATGAGAGGAATTACCCGGTCCATGATTTGGAGCTAGCGGCCGTGGTATTTGCCCTTAAGCTTTGGAGGCATTATTTGTATGGCGTGAAGATCGACATCTTTACCGACCACAAGAGCCTCAAGTACTTGCTGGATCAAAGGGAGTTGAATATGCGTCAAAGGAGGTGGTTGGAGTTCCTTGGGGACTACACCTTCGACATCAAATATACTCCTGGAAAGGGAAATGTATTTGCGGACGCGTTGAGTCGTCGGGCTCCCGCTCAAGCAAATTGGATTTTGATGCACGATGAGCGTCTAATCCGTGAGCTGGAAGAAATGGAGATCATTTGCGTTGATCGAAGAGCGTCTACTTCAGCATGCTTGAACTGGACGGAGGTTCAATACCACCTTGCCGACCGAGTTCGACAGGCATTGGAGCTGGATGAGAGCATGAAACGCTTTAAAGCGGACACCGTTGACGGGTTAAACGCTGATTTCTCCTTCGAAGATGGCCTTATGTGGAAGAATAGCAGATTGTGCGTCCCAAACGTTGGTACTCTATGGGCGGAGTTGATGCACGAGGCTCATCATACCAAGTACTCTATCCACCCGGGGAGCACGAAAATGTACATGGACATGAAGAAACTTTTCTGGTGGCCGGGTATGAAGAAAGACATTGCCCTCTACGTAGCTAAGTGTAACACTTGCGCGTTGGTGAATGTGGAATGTCAGCGTCCCGGTGGATTTTTGAAGTCCTTGCCGATTCCGGAATGGAAGTTTGATGATATTTCGATGGATTTCGTGCACGGATTGCCGAGATCGCAGCATGGAAACGACGCCATCTGGGTGATCGTGGACAGACTGACAAAAGTATCGCATTTTATTCCGAACCGGAAGGATGATTCTGTAGAAAAGCTAGCGAAGCTCTATGTCGATAGTATTGTGCGGCTGCACGGTGTCCCTCGTAGCATCGTCAGCGATCGTGACGGGCGTTTCACATCGAAAGATTGGAGGCTTATCCATGAACTGTTGGGCACTAAATTGAAATTCAACACGACCTTCCACCCGCAAACGGATGGACAGACCGAGAGGACCAACAGGACTATGGAGGATATGCTCCGAATGTGCGCTCTGGATTTTGGAAAGAAGTGGGAAGATCATCTCTATATGATTGAATTCGCCTACAATAATAGCTACCAAGCTAGTATAAAGATGGCTCCCTTCGAGGCCCTCTATGGTAAGAAGTGTCGTACGCCGTTGTCTTGGGCGGAAACAGGCGATACTAAGCTATTAAAGAGAAAGGATGTTGAGGAAGCAACTTCGACGATCCGAACTATTCGTGAAAGGCTATTGATTGCCCAGGATAGGCAAGCAAAATATTACAACGCCAAGCATAGGAACCTAGAGTTCGCCGTCGGTGACCGGGTTTACTTGAAGATCAAACCGTTCAAAGGGGTATCAAGGATCCGACGCTTGAAAAAGCTCAGTCCAAGGTACTTAGGACCGTTTGAGATTGTGGAACGTATTGGTGATGCGGCTTATCGGCTTGCACTATCTGCAGAGCTGAGCGGTCTGCACGACGTGTTTCACATTTCAGTTCTGAGGAAGGCAGTGCAAGAGCCTACTCATATCGTTGCGGTTGGCAAAGTGCCGGTTGATAGTGGGTTGTCGATGAAAGTCAAGCCCTTACGCATTGAGGATACCGAGGTAAAGCAGTTGCGGAACAAGTCCATTCGGATGGTAAAAGTCCGGTGGGATAATTGCGGCCGAGAGGAGCTATCTTGGGAGAGAGAGCAAGCGATGCTTGCGGAGTACCCCGAGCTATTTCTCTCAGGTAAATTTTCTTTAAAAACTGTAAATTCCTGCTATTACTGTTTTCGAAATTTTGGGACGAAATTCTTTTAAGGAGGGTGGAGTTGTAACACCCCAAAGATCGTAGTTCAGCGAGGTAGGCGGAGTGGTAGTGCTGTGCTCGGGATAGGCTGAAAATTCCACATCAGGTCAATGCGCACGACCATTGTTCTCTTCGCGCACGACCAGTGATCGTGCGCCAATGATCGTGCGTAACCCGCAAGGAATCGGAGTTCTGTCTCGGCTTATCGCACGACCATTCTCCTCTCGCGCACGACCAGTGATCGTGCGCCTGTGATCGTGCGCGCTGTTTATCTGCTCCGCGATTTTGAGCGGAGGAGACGATCCAGCCGTCCAAATCCTTTGGAATTCGATCCAATGGCTAGGATTAGTTGCTGGAGGGTCTTAGGGCTTGTGAGAGGAGATTAACCCTCATTCTTTTGAGGCTTTTCTCTCTCCAAACCTAGAGGAAGAAGAAGGAGGCAAGGAAGAAGAAGGGGGATTCCGCCATTGACGGAGCTCCGGAGCTCCGTTTCGCGAGCCGTTTCCAGATCTGGAGAGTGCAGCCCGGTGCGGTCATTTCTCTCCGTCTAGAATCTCGGATCCATGGTGAAAAAGAACGCTCCTAGGGTAACGATTCCTTCTCCCGTTTTTTGGACTTGTCTTTTGTCCTCTCCTTCATTTCTCTATGCTTGCATGAGGGATCCCTTTCACCAAATGGGTGAAGTGTAGGATTCCCTCAAGTTCTTCGGAACTCCGGGTCGATTGTGTCCGTCCCCGGCATATTGCATGTAGAAAATCCGGTAGTCGTGCGGATTTAGGCATTTTGTGTGAAGCCTATTCGTGGTCGTGAGCCCGAATCGGTGATGCTTGGATTGCGACGTTGCATTTAGGTTAAGCCTAGAATGCGTACCGGAGAATGACTCCGTGAAATCGTCTATAGTAGTGCGGGATTTAAGTGTAGGCGTCTTGTGAAGATCCTAACGAAAGCCCCATGCTTTGAGATTGGATGAAGGCAAGCCTTCACCACGAAATTGATGCGGAGCGTTTTATACCTCGCTTTTTGAGTATTTGTGAAGCCTAGATCCTTGTGAAGGGATTAGGTGCGTAGCTTATATTTGTGTAGCACTTGAAAGTGCTAAACCCTTATGGGCCGAGGCGAAGCCGTACCTACATCGTGCGATAGATCGCGACGATTAGAGCACGGGCAAAGCTAAACCGAACCCGTTTCCATGCAGATCGGTAAGAGGTCCCTACCTCATGTAGCCGTGTGATCATGGGAGAGGTCGTGGAAGGTGGTTTACCAAGACCGACCCAAAAGCTCTTTTTCCCACCTAAGGCGATGGCCCTTACGGTGGAGTGTTTGTGGAATTGATGTTGTTAGCCTCATGCGGTTGTTTAGGCGGTTGTGGGGAACCTTCGGGTGAACCCAACTAACATCATGTGCATACCTAGGTTCCCTCATTTTTGATGCTCAACCTAGAAGATTGAATGTGCTTGAAACCTCACCTTGTGTGGTTGCACTTTCTTTATTTTAGTACTTGTGCTAGTATGGCTTGCTTGCAGGGTAGAATCTCCGCCACCCCGGGAAAGGGGTGGGGTCGTTATAATTTGGTCAGCTGTGCTGACCGTTACTTTGTTTTCCACCGCTTGGTGGAATGTTCTTATGCAGGTGCAGGTGAGCCTAGCGGGAAATAGCGGGCCGTGGCCCCTTTTGCTGAGTTGGCCCTTGAAGGCCAGCCTCCCTTTTTAGCTTTCTCATGTATTGCCGGCCTGCGTGCCGATGTATGTTTTGGAGTTTTAGTACATTTGTTAAATGTAAGGACTTAAGGCCATAACTCTATTTCATGGTTTCATTCCTACGATAGTGGACAATTCTAATTGAAATGTTAAATCTTTATGCTTCCGCTAGTGCTTAGTATACTCTGTTGTAATTTCTTTCTGTTTATCACCTTTTAACTCCTAACTAGTGTTGTTAGTATGGCGTGGGGTCCCGGTCGGACCTACTGTTATATTATTCGTACTGGCAGGGTGTTACAGTAACAACACCCCTCCTCCTGGCCATCCCAGCGGACCCCGGGGAACTACAACACCCTGCAAGTCAACACTCCGTATGCAAATGTAATAAACAGTATTAACATAAACACGACAGGCATGAGTGTCACAATCATCATCCACATTTCTATGTTGAGCAATAAAAGTAAGGGGATCTAGCAATGCAGCATGTATGCAAACCTGGGTTTCACCCAAGGCACCCTATAGTGTGTATGCTTCTAACATAACAACACACATCAATATTTCATAACAAACCAAGGGTACTTATCATTCCCCCACGGGCGTACAAGCCTAAGGCCAAGAACTTCACTGAGACCTCATCCCTTACATGTCTCATCTTGCCAACGGGCGCATCAACATACTTGTTCTCGCCACAATCACTAAACCAAAATCCAAGAACTCCACTGGGACCTCACCCCTTACATGGCTCATTTTGCCAATGGGCGCACCAACATACTTGTTCTTGTCAGTAGCCCAGAAGGGGTCTTGTCTTGCCGGGACACTCTCCCCACATGAATCCAAGCATTCACGTGCTAGCCAGCCGACCACAAAGACAAACCAAGCCTTCACATACACATAACATTTACCCTTTCCAAACCAACGTTCATTCTCACACGAACAAAAGGGCAACACATACGACGTTTTCGCCGTCATCGGATTTCTAGCAAAATCCCTAAAATGCACGTTAAGAAACATCACCGAATCGGACCTCCGGTCACGATTTCGGCTTCACCCAAAATGCCTAATCCACTAACGGAGCAGATCTCTAGTGCAAAAATATGTCGGGGATGGACTCAATCAACCCGATGGTTCTTCTTGAATCAAGGCGACCCAAACCCCTCTCATTTGAGAGATCCGGTGCCATAAAATTTCCGAAAAGAGAAAGTAAAAGCATAGATGTCATGCACGCATCCTAAAACCGGGAGGAGAGATGTCGTTACCCTAAGAGTTCTCTTCCTCGCCATGGATCAGTTGAAAGGCACGGATAGAAAGAAGTGCCTTCTAGTCCTCTCCACGGATCTGGTCTCGGATCGACGAACGGAGCTCTGGTGCTCCAACAATGGCGGATCTAGCCTTCTTCTTCCTCCAAACCATTCCTCTCTTCTACGCCTCCAAAAGAACAAAGGACTTCACGAAAAGAGAATAGAATTTCTCTACCCTAAATAAAACCTTAGTACGCACTTATCCAGACCGTAGGATCAAGTTCCAAACAGATCGGTCATCCAGGAAATGCTACCTACAGAACTCCCTTCATCGAACTCTTCGTCGAACATCATTCGACGAACTCCCTTTGTCGAACTCTTCATCGAACTCCATTCGACGAACTCCCTGCCATCACTTCTCGAGAAATAGCTGTTTCTCGAGAATTAGCTTGACCCTGCATTTTTCGAGAAGTTGCTGTTTCTCGAGAAGTAGCTGTTTCTCGAGAAGTAGCTTGACCCTGCCTTTCATTTCTCGAGAAGCAGCTTGAGCGAAGCCTGAGGTGTTACAAATCCACCTCCCTTAAAAGAATTTCGTCCTCGAAATTTAAGACGTTAACAAAAGCACAACTAACACACATACCTGAAATGAATAGTTCCAGAAAGTTATCCCGCATTGTTTGCTCTCACTCCCACGAGAACTCGTCTCGTCCGCAATTATCCCAACGCACTTTCACCAGCTTGACCTCTTTGTTCCGCAACCCCTGGACTTTAGAATCCTCCATGCAAACCGGATGAACCATCGTCCTCAATCTTCGGTTACAGGAACTGTCGAAGACCCAACCACATCCTCCGGCTCCACCAATGCTTTCCTCAGCACCGAAACATAAAATACATCATGTAATCCGCTTATCTCTACAGACAACGCCAATCGATAGCCTACTTCACCTATGTGTTCAGTAACCTTAAACAGACCCAAATATCTCAGACTCAATTTCTTGAGTCGTCGAATTTGCGAAACGCCTTTGAACGGCTTGATTTTCAAGTAGACCATGTCGCCCACCGCAAACTCCACACGCGCGCATTAAAATACTTTGCCTGCCGATCCTGAGCAACCTTCATGCGCTCCTGGATTGTTCGCACCAACTCACAAGCGTCTGCCACCACTTTTTTCCTACCAACTGGGTGTCTCCCGCCTCTATCCAAGACATCGTCATTCGACACCGCCTTCCATACAAAGCCTCGTATGGCGCCATTTTGATACTTGCCTAAAAACTATTGTTGTAGGCAAACTCCACCATGAAGTGGTGGTCTTCCCAACTTTTACCGAAATCGAGAGCACACATTCTCAACATGTCCTCCATCGTACGATTCATTCTCTCTGTTTCGACATCGGTCTGCGGATGGAACGCGGTACTAAACCTTAATTTTGTGCCCAAACTTCGCTGTACTAACCTCCAGTCCTTGGACGTGAATCGTCCATCGCGATCACTAATGATGCTCTTTGGAATTCCGTGCAACCGCATAATGTTTTGAACATAAAGCTCCACGAGCTTCTCCACGCTATCGTCCTTCCGATTTGGAATGAAGTGGGCTACCTTGGTCAGGCGATCCACAATCACCCAAATCGCATCGCTACCTTGCCGCGATCGAGGTAAACCATGCACAAAATCCATGGAGATATCATCAAATTTCCACTCGGGGATAGGAAGAGGTTTCAAGAATCTACCTAGCCTTTGGCATTTCGCCTTCACTAAGGCGCACGTCTGACACCGACATACAAAGCTACACCCCGCTTCATCCGAGGACACCAAAAGGATTTCTTCAAATCCAAGTACATCTTCGTACTTCCTGGATGAATGGAGTGCTTCGTGAAGTGAGCCTCAAACATCAACTCCTCACAGAGCTTGCCAAAACGAGGGACAAACACCCTTCCATTTCTCTTTAAAAGTCCACTGACCATCTCCAACACACTGCCTTCGCTTTGCTGAGCTTCCACTGCCAATCGCTGACACTCTTCGTCTGCACTGGTTGCCTCTCGATTTCGATCTACTAGATCATACTGCATCTTGATCCAGTTCAGCCGAGCTGTGCTGGACTCACGCTTAGCCACAAAAACAATGCCAAGAGAGTCAAACTCTCGCACCAACCGCTCGTCATGCTCTTCTATTCAATTCCCTTGCCCAGAGTACTTCCTACTCAAGGCATCAGCCACCACATTGGCCTTGCCTGGCGTATACTGAATCGTTACTTCGTAGTCCCCAAGGAACTCAACCCACCTATGCTGCCTCATGTTAAGATCCTTCTGATCTAAAAGATACCTCAAGCTTTTGTGGTCCGTGAAGATTTCAACCTTCGCACCATACACGTACTGCCGCCACAACTTCAACGCAAAAATTACCGCCGCCAACTCCAAGTCGTGGACGGGGTAATTTCTCTCATGAGGCTTTAGCTGCCTCGACCCATAAGCTATCACGTTGCCATGCTGCACCAGCACGCAACCCAAACCGCACCCTGATGCATCGCTGAAAATTTGGAATCCCTCAGTCCCACTAGGAAGACTTAGGATTGGAGCAGACATCAATCTTTCTTTCAAGGTCTCGAACATACGGGCACACTCCGCCGTCCACACAAACTTCTGGTCCTTACGGGTAAGAGTGGTGAGGGGCAAAGCCACCCACAAAAAGTTCTCAATGAACCTTCTGTAATAACCGACTAGTCCAAGGAAACTCCGGACTTCCGCCATGGTTCTCAGTACAGTCCAATCTCTAATGGCTTCAATCTTCGCACGATCCACTGCCACCCCATCTCCACAATTCACGTGGCCCAAGAATGCCACTTTCCCGATCCAGAACTCGCATTTCGAAAACTTCGCATAAAGCTAGTTCTCCCTCAATGTCTGCAACATTTATCTCAGATGAGACTCATGCTCCGCCTTCGACTTCGAATACACTAAGATGTCGTCAATGAACACCACCACGAACGAATCCAGGTATTGTCGAAACACTCAGTTCATTAAATCCATGAACACTGATGGCGCGTTCGTCAAACCGAACGACATCACAGAAACCTCAAAGTGACCATATCTCGTCCCAAACGCCATCTTGGGAATATCCTCTTCTCGGATCCTTAACTGATAGTAACCCGACTTCAAGTCCAACTTGGAGAACACTGTCGACCCCACCAGCTGATCGAATAAATCATCGATTCGCGGAATCGGGTACTTATTCTTGATGGTCAACTTATTCAACTCGCGATAGTCTATGCACAGCCGCATACTACCATCCTTCTTCTTAACGAACAACACCAGTGCACTCCATGGTGAGGAGCTGGGACTAATGTACCCCTGCTCGAGCAACTCTTGCAACTGCACCTTTAACTCGTCCAGTTCCTTTGGTGCCATCCTAAATAGAGGACGCGACACCAGCCTCGCATCCGACACCAACTCAATTGAAAAGTCGATTTCACGTCGAGGAGGCACTCCCGGAAGCTCCTCAGGGAACACATCCTCGAATTCCTCCACCACTGACACTTCTCCGATTGCCAACTTTGTGGAGTGAGTCTCCAACAAAGCGACAAATGCCTCACATCCTTGATTCACCGCATGCACCATTTGCACGGCAGAATTCAGGGAGCAGGCCACTCCGCATAGGCCCTCGAACTTGACCTCCTCTCTTCCTTCACTCCTTAAGGTCACCACCTTCATCAGGCAGTCAATAATAGCTCGCTGCTCTGTAAGCCAGTCCATTCCCAGGATGATGTCAAATTTGGCTAGTGGTAGAATTGATGCTACCAACTCGAAATCACACTCGCAAATTCTCAACACAATGCGTCCTTTCCTTCTAGTGGTCATGAAAGACCCATTCGACATGCGCACACTAAGCTCCGTCTCTGCCTCGACAGTCTCAACTCTGATCCTCCAGGTAAAGCTTTCCGTGAGAAAAGAGTGTGAATCTCCCATGTCGAACAACACTCTAGAGGGATAGCCAGAAACTAGCACGAAGCCTAACACACATATAACGAATATGAATGGTCGCAAACAGGTTAAAAATATTAAACGAAACTCTGAACTTTCGTACCTGTCACCATGTCAGGTTGATGAATACCTTCCTGCTGCCTGAGGTTGTATGCTCTAGGTTGCACAGGAGGGAAACGGGAAGCACTGGACTCCGCCGCCTTCCCTTTCTCACCAATATTAGGACCGAAACGCACCGACTACTCCTGCCTCTCTCTGGCTCAACTCTACTCTCGAAACAGACCCGAGCTATGTGGACCACTTTGCCACACTTGTAGCATGTCACTGGCCCCTTGGAACGGAACTCTCCAGAAGCCGCACCGCTCCTCTCGCCAGTCCTAAAAGGACGGGGCTTTTTCTTCCACCAACTTTTCTCAGACTTCCTTGAGACTGAGATGGCTTACTTTCTCCCTGCTTTGCCGCCAAGCCCTTGTGGCACTGGGTTCGCTCCATATCATTCTCCAAAGTTCAAGCAGCATCAACAAACTCATTGAACCCCGCATTCTTTAAGGCTATGAGAGGTTGCCTTAAATTCTCTCTCAGACCCTGATAGAAGAGATTATCCCTCTCCTCATCGTCTGCCATGGTCGTTCCCGCATAACGACCCAACCGAGTAAACTCTTACAAGTACTCGTCTAACGTCTTCTCGTGCTACACCAAGTGCAAGAACTACCGCTGAAGGGCTAACCTCGTCGAAGAGGGGATATAGCACTTCAGGAAGGCATTCCCGAACTCTTCCATGGACGGGGCACGTCCAGGGAAATGATGACCGCTATGATTCACCCACCACAACTTGGCGTCACCTTCTAACATAAACGCTGTGAACTGGGACTGCTTGTCCTCTGGGGTCTCAGCCACTTTCAGGAGTTCCTGA
Source organism: Dactylorhiza incarnata (assembly GCA_033032865.1). Classification (NCBI taxonomy): domain Eukaryota; kingdom Viridiplantae; phylum Streptophyta; class Magnoliopsida; order Asparagales; family Orchidaceae; genus Dactylorhiza; species Dactylorhiza incarnata. Next base: position 24,059,041 of record JAWHQI010000004.1, read on the forward strand.
ATTCTTGCCAACCAATCCTCGACGTCCGTCAGAGTGCCAACTCCTTTGAACGTCGGAGGATGGAAACTCAGATAGTACTTCATCTGACGATCTCCTTGCCCAACCGCTCTCTTGGCTAATGGCTCTACCTGCCTTACTCCCACCTCTGGTATCACAGTGACCGAAGTAACAGGAGTCGCAGCCTGCACAACAGGCGTCGCAATCTGTGGCATTGCCGCAGCTTGAGCCGCCACCATTGCCTCGGCTAGCATACGACAAAAGTCTGCCGGGGACACACCCATCTTCACAAGGTTTGGGGCCATTGCACTGCTTGCCAAAGGCTCCTCTTGACGCCTTGACGTCCCTGCATCGTCGCCACCATCCTAGCATAAGCAAGGAAAAACGAATCAAACTCTATTCACAAGACTTGAACTCAAGGACAATCATGGTCCCGCAAGGCACTCATATATGGACAACCTCTTAACGCGATCCGAACACGCTAAACCTCAACAAGCACGCAAACCTACCTCTGATACCAAATTATAACACCTCCCCTGCAATGACTATATAATATAGGCCTGGCCGGGACCCCACAGCATATAATCGCCACAGCTTTAGTATTAAAAAGTAATATAGATCTATACATCTCAAAACTCAGAACCAACACAGCAGAAACAATAAAATAAACCACAGAAGTTGTCCACATCTACATAGGAGTACTACGGCCCTAAGGCCTTACAAAAGTCATACTCAAGTCAAAACAGGGCATATAAATGTCCAACAGATCATCACAATCCTAAGCTACCTCGACATGCAAGCCAGAACAGGTAAAGACATCAAATCAAACAAGAGAACATGAAAAGTGCACTTCATGAAGCTTAGGCCTTTCTAGCCGGCGAGCTAGGTCCAGCCTACGATCCTTGCCCTGCATCCAAATCACAAAGAGCGGTATAACGCGGGTCAGCTTTGGCTGACCAACAATGGTGTAACAACACCCCTCCTCCCGACCGTCATAGCGGACCCCGGGGAACTACATCACCCTGCAAGTCAGCACTTCATGTGCAAATGTAATAAATAGTATTAACATAACCAAAATAGCATGAGTGTCACAATCATCATCCACATTTCTATGTTGAGCAATATAAGTAAGGGGATCTAGCAATGCAGCATGTATGCAAACCTGGGTTTCATCCAAGGAACCCTATGGCGTGTATGCTTCTAACATAACAACACACATCAACATTTCATAACAAACCAAGGGTACTTATAATTCCCCCATGGGCGTACAAGCCCAAGGCCAAGAACTCCACTGAGACCTCACCCCTTACATGGCTCATCTTGCCAACGGGCGCATCAACATACTTGTTCTCATCGCAATCACTAAACCAAAAGCTAAGAACTCCACTGGGACCTCACCCCTTACATGACTTATTTTGCCAATGGGCGCACCAACATACTTGTTCTTGTCAGTTAGCCCAGAAGGGGACTTGTCTTGCTGGGACACTCTCCCCACATGAATCCAAGCATTCACGGGCTAGATAGCCGACCACAAAGACAAACCACGCCTTCACATACACATAACATTTACCCTTTCCAAACCAACATTCATTCTCACACGAACATAAGGGCAACACATACGATGTTTTCGCCGTCATCGGATTTCTAGCAAAATCCCTAAAATGCACGTTAAGCAACATCACCGAATTGGACCTCCGGTCACGATTTCGGCTTCACCCAAAATGCCTAATCCACTAACGGAGCGGATCTCTAGTGCAAAAATATGTCGGGGATGGACTCAATCAACCCAATGGTTCTTCTTGAACCAAGGCGACCCAAACCCCTCTCATTTGAGAGATCCGGTGCCATAAAATTTTAGAAAAGAGAAAGTAAAAGCATAGATGCCATCCACGCATCCTAAAACCAGGAGTAGAGATGTCGTTACCCTAAGAGTTCTCTTCCTCGCCATGGATCGGTTGAAAGGCATTGATAGAAAGAAGCGCCTTCTAGTCCTTACCACGGATGTGCTCCCGGATCGGCGAACGGAGCTCCGGTTCTCCAACAATGGCGGATCTAGCCTTCTTCTTCCTCCAAACCATTCCTCTCTTCTACGCCTCCAAAAGCACAAAGGACTTCACGAAAAGAGAATAGAATTTCGCTGCCCTAAATAAAACCTTAGGACACACTTATCTAGACCGTAGGATCAAGATCCAAATAGATTGGGCATCTAGGAAATGCTACTTATGGAACTCCCTTCGTCGAACTCTTCATCGAACTCCGTTCGACGAACTCCCTTCGTCGAACTCTTCATCGAATTCCGTTAGACGAACTCCCTTCGTCGAACTCTTCGTCGAACTCCATTCGACAAACTCCCTTCGTCGAACTCTTCGCCGAACTCCTTTCGACGAACTCCCTTCTTCGAACTCTTCGTCGAACTCCGTTCGACGAACTCCCTTCGTCGAACTCTGGCGTTGAACTCCGTTCAACGAAACAAACTCACGGCCCGACGGTTCTGAACTCTCTCTTTGTCGAACTCCCTGCCTTCACTTCTCGAGAAATAGCTGTTTCTCGAGAAGTAGTTGACCCTGCATTTTTTGAGAAGTAGCTATTTCTCGAGAAGTAGCTATTTCTCGAGAAGTAGCTGTTTCTCGAGAAGTAGCTTGACCCTGCCTTTCATTTCTCGAGAAGCAGCTTGAGCGAAGCCTGGGGTGTTACAGCTTATGGAGGACATTTATGGGGAGGTGCGAGGTCCTACTCTGCTACGTGGTGACAATGAAAGTGCTCTCAAACTGGTGAACAATCCAGTTTGTCACGCACGTACGAAGCACATAGAGATTTATCATCATTTCATTCATGAGAAGGTGTTGGAGGGATCTCTGATTGTGGAGCATGTGCAGAGCAAGGATAATATTGCTGACATATTTACAAAGCCATTGTCGAAGGGAGCATTTGGTCGGTTGCGGAGCTTGCTTGGATTGAATTCCACTTCCCACTTCAAGGGGGAGTGTTCAATTTTTGAAGTAGAAGTGGATAGGTGTTGGGCGGTTTGTAGGGAAGAGACCGCGCGGTCTGCGCTGGTGTTCTGGCCGACTTTGTCTCAGGCGGTCTGATCTGAGAGACGTCAGTGATCGAGCGGTTTGTATGTAACCGTATGGTCTAATAAGGGAGCTGTTAGCTATGCTGAGCTCGGGCGGTCTGCTTTGTGAGATCGCTCACGATCTGATGGGCGGTTATTGTAACCCGGTTTGTGCGGTGATGACATCCGTCAGCTTGCCAATAAATTAGGGTGCAGGGCCCGTCATTAATAACGAAGAACTGTAAGAACCCAAGTTGGCTTGATTGTGCCGGTCTCTTTCTGAAGTCGCGCGGTTTGAGTTTTGCCTGACCGGTTTGTCTGTTCGCAGGTTAGCGACTTGCAGTTCGCGGTCAGCATTCTCCTTTCTTCCAGCTTTGAATAAACCAGTCTGGCAGCGGTCTGTCTGGGCGGACTGTCTTTAGGTGTTCTTGTACTGTGCAGCAGGCTCAGTTGATCAGGCGGTCTTAAGTGATCAGGCGGTCTTGAGTTGCGGTCTATAGCAGGAAGCAGTTTCTTTGTCAAGTGTTCGCAGGTAGCTTCAATGATCAGACGACCTCTTGGTCTGGCGGTCTGAAGTGCGAACAGGTTATCTTTCAGCAGTTGAATAAATCAGTAGATCGAGCGGTCTGTGGTTGCGGTCTATCAGGCGCGGTCTCAGAGGTTAACCACATGGCTTGGGCTGTTTGCACGGTCTGGTGATCTCAGTTTGTCAAGTCGCCGACAACTTGTAATTTTTTGTGTTTTGTGCTTCTCTCCTCCGCGATTATTATGAATCATGTCTCGCCATGTATACCTCGAATTGTAATGAGATAGTTAATACCAAAGCACTATTCGGTCTTCACATTGTCATTGTGTTACTATACTTGTGGAAAATTTGTGAAGTGTTCCGCATTTTACTTCAACTCCGGACCTCAAATTCTCTAATACATATAAGTTAAAGGACTTATCAGAATAACCCGAAGGGCCAGCAGTCTGGGAGTGGTATCTATATTGATCTCTCTTCAGCCTCTTCTCCCTCTGGGTAAGCTCGCCATCTGGGGCATAAGGTATGGTAAGGGGTACTTATAAGATCACTGCAGGAAAAATTTTCTCCTGTTAAATCTTTTTTATAATGAGCAGTCAGGACATGAAGATCGTGAGAACTTACTGTCTTTTCTTTTGATGGCGGAAACCTGAGCCCAAAGTCTAAGGAAATGATCCAGATCGGCCTAATGATCTTTGAGTATCTCTTTTATCTGTTTTTCAACTTCAGAAAGGGCTTTTGGTTTTTGGAAGACCGATTCATCTCGGAGCTTGGGGTAAGATCAGATACCTCTCCGCCCAATTTGGGACTTTTTTGGCAAGATTAAGAACCTTCAGACCGCTGCAGGTGAAATACAACATGCCTTTGAAGTCTTCTTTTTTCGAACCTTCCTTCAAGATTTTCAGGGTAAAAAGAGACCTGAATAGATCCAGAGTGAACCAAAGTCTGACCGATCGCAAATAACAGATGTAAGTAAAAATCAGCGCAATTGAATTAGTTGGAAGCTGTCCGGGCATGAGACCGTAAAAACTGAAAATCTTCCTCATCTCCCACGGCAAGGCGAAGCGGAAGCCATGATAAAAATGATCAATAGGTACTGCGATCTCATTTTCCCCACAAAAGTTGAGGCGTTCACCTGTGGCAGGTAGGCGGATCATTATTCACGAACTCATGGGGTAGTCCCTCAGAAAATCAAGAAACTCAGCTTGAGAGAGTCGGCAAGGCCACTGCTCAAACTCAAGAAAAATTTTGCAGGCACAAGCTCGCGCGGACACCATTCTTCGAGAAATTCAGACCGCTTGAATGAACAATTCTAGAAGAGCGTATTTAATAAGACCACCTGTTGGATCTTACGACGCCCTTAGAGGGGGGGGTGAATAAGGGTTTTATGGAATTTAGATCTTAATTAAATTTATCAGAGTTTGAGACTGAAGTTTCAGAATATTTTATAGAAAAATATATTTTAATATCTTAGATAAGGGAAACAGAACTTTTTCCTTACTGTTGCTAACGCCTGGCGTTAGGTGTTAACGCTGTGCGTTAGCTCTTCAGAAAATAAATCTGCTCAGAATTATGTCAATGAGATTTTACTAATAAAATATTAATGAAACACAATTCCAGGAAATCTGAGATAATAAAAAGGATTATTGTATTTCAAAGATAATTACACAAATGTTAATTTTAATACTTTGATAAAAATATTAATTAAAACATTCTTGAAGAGGAAATAAAATCAATTGAATAGAACATTAAAATACATGATTTTATTTCATAATAAATTGAATACAGAAATGTTTGATTTCAATATCGCTAGAAATCGGAGGCGTACAAAGTAAAGCAACTTTTCCTTTTCTTTACCGACTTGTATCCCCACAAGCCGGTTGGCTTTAGCCTATCCTTCCCCGGATATGGCCTCAAGCCGCTCTAGCCAATCCTTCCTCGGATATGGCCTCGAGCACCCCTAGATCTAATCACCTAGACCTAGTCGCCAACACAAGGCGAATTCCTCCCTAAGTCCTACCCAGACCTAGTCGCCAACACAAGGCGAATTTACCCACAAAATCCTTCCCGGAATCCGACGTTCTCCCCGAACGATTTCTCCACACGAATTACAAATAGAATAAAATAAAAGATTACAATATAAGTAAAGAGAAACTCCCCAAGAAATTCTGAAGGTGAAGATGAAGTCGATGTAGATGTTGGCATTTTTGAAACGATTATCCTTTGTATGGGATATGCGTTGTAGACCATCTCCTTCAAAATCCTCTTTAGATCTTCATGATAGCCCAAGGGAGATCTCTTAATTGCTGTACATGAACCTCTCTCCAAAGTATCAGAATTCTGGAATCATCACATCTTAGAATGAGAGGGGCTGTACTTTAAATAGCCACGGGAGCTAACGCGTGGCGTTAAGGGTTAACGCCGGAGTTAGTGAACGTGCAAACCGTTGGGATCGTGCAAACTGCCGGGATCGTGGACCAAATTTTATCGAACGAAACACATTTCGTCGAACGTGCTATCGTCGAGCGCAGTTAACTTCAATTCATCAAGCACAGTTTAGTTCGTCGAACGCTCCAATTCATCGAGCGCAGTTATCTTCAATTCATCGAGCGCAGTTCAGTTCGTTGAACGCTCCAATTTGTCGAGCGCAGTTCAGTTCGTCGAAAGCTCTAATTTGTCGAGCGCAGTTCAGATTTAGTCGAACGCAGGTTCCTTCAAGTTTCGTCGAGCGCCTTCAGAGTTCGTCGAACGTAGGTTCCTTCAAGTTTTGTGAAGCGCCTTCAGAGTTCATCGAACGCAGGTTCCATTCGTCGAACGCTCCAAGTTTGTCGAACGCAGGTTCATCGACCGCAACTTGCTAACTCCAAGTTTGTCGACCGCAACTAGATGACATTCCTCCACTTGTTAACGCTGGGCGTTAACAACTAACGCGGGCATTAGCTCTCTTTCGTCGACCGCAGCTCAACGAATTTGTTCTCGACGGCATTCCTTCTCATCGGATTCCTTCTCAATGGAAGTTAACGCAGGGCGTTAATTACTAACGCGGGGCGTTATCTCTCTTTCCAGAGAGTCATCTCCATTCAGTATACTATTTATAGGGATGTGTAGCCATAGTTCATGTACAACCTGCACACTATAAACACACAAAATACAAGATCAAATACAACATGGTATTTGTTATTCTCAAACCAAGCGATGCGGAATATAAGCTCCAACAATCTCCCCCTTTTGATAATAACAAATACCTGTATGAGAAATTAGTGAACTGAAGACCATTTGTGTTTATAGATAAGTGCGGTAATAAGATATGCATGAATAACAGGTTAAGAGCGTGATAGATTTGATAGCAATAATGCATACTCTTTCTATATGAAGTCCTCCCCCTACATAAGTGTTCTCTAATAATTTACTCCCCCTAAATATCTATTTTACTAGATTTCTCAATTTCTTCTCCCCCTTTTGTTATTAGCAAAAGTGGGTAGGGATGAGTGTATATCTTCTAAGACAGATAATGAACCACTTATTGAAGGATTGTCATGATCGAGCATATGATAGTGTATGCACCTCCTATATGATTACCCCCCCTACAAATATACCCCTTTTTTCTGTTTAATAATATTATAATGCACTCCACCTAAAAATTAGATTTATGCAATTTAATCTCCCCTTTTGGTAGTATCAAAAGAGGGTTTATGAGTGAGTATGTAATAAGAAGTAATATGTTCTATGTCGAGAAGAAAAATAGGATGCAATCAAAAGCTTGTTAAATACTACTTGTTGAGAAAAATATAAGCAAGATGTAGCATATAATAGTAAGCAACATAGCTAACATAATAAAGTATGCATTCTATTTTAAGATACCACTTGTTGAAATCATGGTGTTAAAAATAGTAGACATGAATGAACATAAGTGGTAAACTTAGCAGGAGAATATAATAAGCACTCTTAAACATAAACATCATTTTTAGAAGATAAAATCATATAAAGGATAATGAGTTTTAAATTTGAAAAGTTGATGTTTGAGTTAAAGATTGAAGAGATGCTATTCCATTAAGATAATATTGAAAGCATGATTTCATAATATCATGAAAAGATAAACAAACGACAATGTAATAAAATTTGCATTTCAAGTAAACATAAACATTGTAGCGATCATGCTTTGTTATCTAGTGCATTTACTTAAGTTTATAGAGATTTGAGTAGATGAGCATTAGGATCCAATTCTCATGAGTAGAAGTTTTATGAAAGATAATGATGTGTACAAAGTAGTGTTTTGATAAAGTATACAAGTGAATCAATAAAAAACACATGACATATATAATGAAATAACACAACATTAAAATACACAAATACTATTATTTCCACAATATTTTAAAGCACATGAATAAATAGCACAACTACCAAGGTGCTCTGCACACACAATGCTTATTAAGACTTATCAGGGTGCAAAGTAGTGCTTGGGGGATCACTTTTATACTTTTTAGCTTTATTTTGAATTTTTTATGATCCGGTGTACTAAGAGAAGTGGTGTATAAATTGTTTGCTACAAGACACTTTACAATTCTTTAGCCAAGGTGCTCAACCTCACAATGCTCATTAAGACTTATCAGGAGGGTGAGTAGTGCTTGGTGGAGTTTTCCTTGTCATTGATTATTTGCTTTTTAATTTAGTGACTAAGAACTCCGAATTCACTTGTTTTGCAAACATAGCATTTTTTAAACCACATTTCTCTAAAGAATAAGTGCATGAAAGACAAAGAATTGTAATAACAAATTCAATGTTGTGTAGGTAATCTATTTATGCATTTTAATCACTTATGTTTTTACACTACACAATCATGCAAGTATAAGATTGTAAACGTATGTAGATTATCAAAAATAAGTGAGTGATTAAATCATTATCAAATATAATACATTACTCATACTTAGAGACATGCTAAGCATTTCTACACATGTTTATCTACAATCAATTTTATTGCACATAACAAGATAATTTTCAAGGCATGACAAATACAAAATAATGTTTTTAAGAAACTTGACAGTTACATTATACATTGTATTTAATCTTGAATTGATATAATTAATCATCCTTGACAATGACAATGAATAGCATTCAGTTTTTTTTTATAAATTTTTAACAATTTTTTATAAGAGCACAAAACAATAAACACACATAAAGAGAAAAAAAACATATTTTCGTTCTTTGAAATTGTTTTGTAATTTTGTATTTGATTTTTTATATATATTCTCTGGAAAACATAGAAGTCTTTAATAGCCCTTTCAGTAAATGATATTCTATGCCAGAGAAATAAACCCAAAATAATGCATGAGAAAATACATATTTTTTGAAAAGAATTAAAATTTTGTTTTAAAGGAAATAAAAAGATAGAAAACTTTTTACAAACAAAGAAATAAAAACACGCACAAAATATTAAAATAATACTAGAAATTATTCAACAAAAAAAATATTTTGGACAAAAGGAGCTAACGCCAGGTGTTAACTTCTTAATGCCAAAACAGAACTGCATTTCTTGATTTTTTGAAAAATATTTTTCAAAATTCATTTGTATTATAAAGAGGCCTTCCTTCAGTTGAAATTTCAGAGTATATTGATTATAATTGAAGGCTCTTTTAGCATGTTTTTGATGATTTTTCAAGTACTTGTGTTTTATAAAATCATTAAAGCTCAAAATAATAAAATATGCAAACACAAGATGCAATGTTAGAACAAAAATGAATATGCATGATTTTAGTATAAGGAGTGAGATAATATTCATGCAATGAATATAATATGAGTATATCTAAGATCAAGATACCTTAAGTACATGACTACACTCTAGCCCCGTACTAAGTGACAGATGGGCATGAGGAGCTGCACACATGTCGTAGGTTGGGGTGTTAATCCCATATGCATACAAAAGATGATGCTCAACCTAGCACTCTTTCCCCCCAGTGCCTCGCAAGACACTACTGCAACCCTCCCCGGTTAAGGACAAGACATGACTTAGAGGTTAGGTCTCTAATGCACACAATCCTACGCCCTAGCTATTATGAGACATAAGTCATAGGTTTAATGATTATGGATATACTAAGCGTGTAAGCTTTAAATATATAAACTATGGTATAATTGCATGATTAGTTTTGGATTTACACTTATATCGAAGATTGTTGATTTTAAATCCATTTAAAAAAAAATTATTCATGCAAATGACTACAAAGGAAATTATGATTTTCAAATTTTAGTAATATAATTTACTTTAGTATTGCAAGATATAACTAGCATGGACATTGATTTCTATCTATGGTACGTGATGATGCTAGTATGATGAGTTAGGACAACATGGTGCAAAGCTATGTAAAGATGGACAAATATATAATTGAGTTGCATGCATTCAAACATAGAGTTTTGAATTTTCATAGACCTAAAGTGAAGTGACAATTCTATTTGATTTCATCTTGTTTATATTAAGTTAATTCTTAGGTCTAAAGATAATAAGATACATGCAAACAATAAAGATGCACATCACACACACAAAATAAGATATGAAACTATAATACCAATAACCATCATATATTTCATAATTCCTAAGGTTGATAGAAATAGTTGATTTAAGATAATTCTTGATAGATCATGAAATATGATATATGATAATAGTGAATTTTAGCATAGGATATTAGTAGATCAAGATGGAGTGTGTGAAATCATATTCATCATTTTTGTAATTTTTCAATTATGATTTTTCATTATAGGGGCTATCATATGCAACAAAGAAAATAGACAAATATGCAATTAGTTGCGCATTTAATATTTTAGCCTAAGACCCCTAAAAATCCATTTAAATCCAATTTTGAAAGTAATTTCATTAGCCTTGATAATATCATTTAGCAAGTTTAGCATTCAATTTATAATGATAATATAAGACATTTATAGGCAATGGATTTAAAAAGGATAAAACATATAAAAAGAAAAGATAGATCGCATAAAAAAATTATGACTTTATGTCCAATTTAATTCAATTTGATTTGTTAAACATTAGGCTTAAAATGAAAGTCATATCTCATGATATATAAAGTGATCATAGTGTGTTGGCTCAAAAATAAAAAATAAACAAAAGAAAAAACAATTAAGCATATCATGAAGTAGAGTAATGATATTTCATTTTAATTTATTTCTACTTTATGCAATACAATGATTCCCAGTGAATGAGAGATTTAGGTATCCAAAGGGGGCCAAGTGTGATGGTTCCTTTGGGTACCCAAATACATCGTGTTGGCTTTTGGAGAGATAGTGATGAATGGGCCTTTACATGTGGAGTTAGTGTGTCATTTTAAATTTTGGGGCTCCATTCATACTTTGGTTGTTTATCTTTTAAATTCATATTATGATTATTTGACATCTTTTTGGAATGACAGTTGTTTGAAAAATAATTCATTTGGGATTTATGTTTATTCAAATTATTTTTCAAAATACATCTATGTTGATAATCATAATGAATTTTATTATATCAATTCTTTGAGAGTTTATAAGAGCGATGGTCTTTCTTAAGAATTGAATGTTGAAAGAGTGGGTTACAATATGTTTTAAATGATTGGTTCTTATTTTGATGATTTTCATTTCCACTCTTTCTTATAGACATACTCTTATAATATGAAGTTAAGCTTTTAGACTTTTGATAATTTGATAAACTAGAAATAAAAGTTGTTTTATTATATGAAAAGTTTTGAATAAACATTTTTAATGATTCTAGTTTATCCTTTAAATTATCATTTTCTTTTATCAAATTTTCATTATGCTCTTTTGAATTTAAAAGACCCCTTTTTAAGACCTTGAGTTCTTCTTTAAAAGAATTATAATCAAAACAGGGTTTAACATTTTCAATTAAAGAGCATGAACAAGATTTTAACACATCAATACTTGATTCTACTTTGGCATTTGCTTTTAAAGTTTTATTTTCTAAACATAGTTTGAAATTAGCATTTTTCAAATTTTTAATTCTACGTTTAGCAATATTAAGCATATGTAGTGTAGAAATAGAATTTCTTACAAATAGAGAGGACTTAGAATTTCTTCCATTGCTATGGGATGAGGTAAGATTTGAACCAAGGGTTCCTTTGACATCCTCTTCACATTCCACTTCCATAGTTGAATTTTCGTCTTCTCTTTTGCTTGATGTGTTGCCTTCAATTGAGTCCAATATTGTGATGTTGTCTTCTTCTCTTGGATCCATAAGGAATTGCTTATATTCATCATCTGTGGAATGAAGACTATAAGAATTTTCAAGAAATTTCCAAACTTCATAAGCATTAGGAAGTGTATAAATAAGTTTGAAAATATTTTGATCTAATGCACAATATAGACTATTCATTGATTTGGCATTTAAAAACATTTCATTTTTATTTAAAATACTTGGGGGCATTTTAATTGTAATATTCCAAACTTCAATATCCAAAGTTTTAAGAAAATTTTCCATAAGTGTTTTCCACCCATTATAATTTTCACCCATAAATAATGGTGGACATAATGATTTTTCATTTTCATAAAAATTATCCCGGTTGTGAAGCCGTATTGGAATAACCTACCCTCTGATACCACGTGTTGGATCATACGACGCCCTTAGAGGGGGGGGGGGGTGAATAAGGGTATTATGGAATTTAGATCTTAATTAAATTTATCAGAGTTTGGGACTGAAGTTTCAGAATATTTTATAGAAAAATATATTTTAATATCTCAGATAAGGGAAACAGAACTTTTTTCCTTACTGTTGCTAACGCCTGGCGTTAGTTGTTAACGCTGGGCGTTAGCTCTTCAGAAAATAAATCTGCTCAGAATTATGTCAATGAGATTTTACTAATAAAACATTAATGAAATACAATTCCAGAAAATCAGAGATAATAAAAAGGATTATTGTATTTCAAAGATAATTACACAAATGTTAATTTTAATACTTTGATAAAAATATTAATTAAAACATTTTTGAAGAGGAAATAAAATCAATTGAATAGAACATTAAAAGACATGATTTTATTTCATAATAAATTGAATACATAAATGTTTGATTTCAATATCGCTAGAAATCGGAGGCGTACAAAGTAAAACAACTTTTCCTTTTCTATCCCGACTTGTATCTCCACAAACCGGTTGGCTTTAGCCTATCCTTCCCTGGATATGGCCTCAAGCCGCTCTAGCCAATCCTTCCCCGGATATGGCCTCGAGAACCCCCTAGATCTAATCACCTAGACCTAGTCTCCAACACAAGGCGAATTCCACCCTAAGTCCAACCCAGACCTAGTCGCCAACACAAGGCGAATTTACCCACGGAATCCTTCCCGGAATCCGACGTTCTCCCCGAACGATTTCTCCACACGAATTACAAAGAGAATAAATTAAAAGATTATAAGATAAGTAAAGAGAAACTCCCCAAGAAATTCTGAAGGTGAAGACGAAGTCAATGTAGATGTTGGGATTCTTGAAATGATCGTCCTTCGTATGGGATATGCGTTGTAGACCTTCTCCTTCAAAATCCTCTTTAGATCTTCATGATAGACCAAGGGAGATCTCTTAATTGCTGTACACGAACCTCTCTCCAAAGTATCAAAATTCTGAAATCATCACCACTTAGAATGAGAGGGGTTGTCCTTTAAATAGCAACGGGAGCTAACGCGTGGCGTTAAGGGTTAACGCTGACATTAGTGAACGTGCAAACCATCGAGATTGTGCAAACTGCCGGGATCGTGGACCAAATTTCGTCGAACAAAACACATTTCGTCGAACGTGCTATCGTCGAGCACAGTTAACTTCAATTCGTCAAGCGCAGTTCAGTTCGTCGAACGCTCCAATTCGTCGAGCGCAGTTATCTTCAATTCGTCAAGCGCAGTTCAGTTCGTCGAACGCTCCAATTCGTCGAGCGCAGTTCAGTTCATCGAACACTCTAATTCGTCGAGCGCAGTTCAGATTTAGTCGAACGCAGGTTCCTTTAGGTTTCGTCGAGCGCCTTCAGAGTTCGTCGAACGAGGTTCCTTCAGTTTTCGTCGAGCGCCTTCAGAGTTCGTCGAACGCAGGTTCCATTCGTCTAACGCTCCAAGTTCGTCGACCGCAACTTGTTAACTCCAAGTTCGTCGACCGCAACTCGACGACATTCCTCCTCTTGTTAACGCTGGGCGTTAACAACTAACGCAGGTGTTAGCTCTCTTTTGTCGACCGCGGCTTGACGAATTTGTTCTCGACGGCATTCCTTCTCAGCGGATTCCTTCTCAATGGAAGTTAACGCGGGGCGTTAATTACTAACGCGAGGCGTTAGCTCTCTTTCCAGAGAGTCATCTCCATTCAGTATACTATTCATAGGGATGTGTAGCTATAGTTCCTGTACAACCTGCACACTATAAACACACAAAATACAAGATCAAATACAACACGGTATTTGTTATTCTCAAACCAAGAGATGCGGAATATAGGCTCCAACACCACCAACCGAAAATTTATAGTTTCAGAGGCAATCAAGGTATAATCATTACAAAAATCTTGAATTGGAGTCGCCGATCCAGATCACGCAAGTTATTTAAAAGTTTCTTAGATATAACACTTAGCGTCAGGAATCATAAATTATGCAGAAAATAATTGTAAACCAGAGACCGCAGCAGATAATAAACATAAAAAAAATTAGGTCGAGTGATCTCATAACAAACTTGCCAGGACACACATATATATATATATCTCTCTCTCTCTCTCTATATATATATATATATATATATCAGGTGAGAGCATGAGATCGAGCGAACTGAAAATCGTCAAACAAATTCCTTAATCTATCCTTACAAAACCACAAAAGTATATAAAATTTAAACTATTTCAGAGGATCCTTTCTCTTCCCTAAAAAAGCCACCCTATTTTGAAGTTTGTTGACCGTGGGAAGAGTCATACAAATGACCATATTAGCATCAACAACATATCGCTGGAGATCACCGGCATCTTGCTTTAGCTCTTCCCAGTTAATTTTTACATCCTGATCCGCGCAATCATCAGGAGCAACGTTTGAAGATCCCGCAAGCAAAGGAGCAGAAAATCCTGTCCTCAGTTGAGAAAATATGGTATGCAAATCATCAGCCTTTTCCTTGAAGAAAATTGTCTCCTCCTTGGATTCATGAAGTCTTCTACGGAGATCAACCATCTCATCTTCCAGCTTCTTCCGGCCATCCTTTCTCGCTGTTCGAGTGACTTTCGCTGATCATTTAATTTTTGTTCATTTTGAACTAAGGCCGCGCGAAGTGCTTTGACAACATCCTCCTCCTTGGTTTTTACAGCTAACAACACCTCATCTTTCTCCAGCAATCTTCTCTCAATCTCTCTCTCGGACATGGAAATCATGAACCACCTGCATAAGGGGGGATGCAAATACTGGAGGAGGAGGAAGATCGATCTGAGGGATGGCCAACCCAGTCTTTTCCAGCAACCTTTGTGCCTCCTCATCTTCTCCTATGGTCAGAAAAGACGTTCAATCAACAACGGTCAAAAAGGAAGATTAGTAAACATAACATCCATACTTGGAGAAATAGAAACAGGGAGGACGGGACAGTGATCCCGAGCGGCCTTAGAGACCGCAGGTGCAGAGTCTAAAATCAGACGACTCGGACGCCTTCGACACTCAAGGTCTATCTTTTCTAACTGTCTTTTTTGTGACCAACCTCCTTCTTTTCTTCGTCGTCTTAGCTCTTCAGAGCTAAGGAGAATGTTGTCGGTCTCAATAAGAACGACCTCACGTCGCCGAACCGGAGATTGTGGCCTAATATTGATAGGCAGAGAGATATCAAGTGGAGCGGTCAAGTAAGGCTTACCAGCCCGGATTGCAGAAATGGCAACCGCGCGGTCTGCCGCCAGCCTCATCACATTGATATCATCCTCAAAGGTCAGCAATTTTTTGTCAGAAAGAATCTCTTTTCCTTTGTGCAGCTGAGCTTCCAAGTCAAGCTGCCCTTCTTTCTCTTCCTTATTTTTCCTCTCCCTTTCTTCCCCTTCTTCGCGATCTTTTTCTTCTTCTCCTTCATCTTCCTCCTGGGTAGTATCAAAGATCATCCCGGTCTCTGTTAAGATCGCGTCGACCTTCTCAAGGTCATTCTTTCTTCTCTTTCATTTCTTTATTCAGATCCTCCCGCCTTGGATTTCTTTTCCTCTCTTCTCCTCTTTTTACTTTTCTTCTCCTTTTTTCTCTCCTCTTTCTCCTCCTTTTTCTCTTCTTCTTCTTTCCCTTCTTCCTCTCCATCTTCATCTTCTAGTCCGGGGACCTGACTATGAGATCCCGCGGTCTCAGCATCAATTGTCGTAGTCCTATTTTCAGGTGCTACGATTTTCTTTTTAGAAGCATCGAGCTTCTTTTCAGGATCAACCTCTAAGTTCTCTTTTAAATCCTTTTTCTTTTCCTCTTCTTCCTTTTTGTTTTTCTCCTCCTCCTTCTTTTCTTCATCCTCCTTTCTCTTCCGCTCCTTTCTTCCCTTTGTTGCTGCATCTCAGCATCTAGGGAAGCCCTAAATTGTTTATTTATCAACTCCATCCTCTGCTTCTCTAGAGCAGCTCGATCTAGTTGCCCCTCAGTATTGACAACGACAGGAGCAGCTGGCGTGTAGTTTCCCGGATCAAGTAAAGATCTAGATCGCTCGTTCTCAAAGGGGTCAAGGGACTACAAAAGTGGAAAAAAGAAACATAAGCAAAGAGCGTCAAGAGAAAGCCTTGAGATCGCAGCTACCTGTAGAGGAGCAATCTCAAGAGGTACAACAGGAAATCAAACACCGGCAGGCTTGACCGCAAGGGTCTTGACAAGAAGCTTCATTTTATCCTTTTTTATCTCAGCCCCCTGATCTTTGATTTGCTGCCTCATCTTTATAGCTAAAGATACCTTTTCTTTGAGGCTGACCAAGATCTCCTTAGAAGACACCCCAACAGCCTGGTCCAGAGTCTCCGGCTCCTTCTGAGGAACATGAGTCAAAACTTCAGTTCGATCGGTCTCATTAGCCTCCAAAGATGAACTCGTAAGGTCCATAAAGCTTGAAGTCGATAGAGGGAGAGTTCTAGTCGGCGCACTTACAGATACATTCTTTGAATGAGATTTAATCACTTTTCCTTTTAAAGGCATTGATTTCCTTAAAGTTATAGGAGGGATAATCCCCTTCTCAGCCATCATACTCTTCAACAAACCGATGATCAGAAGAGTTAGAGCGAGCTCAGTTTTTAGACCGCTTGGAAGATTTTTTATCTCAAGAATCTAAAATCAATGCAAATGAAAGGCCCCCCCAGGTCTATTTGTAGTTTGAAAAGGAAGATTTAAATATTCAAGGCCTTCGCGATCTCCACGGTCTGAAGCCAACATTTCCGAAGCACCTCGAAACTTAGAAATGTGCGGGGATTATGTTCGCCCAGAAGATTGCCAGGTCAATTGTGCAAAGGAGGTCGCACGGTCTCGATTATGAGACCGATTTTTTAATCTAGTTTATCGCATGACCTCACTGATAAAACCGCCCAGCGACCTCATCATCTCAGGACACCAGCCACCTCCGAGCTCACACGATCTAGATTTCTTCTTCTATGTTGATAAAGGCATGACAGGTTGTAACATCCCCCAAACAACTAGACCCCTATCATGGTTTTGTCATGACTAGGGCATGACAAAACCATAGGAAGCACAAAGGGAGCATAAAAGCTTAGGAAGGAAGGAGGAAACCACCTTGGTCTGCAAATAGCAATTTCTAGTTACCAAGCTTAGGGTTGGATTTTAGGGCCTCACCTTGACCCTTTGGCCCCACCATAGTATACATAACCCATTGGGGTCAACCAAATAGGTCAACTTGACCAAAGTCAACCCTAACCTTAAATTGGTCAAAGTAGCCTAATTAGGGTCAATTGACCTCCACTATGCCAAATTGACCTTACCCCTACCCTTATAATGTAATTAAGGACCCAATAGACCAAAAAGCCCCACCATGGGGCCACCTATTTGGCCAATTTGACCTACGTCAACTCTAGCCCTATTTTGGTCAAATTGCCCTATTGTGAGTCAATTGGCCTCCACCTTGCCAAATTGACCCTACCTAGACCTTCCTAACCCTTAAGAGAGGACAATAGGTCACTGGCCACCCATTAGGGTCAGCCCAAATGGTCAAATTGACCAAAGTCAACTCCACCCTAAATTTAGGTCAAAATGACCTATTTGACCTAATCAAGCCCAATCCACTTGGGCTAGACCCAACTGAGGATTTCCACTAGCTAATGGGGTTGGGAGTTACTGAAATTATCATTTAATTTCAAGAAATTTGGCCAGGAGAGAGAAAACACCATTTTCCCCAAAAATGGTGGAGAGAGTAAGAGAGAAGTAATGACATTCATGGCCAAGGGAGGCCAAAGGCTCTCCCAATTGATGGGGATTCATCTCGTCTTGGGGAGAGGAGGAGTTTCCAGCCTTCTCCCTGTCAAATTAAGGCCCTATTCATCTCCCCCAAGCAAAACCGAAATTCCCCCTTAATGGCCATTAATAGCCATGACCGAAATTCCCCTCCTCAAATTCCCCTTATACAACCCTCCCCACTCAAATATAACTTCACCATTAGCTTCAAGAGGTGGATGGCAGTCGAAATCGACTCTTACATCAATGCTTTTGGTGGACAATGGAGAAATCGGGCAAGCTCGCCGGAGAAGGGAAAAACCATGGCCGACCACCGCCGCCATCGTCGCCGGGCTCCAAGAAGGTCTGGTTCTTCTCGTCTTCTCTAGTGGATAGATCTACATCTAAAATCGGCAAGGATTAGGTCCAATTGGTCCCCAATAAAAATGGCCAAAATCTCCATTTTTGGAGGTTTTTCTTCTCGTCTAAACCGCCGGTTCCGACAACCACCGGCCGGGCGAGACCTCCTATCGCCGCCCACCACCTCAAGGAAGGTGGCAGTGGCATTGGCCAGTCGGGGAGTGGCGTGGGTGGCTGGGCAAACCTCTTACAAAACCTTCCAGGTCGGAATGCTCTGGGCCGTCGGCTAGAGGAGGAAGATGAGTGGATGCCCTCCAATGTTGCGTCAATATGTGTGCTATTGATTTAATTCGTATTTCTGTCTTTTTTTTCCGAACCTTAATATAAATATTAAAAATACTTAGGTCCTCTACAAAAATAGTGGTCAACACCAAAGTTGTAGCCCTTGGTGTGTACTTTAATTTAAAATTTGTTTCAACTCAAACTGAGCATTGTAGCTCCTTGTAGAGCCATTTTGGTGGGACTGGTCCCTAGGGTAGGACACCCACTATTTCTTGAATAACTTTTGATTGGGAAATGATGTTGACTTGAAAATTGAAACATAGGCTATTTGTACCTCCACCCTTAACATATCGAAAGATGAGAATTTTTAGAGAACATTTTTCTAAGGTTTTTATAAAAATTTAATAATCCATATATTAATTAATTATAGGGTCTAATGGCCTCCAATCCTCTCTGAATTTTGGTGCGTGCCTCTTAGGGTTATTATATGGCCCTGGTAAAAATTTCAGCCCAATTGGGACTGATTTGGTTGGGTAATTTGTTAACCCAAGTTTGGTTAAACTAGGTCAAACTAGGTTAAAAGTGCACATGATGGAATTAGGTGGTCAAATCTCATCAAAGTGGTGTGAAACTTTGGCCACTGGTTTAGGATCACATAATACACCCCCATGAGTAATTTGGGGTGATGTGAGATGGATATGCCCTAGGACCCTAGTTCTAACCTTAGGGTCGCACTTTAAGCCTTGTGATTGACATATGGGCATATGTCCTGGAATGGTCATGAAACTTGGTAGATAAGTTCATAGGGTGTAGATATGCCCTAAGAAATTTTATGAGAATTTTAGGAACACTTGTCCCCTCTTAATTATGTTATAACCTTTTTAGGGAGCCTTCTTATAAAAGTAATTTACATACTCAAATTATCTTGGATGTTGATGAAATTTTGATAGATTACTTGAAATCATGATATAGACCTCTGGTAATTTTTATGTAATTATTGAATTGATTTAATTAGCACTTCATTCACAAGTCATCTTTTTTGACTTAGGAATATGTTAAATAAATGAGAGCCAAATACCCTCTAGAAAATTATGAAACTTGGTGGTAGGACATATTAGGGCATTATAAAGCTCTGTGAATTTTTGTATAATTTTTGGAATTATTTATCAGTAGGTTACTTCACAATTTTGCATAGTATGGGTTTACTTGGAATATTTGGCAATGCGACTAATTTGTTTTGATAAATTCTGAAGATTTGGCCAGTAGTCTTTTCTGATTAATATGAATGTCTGGTAATTTTCCCATAATTTTTGGACAAGTAGTTTTGGTGGTTCCTTCTTAAAATTCTAATTTGGGGTAATTATTCAATATTATAATTAGAGGCCAACCCCTTACTACAAAATTGTGATATCCTTTATTTACTGTTATTTTGACATCATAGATTTTCCATAATTCTATGGGGGCCATATCATAAGAAGATCTTACACTCCATGTTCAATTTCATACTTGGTCAATGTTGGAGAAATTATAATAAATGCCAAATAATTAAGGAAAAATATGATCCTCTGGATTTACTCTTAGAATATCATGATAGACTCCCAGTAATAATCTTGAGTCAGTTGGATGAATATTTGGGGTACCTCCTCTTACGCAACTCATATAACTCATTTGGTCTGCGTATAGTAAAATTGTAAAACTTGAGTAATTTGTGGATCATTAGGTGGGAATAGAAGGTAGATGGTGTACCTAGTCTAGTAGAGAAGATGTGAGGTCACCATTAGGGGTCTATATGTTGAGTGTACCCGATAAGCTAAGGGGTAAGGTTGTGTTTGGGACCGACGAAAGATCGTCTTTCTCCTTAGAAGGTCATAAAATTCGTAGGGTAATCCAAGTGTAATGATAAGAAGGGTATACTTATGGGTAGTCACTAATAACATTAAGTGCCTTGGAAATGGAGCTTTGGGGTGTCATCCCATTATAGTTCATAGTACCATAGCGAGCCCCTCATAGGGTAGTCCTCGGGAAGTCCATGGTTAACCCTAATATGTAGGAGTAAATGGCGGTGCAAGATTAAATTAATAATGCACACACCCACACCCCATGGTTAAGGAGGATAGTTAGGTTTGGTCTTACGAGCGGTAGGCTCAGTGGTTGTTGGCACAGACGGATTAGTCCGGCGAGCCGGTGGCTCAAAAGGTTATTGTGTCAGACAGGTTAGTCCGAGGAGCTTAGGGCTCAGAGATATATGCTAAACATGTTTGCATGTGCATAAAGGTGGTGGGTCTTCGGTATTGGATGGTCGTTCACACCGACGTCAATACGTTTACTCGGCAAGTGTGAAATTTGCACTTAGCCATGAAAGTATGGTTGTCCAGCCAGTAAGAGTACGCAGATGCTACACGGTTTTGCGTTGAGGCGTACGATTGGTCTAGGTTAGGTAGTGTGAATACCAACTTAGAGGTGGGCGAGGCCCAACTCACCACTTCCGTTTGCCACTACGGGAGTATCCTGGGAGTCTTGCTAGCTCCAAAACGGGGGAACTAAAGGTCTGTGCTCATAAAATTGAAGTGTGTGAGTTGCACTTGTGTGAACATAGCATAAACAACATAACTTTGCATGTCATAGCATGAGCATTACATTTCAACCCCTACGCCTATCGTATAAATTGGTTATGAGACTTTTTATATGATAGGCTATGCTAAACGACCCATTGGTCTATAGGTTTATATGGGCATTCCTATAATTCAATGATTACTTTTCTATTATGTACCTACCTTTACTTAATGCTCTTTACTTTCTCTTTACCATGCTCTATTACTGCTTTAATTATTTATATACATATGTGTAGTGGTTGACATTCCTGTAGACTAGATCCGTCATCATCTGCTTTGTTTTATACCCCTTGATGTCCTCCACTTCATCCTCCCGCTCGGTGCCTAGGAGCCATTGGGGTAGGGGTGAGAAATATAAGGATTAGTCTTTTTGACTAACGGTCGGTGGACCATATGATTTTAGGGGATCGAGGAGACACAACATCACTAGAAGCCGATGCAGATTGAGGCGGGACAGTCTAGCACAGGAACATTAGTTTCAGGATCAGTGAGTGATCATTAGGTTTGCTTTCGCGAGAGACTTTGTAGTGATCATATAATGTACTGGGCATGAGCCCATTATTATTGTAACCTTTGTTATTTCAGTTATATCATGTAGACATTTATTATATATAGCCTGTGATTGTGGACTTGAACTTCTATTTGTTCGTTTATACTTTTCTTCTTCTATGATCGATATGGCCGACAGGATCGGCATTTTGTGGTGGCGACCTTCCCGAGTGATGGTGTCACCACAAAGCGGTGGTTCTGGGCCTAAGACCCCGGTTTTGCATCAAAAAAGGGGTCTTACAAACAAGTATCAGAGGCAAACCTTGATCCGAAGAAAAGAAGTCCACAAACCCTGGGCCACCCCGAGCGAGTTTAGTTTGAGGACAAACTAAGCAATAGAAGCAATGGTGTGCCCATACGGGGAAATCACATTAAAAAGTCCACTTTTAACTGAACCTTTTGATAAGTTTTCTTTTATAGCCTGCGACGAACCCTGCCCCCAGCAGGAAATACCTCCTGCTGCAAAGATCTCTTTAGATAGTCCTTTAGTCAATGAGTTAGACTCAACCCCACTAGGACACATGAATCACCATGATAATTTATACCATGCCTTAGACTGAAATAGAATGTAGGTATAAAGTTGTTAAGGTACGAGGATACCCCAAAGAGGTTAAAGGAGAAGTTTAGCATGAGAATGACCACCTAAGCCATAAAATCGGATGTCCCAACATCACATACCAAGGATTACCCAAACTGATAGGACCACCTTAAGGATATTGATACATAAGAAAAATGGTAGGGGACTCATAGACTCAACCCTCGTACTAGTGATATGTTTACATTGAGACAACAACCATGACAAACACCGAGGGTTGGACAAGAATTCAAGTTCGGAAGAGACCCGTTTGGGAGTGAGTCACATGTTGACCTTGATAAGGTTGTCGTAGAAGGTTCCTTGAAGAGTCTAAAGTATGGAGTGTACCAACAAGACTCAAGAAAGAACCCCAAGTCTAAGGTTGTACGCCTTAAGGATTGTTTGCATACTTGGGACGAATATAACATGGCGATATCAAAGATACTTAGCCCAAAATAGATAATGGCTTATCTTTTGTTTATTGGGGCATATATTTTGTTTATTGGGGCTTACCTTTTGTTTATTAGGCGAATTGGTTACTGACTTGGGTATCCTTTTGATCTAATTTAGCAAGTGCTGTGTCATGAGCATGATGATTTTGAAGTCGATCTTATTCAATGTTACTTGTAAAAAGTTGAGATGGAGTAACAGTACGTTCAGAATGATGATCCGTAGTATTACCAGACAATGGATAGACATCATTGATCGAACAACAACTTGACCTTAGTTGAATCATTGGAAATGTAAAGTCGCCAGGATTATTAACTTAGGGATGTCGATGTCCTAGTCTAGAAGTTGAGGACGGAAATTAGATCTTACAAGTTGTAGTTATATCCGACAGTTCTTGAGGTTTGGGGCATTCGGAAGTGATCAACTTATGATTTGTTAAAAATCACACACTAACATGGAAGAAAATTTTAACTACAATAATAGCCCTCAGGCCTTGGGAGCTATGATGATGAATAACCATAGATCTTAGACGATGACTTATTGGATTTAGAATATAGTGTTTGAGTTTACTATGATAAGAACGATCTAAGTTTATCTTACTTTGGACCATTCGAAAGTGATCAAGACTAGCATATGTGGAAGTGATAGGAATTTGGTGAAATAAACGTGATGATATTTCCTTGATGAAATTGATGATGAGTCCAAATTATTTACCCTTTTATGGACTTATCTGGGCCAATTTTCTAGTCAAAGCACTACACTTTAGACTTGTTTTTGTTCATATTTGATAGTCATCTATTATTCCACTCTTAGTGCACATTTATGCCCATTGTGGTGTGATTTCTTGTTGTCCAGGGGTCCTGGATATTTTCATGCAGGTTCAAGGGTTGTGCGACACTCGGGATTGATTCTGGGGGATTTTCGGCTGAAAAAGCCAATGGTCATGCGTTTTCCTTTGCGCACGACCAAGCGCGCGACCACTGGTCGTGCGTTAATTCCCCTTATCAAATAGAGAAGTTCGCACGATCACTGACCTTCTTCGCGCACGACCACTGGTCGTGCGCCACTGACCGTGCGCTATTTTTGCAGTTCAGGACTATGCTACAGGTTCTTCGCGCACGATCAGAGGCATTTCTTCGCGCACGACCACTGGTCATGCACCTGGCCGTGTGCGCTGTTAATTTCTGCTCCTTCTATAAATAGATGTGCGCAATTTTAGGTCAGGATCGATCATTTTTTGCTCCGCCCAGCTCCACCGTTCTCACCATTTCCGCCAGCATTCCGCCCCTTTTGGCCTCCTCCATCACCCTCAAGCTCCAAGGAGAGAGATTTAGCCCAACATCCACCAATATCCAAGGAGAAGGAAGCTTGGTTGTGCGGCCAAATTGTGGCACGAAGAAGACGGGCCATTGGAAGGTAGTGACAGCCTTCTCTACCCCGGACGCAGTTGAGGACCGATCTTGGAAGCGGATTGACAACCCTGCGATTCCAACCGTGAATCTTCGACAAGGCTTCAGATTGGGTCGATTCCTTGCTCTCTCTCTCTCTTTGTATTGGTAGTTGTAAATGTTAGATCTCTTATCTGTTAATGATGTGCACTATGAACCATGCTTTATAATGTTTATTTTATTGTTAAGAAATTATATTGTTCATATGTGTGTATGAGGTGCGCTCCCATCCATTTTCCATCCACCACTCCATTTTTCTAGTCTACTCGCCCATTCCGTGTGCCTACTCTTCCATCCGCCAAGCTAAGCGGTGCTAACGGCCCGTGTAATCCACCTCGACCCCGCCGGTGCGAACCATTCCATCTGCAATCCTTCTCGTCCATCCGCCCTTGCGAAGTAGTGCGTTCAAGGCCTACATAGTTTTCCATCCCGCCTGGCGAAGCATTGCATAGCGGCATTGCATAGGAGTAGTTGATTTAGACCTTTCACTTTATTTTCCACAAACCAAATCACCCCCTTTCGCATCCATCCGACCTAAAGGACTTCGATCTCAAGTCCTTCCTCAATAGTTAACTCCACCTCACTGTGTTCCTTAGAGATTCGATACTTGGGGATTTTCTCCTCGTTTTATTTTACTTGAATGATCGGTACATTGCCGTTTCGTGCCGCAGTCTTGCTACCTCCTATAGCGGTGTGCTAAGATTTGCGCATCAAGTTTTTGGCGCCGTTGCCGGGGAACACTGTCGTGTGAGTTCTCTGGAGAGGGAGACAAGAGATAGAAACCCTTTTCCCCTTGTTTATACCATTTTATGTATTTTTATATATAAGTAGCATCTTTTAATTTCTTTGTTTCTAATCTTTATTTGCAATTTTTCAAAAGCAGGTTTTCAATTTTATTGTTTGTGTATAGTCAATTCTTGCTTAGAATATTTCTATTTGGTGAAATCTTCCTTTGCTCCATGTTTTCTTATCTGAATATACGTTGCAAATGGTGTGGGGATGCTAGGCATAATGGTGATGAGTGACCCACTGAAGATGGTGGGCATAACTCTCGTGGTTCAGTGCATGGAGCATCGTCTTCCTACGACACTTCATACACTGTACCCAAGTCTTATGGTCACTCTTCTTCGCCACTTCCATCATTTTTATATCCCTCATCGGCCCCGCAAGGACTGACGAGGAATACAAATTTATGTTTGTGTTGTCATAGCACCGAGCATGCTTTGAAAGATTGTGCAGAATTCCAGCGCCAGATGGAGATGGATGACGAACCGGATGTCCGTGTCATTCCATCCACCTCTCATTTGGTTGCCCCTTCTGATTCTGATGATGAGTTCACAGTACCACCTTGTCTATGTGGGACTTCTGCGGATATTCCCATCCGACTTTCGACTGCTCAGTGTGAAGATGTGGTGGAGATTCCTCTCCCTTTGCTCCCATCTCCACTTTTGGATTCACCCTCAGAGGAACCTGTTTATATTTTCTCTGATGATGTTATTACTGTTGTTCCTCCACCTTCTTTGCAAGAATTTTCTACTCCTATTCTTTGTGAGTTGGTTGATGATGTTGTGCAGGAGTGTGACTTCTTGGAACACGATGATGCGCCGAGGTGGGATGAGGAGGATTCCTTTCCTGATGAGGAGGTTTGCACTTCCTTATTGGACGAGGAGGTCCACCTCACCACTGAGGACCTTGAACTACCGGATTTCCCTCTCTATGATTTATATGATACCGACAGTGATCTATGTTTGGATCCTGTTGGGAGTGAGATCGGGACCACTCCCCGATTTTTGATTATTTAAGTCATTCCTCTCTTTTATTTCTTGAACCCCCTTCTTCATCTGAGCCTGTACAGGTTGAATCTTCACAGGTACTTTAGGAGGACTTGGAGCATTGTTCTCAAGTTAATGAGGAGCGTAACCTCATATGTGAGGAGGTTGACCCCTCCTCCATAGTGGAAACCCCACTCATTACCTTTTCCTCCTGCCACCTCCATGAAGACGACACCTTGCTGGGCAAGGATAGTTTTGGTGAGTTGAGCGAGGATTCCTCCTCTTCTTACTTTTTATTCCCTCTACCTGTGACGAGCAGGTATTATTTATATTCGGGTAGAGGCGTAACTATTTTATCGCCGTATCGGTACCCGTTATGGACACGGATATTAGAACAGTTGCCTGTGCACTTTTCTTTTCATAGACCCATTCGCTAGAACTATTTTAAATTTGAATAAGTCGTGCTGGGAAGACAATAACCCCAGTAGTTATCTTACTTTTCCTGCATTTCTTATTTCATCTTGTTTAGTTTAGTTAGCTGTATTTCATTTTATTTTTGTATATTTTCTTTTGTTTTTGGCGGAGTTCACCCCTGCAGGTCCTTCTTTTGGATGGTGGATGCTGCAGATTTGTTTTAGTTTACATGCCAATCTTCTGGTATGCTCACATGCTGAGCATTGGGTACTCTCTTCCCCTAGCTCTATTTTTGATTTTCATAGTTACATATTGTGTTGGATTATTTAGTTTAAGTCTGGGGGAGAGCTATTTTCTGTGCCCGTTCACGTGCACTATTGCATAGCATACTAGAAGCTTCTATTTAAGTTACTGTTCATTTTCTTTGCACACCACAACACCCACTTGAGCGTGCGCTTAGCCGTTGGCACGTTGCGAGTCGAATTTGTCTCTTCTGTGTGATTTGAAAAATCATTGCGCTGGCTTAGGATTATGAGGCAGAGTAAAATGTTGACTCCTGTAGTTCTCCTAGTCGAGTGCTCATGTCTCGCATAGAAATTCATGTAGATTCAATTTCTTTTTATGCTTTTAGATTATATCTTTCTATTAGCGTAGATATTGTTTACTTTACTCAGAAATTGGTGAATCCGGTGTGAATCAAACGGTAGCAAAGGAATGTGTGTAGACATTCGTTAGCCTCGTATTGCCCGAGTCGGGAGAAAGGATTATCTTTCTCGGTGGCTAAGAACTTGCCTCAAGAGACTCTTGAAGCATGGGTATATGGTTAGTCAATCGCGTGAATGTGATATAGGTCATCATTTTGGCCCGGTTGAGCTTTTGTGCCCATTCCTATCGCTCTATCCTCGTTAGCCCAGTTGTGCCTACCCATTCTTTAATTCAGCCCCACTTTTATCTCACCAAAGCCTAAAAGCCAATCCTAGTCGCACACCCAAATTGGAGCTTTAGTTGTTTATTATTTTCATGATTGGGGTGTTGATGTTGTGATATTTTTGTGAAAATGTGGATGCGCTTCATGGCTCATCTTGCTGAAAATGTTTTGAAAAGAAAAAATGAGAAAAAGAGAAAAAGTAAAAAAGAAAAGAAAAAGAAGAAGTGTTTAATTGAAATTTTTTATAGATTTATGATTGGGAGTAGGCGGTGCTCACACCCATGTAGTCAAGTCCAAGTTTGGGGGTGTGGTGTACCCGCGTATCTTTTTGTGGTGCTTGAGGATAGTTTTCTGTGCTAGTTCATTTGGGTTTAGTGCTTGAGCCGTCATTTTTATCATTGTATACCTCACCTAAACCCAAGCCTCATCTAAAACCTTAAGTCCTATTGATTCACGCATTTGAGTCAAACCTGTGCTTTGGAGAGAGTGCGAACGGGCAAGCTTATGGTCACCGACATTGATGGATTTCAATGGAGGTTGTCTCGAGCCTTGATCTTTGGCAATGCTCTCCTTAGCATTCAGTTTACTTTCTTCCTATGTACGACCTTATGATTCACCATGATTCACTTTTTGAGTAAATGTAATATATAAATACGCCCCTAGAAAAGTATAAACTAATATGTATAATTAGAAATTTTGTCTACTGTATTTCTACGAGCGTGAGCTTGCAACTTCGCATGGTACTCCTCCCTTGCAATTTCTATGCCAGCTTTGTATTTTCACATCCGCTCGAGGGATTTGTTTGCTCGGGACGCGCAAACAGGTAAGTCTAGGGGTGTGATGAGTCCAAATTATATACCCTTTTATGGACTCATCTGGGCCAATTTTCTAGTCAAAGCACTACACTTTAGACTTATTTTTGTTCATATTTGATAGTCATCTATTATTCCACTCTTAGTGCACATTTATGCCCATTGTGGTGTGATTTCTTGTTGTCCAGGGGTCCTGGATATTTTCATGCAGGTTCAAGGGTTGTGCGACACTCGGGATTGGTTCTGGGAGATTTTCGGCCGAAAAAGCCACTGGTCGTGCATTTTCCTTCGCGCACGACCAGGCGCACGACCACTGGTGGTGAGTTAATTCCCCTTATCAAACAGAGAAGTTCGCACGATCACTGACCTTCTTCGCACACGACCACTGGTCGTGCGCCACTGACCGTGCACTATATTTGCAGTTCAGGACTATGCTACAGGTTCTTCGCGCACGATCATAGGCATTTCTTCGCGCACGACCACTGGTCGTGCGCCTGACCGTGTGTGCTGTTAATTTCTGCTCCACCTATAAATATATGTGCGCGATTTTAGGTCAGGATCGATCATTTTTGCTCCGCCCAGCTCCACCGTTTCCGCCATTTCCGCAGGTATTCCGCCCCTTTTGTCCTCCTCCATCATCCTCAAGCTCCAAGGAGAGAGATTTAGCCCTACATCCACCAATATCCAAGGAGAAGGAAGCTTGGTTGTGCGGCCGGATCGTGACACGAAGAAGACGGGCCATTGGAAGGTAGTGACAGCCTTCTCTACCCCGGACGCAGTTGAGGACCGAGCTAAGCGGTGCTAACGGCCTGTGTAATCCACCTCGACCCCGCCGGTGCGAACCATTCCATCTGCAATCCTTCTCGTCCATCCGCCCTTGCGAAGTAGTGCGTTCAAGGCCTACGTAGTTTTCCATCCCGCCTGGCGAAGCATTGCATAGCGGCATTGCATAGGAGTAGTTGATTTAGATCTTTCACTTTATTTTCCACAAACCAAATCACCCCCTTTCGCATCCATCCGACCTAAAGGACTTCGATCTCAAGTCCTTCCTCAATCTTTAACTCCACCTCACTGTGTTCCTTAGAGATTCGATACTCGGGGATTTGCTCCTCATTTTATTTTACTTAAATGATCGGTACACTGCCATTTCGTGCCGCAGTCTTGCTACCGCCTATAGCGGTGTGCTAAGATTTGCGCATCAATTGACTTGTGAAAAATCATAGGGTTTCAAAAGAATTTTACCCGTATACCTTATGAATCAAACTCCACACAGAAAGTGATTGGAAGTCATCTTATATACATCGATACTAGTGTTGGTTGGTTAACATATGTTCATAAGATTCACAAGTGCAACCCCTGAAATTTTGTGTAATCCACCTCGCCCATTCCGTGTGCCTACTCTTCCATCCGCCAAGCTAAGCGGTGCTAACGGCCCGTGTAATACACCTCGACCCCGCCGGTGCGAACCATTCCATCTGCAATCCTTCTTCTCCATCCTCCCTTGCAAAGTAGTGCGTTCAAGGCCTACGTAGTTTTCCATCCCGCCTGGCGAAGCATTGCATAGCGGCATTGCATAGGAGTAGTTGATTTAGATCTTTCACTTTATTTTCCACAAACCAAATCACCCCCTTTCGCATCCATCTGACCTAAAGGACTTCGATCTCAAGTCCTTCCTCAATAGTTAACTCCACCTCACTGTGTTCCTTAGAGATTCGATACTCGGGGATTTGCTCCTCGTTTTATTTTACTTGAATGCTCGGTACACTGCCGTTTTGTGCCGCAGTCTTGCTACCGCCTATAGCGGTGTGCTAAGATTTGCGCATCAATTGACTTGTGAAAAATCTTAGGGTTTCAAAAGAATTTTACCCGTATACCTTATGAATCAAACTCCACACAGAAAGTGATTGGAAGTCATCTTATATACATCGATACTAGTGTTGGTTGGTTAACATATGTTCATAAGATTCACAAGTGCAACCCCTGAAATTTTGAGGATGATTATAACGCTTGATGATCTGATCAGTTCCACCAATGGTAAGAACTTGATAAGTTGTAGAGTGTATTTGATCGATTACTCGGACATACTTGAAGGAGTAAGAATCTTAATGTGTGGAGAAAACTTTATAGAGACGTCGTCTACCCACACAAACAAGAGCTTTAGTCACCAGAAAAATGTTTTTTTCAGAGCGTGCAGTTTCCTGAAATAAAGAAAGACGTCATAGGTTTTGTGATGCACGTTGAGATCTGTTGACTGGTGAAGGCCAAGTGCAAGAGTCTTTGGGGAACTACCAAAGTCACTGCCCGTATTAGAGTGGAAGCTCGAGGATATAATTATGGATTTCATACACAGGTTACCACATCCCCACTCCGGGCACATGTTCGTTTGGAACATCGAGGATAAATTGACCAAGGTAGCTAGGGTCACCCCGGGCTGGAAGGACGCTCCCGTTGGTGTTTAATGGTATTTGTTGAGCAGTTTGTCCGTTATCGTGGTGTGACCAGGATGATCGTGTCGGATCGGGATGAACGGTTTACGGCCAAAAAGTAAAGATCAGTCCAGGCTTATCTGGAATTTTGGTTGACGTCAGCACAACTTTCCACCCTCAGAGGGATGTAGGCATAGGACTCCACTATCTTGGATCCAGGATGAGGATCCCAAGGAACTCAGCTCGGAATTTGTGGAGGACCTAAATGCCAAAGTGCGATTGATTATAGTTAGGATGCTAGGGCCCAGAGCAGCCAGGTCAGGTATTACGATGCATAATATCGTCAGGTAGAGTTCCAGGTTGGAGACTACGTGTGCTGGAAGCACATCCAATACAGGGAGTCTTGAGGGTTTTCAGGCAGAAGAAGCTCAGTCTGAGATAGATGGGGCTCTATAGGATCCTTGAGTGGATCAGCCCGTTGTCTTATAGACTAGAGCTGCCGCTAGAGTTAGCGGGATTGCACGACGTCTTCCATGTCTCCTCCTGTAGGAGAGCTCTACTACGACCGGAGCAGCAAATTTCTACTATAGACGGCCCAGTAGCCTCTGATTGATTGATTCACCTGGAGCTGGTCCGGATAGACGATACGACGGTGTGTGTCTTGCGACGCAAGAAGGTTCCGTAGGTAAAAGTCATGTGATAAATTTATGGACAGGAGGAGCACACCTGAGAGCCACTAGAACTGGTGTGGCAGAGATAGTCAGTGCTCTTCGAGTCAGGAATAACTTCAATTCTTAAGGGATGTTGCATACAATCGCTTGCGGTAGAAACCCCGCAAGCCTAACCTGAATTTCGGGGACGAAATTATTATTTTTGTTTATTGGGATTTGTTTGACGCGGTAACGGTAAGTGCACCGGTCGCACAAGTAATAAAGTTGGGAGTACGTCCTCGAATATCATCTCTCAAGGAATGCACGTGGTTAGTTTGACTCTTCGGATTGAGAAAATAATTACGAGAGTAAATTAAAGGACAAATCGGGGCTTTGATTTTGGTTTCCTAAATTACTACACAGATATGAAATGCGGGTCAAAACTCCGCTTCGCAAGGCGGGATGAATGCAACGACCGCGATGCCGTGCTTCGGTGAGTGGGTGGACGAGAAGGCTAACAGATGAGGGTTGTAGGCACCTCGTCGCTAAACACACAGCTATCAATTGGTAGTGCAGAGCACTACAAAGTGGTGGAGTGCATGGCGGACTACGGTGCTCCTCAAATCTCATAAACCACAAAAGATCTCAAAAACATAAAATCATATTAACTAAAGCACAGTGTTTATGAACATCCTCCACAATAACAAACACATACAAGGAAAACTCTGAAGCAAAGCATAGGGGAAAAGAGAAAACCGAAGCTCGAAGACTATGCTGAAGATTCTCGGCCGGAATCGTAGGGTTGTCAAGCCTCGTCCGTGCTCGGTCTTCAGTTGCGTCCGGGGTCCGGAGGAGCTGTCACCTTCCTTTACTATTACACGTCTTCTTCGTTGTCTAGCTCGAGGTAACTCTTGTTCGACACCTTGAATGCAGCGGAAGCTCTCCGTCTATGGCGTTCTTGAGCTCAAGGATGATGGAGGAGGCCAAGGAGGGAGCTTTGGCGGAAGATTTGCAAGACAATGGTTGTCGGAGCTCCTCCTAGGTCGAAAGGTGGTGGAGAGGCGAAGTGGGTGAAAGTGGCGGGCTTCTGAAGCTTTTCCTGTGGGGGATCCCGATTGCAGCAGATTTCCTGCCTTAAATACTAAATGGTCAGTGATTTAGTCACGCACGGGCGAACGCACGACCGTGTGTTGCCCGTGCATTATTTAATGAATAAACTGACTTGAGGAAGAAGCAGCAGCGCCCGTGCATTATACTCGCGCACGGGCGAATCCTCCCGTGCATAAAAACGCATGAACAGATTCAGATTGGCTAAAAATTAGTCGAAACAGGCGATCGTGCGTTTCCTTCGCGCACGGGCAACTGCCCGTGTGTAAAAACGCACGAACAAACTCAGATCACCAGTTTTGCTACCCAGATGAAGGCGCACAACCGCAGCCGTCCATGCGTCAAGAAAATGCACGACCGTGCGATATACTCAATCATGATTTCTGGGCAAAAGGAGATGATCCAACCACATGCAAGCACAACAATCTAGCTGGGAATACACCTCCAGCACCAATAAACAAAGAAAAAGGATTGGGGAGCACCATGTGCTTACCCCCAATAACATGGAGCGCAAACGCACACCAAAATGGGCTTAAAAGGAGCACGAAGCACGCAAGTGCGCATGAATGAGCATAAGAGAGATAGATGCAATAATAGCTCGAGAATGACGCACATGAGAGTGAAAACTAGCCTGGGTGAGTCCATAAAAGTGTGTATAAATGGGACTCATCACACCCTCAGACTTAACCATTTGCACGTCTCGGGCAAACTACTCGGCTCTCCCGTCGAAACACTTGGGTGTTAGAGTGAGTTTGAGCGGTAGAGACCCATGCGAATTCGCATGCTCACGTGCGTAGAAATACGTTAGAATAGAATTTAACTCAAGATTATATTTAACTATTTCTAGAACTGTAATTTGAAATCTAGTTTACTCGGATGGTGAATCCCGGTGAATCTTTCGGCCACGCACAAGGGACAATAGCGTGACTAATGAGTAGAGTATTACTCGAATCAAAATATGGGACAATCTCCTAAGAAATCCATCAAAGTCGGTGTCCATAGTCTTGCACGTTCGCACTCTCTCCACTGCATGAGATGACTCATATCTAAAATCAATAGGACTTATGGGTTACGATTTGGCTTAGGTTGAGTTTAGGTTAGATAAGTAGAAGAACGTTGGGCATCACACTCAACATAACTTGAGTACTCAAGAGTATAAAATCACCAATACAACAATTTGAAGAACCACGCAACACCCCCAAACTTCAACTGGACACTTGGTGTGTGCTAAGCCGACCATAGATTGTTTTATCGAGAGATAGTATTTGAAAGTTCTTTTTTCATAATTATTTTTATTTTCCCTTGTCGACATATATATCTTTTGTAAGCACTTTATAAATTTCTCCTTTAGCTTTCTCAAAACTACCATACACATCAGAGATAACACCAAACGTGATAGATATATAAATTTCTTTCAAACTCATTTGTTGGTGCGAATATAGGTTTGGCCGTATGGCTTTGGTGAAATTTAAGTGGAGCTAAATAAGAAGGATAGGTCGGCTCAAGTGGGCTTGCAAGGGTGATTACATTGGTTTGGATTTCAAAAGCACAAACGGATCAAGAAACAGCCTACATCACGCTTTATAACGAGTTATTCAACGCAATTGTTTCAAGAGTCGCCTAGTGCAAGTTCTAGCCACCGAGAAAGGTTATCCTTCCTTCCGACCCTAGTAATAAGCTACTACTAATCCTGCTACACTCGACCCTATGCTATCGTTGGATTCATCGGATTCACCACTAGAGTAAAATAAATTGCAACTACTATACTAGAAATAATTAAATTATAACATTGAATTTTATTCTACTCTACTTGAATTTCTAGGCGTGACGGGAGCACTTGACTATAGTACTACTTGAGTCAACATTTTTCTCCACCCCTCACTCTTATACTAACAATCCAATTTTTACTAGCAGGGAACCTCGCAGCAATACCCAATAAGTGTGTGCGATCAAGTACGCGTGAACTAGGTGCAAATGTATGCAATGTGTGCAACAAAATTGAAAATCCTAACTCAGCACATTCTAGCATGCTATGCAAAGTGCGTGCACGTGCATAACTCGATCTCTCCCCCAGACTTGATCAAAGCCATATAAAATAAAGGATTCATGAATAAGGAAAATAAGGGTAGAGTGGACCTATGCTCACGAATGAGCATGCCAGAAGTCCGGCAATTCCTTCTTTAAATTTTTCCTTCCACATCCCCCAACCGAGAGCTTAAACCTGCGATGTTAGCATAAAGCAAATAACAAAACATAATAAACAAAAATCTGAATGAAAGTTCGGAACCGAATGGTTCCCCCATGGGTTGTCTCCCAAGAAGCCCTTTTGTTTAACGTCCTTAAGGTGGACCAAATACCTGTATTAGAATATTATAGAATTATTCACGCAAAATTAAAGAGAGGAGATCATCCAAGTCTTCATAGTATTATTACACAACCATATGGAGAAATCAACTATTCGCTGATTTAAAATAGTAACTGCAGATAGACGAAAAATGTCCGAAGAGCCACAACTGATGGCAACGAAGTAAGAGGTTTAGCCTCCATCCCCAAGTATCCTCTTTTTTTGCTCTCTTTCTCTCTTCCAAGAGTATTTCTTCAATCAAAAATCGCTTTCCCCGTGCATCCAGTCCTTTAGGGGAAGCACATTCAGTGACACTAGAGTGGACAGAGCAATATCGCCTGCCACTGCAACATGCTTATCCTGCCAGGAATGCATCATCCGACTGCCCAAAAATGGGTCAGCATATTCCAAATCTGTAGGAGCAATGCAGGAGGGAGAAATGTCATAAGTAACATCCTCCCGTGAGAGATAATCAGATTCCACCTGGATGACCAACACTAACTCTTCTTGTTGAATTGTAACCAATGAAAGAGGGTCAAGAAACAAAGTAGATGAAGAACATAAAGAATAATTAGTCGAGGGAGTGATCCCGGTTTCACTCCCTGCGGGTTCTGATTGTACAACTATCACATCATGTGGAGGTTCTTGCAACAAGTCCGAGGCAAGAGACAATAAATTCTCAACCTGCATAGTTAATCTATCAATATACTCTTGCAGTGTTTCATGGCATTGAATTATAATTTGAGCAAATTTGAAGAATTTCTCCTCCAAATAGGTTGTATCCTCATCATGTTGTGACAGAGGCAGTAAAGAACATGACATCGCTCCTGCATACACACAACCTGAAAACAATTGAAATAAAAAAAACAATAACTCCTGTAACTATTAACTCAAACACCAAAATCAAACTACGCCTGCATTCCCCGGCAACGGCGCCAAAAACTTGATGCGGTAACGGCAAGTGCACCGGTCGCACAAGTAATAATGTTGGGAGTATGTCCCCGAATATCATCTCTCAAGGAATGCACGTGGTTAGTTTGACTCTTCGGATTGAGAAAATAATTACGAGAGTAAATTAAAGGACAAATCGGGGCTTTGATTTTGGTTTCCTAAATTACTATAAAGAAATGAAATGCGGGTCAAAACTCCGCTTCGCAAGGCAGTATGGATGCAACGGCCGCGATGCCGTGCTTCAGTGAGCGGGTGGACGAGAAGGCTAGCAGATGAGGTTCGTAGGCACCTCGTCGCTGAACACACAACTAGCAATTGGTAGTGCGAAGCACTACAAAGTGGTGGAGTGGATGGCGGACTACGACGCTCCTCAAATCTTATAAACCACAAAAGATCTCAAAAACATGAAATCATATTAACTAAAGCACAGTGTTTATGAACATCATCTGCAATAACAAACACATACAAGGAAAACTCTGAAGCAAAGCATAAGGGAAAAGAGAAAACCGAAGCTCGAAGACTATGCTGAAGATTCTCGGCTGGAATCGTAGGGTTGTCAAGCCTCGTCCGTGCTCGGTCTTCAGTTGCGTCTGGGGTCCGGAGGAGCTGTCACCTTCCTCTACTATTACCCATCTTCTTCATGGTCTAGCTTGAGGTAACTCTTGTTCGACACCTTGAATGCATCGGAAGCTCTCCGTCTATGGCGTTCTTGAGCTCAAGGATGATGGAGGAGGCCAAGGAGGGAGCTTCGGCGGAAGATTTGCAAGACTATGGTTGACGGAGCTCCTCCTAGGTCGAACGGTGGTGGAGAGGCGAACTGGGCGAAAGTGGCGGGCTTCTGAAGCCTTTCCCGTGGGGGATCCCAATTGCAGCAGATTTCTTGCCTTAAATACTAAACGGTCAGTGATTTAGTCACGCACGGGCTAACGCACGACCGTGCATTGCCCGTGCATTATTTAATGAATAATCTGACTTGAGGAAGAAGCAGCAGCACCCGTGCATTATACTCGCGCACGGGCGAATCCCCCCGTGCGTAAAAACGTACGAACAAATTCAGATTGGCTAAAAATCAGTCGAAACAGGCGATCGTGCGTTTTCTTCGCGCACGGGCAACTGCCCGTGCGTAAAAATGCACGAACAAACTCAGATCACTGGTTTTGCTACCCAGATGAAGGCGCACGACCGCAGCCGTCCGTGCGTCAAGAAAATACACGACCGTGCGATATACACACTCATGATTTCTGGGGAAAAGGAGATGATCCAACCACCTGCAAGCACAACAATCTAGCTGGGAATACACCTACAACACCAATCAACAGAGAAAAAGGATTGGTGAGCACCATGTGCTTACCCCCAATAACATGGGGAGCAAACGCACACCAAAACAGGCTTAAAAGGAGCACGAAGCACGCATGTGCGCATGAATGAGCATAAGAGAGATAGATGCAATAATAGCTCGAGAATGATGCACATGAGAGTGAAAACTAGCCCGGATGAGTCCATAAAAGTGTGTATAAATGAGACTCATCATAACATCCCCCAAACAACTAGACCCCTAGTATGATTTTGTAATGACTAGGGCATGAAAAATCCATAGGATGCACAAAGGGAGCATAAAAGCTTAGGAAGGAAGGAGGAAACCACCTTGTTCTGCAAATAGCAATTTCCAGTTACCAAGCTTAGGGTTGGATTTTAGGGCCTCATCTTGACCCTTTGGCCCCACCATAGCATACCTAACCCTTTAGGGGTCCCCTTAGAGCACTAAGGACCCATTGGGGGTCAACCAAATAGGTCAAGTTGACCAAAGTCAACCCTAAACTTAAATTGGTCAAAGTAGCCAAATTAGGGTCAATTGACCTCCACCATGCCAAATTGACCTTACCCCTACCCTTATAGGGTTATTAAGGACCCAATAGACCAAAAAGCCCCATCACGGGGCCACCAATTTGGCCAATTTGACCTAAGTCAACTCTAACCCTATTTTGGTCAAATTGCCCTATTATGGGTCAATTGGCCTCCACCTTGACAAATTGACCCTACCTAGACCTTCCTAACCCTTATGAGAGCTCAATGGGTCACTAGCCACCCATTGGGGTCAACCCAAATGGTCAAATTGACCAAAGTCAACTCCATCCTAAATTTAGGTCAAAATTGACCTATTTTGACCTAATCAAGCCCAATCCACTTGGGCTAGACCCAATTGAGGAGTTCCACTAGCTAATTGGGTTGGCAGTTACTAAATTTATCATTTAATTTCAGGAAATTCAGACAGGAGAGAGAAAACACCCTTTTCCCCAAAAATGGTGGAGAGAGAAAGAGAGGAGTAATGACATTCATGGCAAAGGGAGGCCAAAGGCCCTCCCAATTGATGAGGATTCATTTCCTCTTGTGGAGAGGAGGAGTTTCCAGCTTTCTCCCGGACAAATTAAGGCCCTATTCATCTCCCCCAAGCAAAATCGAAATCCCCCCTTAATGTCCATTAATATCCATGACCGAAATTCCCCTCCTCAAATTCCCCCTATACAGCCCTCTCCACTCAAATCTAACTTCACCATTAGCTTCAAGAGGTGTATGGCAGTCAAAATCGACTCTTACATCAATGCTTTTGGTGGAGAATGGAGAAATCGGGCAAGCTCGCCGGAGAAGGGAAAAGCCATGGCCGACCACCACCGCCATCGTCGTCAGGCTCCAAGAAGGTCTGGTTCTTCTCCTCTTCTCCAGTGGATAGATCTACATCTAAAATCGGCAAGGATTGGGGCCAATTGGTCCCCAATAAAAATGTCCTAAATCTCCATTTTTGGAGGATTTTCTTCTAGTCTAAACCGCCGGTTCCGGCCACCACCGTCCGGCCGAGACGTCCTATCGCCGGCCACCACCTCAAGGAAGGTAGTGGTGGAATTGGCCGACCGTGGAGGGGCGTGGGTGGCCGGGAAAGCCTCTTACAAAACCTTTCAGGTCGGGATGATCTGGGCCGTCTGCTAGAGGAGGAAGATGAGTGGATGCCCTCCAATTTTGCGTCAAGATGTGTGCTATTGATTTAATTCATATTTCTATCTTTTTTATGCTGAACCTTAATATAAATATTAAAAATACTTAGGCCCCTCTACAGAAAAGGTGGTCAACACCAAAGTTGTAGCCCTTGGTGTGTGCTTTAATTTAAAATTTGTTTCAGCCTAAAATGAGCAAGGTAGCTCCCTGTTGAGCCATTTTGGTGGGACTAGTCCCTAGGGTAGGACAACCACTATTTCTTGAATAACGTTTGATTGGGAAATGATATTTACTTGAAAATTGAAACATAGGATATTTGTACCTCCACCCTTAACATATCCAAAGATGAGAATTTTTGGAGAAAATTTTCTAAATTTTTTGTAAAAATTTAATAATCCATATATTAATTAATTATAGGGTATAATGACCTCCAATCCCCTCCCTATTTTGGTGGGTTCATCTTAGGGTTATTATATCACCGTGGTAAAAATTGCAGCCCAATTGGGACTGATTTTATTGGGTAATTTGTTAACCCATGTTTGGTCAAACTAGATCAAACTAGGTTAAAAGTGCACATGATGGAATTAGGTGGTCAAATCTCATCAAAGTGGTATGAAACTTTGTCCACTGGTTTAGGATCACATAAGACACCCCCATGAGTAATTTGGGGTGATGTGGGGTGGATATTCCCTAGGACCCTAATTCTAACCTTTGGGTTGCACTTTAAGCCTTGTGAAGGACATATGGGCATCTGTCCTGGAATGGTCATGAAACTTGGTAGATAAGTTCATAGGGGGTAAATATGCCCTAGGAAATTTTATGAGAATTTTAGAAACACTTGTCCCCTCTGAATTATGTTATAACCTTTTAGGGAACCTTCTTATAAAAGGAATTTACATGCTCAAAATTATCTTGGATGTTGATGAAAGTTTGATAGATTACTTGAAATCATGATATAGAACTCTGGTAATTTTAGTGTAATTATTGAATTGATTTAATTAGCACTTTATTCACAAGTCATCTATTTTGTCTTAGGAATATGTTAATTAAATGAGGGCTAAATACCCTCTGGAAAATTATGAAACTTGGTGGTAGGACATTTTAGGGCATTATAGAGCTCTGTGATTTTTTGTATAATTTTTGGAATTATTTATCAGTGGGGTACTTCACAATTTTCTCTAGTATGGGTTTACTTGGAATATTTGGCTATGTGACTAATTTGTTTTGATAAACTCTGAAATTTGGCCAGTAGACTTTTCTGATTAATATGAAGGTCTGGTAATTTTCCCATAATTTTTGGACAAGTAGTTTTGGTGGTTCCTTCTTAAAATTCTAATTTGGGGTAATTATTCAATATTATAATTAGAGGCCAACCCCTTTCTGCAAAATTGTGATATCCTTTATTTATTATTATTTTGACATCATAGATTTTCCATAATTTTATGGGGGCCATATCATAAGAAGATCTTACACTTCATGATCAATTTCATACTTGGCCAATGTTGGAGAAATTATAATAAATACCAAATAATTAATGAAAAATATGATCCTCTGGATTTAGTCTTAGAATATTATGATAGACTCCCAGTAATAATCTTGAGTCAGTTGGATGAATATTTGTGGTACCTCCTCTTAGGCAACTCATATAACTCATTTGGTCTGCGTGTAGTAAAATTGTAAAACTTGAGTAATTTGTGGATCATTAGGTGGGAATGGAAGGTAGATGGTGTACCTAGTCTGGTAGAGAAGATGTGAGGTCACCATTAGGGGTCTATATGTTGAGTGTACCCGATAAACTAAGGGGTAAGGTTGTATTCGGGACCGACGAAAGAACGTCTTACCCCTTAGAAGGTCATAAAATATGTAGGGTAATCCAAGTGTAATGATACGAAGGGTATACTTATGGGTAGGCACTAATAACATTAAGTGCTTTGGAAAGGGAGCTTTGGGGTGTCATCCCATTATAGTTTCTAGTACCGTAGCGAGCCCCTCATAGGGTAGTCCTCGGGAAGTCCATGGTTAACCCTAATATATAGGAATAAATGGCGGTGCAAGATCAACTTAATAATGCAGACACCCACACCCCATGGTTAAGGAGGCTAGTTAGGTTTGGTATTACGAGCGGTAGGCTCAGTGGTTGTTGGAATGGACGAATTAGTCCGGCGAGCCCCTGGCTCGGAAGGTTATTGTGTCTGACAGGTTAGTCCGAGGAGCTTAGGGCTCGGAGATAGATGGTAAACATGTTTGCATGTGCATAAAAGTGGCGGGTCTTCGGTATTGTACGGTCGTTTGTGAAATTTTCCATAGATCTAGGAGTGAGCAGGAATAGTATAACCCAAAGTTCAAGCCAACAACCAGAAGCACATGAAAAACAACTTCAATCTTTATTGATGCTAGCAGAAAACTTCATTACAAGGCGAGGTATACATGGCGAGACATGATTTCGCCAGTACACAAAAAAATAGGAGAAAATACAATGCTGAAAGATTACCAGCGGTCTAACTTCCTGAGACCGCCTGACCGCCCGACCTGTGTGTTTGCGCGAGTACAAAATGAGACCGCCCGAACTGCCTACCTGCGACTTGAACAATACCAACTGAGAACCCCGTGATCTGCCACTGATCCTCCCGAACTCCAGCAACCCGCACTGCAATCCGCGAGACCGCCCAAACACCTTCAGAAGAAGAGGTGGCCGCTGCTACCCGCATAATCCGCAGAAGCTGCACAAGACAAGATTGATCAGCTAACCGCCCGGTCACAAAAACGAGACTGCAAGAATATAACTTGAGCTCATCTTACACTTGGTGCGATTATTTTTGCTGCTACAATGGCTCCTATTTATAGACGTGAGACCTGATCCAGTCACCACCCTATGAGATAGGGTCACCACCCTTGATCGCGCGACCAGACCGGTCAACCCGCGCGATTAGCAAAAGATCAATCTGCGCCGTGAGCTCGCCGACTTCAATAGAAGCCGCGTGATCATGACAACTCGCCCGGTCATGATGCTCACCACCTGTGTTCGCCACCCGACCTCCTCCAAAGACTGCGAACACACCAGGCCGACTAGGGCAACAGCCCGCCAAGTCGACCAAACAACAGTGAACGCATATACCAGCAGATCGCCAAAGGACCAGCTATGCGAACACAAACCGGAGACTGCGCGACTAAGAATACCTTAGTCCGTGCGCAACACCAAGAGACTGGACAGCCACCAGACTGGAATGCCCGCACCATGCGGTCACGCAAACCAGACCGCGCAGAATCACCATGCAGAAACCTGCTCCGCCACGCGGTCACAAGACCAGACCGTGCGGCCTCACCTCGGCACTTTGAGCAGAAGGAAAGGCGGTCACGCCGAGTAGACCTGCGGCTAGAGCAGAGAGGTCAGACCGCATAGGGAGACCACAAGACCGCGCAGTTTGCCAGACCACGTGACCTCCCCCCCAGACCGCCAACTTCCACAAACTTCCACTTCAATATTTTCAACACTCCCCCTTGAAGTGGGAAGTTGAAAACAGCCCAAGTAAGCTCCTCAGCTAAGTAAATGGCCCCTTCACCAGCGCCTTTGTGAATATGCCAGCAATGTTGTCCTGACTCCGAACATGCTCGACCGAAAGAGACCCCTCCAGCACCTTCTCACGAATGAAATGATGCTCGATCTCGATATGCTTGGTCCTTGCGTGACAAACTGGATTAGTAACCAGTTTGCGAGCACTCTCATTGTCGCCGCGGAGCAGAGTCGGACCCCGAACCTCCTTATGGATGTCTCCCACCAACCTCCTAAGCCAGATGGCTTCTTGAGCTGCCAAGGCTGAAGCCTTGTATTCCGCTTTCGTGGTAGAGACAGACACGGAATCCTGCTTCTTGCTGCACCATGATATATTTGTAGGGCCCGCCATGAAGACAAATCCAGACGTCGACCTCCGATCATCCGAATCTCCCCCGTAATCAGCATCCATGTACCCATGCACTTCGAAGCCCGCTCCCTCCTATAAAGGAGACCCATATCCGAAGTCGCCTTGACATACTTCAGAATATTCCTGGCCGCTAGTAGATGAGGCATCCGTGGTTCCGCCATATAACGGCTCACCCTGCCAACCGCATAAGCAATATCCGGTCTAGTGATCGTTAGATAGATCAAGCTCCCAAATAGAGCACGGAACACCAGCGGACCTTCCAGAATCCTCCCCTCATCCTTCCAAAGTTTCATGGCCTTCTCCAGAGGTGTAGAAA
Source organism: Dactylorhiza incarnata (assembly GCA_033032865.1). Taxonomy (NCBI): domain Eukaryota; kingdom Viridiplantae; phylum Streptophyta; class Magnoliopsida; order Asparagales; family Orchidaceae; genus Dactylorhiza; species Dactylorhiza incarnata. The sequence goes on from JAWHQI010000004.1 coordinate 24,101,881, forward strand.
TGCACTTCCCTTCCTTCATGCAGAATCGCTCCATAATTCGCTCCGCATATCCAACCTGGGACACTAGCACTCCACTCTCCTTCCTCTACACCTCGAGTCCAAGGAAATGGTGAAGCTCACCCAAGTCCTTCATCTCGAATCTGATTGATAGCTTAACCCGAAGCTTTGCTACCTCCTCCTTCAAATTCCCCGTCACGATCATGTCGTCGACGTAAAGCAGCACGATGACCTGAAGCTCCCCGCTCTTCTTGACGAACAAGCTTGAGTCTGAGTCTAAAGCACCAAATCCACAGAATAAAAGATATTCTGCAATCTTCCCGTACCACGCCCTCGACGCTTGCTTCAACCCATACAAGGCCTTCTTTAGCTTGCAGACATAGTCAGGAAAATCTTCAGATACGAAGTCTGGCGGTTGGACCATGAAGATGTCCTTGTCAAACTCGCCGTACAAGAACGCATTCTTTACGTCGAGCTGCCAAATCTCCCACCCCCAAAATGCCGCCAAGGCAATCACAAACCGAACTGAAGTCATTTTTTCCACCGGACTGAATGTCTCTTCATAGTCTTCACCGTATTGCTGCGAGAATCCCCGAGCCACAAGGCGAGCCTTGTATCGCTCGATACTGCCCTCAGCCTTCTTCTTGAGCTTATAGAACCACTTGCAGGTCACAGGGGTGATACCCTTGGGCTTGGGCACCAGAGACCAAGTCTCATTCTTCTCAAGAGCACTCATCTCTTCCTGCATAGCTGAATCCCACTGTTCCACACCTTTGGCCTTCTCAAAGCTCACTGGTTCCCGCTCATCCAGGGGACCAGCAAAGAAACATGAGACCAAGCTCACCATGTTTCCTCCTGTATAGCGATCAGGGGCTATGATCGTTCACTTTGATCTCCTCAGCTCCTTCCCCTGACTCGCAACATCCTCAACTGCTTCTTCCCTAGCTCCCCTTCCAGACATACTAGGAGCATCACTCCCCTTGCTTCCTGATCCAGAAGCCTTCGTCCCAGAACTAGAAGTAGATGGCCCACCTGGTGACACAGACAGCTCCACCTAAAGATTTTCCACAGCTCTCACCTACTCCTCCACCCTGCTTTCTGGAAGTTCAACACCAGAACTTCCCTTGTAAGACGTCACCTCGTCGAACACGACATCGCGAGATACAACAAATCTCCGTGTCTCCGGGTCCATGCACTTCCATCCCTTCTTCCGATCATCATATCCCACGAAAACTAGCTTCCTTGCTTTCGCATCTAGCTTCGTCTGAAGTGCGTCTGGAACGTGCACATAGGAGGTGGAACCAAACACCCAAAGGTGTGCCACACTTGGCTTTTCTTTGAACATCATCTCATGCGGGGTCAACATGTTGATGAGACTGAGAGGCATCCTGTTGATGATGTAGGCAGCACAAGACATTCCCTCCGCCCAGAAGGACCTTGGGATACTCTTGGCATGCAGCCAACACTTGCAGGTCTCCGTCAGATGATGGATCTTCTGGTCTGCAACTCAAGTTTGCTGTGGAGTATGCGCACAAGTAAGCTCCCTCCGGATGCCCGCCTTCCTGCATAAACTAGAGAACTCACCAGAGGTGAACTCCCCCCCGTTGTCAGTCCTTAGCTTCTTAATCCACAGTCCTAGCCGACCCTCCACAAGCTCCTTGAACTCCACGAACTTGGCAAACGCCTCCGCCTTCTCCTTCAGGAAATAAACCCAGACATATCTGGTGTTATCATCGATCAACACCAGCATATACCTGCTGCCTCCGAGGCTTGGGGTAGCAGTCGGTCCCATCAAGTCACCGTGGATGCACTCCAACGACACACTACTCCTTGTCTGCGACTTATCAAATAGCAGTCGATGAGACTTGCCGAACTGACATCCCGCGCAAATGTGACCATCACCGTAGGAAGATAAACTAGGCAGGCCCTTGACCAGACCTTTCACCGCCATAGCCTTCAACTTGTCCATCCCTACATGCCCCAACGTCTCGCGCCATATGACGGCACTATCATTGGTCCACATCTTGTCGACATAAGAACTTATTGATAGAACAAACTAGTCTTTAGCCCTTCTCCCCACATGAACGACCTCAGCCTTCTCCGCCTCAACGTTTTGAAGAAACTTCACTTCTGTTGGGCCGAACAGAACGTGATACCCAACGTCTACAACATTGGTCACAGAGAAGAGGTTTTTCCTCATTCCGGGCACATGATAGACACTCTTCAATGTTAGTGGCCCTCTATCACTGCCCAAGGAGACAACCCCCACCTTCTCGACACTATGCACAGTATTATCAGCAGTTATGATGGCATCATTACCTGAGTAAGACTGCGCTGAAGTAAGCTTTGACTCGTCCCCGGTGAGGTTATGACCACACCCCGAGTCCACGATCCAGTCCTCCTGATAGTTGATAGCAGCCGCAGCTCCAATAGAAACCGAGAAGGCTCCTCCCCATCCTCCATCATTCTGCCTGGCCTCAACTTCCTCCTTCCCTGCAGCAGCATGCCCCGGCTGAAGGTTCACCCGATAATCCTTCCTTATGTGACCAAGCTTCCCACATCTGAAGCACTTGGGTCCTTCTCCCTTCTTCTTCCCTTCAGCCATAGGAGCATAGCCCCTCTCCTGCTGTCCAGAAGTTGAAGGCCCATTGCCTCCAGCGGTCTTCTTCTTCTTATCCCACTTCTTCTTCCCTGTGAAGAGAACTTCGCCTTCTCCCCCAGACACTGACACCCCCGCCATCTGCCTTGCCAGACTCTCCTGCGATGCAAGCAGATTTTCCAGCTCCAGCAGAGATGGTTGATTTGCCCAACCCTGCACCGACGTCACAAAGGCCACATACTCCTTCCGCAAGCCATGGATGATGTGCCTCTTCAGCTTCGCCTCTGAAATTGGCTCATCAGGATCCAGTGTTGAAATCTCAGTGCACAGGTTCTTCATCTTCAAGAAGAACGTAGAGATAGAAAGATCACCCTGAGCCGACCTAGCCAGCTCATTTTCCAGGAATTGAAGTCTCGCCACATTCTTTTTGTTGAACAGCCCATCCAGGGCTCTCCAGATCTCCGCCTCCGATCCACACCCCAAGATGTGATTGAATAGGTCAGGTGATATTGCTTTTTTCAGAGCAAACTCTGCTTTGGCATTGATCCGCATCCAATTTCTCACCTCATGACCATTGTCCCCAACTAGAACAACTTCCTCCGTGATATCTCCTCCAACAACCTCCCAGAGGTAACTCTGCATACACGACTTCCACTTCTTAAAGTTAGTCGAGTTGAGCATCTTAATTCCAAGACCCCTTGCTTCCATGGCTCTACCATTGGTTCCTTCTTCACAAAGGCGATGTCAACTATGAGTTATTCACTGCTCTATCCACTCCAACCTACCTCTGATACCATGTGAAATTTTCCGTAGATCTAGGAGTGAGCAGGAATAGTATAACTCAAAGTTCAAGCCAACAACCAGAAGCACATGAAAAACAACTTCAATCTTTATTGATGCTAGCAGAAAACTTCATTACAAGCCGAGGTATACATGGTGAGACATGATTTTGCCAGTACACAAAAAGTAGGAGAAAATACAAGGCTGAAAGATAACCAACAGTCTGACTTCCAGAGACCGCCTGACCGCCCGACCTGCGAGTTCGCGCGAGTAGAAAACGAGAACGCCCGAACTGCCTGCATGCGACTTGAACAACACCAACTGAGAACCCCGCGATCTTCCACTGATCCTCCCGAACTCCAGCAACCCGTACTGCAAGGCTCGAGACCGCTCGAACACCTTCAGAAGAAGAGGTTGCCATTCCTGTAGACTAGATCCGTCGTCATCTGCTTTGTTTTATACCCCTTGATGTCCTCCGCTTCATCCTCCCACTCGGTGTAACATCCCATTCCTGGAGGAGCAGATCTGGATCCTATGGATTTTTGGAGAGTTCTCGGCTAGCAGCCCCCGTTCGACGAATTCGTCGAATTCGTCGAACGCAAGCTGCTCCCGTTCGTCGATCGACGAACGGGGAGCGCTCCCGTTCGTCGATCGACGAACGGGGAGCGCTCCCATTCGACATTAGGGGCGCTCAGCTAAGGAGAAGCTCCCGTTCGTCATTCGACGAATGGTGAGCTGCTCCCGTTCGTCATTCGACGAACGGGGAGCTGCTCCCGTTCGACGAACGTCGAACGGGGAGCGCTCAGCTAAGGAGAAGCTCCCATTCGTCGTTCGACGAAACGGGAGCTGCTCCCGTTCGACGAACGTCGAATGGGGAGCGCTCAGCTAAGGAGCAGCTCCCGTTCGTCGTTCGACGAACGGGGAGCTTCTCCCGTTCGACGAACGTCGAACGGGAAGGCTTATCATTCCCGAGAGAAAAAGAAAAGAGCCTGGCTGCTCTTTTGTTTATTTTATCTTTGGGGAGCCAGTGGAATAGAGTCCAATAAGGAGATGACACTTATGTTTGGAGTCCCAAGGCCTATTAATGCAAACCAAAAAGAAAGGGCCGAGCCATCTCATTTTTTCTTCTTCTTCTTCTTCATCGTCTTCTTCCAGAACTCCATCTTCCTCCCTCTCTTTCTCATTCTCTGTCTCCACCTCTCCCCCACGCCACTTAGGGTTTTGGCCAAGAAAATTCGTGGAGAAGCTCGTGCGTTCGTTGGAAGAAGAGCTAGCTTGGAAAGAGTTGAGTTCGTCCAAGCGCCGTCATGCCGCTGCGATCGTCGGCCCGGATTCAGGTGACTTCCGACCCCTCTCCCTTGGTGCTAGTATCTTAGACCCCCCTAGGCGAGATATCGAACTCAATTGAGTCGATTTGGGAGCGAAATGAAGTTCTGTAGGTTGAGGCCGCGTTAGGGTTTTCGCCGTAGGGCGTCGTTCGCCGCGAAAATGCCCCCAATCGACTCCCCGCTTCAATACGAACGTGGGACGTTGGTTTCGTGAGACGTGGTGGCCTTGTGAGGGAGCATGGGAGGAGAGAAGGTGTTTTGCCCTAAATTTCATTTGGGAAGACGATGAATAATTCCCTGTAAATGGGATTTCATTTATATATATATATATGTTCAATAAGGATGAAGAGGGTGGCCTTTGCTTTGCTATATATATATAGGTATATGTTCCCTGCCAATAGGATTTCCATTATATATATTTATATATATGTTCAACAAGGATGAGGAGTCCTCTGTTATATAAATATGTTCAACAAGGATGAAGAAGGTGGTCTTCGACTTGTATATATATATATACACATATAGTTCCTGTTATAGGATTTGTTAATTATAACTTGCATAATATGATAAATAATCCTCTGTTATAGGATTGTAAATTAATTATGACCAATGGTGGAAGTCCTGTAGCTTGGCTTGAATAGATTCCATAGTTAAATAATATGTTATGCCCTCATGTGCGCAAGTAGCCCGTAGTCCTATGAATTGGTTTAATAGTGTTCATGTTATACGCACACCACTGCACACGAGTAATCAACTCGGAACGGGCGGCACGGTTAACTTAGTGCGGGTCACACGTTATAGTTATAGCCAGTGGTAAAAAGGAAAGGACCCAATTGTTGGGGGCCTTGGATGCTAATTAGCATCGATTGTTGTCGCGCGAGGCGGAAGGTGGTAAGGCTCATGGGGCGAGTCCGTGGTGCTCGATAGCACGCATGGTGTGTTCAAACTACGTAGGTAAACATAATTGCGCATGCAGTATAGATCCTCGTGGGAGGATAAGTTGTGGCGGGTCTACGGGCTCGCTAGTCGTGACACCGACAGAAGCCGGCAGTTAGACTCAGACCGGTTGGGTTGGAATGTCTTGGTGTCCATCTACCCAATAGATCCCCTCCGCGTCTTGAAGACCCCGCATGAATGCGAGTAGTACGCAGGGACTCCGCTATGAGCAAGAGCGTCGAGGCGTACATAGGCCTAGGACCGGTAGTGTTCATACCCTCCTAGTAGTGGCGATGCCCGTGCCACTGCCACCGTCTGGCCACGACGGGGGGCGCCTGAGTGGTTAGCTACCCTCGAAAAGTGGGAACTAAATGTCTATGTCGACATAGCAATCGTGCATGAGTCAGTCCTCATATCATAATCATTGCATTGCACCGCATTCATATCATAATCATTGCATTGCACCGCATTGGAACCTCATCATATAAACTTGTATGGGCATCCTTATATGATGAGTTACCTTTATACGCAGACCCTTGACTTATAAGCTTGTATGGGCATCCTTATAAGTTAAGTTCAATTCAGTTCTCTAATACTCTGCTTATGTCTGTGCTACTTATACTTGCAAATATATATAACCACTGCTACTTTTATGCTTACGAACATATTAGATAGTGCTATGGAAAGTGCGTGGGCACTTAAACAACCGACACATATGAACGACTATTACCTGTCACCTGCTTATTTATTATTGCTAATATTGCAGCTCCTTTTCTTCCTTTCCGCCCGGTGACTTGGAGTCGCCGGGGGAGCGGATGTGAAGCCACTTAGTCTTTATGACTAACGGTTGCTACGTCCCCTTTTTAGGAGCGCATCCTGGCGCGGCAGCGCAACCTGGAGCAGCAGCGCACTGCGCTGGAGACGGATAGTCCGGCCGGGACGACAGGGCAGGATACTACGATACCATCGCAGCCGTCAGTGACAGATGTGAGCGAGTTTTGTTGTAGCCCTTGGGGCCTTTCCTTTTGTTACTATGATATTATACACTCGTTTGGTGTGTATTTGGACTGTACTTATGTGGATTTATATATCTGGTGGCTTCTTGTTATATTTTATATGATGGGTTGGCATTGATGATATTTGTTAGCCGGCAGGATAGGCGTCTTGTGGAGGAGGCTAGCCCGTGAGCTGGCGCTTCGGCAAGGCGGCTGTCCTGGGCATAAGACTTCCCTCGGCCGTGTTTTGTGTTCCGGAGGGGGGGGGGGGGGGGGGGGGGGGTCTTACAAATGGTATCAGCTTGCAACGATCCTGAGGTCAAGAAGTCCACTTCCGCATGGTGCACCCCTCTCACCTCTTCAGTTTGAGGACAAACTGAATGAGCGGAAGCCGTGGTGTGCCCATGTGTAATTCGCATTAAGTATGTCTATTATCTTCCTTCGAATAGCCAACCTAACCCAAACGTCTACCTTGCATGTAGATTCCGGTACATTCAGAACTGGCGACGGCCACTCCCGTGCCTCCAGTACCTACTCCTTTTCAACAATCAGAGCTAGGCCAGACTCTGACGGCAATCCTGGATGCCTTCAGGTCTCAGCAGATGCCGGTGCAGCCGCAGGCCCCAAGCTCAAATTGGTTGAGCACCTTCCGTGCTCTCTCCCCTCCCACCTACCATGGGACGGAGTCCGCAGTTCAGACGGAGGAGTGGCTGGATACAGTGCAGGAGTTACTGGCAGGGATCCATTGCCCGAGCAATATGGCAGTCACATTGGCAGTCACGGCCTTGGATCTACATGCGAAGAGGTAGTGGAAGTCCTTGATGGGCTCCACCTTCGAAGGACGCAACCACCTGGACATAAGCTGGGACGAGTTTGCGGACGCGTTCCTGGAGCACTTTGTCTCTTCTACGGCCAGGGACGAGCTTGAGGAGAGATTTCTGCAGCTGAAGCAGGGGTCGAGATCGGTGGTCGAGTACCAGCGGGAATTTCAGCACTTAGCCAGATTCGCAGACTCTTATGATTTAGATGATCGCGGGTACGCGAAGCGGTTCTACAAGGGCCTGCGAGATCCTCTGAGGCAGGCTCTCCTCTTCGTCGCCGATTCGAGCCTCGCGCAGATTATAGAGATGGCACAGAAGCTGGAGGCGGACCACTTGGGGGTCCAGGCCAGGAATAAGAGGCCCGCAGAGGAAGTGATGGAGGCGGGGCCCAGCTTCAGGAGGAGGCAGAACACTAGGGGCAGAGACAGAGGCTAGCGGAGAGATGGCGGGCGTCCTCGCCCAAACTTCAGGTTGGAGCAGCCAGCGCGACCGCTACCACTGCCCCCACCACATCAGGGTCAGGCGCTTCAGCCACCGAGAGAGCACCTTCGAGTGGTGTGTTATCATTGCAACCAGCCCGACCACATTCGGAGATACTGCCCGCAGCTGCAAGGAAACGCTCTGAATCGCCCCATGGCTCCTCCGACAGCGCAGCGAGGAAGAGGCCGAGGTCGAGGCCAGGGTCAGTAGGGTAGGAACCCCAGACCTGCTCGGGAGCAGGTATACGCTTTGGATCTAGCTCAGGAGCGAGACCCGCAGGAGGTCATCACAAGTAATTATGTTTGTATTTTCCTCATTTCATAACTAAGGTGCTTAAGTTCGAATGATTTTAACCCCAGGTACCGTGCTCGTTTGCGGTAAACCCGCTCTTACTCTTTTTGACATGGGTGCCACTCATTCGTTCGTATCAGAAGAATTTGTGAATGAACTGGATGCAGTACAGTGCTTCAGGGGAGCCCCCAGGAGGGTGCGCCTTCCGGACGGCTCAGAGATACGATCTACCTCCAGGTGCAGCTTGGTAATATCCATCGGTGGGAAGCAATTTGAGACACCGGCAACAGTGTTGCGGATGCCCGACCTTGATCTAATATTGGGCATGACGTGGTTGCACTGGAATCACGCGAAGATCGACTGTGTGGCGAAGCGGATCACGCTGAGGCATGATGACTCAGAGGTGGTAATTCAAGGTATAAGACCCGTATCACGAAACTTGTTGTCTTCTATACAGGTTGTGAAGGCTCACGAGCAAGGCGATGAGGTGTTCGTGATCTGTTTTGAGATGAAGGAGATAGGGCCTGAAATGAAGGATGTACCGGTAGTCCGGGATTTTCCGGACGTTTTCCCCGAAAAACTACCCGGACTACCCCCACCTAGGGAGGTAGACTTCCAAATTAAGCTGGTACCGGGAGCTAAGCCTGTTTCACGGGCCCCGTACAGGATGGCGCCCAAGGAGCTAGCAGAGTTCCGTGTACAACTGCAAGAATTGGTGGACTCAGGGTTCGTTCGTCCTAGCTTGTCACCCTGGGGAGCCCCGGTGCTGTTCGTGAAGAAGAAGGACGGTTCGCTCCGCTTGTGCATAGATTATCGGGAGCTCAACCGACTGACGGTCCGGAACACTTATCCTCTGCCGTGAATCGACGAACTCTTTGATCAGTTGGAAGGAGCACAATGGTTCTCCAAGCTCGACTTGCGCTCTGGCTATTATCAGTTGAGGATTCAGGAGGAGGATATCCAGAAGACTGCTTTCAGCTCGAGGTACGGGTTGTATGAATTTACGGTTATGCCCTTTGGGCTCACTAATGCACCCTCTGCGTTCATGAGCCTGATGAACAGGGTGTTTGCGCCTTATTTGGACGACTTCGTGATCGTATTCATCGACGACATCTTGGTTTATTCGAAGTCATTACTGGACCATTGGAAGCATCTAGAGCTGGTGTTGGCAAAACTGAGGGAGCATCAGTTGTTCACAAAATTTGGCAAGTGCGAGTTCTGGCTCCGCAAGGTGGCTTTCTTGGGTCATGTTATCAGCGGTGCGGGATTGGCCGTAGATCCTGCTAAGGTTTGTGCTGTGAAGGAATGGCAGCCGTTGAAGTCAGCCGCAGATGTGCGCAGCTTTTTGGGGCTTGCCGGGTACTACCGCAAATTTGTCGAGGGGTTCTCGAAGATCGCTCTCCCACTCACTAAGCTGACCAGAAAGGAGGTGCCGTTTGTGTGGTCTCCTGAGTGTGAGGCCGCATTTCAGGAGCTGAAGGATCGCCTCACCTCAGCCCCGGTCCTTACTCTTCCGTCTGGTAGAGAAGGATTTCAAATTTACACGGATGCGTCCTTGCAGGGGATGGGTGCCGTACTAATGCAGTACGACCACATGATTGCTTATGCTTCGAGGCAGCTTAAGAAGCACGAGGTAAACTATTCGGTGCATGATCTGGAGCTGGGTGCAGTGATATTTGCTTTGAAGATTTGGAGGCACTATTTATATGGGGTCCACTGCGAGATATTCACCGACCACAAGAATTTGAAGTATATACACACTCAGAAGGATCTGAATTTGAGGCAGCGGCGGTGGATCGAGCTCCTGTGTGACTATGATTACACGCTAAACTATCACCCAGGGAAGGCAAATTCGGTGGCCGATGCTCTGAGCAGGAGGACATCCAGTCCGGAGTCACGGCTGATGGCCATGGAGTTGGTAAGGATGCTCGAGGAAATGCAGATCACGCTCGTGTCTAAAGCCGACCTAGAGGTTTTCGCCGAGTACCTGTCCGCGATGAGCATAGTTTGTGATATCCGAGATCGCATTCGAGCAGAGCAGAGGAAAGATGTTGCCCTGGAACCTATTCTTCGAGCAATGGAGGCTAGTTCTGCGGAGGAATACACCATGAAGGAGGATCTGGTTCACTTCCGTGGCAGGTTATACATACCCGCAGGTGGAGGAATTCGAGAGGAAATTATGAAGGAAGCTCATTGCACAAAATACTCGGTGCACCCTGGGATTGTCAAGATGTGCACTGACCTGCGAAGGACGATGTTTTGGCCTGGGATGAAGAAGGATGTCACTTATTTCGTCATTCACTGCGAGGCGTGCCAGAAGGTAAAGGCAGAGTGTAGGAGTCCGGCGGGGTTGCTGCAGCCGTTGTCCATTCCTGAGTGGAAGTTTGAAGACATATCCATGGATTTCGTTCACGGGCTGCCTCGTTCCCGCTCTGGGAGTGACTCTGTTTGGGTGATCGTGGACCGTCTGACGAAGGTCGCAAGGTTTATACCGATGAGGAAGGATTCGCATGTCGATGTGTTGGTAAGACTCTTCGTCGAGCAGTTTGTTCGCTATCATGGGGTGCCCAAAACGATCGTTTCGGACCTTTACGGTCGCTTTACCTCCAGGGAGTGGAAAGCGGTGCAAGCTTATTTGGGTTCCCGTCTGACCTTTAGCACGGCCTTCCACCCTCAGATGGATGGTCAGTCAGAGCGGACGATCAGGACCCTTGAAGATTTGTTGCGCTTTTGTGTTCTAGATCGAGGAGAGCCATGGGAGAGACTCCTGCCCTTGGTGGAGTTCTCGTATAATAACAGCCACCAGGCGAGCATTGGCATGGCTCCTTATGCGGCATTGTATGGAAGAAGGTGTAGGACACCTTTGTCTTGGGTCCAAGATGAGGACCCGAAGGCGCTAGGGGTGAAATTCATCGATGATACCGATGAGATGGTCAGACTGATACGAGACCGTATGCTTGAAGCGCAGAGCCGGCAGGCAAAATACTATGACAAAAAGCACAGGGCCGTGGAGTTCCATGTTGGGGACAAAGTGTTCTTGAAGATCAGGCCGATGCACGGTGTGTCTCGGGTTCGGGGAAGGAAAAAGCTCAGCCCTCGTTATATGGGGCCTTATACCATCCTGGAGCGGATTGGCCCCTTAGCTTATCGATTGATGTTACCGCCAGAATTGGAGAATTTACATGACGTCTTCCATGTGTCCTCCCTTCGGAGGGCCTTGCTTCGCCCTGATCAGCATGTGGTAGCTACGTCTGGTCCTGTGGAGACCGACAGGTCTGTCCGGCTGGAGCCTTTGCGGATAGTAGACACCGAGACCAGAGTGCTGCGGAGAAAGAGGGTTCCGTTGGTGAAATTGTTGTGGTCCAACCATGGACGGGAGGAATACACTTGGGAGCCGATGGACCTTATGCGGCAGCATTAACCGGGATTGTTTTCCCCAGGTATGGCCTAAACTAGTCTGTCATCTCTTGATTTAATACCATAGCCTAAACTTAGTATCATACTAATATGCACTAAACCCATGTAGAAGCCTTGTTGGCTATTCATCTCGTCCGACGCGTGGTCTGGGAGACACATGTGTCGATGCATCGGACGGCGTATATAAATTTATGGTGGCTGTAGGAGGGTCAATTCAGAAAATTTTCTTCTTTTCCCTCGAGAGCGACAACCTCGTTACTTAGTACTAGCTCGAATCATAGGATCCCTTATTATTGTTAGGTTCGGGTTCCCTCCTAGGTGAACAAAACCCGCGGCGACGAACGGCGAGAGGTTCGAAATGTTTTGAACTGAGTCGCGGAGAATTTCTTTGATAGGCACAAATATGTTACAACTGTGTGTCGGATATGTTATAATATGTTTTCTGCTGTTCTTATATTGGGAGTTCTTCCTTTGGAATTGAGGGTAGGTGCTATGCTCCTCCCTGGTTTTGCTATGCCCCTTCAGGTTTGGGATTAAACATATATATATATATATATATATATATATATATATATATATATACATACAGGTAAAAGTTATTAGCTGTAGCAGCTACTTTTTCTGCTGTTAGGGCATTTGGTTTGGGGCATGTACATGTGTACATGTACACATATATATGTGAAATTTTGTTACCTGGGCTCTCTCTCTCTTTATTGATTTTCAAAATGAGAAATTGTGTGTTGCGGTTATGCTCCAGGAAAGGAATTGGTTTTTCTTTTCTTTCTTATTAACTTCAATGATGGAGCTGTTATAGTTCTCACCATTGACAACTTTTTTTTGTGTTCAGAATAGACCTGCTGCTATGGTTTATGCGACCCTCGTGACCCCAACCTAAATTTCGGGGGCGAAATTGTTTTTTTTCGTTTATAGGATTTGTAACATCCCATTCCTGGAGGAGCAGATCTGGATCCTATGGATTTTTGGAGAGTTCTCGGCTAGCAGCCCCCGTTCGACGAATTCGTCGAATTCGTCGAACGCAAGCTGCTCCCGTTCATCGATCGATGAACGGGGAGCGCTCCCGTTCGACATTAGGAGCGCTCAGCTAAGGAGAAGCTCCCGTTCGTCGTTCGACGAACAGGGAGCTGCTCCCGTTCGTCATTCGACGAACGGGGAGCTGCTCCCGTTCGACGAACGTCGAACGGGGCGCGCTCAGCTAAGGAGAAGCTCCCGTTCGTCATTCGACGAACGGGGAGCTGCTCCCGTTCGACGAACGTCGAATGGGGAGCGCTCAGCTAAGGAGCAGCTCCCGTTCGTCGTTCGACGAACGGGGAGCTGCTCCCGTTCGACGAACGTCGAACGGGAAGGCTTATCATTCCCGAGAGAAAAAGAAAAGAGCCTGGCTGCTCTTTGTTTATTTTATCTTTGAGGAGCCAGTGGAATAGAGTCCAATAAGGAGATGACACTTATGTTTGGAGTCCCAAGGCCTATTAATGCAAACCAAAAAGAAAGGGCCGAGCCATCTCATTTTCTCTTCTTCTTCTTCATCGTCTTCTTCCAGAACTCCATCTTCCTCCCTCTCTTTCTCATTCTCTGTCTCCACCTCTCCCCCACCCCACTTAGGGTTTTGGCCAAGAAAATTCGTGGAGAAGCTCGTGCGTCCGTTGGAAGAAGAGCTAGCTTGGAAAGAGTTGAGTTCGTCCAAGCGCCGTCATGCCGCCGCGATCGTCGGCCCGGATTTAGGTGACTTCCGACCCCTCTCCCTTGGTGCTAGTATCTTAGACCCCTCTCCCTTGGCCAAGAAAATTCGTGGGTTCTGTAGGTTGAGGCCGCGTTAGGGTTTTCGCCGTAGGGCGTCGTTCGCCGTGAAAATGCCCCCAATCGACTCCCCGCTTCAATACGAACGTGGGACGTTGGTTTCGTGAGACGTGGTGGCCTTGTGAGGGAGCATGGGAGGAGAGAAGGTGTTTTGCCCTAAATTCCATTTGGGAAGACGATGAATAATTCCCTGTAAATGGGATTTCATTTATATATATATGTTCAATAAGGATGAAGAGGGTGGCCTTTGCTTTGCTATATAGGTATATGTTCCCTGCCAATAGGATTTCCATTATATATATTTATATATATGTTCAACAAGGATGAGGAGTCCTCTGTTATATAAATATGTTCAACAAGGATGAAGAAGGTCGTCTTCGACTTGTATATATATACACATATAGTTCCTGTTATAGGATTTGTTAATTATAACTTGCATAATATGATAAATAATCCTCTGTTATAGGATTGTTAATTAATTATGACCAATGGTGGAAGTCCTGTAGCTTTGCTTGAATAGATTCCATAGTTAAATAATATGTTATGCCCTCATGTGCGCAAGTAGTCCGTAGTCCTATGAATTGGTTTAATAGTGTCCATGTTATACGCACACCACTGCACACGAGTAATCAACTCGGAACGGGCGGCACGGTTAACTTAGTGCGGGTCACACGTTATAGTTATAGCCGGTGGTAAAAAGGAAAGGACCCAATTGTTGGGGGCCTTGGATGCTAATTAGCATCGATTATTGCCGCGCGAGGCGGAAGGTGGTAAGGCTCATGGTGCGAGTCCGTGGTGCTCGATAGCACGCATGGTGTGTTCAAACTACGTAGGTAAACATAATTGCTCATGGAGTATAGATCCTCGTGGGAGGATAAGTTGTTGCGGGTCTACGGGCTCGCTAGTCGTGACACCGACAGAAGCCGACAATTAGACTCAGACCGGTTGGGTTGGAATGTCTTGGTGTCCATCTACCCAATAGATCCCCTCCGCGTCTTGAAGACCCCGCATGAATGCGGGTAGTACGCAGGGACTCCGCTATGAGCAAGAGCGTCGAGGCGTACATAGGCCTAGGACCGGTAGTGTTCATACCCTCCTAGTAGTGGCAAAGCCCGTGCCACTGCCACCGTCTGACCACGACGGGAGGCGCCTGAGTGGTTAGCTACCCTCGAAAAGTGGGAACTAAATGTCTATGTCGACATAGCAATCGTGCAGGAGTCAGTCCTCATATCATAATCATTGCATTGCACCGCATTCATATCATAATCATTGCATTGCACCACATTGGAACCTCATCATATAAACTTGTATGGGCATCCTTATATGATGAGTTACCTTTATACGCAGACCCTTGACTTATAAGCTTGTATGGTCATCCTTATAAGTTAAGTTCAATTCAGTTCTCTAATACTCTGCTTATGTCTGTGCTACTTATACTTGCAAATATATATAACCACTGCTACTTTTATGCTTACGAACATATTAGATAGTGCTATGGAAAGTGCGTGGGCACTTAAACAACCGACACATATGAACAACTATTACCTGTCACCTGCTTGTTTATTATTGCTAATATTGCAGCTCCTTTTCTTCCTTTCCGCCCGGTGCCTTGGAGTCGCCGGGGGAGCGGATGTGAAGCCACTTAGTCTTTATGACTAACGGTTGCTACGTCCCCTTTTTAGGAGCGCATCCTGGCGCGACAGCGCAACCTGGAGCAGCAGCGCACGGCGCTGGAGACGGATAGTCCGGCCGGGACGACAGGGCAGGATACTACGATACCATCGCAGCCGTCAGTGACAGATGTGAGCGAGTTTTGTTGTAGCCCTTGGGGCCTTTCCTTTTGTTACTCTGATATTATACACTCGTTTGGTGTGTATTTGGACTGTACTTTTGTGGATTTATATATCTGGTGGCTTCTTGTTATATTTTATATGATGGGTTGGCATTGATGATATTTGTTAGCCGGCAGGATAGGCGTCTTGTGGAGGAGGCTAGCCCGTGAGCTGGCGCTTCGGCAAGGCGGCTGTCCTGGGCATAAGACTTCCCTCGGCCGTGCTTTGTGTTCCGGAGGGGGGGGGGGGGGGGGGGTCTTACACTCGGTGCCTAGGAGCCATTGGTGGAGGGGTGGGGAACATTAGGCTTAGTATTTTTGACTAATGGTTGGTGGACCATATCATTTTAGGCAATCGAGGAGACGCAACAGCACTAGAAGCCGGTGCAGATGGAGGCAGGACTGTCTAGCACAGGAGCATCAGTTTCAGGATTAGTGAGTGACCATTAGGTTTGCTTCCGCGAGAGACTTTGTAGTGAGGATATGATGTACTGGGCATGAGCCCTTTATTATTGTAACCTTTGTTATTTCAGTTATATCATGTGGACATTTATTATATATAGCCTGTGATTGTGGACTTGAACTTCTATTTGTTCGTTTATACTTTTCTTCTTATGTGATCGATATGGCCGGCAAGATCGGCATTTTGTGGTGACGACCTTCCCGAGTGATGGTGTCAATGCAAAGCGGCGGTTCTGGGCATAAAACCCCAGTTTTGTATCGAAAAAAATGGGGTCTTACATATGCAACCTTTTTTCCCTACATAACTTCTCTTGAATCCCGGGCAGCCCGTGTTTTCAAAAGCTACCCGTTTGGGTAGCCTCCTTGTCTATAAATAGGGGGTAGGGGTCCCCAGAAAAGGACTTTGGGAGGAGGTTTGGAGCTAATTATGGAGCCAAGCGGTCTTGATTTTTGGCTCGCTCATTTTTCCCCAGTCTGGTTTGTTTCGAACCCTCTCTAGTCTCTAATCTCTTTCTTGTAAGATCTTTTCGCAGCCAAGAATTATCAGAACAACGGTCTCTTCTTGCCGCTCACTGACACCATTTCAACACTCTCTTTAACCTAGTAGCTGGCAGTCCAATGTTCTTCTGATTTTCAAGTGCAAGTCGTGGAGGTGCAATTTTTGCATCAACAAACTGCTCTGCACCGAAAAAGATCACAACAAGACTGCTACGTAATTTTCTACATCATATAGCAGCAAATCAACACAAGTGCAAAGATGATCAGGATCAAAGCTCATATCCCTTGCAATCATCACAATCTTAAGTAAGGGTTCATCATATTCAGATCCTGAAATAAATAGAAGTAACAACATCCATAGAGATAGCTGCTGAAGGATTCTAACTGAAGAATCCTATTCTCTTCTCTCTTCTTCCTTTTTTCTCCTATTCTTATTCAACAACTGTAAAAGAGTTTTAAGAATCCCTCTTTCAAAGGATTCAGTGGTTCTAAGAGTCTCCTTATCAAAAGACTCAGTGGTTCTAAGAGTCTCCTTATCAAAAGACTTAGTGGTTCTGAGAGTCTCCTTATCAAAAAACTCAAGCACTATTAGTGCAATCCTACGAGGGAGGTAGAAGAGTGGACTACCCATATTTTGGGGAACCACTATAAAATTTATGTGTCTTCTGCATTGCTTTTCTGTGCTGTCCAGTTTACTATTTTTCTATTTCATAATTTCTGTGCTTACTTTATTTTGTTTTGGTATTGATGATTGCATAACACTTAGTAGTTTTATTATATGTGCATAACTAGGGTATAAAAGTTTTAAAACTCTATCCACTCCCCTCTAGAGAAAACTTAGAGGCACACTGTGCACTTTCATGTGACCTTTCGGTCACATAGTAAAATACCTGGTCCTCTGAACACCTACCATATGTCGAGTCACTATACTTCTGTCGGTGTGTCAACTAGGCTAGTACCGAAGACACACCACATTCATTGCACATGCACTTATGTATCCACTCTATCAATTGAGCCTCCAGCTCGCAGGACTAACCAGTCCTCTGTTATATGTTCACCGTAAAACACTAATCGCCTCAGTTGTATGTATATGATTCATTCTTATTCCTAAACCATCTAGTCTTTTCTACTCTTTTGATAATCTTAGATGTTTAGGGTGCATCTTGGACTTCCCGAGGTCTACCCGATGAAGGGCTCGCAACGATACTAGGAGGTACGATGGGGTGACATTCCAAACCTCCCTTTCTCAAGATATTAATTACTATTGGTGGCTACCCATACCTCCCACAGTCTCTCTGATTGCTTTAGAGGCCTAAGATGGATTATAGTTATTTAGGGGAGCGTTAATATTCAATTGAATCTCAACACTACCTGTTATTTGCTGACTGAGTTCTTCTCAGTTCATCTCCACTTGGTCATTTTCTAGGACTAATCCAGAAGCTTAACATACCATATTTTTGCTGGTGGCTCATATCCTCTCACTCCTCTTTGTAGACTTAATAATTCAACCTTAAGCATTTCTCTAACCGCACACCAAACTTACTCGGGACTAGTTCCAAAATGAACTAGCCTACCCACCCTCCTATGTGGTACATGATAGTTCTAAGGTTGTTGGAATTGTGTATGATGTCCAAAGAATGTTCAAACCGCTAAATGCAGATTTGCTATCTGCAAACCAACATGACTATTAGTGTAATCTAAGGCCCTTATGAGATGTAAATGATAATCATGTTCAAAGGACTCCAAATTTATTCCTGAAACTCTACATGTCAAGTAGTGTCTTCATGATCAATCTTGTACATTTTCCATTAAGGGCCTAATTATTTATCCTTACATAATTATTTGTTGACTTCCAATTTCCACATGAAGTATAGTTTTCTAATGGTTATCTTGGCTTCAAATTTTCCCAGAGGTCCACCTACATTAAAAATGCACATTTCCAAAATTTGGTAATTTTTCTATTATATTTTTTGCCAATAATAATTTAATATAAAAATTGGGCCTAAACAACATTTACAAAGGATCACCATATTTATTTCAACTAAAAAATGAAAGTAAATTTCCAGGGATTAATATTGCTCCAAAATGAACTTCTACAAATTTTTATCATTTTCCAGACAGATATTATCACTTAAACAAATTTTACTAAATATAGCCCAAAAGCTCATTTTAAGAAGTTCACCAAGATTAAATCAACTAAAAATTACAAGTAAATTCTCAGGGCTACATAATGCTCCAAAATGAGCTTGTACCAAGTTTTATCATTTTCCAGAAATATTATGACCCTAAATAGCCATAATAATGAGTAATCAACAATTATACATGAACAATAAAAAATACTACTCTAAAAATTCCAAATAAATTCATACAGACAGATAACGCTAAATCATATGCATAGTCAAAATTTTGGAATTTCCAAAATATTTCAGCCATGATTATTCTATTAATTCACATGGTGTAAAATCCTAATAAATTAAATTTAGTAGAGTAAATGGTACTCAAAAATCCCCAATTAAATTCCAGAGGTGTTTTAATTCCTTATAATGCCTAAGGCAGAGTTATGTATTTTTCCTAGATGATTTGGTCGCTAATAATTTACATAATAAAAAAGTGTGACGTATAAAGGAATATTAAAGTAACTAGAAATTAAAGTCCAAAAATTCCAACCTTTCCAAGGGTGATATATTTCCTCATGTTACATGCATGGACGAATTCTCACTGCCATGTAGGAATCCATTTGGGAGGAAATCACCAAATACAACTTTGGTACTAAATGCACACCATTCTCCCATACACCACTCTTACATGCATGTGGTATTTCCCAAACATGCACATGTATAAATTGTATGGATTTTTATTAGAGGGAAATCATGACATAATAAGGACCCCACCAAAAATTTGGGGTCTTTACGTTTCATATACCGACTTAATTAAAACATGAATGAATTATTAAATTAATACAAAAACTATAGAAAATTTTCATCCAAAAATTCCCATTTTTAGGCAGGGTGTGTATTTGGGCATGACTCATGCATGTCCAAAATTTCAGCCTATTTGAAGTTGTATAAGTCCAAATTCACCAAATTCAACTTTGGTGCTATATGCACACCATTCTCCATACACTCCTACCTTTCCCAAACATGCACCTGCCCAAAATATCTGGAATATTTACCAGAGTCATATAATGAAATAATAAGATCCCCACCAAAAATTTGGGGTCTTTAGGGTTCATATACCCACTTAATTAAATCATGCATGAATTATGAAATTACTATAAAAACTATAGAAAAAGTTCTTCCAAAAAATTTAATTATTGGGCAGGGTAGGTATTTGGATATGACTCATGCATGGCCCAAATTTCAGCCTATTTTGAGTTATAGAACTCTCAAAATTAATTATTTTGTGCCTAGGGCACTCTACGTACACAACCCACCAAAATTGGTGCTGAGGGAGCTATAGTGCTACAAATTGTGTGAACTCAATTTCTAAAAATAGTAGATACATAGGGCTTCATTTTTATGTGGGTACGTTTTATGATTTTGCATCTATGCATTTTCTGTAATTAATTAAATATTTGGCAGAAATCTTAATATAACAGCAAATTAAACAATTGTGGTCTACATTTATCAATCCATCCCAGATCTGACGACCCAGGGGTTATCTTCTTCCTTGAGCCAAAGTCCCAGATCCCTTCTCCCTGAACCAATTTCTCTTCCATATTCCGGCCACCTGAGGGCATTTTCGGCCAAACCCTCAAGCCACCACCTCCAACCGAGGTTTGGCTATCCACCGGCAGTGAGATCTCGACCGGAGGTGGCCGGAGTTGCTGTCCCGCCATTTTCATTTTTAGAGTTGGGACCACCAAAACCAAAATGGAATTTCGCCATTTCTTCATAGATTTTGAAAATAGAAGAAGGAAAAAGCTAACAAAGTGGAGGAGAGAAAGAAACCTGCCATAATTGAGCTTTGTGGTGGACTTTTCCCAGAATTGCCATGGCCGATCACCATGCTTGAGCTCCCATGTCGATCTCTCAATTGCCCATCAAATTCTTCACTTCAAAGCTCTATTACCACTCCTTTCCACCTACTGAAGCTATTCGAGGGATCAATTTTGGGAGGGGATGGCTCTTCAAGAAGTTGTCAATAAAGGTGGCTGACCATGACCTTGGAATTTCCTCCTTGCCGCCAATTGGCACTCCCCAAGGCTGGATTCTGGTTGGGAATTAACTGGGGCAGTAGGGTAAAGGCCTTTAGAGGGAGAACTCGGCCATGTGGAGCTTACCCATGATTTCATGGTTGTCTTTTTCCCAAATTGAGGAGAAGTTCCAATTTTACCCTTGCATTCCATTGCATGTGGGTTTTTTGAGGGCATTGGGGGTAAATTTACCCCTGGGTTGTAGGATGGGCCTCCAAATGAGGCTTTAGCCCATTTGAAAATGGTTTTGGTTCACTTGACCTAAAGAAGTCAAATTGGGTCTACTTGGGTTATGGTTGACCCTAGGTTAATCTAGTCAATCTGATTAACCCACATTGATGTCATTGAGTCCAAGGACACCACTTAGAGTGAAATGTGTCTATGTTAGGAAAATCTGGGTCCATTTGACCTATTTGGGTTAACTTGGACTAAGTCGGCCCAATGGTGATTTTGACCCAATTCATGGATTTGGCTAGGCCCATTGGATTATTAGTGACCCATTAAGCTCCTAAGGGATTAGGAAGACTTAGGTGGTGTCACTTTGACCATTTGGGGGTTAGTTGACCTGTATAGGGTGGCTTGACCAACGTGGGTTTGTGTTGAATTTGGTCACCTTGATGAAATTGATTGAGCGTCCTTGATTATTATTGACCTAATGGTCCCCCTTAGTGGTTGGAAGAGTATTGGTGAAGCCAAATTGGTCATTTGAAGTCTAATTGAACCAATTTAAAGCAAGTTGACTCATTTGAGCTAGAGTTGAATTTGGTTAAATTGACTAATTTGGTTGACCCTAATGGGTCCATAGCTACCCATTGATCTCCTTAAAGGATTATGAGGGTCAAGGTGAGTGAAAGTGCATAATGTGCCTCTGAGAATCCTCTAGAGGGGGGGGGGGGGTGAATAGAGATTTAAAAATTATTCCTATTCTAACTGTGAGAACAATAAAATAATCTAAGGATTTATACTCAAACAAGATATCAGGCAGAATAAACTTGTGCTGAAATATAAAGCAGAAATCAGTAGAGTAAACTAGCTATACGGCTAGCACAGAAAATTAGCAACCAGAAGACACACATAATTTTTTATAGAGGTTCCCCAAAATGTGGGTACTCCACTCTTCTACCACCTGGTAGGGATGCACCACTTTGCCTGAATCTTTTGGTAAGGAGACTCTTAGAACCACTGATCTTTTGACAAGGAGATCATGAACCACCAGATCTTTTGATAAGGAGATCTTGAACCACCAGATCTTTTGATAAGGAGATCTTGAACCACTGAATCCTTTGAAGAGAGATTAACAAAACTCTTTTACAGAAGGGAGGGAGAAAGAAGAAGAGGAAGGTTGTGTAAAGAAAGTAGGGTGTGCTGAGACGAGAAATTCGAAAGAAAACAAAACACAGAAAACATAGAAGACACACAGATGTACAGAGGTTCACCCCAATCTGGGCTACGTCCCCGCTCACCTTCCTCTTCTCTTTATTCTATTCACCAAGATGGATTACAACTTACAAGGTTACAAGGATCAAAACCGATCCTACCTTACTTAACCCTCTTTAGACAAGAACAGAGGAACCGCCGCCAAGAAAGCACTATTCCGTTCCTTTCTTGCTTAACGACCTTTTTTCCTTAACCCTAAACCAGGGTTATGCACCCTTTAAATAGGGCGCTAAACTGGGCTCAGACCAAACATCGGCTGAGATGGAACCTGCTGAGATAGCATGTACACCAGGCATCAAGCATCGAACGTAGGCGTCGAGCGTAGGAATCGAGCACAGGCGTCGAGCGTCGAGCGTAGGCATCGTGCGTCGAAAGCAGGCATCGGGCGTCGAACGCAGGCGGCGAGCGCAGGCGTCGAGCGCAGGCGTCGAGCGCAGGCGTCGAGCGTAGGCGTCGAGCGCAGGCGTCGAATGTCGAACGTCGAACGCAGGCTTCTCCCATTAGACGAGCCGCTGAGACGGGAGTAATCAAGGACCCATTTGTCGAACGCAGGCAGAGTTCGACGAACTCTTCTCCGTTCGTCGAACGCCGTTCGACGAACACTGACCAGAAGTGTTCCCCAACTCCAACATTCTCCCACTTGGTGAACATCTTCCTCCGATGAGAGCTGCTCCTCCAACCTTCCTCTTCAACCCTACGACCGTTGCGCACCATTGAAATTTGGCAACAGGAACCGCCTTGGTAAGAAAATCAGAGCTGTTCTCCATCGTGTCACCTTCTCCAGTTGAACTACCTTCTTATCCACCCTCTCCTAGATGAAATGATACTAGATATCAATGTGTTTGGTTCGTGCGTGGAAGGTTGGATTCTTGGCTAGCTGAATAGCCCCTTGGCTGTCACACCACAGCTTCATTGGCCCCTGCTCAAACCCGAGCTCCAAATATAGCTTCCGCAGCCATATGGCCTCCTTGCTCGCATGATTAAGAGCCATGTACTCTGCCTCCATCGACGAGAGTGCCACCATGCATTGCCTCCGACTCATCCAACTGATTGCACCTCCAAACAGTGTGAACACGCACCCACTGGTGGATCTCCTGCTATCTAGATCGCCTCGCCAATCCGAGTCCACGTGTCCAACCACGTCCATGACACCTCCTTCACCAGCCCCTTCGAAACATAGGGAGCTATTTGAAGTGCCTCGGAGATACCTGAACACACGCTTCACAGCGTTCCAGTGTTCCTTTCCTGGTCTAGCCATATACCGGCTCAACACTCCCACTGCTTGAGCAATGTCAGGGCGAGTGCATACCATGGCGTACATCAAGCTTCCCATACCACTAGCACAAGGGACCTTCGCCATGTCCTCGACCTCATCTTGTGTCTTCGGGCTCAACTCTGCAGATAACTTGCACCCAACTGGCATTGGTGCTCCCACTGGCATTGGTGCTCCCACTGGCTTGCAGTCCGTCATATTGAACTTCTTCAACATCTCCTCGACGTACCTCTGCTGCCCCAACCAAAGCTTCTTCTTGCTTCGATCCATGGAGATCTGTATTCCCAAGATGACACTTGCTGGTCCCAAATCCTTCATCTTGAATTTGGCTGAGAGCAGCTTCTTCACTTGTTGGATCATCGTGACACTATTGCCCACCAGTAGCATATCATCTACATAAAGTGTCAGGAAGATGAACTACTCTCCCTTTCTCTGGATGTACACACAGTGGTCCAAATTCGACCTTTCAAAACCTAACTCTAGCATGTAGGTGTCGAATTTCTGGTACCACATCCTCAGAGATTATTTTAGTCCATACAGGGACTTCTTCAGCCTGCAGACCTGATCCTCCTTGCCCTTGGCTTCGAATCCTTCCGGCTGCTTCATGTATATCTCCTCCTCCAGATCACCGTGATAAAATGTCGTCTTCACATCCGTCTGCTCGATCTATAAATCATGCGCTGCCGCAATAGAGAGAACCAGTCTGATCGACGTCATCTTGGCTACCGCTGAGAAGATCTCATCATAATCAACACCTTCGACCTGGGAGAACCCCTTTACAACCAACCTTGCCGTGTATTTCTCCACAGTGCCATCACCCTTCACCTTCTGCTTGAAAACCCATTTGCTTCCAATGGCCTTCCTCCCTTTTGGAAGCTTACACAGACACCATGTCTGATTCTTCCTCAGAGACTCCATTTCATCCACCATGGCTAGCTTCCACTGATTTGAATCAGCCCTTGATCTAGTATCTCTGGCAGAGATTGGATCTTCACCAAACATACTCAGGCAACATTGTGCAGCCACTGCACATTGGGGATATCTCACTAGTGCCCTTCTTTCCCTTGTCGATCTCATTAGAAGTGGGATTTCCTCAGCTTCATCTTCTGACTCATCATCACTTCTCACCACCTCCAAATCATCTGGTTCAGAATCAGATTCAGCCCCAACAATGGTAGATCCTTTCTCAAAACTTCCTTCCACCACCACAGTCTCTTTCTCTGCTTCTTTAGCCTTCTCAGCTTGTATGACTGCCTGTGGACTGGTTTCATGAAACACCACATCCTTGCTGAATGTTACAGTCCTGGTCACAGGGTTCCAAAGCTTGTACCCTTTTATGCCATCTTTGTAACCCACAATGATGCACTTCTCAGATTTAACCTCAAGCTTCCCCCTCTTCTCCTTTGGAATGTGAACATATGCATCACACCCAAACACACGAGCATAGGCCAAATTTGGCTTTCTCTTGAAGATGGCTTCAAAGGGTGTACATCCCTCCACAGCAGATATAGGGGACCTGTTCTTCAGGTAGTCTGCAGTCGCCACTGCTTCAACCCAAAACTCCTTCCCCAAACCTGCCCAACTGAGCATGCACCTGGCCTTCTCCATCAAGGTCCTGTTCAGCCTCTCCGACACTCCATTCTGCTCTGGAGTGTACGGGGTGGTCTTCTGCCATGCAATCCCCTACTCAGTATAGTACCTCTCAAAAGCATCAGAGCAGTACTCCCCTCCATTGTCAGAACAGAGGACCTTCACCTTTCTCTCCAACTGGTTCTCCACCAGGTTCTTAAATTCCTTAAACCTGTCCAAAATCGCTGACTTGGACCTGAGAAAATAGATCCAGGAATAACATGAGAGGTCATCAGTAAAGGACACATAGTACCTTGCGCCGCCTAGAGATGAAGCTGGAGTTGGCCCAAACACATCACTGTGTATCAACTCCAGCACTTCAGTTGCCCTCATGCCCGTCCCACGAAAGCTTACTCTGGTCTGTTTGCTAAGAAGGCAATGTTCACAGAACCCAAGGCTTGTGGAGCACTCCGGCACCCCTTCCACCATCTGACTAGATGCCATGGCCGACATCCCCTTCTCACTGATATGCCCAAGCCGATGATGCCACAGCCTGGACACCTCCTCCTGGTCAACCACCTGGCTCTCAGAGATAAGAGCCCTGCTTGGAACCACTGTATCAGCAAGTAGAGTATACAGTGTTCCATGTCTCACTCCACTGGCAATCACCATTGCCCCCCTTGTCATCTTACAAGATTGCTTGTTAGAGCTGAAGTGCACTCCTGCATCCGCCATGGAACCCACCGAGATTAAATTCCTGCTCATCCCAGGAATGTGCATCACATTGGGAAGAGACCTTGTGATCCCATTAGACAACTTCAACATCACCTTGCCATGCCCAATAATCTGCACAGCAGAATCATCACCCAGCATGACATCTCCACCATCAAACCTCTCATACACACAGAACCAGTGCCTATGAGGGATCATGTGGTATGATGCTCCTGTGTCTACATACCACATATCAGAATCTCTCTAAGCAACGCGCACGCGGCAGCGATGTACATGTCACCGCCGTCGCCCTCCTTCTTCGTACCAGAAGTTGTCGGTGTCTCCTTGTTCTGAACAGCCTTGTTCGGACATTGAGACTTCACATGACCAATCTCATTGCACTTCCAGCACCAAACATGCTCCTTACTCTTCTCCCTCTCCTGGCTCTTGGATCTACCTCGAGACTTATCTCGATATCCACCATGCTTGCTCTCCCTTCGTTGAGGACGGGATCTAGATACACTCAAAGCTCCTTTGCTCGTCGCCTCAGAACCTCCTCTCCTGGTCTCCTCAGATAAAAGAGCTGCACATACAGTATCATATGACAGTTCCTTGTCTCCACCCCCCCCCCCCCCCCCAATCACGCAATTGGATTGTCCCATGAATCTTGCAGCGAGCACAACAAGGTGATGGCTCTATCCTCATCCAAGATCTTCACACCAATCGAGATTAACTGACTCACAATGGTATTGAATTGAGTCAAGTGCTCTGAAAACGAATTGCCCTCATGCATCCGAAGTTTATACCACTTCTTCCTCAATAGCAATTTGTTTACCAGGGACTTGCTCTGGTAAAGGGATTCCAACTTACGCCACAGACTTCGTGCTGAAGTCTCCTCCATGACATTAGTCAAGATTGAATCTGCTATGAATAACCGGATCAGGCCCTTAGCCTTCCGATCGGTTTTCGTCCATGCCGTAGCCTCCGCTGCAACATCTGTAGTCGCCTCTGCAGATCTTCCCTTCGACGCGTTCGCATCCTTCTCTGCAACCTTAGGAATGGGAGGATCATCTTCGATCGCAGACCATAGATCTTGATCAATCAACATATCTTCAATCTTCATCTTCCATAGATCGAATTGACTTCCGTAAAACTTCTCGATCTCGATCCGCACGCCGCCAGAACCCATTTCCAGGATCAAGAACCTAGCTCTGATACCAAATGTAAAGAAAATAGGGTGTGCCGAGACAAGAAATTCGAAAGAAAACAAAACAAAAAACACAGAAGACACACAGATGTACAGAGATTCACCCCAATCCGGGCTACGTCCCATCTCCCCTTCCTCTTCTCTTTGTTCAATTCACCAAGACGGATTACAACTTACAAGGTTACAAGGATCAAAACCGATCCTACCTCACCTAACCCTCTTCAGACAAGAACAGAGGAACCGCCGCCAAGAAAGCACTATTCCGTTCCTTTCTTGCTTAATGACCTTTTTTCCTTAACCCTAAACCAGGGTTATGCACCCTTAAACTAGGGCGCCAAACTGGGCTCAGACCAAACATCCGCTGAGATGGTTCAATAACATCCGCAGAGACGGAACCTGCTAAGACAGCATGTACACCAGGCATCGAGCGTCGAACGCAGGCGTCGAGTGCAGGCGTCGAGCACAGGCATCGAGTGTCGAGTGAAAGCGTCGGGCGTCGAACGCAGGAGTCGGGCGTCGAACGCAGGCGTCGAGCATAGGCGTTGAGTGCAGGCATCGAACGTCGAATGCAGGCTTCTCCCGTTCGATGAGCCGCTGAGACGGGAGTAATCAAGGACCCATTCGTCAAACGCAGGCGGAGTTCAACGAACTCTTCTCCGTTCGTCGAACGCCGTTCGACGAACACTGACCATAAGTGTTCCCCAACTCCAACAGGTTGCAGGAATTCTGTTTTCAGAATTCTTATGTTGGTTGTATGAAAAACAGCTTCTTGTCTTTTCACTGGATCTGCTCTTGATAAACTTCTGCTTATGTTGGTGATGATTTGCAGAAGTTATGATTGTTAGATCCTTCTATCTTCTTTCTGAATGAACTCTGGCTGCTATATGATTGTGGTGTTAAGCAGCCTTGTTCTATTCTGTTTTTGGAGAGCAAAAGAGTAGCCAAAATTCCTTCTCTGTATTCTTCTTCTATTAGGGTTCTTGTAAGAGAGAGGAAGAAGAAGGAGCTACAATGGAACAGTATGGCCGATTGTGATAAGTGCCTTGTTTATCTCTTTCTTATGTTGCCTTTTATTGTCCCACCATTGAATTTGAATTTGATTCCATTTTAGTTAAGTCCTCAAGGGTATATTTGTCTGGACAATAAATCCTTCCTTCTTTCTTTAATTCCCGACCCGTCCACCAACATTTAGGATTGTTTCAAAGAAAGCTTTTCTCTGACCTCAATTAATTCTTTATTCCATTTAAGGTAATTAAGGAGGCGATGGGGAATGATCTTGAGAGAGGTGGGTCATGAGAGAGGGTAAAAAATGACAGCTGAAAAGGTTTCCCTTTTCAAACTATATTCGACGTAGCATCGAGTTCACTTCCTCTCTTATCAATGCACCTTCGAGTTCCTGTAGGAGCAGCTTCGAATTCATCCTTGCTCTGACTGAACTCTGCTATTCGATGTTGCGTTGATACCCAATCGACGTAACCGTCTAGTTGAAGATATGATTCCGAGCTTCATTATCTGCATCGAGATGAAGTCAACGTTGCGTCGACTTTGAATGGATTCGATAGATATTTCCTTCTGCGCCGAGTTGAAGTAGAAGCTGCGTCAACTTCTTCAAGTGCTCTGATAAGTCCATGTCCTCTGTGTTGGAGCTTGCTTTCCGCATCTCTTGGTTTGAGAATAACAAATACCGTGTTGTATTTGATCTAGTCTTTTGTGTGTTTATAGTGGCCAGGTTGTACAGGTTCAATGAGGAGACAAGTCCTCATTCATGGGCATGATCCGAGAACGACAAGTCTCAGGTTGGATGAGTTTTGTGTGCTGATCTTAAAATGGTCATAACTTTCAATCCAGGAAGAGTTACAGAATGTGCCACCCCATTTCGGAGATGAGAACGACTCAATCTATAGTCTGGAATAGTTTCGGACGGCAAAAATGAAGAGGAGCTATCTCCCAGGCGACAGCGGATGTCGCCCAGGCGACAGCGGATGTCGCCCAGGCGACAGCGGATGTCGCCCAGGCGACAGCGGATGTCGCCCAAGCGACAGCGGATGTCGCCCAGGCGACAGCAGAGAAGTTACAACTACTTCCCCCACGGCAGCACGACGAAAGGCAGTTTTGAGCTGTCGGAAATCTGACATCGATGTCGCCCAGGCGACAGCTCGGAGGTTACAACAACTGCCCACGACAGCACCACGACCGGCAGTTTTGCGCTGTCGGAAATTTTCGACAGCTGATGTCGCCCAGGCGACAGCGAAATTCTATAAATTGGCTCCTTTTGTTCGTGCATTCGAAGCTCTGAAGATTCTAAGTCCCTTCCTGAGTGCATTCCATCCAGAGAGCTCCAGAACCTCATGAACTCCCACTTATGCTGAGAAGGTTTGAAATTGAAGACGAGATCGGACGCGCTTCTACATCAACGATCATCTCGAGGCTTCAACCTTCCTTTCAGAGATCTGAATTTCTAGGGAGTTCTTATTTTATCTTGTATTTTCATTTATATACATTTTACTTTGTATTGGTAGGGAAAATCACTTCCTTGTGCGGAGCGTCTAAGTCCTTGCGTGGCTTAGGGGAAAATCGCTTTCTTGTGCGGAGCGTTCAAGTCCTTGCGTGGCTTGGTGGGAAATTGTGGCCTTGTGTGCTACGTCTAGATCTTGGGAAGATCTAGAGGATAAGCTTGGGATTGGTCTAGGGAGAGATAAGTGATAACCTTCCGATCCTTGGGAGAAGGATTGGTAAACACAAATTGTAAAAGTTTTATTATCATATTTGTGCCTTGATCTTAAGCATTGTTAAGATCATTTTATATTTATGTGAATTTCATGATTATAAAGTTATGACTTTTTCTTTAATTGCAAATATGGTTGCTTAATCATTAACTTAGAAATTTGTGTTTGAATTAATTTAAAAATTGCATTGGTTTAAAATTATTTATAAGTAACTTTTTAGTAAAGTAAAATTTGTCTAAAAATTATTAAGTAAAAATTATATTTTTAAACACACCCTTATTCACCACCCCTCTAAGGGCGTCACACGATCCAACAAGTGGTATCAGAGGGAGGTTATTCCAAATTGGCTTAACAACCGGGAATAATGGCGCCTCTTGATCATGATATCGCTTCTACTAGTGGGGAAAATTTTAATATAAATGAAAAGTATTATCACCACCATTATTTATGGGTGAAAATTATAATGGGTGGAAAATATTAATGAAAAATTTTCTTAAGGCCTTAGATGAAAAAGTTTGGAATATTACTATTAAAAAGCCATCTAGCGTACTAACTAGAAACGAAATTATTTTAAATGCAAAATCTATGAATAGTATATTTTGTGCGTTAGACCAAAATATTTTCAAACTTATTTATACTTTACCTACCGCATATGAAATTTGGAGTTTTCTTGAAAGAACTTATGATTCTCCTTCTACAGGTATGGAACATTCACAAGAACCGGAGAATATGCAAGCCTATGCAAATATTCAAGAAAGCTACACAAAGGATGGATCCATAGAATGCGCATCAAGCGGAAAGGATGATGGACACTCTTGTTTGGAAGAGAAAGATGAAGAAGACAACGTCATAATATTGGACACAGTTGATGGCAAAACATCAAGCAAAAGAGAAGATGGAAACTATAGCAAGGTAAGAAAATCTAAATCTTCTCTTTTAGTAACTAATTCTATTTCTACATTTCGTGTGCTTAAATTTGCTAAACGTAAAATTTCAAAGTTGAAACATGCTAATTCCAAATTACGTTTAGAAAATAAAACTTTAAAAGCAAACACTAAAGTAGAATCTTATATTGATGTTTCAAATTCTTGTTCATGCTCTTTAATTGAAAATGCTAAACCTTGTTTTGATTATAATTCTTGTAAAGAAGAACTCAAGGTTTTAGAAAAAGGACTTTTAATTTCAAAATAACATAATGAAAAATTGATAAAAGAAAATGATAATTTAAAGGATAAACTAGAATCATTAAAAATGTTTATTCAAAAATTTTCATATAATGAAAAATCTCTTTTTTCTAGTTTATCAAATTTTCAAAATTCTAAAAACTTAACTTCATATTATAAGAGTAGGTCTATAAGAAAGAGTGGAAATGAAAATCATCTAAATAAGGACCAATCATTTAAAACATTTTGTAACTCACTCTTTCAACATTCAATTCTAAAGAAAGACAATCACTCTTATAAATTTTCAAAGAATCCATATAATAAAATTCATTATGATTATCAACATCAATCTATTTTGAAAAATAATTTGAATAAGCATAAATCTCAAATGAATTATTTTTCAAACAAATACAATCATATAAAGATGTCACATAATCATAATATGAATTTTAAAGATAAACAACCAAGGTATGAATGGAGACCCTTAAAGAAAAATGACACATCAACTTTAATAGAAAGGGATCATTTATCCTTGTCTCCTAAAAAATCATCATATCGTATTTGGGTACCCAAAGGAACCATCCCTCATGGTCCCCTTTGGATACCTAAATTTCTTATTCATTAGTATCCTATCATTTGCATGAAGTAGAAACAATTAAAAATGAAATATCAATTCTCTACTTCATGATATGCTTAATTGTTTTTTTCTTTTGTTTGTTTTCTTATTTTTGAGCCAACACGCTAAGGTCACTTAGATATATTATGAAATATGACTTTTACATTTTAAGCCTAATGTTTATCAAATCAAAATTGAATTAAATTAAACATAAAGTCATAATTTTTAAGTGATCTATCTTTTCTTTTTGTTTTATCCTTTTTAAATCCTTTGCCTATAAATGTCTTATATTATCATTATAAATTGAATGCTAAATTTTCTAAATGATATTATCAAGACTAATGAAATTACTTTCAAAATTGGATTTAAATGGATTTTTAGGGGTCTTAGGCTAAAATATTAAATGCGCAACTAATTGCATATTTGTCTATTTTTTGTTGCTGCATATAATAGCCCCTATATTGAAAATCATAATCGAGAAAAATCAGAATCAAATAATATAAAAAACAATGTGTTTTAAATCAAATATAGTAACTTTGTTGCTAACGCCAGGCGTTATCACTAACGCTGGCGGTAACATATTTTCCTAAAAAAAAAAATTCTGATTTCTCTGAAAAATTATTTTTACTATCATTATTGTCAAATATCTTGTATTTGTTTAGTCTAATTTCTAAAAATTAAAATCAAAAGAAAATTTTCAAAAATGATAAATATGATTTCACAATCACCACCATGATCTATTAATATCCTATGCTAAAATTCACTATAATCATATATCATAATTCATGATCCATCAAGACATATCTTAAATCAACTAATTCTATCAACCTTAGGAATTATGAAATATATGATTGCATTGGTATTATAGTTTTATATCTTGTTTTGTGTGTGTGATGTGCATCTTTATTGTTTGCATGAATCTCATTATCTTTAGACCTATGAATTAACTTGATATAAACAAGATGAAATCAAATAGAATTGTCACTTCTTTCTAGGTCTATGAAAATTCAAAACTCTATGTTTGAATACATGCAACTCAATCTTATATTTGTCCATCTTTACTTAGCTTTGCACCATGTTGTCCTAATTCATCACACTAGCATTATCACGTACCATAGATAGAAATCAATGCTCATGCTAGTTATATCTTGCAATGCTAAAGTAAATTATATCATTAAAATATGAAAATCTTATTTTCCTTTGTAGTTATTTGCATGAATAAAACTTTTCTAAATGGATTTAAAATCAACAATCTTCGATAAAATTATAAATCCAAAACTAATCATGAAATTATAACACAGTTAATATATGTAAGGCTTACACGCTTAGTATGTCTATAATCAATAAACCTATGGCATGTGTCTCATAATAGCGAGGGCGTAGGATTGTGTGCATTAGAGACCTAACCTCTAAGTCATGTCTTGTCCTTAACCGGGGAGGGTTCCAGTGGGGCCTTGAGAGGCACTGGGGGGAAAGAGTGCTAGGTTGAGCGTCGTCTTTTGTATGCATATGGGATTAACACCCCAACCTATGGCATCTGTGCAGCTCCTTATGCCCATCCGTCACTTAGTACGGGGCTAGAGTGTAGTCATGTAGTTAAGGTATCTTGATCTTAGATATACTTATATTATATTCATTGCATGAACATTATCTCACTCTTTATACATAAATCATGCATATATTTTTTTTATTTATTCTAACATTGCATCATGTGTTTGCATATTTTAATAGTTCGAGCTTTAATGATTTTACCAAACACAAGTATTTGAAAAATCACCAAATACATGCTAAAAGAGCCTTCAAATCTAATCAACATACTCTGAAATTTCAACTGAAGGAAGGTCTCTTTATAATACAAATGAATTGAGAAAAATATTTTTCAAAACATCAAGAAATGCAGTTCTGTTTTGGCGTTAAGAAGTTAATGCCTGGCGTTAGCTCCTTTGCTCCAAAATATTTTTTTTGTTTTGAATTATTTCTGGTATTATTTTAATATTTTGTGTGTTTGTAAAAAGTTTATAAAAGTGATCCCCCAAGCACTACTTTGCACCCTGATAAGTCTTAATAAGCATTGTGTGTGCAGAGCATCTTGATAGTTGTACTATTTATTCATGTGCATTGAAATAGTGTGGAAGTAATATTATTTGTGTATTTTAATGTTGTGTTATTTTATTATATATGTCATGTGTTTTTGATTGATTCACCTGTATACTTTATCAAAACACTACTTTGTACACATCATTATCTTTCATAAAACTTCTACTCATGAGAATTGGATCCTAATGCTCATCTACTCAAATCTCTACAAACTAAAGTAAATGCACTAGATAACAAAGCATGACCGCTACAATGTTTATGTTTACTTGAAATGAAAATTTTATTACATTGTAGTTTGTGTATCTTTTCTTGATATTATGAAATCATGCTTGCAATTTTTTTTTATCTTAATGGAATAGCATCTCTTCAATCTCTAACTCAAACATCAACTTTTCAAATTTAAAACTCATTATCCGTTATATGGTTTTATCTTCTAAAATGATGTTTATGTTTAAGAGTACTTATTATTTTTAACACTGTGTTTTCCTTTAAGCAAGTGGTATCTTAAAATAGAATGCTTACTTTATCATGTTAGCTATGATGCTTACTACTTTATGTTACATCATGCCTATATTTTTCTCAACAAATAGTATTTAACAAGCTTTTGATTGCATCCTTTTTTTCTTCTCGACATAAAATCTATTACTCTTATATACTCTCATATTTATTATTTCTTCATA
Organism: Dactylorhiza incarnata; assembly: GCA_033032865.1. Taxonomy (NCBI): domain Eukaryota; kingdom Viridiplantae; phylum Streptophyta; class Magnoliopsida; order Asparagales; family Orchidaceae; genus Dactylorhiza; species Dactylorhiza incarnata. The sequence continues at coordinate 24,135,805 of JAWHQI010000004.1, forward strand.
ATTATTCATTCTTTATTTCAAAATAACCTTTGATAATATCAAAAAATGGGAGAAATATAAATTCAAGAAATCTCTTACTAATCTCAATTTTTCAGAATGCACCATTGCAATTAATTATCACATTTAGGGGGAGCATACATTTAGGGGGAGAATACAATTTAGGGGGAGTATATTAAAAAGTTTTCATGGAAAGCGTCTATGTAGAGGGAGTGATATTGCTCGATCATGACAACCCACTTTTGGTAATAACAAAAGGGGGAGAATAAAATGAGAAATCTAGTGACATATATATTTAGGGGGAGTAAAATCTGTCACGCAGTAAACCTCTTATTCATGCATATCTTTTATCGCACTTATCAATAAACACACTAATTTCTCATATGGGTATTTGTTATTATCAAAAGGGGGAGATTGTTGGAGCTTACTTTCCGCATCTCTTGGTTTGAGAATAACAAATACCGTGTTGTATTTGATCTAGTCTTTTGTGTGTTTATAGTGGCCAGGTTGTACAGGTTCAATGAGGAGACAAGTCCTCGTTCATGGGCATGATCCGAGAACGACAAGTCTCAGGTTGGATGAGTTTTGTGTGCTGATCTTAAAATGGCCATAACTTTCAATCCAGGAAGAGTTACAGAACGTACCACCCCATTTCGGAGATGAGAACGACTCAATCTACAGTCTGGAGTAGTTTCGGACGGCAAAAATGAAGAGGAGCTGTCGCCCAGGCGACAGCGGATGTCGCCCAGGCGACAGCGGATGTCGCCCAGGCGACAACTGATGTCGCCCAGGTGACAGCGGATGTCGCCCAGGCGACAGCAGAGAAGTTACAACTACTTCCCCCACGGCAGCACGACGAAAGGCAGTTTTGAGCTGTCGGAAATCCGGCATCGATGTCGCCCAGGCGACAGCTCGGAGGTTACAACAACTGCCCACGACAGCACCACGACCGGCAGTTTTGCGCTGTCGGAAATTTCCGACAGCTGATGTCGCCCAGGCGACAGCGAAATTCTATAAATTGGCTCCTTTTGTTCGTGCATTCGAAGCTCTGAAGATTTTAAGTCCCTTCCTGAGTGCATTCCATCCAGAGAGCTCCAGAACCTCATGAACTCCCATTTATGCTGAGAAGGTTTGAAATTGAAGACGAGATCGGACGCGCTTCTACTGTTGGTTTGCTTAACCCCTTTCTACTGTGATTTTCTTATGCAGGAAATAAAACAGAGGTGGAAGAAGTACACGACATAGCAGACAATAGAAGAGAGCATTTTCTTTCATTCATCCATATCTAACGCATACAACATCTCTGCCTTTTATAGGAGCCAGAGAGGAATACAAAACATCAGAGTACTAACTTCAGCATTTAGTGTTTGGAATACAGAACGGTAGGACAGTTACACATAATGCTATTATTTATTACAGTTGCACAGAATGTTCTTAATTATTAATGCAGGCCGGCTGGTTCAATTTCCTACATCTACATCAAAGATCATCTTGAGGCTTCAACCTTCCTTTCAGAGATCTGAATATCTAGGGAGTTCTTATTTTATCATGTATTTTCATTTATATACATTTTACTTTGTATTGGTAGGGAAAATCGCTTCCTTGTGCGGAGCGTCTAAGTCCTTGCGTGGCTTAGCGGAAAATCGCTTCCTTGTACGGAGCGTTCAAGTCCTTGCGTGGCTTGGTGGGAAATTATGGCCTTGTGTACTACGTGTAGATCTTGGGAAGATCTAGAGGATAGGCTTGGGCTTGGTCTATGGAGAGACAAGTGATAGCCTTCCGATCCTTGGGAGAAGGATTGGTAAACACAAATTGTAAAAGTTTTATTATCATATTTGTGCCTTGATCTTAAGCATTGTTAAGATCATTTTATTTGTATGTGAATTTCATGATTATAAAATTATGACTTTTTCTTTAATTGCAAATATGGTTGCTTAATCTTTAACTTAGAAATTTGTGTTTGAATTAATTTAAAAATTGCATTGGTTTAAAATTATTTATAAGTAACTTTTTAGTAAAGTAAAATTTGTCTAAAAATTATTAAGTAAAAATTATATTTTTAAACACACCCTTATTCACCCCCCCTCTAAGGGCGTCACACGATCCAACACTCTGCGTCGATATCTATTCGATGTAACGTCGACATGATCTACTCTGACAGAAAGAGTATGTTGCTTGGACTTCTTGTCAGAGTAGCGTCGACATCCATTCGATGTTGCATTGATTTTTATTTGACACAAATATTAACTTTGTTGGATCTTACGGCGCCCTTAGAGGGGGGGGGGGGGTGAATAAGGGCCTTATGGAATTTTAAATCTTAATTAAATTTATCAAAGTTTGTGATCAAAGTTTAGGAATATTTTATAAGAAAATATATTTTGATATGTCAGTAAAGTTTGTATTGAAGATTCTTTTTTGAATAAGAGAAACAAAACTTTTTATTAACTATTGCTAACGCTGACGTTAAGTGTTAATGTTGGGCGTTAGATCTCCAGAAAATTTTCCTTATTAGAAAAAGATTGCCACGGTGATTTTACTTATGAAATATTGAATGAAATACAATTCCAGAAAATCAAAGATAATGAAAACGATTATTGTATTTCAAAGATAATTAAACAAATGTTAATTTTAATACTTTAATGGAATAGAAATTAAAACATTCTTGAAGAGGAAATAAAGTCAATTGAATAGAACATTAAAATACATGATTTTATTTCATAATAAATTGAATACACAAATGTTTGATTTCTATAACGCTAGAAATCAAGGCGAGAATATGTAAAAACACTTTTTGTTGTTTCACCGGTCCTTCTCCCAAGGACTGGTTGGCTATAGCCTATCTTACCCCAGATAAGGCCTCTAGCCACCCCCTAGATCTACCCTCGACCTAGTCGTCATGCACAAGGCAGCGAATTACCCCCTAAGCCGCACAAGGACCTAGTCGCCAACACAAGGCGAATTTACCCACGGAATCCTTCTCGGAATCCGGCGTTCTCCCCGAACGATTTCTCCACACAAATTACAAATGGAAAAAGTAAAAGATTACAAGATAAGTAAAGAGAAACTCCCCAAGAAATTCTGAAGGTGAAGACGAAGGCGATGCAGATGTTGGCGTTCTTGAAATGATCGTCCTTCGTATGGGATATGCGTTGTAGACCTTCTCCTTCAAAATCCTCTTTAGATCTTCATGTTTGCCCAAGGGAGATCTCTAAATTGCTGTACATAAGCCTCTCTCAAAATTATCAGAATTCTGGAATCAAGGATTGTTTTAGAATGAGAGGGGCTGTACTTTAAATAGCCACAGGAGCTAATGCGTGGCGTTTAGGGTTAACGCCGGCGTTAGTGAACGTGCACTATCGTGGCTGAAATCGTGCAACCGTCAAGATCGTGGTAGTTTGTGGATTCAACGCGGGCATTAAGAGTCAACGCTGGCGTTGAGTTTTGTTCCCCTTCAAAGTTCATCGAACTGCATCAAATTAGTCGAACGCAAGTTCATTTCCTCGAACGCAATATTGTCGTGTAGTAGCTCAGTTCGTCGAAGTCCAATTCGTCGAGCGGCCTTCTCATTTTGTCGAATGACATTTTTGTCGAACGCAATTTGGTCAAACTCTTAGCGCCCAACGTTAAGACCTAACACCTGGCGTTGTCTATGGCTTCTCAACGAATTCATTCTCGACGACATTTCTTCTTGACAGATTCCTTCTCAATGGAAGTTAACGCGGGGCGTTAACAACTAACGCGGGGCGTTAGCTCTATTTCCAGAGAGTCATCTCCATTCAGTGTACTATTCATAGGGATGTGTAGCTAGTTCCTGTACAACCTGCATACTATGAACACACAAAATACAAGATCAAATACAACATAGTATTTGTTATTCTCAAACCAAGAGATGCGGAACATAGGATCCAACAATCTCCCCCTTTTGATAATAACTAATACCTGTATGAGAAATTAGTGAGATTAAGACCATTTGTCTTTATAGATATGTGAGGTAATAATATATGCATGAATAACAGGTTAAGAGTGTGATAGATTTGATAGCGATAATGCATACTTTTTCGATATGAAGTCCTCCCCCTACATATGTGTTCTCTTATAATTTACTCCCCCTAAATATCTATTTTACTAGATTTCTCAATTTATTCTCCCCCTTTGTTATTAGCAAAAGTGGGTAGGGATGAGTGTATATCTTCTAAGATAGATAAGGAACCACTTATTGAAGGATTGTCATGATCGAGCATATGATAGTGTATGCACCTCCTATATGATTACTCCCCTACAAAGATACCGTTTTTTTGAGTTTAATATTATTATAATGCACTCCCTTTAAATATTAGATTTATGCAATTTAATCTCCCCTTTTGGTAGTATCAAAAGAGGGTTTAGGAGTGAGTATGTAATAAGGAGTAATATGTTTTATGAGAAGAAAAATAGGATGCAATCAAAAGTTTGTTAAATACTACTTGTTGAGAAAAATATAAGCATGATGGAACATATAGTAGTAAGCAACATAGCTGACATGATAAAGTAAGCATTCTATTTTAAGATACCTCTTGTTGAAAAGAAAAAAGATAGAATACCACGGTGTTAAAAAAAAGACATGAATGAGCATAAGTGGTAAACTTAGCAAAAGAATATAATAAGGACTCTTAAACATAAACATCATTTTAGAAGATAAAATCGTACAAAGGATAATGAGTTTTAAATTTGAAAAGTTTATGTTTGAGTTATATATTCAAGAGATGCTATTCCATTAATATAAAATTGCAAGCATGATTTCATAATATCAAGAAAAGATACAAAAACTACAATGTAATAAAATTTGCATTTCAAGTAAACATAAACATTGTAGCGATCATGCTTTGTTATCTAGTGCATTTACTTAAGTTTGTAGAGATTGGAGTAGATGAGCATTAGGATCCAATTCTCATGAGTAGAAGTTTTATGAAAGTTAATGATGTGTACAAAGTAGTGTTTTGATAAAGTATACAAGTGAATCAATCAAAAACACATGACATATATAATGAAATAACACAACATTAAAATACACAAATATTATTACTTCCACAATATTTCAATGCACATAAATAAAGAGTACAACTACCAAGGTACTCTGCACACACAATGCTTATTAAGACTTATCAGGGTGCAAAGTAGTGCTTGGGGATCACTTTTATACTTTTTAGCTTTATTTTCAATTTTTTTGTGATCCGTTGTACTATGAGAAGTGGTGTATAAATTGTTTACTACAAGACACTTTACAATTCTTTAGCCAAGGTGCTCAACCTCACAATGCTCATTAAGACTTATCAGGAGGGTGAGTAGTGCTTGGTGGAGTTTTCCTTGTCATTTATTATTTGCTTTTTTGTTTAGTGACTAAGGACTCCGAATTCACTTGTTTTGCAAACATAGCATTTTAAACCATATTTCTCTAAAGATTAAGTGCATGAAAGACAAAGAATTGTAATAACCAATTCATTGTTATGTAGGTAATATATTTAAGCATTTTAATTACTTATGTTATTACACTACACAATCATGCAAGTATAAGATTATAAACACATGTAGATTATCAAAAATAAGTGAGTGAATAAATCATTATCAAACATAATACATTACTCATACTTAGAGGAATGCTAAGCGTTTCTACACATGTTTATCTACAATCAATTTCATTCCACATAACAAGATAATTTTCAAGGCATGACAAATACAAAACAATGTTTTTTTAAGAAACTTGAAAGTTAAATTAAACATTGTATTTAATTTTTAATTGATATAATTAATCATCCTTGACAATGGCAATGAATAACAATAAATTTTTTTTATAAATTTTTGAATTTTTTTATATAAGCACAAAACAATAAACACACATAAAGAGAAAAAAAAACATATTTTTGTTCTTTGAAATTGTTTTGTAATTTTGTATTTGTTTTTTATACATATTCTCTGGAAAACATAGAGGTCTTTTTAGCCCAATCAGTATGTGATATTCTATGCCAGAGAAATACACCCAAAATAATGCATGAGAAAATACATTTTTTTAAGGAAATAAAATTTTGTTTGAAAGGAAATAAAAAGATAGAAAACTTTTCACGAATAGAGAAATAAAACACACACAAAATATTAAAATAATACCAAAAAATACTCAAAAAAAAAAAAAAAAAAAATTGGAGCAAAGAAGCTAACGCCAGGCGTTAGCTTCTTAACGTCGAGATAGAACTGCAAATTTTGATGTTTTGAAAAAAATGTTTTTCAAAATTCATTTGTATAATAGAGAGGTCTTCCTTCAGTTGAAATTTCAGAGTATATTAATTAGATTTGAAGGCTCTTTTAGCATGTTTTTGGTGATATTTCAAATACTTGAGTTTAGTAAAATCATTGAAGCTCAAAACAATAAAATATGCAAACACAAGATGCAATGTTAGAAGAAAAACAAATATGCATGATTTATGTATAAAGAGTGAGATAATGTTCATGCAATAAATATAATATAAGTATATCTAAGATCAAGATACCTTAACTACATGACTACACTCTAGCCCTGTACTAATTGACGGATGGTCATGAGGAGCTGCACACATGCCGTAGGTTGGGGTGTTAATCCCATATGCATGCAGAAGATGATGCTCAACCTAGCACTCTTTCCCCCAGTGCCTCGCAAGGCCCTACTAGAACCCTCCCCGGTTAAGGACAAGACATGACTTAGAGGTTAGGTCTCTAATGCACACAATCCTACGCCCCTCGCTATTGTGAGACACATGTCATAGGTTTATTAATTATGGACATACTAAGCATTTTAGTCTAAGGATTGATTCATAAAACATGAGTTTGCTTTAGTTTTAGAACATATTGTGGATTTTGAAACCACATTATACTCATGAATTTTAATGTTCAAATTTCTCTACCTTTAGCATATCACTATATCGATAATCCTAGCATAGACACTAAATTGAGCATATACCAAGAGGTGCAGCTATGATAATGAATTTGGATGTTATGCAAAATATGCTAAATATATATAATTGGTTTGCATGTAATCAATTATAGAGTTTTGAAAATTTATAGACCTAGAATGAAGAGGCAGTTCTATTTGATTTTATCTTATTAATGTCAAGTTAATTTGAAGGTCTAAATATGATGAGATTCATGCAAACAGTAGAGATGCACATCACACACACTAAACAAGATATGAAACTATAATACCAATCACCATCATATATTTCATAAATCCTAAGGTTGATAGAAATAGTAGATTTATGATAATTCTTGATAGATCATGATTTATGATATATGATAATCGTGAATTTTAGCATAGGATATTAATAGATCAAGGTCGAGTGTGTGAAATCATATTCATTTATAATTAATTCTACTTCATGCAATACAATGATTCCTAGTGAATGAGAGATTTAGGTATCCAAAGGGGACCAAGTGAGATGGTTCCTTTGGGTACCCAAATACATCGTGTTGGCTTTTGGAGAGATAGTGATGAATGGGCCATTACAAGTGGAGTTAGTGTTTCGTTTTTAATTTTGGGCCTCCATTCATACTTTGGTTGTTTATCTATTAAATTCATATTATGATTATTTGACATTTTTTTGTGATGATAGTTGTTTGAAAAATAATTTATTTGGGATTTATGTTTATTCAAATTATTTTTCAAAATACATTGATGTTGATAATCATAATGAATTTTATTATATGGATTCTTTGAGATTTTATAAGAGTGATGGTCTTTCTTAAGAATTGAATGTTGAAAAAGTGGGTTACAATATGTTTTAAATGATTGGTTCTTATTTTGATGATTTTCATTTCCACTCTTTCTTATAGACATACTCTTATAATATGAAGTTAAGCTTTTAGACTTTTGATAATTTGATAAACTAGAAATAAAAGATTTTTTTATTATGAAAAATTTTGAATAAATATGTTTAATGATTGTAGTTTATCATTTAAATTATCATTTTCTTTTAACAATTTTTCATTATGCTCTTTTGAAGTTAAAAGACCTTTTTCCAAAACCTTGAGTTCTTTTTTAAAAGTATTATAATCAAAACAAGGTTTAGCATTTTTAAAAGAGCATGAAAGAGAATTTGAAACATCAATATAAGATTCTACTTTAGCGTTTGCTTTTAAAGTTTTATTTTCTAAATGTAATTTGGAATTAGCATGTTTCAACTTTGAAATTTTACGTTTAGCAAATTTAAGCACACGAAATGTAGAAATAGAATTTGTTACAAAAAGAGAAGATTTAGATTTTCTTACCTTGCTATAGTTTCCGTCTTCTCTTTTGCTTGATGTTTTGCCAACAATTGAGTTCAATATTGTTTCTCTCTTAGATAGATCTTCCTCTAAGCATGAGTCCTCGACGATTTCTTCTCTTGGATACATAAGGAATTCCTCTTGTTCATCATCTATGGAAGGAAGACTATAAGTATTCTTAAGAAATTTCCAAACTTCAAAAGCAGTAGGAAGCGTATAAATAAGTTTGAAAATATTTTGATCTAGAGCACAATATAGACTATTCATAGATTTGGCATTTAAAAACATTTCATCTTTATTTAGAATAATTGGGGGCATTTTAATTGTAATATTCCAAACTTCAATATCCAAAGTTTTAAGATATTTTTCCATAAGTGTATTCCACCCATTATAATTTTCACCCATAAATAATGGTGGACATAATGATTTTTTATTTTCATAAAAATTATCCCCTCTAGAAGATGTGAGATCATGAAGCGCCATTATTCCTGGTTGTGAAGTCGTATTGGAATAACCTACGCTCTGATACCACGTGTTGGATCTTACGGCGCCCTTAGGGGGGGGGGGGGGGGTGAATTAGGGCTTTATGGAATTTTAAATCTTAATTAAATTTATCAAAGTTTGTGATGAAAGTTTAGGAATATAAGAAAATATATTTTGATATCTCAGTAAAGATTGTATTGAAGATTCCTTTTTAAATAAGAGAAACAAAACTTTTTGTTAACTGTTGCTAACACTGACGTTAAGTGTTAACGCTGGGCGTTATCTCTCCAGAAAATTTTCCTTATCACAAAAAGATTACCACAGTGATTTTACTAATGAAATCTTGAATGAAATACAATTCCAGAAAATCAGAGATAATGAAAACGATTATTGTATTTCAAAGATAATTAAACAAATGTAATTTTAGTACTTTAATGGAATAGAAATTAAAACATTCTTGAAGAGGAAATAAAATCAATTGAATAGAACATTAAAAGACATGATTTTATTTTATAATAAATTGAATACACAAATGTTTGATTTCTATAACGCTAGAAATCAAGGCGAGAATATGTAAAAACACTTTTTGTTGTTTCACCGGTCCTTCTCCCAAGGACCGGTTGGCTATATCATATCTTACCCTAGATAAGGCCTCAAGCCACCCCTAGATATACCCTCGACCTAGTCGCCATGCATAAGGCGGCAAATTACCCCCTAAGCCGCATAAGGACCTAGTCGCCAACACAAGGCGAATTTACCCATGGAATCCTTCCCGGAATCTGACGTTCTCCCCGAACGATTTCTACACACAAATTACAAAAGGAAAAAGTAAAAGATTACAAGATAAGTAAAGAGAAACTCCCCAAGAAATTCTGAAGGTGAATACGAAGGCGATGTAGATGTTGGCGTTCTTGAAATGATCGTCCTTCATATGGGATATGCGTTGTAGACCTTCTCCTTCAAAATCCTCTTTAGATCTTCATGTTTGCCCAATGGAGATCTCTCAATTGCTTTACACAAGCCTCTCTCAAAAGTATCAGAATTCTGGAATCAAGGCTTGTTTTAGAAGGAGAGGGGTTATACTTTAAATAGCCACGGGAGCTAATGAGTGGCGTTAAGGGTTAATGTCGGCATTAGTGAACGTGCACTGTCATTGCTGAAATCGCGCAACCATCAAGATCATGGCAGTTTGTGGATTCAATGCGGGCGTTAAGAGTCAACACTGGCATTGAGTTTCGTTTCCCTTCAAAGTTCATCGAACTACATCAAATTCATCGAACGCAAGTTCATTTCTTCGAACGCAATATTGTTGTGCAGTAGCTCAGTTCGTTGAACTCCAATTCGTCGAGTGGCCTTCTCATTTTGTCGAACGGTATTTTAGTCGAATGCAATTTCGTCGAACTCTTAGCTCCCAGCGTTAAGACCTAACGCTTGGCGTTTTCTCTGGCTTCTCAATGGATCCATTCTCAATGACATTTCTTCTCAATGGATTCCTTCTCAACGGAAGTTAACGCGGGGCGTTAACAACTAACGCAGGGCGTTTGCTCTCTTTCTAGAGAGTCATCTCCATTTAGTATACTATTCATAGGGATGTGTAGCTATAGTTCCTGTACAACCTGCATACTATAAACAAACAAAATATAAGATCAAATACAACACGGTATTTGTTATTCTCAAACCAAGAGATGCGGAACATAGGCTCCAACAAACTTCACCAAATTTGTGCTTCTCTTGATGTGGTCTTGATACCCTAGGTTGAGTGTGACATCCTAAGACATCTAATGACCAGATTACCCTAACTATACAATGGGTAATTCAATCCTTGTAGTTAAAATCACTTTTATATAATTTGTTAAGTTAAATCACATGGTTTTCCCAACAATCTCACCCTATTTATCATAACAAATTTTACAGTTTGGTCAAAGTGATTTTACACATTTCTTTGCAGACACAGAAATAATATTAAATGATATGGACACAAAAATAAAATAACCGGAGTCATAAAAAATCTCCATATCAAGAAGTGTTATTATGTAGCATTGTTCTTCCCACCATAATATAGTTCCTCAGAAGTGAATAAGTCATATTATACCTGTCACTCAGGAATCCTTCTCAGGGGTTCTTCTCTTCCTGGTGAAGAACTTTGGTATAATGTTCCTTTTGGCCATTCTTAGAAGCACATCTTCATCATCTTCTGGTTCTTCAGTATCAGCTTTGTCCTTAGGATGCCCCCCCTGAGTTTGTGTGTTGTGTTCAGCCTCCAAGGCAGCTTCCTGAGCAATCTGTGCCACTTCTTCTAGCAAATTGTCATTCTGAGGCTTTTCCTGATCATCTGCTGTACTTACAGCTTCCATTTCAATTTCCAGATTTGTCTGAACATCTGGAGCAGGCTCCCCCTGAACAGCTGGGGTAGGCTCCCCCTAAACTGCAGGCTTTTCAGAAATAAAATCATCCAACATTTGTGGGAGCTCCCCCTGATCTGCAGGCTTAAGGTTTAACTTTTCTGGGAGCTCCCCCTGAATCCGAGCATCGTGAAATGTGGTCACTTTGTCAGGGGCAGGCTCATTATCAACATTCCCTTGATCCTGTCCACTCATATTAAGGACAGGTCTTTCTTCCTCCAATATGTTCTCCCCCTTCTTAACCTTGCTGGCAAGAGAGGTTAAGAACTCTTTTGTCACCATGGAGGAAGACACAAATTCTTTTATTCCCTGCAGGTATCTCCTTGAGTCAAGTAACTCAGCATTCATCTGGGAGTATTTTCAATCAAACTTTCTTGCCTGGGTGGCCACCAGGTCTGCAAAGGTGGAGTAGACAAGGGCCACAACTTTTGAAATGACATGCTCAAGATCAATTGGAGGGGTATGAGCTGCAGGAGCTGAGATGATGGAGTAAAGTCTTCAGGGATGGGGGAGAGAGAATGGTAGACATCAGGTGAGAAGTGAATTGATGGTGGTGGAGGTGGAGCAAACTGATGTTCAAGAATGTGGGTGGATGATAGTTGATGTGATGATTGTGGAGATGGCTCATGAACTGAAGTGTATGGGAACTATTGCTATTGTTGTTGCAGCTATTGTTGTTGTTGTTATTGTTGTTGAGAAGAGTGCTGAGCTGAGGTATCATCCTGATGGGATTCTGGAGCAATGTCCAGTGGAGGGATATTATCCCTTAGGGGATCTGGTGTTTGTCTTTCAGACTCTTGAGGATGAGAAGATGGAGGAGGGGAAGCTGGAGCTTGACCAGGCTTTGAGAATTTCTTGGTCCACTTAGAGAATATCCCTATGTTTATTCTCTTTTCAGGAGGAATAGACACTCCTTTGGATTTACACACAGCAGGATATTGGTGAAGCAGTACCTGACTCATGATCCTCATGAAAGCATTTTCCTTGTTGGAATATTTGTGAGCAATCAGCTTAAGGATGCACCATCCCCAGTTAACCTTCTTCTGTAGAACAAGAATTCCCATAATCTGCAGCTGCTACTTTGGAATTGCATCATGAGCTGAGATTTTGCGCAGTTAAACTTTCCTAACAATGTCAGCTAGGAACCTGTATTCTTCTGCCACATCAATCTTTTTGAGATTGATTGGCTTCTCCTTCTTGAACTGCATTATCTCTAGAACATTCTTTACTTCTTCTATTGTTAATTCATCTGAGTCATTCCCAGTGGGCAGATCAAAAGTTTGAGAGAGAATTTCCTCAGATATACTAATGTCTTGGCCAGATATTGTCCCTTGGAGAGCCCCACCATCTGTCACTAACATAGTATCCTTACATTCTGTGAGTTCTACATCTAGAATCATACACCTTGTGGAGATAAGCTTTGTTAAACCAACAGAATGAAATTGACCAAGGATGGCCTTGAAGCTTTCTGCAGCCGCATTGAATGAATCAATGTCGACATTGAATCTTGAGTTCACCTTGGGAGGAGCCATTTGTTTGGATGTACCTACAAAAACAAAGAAACGAAAGAGAGAGGCGCGGGAGAGCTGGAGAGCAAGAGAGCAAGAGAGAGAGAATTCAAAAGCGTAAATGTTTCGACGCAGTAATTGTTTAAAAGCAGATGAATCGTCGCTACTTAGGGTTTAGGTCGACGCACCGTCGATAACACTTATTATTTGGCGCGCAAAGCTGTGTCGAGATTGCTTCTAGAAGTACTTCTGGGCACGCTAAAAAATCGACGTTGCGTTTACTAGTACTCGACGTAGCTTTGAGACTATTCAGAGACCCTAAGTCGACATAGTCCTGTCGATGTTACGTCGATTGGAAATCATTGATAAGTCGACATAACTTCAAATTTAATCAGCAATTAATAAGTCGACGTATGCGTCGATATGAACTTGACGCTGCGTCGACTTCTATTTGAATTGTCTATTCTGAGTGCTTCTTGACGCTGTCGTCGAGTAGAAGTCAATGGTACGTTAACTTCTATTCAATGCACCTCTTAATAAACAGATCTATTTCTTTAGAAAATTCTTGCTGATTTTCTCAACAATTTTTATTTATTGAAAATAGATCTTAATATAATATGGAGGATTCAAGGTAGAAATTACTCCCTTGAGTAGGTCTTATTCCTGAATCAAAATCTATTTCTTTCTTCCTACTCAATTTTCTTCTGAGTGGGACCCTACCTCACCCTGCACAGGTAATTTAAACATTAGAGGGAACCCAAGTTTCCTTGGGCCCTTTGCTTTTACCATTGTAGGGTTCAATGAAAGAATAGAAGGGTCTTTCATGACACCCTATGGGATGATGGGGAATGGATTTCCCAAACCTCTTATCTTGATACTTGAAGTGAGTATAAAATGTATCAAAATATAACAAATCAGCAGAATGTTTGATTATCCTAGGTTTTGTTTTTGCCTGTTGATTATTGTTATTTAACTTCTCTAAATGATTCTTGCCTAGGGGTTTTTCCCTTTTATTTAGGTTTGCCTTTTTAGTTTTGTCTATCCTATCTGGATGATTGTTAGATGATTGTTATCTCTACCCTTGGGTGATACACTCTTCTCACTTGGTTGATATTCACTAAGTCTAACAAATGACACTGGATTTTTCCAGGCTGGTTTCCTAGATGTTTCTGTGCTAGTGACGGGCTCTGCTCCTAACCCTAGGTGATTAAATCTCATAGAGAGATTTTCTGTGATATCCTTGAGCTTCCGACTCCTCCGATTGAGTGAGTCCTCAAAGGCCTTTACCTTTGCTAGCTCTTCTTTTAGATTTGTTTTTTCCTCTCTAAGCTTATTCAATTCTAACTCTTTATTATTAAGTTCATTAGTTAGATTTTGATTTATTAGGAGTGTTTCATTTTTCTTTAGATTTTCTAATTCACTTTTAGTTGTGTTTAGCTCTTTTTCTACCCTAAGATGTTCAATGCAAAAATCTTTGAAGCATGCTTCAAAATCTTTAGAAGTAAAGACAAATTCATCAAAGACAGATGATACCTGATCATCTTCATCATCTGATGCCATCCCAAGAGCTATCATGCAGGCTGTTACTACTTCTTCTTCATCATCACTTTCAGATGATGAGGAGTCTAGCTCTGCTTCAGAATCACTCCATGTTTCAGCAATGAAGCCTTTGGCTTTCTTCTTGTCCTTTCCTTTGAAGGATTTCTTCTTCTTCTTCTCCTCTTTGTTGTTGCTTCTTTCCCTCTGCTCTTGTGGGAATTCAGGGGCAATGTGCCCTGGTTTGCTACAGGTATAGCAGATAACCTCCTTCTTTGTAGTCTTATCATACCTGGGCCTTGAATCCCTTTCTCTTCTCCTTGAGTCCTCAGTCTTCACCCACTTCTTGAATCTTTTTGCCAGCAGACTGAACATTTTATCCTCAGGAGTGGAGGATTCTTCTTCAGTAGCTTTCAAAGCAAGGGACATTTGGACAGGAGCTGGAGAGGTCTCCCTTTCTTCAGCCTCAACTCTGTTCTTCAGAAGCATCTCATATGACTTAAGCTTTCCTAGCAAAGCTTCAGTTGAGCTAGATTCTCTAATTGCCCAGATCCTTGAATCCCATGAGCTAGGGAAACACATGAGAATCTTATCATTAATTTCAGTCAAGGATATTTCCTTGTCTAAGCGTCTAAGCTCATTAATGATAAGGCTGAATCTGTCATACATATTGGGAACAGATTCTTCAGCTTTCTTTTGAAAGTTCTCTTACTAGGATATGAGAAGGGACTTTTTGTCCTTTCTTTCATCAGTACTTCCTTCCACCATGGTGGTGAGTGAGTCCCATATTTCCTTTGCTGATTGGCACTCAACAACTTTGTGGAAAATGTCATCTGACATTGTTAACACCAGAATATTCATGGCCTTGGCATCACATGCCTTGACCTTCTTCTCAGCCTCTGTCCATTCCTTTCTTGGAAAAACCTCACTTGTTGAGGTTTCTCCTTCCTTTTGTCTGACTGGAGCAGGAGGACCTGTGAGAAGGACATTATATGTCTTCCTCAATTGAATTCATGTACAGTCTTATCCCGGCCTTCCAGAGTATGAACTTGTTCAAGTTACACAATGGGGGGTCTTGTGGAAGCATAATCCTTAGTACTTATTTTCTTTATAAAATATATTTATAGAAAAGAAATAAGAGTAGGAGGTCTTTTTGATCAAGGTGTTAGCCTTTATTGATCAGCCTCCCTCTGATAACAATTGAAAGTGCACAACGTGCCTCTGAGAATCCTTTAGAGGGGAGGGGGGGGGGGGGATGAATAGAGATTTAAAAATTATTCTTATTCTAACTGTGAGAACAATAAAATAATCTAAGGTTTTATACTCAAACAAGATCTCAGGCAGAATAAACTTGTGCTGAAGTATAAAGCAGAAATCAGTAGAGTAAACTAGCTATAGGGACAACATAGAAAATTAACAACCAGAAGACACACAGAATTTTTTATAGAGGTTCCCCAAAATGTGGGTACTTACCTCTTTTACCACCTAGTAGGGATGCACCACTATGCCTAAGTCTTTTGGTAAGGAGACTCTTAGAACCACTGATCTTTTGACAAGGAGATCATGAACCACCATATCTTTTGATAAGGAGATCTTGAACCACCAGATCTTTTGATAAGGAGATCTTGAACCACTGAATCCTTTGAAGAGGGATTAACAAAACTCTTTTACAGAAGGGAAGGAGAAAGAAGAAGAGGAAGGTTGCATGAATTCTGTTTTCAGAATTATTATGATGGCTGTATGAAAAACAGCTTCTTGTCTTTTCACTAGATCTGCTCTTGATAAACTTCTGCTTATGATGGTGATGATTTGCAGAAGTTATGATTGTCAGATCCTTCTATCTTCTTTCTGATTGAACTCTGGCTGTTATATGATTGTGTTGTTAAGCAGCCTTGTTCTGTTCTATTCTTATAGAGTAGAAGAGCATCCAAAGTTCCTTCTTTGTATTCTTCTTCTATTAGGGTTCCTGTAAGAGAGAGGAAGAAGATGGAGCTCCAATGGAATAGTATGGCCGATTGTGATAAGTGCCTTATTTTTCTCTTTCTTTTGTTGCCTTTTATTGTGCCACCATTGAATTTGAATTTGATTCCCTTTTGGGTAAGTCCTGAAGGGTATATTTGTCTAGACAATAAATCCTTCCTTTTTTCTTTAATTCCCGACCCGTCCACCAACATTTAGGCTTGTTTCCAATAAAGCTTTTCTCTGACCTCAGTTAATTTTTTATTCCATTTAAGGTAATTAAGGAGTCGTTGGGGAATGGTCTTGAGAGAGGTGGGCCATGAGAGAGGGTCAAAAATGACAGCTGAAAAGGTTTACCTTTTCAGACTGTATTTGACGTAGCGTCGAGTTCACTTCCTATCTTATCGACGCACCTTTGAGTTCCTGTAAGAGCAGCTTTGAATTCATCCTTGCTCTGACTTTACTCTACTAGTCGACATTGCGTAGATACCCAATCGACGTAACCATCGAGTTGAAGACATGATTCTGAGCTTCATTATCTGCGTCGAGATGAAGTCGACATTGGGTCGACTTTGAATGGCTTCGACAGATATTTCCTTCTGCACCGAGTTGAAGTAGAAACTGCGTCGACTTCTTCAAGTGCTCTGATAAGTCCATGTACTCTGCGTCATTATCTATTTGACGTAACGTCGACTTGATCTACTCCGACAGAAAGAGTATGTTGCCTTGGACTTCTTGTTTGAGTAGCGTCGACATCCATTCGATGTTGCGTCGATTTCTATTTGACTCAAATATTAACTTCACCAAATTTGTGGTTCTCTTGATATGGTCTTGACACTCTAGGTTGAGTGTGACATCCTAAGACATCTAATGACCAGATTACCCTCACTATACAATGGGTAATTCAATCCTAGTAGTTAAAATCACTTTTATATAATTTGTTAAGTTAAATCACAGGGTTTTCCCAACAGTGAGGTAATATTGACATATTGAAGCTCCTTTGGTTGATTCTGGGCTAGGTGACATAAAATTGCTAAATGCAAAACAAGGTGCTTTGATCTTGTCCTTAGGCTTCTAAGGCCATTTTGGGTAACTTGGACTTATGTCATGACACTTATCATGACAAAATTCTCTTGGGGGCCTAGTAGGAATGTGGATGTTATAAATCCCAATAAACGAAGAAACAATTTCATCCCCAAAAATTTAAGTTAGAGTTACGAGGTTTAGAGTTCAAAACATACTTGGAGGGTTTAATAGTTTTTGTGCAACGGGACTTCGAACTAACATTGGAAACAGTTAGGTTTAATTCACATCACCTCACCCTCAATTTTCACCCTAACGCACTTTCATGGGACCTCATTATGTTCATAATCAAGGTTTTCTACTTGAGGGTTCTTAAATATTTCCCTAATTTGATGAAGATATATGTAATGTAGGGAAGAGGTAGATTGAAGTGAACTTACACAATCACAAGGTGAGTGCATAACTCAACCGAGACTCATAATCTATAATATGATGTCTTCATAAGTATACCGTTCTCGATCCAGAGGGTATATCATCAAGTTCACCGACAATATTATCAAAACCATCCTTGATAAAACTTTAGATCTAAACTCTCCTATGGCTCACGATCATTGTACATGTGAGGTCAATACACTTGTTGTTAGGTATTTGCAATTAAAAATCTAGACTCATCTCCAAGATCATAATATGTTTATAGCTTATGTAGTATTGGTTCTTCTAATTTCAAGACACCATCATTTCATTTAACATTTAACTTCAACGATCAATCATGCTTCTAGAATCCGAAAGGATATAGGTAAATTTAAATATGACCACGGTCATTAACTGAATTCAAGGCTACTCTAGTGATGATCAAGCTTTATTCCAGTATTCAAATTCATATTGGTCATCAATTTCAAAGCTCAAAAAAATTCATCAAGTGTAAATACTCCAAGATTACTTCTTGAAGTGCTCATAATCATGTTAATGTCCTACCATCTTAATCTTGGTTTTATCCCAAATCCACGTGTTATTGAAAATGCATACCAAGTTCAAATAATGTGCAAGACATATCTTCTATAAATAAGCTATTAAGAATAGGTGGCCAATTGATCTCTAATTTTACTCTAGAGGTTCACCATGTCATTTAAATTGATTCAACAGATTATCATATATTTGTAATTTAATTCAGCCATAAAGAAATATTTGTTAATATATAATACCATCCAAGTTTATACATGAAGTATTCAATTGTTATGTCCAGATGTTCCAAGAAAGTTGCCAGATGCTTATTATGTCATAAGAATAAGTCAAACAGCGAATTATAATTTCCAGTATAATATGACCATTAAGATTTCATAAATACACTTATGGAAAAAAATGCAATATCGAACATGAACCATAATAATTAGTCACCCAAGGATTCCAAATAGTTTTCCAAGGATATATATTGCTCTAATAAGTAACTAATCGGAATATTAGAATTTTCTAGTTTATTCCAATCTTGGTCATTTCCTAAGTTCACATGTGAGAAAAACCCAAATAAATATAATAATCAAAGCATGTGATGTTCAATATTTCTCATTAAATTTCCATAGGTGTGTTATAACCTAATAAAACTTGTGACAGAGATTTTGGATTTTTCCTAACTGATTTGGTCATGTTTATTTCATTCATTTCAAAGCATGACGTACCCATTACAAATGAAATATTTAGGGAATTTAAGTCCATAAATCCCAAATTCTCAAGAGGTCATATGTTCCACTATAATACATATATGGTCAAAGTCTTGTTGGCATACACAAGTCATTTGGGAAAAGTACACCAAATACACATTTTTGCTAAGTGCACCCCATTTCCAACATATAAAGTTCTTGCAAAAGGGAATTCACCCATATGCAGAGAGCCAAATGCTCCAATAAAAATACTAGTGGCATATAGTGACCCATATTACAACATACCAGAGATTTCAGTCAGTTTGAGGTTGTTTAGCCATGTATATCACCTATACATGTTTAATTAAATTTTACATGGCTATAAAAAAATGTTCCCAACATTCTGATTTTTTGATGGGAATTCTATTTAGATACCCCCCATGCATAAATATCACCTCAACCACACCCAACCGAGCCATAACTCCCCGGACTAACCAGTCTTCTCAAACCTCACCATCCCCAAGGGATGCAAATAAGTATCATTTATATCTTTTGTAAGCAATTTGATAAAATCCGTTGTGGGTTTGTGAATGACATCACCTTGAATACACGACGTTGATATGCATTAATGAAGGCAGGAACTCTCCTTATGGTGCACGTTGAGCAGTTATCTTCTTCAATTTATTTGAATGTTTGAGAGATTCTTAATACCTTATGTCGATTTCTTGATTTCAGACTTGACTGGGTAAAACTTGGCAAATGTCCAAGTGTTTGTCAAGGAGTTGTTTCACTAATCTCCTCATTTATTATTAGTGTAGTCTTGGATTGATATGGAAAAATGATATTCCTCCCAAAAATGTTGTTCTCTCTTGATCCTTAGTGGGAGTGAAGGTGATCAAACTTGATGGTAACAATCTTCATTGCTCAAAATGAGGTGAGTTTTTTTGGCTCACAGAACCTAATATTGAAGGATTATAATGAATCAGGGGAAAACTCATTATGATAATGATGAGGGAGTTAAGTTGCGAAGATTTTATCTTTCTAAAACAACCCAAGTTAATACCATACTGTCCCAATAAACGAAGAAACAAGATTAGCTTCCCGTAAATCTTATGTTGAGTTTCTTGTATCCAAAAATATAAACATTACACAGATGCACAAAATCCTTATGGGTATACAGTCCTCGACTTGGAATTATACTAAATAAGTCCTTGTATCCAAGCACCTGTGCTTCTTATCATATTAAATGGTCTTCTTTAGGTTGGAATTCTCATTCCACATTCGACAACCTTTCCTTATGATGGCTTTTACGAGGATGGAAGTGTGGAGTATCAATTTCTAAGCACGAAAGTTAAACCTTGCGAGTCTCATAATAATCTGATAGTAGAATAACAAGCACCAAATCCACTTAAAATGATCTTGTTTGTTCGTGTGAGGGGTGTTAATATCACTTATGAAGTAACGTGACAGTATCAGAGAGTAAGCCTTGAACACTTACACAAGCTTTCACTCTTTCATTTAGTCACTTTGGAGTATCCCACTACTTGACCAAAATATACCTGAGGTCGATGTCGGACTAGAATACCTTACGAAATGTCTTGCTATGTCAAACCAATATGGTGTACTAGTCAGGTTGGCTTAATCTCATCGTTAAGTAGACAAAACTATGTTCGGGCACACCATTACTTCCGCTGCTAGTTTGTCCTCAAACTAAGCTCGAGTGGGGTGGTCGAGGGATGGTGATCTTCTTTTACTTTGGATCGAAAGTCGGCTAAGCTGATACCAGTTTGTAAGACCCCTTTTTTGCTCGGTTTTTGGAGTCTTACCGCCCAGAACTGCCGTCTTGCGGTGACACCAGCACATGGGTTGGTCTCCATCACAAGACGCTGATCCTGCCGTCTAGTCCAATAGTCATCCAAGCCAACCACATATCACAGTAATAGAAGTAAGGGCTATAAGTCCACCAATCACATCACATTTAATTATAATAACAAGTGGAGTCCACAGATGAGATAAAAAGAGTACTAGAAGAGTAAAGAGATAATTAAGGGCTTATGCCCGGTACATCAAATCCTTGCTACAAATGCTTGCGGAATAAAACTAAAGTCACTGCACACATACTACAGTGGTTGTTGCTGCTAGTGCTGGCCGGGGTTGGATCACCTCGTCATGTTTGTCCCTCCTGGTGTGCTGGATTCTGCAGCTCCTTGTGCTCCTGTTTGTTATTTCACATCCGTCCGTTAGTCATAAAGACTAAGCACTTTCGTCGTCCCCTTCACCCACGACTCTTAGGCATTGGGCGGAGGAAGAAGCGGAGGACAACAATGGGTAATATTCAAGTAGGTGACAGTGCTCTAATAAAAGTAGAATTAAATTAATATCACAAGATCTAGTTAATATGAGATATAGTAATAAGTACAATAAATCACTAACAATTCTATTATGTAAGAGCTATAAATAAGAACATCAATAAGAGAAACAAATATGTCGAAGAAGTACTGATGCACAAATCATACACACCGCTATAGGCGGGAGCGAGACTGCAGCACAAACGGTAGTGTACCGATCATTCAAGTAATATAATATGGGAGAAACTCTCCAAGTATCGATCTCAATGGAATACACTAAGGTGGAGTTTACTTTTGAGGAAGGACTTGCGATTGACGTCCTTTAGGTCGGATGGACTGCGGAAGGGTCTAAATGGTTTGTGGAAAAACAAAATAAAACTAAGTTACTAAATTACTATGTAGGCCGTTATGCACTGCTTCACAAGGTGAATGGAAACTATGCAATCTGTTATGCACCGCTTCTCTAGGCGGATGGGCGAAAAGGCAAGCGAATGGAATGGTTCACACCGGCAGAAGTGACGTGGATTATATGGGCCGCTAGCACCACTTAGCCTGGCGAGTGGATGAGTAGGCTTGCGGAATGGGCGAGTAGTCAAGCGGAATGGATTGGAGGGTAATGGTGGATGGAAGATGGAATGAGGGCGCACCTCACTTGCATAAACCACAAAATAATTTCACATAGACATGAAATTAATAAATAACATTTAGGGTTTAGCAAACATCATCATACAACCAAGGAATCAAATGAGAAAATGCTACAATATGAAGGGGGTGAGATTACAACCAAAGGGGCAGAGACTCGTTGGAGATTCACGGCCAGAATCTAGGGTTGTCAAGCCTTGTCCATGCTCGGTTTTCAACTGCTATCCGTGGTCCGGAAGAGCTGTCATCTTCTTCAACATTACCCATCTTTTCCATCAATTGTCTTCGGTCGCGACCTCTCTGGACAAATTCACATGTGAAGCAAGAGATCCCTCAAAATGGAGCTTGGAAGCACTCGAACGATGGAGGAGGCCAAGAGGATACCCTGGCTTTAGATTTGCAAGGACATGGTGGCCGAAGCTCCTCCTGAAGGTGGGCGGTGAGGAAGCGGTGAAAATGGCAGAACTAGAACCCGTTGGGCGCGGGAAAGAAGATTGATCTGGTCTAGGGCGAAGTTTGCAACTTTATAGCAAAATAGTCATAAATTGGTCACGCACGGTCAATGCACGTGTAACACCCCAAAAATCGTAGTTCAGCGAGGTAGGCGGAGTGGTAGTGCTGCGCTCGGGATAGGCTAAAAAATTCCATAGCAGTTCTCTGCGCACGACCATTTCTCCTCTTCGCGCACGATCAGTGATCGTGCGCCAATGATCGTGCGTTAATTCGCAAGGAATCGGAGTTCTATCTCGGGTAGTGCGCACGACCATTTCTCCTCTTTGCGCACAACCAATGATCGTGCGCCTGTGATCGTGCGCCCTGTTAATTCTGCTCCGCGAATTTGAGTGGAGAAGGAGATCGGTCCATCCAAATCTTTTGGAATCTGATCCAATGGCTAGGATTAGATGCTGGAGGTCTTTAGGGCTGATGAGAGTAGGTTAATCCTCATAATTTCTAAGCCTTTCTCTCTCCACACCTAGAGAAAGAAGAAGGAGGCAAGGAAGAAGAAGGAGAGATCCCGCCATTGACGGACCTCCGGAGCTCCGTTTCGTGAGCCGTTTCAAGATCTGGAGAGTGCAGCCCAGTGCGGTCGTTTCCCTCCGTCTAGAATCTCGGATCCATGGCGAAGAAGAACGCTCCTAGGGTAACGATTCTTCCTCCCGATATTTGGACTTGTCATTTGTCCTCTCCTTCATTTCTCTATGCTCGCATGAGGAATCCCTTTCACCAAATGGGTGAAGTTTAGGATTTCCTCAAGTTCTTCAGAACTCCGGGTAGATTGTGTCTGTCCCCGGCATATTGCATGTAGAAAATCCGGTAGTCGTGCGGATTTAGGCATTGTGTGTGAAGCCTATTCGTGGCCGTGAGCCCGAATCGGTGATGTTTTATTTGCGGCGTTGCATTTAGGTTAAGCCTAGAATGCGTGCCGGAGAATGATTCCGTGATATATGCGATAGTATTGTGGGATTTAAGCGTAGGCGTCTTGTGAAGATCCTAGCGAAAGCCCCATGCTTTGCGAGTGGTTGAATGCAAACCTTCACCACTAGAATTGTTGAGGAGTGGTCTTGTACCTCCTTTTTGGTTACGTGTAAAGCCTAAGTCCTCGTGAAGGCTTGGGTGTTGTAACTTATGTTTTGTGTAGCGCTAGCGAGTGCTAAACCCTTACGGGCTGAGGTGATGTCATACCCGCATCGTGTGTTCAATCGATGACAAGAGCACGAGAATTGGCTGAACTGAACCCGTTTCCAGGCGCGGCGGTAGGGGGATTTATCTCTTGTAAACCTGAACGACCTTGGGAGAGGTTGGGAAGGGCGTCTTGCCTAGACCGACCAAAAGCTCTTTTCCATCTAGAGTTTCCGGACTCATGATGGTATTGGTGCTCGGGAAGAAGTACCTTTGGTGCATGCCTTGTGAGCATGGAGTGTGCGGTTGTGTGTACCCACGTTTGTGATAAATTGATGTTGTTAGCCTCATGCAGTTGTTTAGGCGGTTGTGGGGAACCTTCGGGTGAACCCAACCAACATCATGTGCATACCTAGGCTCCCTCCTTTTTGATGCTCAACCTAGAAGATTGATTGTGCTTGAAACCTCACCTTGTGTAGTTGCACTTTCTTTATATTAGTACATGTGCTAGTATGGCTTGCTTGCAGGGTAGAAGCTCCGCCACCCCGGGAAAGGGGTGGGTCGTTATAATTTGGTCAGCTGTGCTGACCGTTACTTTGTTTGCCACCGCTTGGTGGAATGTTCTTATGCAGGTGCAGGTGAGCCTAGTGGGAAATAACGGGCGGTGGCCCTTTTGCTGAGTTGGCCCTTGAAGGCCAGCCTCCCTTTTCTACTTTCTGATGTATTGCCGGCCTGCGTGCCGATGTATGTTTTGGAGTTTTTAGTACATTTGGTAAATGTAAGGCCTTAAGGCCATAACTCTATTTCATGGTTTCATTCCTATGATAGTGGACAGTTCTAAATGAAATGTTAAATCATTATGCTTCCGCTATTGTTTAGTATACTCTGTGTAGTTCTTTCTGTTTATCACCTTTTAACTCCTAGCTAGTGTGGTTTGTATGGCGTGGGGTCCGGGACGGACCTACTGTTATACTATTCGTACTGGCAGGGTGTTACAGCACGACCGTGCATGGACCGTGCGGTAATAAATGTACAGAAAGCCCAGGAAGATGAAGCAGATTGCCCGTGCCATTTTACTCACGCACGGTCGAATCTGATTCTACGTAAAAATGCATGGGCAAATCCAGAGCAATTGGAAAATAGGCCAACAAGGAGAGATGTATGATCAAGCACAACCAATTATCTCTAAAGCCTGGACTGATGGGAAGGGCGCTACTTTTTCTTTAAGGAAGTAGGAAAGGCGTTACGGGTCAAGTGAAGGAACGCTGGACCCAACAATCCACCCCCCCAGCATCCAGCATGACCCGCAAGAGGTGCTCCTCATGGCTCAGAGGTGGCGCACCACATGGATCAGAGGTGGCTTTTCACATGGTCGCGGCCTACTAACCCGCTGGGACCCACACAGGTAGAGAAATTTCAGGATTTAATCAGCGCCGCCCCCCCCCCCCCCCCCCCGATCTCGAACCCGCAACCTCCTCTGATACCACTTGTAGGACCAAGCGCAACCAACTATCCCAAAATCCCGGACTGATGGGATGGGCGCTAATTTTACTTTAAGGAAGTAGCAAAGGCGCTACGGGTCAAGTGAAGGAACGCTGGACCCAACAAGAGATCGTGCGCTTCCTTCGTCCACGGGCGAACTGCCCGTGTGCAAACAAATCACTCAATCAGGGACAAAACACCAATCTGTCAGGCTACAGGGCACGCATGATCACAGAAATCGTGCGTCAAGGAAACACACGACTGTGCGATTCATGCAGACATATAATATGGGCAAATTGGAGATCTGTCCACCTGCACAGCAAAACAACCAACTAGGGCACAGACCTCCATCACACAGAAATCCAACAAATCTGCATAAAATGATATGGGGAGCAACGAGTGCTTACCCCCAGCGACATAGTGTGCAATTACATACCACAAGGAGCCTAAATAGTGCATGAGGCGTGAAAATGAATACAAGTGAAATGCAAGCGATTATAGCTTGAAAATGAAGTGCACGCAAGTGAAAACTAGCCAGGATGAGTCCATAAAATAGTGTAAATATTGGACTCATCAAGTACAACTAATAATCATTGTAGAAAAGTTACCTTAACTTATAAGGAAAGCCCAAAAAAATCCTATAAGTTAAGGGGTCATTTTGCATAGACCCATCATATAAAGGAGCCCCTACTAGATTATACGATGGGGTTTATGAGGTATGTGTATGATGCCAATGATATGCAATGCAATGCAACATATATTATTGGTTCACATACATGCAACTCACCCACATGACTCTGTATGTACACACCTTTAGTTCCCACTTTTCGGAGGTAGCTAACTTCTTGGGCACCTCCCGTCGTGGTCAAACTGTGGCAGAGGAGCGGGCATCTCCTCACCTAGGTGGGTATAACACACTACCAGACCAAGGCCCTAACGTACGCTATGGCATATGTCTTCGATACTCATGAGCTCCTGCATACTCTTGCTGGATCCATTGGGACCAGACCTTTTATAAGGTTGAATGTAGGGTCATTAGGGATTGTGACCTTCCGGTCACGCAATAAAACAACCTATCTCTCTGAACACCTACCACTTGACGAGTCATCATACTTCCGTTGGTGTGTCAACTAGGCTAGTACTGAAGACCCACCACATTCAATGCACATGCACTTATGTATCCACTATATCCATCGAGCCTCCAGCTCCCATGACTAACCAGTCCTCTATTACATATTCACCAAGCCTATTGCTCGCAGGACCAACCCGTCCTTCATAAATACTGAGCCTACAGCTCCATGGACAGACTTAACCTTTCCACTCTATAAAAGATTAATTGCCTCAGCTGTATGTATATGATTCGTTCTTATTCCGAAACCATCTAGTCTTCTATACTCTTTTGTTAATCTTAGATGTTTAGGGTGCATATTGGATTTCCCGAGGTCTACCTGATGAAGGCTCGCAGCTGTACTAGGAGGTACGATGGAGTGACATTCCAAACCTCCCTTTTCCAAGATATTCTTTATTATTGGTGGCTACCCATACCTCCCACAATCTCTCTGATTGCTTTAGAGCCCAAAGATGGATTATAGTTATTTAGGGGAGCGTTGATCTTCAATTGAATCTCAACACTGCCTGTTATTTGCTGACTGAGTTCATCTCAGTTCATCCCCACTTGGTCACGAACTAGGAATAATCCCAGAAGCTTAACATACCATATTTTGGCTGGTGTCTCATATTGTGTCACTCCTCTTTCTAGACATAATAATTCAACCTTAAGCATTTCTCTAACCGCACACCAAACTTACCTGGGACTAGTTCCAAAATGAACTGACCTACCCACCCTCCTATATGATACATGAAAGTTCTAAGGTTGTTGAATTGTGCATGATGACCAAAGGATGTCCAAACCACTAAATGCAGTTTTGCTATCCACAGACCAACATTACTATGAGTGTAATCTAAGGCCCTTATGAGATGTAAATGATAATATTGTTCAAAGGACTCCAAATTTATTCCTAAAGCTCTACATGTCAACTAGTGTCTTCATGATCAATCTTGTGCATTTTCCATTAAGGGCCTAAATATTTATCCTTCCATAATTAATTGTTGACTTCAAATTTCCACATGAAGTACAATTTTCTAATGGTTATCTTGGCTACATAATTTCCCAGAGGTTCACCTAGGTTAAAAATGCACATTTCCAGAATTTGGTAATTTATCTATTTTATTTTTTGCCAATAAAAATTTAATACAAAAATTGGGCCTAATATGTATTTATAAAGGATCACCATATTTATTTCAACTAAACACTGCAAGAAAATTTCCACGGATTAATAATGCTCGAAAATAAACTTTTACAATTTTTTGTAATTTTCCAGACTGATATGATCACTTAATCAAATTTTACTATATATAGCCCAAAAGATCATTTTAAGTTCACCAAGATTAAATCAACTAAAAACTATAAGTAAATTCTTAGGGCTTCATAATGCTCCAAAATGAACACCTACCAAGTTTTATCATTTTCCAGAAATATTATGACCCTAAATTGACAAAATCTCATAATAGTGACTAATCAACAATTATACATGAACTATATATAAAAAATTACTATTCTAAGATTTTTAAAAAAATTCAAACAGACAGATAACACAAAATCATAGGCATAGTCCAAATTTTGGAATTTTCCAGAATATTTCAGCCATGATTATTCCATTAATTCACATGGTGTAAAATCCCAACAAAATAAATTTAGTAGAGTAAATGGTACTAAAAAATCCCTAATTAAATTTCAGAGGTGTTTTATGTCCTAATAATGCCTAGGGCAGAGTTATGTATTTTTCTTAGATGATTTGGTCACTAATAATTTACATAATAAAAAAGTGTGACATATAAAGGAATATTAAAGTAACTGGAAATTAAAGTCCAAAAATTCCAACCTTTCCAAGAGTGATACATTTCCTCATGTTACATGCATGGACAAAATCTCACTGCCATGTAGGAAGCCATTTGGGAGGAATTCACCAAATAAAACTTTGGTGCTAAATGCACACCATTCTCCCAAACACCACTTTTACATGCATGGGGTATTTTCCAAACATGCACATGTCCAAATTGTATGGAATTTTACTAGAGGAAAATCATGACATAATAAGATCCCCACAAAACATTTGGTGTCTTTAGGGTTCATATACCCACTTAATTAAATCATGCATGAATTATTAAATTAATACAAAAAACTATAGAAAAATTCTTCCAAAAATTCCCATTTTTGGGAAGGGTGTGTATTTTTGCGTGACTCCTGCATGTCCTAAATTTCAACCTATTTGGAGTTGTAGAAGTCCGAATTCACCAAATTCAACTTTGGTGATATATCCACACCATTCTCCATACACTACTCCTACATGCATGGGATATTTCCCAAACATGCACTTGTCCAAACTATCTGGAATTATTTACAGAGGTATATCATGTCATAATATGATCCCCACCAAAAATTTGGGGTCTTTAGGGTTCATATAACCACTTAATTAAATCATGCATGAATTATGAAATTACTATAAAAACCATAGAAATTATTTTTCCAAAAATTACCATTTTTGGGCAGGGTAGGTATTTGGGTATGACTCATGGATGTCCCAAACTCTAGCCTATTTGGAGTTATAGAACTCTCAAAATTAATTATTTTGTTCCTAGGGCGCTCTATGCACACATCCCACCAAAATTTTTGTCGAGGGAGCTATAGTGTTCCAAATTGAGTGAACGCAATTTCTAAAAATAATAGAGACCCAGGTCTTCATTTTTTATGTTGGACACTTTTTATGATTTTGCATCTATGTTTTTTCTATAATTATTTAAATATCAAGCAAAAATCTTAATATAACATCAAATTAAAGAATTATGGTATGCATTTATCAATCCATCCCAGATCGGACGGCCCAGGGGTTGTCTTCTTCCTTGAGCCAAATGCCCAGATCCCTTCTTCCTGGACTGATTTCTCTTCCATATTCCGTCCACTTGAGGGCATCTCCGGCTAATCCTCAAGCTACCACCTCCAGCCGTGGTTTGGCTATCCACCGGTGGTGAGATCTCGGCCGGAGGTGGCCGGAGTTACTCTTCCACCGTTTTCATTTTTCGAGTTGGGAACACCAAAACCGAAATGGAATTTCGCCATTTCTTCATAGATTTTGAAAATATAAGAAGGAAGAAGCTAGCACCAGAGGAGGAGAGAAGGAAACCTGCCTTAATTGAGTTTGGTGGTGGACATTTCCCGGAATTGCGGTGGCCGATCACCATTCTTGAGCTCCCATGCCGATCTCTCAATTCCCTATCAAATTCTTCACTTCAAAACTCTATTCCAACTCCTTTCCACATTCTAAAGCGATTGGACGGTTCAATTTTGGGAGGGGAAGGCTTTTCAAGAAGTTGTCATTAAAGGTGGCCGACAATGACCTTGGAATTTCCTCCTTGCTGTCAATTGGCACTCCCCAAGGATGGATTCTAGCTGGGAATTGACTGGGGCAGTAGGGTAAAGGCCTTGAGAGGGAGAACTCGGCCATGTGGAGCTTCTCCCATGATTTCATGGTTGTCTTCATCCCAAATTGGTGAAATTTTCCAATTTTACCCTTGCATGCCATTGCATGTGGTTTTTCTGAGGGCATTTTGTTGAAGCCATGCGATCTCAAAGAATTGAAGCCGGGCGGTCTCGAGCCAGTGGTCTGTGCAGTCTCCCAGAAATAGACCACGACTTCTCCTCAGATGTGCGGGATCGCGCCGTATGAAGATCAGCGGTCTCCAGCTCCATCAAATAACAGTCTGATAACCATGGTCTGTGCGGTCTCCCAGTATCAGACCGCCGCTTCTCCTCAGATATACCAGATCGCTTCATGTGAAGAGAAGCGGTTTGGTACCCCCGATATCTCCCTAACGTGGGGGTGTTCGCCAGAGCAGTCTCACGATCAGTCGGTCTCTTCTATCACACGACCTTCCTCCTGTCGTGTGACCGCCCGTCTTCCCTCCAGACCGCGGAGGTCACTATGGTCTCATTCTCCCTGACCGCCTGACCGCCCATCTTGCTTTGTTCATTGTATTTGTATTTGGTCCCACATTGTGTATTTATATTTTACTCCTTCCCTCATAGTCTATATAAAGGAGGCAATACTCTTATAATACTTAGATTTTTTGGAAATAAAATTTTCAAGTTCTCACATGGTATCAAAGCTAACAACGATCCTTGTCTTGTGAGCTCTCTCTTCGGCCATTCTCTCTTCCTCCAGACATCGCGATCTCCCTTGTTTTCGGTATTCTAGCCGCGAGATCGCGCGATCTGTCTTTCCTCTTCCAGATCTCTTCTCATGAGTACCCCTTCTGAGAATGTCCTCACCTCCACTCCTGTGGCTATTCCTACCTTTACCTCTACTACCTCTATCTCTACTTCTGGCAGTCTTGGCACCTCCTCCAAGCTCACTGGCTCTAATTATCCTGATTGGAGTGTCTCCTTCACCTTCCTCTTACGCTCTCAACACAAACGCCACCATCTCACTGATGATCCTCCTCTCAAAGAGTCTGTTACCTTTGATGATTGGGATGCTAGCGATGCTATGGTCCGCACCTGACTTGCTAACAGTCTCTCTGATGAAGGTCTTCCTATCATTCATCATGATGAGACCGCCAAAGCATCTTGGAACCATCTTGCTGCCCTTTACTCCAAAGGCGCCAAAACCTCCCGCATCTACACCTTGTATGCTGATCTCTTTGCCCGCCCAACCATAGATCCCACCACTACATATCAAGATGTTCAGGCCCTTGGGGCTGAACTCCTTCAGCATCGTCCCTTCTCTGCTGACCTTGCAGAGCAGTATAAACACTTCCAGGAGCTCCTAGTTGTGTGTTATCTTCTCCATCTTCCTGAGTCCTATAAAATGATCGGACAACAAATTTTAGGGGAAGCTGACTCTCCAACCCTTGATGCCACCGCTGCTCAAGTTTCTACTGTTACCTCCCTTCTCCAATGACCCTTGTTATCCTCTCCTCCTCCTCCAGAGAGCTTTGCTCATCGGGCTGAACGTGGTCACCCCGGTGGCCATGGTGGATCTCTTGGTGGCCACGGACCTCCTCGATACATATGTTCTCATTGTGGTTAGAAGGGTCACACCATTGATCACTGCTATCTCAAGCATCATCACCTTCGCCCTTTGACTGCAGCTTCTCATCCTGGTACTACACAACCATCTGCTTCTATTGCTACCTCCTCAGGTAGTGTGCACGTGGTTACTGAAGATAAGTGGCTTATTGACTCTAGAGCAACACATAATATGACAGGGAACGCTCAACTTTTCTCACAGTTACTAGAAAACAAGAATTTACCTCCGGTTCTAACAACAGATAGTTCTCCCGCACACGTGTGTGGGAATGGAATAGTTCAAGTCACTCCGACTATCTCTCTTAAGAACACTCTTTATGTGCCTACATTTCCTTGCAACTTACTATCAGTCAGGGCTCTCTCTCAACAATTACAATGTTCTATTATATTTACTATGACTAACTATTATTTTCAGGATCTTCACACAAAGGAGACAGTTGCTACTGAGACTGAGAGTGGAGGCCTCTACTTCCTTGACATTCTTGCTGCTCACTCTGCTTCCACAGTCTCTGATTCTCTCCATCAATGGCACCTCCATCTTGGTCTCCCTCCACCTCGGATACTATATCAATTTCTACCACACCTCACCAACGATACCTCTCCTCTCAACTGTGAAGCTTGTCAACTAGGAAAGCACCATCGGGCTTCCTATCCTGCCAAACATGGTCGTAGCTCAACTCGTCCCTTTGATCCCCTTCACTCCGATGTCTAGGGTCCTTCTCCTACCAAGGCTGTGGGTGGGGGTAGTTTGTATTTTGTTACTTTTATTGATGACTTCTCTCGATGTACTTGGGTGTATCTTTTAAAAGAATGCTCAAAACTTTTAACTGTTTTCTCAACTTTCTATAATGAAATTTCTACTCAATTTGGAGTGTCTATCAAAGCTATTCACACTGATAATGCTAAAGAATATGTTTCTCATTAGTTTTCTAGTTTTGCATGAATCATGGTCTTATCCATCAAACTAGTTGTCCTTATACTTCTCAACAAAATGGGATAGCGGAACGTAAGAATCATCACCTCCTTGACATGGCTCACACCTTACTCTTCCAGATGAATATGCCCAAAACCTATTGGGGTCATGCCATCCTCATCTCCTGCTATCTCATTAACCACATTCCCTCCACCCTTCTTCAAGGCTCCACACCATTTTCCCTGCTATATCCTACCTAAAAACCTTTCTCGTTACCTCTCAAAGTCTTTGGTTGTCTTGCGTTTGTCCACACTCCTTCACCAGGTCAGGACAAACTCTCCCCTTGGGCAGTTAAGTGTATCTTTATTGGTTACTCTCCCACTCAGAAAAGTTACCGATGCTATGATCCTCTTCTTCGCAAACAATATGTTTCCGCTGATGTCACCATCTTTGAGACTATACCATACTTTTCTAACTCTTCCACCTCTCTGCCTTCTGCAACTCATCCAACACCACCTCTCATTTACTCCCCACCGACAACACCTACTCTCCCAACTCCACCGCCTCTTCCTTTAACTCCACCATCTACAGAGTCTCCTACCACATGTCCTCCTACTCCGGGGCCTCCTATCCCAACTCTTGGGCCATCACTATCTTCTTCTGATGATGACTCTCATGCTAATACAATCACCACTAAAGAACTCCCTATTGCCCTTCGAAAAGGAGTTCGCTCATGTATGCCACATTCTATTCATGATATTATGACCTATGCTCAACTCACCCCTCTGCTAGGGCGTTTGCTATTGCTATTTCAGATACTGTCACTCCAGCTAATTATCAGGATGCTCTTGTTATCCCACAGTGGAAGGCTGCCATGGATGAAGAAATAACCACTCTTCAGGACCATAGCACGTGGACACTTGTTCCTCCGCCTCTTGGGATAGATGTTGTTCGATGTAGATGGGTCTTTGTGATCAAATATTGTGTCGATGGCTTTATCGACCGATACAAGGCTTGCTTGGTTGCCAAAGGTTTTACTCAGACATATGGAGTTGACTTCATTGACACCTTCTCCCCTGTCGCTCATCTTACAACCAATAGGGTCTTCTTCTCTGTGGCCGTCAACAAAGAGTGGAAACTCTCTCAATTTGACGTCAATAATGCCTTTCTTTATGGTGATCTTCAAGAGGTTGTTTTCATGGAGCAACCTCCAGGGTATGTTGCTCCAGGGGAGACTCGTGTATGTAAGCTAAAGAAGGCTATCTATAGTTTCAAGCAAAGTCCTCACGCGTGGTTTGAAAAGTTTAATGAAGTAATCAAGGTAATTGGATTTGTTTGCATCTCTGCAGATCACTCTCTCTTCATTCGCAAGACCTCTCTTGGAATGGTAGTTCTGGCTATCTACATTGATGACATCCTTCCAACTGGTGATGATATTGAAGGTATCACCCTTATAAAGAAAGATCTCCTACAACACTTTGTAACCAAAGACATGGGGACTGCAAAGTACTTTTTGGGCATTGAGATCTCAAGAAAGCATAGCTCTGTTGTCCTCTCACAACGTAAGTATGCTATTGAACTTCTAAAGGAAATAGGTCTTCTTGGTGCTAAACCTGCTAAGTATCCAAATGCAATAGGAGATGACAAACTCTGGAATGACAACTCTCCACCTCTACCTGATAGCACTAGATACCGTCGTCTTGTAGGCAAGCTCCTCTACCTAACTGTAACAAGACCTGATATCTATTATGCCGTTGGGAAGGTCAGCCAATTCATGCAAGCCCCAAGGGAATGTCATTTTTAGGTTTCTCTAAAGATATTGGAATACGTTAAGGGATCTCCAGGAAAGGGACTTCTGTTCCAAAGAAACAACCATCTCCAGATAGAAGCCTACTCAGATGCTAGCTACACTGATGATAAAGGAGACTATAAATCCACGTATGGGTTCTGTACATTCGCTGGAGGAAATCTTGTGAGCTGGAAGGGCAAGAAACAAGCAGTAGTATCCAGATCAAGTGCTAAGGCCGAGTACAGGAGCATGGCCCAAACTACATGTGAATTGACGTGGTTACGAACTCTCCTTCTAGACTTTGGAGAAGTTTACAACCATCCCTTGCCAATGTTCTGTGACAATAAAGCTGTAATCTATATATATATATATATCAAAACCCAGTCTTTCATGAGAGAACCAAACACATTGAAGTGGACTGTCATTTCATCAGGGAAGAAATCTTGAAGAAACAAATCTGCACTCCCTTCGTAACTTCGGATAAAGAGCTGGCTGATATCATCACCAAACCCATATCTTCATCCTTCTCTGATGTGTGTAACAAGCTAGGCATGATTATTGCAGGGGAGTGTTGAAGCCATGCGATTTCAAAGAATTGAAGCCACGCAGTCTCGAGCCAGCGGTCTGTGTGGTCTCCCAGAATCAGACTGCGACTTCTCCTCAGAAGTGCGAGATCACGCCGTATGAAGATCAGCGGTCTCCAACTCCATCAAATAATAGTCTAATAACCACGGTCTGTGCGGTCTCCCAGTATCAGACCGCCGCTTCTCCTTAGATATACCAGATCGCTTCATCTAAAGAGAAGCGGTCTGGTACCCCCGATATCTCCCTTATGGGGGAGTGTTCGCCAGAGCGGTCTCACGATCAGTCAGTCTCCTCTATCACACGACCTTCCTCCTGTCGTGTGACCGCCCGTCTTCTCTCCAGACCGCTGAGGTCGCTTCGGTCTCGTTCTCCCTGACCGCCTGACCGCCCAGCATGCTTTGTGTATTGTATTTGTATTTAGTCCCACATTGTGTATTTGTATTTTACTCTTTCCCTCCTAGTCTATATAAAGGAGGCAATACTCTTGTAATACTTAGATTTTTTGGAAATAAAATTTTCAAGTTCTCACAAGGGGTAAATTTACCCCTGGGCTGTATGATGGGCCTCCAAATGAGGCTTTATCCCATTTGAATTTGGTTTGGGTTCAGTTGACTTAAAGATGTCAAATTTGGTCTACTTGGGTTATGGTTGATCCTAGGTTAATCTATTCAATGTGATTGACCCACATTGATGTCATTGAGTCTAAGGACACCACTTAGAGTGAAATGTGGCTATGTTAGGTAAATTTGTGTCCATTTGATCTATTTGGGCTAACTTGGGCTAAGTGGGTCCAATGGTGATTTTGACCCAATTCATGGATTTGGCTAGGCCCGTTGGATTATTAGTGACCCATTGAGCTCCTAAGGGATTGGGAAGACTTAGGTGGAGTCACTTTGACCATTTGGGGGTTAGTTGACCCTTAAGGGTGGCTTGACCAACCTGGGTTTATGTTGACTTTGGTCACCATGATGAAATTGATTGAGCGCCCTTGATTATTATTGACCTAATGGTCTCCCTTAGTGGTTAGGAGAGTATCAGTGAAGCCAAATTGGTCATTTGAAGTCTAAGTGAACTAATTTAAAGCAAGTTGACCCATTTGAACTAGAGTTGACTTTGGTCAAATTGCTTAATTTGGTTGGCCCAAATGGGCCAATAGTGACCTATTGATCTCCTTAAAGGATTATGAGCGTCAAGGTGAGGTTATATTGACATATTGAAGCTCCTTTTATTGATTCCAGGCTAGTTGACCTATAATTGCTAAATGCAAACTAAGGTGCTTTGATCTTGTACTTAGGCTTCTAAGGCCATTTTAGGTAACCTAGCCTTATGTCATGACACTTATCGTGACAAAATCCTCTTGGGGGCCTAGTAGGAATTAGGATGTTACAGCTAAGTGGACATTCGTTGTATGTTATCATTTTAAGGTGACACACTACAAATGCTTTCCACCCCTTAGAAGAATTCGACCAAGAATTCGAAAGACTGGAAGAACAAGGATCTACCACCTAGATGGGGAGGGGTGAATCGGTGTTTGGGCTATTTTTGATCTTTTCTTGATAAACAAAGAAATACAAGCAACCACGGAATAATCACAGCACAAAAAACACAGAATTTATAGTGGTTCCCCAATTTGGGTGCATCCACTTTCCCTATGCACCTATCTAGTAGTGTGCTAGCCTCATCGAACTTCTCCAAATTTCAGATCTCCTTTACAGATCTTACAACTCTGAGTCCTTGACTCTTACCACCGGAACAAACTTGGTTCCCTACTTTAGACTTCAAGACTAAGTCCTACACTCGGATTCAATAGATGAATCCTATCTCAGGTCCTCAACAGGAACCCTACCTCAGTCCTTCAACAAGAGCCCTACACTCAGGCCTTCAACAAGAGACCTACACTCAGATTCAACAAATGAATCCTACCTTAGGTTCCCAATAGGAACCCTACCTTAGACCTTCAACAAGAGCCCTACACTCAAGCCTTCAACAAGACCCCTACCTCAAGTTCTCACAGAACTCTACCTCACATCTTAGAGAGATATTACATAATGATGATTATAATTTCTAACAACAAAAGTATGAATAGACTGAATATGATCTTCACTTGATTTACAAGAGTCTTCTTTAGGCTTTATGAAGACATCCTTCATAGCAGCAACAACAGAAATCATGAATGATGAATCTTGTATATTGCTTATTACCGATTGGTTAGGAGAACTGGATTGATGCTCTGAGTGTATTTCTTTCTTCAAATTTTGTTCTCCGATCTTCTTTTTCTTCACAGGATAAACTTGCTTTCTTGAAGAAAAGAATACTGTTCTATCGAGCCGCTCTTCAATCTTCTTAATAATCAATTCTCTCCATGCTTGTTAGCGTATCCAACATATCTGTATTTATAGCATCGACAAACACTAATGGTCAAAATGAGGATGCCTTTATGTCAGAAATCCCATACCTTAAAAGTCAGTACTGATTGGATTGATTGATTGCAGTGATTAATGCGTTCTACGAATTTGAATTGTCACGACGATGTTTCATCTCGTCAAGATGATCATTCATCTGGTCACGACCACATTTCAACTCTTCATCACGATACTTGTTTTTTAGATTCCGAGTACACTTCTGCCAAAGTGTTAGCTTATCACAACGATAAAGCTTTTTCTCAGATATACTTGTTGTCTTCACGACGATGTTTCATCTCATCACGATGATCTTTCATCTTGTCACAATGACATTTCAATCTTCTAGCTGTTCCTTCAGTTATTCGACGATACTAAGATCTTCAAGATGATATTTGAGTTTAACACAAATACAGTATTCAACTCCAATGAATAAGCATATCAAGAGAATTCTGACTTCAATACGACCACTGTCTTCAAGTCTAATGAATAAGCTTATCAAGATGAAATTTTATCCTATCACGACGATAAGACTTAACACTTAGATCTAAACATTGTCTTGGCGACATGGGAGCCATATCTAAATGATATGGTCTTGAGCATTCTCAATTCAACATGCCTTCTGAAATGTCGAACACTCTTCTCCATGACATTTCATTCTTCCTGATGACATTTGACTTGGAGTGAATTAACTTGCATGGATTGGCTTCAACACGATGGAATATCTTTTCACAATGATCTTAACTTAGCCTTTAAAGAAAGTGTACTCTTTTGTCTTTGTCTCGATGATAATTAGATGAATGAATCCCAACAACACGATACTTGGGCGATTGATACTTGTCAAAATGATATCGTCTTGACATAAATGTTGGCACAGCAGCTTCATTTTGGACTTATGTATTGTTAACAATCTAGGTCTCACAGGACCAAAGACTCTCCCACTAGTTCTTAGTGCGGTTTAGCAACAACTATAGATCCCTCTCCTTCAGTGTATGCTGGATTTGGGTTGGCATCAAAACCACTGCTTGTTCCCTTCTCATCCACCACTCATAGTCTCGCA
Source organism: Dactylorhiza incarnata (assembly GCA_033032865.1). Classification (NCBI taxonomy): domain Eukaryota; kingdom Viridiplantae; phylum Streptophyta; class Magnoliopsida; order Asparagales; family Orchidaceae; genus Dactylorhiza; species Dactylorhiza incarnata. The sequence goes on from JAWHQI010000004.1 coordinate 24,173,595, forward strand.
CTAGTAGCCTAGACGATGAGGTCATCTTTTGCTTGTTCCCTTCTCTTTTAAAATTTTTTCCTGGTTTTGCTCCTCTTCCTCTTTAATGATTTTCTCTCCCCCTTTTCTGCAAGTGAAGTTCTGTTTGTGGTCTTCCCCGTGTTCTGATAAATTCTCTCAGAAAAGTCATTTTTTGTGTATTCTCGGAAATCAAGTTTCATTTTGTACTTTATTGTTGGTGGGGTAAGCACAATGTGCTCCCCATTCTTGTTGTGCATTTAAGCTTGAGCTGGAGGGGTATTCCCAGCTGTGTTGTGGCTGATGCAGGTGGAGGGTTCATCCAATTTTTTTCCCAGAATTCATGTCTGCGTATATCGCACGATCGTGCGATATCCTTGACGCACGGTCATAAGTGATCGTGTGTTCACTTCTGTGGTGGAAAACGATGTTTTGTCGTTGATCGTGCATCTCTACGCACTGGCAGTGCCCGTGCGTGAAGGAATCGCATGATCGACCTGTTCAGCCTTGTTTTTGGCTTTCTAAATTTGCCCGTGCGTTTTTATGCACGGTCAGCTTCGACCGTGCGTGAGATAAATGCACGGGCGCTCTGGGACGTCTTCCTGCTGTTATTCTTGACTAATATCGCACGGTTCACGCACGGTCGTGCGTTCGACCGTACGTGACCAATTTTCCGATTCTTTTCTATAAAAGTTGCATATTTCAACCTAAAAGGGAGACCCGAACAGCTCCGCCTTTTTCCACCGCAAAGGGAGTTCCAGCTCCGTTTTCTTCCCTTCTTCCTCCACCTTTTGCCCAGGCCACCTCACATCATCCAAGAGCTCCAAGGATAGGGATCTAGCCCTACATCCACCATTATCTCGCACTAGTAGCCTAGACGATGAGGTCATTTTTGCTTGTTCCCTTCTCTTTTAAATTTTTTTTCCTGGTTTTGCTCCTCTTCCTCTTTAATGATTGTCTCTCCCCCTTTTCTGCAAGTGAAGTTCTGTTTGTGTTCTTCCCCGTGTTCTGATAAATTCTCTCAGAAAAGTTATTTTCTGTGTATTCTCAGAAATCAAGTTTCTTCTTGTGCCTGTTGATTCCTGTTTATACCATAGACTTGTTTATATGTTCTCTTTGTGTAGTTCCAGAATTTTCTAGCCTTTTGTCCAGAATTTTTGTCCAGAAATCCCTGGTTTTCAGTGTAATCTGTCTTTTATTTCTGAGTATTTTAAACCCCTTCCGACTCAGTCTTCCATGTAATTTTTGGTGTTAACTTTCTCAGTGAAGGTTAATGCTTCCACTTCACTGTCTCAACAATCTGGTTGAATGTAAATATTTCCTTTTTAGTGGTTGTGGGCTGCAAATAGCGGTCCTTCTCCTTAATGACTTTGTTCTTTTTTTTGAAGCTTAGTTATGCTAGGCTCTCTTGTTGGTTGTGTCCTTCATGTAGTAGTACTCCCCTTGGCTTGATTTTGCTGGATGATTTAAGTCCTTCATTTCAGTCCTTTCTTCTTCCCTGTCTGCCTAACCTGTTGATTTTAGGTTAGCGGCTGTGGTGTTTCCCTTTTAGGGTCTTATTGGTGTTCTGGGTTCTTGATTCCTGATGTCATCCCCTTGGAATCTGGATAGCTTCCTTACCTGTTTAGTTATGCTACCAGGTAGTCTGATAAGACTTCCCTAGGTTTAGAAAAGTTTGCTCGCCCTAAGATCGTACAATTTCTTCTTCTTTTATGAAGTTTCCCGTCAACTTGATATAGGTCTTTCTCGTCGACTTTGATGTAAGTCTTTCTAGTCGATTTCTTCGCTTGTTCTGAATTGTTTCCTCATATTTATATGTTATTTTGCCGGGTGTTCCCAGGTATCTTAAGCGATGTTATCAAGCATTTAGTCTTTTCATTGAGATTTTTTAGATGAAGCTATGCTTTATTCTTTGAGTTGTCCGTATTTGATTGGTGACCGGTCATGGTATTGTTTCGTGCCTTATTCGTCGTATTGTTATGAGAAGTTCGTTGGGAGTCAAGTTTGGACTCACCAAGTGTTTTCAAATGAATCGTTGAGTAGTCTTTATTCTTTGTGACCCTATTCTTAGGGTGTTATGGTGCTGATATCTCGGGTTACGTCCCGTGTCTTAATTGAAACTTAATTCAATTACTTAGAACCTTTGTCTTAAGCCTTGTGCGGTGGGTAGTTTTGGGTGGCAGTGGATAAAGGACCACCACCCGGTTTTGGCTTTTTGGGTGGCAGTGGATAGAGTACCACCACCCGGTTTTGACCTTTTGGGTGGCAGTGGATAGAGTACCACCACCCGGTTTTGGCCTTTTGGGCAGCAGTGGATAGAGTACCACCACCCGGTTTTGGCTTTTTGGGTGGCAGTGGATATAGTACCACCACCCAGTTTTGGCTTTTTGGGTGGCAGTGGATAGAGTACCACCACCCAGTTTTGGCCTTTTGGGTGGCAGTGGATAGAGTACCACCACTCGGTTTTGGCTTTTTGGGTGGCAGTAGATAGAGTACCACCACCCGGTTTTGGCTTTTCGGGTGGCAGCGGATAGAGTACCACCACCCAGTTTTGGCTTTTGGGTTGGCAGAGGATAAAGGACCGCCACCTATTTTATTTGAGCTGATCAATCTCAAGTTCTTATAAACATATATGCTTATATATGTGTATTATGATGTTATATGTATAACCAACACCTCTGAGCCGCAATGGCAGGCACGTGGTTGGCATTGATTGCTATGGCTATTACCCATCTGCTGCAGGCTTTTCCTCTTGCCGAGTGCACTCGTTTGAGCTGGCTCGAGTTGTTGTAAGATTATTGATGTTTATCTGCTTAGTTATCCTTTCTGAAATCTTTTATTTCTGATTGCTGCTAATCTTGGTTTTCTTGCACCCTTTGGGCTGAGGCATTCTTTTCTTATGAATGTCTCAGGTTCAGGTCTTTAGCTGCCGCAGGAGTTAGAGCGGTGTCGTTCAGTTTTCCTGTCGAGGCCCTTCCTCTCTTCTAGGTAAGGGGCAGTTCTTTAGTTGTTGCTCTCTTTTGGATGTTTTTTTTTCTATGGGCTCGTGTCAGTTGTTGACGCCCATAGCTCTAGTTTTCTTGTTCTAATTTACTTGCTAGTTGTTTTGCTGTTACTTTCAGGTTGTTTACCTACTTGCTCTCTGGGAAGCTTTATGCTAGGATGCATTAGTTACTTTATTGGTATAAAAATGTCATTCTTGCATATCATGATTTTAAATAAATGTCACATACTTTGAAGATCGTAGAAAATCCTTTCTTACTATACTAAACATAGATTTATGCATATCATTTCTTGGATGTTGATCTTCATGCTCATGTAGGCTAAAATGAACCTATTTTCCGCTGCGTATGTATAGTTTTCTACTTGTGGACTAGATGATCCACCGGACCGAGGGACATGGTCTTAAGCTAAAATGTAAAATTCTCTTTTTATCCAAGCACATTTATGTCTTTTATAAAATAATCGTAAGGAGTGTTTGCCTGAGCGTCGGTAGTTGTCCCCTGCTTGACGTGGCATCATAGCGCGTATTTTCCCATTTCTCTGATAATATGCATTAAATTCGTGGGAAAATGCGGGTAGTGACAGTTGGTATCAGAGGGAGGTTAGCCGGGTTGCTGGAATAGTCTGGTTGGCCTGGTTAACCGCCTGGTGAGAATCGTTATTCATTGCATACACACACCGAAGGGTCATCAGTATGTCTTAGCTGAAGCATGAACACAACACTCATAGCATGATAAGAAGTATACGAGGCATATTATGTAGTATGGGATGCATAATATGTGTTTGCATATGGATTCTCATAGGTGACAACATACGACTGTTATGTAGTATGGGATGCATAACGTAGGTCGCATGCGTGTCCATTAACTCATTTTTCTTTTTCGTTACATGCGATAATATGTAGTATGGGATGCATAAGATCGCATGTGTACGCATCTCATAGCATGCATTAAGGCCTTTTTAGATTGCATAGCACTGCATATACATCATAACATAGCATTAGCACACGTGCCAAGCTAAAGACCTACAAGATGACGCTCGTACACACATGAATTGAAATAAAATTTGGCATTCATGCATTTATATTATATGCACATAAGTTGATAGGATGATGGTATACCATCCTAAGTTAAGCATAACATCATTTCATGAATTCCCAGAGCAAGGTAGCAGCACGAGCAAGTATCTACTCTTTTCTGATCTGTATCGAGTTGGGAAATTCAAATTCCTAGCCGTTGCGTCTTAAGCTAGGTGTAGTGATGTGTTTGTTCATAATTGCAGTTGATGACTCCAAAGCTTAGTGCGTCGGAGTCGACTCCCCGGTTAGAGGGCGAGTCTTCGGGTGCGCGCAAGGTAAAGCGTTTGGTCCTTTAGCCGGACATCGGTCTTTCCTTAAGTGCGTTGGCTTTTCGCGCTAGGTTTTTCCTCCGATTCTTTCCACGGTGTGTGCTCTTAACCTTTTAGTTCCCGGTGGGTTTGCTTACCTCATTTCTATGCTAGAAACCGTTATCAATTTGCCGTGTATCAAGGTTTTCCCTGTGGCGCGAGAGTTCCCTGATGTCTTTCCAGTTAATCCCCCTAGTTTTTCTGCCGGTGAGAGTTGAGGAGTTCGTTTCTGACCTTGAGTCGGGTACCCGTCCTATTGCTAAGGCACCGTACCCTTTGGCCCAGCGTGTGTTGCGAGAGTTGCGCCCTCAATTAGATGAGTGGTTGCAGTATGGCTTTTTCCTGGCCTATTTCCTTGCCCTGGAGTGCTCTCGTCTTGTTCGTAAAGAAGAAAGTTAGTTCGGTGAGATTGAGTGTCGATTATCGAGAACTGATCAAGGTGACAATCAAGAGCAGTTTTTTCCCCCCGGTGATTCCAGGTTAGATTCTAATCTAACTCTTAGCTTTTAGCTTTTGCCCTAGTTTGCTTTCGCTCGTTTCGTCGCGTGTCCGCCTTTATAGGAGAGTTTAAGGTAAAGAACCGTTAGGTGTGCGTCCTTGGTGACTGCCATGTTCAAGTTTCGGTGCCAGTGTTTCAAGCAAGTCTGTCCTATGTGGACCAGTCTGTTCGTATCTTGGAGAAGCAAGTGCGGGAGTTGCGAAGAATGTCTATCCCTATGGTGAAGGAGTCCTATCCTCATCTTTTCGGCTAGCTTCCCTGGTAAGACTTTGTCTCTTGTGCTTTTCCTTGTTTGGAATTGTTGTTGCAAAGTTTCGGGGTGAAACGTTTTGTTAGGAGGGGTGGCTGTAACGCCCCAGGTTTTTCTTATAGTTAATTTAAGTAGGGTTATGGCAGTAGCGATGGTTTAAATATTAAAGCTACCGTTCGAAGTGTTAATGCGAGAGGGAGTTATCGTTTCGTGAGCGTCGTCGTTTGCCAAGTTTGCGATAATCGATATATAAATATAAATTTGAGATTTTATAAGCCTAACATTAGTTAGAAGGTATGTTAATAAGTTAATTTATACCTTTTAACAGCTATCCAGGATCGATTAACTGTTGATATAGGATGCTTGGATTTGTAGACCATTATATCTGTGTATAATTATATAAAGGTATATGTTAACTTATATATATATATATATATTTATGCATATATCTAAGAATATATTTATGCATATATCTAAGAATATATTTATGCGTATAGGGTTTTGAGCTGTATAGGTTTGGGCTGAATATAATGTATATACCTGATAATATATATTATATATATGCGTATATATCTGATAATGAAGATATGTGTAAATTTTCCCCCTCCTCCCGATGGTTCCTGTTTTTTTGAGTGAGAAGAGAGGCGAGCTTAGGGTTTCACCGGAACCGATGGGCGTCGGTGGCGTAGGCCGTCGGAAGAGGAAGGATCTTCGTTGCCGGGCTTGTTTCGTCGCCGGAGCAGGGCTGCGGAGGTTCTAGTTGGCTTCGGCGGTGGTGGTGAAGTCTCCCGGCCGTGGTTTTCGCTTCGTCGAGTGGTGTCGGCTCCCGATTCAAGAAAGAAAACCGCCTCTCCTTCTTCCCCCTTCGTTCCTTGTTTGAGATGGTTTAGGATTCATGATTTTCTAGTTTGGATTTTGATTTGGGGGGCTGCTGTATGCTATATAATTCCAGTTGGGTTGCCTTATAACTTTTCGTATGGGGGCTGTTATTATATTTGTCTAGATCGGGGGCTGCTCTTGTTTTTTTTTCTGTCCAGTAAGGGGTGCTGTATTGTTATTTGGGGGTTGCTGTTATGTTATTTAGGGGGGCTGCGGTTATGTTATTTGGGGGCTGCTCTTGTTTTTTTTCTTTTTTTTTGTCCAGTAAGGGGTGCTGTATTGTTATTTGGGGGTTGCTGTTATGTTATTTGGGGGGGGGCTGCGGTTATGTTATTTGGGGGCTGCTCTTGCCTTTGTCTATTAAGGGGTTGCTGCTGTTATGTTATTTGGGGGCTGCTCTTGCCTTTGTCCATTAAGGGGGGCTGATGTTATGTTTATTGGGGGCTGGTCTTATTTTTTTATCTAATAAGGGGGGCTGCTGTTATGAATTTAGTTTGGGGGTTGTTTCTTATTAGTCTAAATTTAGAGGGGGCTGCTATATTAATGTTTCCTCTTTCTTATGTTGAGGGGGCTGCTAGGTATATAATCCTCTTTTTCTTTTGTTGAGGGGGCTGCTATATAATTATGAACACTCCTTTTCTTGTTGAGAGGGGTTGCTATATCTAGGATCCTCCTTCCCTTGTCAAGGGGGCTGCTTTATATCTATGGCTCTATTAGCTACATACATATAGTGCTATTCTTTCTATGTGACATTTAATCGCTTTGGTTATACGGCCCTGGGTATAGGAGATTTCGGTTGTCAAGTTCGGCAATTGTTTAAGCATTGGCTAAATTACAAAACCACTCATAGACTCGCACTACTAGCCTAGCCGATGAGGTCATCTTTTGCTTGTTCCCTTCTATTTTAATTTTTTTTTTCTGGTTTTGCTCCTCTTCCTCTTTAATGATTGTCTCTCCCACTTTTCTGCAAGTGAAGTTCTGTTTGTGGTCTTCCCCGTGTTCTGATAAATTCTCTCAGAAAAGTCGTTTTCTGTGTAATCTCAGAAATCAAGTTTCTTCTTGTGCCTGTTGATTCCTGTTTATACCATAGACTTGTTTAGATGTTCTCTCTGTGTAGTTCCAGAATTTTCTAGCCTTTTGTCCAGAATTTCTGTCCAGAACTCCCTCGTTTTCAGTGTAATCTGTCTTTTATTTCTGAGTATTTTAAACCCCTTCCGACTCAGTCTTCCATGTAATTTTTGGTGTTAACTTTCTCAGTGAAGGGTAATGCTTCCTCTTCACTGTCTCAGCAATCTGGTTGAATGTAAATATTTCCTTTTTAGTGGTTGTGGGCTGCAAATAACGGTCCTTCTCCTTACTGACTTTGATCTTTTTTTTGAAGCTTAGTTATGCTAGGCTCTCTTGTTGGTTGTGTCCTTCATATAGTAGTAGTCCCCTTGGCTTGATTTTGCTGGGTGATTTAAGTCCTTCATTTCAGTCCTTTCTTCTTCCCTGTCTGCCTAACCTGTTGATTTTAGGTTTGCGGCTGTGGTGTTTCCCTTTTAGGGTCTTATTGGTGTTCTGGGTTCTTGATTCCTGATGTCATCCCCTTGGAATCTGGATAGCTTCCTTACCTGTTTAGTTATGCTACTAGGTAGTCTGATAAGACTTCCCTAGGTTTAGAAAAGTTTGCTCGCCTTAAGATCGTACAATTTCTTCTTCTTTTATGAAGTTTCCCGTCGACTTGATATAGGTCTTTCTCGTCGACTTTGATGTAAGTCTTTCTAGTCGATTTCTTCGCTTATTCTGAATTGTTTCCTTATATTTATATGTTCTTTTGTTGGGTGTTCCCAGGTATCTTAAGCGATGTTATCAAGCATTTAGTCTTTTTGTTGAGACTTTTTAGATGAAGCTATGCTTTATTCTTTGAGTTGTCCGTATTTGATTGGTGACCGGTTATGGTATTGTTTCGTGCCTTATTCGTCGTATTATTATGAGAAGTTCGTTGGTAGTCAAGTTTGGACTCACCAAGTGTTTTCAAATGAATCGTTGAGTAGTCTTTATTTCTTTGTGATCCTATTCTTAGGGTGTTATGGTGCTGATATCTCGGGTTACGTCCCGTGTCTTAATTGAAACTTAATTCAATTATTTAGAACCATTGTCTTAAGCCTTATGCGGTGGGTAGTTTTGGGTGGCAGTGGATAAAGGACCACCACCCGGTTTTGGCTTTTTGGGTGGCAGTGGATAGAGTACCACCACCCGGTTTTGGCCTTTTGGGTGGCAGTGGATAGAGTACCACCACCCAGTTTTGGCCTTTTGGGTGGCAGTGGATAGAGTACCACCACCCAGTTTTGGCTTTTTGGGTGGCAGTGGATAGAGTACCACCACCCGGTTTTGGCTTTTTGGGTGGCAGTGGATAGAGTACCACCACCCGGTTTTGGACTTTTGGGTGGCAGTGGATAGAGTACCACCACCCGGTTTTGGCATTTTGGGTGGCAGTGGATAGAGTACCACCACCCGGTTTTGGCTTTTCGGGTGGCAGCGGATAGAGTACCACCACCTGGTTTTGGCTTTTGGGTTGGCAGAGGATAAAGGACCGCCACCTGTTTTATTTGAGCTGTCAGTCTCAAGTTCTTATAAACCTATATGCTTATATATGTTTATAATTTGTCGATGTCGTCAACTACATCTAGCTGTCGTCCGTCGACGTTATCTCCTCCAGCTGCCACGTGTCCCAAGCGAACGAAGTTTTTGCGCATCGTGTCGATTGTGGTTGAAACGTGGGCTGTCAGATTCCGATAGCACTGTCGGAATTCCGACAGTGGACGGAACTGACAGATTGTGGGAAAACCGTTGAGCTTTCATCGACGATACCTATCTGTCGCTGACGATAGTGATTTTTCTAGAATATTCATTCTGAGCTCCAAACAATAATTAGCATAGTTGCATACCTATTATACCTGCACACCATAGAGAAAATATGATCAAATACATTCGGGATTTGTTATTAGCAAACCAAGGAGGTCGGAATGGATGCTCCAACAACAACAAGCAGCAGGGAGGAAATGAACTAGGCTTGCCACGAAAGTAAAAAACCACAAAATGAAGCACAAGGACATGATTAATAATACTAAGCATAGGGGATTTTTACACATCATAACCGCATTCCACAAGTTCATAAACCATACTACAACAAAGGAAGGGGGGAAGAAATACAACCGAGCATACGAAGGCTTACCGGGATTCACGGCCAAACTCAAGGGTTGTCAGTCCTTATCCGAGCTCGGTCCAAAGTTGACGTCTGGGGTATGGAGAGGAATAGCCAGTTCCTTCTAATGAGCCTGTCTTCTTCGCTAGTCTTTGCTGGCAGTAATATCGCCGGAGAACTTCCAAATGGCAGCAAGAAGTATTCTGCAACTGAACTTGAGAGCTAGCTATGATGGTGGTGGCTGGAGATGAAGTCCTAGGTGAAGATTTGCGATGGAATGATGGCCGGATCTCTTCTCCCAAGGTGGAGCTCACAAGGGACGAAAAAATGGAGCTTTTCCCCCGCCTCCCTCTGTCTACAATGATCGATCCCCCTTTAGGTCAGAATTTCTGTGCACTTAAATAAGGGGTGTTAATTTAAGAAACGCACGACCGTGCGTTTGGATCGTGCGATTGAAAGAGACGAACATCGCCTGGAGCTACAGGAAGGTCATGAATTTTTGTTCACGCACGAGTGAAATGCTCGTACGCGACCAAAAATGCATGGGGTTGGATAGGTCGCTGATTTTTCCTACTTCCAGGTAGGTCATGCAATTTTCTTCACGCACGATTGGATTCAATCGCATGTTAAGGAAAACACACGATGAACATCATCACAAACAACCCTGAGTAAATCACATGATCGTCTCGATCGTGTGTCAACAATAATCGCACGATCGTGTGATTTACCCAGACTGCAATGCTCAGCTCATGGGCATGATCCACCTGTACTCAGTCAAAACCACAGCTCCAACCACACAAGAAACAAGACTAGCATCCAAAATACCAGCAAGACAGGCATGGGGAGCCCCCGAAGGCATACCCCCAGCATGCGCAATTGAACAACTTGATGGGCGATAACAGTGCACTAAGTGTACAATCGTAACAAAGATAAATATGAGCGATTTACAACTAAAAGTGTAGTGCACGAGTGAGAAAACAGTCCCAGATGAGTCCGAAAAACCCTATATAATCGGGACTCATCACACCCCCAGACTTAATCGTTTGCGCGTCCCGAGCAAACAATTCTATGCAGATAGGGAAAACAGCTAGCTAGCACAGAAATTATGACATGGAATACCATGCGAAGTCGCACGCTCATGTGCACACAAATACAGTAGAATAGATATTTAATTATGCACAATAGTTTACATTTTTCTAAGAGCGTGGCAATATATTATTTCTACTCAAAATAATAATCACGGATATTCTTCCGGTCACGCGGAGGGAGAAAATAGACTGAGCGCTGAGATTAGCATTAACCAAGATCAGAGCTCGAGACAACCTCCAAATAAATCCATCAATGTCGGTGACCATAAGCTCACCCGTTCGCACTCTCTCCATGGCACTAGTTTGGTTCAAAGCGCGAATTAGTAGGACTTTAGGTTATAGATGAGTCTTTGGTTAAGGTAGTGTATACAAAGATAAACATGAGGGCTTAAAGAACCTAAACCCAAATGAGCTAGCACAAAAAGCTAACCACGCAGCAACAAAGAAAGCGCGGTCGCACCACACCCTCAGATTTGAACTTGAAAGCATGGGTGTGTGCACTGCCTACTCCCAATACAAACCTTTGTAGATAATTGTCAATTAAGACTCTTTCACAATCTTTTTCTTTTTTTCACAATTTTTTCAGCAATTTTTTTTTCTCAGCAAGTTTACAATGGAGCACAACCACACATCCACAGAGATGAACACCACATTAACACCCCAATAAAAAAATAAGAAAACAACTAAAGCTCAGCTTTGGGTAGCGACTAGGATCATAGTTTTGGCTTTGGTGGAGAAGCGGTGGAGCTGAATCAAAAGACCGGGTAGGCACAAAGGGGCTAGCGAGGATCAGAGCATTAGGAATGGTACAAAAGCTCAACCTGGCCAAAATGATGGCCTATATCACACTCGTGCGCTTGAACTAACTTGAAACCAATGCTTCAAGAGTCGCTTGGGGCAAGTTCTTAGCCACTGAGAAAGATAATCCATCCTCCCGAATCGAGCAATATGAATCTAGCAAAAGTCTACATACATCCCTACGCTACCGTTTGATTCACACCAGATTCACCACTTTTGAGTAGAATAAACAATATTTACGCAAATAGAAAAATATAAAACTATAAGCATAAGGAAAAATTAATTCTACACGAATTTCTATACGAGATGCGAGTATTCGACTAGAGCACTACATGAGTCAACATTTTACTCCGTCTCACTATCCTAAGCCAGCACTATTATTTTCCCAAATCGCACAAAATAAATGAGTTAAACTCGTGACGCGCTAATGGTTTAGCACACACTCAAGTGGGTGTTGTGGTGTGCGATGAAGATGAACAAATAATATATAACTGAAATAAAATACTTCTAGCATGCACTGACATGTGCACGTGCAGTGGGTAACACATCGCGGCTCTTCCCCAGACATTATCTAATCAATGGACGTAAATCATGTAAGGCTAGGGGAAGAAATGTTACCCAAGATCAGAAATGAGCATACTAGAAGATTGGCGTATATACTGCGAAGGAAATCCAAGTCCGCCACCAAAGGATCACCACCCTACAAAAAGGACGCACCGAGCAATAACAAAAATAATATAATATAGCATTAGCGGATTAGATAAAGCAACACAAGAAAAATTGGGTTGTCTCCCAACAACGCTTTTGTTTACCGTCGTTAAGCTGAACTAAATACCTGTATTAAGCAGTTTTAATAAGTGTTTAAGCATAAAGCGAAAGTTAATAAATCCTAATTATTATTACATGCACGCAGAAATGATCAACTGTACGTTGATTTAAAGTAGTAACTGCAAATAAAAGAAATGGGTCCGAAGACCCAACAAAAATAGTCAAGAGGATCAGAGGCTTTCCATCTCCAAATGTCATCTTTCTTCATCCTCTTCCTCTCCTCCAATCGACGGTCATGGATGAAGTAGCATTTACCACCCTGCACCCAGTGTTTCAAGGAAAACACAGGCAATGATGATGAGGTGGAATAGGTGATTGATTTCATCATTGCCATCTGCTTTCCCTTCCAAGACTGTCATTCAGAATCACCCATAAATGGGTCCAAAAACAACTCATGCACCTGCAGAGGAATATACGAGATATCAGTAATTAAAGCAGGCGGGGAAGCTGGAAGGATGAACATATCAATATCAGCAGTATAACGATTGTGGTCAAGAAATAAACTGGACGAAGAACTAAAAGATTCAACTAAAGGAGGAGTGGTCCCGGTCTCACTCCCCATAGGCGGAGAAATGTCGTCGTCATCTTTGACAGCGCTGCAAGGATCAGTGGAATCCACAGCGGCCTTACCCCAGATTTGGACGTCTTCCGCTAGTGATGCGAAAGAATCATCATCACCTAGAAAGTTGTCCTCCTCCATGAGATACGACACGACACAAGGATCACACACCTCAATTTGCGGCGCATTATCAGCAATTTCGACAGATTCTGCCATGGTTCTCTGCATAGAAGGAGAAATTATGCTTGGACAACAATCTCCGACATATTGGCGCAAGCATCTGCCACAGCCTTGGTATGCAAATCTGAGCCACTCCCCTCAACATCTGAAGGTGACACTATCACAAAACCAGGGGTAGAAGGTGCACAACCAGAAGCAGGAATCGGGATAATCCGGATGTCCAGCTCATCCTCCTCCTCAAGATCACATAAATAAATAGCACAATCCTTCAAAATGTGTTGCGTGTTCCGACAATACAAACACGTTCTCTGATGCACAAATCTAGCACACCGCTATACGCGGTAGCAAGACTGCGGCACGAAATTCCTTTTTGAACATTCCATTGCGTGTGCTAAAAAAGGGAAACTCTATGCTGTTCTCGATTCCTCTGTCTCTCAGAGAGTCCCGAATTCCTTGTGCTTTTCGCGCCTGTACTCTCATCGTAATATCATAAGAAACCACGGAGCAGTAGACTTTGGATCATTCTATCCAAGAAAAGATTCCATATGACAGACTCCCAGGAATGCTTTCTCAATTGACATTTTTTTTCTATGTCTCAACTTTGATGTGATTCAGTCACAAGAAGACCCATTCCATCATTGCTAGATCGATCGGTATGGTTTGATGAAGAGTGAGCCAAGCCAATCAGGGTCAAGAAAGAGGAAAAGATGAAGATGCTCCAGAATGGAAATGAGGGAATCAATACCGGGATTGAGTCAGATACATTTGGAGGGATTTTTTCATGAATCAGGGCTTGACGATATGAATCAAAAGAAAATCGTTCTGTAGCTGATCTATGACAAGAGTAGCCGATTACAAGATGATCATTCAAGTAATATAAAATGTGGGAGTGAATCCCCAAGTATCGATCTCGAAGGAACACAGTGAGGTGGAGTTAACTTTCGAGACAGGACTTGAGATTGAAATCCGTTAGGTCGGATGGATGCGAAAGGGGGTGGATTGGTTTATGGAAATTAAATAGAAAGTGGAGGTCAGATCTTAAATTACTCTAGAGGGGGGGGGGGGGGGGGTGAATAGAGTATTAAAATTTTTAATGCGTTTTATAGCGGAAATTAAACTACTGTTTAAGTATATGTGTATTTAGTGTGGGTTATAGAAAACTACAGAATTAATAAAGGACACACAACACAAGCACATAGAGACAATCAAGCACAGAAGACACAAGGAGCTATAGTAGTTCCCCAATAAATCTGGGTACGTCTACTCTTCTACCACCTTTGGTAGGAATCAACTAGGAGGGTTGATAAGGTGCCCAGGCACCAAGGGATTTTTGATAAGGTGTCCACACACCAATAAGCTTTTGATAAGGTGCTTAAAAACCACACTAGGATTTTTTGATAAGGTGTCTTGCCACCACTGGGTAAACTTTTGAAGGGAGTATTAACCCTGTACAGAATGAGATAAAAAGGTATAGAGTGTTCTTCTCTGTCAATGATCTGAGAGAAGACAAAAGGTGTTGAAGCAGAAAGCTCCCCCTGTCTGATGAGAGTTGATGACAACTTTTGGATAGAGCTTTCTCAAATAGAAGTCTTTGTAGCTGATGATCTAGAAGAAATTAATCTTCAGATTGTTGTTGCTCTTGAAAGACTTTATCTTGCAGCAGATCTAAGATATTAAATCTGGTTCTCAGAAAGATGAAGATGCTGCCTTGATGAAGAAGAATGCTGAAAAAGAATAGTGTATTTTCTTCTTCTTCTGAAAAACTTCTTCTATCCTCCTTGTTCTGTGGTCACAGAAGAGAGAAAGTGATGGTGAAGTTTTTCTTTATTTTCTTCTTCTTGGAATAGAAGGAATATAAGGATATAATAAATGAGAAAGATATCCTTACTTGGCTGCCTGAATACGTCCAAGGAGAAATAAATATATCCGTTATTTTGCTGATTTGAGTTCAGAGAACTGACATCCACTGAGAATATAAGTCTGAACGTCAGAAAGCAATTTGTCGAGCGCTGGCTAGAATTTGTCGACCGCCGCTAGTCATTTGTCGAGCGCTGGATTAGAATTTGTCGACCGCTGCTAGTCATTTGTTGAGCGCTGGCTCAGAATTTGTCGACCGCTGGAACTATAAATTTCTTCAGTCTGCTGGAAGCAATTTGTCGAACGAATCTGGTCATTCATCGAACACGATTCACCATGTGTTGAGCTTGAATTTTCCTAAGTTTTGCTAATCTAATCAGCCTAAAACTTGACCCTAAGGATATACATTGGGGTCAATACAGATCCTAATCAACACATAGTGATCCTAGCCCAAATTAGTAATAGGGTTGTTCCAACAATCTCCCCCTATTTGGGTTAGGATTCTATTTGACAAATAATTAGATAGATACAGCAGAAAGTATAAACAACAGAGCAACAATGAAATGAAATATATCTGATAGATTAAAATAGATCATCAGATAAGATAAAAATAAATGCTCTGAGTTTAGAAACTTTACATTCATAACCAAGCAATTTATTTAAGACTTTTTGTCCTGAGAAGGTGGCTTGAATATGATTTTCCTGTTTGGGTCTTCTGATTTCTTTTGCTGATAAACAAATCTTGAGCTCCAATGATTTTCTGCTCTTTGACATGAGGAATAAATGCTTCTGGGTGCATATCAATATATTCCTCAGCATTGAATGCTTTAACTGTTTTGTATTTTTCAAGTTCTTTTCTTCTGTATTCTGACATGGTTGAGAAACCTGAGAAGTCTTTGCCTTCTGCTTTAGCCTTTTTAATCTGTGCATATGCAATTGTTTCTTTCAGTCTTGCCATCTGCCAGATTTTCTCTTCTTCTGGATCTGGAAAGTAATAAATATCTTCTGAATCATTTGTCTTGAGTGACCTTTTGAGGTACTCTATCTCTGTGAAGAGATCCATCAGATATGTGAAGTTTGTATTCTAAAGATATTTGAGAAGAGGAAAAGGTTTGACTTTCTTGAAGGATAGGTGCTGATCTCTTAGAGAAAGGAGTACTGGCTGATCTAGAGGCTTGAGGACCACTAGAACTACCAGGTCTCCCAGAAAGTTGAGATCCTGGCTTCTGAGAGGAAGATGAGACACCTGATAATCCTGTTGCACCAGCTGCTGGAGGAGGAGGAGGAGGATGATTGTGCTTGACTGGTTTGTCAGGGATGTAGCCAGTCTTCTTGAATTTCTTCCTCCTGTTGTTCTCATTTCTGGAGAGCTTTATCCAATGAGGAGTTTTCTCATCAAGAGGAACATTATACAAAATGTACAGAGGAATGTCATTATTTGGATTTGGGGGCTTGGGAGCAGCCTTTGACTTGGCTGTTCTTTTCTTTCTTTTCTTTGAAAGTGTATCATCAGAATCACTATTGTCATCATCATCATCAGAGTCAGAAGATGAGATTGGCTTATTGTATAGATCATCAATTCTCTTGATTGCTTCTCGAGCCTTTAATCTTTCTTCTTCAGCCTTGTCAAACTCTGCATCTGCTTCTCTCCAGATTTCATCAAAGCTTGGCATTGGTTCTTCATTCCATACAGGAATTAGAGGTGAAGAAGTAATTTGTGAGGTTGTTGTATCATCAAGAAATTATGCAAGATCATCTTCATATTCTGCAGAGTGATCCTTTATTTGAATGTCTTGAACAGTGAATGATGGAATAGAGGATATGTAATTTTGTATGATATCAGAATGAGTCTTCTGAGGAAGGCAAATCAGAGCCTTTGATAGATCCTCTATGTATACCTTTGATGATACCCTTGAAGTATATGTGACATCAAATTTTGATAATAAGCTATATAGATCACAGGATGGATGAATGCATATATTATTTATTTCTTCTATAACTTGTGTAACTGAATCAATTATATCTGTATCAAAAATTGTAACTTCTGTATCTTCTTCTGGAGTTTCTTCTGTTTCTGGAGCTTCTTCATAGGACATCTCCCCTGCCTAGCTTCAGGGCAGCCTGAATCGAGGCCCCTAGAAGAAGAGACAGTAGTGGAGGAGGGAAGAGAAGCTATTTTAGCAGATAAAGTAGAAAGTGCCTGAAGAACTGGAGCAAGTTTTGCATCCAGGAGCTGGCTTATTTTAGGCATTTGAGAGTGGAATATCATTGATGGGTGATATTGCAGTTGAAGGAGGGGATGAAGAATGAGAAGGTGCAGGAGAAAGTTGAGCAGGTGGAGAGAGAATGTGAGAGGAAGGAGGAACTGAGGAAGGATCTTCTAGAAGGGTAGAGGGAGTGACTTGATCAGTCCTTGTGTCCTCAGAAGCTTTCCTTTTTCTAGAGGCCTCAGCTCCTGCATTCTTCTTGGGAATTACTCTATCCCATTTAGCCTAGAGAGCTGAGGTCAGCCTCTTGCTGGCATTTATTGTTACTTTTGGTGACACCAGAAGCTCTGGATGCCTTTCCTGCAGAAAAATCCCTAAAACTCTTCCAAAGCATACATTGTCTTTAGAGTTTTTCTTTTTAATGAGGTCAAAAAGAATTGATCCCCAGTTGACTTTCTTCTTCTCCATTAAGGCCACCATTAACAGAAATTGGTGCCTACTGATATAGTCATGCCCAGAAGTCTTGCTCAGCAAGACTTTTCCATCAATATCTGCTAAGAACTTGTAGTCCTGAGACAGGTTCTTTTTCAGAAGGTGGCTAGGGTTTCCAGTCAAATGCCCCATTTTGACTAAAGCTTCATCAAATTCATTTGAGCTTATGTCTAATTCATCTTCACCATTTTCAAAACCAAAGATTTCAGAAAGGATGGTGGGAGTGAGAGAGACATGATGACCTGAGATTGTTCCCGACAAGCTTTCATCGACTGGCTTTGCAGTGTAAACCCATTCTTTTATCTCTGCAATAGCTATCTTCTGCCTGGTTCTTAGAAGCTTCTTTAGATGTTGTTCATCCAGCGTTTGAAGAATATCCTTGAAGATTTGGTCTGACTGTGCAAACGAGTCCATGTCAATGTCGAAACCTGCGTCAAACTTCATTAGGTGCAGAGATGCCTGAGGAATCGCCATTGTTCCTGCAAAGAAAGTTGAAGATCAAGTGCAGAGGGGAACTGGAGGGAAAGACGATTTCTGTAGGCGCAAAGCTTAGAATAAGATAAAATAAGGCTTATATAGAAGGGTCGAAGTGTTGGAACACGGTCTTCCGCATCTCCTAGGTTTGAGAATAACAAATCCTATGTGTATTTGATCTTGTGTGTTCAAGTGTGCAGGTTAGCATAGTCCATATGACTCAAGGAGTACTCATGATGTCTGCCCCAAAAATTGAGGCCAAAATTCGAAGAGGCTCACTAGCGCCGGCGGTAGCGATAGCGCCCGGCGCTAGCATTGATCTGCGCGATTCCGGCATCGTTTTTAGAAGGAGCTAGCGCCAGGCGTTAGCTACTAGCGCTGGCGGTAGCATGGCGCATAAGAGGCATGGAGCAATATGTTGCCACGGATTGAAGATCCTTACGCGCAAAATGTTTCCTAATCCGGGCTAGCGCCGGCGGTAGCGTAAAGGCTATAAATTGGATACTTTGGCTCCGAATTCTTCATCCTCTTCCAATCCCAAACTCTAGAGCTTCGTGCCACAGTAGAGAGAGGAATATTCAGAGCGATACTCCCACAATTCCATAAAGCCTTAAGGAGATCCGTGGAGAAGATTTCAACACGCGTCATCATCGTGACGAAAGGCCGCATCGACTACGATCATACTCTGCGGGCCTTCGTCCACTTCTCCAAGAGATCCACATAGAGGGAGTTTTTATATTATTGTCTTTTCATATCTTTTCTGTAAGCGGTAGTGAAATCGCCTCGTGTTGGCGACTAGGTCTGGGGTAGGACTTAGGGCTGAAATTCGCCTCGTGTTGGCGACTAGATCTAGGTTAGGTCTAGGGGGTGCTCGAGGCCTTTCTGGGGATAGATCGGCTAGAGCGGCTTGAGGTCGTATCTGGGGAGAGATCGGCTAAAGCCAACCGGTTCGTGGGGATACGAGTCGGTATAGAAAACAAAAAAGAATTTTTATTAGTCGCCTCTGATTTCTAGCGTCATAGAAATCAAGTTTTGTAAAACATTATTTGATATTAATAAAGCATATCTCTTTATTATTGTTTTACTTGATGTCTCTTTATTAATCTTGCAATATTCCGAAGTTTTTCTAAATATAATCTAAAGTTTTTTGAAAACCCTTATTCACCCCCCTCTAAGGGCGCCGACCGATCCAACAAGTGGTATCGGAGCGGTTTTATTCCAATCGGCTTAACAACCGGGAATAATGACGTCTCATGATCTCGCTTCAACTAGTGGGGAAAATTTTTGTGAAGAGGAAAAATCACTTGCACCACCTTTATTTGAAGGGACAAATTATAAAGGATGGAAAATCTTAATTGAAAAATTTATTAAAACTTTAGACATCGAAGTTTGGAATTTAGCAATAGCAAGACCCGCAAATGAATCAAATAAAAAGGAACTTCAATTAAATGCAAAAGCTAAACACTATTTATTTTGCGGTCTATCAAATGAAAATTTCAAATTAATATATTGTTTTTCAAGTGCATATAAAGTATGGCATTTTCTTGAAGAAATTTATGATTCTACAGGTATGGAACAATCGCAAGAACCGGAGAATACGCAAGCATGCACAACTCTTCAAGAATGCCCTCCTTATGACGAATCAATGGAGCACACATCAAAAGAAAGAGATGAAGCAATCTTACTTTTGGAAGAGGAGTCTCAAGAAGAAGACAAAGGAACATTATGTTCAAATCCTCCCTCATCCAAAAGCAATGTAAG
Source organism: Dactylorhiza incarnata (assembly GCA_033032865.1). Classification (NCBI taxonomy): domain Eukaryota; kingdom Viridiplantae; phylum Streptophyta; class Magnoliopsida; order Asparagales; family Orchidaceae; genus Dactylorhiza; species Dactylorhiza incarnata. The sequence goes on from JAWHQI010000004.1 coordinate 24,193,040, forward strand.
GAAATCAAACTTCATCGCTTGTACTTCCATTTCTACTTTACAATTGCTACAAAATACTAAGCGCAAAATTAAGAAATTAAAGAATGCTAATAAACTATTGCGCTTAGAAAACAAAAATTTAAAAGCAAAAGTTAAAGTAGTATCAAAATCTGATTTATCTAGCTTTACTCATGTCACTTCAATTGAAAATACAAAATCTTGTCTTGATTGTAATGATATTAAAGAAAATTTAAGGAACTTGAAAAAGAAATTATTTTTATAAGAGAACAAAATGAAAAATTATGTTTAGAAAATTCATCTTTAAAAATTAATTGTGCTAAGTGTAAGGACTATGAAATTGAAATAAAAGAGATGGATGAAACATTTGATGAATATAGAAACAACTATCAAGATCATATTGACTCTATTGTCTCCACTCTTAAAAATAGCACAATCAATTATAATAAAGCTAGACATAGTTTAAAGATCAAGAATGATGAATTAAAATCAAAAATCAACTTGCTTATGAAAATTGTAAATACAAATTCACAACATACAAATTTTGAATATGAAGCAATATCTAAAAGCAAGTTGAATACAAATATAAATAATGGGAATAAGAAACAAAATGTTTTTGAAAAAACAAATCATCATTATTTACAAAGTCATGTTTCTCCAAACTTAAAATTGAAATTACACAAATTTCCTATAAATGATAATTTCAATTATAATCTTCAAAGGAAAGAAAATCATCATGGAAATTTAAAAACTAAAAACAATGTTAAACCAAGATTTGAATGGCGGCCAAAAGTTAAAGATGAAACACAAACTCAAATCAAAAGGGCCCATTCAATCACATCTCCCCAAAAGCAAATACGATTTTTTGTGTGCCCAAAGGAACCGTCACACCCGGCCCTCTTTGGATACCTAAATCTCTCATCTACTAGTATCATCAAATGCATGAAGTAGAAACCTTACAAATTGAAATATACAAATTTCTACTTCATGATATGCTTTAATGTCTTTTCTATTTTTTCTTTTTTTTCTTTTAAACTATCATGTCATGGTCATCCTATACAATATTGAAAATATGATTTTATCTCTTAAAAGCTTAATATGGTTTTATAAAACAAATTGATCAAAATACAAAATCATATTTTGATGACCTATCTTTTATTATTATATTCATTGCTTCTAAATATCATATATTATCCATATGAATCAAACTTTAAATTTGCTATAAGATATTTCAAATTAAATCCGGTTATTAGGCTATTAAGATTCTTAGCCTTCACCAACAAGTGGTTTAGTGATATAACTTGATCTAAAAGAAAATTCAAGATTTAAATAAAAGCTCAACTTTCAATATGTGTGTCATTGTTCACAACAAAAAATTATATTGTGTTCTCTCCTTGATGTCAAACATGATCTAAACCATCACTATTGTTCACCTATCAAAAAATCACATATATATATTCAAAATTCTTAATTAAAGGAAAATCACTAAAAGGTGTTGAAAGAAGTTATCTTCATAATGAATATTGAATTCACAAACACCACCATGATCTAGTGATATCTTTTGCTAAAATCAAAATTCATATCAAGAATCATCTATAAACAACTATCACAAATTATATGATAACAATTGACATTATAATTGTTTACCATGGTTGGTGCTATGGTGTATTATGTGTGTATTGTGATTTATTTCTAGTTTAGACCTTTGAATCATTTTGATATCAAATCAAATAGAATTGTCACTCCATTCTAGGTCTCTAATTTGAAACACAATCAAACTTTGGCATAACATTAATCTCAAATTTATCATACTAACATTGTCACCTAAAGAATATTTATATCTATGTTAGGTTTTAAATGTCAGGGCATATCCATGTTACTATTTGCGTAAACATTACTCCTTGTTCACCGAAACCATGCATATTTGATTTGTTCAAACATGATATCTTGGGTTTTCATTTCCTATTTTTTTAAGTTATAAGCACAAGTCTTTAGAAAAGTCAAAATGAAAACATAAGTAAATATATCTCATGCAATGATTATTTTGTCAAGTATATAAGAAATCGCTAACATTTCATGCAATTTGGACCATCCAAAACATCTCCTAAAAATCTGCAACTTCGGCATGGAACTACTATTGGGACACCTAATCAAGTTCAAGTATCAAAATTTTCAAAACCCTAAAAAATCACTTACTGTTTCCTGCGCTAGCGCTAGCGCCGGCGCTAGCGTCGAGTTTTATTTTTCTGTATTTTTTAAATTTCTAAAAATCCCATAAAATATATAAATCTATATTTTCTACTTAGTTTTGCACTTCTGTGTTTCTTTATTTTTTGAAAAATCAAATACAAAACTACAAAAACTAAATTACAAAAATATGTTTTGTTTTTTCGCTTGTGATGTTTCCTTTATTTAAAGTTCATCTTTATGCAAAAATCAAATATAAATATTACAAAAGCAAAAATTGCAAAAGCAAAAATTGCAAAAATATGCTTTTATCTGTAAAAATCAACTACAAAAATATAAAACAAAACAAAAACAAGTATCAAAATTATTCTTCTGAACTTAACTTTTCTATGTATCTTGCGAAAGGGTGATTTGGGCTATCATCCCATCATATCACCTAGTACCGGGCGAACCTCTCACAAGGTAGCCCTCGGGAAGTCCAAGATCAATTTTATGAGTTTAAACTTTAAATAAAAATTACTCTTTAAAAATATCAAAAATATTGTATGAACTTCATTGAAAATCAAGCATGATTTAATCTACTATTTAGAACTTCTATAATGTTGCAATTTATCTTTTCAAACTACTTTGAACATTGTTTTCATCATGCTTTGATACATCTATTAATATGTGCATCAATTATATTGAAAGTGGTGTAGAACTAAGCTTAGCATGCCTCTAAGTATGAGTAAATGTCTTATGTTTGATAATGTTCTTTATTCACTCACTTATTTTGGCATTGTCTACATTTGTGTTTAATCTAAGAATGCTTGTGTATGTTTTGTATTAGTACAATGAATTAAAATTGCACAAGTATCTTACCTACACTCCTTTATTTGCACTTTTAAAAATTAAGAAAAGTGGTTATCTTTTTCATAAATTATATTGGTTTGCAAAACAAGTGTATTCGGAGAACTTTGTACAAAACAAAATCATAAAATAAAGTGACAAAGATAACTCCACCAAACACTACTTGAACCTCCTGATAAGTCTTAATAAGCGTTGTGAGGTTGAGCACCTTGGAAAGAATAATAAAGTATCTTGTGCAAACCATAACTTTCTTTCAAAATAAAAACCACTTATTCTTAAGTACACCGGATCACAATAAAAAAATCAATATTGAAGAATAAAACTATGTGATCCCCCAAGCACTACTTTGCACCCTGATAAGTCTTGATGAGCATTGTGTGTGCAAAGCACCTTGGTAGTTGTACATTTTTCTTTGTGCATTGAAGTGAGTAGAGGTAAAATTATTTGTGTTTTATTGTGCTCTTTACTTTACATATTACTTGTATTTTTGATTAAAACATTTGTTTACTCTATTCAAAATACACTTTTATGCACATCATTATCTTCCATAACACTTCTTCTCATGAGTATTGGATCCTAATGCTAGTTCTATACTACTCTTTATTTATGAAATGCACTAGATAACCTAGCATGCTTTCTACAATGTTTGGTATGTTTTGAAATTGTGAATTAAAGTAACATTGTAGTAATCTCTTTTTGATAAGAATATTTCATGCTTGGTTACTGTATTGTCAAAACAAAAATTTTAAATGCAAAATGATTTACAAAAACATCTTCTTTTTGAAATTGCACTCATATATCTTTTTATGAACCATCATTGATTACCATAAGATGGTTTTTGTACTTCTATATGTCTTCCGCATCATAACCATATAATTGTTTTACCTTGCACTTTAATACTTATTTAAAATCTTTCATCTTGTGTGCATCATCACTTGAATCTTCAAATTCCTTTCTTGCAACAAGTGGTAGACTTGCTTGGTAAACTTTATATTGGTTGAATTTTTTTTTCTTATAACTCTGATCTATTTCTATTCTAAACACTCCTCCAACAAGTGAAATATTGCTTATAAAACATCTCTTTTTTAACTTAAACTCTTATTTAGTATTATGATGTTTCTTTTTTCGAAATCTTCTGCAATACTCAAACTCTGATTCATTCATGAATTTCTATATAGCTATGTGAGTTTTATTTCAAAAATTCAAATAAAAATATAAACCCATATGCTATGATATTTCCCATTAGATTTAAATGCTTAATGTTTCCAATAATTGTTATCCATGACTTCATTTCTCACCATAGCGGGGGCGTAGGGTTGTAGACATTAGATAACCTTATCTCTAGTCATGTCTTGTCCTTAACCGGGGAGGGTTCTAGTGGGGCCTTGCGAGGCACTAGGGGGAAAGAGTGCTAGGTTAAGTTTTTGTCTACTGTTTGCATATGGGATTAACACCCCAACCTACGGCATGTTTGCAGCTCCTCATGCCCATCCGTCACTTAGTACGGGGCTAGGGTGTTGACATATTGTCTGGGTAGATTGGTTACTTGGAAATCATGATTTTTTTAGGCTTAAAACTCTTATTTAAAGGGAAAATCATTATTTATTGCTAAACTCTGATTTATAAAAGGGGGGAGAACTACAAACAAAAGGGATAAAATAAGTCATAACTCTGATCATTTTCAATGAAAGACAATTCTAAAACTCCTTATCATTTACTTAAAAAGCTCGATCATGCCTTCTCTTTTATTTACACATTTTTTAGTGCTTTGTTTCCCTACCCACTTTTGCTAATAACAAAGGGGGAGAACTAACATGTTAAAATGCAAAAGGGGGAGAACTAACAATGATAAATGTAACCCGCTATCATAAACCCAACATTTCAGTTGATAACATACATATTAAGGGAGCATTCACATAGGGGGAGCATATATTTAGGGGGAGCAATTCTAAATGTTAAAATCAATAATCATCCTAAAGTCATCACTCTCACACACACACAAGTATAGTCTCATCATGCTTATTTATTAATGCTTTGATTTATCATTAATGGATTTGTTATTATCAAAAGGGGGAGTTTGTTGGAACACAGTCTTCCGCATCTCCTAGGTTTGAGAATAACAAATCCTATGTGTATTTGATCTTGTGTGTTCAAGTGTGCAGGTTAGCATAGTCCACATGACTCAAGGAGTACTCATGATGTCTGCCCCCAAAATTGAGGCCAAAATTCGAAGAGGCTCACTAGCGCCGGCGGTAGCGATAGCGCCCGGTGCTAGCGTTGATCTGCGCGATTCCGGCATCGTTTTTAGAAGGAGCTAGCGCCCGACGTTAACTACTAGCGCTGGCGGTAGCATGGCGCACAAGGGGCATGGAGAAATATGTTGCCACTGATTGAAGATCCTGTCGCGCAAAACGTTTCCTAATCCGGGCTAGCGCCGGCGGTAGCACTAGCGCCGGCGGTAGCGTAAAGGCTATAAATTGGATGCTTTGGCTCCGAATTCTTCATCCTCTTCCAATCCCAAACTCCAGAGCTTCGTGCCACAACAAAGAGAGGAAGATTCAGAGTGATACTCCCACAATTCCATAAAGCCTTAAGGAGATCCGTGGAGAAGATTTCAACACGCGCCATCATCGTGATGAAAGGCCGCATCGACTACGATCATACTCTGCGGGCCTTCGTACACTTCTCCAAGAGATCCACATAGAGGGAGTTTTTATATTATTGTCTTTTCATATCTTTTCTGTAAACGGTAGTGAAATCGCCTTGTGTTGGCGACTAGGTCTGGTGTAGGACTTAGGGCTGAAATTCGCCTCGTGTTGGCGACTAGATCTAGGTTAGGTCTAGGGGGTGCTTGAGGCCTTTCTGGGGATAGATCGGCTAGAGCGGCTTGAGGCCGTATCTGGGGAGAGATCGGCTAAAGCCAACCGGTTCGTGGGGATACGAGTCGGTATAGAAAACGAAAAAGAATTTTTATTAGTCGCCTCCGATTTCTAGCGTCATAGAAATCAAGTTTTGTAAAACATTATTTGATATTAATAAAGCATATCTCTTTATTATTGTTTTACTTGATGTCTCTTTATTAATCTTGCAATATTCTGAAGTTTTTCTAAATATAATCTAAAGTTTTTTGAAAACCCTTATTCACCCCCCCTCTAAGGGCGCCGACCGATCCAACACGAAGAATGAGGGCGCATTCATAAACCACTGTTCGACAAAACCTAATAAAATTAGAAGTCGAAAAGGCTTTATTTCTTTGTCTGAAAGCGTTCGACGAGAGCATCTTTTTCGTCGATCGTCGTTCGACAAAAGAAATTGCCTTAACTGACTTTGCCTTTATGAGGTTTCAGAGACCGTCGTTCGACAAATGATTCAAATTTATCGTTCTTCGTTCGACAAATTTGTGAGAAAAATAGAAATACTTAATTTTTAGCAGATTGAATCTCCATCTATCATTCCTAGTTGATTTATAAAGAAGATGTGCTTCTTTTCATCCAAGGGCTTGGTGAAAATGTCAGCTCTTTGCAAATCAGTAGAAATGAATTGTAGGCAAATTTTGTTTTTATCCACATTGTCCCTGAGGAAGTGGTGCCTAATTTCTATGTGTTTAGTCCTACTATGGAGAACTGGATTTTGTGCTATAGATATTGCATTAGTGTTGTCACAAAATATAACTGACTTATTTAAGTTGACACCATAGTCTATGAGATGATTTTGTATCCACAATATCTGTGAGCAGCAACTGCCAGCAGCTAAGTATTCAGCTTCAGCTGTTGATGTAGACACAGATGTTTGTTTCTTACAAAACCAAGATACAAGCCTATCACCAAGAAACTGACAAGTTCCTGATGTGCTTTTCCTATCTACCCTGCATCCAGCATAATCTGAGTCTGAGAATCCAATTAATTCAAATTCAGATGTTGTTGGATACCAAAGTCCCAGATTAGGGCAACCCTTTATATATCTTAAAATTCTTTTTACAAAAGTAAGATGAGATTCTTTGGGATCAACTTGAAACCTAGCACAAATGCATGTAGCAAACATTATGTCTGGCCTACTGGCTGTTAAATAGAGTAGAGAGCCAACAATTGCCCTGTACAGTTTCTGATCAACAGGTTTCCCTGATTCATCAGTATTAATAACAGCATTAGAGGCCATGAGTGTTTTCACAGTAGAAGAATCAGACATTCCAAATCTTTTCACTAATTCCTTAGCATAGTTAGATTGAGAGATTAAGATTCCTGAAGGGGTTTGCTTCACTTGAAGACCAAGGAAGTAGGACAATTCACCCATACTACTCATTTCAAATCTTGATTGCATTAGATTGGAAAATCTTTTGCACAAATTTGAATCAGTAGATCCAACGATAATGTCATCCACATATATTTGAACTAGTAGAGTTTGATTTTTATGTACTTTGTAAAATAATGTTTTGTCTACCATGCCTCTACTGAAATTGTTTTCCAAGAGAAAGTTAGCTAAAGTCTCATACCATGCTCTGGGAGCTTGTTTGAGACCATAGAGAGCTTTATTAAGTTTGAATACATAGGAGGAATGAGTTGGAGAGATGAAACCTGGTGGTTGTTCCACATAGACTTCTTCTTTGATGTCTCCATTGAGAAAAGCTCTTTTCACATCCATTTGATATACCTTAAACTTCTTGAATGTAGCAAAGGCCAAGAAAATCCTTATAGCTTCAAGCCTTGCAACAGGGGCAAATGTCTGATCATAATCTATGCCTTCTTCCTGTGAATATCCTTGAGCTACCAATCTTGGTTTATTTCTCACAATATTTCCTTGATCATCAAGCTTGTTCCTGAAGACCCACTTGGTGCCAATAACTGGATGGCCTCTTGGTCTTAGAACCAAATCCCAAACCTTGTTTCTTTCAAACTGGTTGAGTTCCTCTTGCATTGCAAGAATCCAATTTGGATCTTGTTCTGCATCTTTTATGGTTTGAGGTTCAACTTGTGATAGAAAGCAGGTATGCATCTGATTTTGGTGTAGTTGATGCCTTGTTTGAACACCTGCTGTGATATCACCAATCACTTGTGAAATTGGATGATCTCTGACTGTGATGTGGTCAGCAGTTGGAGTTGGTTCAGCAGTAGTATCTTCATTGGGAATTTGTTCAGCTATTACATCCTGTGGAGGATGTTCTGTTGTAGCTTGATTCAGGTAATCAACAAGATCTGGATGATCCTCTTCTTCACTATCTTCAAGAGTTTGAGGTAATGGATGCAGTGAATCTCCTATCTGTAGATTTAGCTCTTTAAGCTCTTCACATAGAGCTGGTACCTGCAAAGTGTTCTTGGTAGAAGAGTTCTTCTCCTTGTAAAGCATGTTAGTTTCATCAAAGGAAACATGCATAGACTCTTCTATTTTAAGAGAGGATTTGTTAAATACCCTATATGCTTTACTGACTATTGAATATCCTAAGAAGATTCCTTCTTCAGATTTTGGTTCAAATTTCCTAAGATATTTCTTATCATTGTTATGAACAAAACATCTACATCCAAAAGTTCTAAAATAATCAACTTTGGGTTTCTTCCCTTTAAGCAATTCATAGGGAGTTTTACCCTTAAGTTTGTGTATCAAACTTCTATTCAAAACATAATTTGCTGTGCTGACAGCCTCAGCCCAAAAGGATAGGGGCAAGTTAGCATCTGCAAGCAATGTTCTTGCTGATTCAATTAGAGTTCTATTCTTCCTTTCAACTACCCCATTTTGTTGAGGAGTTCTAGGAGCTGAGAAGCAATGCCTGATACCTTCCATCTCACAGAATTCTTACATGAGAAGAGACTCAAACTCAGTGCCATGATCACTTCTGATCAATGCAACTACAGTAGAGTACTCAATCTGTATGCTCTTAAGAAAGTCTGTAAGAACTTTAAAGTTATCTGACTTTTGTCTCAAAAAGAACACCCAAGTGAATCTAGAGAAGTCATCCACAATAACTAGAGTGTAAGACTTCCCCCCTAAGCTCTTTATTGCAATAGGTCCAAAAAGGTCCATATGTATCAAGTATAAGATTCTAGGTGAATCACTTTTAGATAATGATTTAAAGCCGTTTTTGGTTTGCTTACCTAATTGACATGCCCTACAAAGACCTTCTTTCTTATATGATCCTGATGGTAAGCCTCTAACAAGATTATCCTTAGCTAATTTAGCAATGGTCCTAAGGTTTACATGTCCTAATCTTTTATGCCATAATTCACTAGATTTGCTTAACTCATTAAATAAACAAATTTCTGATTTAGATGAGTCGAAGTTTACTAAATATATATTTCCTTGTCTAATTCCTGATAGAACAATAACATTATCAGATGATTTAATGATGCATTCTGATTTATTAAATGTTACCTGATAACCTTCATCACATAACTGACTTATGCTAATGAGGTTGTGCTTTAGACCCTTGACATAGGTTACATCCTTGAATGTCACTATTCCAATTTTAATTTGACCATAGCCTTTGGTTTGTCCACAGTTGGAGTCTCCAAAGATCACCTTGGGTCCAAGTTTTGCCTTGTAGTTGTTCAGGTTGGCCTTGTTCCCTGTCATATGCTTTGAGCATCCACTGTCCAAGTACCATTTTTGATTTAATCTTGGATGGCTGTGTACCTGCAAAGACAAAAACATAAACTAGTTGTTTTTGACCCAGACTACCTTGGGTCCTTTTATGTTACCACAAAATTCAGAGATAAATGTCATTTCAGGCTGATCCTTGTAGCCTTGTGGATGATATCTCCTTGGAGGTATAGTCCACTCAGTAAAAGGATTTTTAGTATATTTAGGATTAGAATTCTTAGAGTTTTCTGTATAGTGCTTGTTCGAGGAATTTGAATAAATTCGTCGATTATTATTCATTTTATAACTATACTGAAAATCTGTTCTCAGTTTTCGTCGAGCCTCGTTCGACAAATTTGAATCCTTTTGTCGAGTGTCGTTCGACGAATTCTTCTAGATTCTTTTATCCTTAACAAACTTGCTTGAAATGTCTTTATTTCTTTCTGTAGCTTCTTTGCTTTTAGCAGAAATGAATTTTAAGGGTGTGGAAAGGATGTTTCTCTTAATCAGAGATGGCTCTCTTGATGAGGCACCCAAGCCCAGTTTGCTATTATTAAATCTAGCATTGACAGTGCTTGTGATGTCCATCATCTTGATACTTCTCCCATTGAGGGATTCTTCAAACTTTTTGGCTTCAGATAACTTACTCTCAAGAGTAGTAATGTGTTCTCTGGAGGCAGCCAAATCTTTCTTAAGATTTCCATTCTCTTCACTTATATTGTTCATTTCAACTAACTTAGTTCTGAGAGAGATTATTTCTTTCTCAGATTTTATTAAGTCTTGGCAAAGAGTTTTGAAATCATCTTTGAATTCAATAGAAGTGAAATCAAAGTCAGATAATACCTGATCAATATCATCTTCTATTTCTGATTCTGATTTCGCTTCATCAGAATTGTTAGTTGAGGCATTGATTGCCATCATGCAAAAAATTTTTTTTTCTTTATCATCACTGGAGCTGGATGATGATGCTGATTGTGACTCATTATCTGAGTCATAAATAGCCATTAAGCATTGGCTGTCTTCTTTTGTTTCTTCTTCATTAGAGGAGGAAGATGAAGATTCTGATTCAGATTCTGTTTCACTCCAGGATGTTGCTACAAATCCTCTTCCCTTCTTCTTGTGAGAGTGGGAGGAAGATTTGCTGGAGCCCTTCTTTTCTTCCTTTTCTTTTCTTCTTTCCTTCTTGTCCTTCTTGTGTTGAATCTCTGGACATTCAGGAGCAATGTGTCCTGGTTTCCTGCAGCCAAAATATATGATTTCATTAGAATGATTTTTGTCATACCTTGGCTTGTCATGACTTCTGGATAGCTATTTTCTGAAGTCTTTCTTAGCCATCTTATAGAATCTTTTGGCTAATAGACTCATAAACTCCTCTTTGTCAGGAGCTTTTCCTTATCTTCTGCAGCCTTGAAGGCTATGCTTCTTTCCTTCTTGGGTGCTGGGGATGAAGTGGATTCTTCAGTTTCCCTAGTTTTGATGAGCTGCTCATAAGATTTGAGCTTGCCCAACAGAGCTTCAGTGGTGATCTCATTGAGACTTCTGGCTTCTTTGATTGGCCAGATTCCGGAGTCCCATGTGCTGGGAAAGCACATAAGAATTTTGTCATTGATCTCTGTGAGTGAGATCACTTTGTCCAGAGACTTCAGCTCATTCATTATGAGGCTGATCCTATTGTACATATCAGCTACATTTTTTGATTCTCCCTTCTTGAAGTTCTCATATTGAGAGATCAGGTGAGATCTCCTATCTTTTCTTTCATCTGCTGACCCTGCCACCATGTTGTTGAGAGATTCCCAGATTTCTTTTGCTGAGGTGCACTCAACTACTTTCTGGAATATGTCATCTGACATTGTTAGGGCCAGAATGTTCATGGCCTTTGCATCTGCATTTCTCTGCTTCTTCTGAGCCTCAGTCCACTCATGAGGTGGAACAACAGTGTTGTATGTTGTTGCAGCAGTACTAGCTGATGTTGTAGGTGCTGGAGGTCCTGTAAGAGTAACATTAAAAATCTCCTCATCAATGGAGTTCATATAAAGCCTAATCCTTGCTTTCCATAGTGCAAACTTATTGAGATTGCACATAGGAGGTCTTGTGCTGGAATACTCCTTGTTTTTTGCCATGAGTTTTAAATAAGATAAAATTCTAGAGAATAAAACTCTTAGAAAAATTAAGATCTGGTTGATCTTTGTGATTCAGGTGTTAGCCTGTAAAGAATCAACACCCCTCTGATACCAATTGAAAGTGGAGGTCAGATCTTAAATTACTCTAGAGGGGGGGGGGGGGGGGGGGGGGGTGAATAGAGTATTAAAATTTTTAATGCGTTTTATAGCGGAAATTAAACAACTGTTTAAGTATATGTGTATTTAGTGTGGGTTATGGAAAACTACAGAATTAATAAAGGACACACAGCACAAGCACACAGAGACAATCAAGCACAGAAGACACAAGGAGCTATAGTAGTTCCCCAATAAATCTGGGTACGTCTACTCTTCTACCACCTTTGGTAGGAATCAACTAGGAGGGTTGATAAGGTGCCCAGGCACCAAGGGATTTTTGATAAGGTGTCCACACACCAATATGCTTTTGATAAGGTGCTTAAAAACCACACTAGGATTTTTTGATAAGGTGTCTTGCCACCACTGGGTAAACTTTTGAAGGGAGTATTAACCCTGTACAGAATGAGATAAAAAGGTATAGAGTGTTCTTCTCTGTCAATGATCTGAGAGAAGACAAAAGGTGTTGAAGCAGAAAGCTCCCCCTGTCTGATGAGAGTTGATGACAGCTTTTGGATAGAGCTTTCTCAAATAGAAGTCTTTGTAGCTGATGATCTGGAAGAAATTAATCTTCAGATTGTTGTTGCTCTTGAAAGACTTTATCTTGCAGTAGATCTAAGAGATTAAATCTGGTTCTCAGAAAGATGAAGATGCTGCCTTAATGAAGAAGAACGCTAAAAAAGAATAGTGTATTTTCTTCTTCTTCTTCTTCTGAAAAACTTCTTCTATCCTCCTTGTTCTGTGGTCACAGAAGAGAGAAAGTGATGGTGAAGTTTTTCTTTATTTTTATCTCCAAAGACGACTATCTCAGTTCTTGTTGTTCTATATTTGTCTTCTGATAACTGTTTGTATATGTATTTTCAAATTCAAATCTTCTTTCTATTTAAGGAATGTATTCTTCTGATTTAAATCCTTCTTGGAACCAGGTAGCCACCCAAAACAATTTTGGCAGGTCCTTTTAATTCCTTTTGTCGAGAAAGATGCCTTTGGCATTAAATGTCAACGGCTATTCTTCTTCTTGGAATAGAAGGAATACAAGGATATAATAAATGAGAAAGATATCCATACTTGGCTGTCTGAATACGTCCAAGGAGAAATAAATATATCCGTTATTTTGCTGATTTGAGTTCAGAGAACTGACATCCACTGAGAATATAAGTCTGAACGTCAGAAAGCAATTTGTCGAGCGCTGGCTAGAATTTGTCGACCGCCGCTAGTCATTTGTCGAGCGCTGGCTTAGAATTTGTCGACCGCTGCTAGTCATTTGTCGAGCGCTGGCTCAGAATTTGTCGACCGCTGGAACTGTAAATTTCTTTAGTCTGCTGGAAGCAATTTGTCGAACAAATCTGGTCATTCGTCGAACACCATTCACCATGTGTTGAGCTTGAATTTTCCTAAGTTCTGCTAATCTAATCAGCCTAAAACTTGACCCTAAGGCTATACATTGGGGTCAATACAGATCCTAATCAACACATAGTGTTCCTAGCCCAAATTAGTAATAGGGTTGTTCCAACATAAATGAAAACAACTACTCAACTACTCCTATGCAGGCCTTGAGCGCACTCCTTCGCTAGGCGGGATGGAAACTACGTAGGCCTTGAATGCACTACTTTGCAAGGGTGGATGGACGAGTAGGCAAGCGGATGGAGTGGTAAGTGCGGAATCGAACTGTGCAGGCCTTGAGCGCGCTGCTTCGTTAGGCAAATGGATTACACAGGCCGCTATGTCATGCTTCACTAGGCGGATGGATGAGAAGGCTTGCGGATGGAATGGTTCGCACCGGCGGGGTCGAGGTGGATTACACGGGCTGTTAGCACCGCTTAGCTTGGCAGATGGAAGAGTAGTCTTACGGAATGGAAGAGTAGGCTAGCGTAATGGAGTGGAGGGTGATGACGGATGTGGATGGAAAATGTATGGGGGCGCACCTCATACACACATATGAACAAAATAATCTCATATAGATGAAATAAACATTATAAATCATAGTTCATAGTGCCATCATGAAAGTATAGAGAAATCTAGCATTTACAACTACCAATACAAAGAAAGAGAAAGTCAGGAATCGACCCAATCCGAAGCCTTGTCGAAGATTCACGGTTGTAATCGCTGGATTGTCAATCCGCTTCCAAGCATGGTCTTCAACTGCGTCCGGGGTAGAGAAGGCTGTCACTACCTTCCAATGGCCCTTCTTCTTCGTGTCACGATCCGATCGCACGACCTAGCTTCCTTCTCCTTCGATATTGGTGGATGTAGGGCCAGATCCCTCTCCTTGGAGCTCGAGGATGATGGAGGAGGCCAAAGGGGGCTGAGAACCTGTGGAAATGGCGGAGCTGGGCGGAAAAATGGCGCTGGAAAATCGTCCAGAATAGGGCAAGAGTTGCAGCTTTTATACAAAATAATCAGAAATTTGGTCACAGACGGTCGAACGCACGACCGTGCGTGAACCGTGCGATACTAATTAAGAAAAAATGCCAGGAAGACGACCCAGAGAGCCAATGTGTTTTACTTACGCACGGTCGAAGCCGATCGTGCGTAAGAACGCATGAGTAAATTAGGACAGCTCGAAATCCGACAAAGAACAGGATGTCGTGCATTTTGTTCGCGCACGGTTGAGTCCAACCGTGCGTGACGAAAACGCATGAGCGGGGCAGATCACCATATTGACGAGCCGATCATAGCGCACGGTCGCAGCCGACCGTGCGTGAAGAAAATGCATGACCGTGCGATTCATACAGGATGTATTCTGGGCAATATGGACGATCTACCCACCTGCACAACACATCCAAACGCTGGGAACACACCTCCAGCACAAGTATAAAAGCATAAAAAGAATGGGGAGCACATTGTGCTTGCCCCCAACAACAAAGCGCGCAGTTGCACACCACAACCGACCAACAAGTGCACTTTGTGAAGAAATGTTATTAAGTGAAATATAAGCAATAATGAACTAGAAGTGAAGTGCAAGTGCGTGAAAACAAGCCTAGATGAGTCCGAAAATGTGTATAAAATTGGGACTCATCACACCCCCAGACTTACCTGTTTGTGTATCCCGAGCGAACAAATTCTAAGAAAATGGGGAAAGAAAAGTAGATGGCTTAGAATTACAATACAGAGTACCATGCGAAGTCGCATGCTCACGTGCATAAGAAGAATAATAGAGAAGATTTCTCATTATACAAACAGTCTATAGATTTTGAAAAGAGTAAAAGCATATTACAACTACTCAAAATGGTGAACTACGGTGAATCATCCGGTCATGCATACGGAGAAAGTAAACTAAGCGCTGAGATGAGCATTGCTCAAGTTTGGGGTGCAGGACAAACTCCACCGAAATCCATCAGTGTCGGTGACCAAAGGCTAGCCTGGTCACATTCTCTCCACGACACTAGATTGGTTCATAGCGTGAGTCGGTAGGGCTTTAGGTTTTAACTGGGGCTTGGGTTCAGGTAAGGTATACAACAATAAACAAGGGGCTTTATGCACCTAACCCAAATGAGATAATATGAAAACTATCCTCAAGCACCACACAAACACGCGGGTACACCACACCCCCAGACTTGAACTTAACAACATGGGTGTGCGCACCGCCTAATCCCAATCATAAATTTATACAAAGATTTTTCAATTAAGCTCATCTCTTTTTTATCTTTTTTCTTTTCACTTCTTTTTCTTTTTCTCATTTTTTTTCATTTTCAGCAAATTGAGCAATAAAGCACAGCCACATTTTCACAAAAGAAATTTACCACATCAACACCCCAATAATGAAAACACAACACGACTAAAACTCAGATTTGGGTGTGTGACTAGGATTGGCGTTTAGGATTTGGTGAGATAATAGTGGAGCTGAATCAAGAGGAAGGGGTAGGCACAAAGGGGCAGGCGAGGGAAGATATCAGGAATGGCACAAAAGCTCAACCAGGTCAAATGATGGCCTACGCCATTCTCGTGCACTAGAACTATCCTATGCCAATGCTTCAAGAATCGCTTGGGGCAAGTTCTTAGACACCGAGAATGATTATCCTTCCTCCCGACTCAAGCAATATGAGTCTAGTGATCATTTGCACACATCCATATGCTACTGTTTGATTCACACCGGATTCACCATTTGAGTAGAGTAAACAACATTTACGCTAATAGAAAAATATAAAACCATAAGTATAAAAAGAAGTCTAATCTACACAAATTTCTATGCAACCGAGCACTCCACTAGGAGCACCACTGGAGTCAACATTTTACTCTGCTACATAGTCCTAAGCCAGCACATAGAATTTCCAAAATAAGCAGAAGAATTAAATTCAACTCAGAGCACGCATACAGATGAGTGCACGCTCAAGTGGGTGTTGTGGTATGTATTAAAGATGAACAATACTAAATAAATGAGATAAAATTACTTCTAGTATGCAATGCAACGTGTGCGTGCACAGTGGGTAACGAGAAGCAGCTCTCCCCCAGACTTAATCTAAACAATCCAACAAAAGATATAACCATGAAATTCAAAATGAAGGCTAGGGAAAGAGAGTACCCAATGCTCAGCAAGTGAGCATACCAGAAGATTGGCGTGTGAATCAAGACAAAGCTCCAGCGTCTGCCATCAAGAAGAAGGACCTGCATGGGTGAGCTCCACCAAAAACAAAAGAAAGTAGACAAACTAAAATGAATACAACTAACTAAACTAAACAAGATCAAATAAGAAATGCAGGAAAAGTAAGATAACTACTGGGGTTATTGTCATCCCAACACGACTTATTCAAATTTAAAATAGTTCTAGCTAATGGGAGTATGAAAAGAGAAATGCACAGGTAACTGTTCTAATATGCGTGTTGGTAACGGGTACCGATACGGCGATAAAACAGTTACCCCTCTACCTAAATAATAATACCTGCTCTTCACAGGTAGAGGAACCAGAAAGTAAGAAGTGGAGGAGGAGTACTCCTCACACATCTCACCAAAACTATCCTTGCCTAGTAAGGTGTCCTCTTCATGGAGGTGGCAGGAGGAAAAGGTAATTAGTGGGGTTTCCACTATGGAGGAGGGGTCAACCTCCTCACATATGAGGTTACGCTCCTCATTAACTTGAGCACAATGCTCCAAGTCCTCCTAAAGTACCTGTGAAGATTAAACCTGCACAGGCTCAGATGAAGAAGGGGGTTCAAGAAATAAAAGAGAGGAATGGCTTAAATAATCAAAATGGGGGGAGTGATCCCGGTCTCACTCCCAGCAGGATCCAAACATAGATCACTGTCGGTATCATATGAATCATAGCGAGGGGAATCCGGGAGTTCAAGGTCCTCAGTGGTGAGGTGGACCTCCTCGTCCAATAAGGAAGTGCAAACCTCCTCATCGGGAAAGGAATCCTCGTCATCCCACCTCGGCGCATCATCGTGTTCCAAGAAGTCACACTCCCCATTGGAGAGAATAACATCCTCTCCCCTCTTTGATGAAACCTCAGGCTCCAAATGAACCTCCTGCACAACATCATCAACCAACTCACAAAGAATAGGAGTAGAAAATTCTTGCAAAGACGGCGGAGGAACAACATTAATAACATCATCAGAGAAAATATAAACAGGTTCCTCCAGGTGTGAATCCAAAAGAGGAGATGGAAGCAAAGGGAGAGGAATCTCCACCACGTCATCACACTGAGCAGTCGAAAGTCTGATGGGAATATCCGCAGAAGTCCCCCATAGACAAGGTGGTACTGCGAACTCATCATCAGAATCAGAAGGGGGAACCAAATGAGAGGTGGATAGAATGACACGGACATCCGGTTCGTCATCCATCTCCATCTGGCGCTGGAATTCTGCACAGTCTTTCAACGTATGCTCGGTGCTACGACAACACAAACATAATTTTCTATTCCTCGTCAGTCCTTGTGGGGCCCGTGAGGAATATAAAAATGATGGAAGTGGCGAAGAAGAGTGACCATAAGACTTGGGTACAGTGTATGAAGAGCCGTAGGAAGACGATGCTCCATGCACTGAACCACGAGAGTTATGCCCACCATCTTCAGTGGGGCACTCATCACTATAATGCCTAGCATCCCCACACCATTTGCAAGATATATTTAGATAAGAAAACATGGTGCAAAGGAAGATTTCACCAAACAGAAATATTCTAAGAAAGAATTGACTATACACAAACAATAAAATTAAAAACCTGCTTTTGAAAAAAAATTGCAAATAAAGATTAGAAACAAAGAAATTAAAAGATGCTACTTATATATAATAATACATAAAATGGTATAAACAAGGGGAAAAGGGTTTCTATCTCTTGTCTCCCGCTCCAAAAAAGTCGCACGTCTGTGTTCCCCGGCAACGGCGCCAAAAACTTGATGCGTAAATCTAGCACACCGCTATAGGTGGTAGCAAGACTGCGACACGAAACGGCAGTGTACCGATCGTTCAAGTAATATAAAATGTGGGAGTGAATCCCCAAGTATCGATCTCGAAGGAACATAGTAAGGTGGAGTTAACTTTTAAGGCAGAACTTGAGATTGAAGTCCTTTATGTCGGATGGATGCGAAAGGGGGTGGATTGGTTTATGGAAAATAAATGAAAATAACTACTCAACTACTCCTATGCATGCCTTGAGCGCACTGCTTCGCTAGGCGGGATGGAAACTACATAGGCCTTGAATGCACTACTTTGCAAGGGCGGATGGACGAGTAGGCAAGCAGATGGAGTGGTAAGTGCGGAATCGAACTGTGCAGGCCTTGAGCGCTCAGCTTCGTTAGGTGAATGGATTACACGGGCCGCTATGCCACACTTCACTAGGCGGATGGACAAGAAGGCTTGCGGATGGAATGGTTTGAGCCGGCGGGGTCGAGGTGGATTACACGGGCCGTTAGCACCGCTTAGCTTGGCGGATGGAAGAGTAGTCTTACGGAATGGAAGAGTAGGCTAGCATAATGGAGTGGAGGGTGATGACGGATGTGGATGGAAAATTGATGGGGGCACACCTCATACACACATATGAACAAAATAATCTCATATAAATGAAATAAACATTATAAATCATAGTTCATAGTGCCATCATCAAAGTATAGAGAAATCTAGCATTTACAACTACCAATACAAAGAAAGAGAAAGTCAGGAATCGACCCAATCCGAAGCCTTGTCGAAGATTCACGGTTGGAATAGCTGGGTTGTCAATCCGCGTCCAAGCTCGGTCTTCAACTGCATCTGGGGTAGAGAAGGCTGTCACTACCTTCTAATGGCCCCTCTTCTTTGTGTCACGATCCGGCCACACGACCTAGCTTCCTTCTCCTTCGATATTGGTGGATGTAGGGCCAGATCCCTCTCCTTGGAGCTCGAGGATGATGGAGGAGGCAAAAGGGGGAGGAGAACCTGCGGAAATGGCGGAGCTGGGCGGAAAAACAACGCTGAAAAATCGTCCGGAATAGGGCAAGAGCTGCAACTTTTATACAAAATAATCAGAAATTTGGTCACGCACGATCGAACGCACGTCTGTGCGTGAACCGTGCGATATTAATTAAGAAAAAATGCCAGGAAGATGACCCAGAGCGCCCGTGCATTTTACTCACGCACGATCAAAGCCGATCGTGCGTAAGAACGCACTGGTAAATTCGGAAAAAAAATCCGGCAAAGAACAGGATGTTTTGTTCACGCACGGTTGAGTCCAACCGTGCGTGACGAAAATGCACGAGCGGGGCAGATCACCATATTAACCAGCCAATCATAGTGCATGATCGCAGCCGACCATGCGTCAAGAAAACGCACGACCGTGCGATTCATACATGATGAATTCTGGGCAATATGGACGATCTGTCCACCAGCACAACACATCCAAATGCTGGGAACACACCTCCAACACAAGTATAAACGCATAAAAATAATGGGGAGCACATTGTGCTTGCCCCCAAAAATAAAGTGCGCAATTGCACACCACAACGGGCCAACAAGGGCACTTCGTGAAGAAATGCGATTAAGTGAAATATAAGCAATAATGAACTAGAAGTGAAGTGCAAGTGCGTGAAAACAAGCCCAGATGAGTCCGAAAATGTGTATAAAATTGGGACTCATCATTCTCCCATTACTTAGCAGTCCTAGTGGGGCCGGAGAAGAATGAGAAAGGGGAATGTGTGAAGACGATGAATAGCCAAGAGTCCTTGGCTCGGTATGTGACGAATTGTAGGAATACAGTGGGCACCGGTCGCTCAAGTAATAAAGATGGGAGCAAGTCCCTAAGTATCGATCTCTCGAGGAGTGCAGGTGGGGAGTGTGAGTTCTCTAGTCAGAAGAATAATTGTAAGAGTGAAACAAACTAAATGGGGGGGGGGGGGGTTGTGATTGTGTTTCTACACTACAAACAGGAAATAAAATGTGGGTCGCTTTCACCGCGTCGCTCAGTTGGATCACCAAAATGGGTAATATGGTGGATGGAAGAGCAACGAGGGTCGCAATCACCTCTTCACCAAGCATGCTCCTTGCAATATATAGGACGACACAAACACACAACAAGCAGCAGGGAGGAAATAAACTAGGCGAACCACGGAAGTTAAAACCACAAAATCAAGCACAAGGACATGATTAATAAAACTAAGCACTGTGGATTTTTACACATCATAACCCCATTACAGAAGTTCATAAACCATACTACAACAAAGGAAGGGGGAAGAAATACAACCGAGCATACGAAGGCTTGCCGGGATTCACGGCCGGACTCAAGGGTTGTCAGTCCTTGTCCGAGCTCGGTCCACGGTTGACGTCCGGGGTACGGAGAGGAGTTGTCAGTTCCATCTAATGAGCCTGTCTTCTTCGCTAGTCTCTGCTGGCAGTAATCTCGTCGGAGAACTTCCAAATGGCAGCAAGAAGTATTCTGCAACTGAACTTGAGAGCTAGCTATGATGGTGGTGGCCGGAGATGAAGTCCTAGGCGAAGATTTGCGATGGAATGATGGCCGGATCTACTCTCTCAAGGTAGAGCTCACAAGGGGCAAATAAACGGAGCTATTCCCGCTCCTCCCTCTGTCTACAATGATCGATCCCCCCTTTGGTCGGAATTTCTGCGCACTTAAATATGGGGCGTTAATTTAAGAAATGAACGACCATAATGCACGACCGTGCATTTGGATCGTGCGATTGAAAGAGGCAAACAACGCCTGGAGCTACAGGAAGGTCATGTGTTTTTGTTGCTCATGCGTGACCAAAAATGCACGGGGTTGGATAGGTCGCTGATTTTCCATACTGATGAGTAATTTACTTACTCATCTTTTAGTTTAGGTTTATTATGTTTTCTATATAAAATTATGTTATTTTTAGGAATTATTTCATATAAATCCTTCCATTGTTATTTCATAAGCTAACTTAAGGTTATTTTGTGTTTATAGGTTTTCTGGGCTGTTTCGAGCAAAAAGTTAAAATTACACGCCCCAGGTCACGGGCGTGACCATGGGCGTGTAACCTACGAAATACTCCGGACCTGCTTCTGCCGCTCCGGGGACGCTCCGTGAAGATTTCACCAAGTACACGCCCCAGGTCACGGGCGTGACCAAGGGCGTGACCCAATGTCACGGCCACGACCCGCCACAAGCATCCGGAGCACGCTACCACGTCAATTAAAATTACACGCCCTCGGTCACGGGCGTGACCGAGGGCGTGACATCAGGTCACGGGCGTGACTCGGCCCGCGCTTCTTCCCGCCAGAGTTTCCCGCCAGCATCCAGATTTCAGGATTACACGCCCCAGGTCACGGGCGTGACCTAGGGCGTGACACGGCCGAAACGCTCGCAATTACTCAAGAAGGCGCCCTCTCCGCTGCCGCTTCGATCACGCCCCTTACACGCCCCAGGTCACGGGTGTGACCAAGGGCGTGTAACACCAAAAATTCAGCTATTTAAAGGGAGCTTTTCCAGATGTTTGGGGACGAATTTTGGGAGTTCTAAGTTATTTTCTTGCACTGCTTTCATTATTCTTAAGCTTGTAATCTTCTTCCTTAGCTTGCACTTTCATTTCAGGTTTGTAATCTCTTGTTTCCTAGTTGTAATTTTCCCTTTCAATTAATAAAATAGCACTTTTACTCTTATTCTGCTCTCAATCTTCATTATGCACCTCTTGTATTTCATCAATTCCTCCATCTCCATGAGTAGCTAAATTTCATTAGTACTCGGCCGAGATGATCCAAGGAAAATATAATCCATAATTCAGTTTAGAAATTCTTTTTCTCTTATTTAGATCGCTTAAGATTTATCCTTGAACTTATATTGATTGAGATTATATTATCGATATTTAATCTCATTCTTGTTTTCGTAGTCAAATAATCGAGAGGTTTTGAGTTCGAATCGATCACTTTAAGGATAAAGAGATTTGAATGCACTCCTCGAGAGAGGACGACATAAATCTCCCGGATTGGAGTTATATCCAATAAAGGGGTTCACTTCGATAAAGCGAGCTTTAGGGGTTTCAATTCTAGAATGAGAGTTCGATTGATCAACCTAAACTCAGTTTGGCGTATCCTCGAGAGAGGTACGTTCATAAATCAGGAGCCTCCACGGTCAAGCATTTCTTTTAAAGAGGATTAGAAGTTCTATTTCTTTATTTATTTATTTTTCCAAGGTGATTCAAGGTTGAGTACTAACTTTTAATTCATTAATTTAAATAAACTATTTCTCATTTTTCGCAAACAACCAACCACAAATTCTATTCGATAAAATAATAGAGATTTTCCGAAGTAAGAGTATTCAACCGCCCCGAGTCTAATACGACCTTGTTTTAATAACCTATACTACATTCGATACGGTACACTTGCCGTTATCGTTTGCAAGCATAGTTTTGCCCATCAAGATTTTGGCGCCGTTGCCGGGGACACGGTTGATATTTTGAAAACCGAAATATCTATTAATTTTATCTTTTTCCTTTTTCTTAATTTTAAGGTGCAATTAAATTCCTGGAAAGGACGCTTTGGGTTTGAATTCCCATCATAGCCTCTAGTACCTTGCAAACCCTTCACCGGGTAGATCTTGGGAAGTCCAGGACTAATTTTAAATCACCTAATAAAATAAAAAAAAAATCAATCAAAAAAATTTTAATAAAATAAAAATTAACTTTTTTATCTAACAATCTTATTTTTCCCTTTTACTTTTTCCGCTTTCTCTCTTTTCTTTTTGGTTTATTACCTGAGGAAACTCTTCAATTGATTTTGAATTTGGTTTTGATCCGGAAATCGAGCGCACCCTGCGGCGACGTCTCCGATTTAGTGATCTACCAATAATTCGCGAAGAGTCAGTCGGAGAGACTAACGAAGATATAATGGGTGACCCCGACCATAATGAGGCTCCGCTACGGACTATGTCCTATTATGCTAGGCCAAATTGGGAGGGAACACAATCAAGTATTATTCGCCCAGCAGTGGCAAATAATAATTTTGAAATCAAAACGAGTATCATTCAAATGGTACAACAAACCGTCATCTTTGACGGGTTACCAGATGAAGATCCAAATTTACATTTATTGAATTTTTTGGAAATTTGCGATACGTTTAAAATTAATGGCGTCACCGATGACGCCATTCGCTTGCGTTTATTTCCATTTTCTTTGCGGACTAAGGCCAAGCAATGGTTGGGATCTCTTCCTAGAGGTTCCATCACTACATGGGCCGAGATGACGGAGAAATTTTTGACTAAATATTTTCCTCCGGCGAAGTCCGCTAAATTACGTACGGACATTCTCTCGTTTACGCAAATAGACTCGGAGTCTCTCTATGACACATGGGAGCGCTTCAAGGAATTATTGCGGAGATGTCCTCACCACGCCCTTCCCTTATGGCAACAAGTTCAAACATTCTACAATGGTTTGAATCTCCAAACGAGGCAGATGATTGACGCAGCAGCTGGGGGAACTCTAAATAATAAAACCCCAGATGCTGCTCAAGAGCTTTTTGAGGAGATGGCCATGAATGCTTATCAGTGGAATGCGCCACGGTCGCGTCCTAACAAACCGACCAGACTCTTTGAAGTCGAGGCCACACCGAATTTAGCACATCAAGTAGAATGGCTTACTAAGCAATTGGCGGAGATGTCTGCTTCCTCCGCCATTAACGGGGCTAATAATAATAACAATTATAATAATAATTATAATCAAGAACAAGTAGACTATATGGGAAACTCTTATCGTCCTCCTTATAACCCAAATAATATTCCTAATAGTTATAATCCGGGTTTAAGGAACCACCCAAATTTTTCATGGAGCAACCCCAATAATGCTCAACGCCCCCCACTAGTGAATCCTCCCGGATTCGCTCAACCACAACCACCAAAGTCCCCTTCGCTTGAAGAGGTCTTCACCAAATACGTTGCCACTACTGACTCCAATATCCGGAACCTTTCCGGATCTATCAAAAGTCTAGAAAATCAAATTGGACAGCTCGCCAAGATGTTCTCCGAACGCCAGCAGGGAGCTCTACCGGGCAATACTGAGCCCAACCCTCGGGAGAGCGCCAACGCAGTTACCCTCCGTAGCGGAAAGGAGGTAACTTCTTCAAAATTGGTCGAGCCAGAGGTAAACGTTTCAACTTCATCTCCGCAAGTTATTTCTTCTCCTACTCTACCTTCTTCTGCTTTAGCTCCGCGTATTCTTAAAAATCCTTCTATTCCTTATCCTTCGCAATTTAAAAATGAACGCAATGAGGAGCAATATAGAAAATTTACTGAAATTTTTAAACAAGTTCAAATAAACGTGCCATTTTTCAAAGCAATCTCCCAAATGCCCAAATACGCAAAGTATCTAAAAGATCTACTTTCCAATAAAAAGATACTTGAAAATTTTTCGCGTATATCTTTAAATGCTGAATGCTCCGCAATTTTATTAAATAAATTACCGCAAAAACTAAACGATCCGGGACGGTTTTCCATCCCGTGCTTGTTTGGTAATTTCTTAATAAAACACGCCTTGGCAGACTTGGGCGCTAGTATAAATTTGATGCCATTTTCATTATTTAAAAAGCTTGGTTTGGGCACCCCAAGCCCAACCAATATTAGCATCCAACTAGCGGACAGATCTATTAAATACCCGATAGGGGTGATTGAGGACGTGCTTGTCAAGGTTGACAAATTTATCTTCCCGGTAGATTTTGTCATCCTAGACATTGGGGAAGACGCCGAAGTCCCAATTATACTCGGACGTCCTTTTCTCGCCACCTCTCGGGCAATCATTGATGTTAGTAATGGCAAACTTCTCCTACGAGTTGGGGATGAAAAAGTAACTTTTAGCATTAACAACTCTATGAGAAATTCGTTGTCTAATGACGACTCTTGCTTCACGTTAGAATCAAATTTTGAAGAAGAAATAACGTCAATTTCTGAATTAATTTCACCCTTATTTGAAAATCCGGAAATTGAAAATTTATTTTGTCTAAAAGAAATAACTCGGCCGCTCAAATTTGAAGAAGTAAAATTAAATATTTCTAAAATAAAAACATCTTACGAGGAGCCACCGAGTTTGGAATTGAAACAACTGCCGGAACATTTAAGATATGTTTTTTTAGAAAAAGATTCAAAATTGCTTGTGATTATATCTTCTGCGCTTAACGATTCGGAAATTTCCGAATTAATAAAAATATTAAATAATCACTGCCATGCAATTGCATGGAAAATTTCTGATATCAAGGGGATTAACCCCTCTTTTTGCACGCACAAAATTAATTTAGAAAATAATTCTCGCAGTACTATTCAGCCTCAACGACGGCTTAATCCAAATATGAAGGACGTCGTTAAGGCCGAAATAATAAAATTATTAGATGCGGGAATTATTTACCCAATCTCTGATAGCACTTGGGTTAGCCCAGTGCAAGTCGTGCCCAAAAAGGGTGGAATAACGGTAATCACAAATGAAAATAATGAGTTGATCCCGACCCGTACTGTTACGGGTTAGCGAGTATGCATCGATTATAGAAAATTAAATGATGCTACCCGCAAAGATCTCTTTCCGTTACCCTTTATTAACCAAATTTTAGAACGCTTATCCGGTCACTCACACTACTGTTTTCTCGATGGTCTTTCGGGATATTTTCAAATCCCAATTGCGCCCGAAGACCAAGAGAAAACCACATTCACCTGTCCGTTCGGCACTTTCGCATATCGAAGAATGCCGTTTGGTCTTTGCAACGCGCCGGCTACATTTCAACGATGTATGCTGGCAATTTTTAATGAACTTGTAGAAGACGTCATGGAAATTTTCATGGACGATTTTTCTGTTTTTGGCGATTCATTTAAAAATTGTTTAAATAATCTTGATCGTGTTCTTCAACGCTGCGAAGACACGAATTTGGCACTCAACTGGGAGAAGTGCCACTTTATGGTCCAAGAGGGATTAGTCCTTGGGCATAAAATTTCTAATAAGGGGATCGAGGTCGATAGGGGCAAGATCGAGGTCATAGAAAAACTTCCCCATCCTACCAATATAAAATCTATTAGAAGTTTTCTAGGACATGCGGGTTTTTATAGACGGTTTATAAAAGATTTCTCAAAAATTTCGAAACCGCTAACTCATCTTTTGGAAAAAGAATCCGCGTTTAATTTTGATGACGAGTGTTTAAAAGCGTTTAACAAAATAAAAAATGAACTAATAAATTCCCCTATTTTAATCGCGCCAAACTGGTCTCTTCCGTTTGAAATCATGTGCGATGCGAGCGATTTTGCTGTAGGCGCAGTTTTAGGCCAACGGGTGAATAAACATTTTCACCCAATCTATTACGCAAGCAAAACGCTAACATCCGCACAAGCAAATTATACAACAACGGAAAAAGAATTTTTGGCAATAATTTTTGCGTTTGACAAATTTCGATCATATTTAACGCTTTCAAAAGTTATTGTTTTTACAGATCACTCCGCTCTCCGGTATTTACTACAAAAAGGAGATGCAAAGCCTCGACTGCTAAGGTGGATCCTCCTACTACAAGAATTCGATTTGGAGATCCAAGACAAAAGGGGAGCGGAGAATGTTGCGGCCGACCACCTCTCACGGTTGGAGAATCCGGCTGCAGGAGCACTAGTGGAATCCGCAATTGACGACAAATTCCCTGAAGAGCGCCTCCTTGCTATCGAAAAGGTAACGACTTCTTCCACCCCTTGGTACGCGGATTTGGCCAACTATTTAGTGGCCTGGGTCCTACCAAAAGATTTTTCAAGTCAACAAAAGAAGAAATTCTTTTCAAATTTGAAAAATTATTTTTGGGAGGACCCCTTTTTATTTCGTGTCTGCGCGGACCAAGTGGTAAGAAGGTGTATTTCGGGCGAGGAAGGCGCCCAAATTCTGCGGCACTGCCACGAAGGGCCAACCGGTGGCCATTATCAAGTGAACCGGACCGCAAGAAAGGCGCTAGAGTCGGGCTTCTCTTGGCCCACCTTATTCAAAGATGCTCACAATTTCGTGAGTAATTGTGATCGGTGCCAACGGTCAGGTAACATTTCTAACCGGGACGAAATGCCCCAAAATATTTTTTTAGAATGCGAAATTTTTGATCTTTGGGGAATAGATTTCATAGGTCCTTTACCCTCCTCTTTTAATAATAAATATATCCTTGTTGCGGTCGATTACGTGTCAAGGTGGGCGGAAGCACAAGCTTTTCCCACTAACGACGCGAGAGTCGTCGTTAAATTTTAAAAAAAAATTATTTTCACGATTTGGCACACCCCGAGCACTAATTAGTGATCGGGGCACACATTTTTGTAACAACCAACTTGCTAAAATTTTAGCAAAGTATGGAGTTACCCACAAGCTATCTACCGCCTACCACCCACAAGCAAATGGCCAAGTGGAGGTGGTGAACCGTGAACTTAAAAGAATTTTAGAAAAAACTGTGTCCGTTAATAGGAAGGATTGGTCGCTAAAATTAGACGACGCTCTATGGGCATATCGGACAGCGTACAAAACCGCCATCGGATGTACACCGTACCGATTAGTCTACGGAAAAGCTTGTCATCTACCGGTGGAATTAGAACATCGCGCCTTTTGGGCGCTAAAATTTTTAAATTTGGATTTAAACTTAGCCTCCGAGCACAGAAAACTACAATTAAATGAATTAGACGAGTGGCGCGCAAACGCTTACGAAAATAATAAGATTTATAAGGAGCGCACAAAATTTTATCATGATAAAAAAATCAAAAATCCAAAAACTTTTTCACCAGGAGACTTAGTCCTATTATTTAATTCAAGACTTAGGCTTTTTCCGGGTAAATTAAAATCACGATGGTCCGGTCCCTTCATAGTTAAAGAAGTTTGGCCATACGGAACGGTGCTAATAGAGCACCCGGAAAAAGGCTCTTTCAAAGTCAACGGACAACGCTTAAAATTATATCACCCGGGCGACCCAGCGCCCGGAAACATCGAAACCATTCACTTCCAAAATCTTTAAAATTACCACTTAGTCAAGCTACGCGACGGTAAACAAAGCGCTCCTGGGAGGCAACCCAATGTTAACCTCTTTATTTTGTCTTTCTTTTCTTGTTTGCTTTTTTTTTCTAATTTAACTCTGCAGGTGTTCGACCGGCAACCCCGACTATCATTCAGGGAAGCCCACTTTACACTTTAGTAATTTCTCTTGATTTTTCTTGACATTTTTTTTGTTTTATCTTTCATACTTAGTTTTAAACATTGGGGACAATGTTTAATTTTAAGTATGGGGGTGTAACATAGCTTTCTTTGTAGTTTTTCTTGAAAAATAAAAAAATATAATAATAAAAAAATGCAATTAAATTTCTTGGAAAGGACGCTTTGGGCTTGAATTCCCATCATAGCCTCTAGTACCTTGCAAACCCTTCACCGGGCAGATCTTGGGAAGTCCAAGAACAAAAAAAAAATCTATTAGAAAATGTTCTTTTTATTCATCAAAACTCCCACTTGCTAAATTATAAGTTCCAAGTAGACTGTTTTTCATATGGACTAAAATAATTTTGTGCTAGAATAGTTTTTGAAACTTTAGAGTAAAATTGTTGACTCATGTAGTGCTCCTAGTCATATGCTTGTCTTTGAGTAGTTTTGGTGTAAAATTAAATTCTTGGCATAGATCTAAAATTATGTTTTATTAACTTGCGTAGTAATAATTTATTTTACTTTTAAATTCGAATCCAGTCTTATCCAAAAGTAGTTTAGGTGAGTGTGTAGAAGATTGTTAGAAAGCTATTACTCGAATTGAACAAAAGGGTATCCTTTCTCGATGTCTAGAACTTGCCCCAAGCTATTTTCGAAACATGTGCGCTTTAGACAAATTAACTTTACGGAAATGATTTAGGCCTTTCTTTGGATAGTTTGAGCCTTTGCACCCAACCTAGATTTACCACCATTGTTCACACAAATTTGAGCCTTACACCTTTATTTGATCCACCCTCATCATTTCGGCACCAAAGCTAAAAAGCCCTAAACCCAAATGAACACTTTGAAATTTTGAGCTAAATTGAAAAAAAATATTTGGGTACGATTCTATGAAAAAAAAATTTGGGTATCAATTCAAAAAAAAAAAAAAAAAAAACAAAAAGTGTTTAGATCTCAAAAAGCAATAATCTCATAATGATATGCGGCCCAGGTATGTACATGCATACTTGGAATGATCCCAATTATGAAGATTCATGATTTAAATAAAAGTGTATGAGAGTGTTTTTCCCTTTGAAAAAAAAACGAGTATGAGGGTAAAGCTTCATTATTTTGTGGTGGCAATCATTTTCTTTTAGCTCAAAAATTTTGTTTAAGTGGAATGCGCCTTCATGTTTATCATTGTTACCTCACCCTTAAACTCAAGCCTTAAAATGCACCCTATTTAAGTCCTAAAGATCCCTAGAGTCGGTTTAGTTCGAAGTGTAGTGGAGAAAGTGCAAACGGGCAAGCCTATGGCCGTCGACATTGATGGATTTCTTTGGAGGCCACCCCGAACGTCTACATCTAGTAATTTAAATCTCAGCAATCACGCTATTTTCTCCCTTCACATAACTTTTTGATTGACCGTCGACTCATTTTTAAAGTAATGATAAATAATTATAACGCATTTTTTTAAGTATTTCATAAATTAGCATTTATGCCAAGAACATCTTTTTACTAAAATATCTACACATGCCAGCATATTACTTCGCATTTTACTCTCTAGTCTTCATAATTCTATCTTGCATTAATTTTTCTCACCCTTGTGAAAAATGGACTGCTCGGGACGAGCAATGAGCAAGTATGGGGGTATTTGATGAGTAATTTATTTACTCATCTTTTAGTTTAGGTTTATTATGTTTTCTATATAAAATTATGTTATTTTTAGGAATTATTTCATATAAATCCTTCCATTGTTATTTCATAAGCTAACTTAAGGTTATTTTGTGTTTACAGGTTTTCTGGGCTGTTTCGAGCAAAAAGTTAAAATTACACGCCCCAGGTCACGGGCGTGACCATGGGCATGTAACCTACGAAATACTCCGGACCTGCTTCTGCCGCTCCGGGGACGCTCCGTGAAGATTTCACCAAGTACACGCCCCAGGTCACGGGCGTGACCAAGGGCGTGACCCAATGTCACGGCCACGACCCGCCACAAGCATCCGGAGCACGCTGCCACGTCAATTAAAATTACACACCCTCGGTCACGGGCGTGACCGAGGGCGTGACATCAGGTCACGGGCGTGACTCGGCCCGCGCTTCTTCCCGCCAGAGTTTCCCGCCAGCAGCCAGATTTCAAGATTACACGCCCCAGGTCACAGGCGTGACCTAGGGCGTGACACGGCCAAAACGCTCGCAATTACTCAAGAAGGCGCCCTCTCCGCTGCCGCTTCGATCACGCCCCTTACACGCCCCAGGTCACGGGCGTGACCAAGGGCGTGTAACACCAAAAATTCAGCTATTTAAAGGGAGCTTTTCCAGATGTTTGGGGACGAATTTTGGGAGTTCTAAGTTATTTTCTTGCACTGCTTTCATTATTCTTAAGCTTGTAATCTTCTTCCTTAGCTTGCACTTTCATTTCAGGTTTGTAATCTCTTGTTTCCTAGTTGTAATTTTCCCTTTCAATTAATAAAATAGCACTTTTACTCTTATTCTGCTCTCAATCTTCATTATGCACCTCTTGTATTTCATCAATTCCTCCATCTCCATGAGTAGCTAAATTTCATTAGTACTCGGCCGAGATGATCCAAGGAAAATATAATCCATAATTCAGTTTAGAAATTCTTTTTCTCTTATTTAGATCGCTTAAGATTTATCCTTGAACTTATATTGATTGAGATTATATTATCGATATTTAATCTCATTCTTGTTTTCGTAGTCAAATAATCGAGAGGTTTTGAGTTCGAATCGATCACTTTAAGGATAAAGAGATTTGAATGCACTCCTCGAGAGAGGACGACATAAATCTCCCGGATTGGAGTTATATCCAATAGAGGGGTTCACTTCGATAAAGCGAGCTTTAGGGGTTTCAATTCTAGAATGAGAGTTCGATTGATCAACCTAAACTCAGTTTGGCGTATCCTCGAGAGAGGTACGTTCATAAATCAGGAACCTCCACGGTCAAGCATTTCTTTTAAAGAGGATTAGAAGTTCTATTTCTTTATTTATTTATTTTTCCAAGGTGATTCAAGGTTGAGTACTAACTTTTAATTCATTAATTTAAATAAACTATTTCTCATTTTTCGCAACCAACCAACCACAAATTCTATTCGATAAAATAATAGAGATTTTCCGAAGTAAGAGTATTCAACCGCCCCGAGTCTAATACGACCTTGTTTTAATAACCTATACTACATTCGATACGGCACACTTGCCGTTATCGTTTGCAAGCATAGTTTTGCCCATCACATACTTCCAGATAGTCGTGCGATTTTCTTCACGCACGATTGGATTCAATCATGCGTTAATTAAGGAAAACGCATGAAGAACATCATCACAAACAACTCTTAGTAAATCGCATGATCATCTCGATCGTGCGTCAAAAATAATTGCACGATCATGTGATTTACCCCGACTGCAATGCTCAGCTCATGGGGGTGATCCATCTTTACACAATCAAAACCATAACTCCAACCACACAAGAAATAAGACTAGCATCCAAAATACAATCAAGACAGGCATGGGAGCCCCCGAAGGCATACCCCCTGCACAAAATGCGCAATTGCCCACCTTGATGGGCGATAACAGTGCACTAAGTGTACAATCCTAACAAAGACAAATATGAGCGATTTACAACTAAAAGTGTAGTGCACGAGTGAGAAAATAGGCCCAGATGTGTCCGAAAAACCCTATATAATTGTGACTCATCACACCCCCAGACTTAACCGTTTGCGCATCCCGAGCAAACCATTATATGTAGATAGGGAAAACAGCTAGCTAGCACAGAAATTGCGACACGGAATACCATGCGAAGTCGCACGATCACATGCATAATAATACAGTAGAATAGATATTTAATTATGCATAATAGTTTACATTTTTCTAAGCGCGTGGAAATATATTATTTCTACTCAAAATAAGAATCACGGAGAATCTTCCAGTCACACGGAGGGAGAAAAAAATAGACTGAGCACTATGATTGGCATTACGCAAGATCGGAGCTCGAGACAACCTCCAAAGAAATCCCTCAATGTCGGTAACCATAAGCTCACTGGTTCGCACTCTCTCCACGACACGAGTTTGGTTCAAAGCTTAAATCAGTAGGACTATAGGTTAGAGATGGGGCTTGGGTTTAGGTTGGGTATACAAAGATAAACATGAGGGCTTAAAGAACCTAAACCCAAATGAGCTAGCACAAAAAGCTATGCACGCAGCACCAAAGTAAGCGCTTGCGCACCACACCCCCAGACTTGAACTTGAAAGCATGGGTGTGTGCACTGCCTACTCCCAATACAAACTTTCGCAGATAATTGTCAATTAAGACTCTTTCACAATTTTTTTCATTTTTTTTCATTTTTTCACAATTTTTTCAACAATTATTTTTATTATTTTTTTACTCAGCAAGTTTACAATGGAGCAAAACCACACATCCACAGAGATAAACACCACATCAAGACCCCGATAAAACAAATAAGAAAACAACTAAAGCGAGGATCAGAGCATTAGGAATGGTACAAAAGCTCAACCTGGCCAGAATGATGGCCAACAACACACTCGCGCGCTTGAACTAACTTGAAGCCAATGCTTCAAGAGTCGCTTGGGGCAAGTTCTTAGCCACCGAGAAAGACAATCCTTCCTCCCAACTCGAGCAATATGAATCTAGCAAATGTATACACACATCCCTACGCTATCGTTTGATTCACACCGGATTCACCACTTTTGAGTAGAATAAACAATATTTACGCAAATAGAAAAATATAAAACTATAAGCATAAGGAAAAATTAATTCTACACGAATTTCTATGCGAGACGCGAGTATTCGACTAGAGCACTACATGAGTCAACATTTTACTCCGTCTCACTATCCTAAGCCAACACAATAATTTTCCCAAATCGCACAAAAGAAATGAGTTAAACTCGTGACGCACTAATGGTTAAGCACACACTCAAGTGTGTGTTATGGTGTGCGATGAAGATGAACAAATAATATATAATTGAAATAAAATACTTCTAGCATGTACTGAGATGTGCACGTGCCGTGGGTAACACATCGTGGCTCTCCACCAGACTTAATCTAAGCAATGGAAGTAAATGATGTAACCATGAAAATTGAATAAAAGGCTAGGGGAAGAAAAGTTACCCATTCTCAGAAATGAGCATACCAGAAGATTGGCATATATACTGTGAAGGAAAATCCAAGTCCGCCACCAAAAGATCACCACCCTACAAAAAGGAAGCACCAAGCAATGGAAGAAATAATATAATATAGCATTAGCAGATTAGATAAAGGAACACAACCAAAATTGGGTTGTCTCCCAGCAACGCTTTTGTTTACCGTCCTTAAGCTGGACTAAATACCTGTATTAAGCAGTTTTAATAAGTGTCTAAGCATAAAGCGAAAGTTAATAAATCCTAATAATTATTACATGCACGCCAAAATGATCAAATGTACGTTGATTTAAAGTAGTAACTGCCAATAAAAGAAATGGGTCTGAAGACCCAACAACAATAGTCAAGAGGATCAGAGGCTTTCCATCTCCAAATTTCATCTTTCATCATCCACTTCCTCTCCTCCAATCGACGGTCATGGACTAAGTAGCGTTTACCACCCTACACCCAGTCTTTCATGGAAAACACGGGCAATGATGATGTGGAATAGGTGAATGATTTCATCATTGCCATCTGCTTTCCCTTTCAAGACTTCCATTCAGAATCACCCAAAAATGGATCCAAAAACTCATGCACCTACAGAGGAATATACGAAATATCCCTAATTAAAGCAGGTGGGGAAGCGGGAAGGATGAACATATCAATATCAGCAGTATAAGAATTGTTGTCAAGAAATAAACTGGACGAAGAACTAAAAGATTCAACTAAAGGAGGAGTGGTCCCGATCTCACTCCCCATGGGCGGAGAAATGCCATCGTCATCTTTGATTGCGCTGCAAGGCTCAGTGGAATCCTCAGTGGCCGTACCCAAGATTTGGACGTATTTCATTGGTGATGCGAAAGAA
Organism: Dactylorhiza incarnata; assembly: GCA_033032865.1. Lineage (NCBI taxonomy): Eukaryota > Viridiplantae > Streptophyta > Magnoliopsida > Asparagales > Orchidaceae > Dactylorhiza > Dactylorhiza incarnata. Next base: position 24,227,448 of record JAWHQI010000004.1, read on the forward strand.
TCATCATCACCTAGAATGTTGTCCTCCTCCATGAGATACCACACGACACCAGGATCACATACCTCAATTTGCGGCACATTATCAGCAATTTCGACAGATTCTGCCATTGTACTCTGCATAGAAGGAGAAACTATGCTTCGACAATAATCAAGTATGGGTTCATCAATAGTAATTAAATTTACACACAAAGATAAATGTATCGTGGGGTAATCTTCGACATATTGACGCAAGCATCCACCACAGCCTTGGTATGCAAATCTGAGTCACTCCCTTCAACATGTGAAGGTGACACGATCACAAAACCAGGGGTAGAAGGTGCACAACCAGAAGCAGGAATCAGGACAATCTGGATGTCCAACTCATCATCCTCCTCCAAATCACATAAATAAATTGCATAATCCTTCAACACGTGTTGCGTGCTCCGATAGTACAAACACGTTCTCCCATTACTTAGCGGTCCTAGTGGGGCCGGAGAAGAATGAGAAAGTGGAATGTGTGAAGACAATGAATGTCCAAGAGTCCTTGGCTCGGTATGTAATCAATTGTAGGAGTATAGTGTGTCATATATGGAGCAAGTAGATTCTTTCCCATTGTCTCCCGACGGACATTCATTTGTCGTGTGCAAACTGCTCTGGCACTTGCAGTAGTAAAAATTGAATTCAACCCACATAGTGCACAAGAATTAATTAATAGATTTTCCAATGCAACATACCAAACCCAAATATGAAAAACGGGATGAAAATAGCAATTGACACAAAAACACTGAAACAAACAATCACTTCCCCTGAAAATGGAAAAACACACACCACAAATGCACTCCCCAGCAACGGTGCCAAAAACTTGATGCGCATACGGCAAGTGAACTGGTCGCTAAATTAATAAAGATGGGAGCAAGTCCCCAAGTATAGATCTCTCGAGGAGTGCAGGTGGGGAGTGTGAGTTCTCTATTCATAAGAATAATTGTAAGAGTGAAATGAACCAAACGGGGGGTTTTGTGATTGTGTTTCTACATACAAAGAGGAAATAAAATGTGGGTCGCCTTCACCGCGTCGCTCGGGTGGATCACCCAAATGGGTAATATGGTGGATGGAAGGGCAACGAGGGTCGCAATCACCTCTTCACCAAGCATGCTCCTAGTAATAGCTAGGACGACACAAACACACAACAAGCAGCAGGGAGGAAATAAACTAGGCGCACCACAGAAGTAAAAACCACAAAATCAATCACAAGGACATGATTAATAAAACTAAGCACAGTGGATTTTACACATAATAACCGCATTCCACAAGTTCATAAACCATACTGCAACAAAGGAAGGGTGGAAGAAATACATCCGAGCATATGAAGGCTTGCCAGGATTCGCATCCGGAATCAAGGGTTGTCAGTCCTTTTCTAAGCTCGGTCCACGGTTGGTGTCCGGGGTACGGAGAGGAGTTGTCAATTCCTTCTAATGAGCCCATCTTCTTTGCTAGTCTTTGCTGGCAGTAATCTCGCTCGAGAACTTCCAAATGGCAGCAAGAAGTATTCTGCAACTGAACTTGAGAGTTAGCTATGATGGTGGTGTCCAGAGATGAATTCCTAGGCGAAGATTTGCGATGGAATGATGGCCAAATCTCCTCTCCCAAGGTGGAGCTCACAAGGGGCAAAAAAACAGAGCTTTTCCCGCTCCTCCCTCTGTCTACAATGATCGATCCCCCTTAGGTCGAAATTTCTGCGGACTTAAATTAGGGGCGTTAATTTAAGAAACGCACTACCAAAATGCACGACCAAAACGCAGGACCGTGCATTTGTATTGTGCGATTGAAAGAGACAAACAATGCTTGGAGCTATAGGAAGGTCGTGCATTTTTGTTCATGCACGAGCGGAATGCTCGTGTGCGACCAAAAACGCATGGGGTTGGACAGGTCGCCAATTTTTCCTACTTCCAGGTAGGTCAGGTGATTTTCTTCTGGCACGATTGGATTCAATCGTGCATTAAGGAAAACGCACGATGAACATCATCACAAACAACTCTGAGTAAATCGCACGATCATCTCGATTGTGCATTAACAATAATTGCCCGATCGAGTGATTTACCCAAAATGAAATGCTCAGCTCATGGGCATGATCCACCTATGCACAATCAAAACCATAACTCCAACCACACAAGAAAGAAGACTAGCATCCAAAATACCAGCAAGACAGACATGGGGAGCCACCAAAGGCATACCCCCAACACAAAATGCGCAATTGCACACCTTGATGGCGATAACAGTGCACTAAGTGTACAATCCTAACAATGATAAATATGAGCGATTTACAACTAAAAGTGTAGTGCACGAGTGAGCAAACAGTCCCAGATGAGTCCGAAAAACCCTATATAATCGGGACTCATCACCATGTTATAATCCATATGATATGTATATTTTGTGATTTATTATACAGCTGATAGAAATAATTATAAAAATTAGATGGAGGGCTCTACGAGAAAAATGATTTACACCAAATATGTAGCCATGAAGGTCTACTTTATTTTAAAATTAGTTTCACATCATTTGGGTCAGTGGTCTGACGACATCACTTAAAATGTTGCAACCTATACAAAGGGTTGACCGGAGCTTGAATTGTGAGCCCCCACTAAACCAGCCATCCAAATGTTCTGAAATTTTGAACATAGCCTACATATACCCACATACTTAACCTATCCAAAAATTAGAATTTTTGGAAGAAATTTTTCTAAGGTTTTTGCAAACATTTAATAATTCATGTAATAATTAATTATAGGGTCTAATGAACTCCAAACCCTTCCAAATTTTGGAGGGTGGTACTTAGGGTGATGATATGACTTTGGTAAAAATTCCATCCCACTTGGGATTGATTTGGTTGGGTAATTAATTAGCCCAAGATTGGTCAAACTAGGGGTTAATAGGTCAAAAATGCACATGTTGGGTTTGAATGGTCAATCCTCATCCAAAGGTGATTAAATATTTTCCACTGATTTAATATCACATAATACAACTCCTCCAAAGATTTGGGATTATTTGGGGGGTGGATTTGCCCTAGGACCTTAGTTCAAACCTTAGGGTTGTATTTTAAATCCATTGAAGGACATATGGTCATATGGCCTTGGATTGACTTAAAATTTGGTAGAGAGGTTCATAGGGTGGTATTAAGCCCTAGGTAACTTATTTAAAATTTTTAGAGACATTTAGTCTCTCTAGATTGTTTAAGAGTCATTTAGGGCACTTTCTTACTAGAAGGGATTATATGCTCATATAGCCTAGGATGTTTATGAAGGGCACTTTCTTTCTAGAAGGGATTATATGCTCATATAGCCTAGGATGTTTATGAAACATTGGCAGTGAGCTTATATTGATGATATTATACTATGATAATTTTACTAAGAATTTTGCAGTGTTATATGCAGTTCTTCATTCACAACCCCCAATGTTTGCCCTAGTTGTATGAAAATTAATTATGGGTTTAATACTCACTGGAAAATCATGAAACTTGGACAGAGGACTTTCTATGGCATGTATATGATCTATTAATTTTAGTATAATTTTTGGAGTAATGTATGTATGGTCTCCTTCACAAAGTGCCCTTAGACTGATTTGTTTAAATATTGGAATTATGTGCTCAAATAGATTTAAAAAATCGCAGGACTCCTTCAGTGAACTTTTCTGACCATCTTGGACACCAGCTAATTTTCTTGTAATTTTTGAATAAGAGTTTCTTGTACTTCCTTTGTTAATCCTTGATTTTGATTAATTAGTTAATATTTTAATTGGAGGTCAAAATCTTTCTAGAAACTTGTGAAATTTATATATGGCTGTTATTTTACTGTTATATAGTTATACAAATTTTAGTAATTCCATATCTTATCATAAAACCATACATGATGTTCAAAGTCATAGGTTCCCTGATTTTGGAGAAATTATAATAATTACCAAATATAGTAGGAAAATTATGAATTTCTAAAGATGATCTTAAAATGTGATAACACCCCCCCCCCCCCCCCCCCCATAATTATCGTGGGTCATTTGGATGATTATTCAGAGTACCTCCTCTCATGCACCTCATATAGCTCACTTGGTCTGCGTATAACAAAACTGTAGAGTCAAGATAACCTGTAGACCATTTGGTAGGAATGAGTGATAGTTGTGTTGGAACACGGTCTTCCGCATCTCCTAGGTTAGAGAATAACAAATCCTATGTGTGTATTTAATCTTGTGTGATCTAAGTGTGCAGGATAACATGTCAAAATGACTCAAGGTTTACATATGGTGGTTGCCCCCGAAATTGAGTCATCAACTCCAAACTGATCACTAGCGCAGGCGATAGTGGATAGCGCCGGCGCTAGCTCGATGCACAGAAGGCATTGTAGGAATTGTTGCCTCGGATTGAAGATCTTGCCGCGCAAAGAGTTTCCTAACCAGGGATAGCGCCGGCGGTAGTGGATAGCGCCGGCGGTAGCGGAGCACACAGAAGGAATAGAGCAAGGGGTTGCCGCGGATGGGAGATTCTGCCGCGCAAAACGTTGCCTAATCCGGGCTAGCGCCGGCGGTAGCGCGTGGGCTATATAATGGACCCCTCACCTCTCGTTTCAGACAGAGATTGGGAAGAGAGAGGCAGTGCTACAACTCCAGAGGCTATCTTGGCCGAAACTTGAGGTCCCAGCGAAGCTCTGCAAATTTCTGAAGGAGGATTCCATCACGCCAAATCCAAACGAAGTCCGCTTCAACAAATGCCGATTCTACAGCGGATCTTCGCCCCAATCTTCAGAAGTTCATCTTGAGGGAGTTTTTATATTATTGTCTTTTCATTTCTTATCCTTCTTGTAAACCCGTTAGTGAAATCGCCTCGTGTTGGCGACTAGGTCTGGGGTAGGACTTAGGGCTGAAAATCGCCTTGTGTTGGCGACTAGATCTAGGCTAGGTCTAGGGGGTGCTCGAGGCCTTTCTGGGGATAGATTGGCTAGAGCGGCTTGAGGCCGTATCTGGGGAGAGATCGGCTAAAGCCAACCGGTTCGTGGGGATACGAGTCGGTATAGAAAACGAAAAAGGATTTTTATTATTCACCTCCGATCTCTAGCGCCATTGAGATCAAGTTTTGTAAAACATTATTTAATATTAATAAAGCATGTCTCTTCATTATTGTTTTACTTGATTTCTCATTGTTTCAAATATTGCAATATTCCAAAGCTTTTATAAATAAATTCCATAGTTTTTGAAAACCCTTATTCACCCCCCCCCCCCCTCTAAGGGCGCCGACCGATCCAACAAGTGGTATCAGAGGTAGGTTATTCCAAATTGGCTTAACAACCGGGAATAATGGCGTCTCATGATCTCGCTTCTACTAGTGGGGTAAATTTGTATGAAGAAGAAAAATCTCCTAAACCACCTTTATTCGAAGGGAAAATTTATAAAGGGTGGAAATTATTAATGGAAAAATTTATTAAAACTTTAGACATCGAAGTATGGAACTTAGCAATTATAAGGCGTGCGGATGAATCAAATAACAAAGAACGTCAGCTAAATGCCAAAGCCAAACACTATTTATTTTGTGCACTATCTAATGAAATCTTCAAATTCATATATTGCTTTTCTAGTGCATACAAAATATGGCGCTTTCTTGAAGAAATGTATGATCTTCCTCTCGCAGGTGTGGAACAAACACAGGAGGAAAAGAACGTACAAGCATCCATAATCATCCAAGAAGATCTCTCTCGGAGCGAAGCCATGGAGAATATTGAAATAGAAAAGGAGAACAATACACCAAGGGAAAGGGAAGATATAGATCCATCTATAATGGAGGAAGAACTAAAAGATGACGAAGGAATTTCATGTTCACAATCTGCCTCCTCCAATAGCGCTGTAAGGAAGACTAAATCTTCTTCTTTTGTGATAACTTCCATTTCTAGTTTCAATATACTAAAAACTGCTAAACGTAAGATCAAGAAATTGAAAATCACTATTAAAAATCTACATTTAGAAAATAAGAGATTAAAAGCTAATGTTAATTTAGAATCAAATTGTGATGTGATTTCACCATCTTGTCCTTTACTTGAAAACACAAAACCTTGTTTTGATTATTATAATATTAAGGAAAAACTCATGAAACTTGAAAAGGATTTTATTTTAGTAAAAGAACAAAATGAAAAATTATGTTTAGAAAATTCATCTTTGATAAATGATTGTGCTAAGTGTAAAGAATATAAAATTGAAATTAAAGAGATGGATGAAACATTTGATGAATATAGAAACAACTATCAAGATCATATTGATTCAATTATTTCCACTCTTAAAAATATCACAATAAATTATAATAAAGCTAGACATAATTTAAAAATCAAGAATGATGAACTAAAATCAAAAATCAACTTGCTTAAGGAAATCATTAAGAAAAACGCTCAAAACATTCATTCACAATCTCAAGGTATATCTAAAAGCAAGTTGAATATAATTTCTCAAAATGTTGATAAATCCAACAAAGGAAATAAAGAATATCAAATGCTTAAAAATAAAATTCCAAATCATTATCACTTACAAAATAACCACTCTCCCAACATAAATTTAAAGATAAACAAATTTCCTATAAAGAATGTTTTGCAAAATCATCATGGAAATGTGATAAATAAGAATAATATTAAACCAAGGTTTGAATGGAGACCCAAAGTTAAAGATGAAACAAAAACTCAAATCAAAAGGGTCCATTCAATCTTATCTCCCCAAAAGAAAACACGATGTATTTGGGTACCCAAAGGAACCGTCACTCCCGGTCCTCTTTGGATACCTAAATCTCTTATTCATTAGGTATCATCAATTGCATGAAGTAGAATCCTTTCAAAATGAAATATACAAAGTTCTACTTCATGATATGCTTTCATTGTTCTTATTTTTCTTATTTCTTTTGAACTATCATGCCATGGTCATCCTATACATTTTAGAAAATATCCTATCTCTTACAAGATCAATATGTTTATAAAATCAAATTGATCAAAATTCCAAATCATATTTTATTGTGATGACCCATCTTTTATTCTTATATTCATTATTTCTAAATATCTTATATTATCCATATGAATCAAACTCTAAATTTGCTATAAGATATTTCAAATTAAATCCGGTTATTAGGCTATTAAGATTCTTAGCCTTCACCAACAAGTGGTTTAGTGAAATAACTTGATCTAAAAGAAAATTCAAGATTTAAACAAAAGCTCAACTTTCAATATGGGAGTCATTGTTCACAACAAAAAAATATATATTGTGTTCTCTCCTTGATGTCAAACATGATCTAAACCATCACTATTGTTCACCTATAAAAAATCACATATATATATTCAAAATTCTTAATAAAAGGAAAATCACTAAAATGTGTTGAAAGAAGTTATCTTCATAATGAATATTGAATTCACAAACACCACCATGATCTAATGATATCTTTTGCTAAACATCTCTAAAATCATAATCCATATCAAGAATCATCTATAAACAACTATCAATAATTATATGATAACAATTGACATTATAATTGTTTACCATGGTTGGTGTTATGGTGTATTATGTGTGTATTGTGATATATATTTCTAGGTTAGACCTTTGAATCATTTTGATATCAAATCAAATAGAATTGTCACTCCATTCTAGGTCTCTAAGTTGAAACACAATCAAACTTTGGCATAACATTAATCTCAAATTTATCATACTAACATTGTCACCTAAAATTTATATCTATGTTAGGGCATATCCATGTTACTATTTGCGTGAACATTACTCCTTGATCACCGAAACCATGCCTACTTGATTTGTTCAAACATGATATCTTGGGTTTTCATTTCCTATTCTTTAAGTTATAAGCACAAGTCTTTAGAAAAGTCAAAATGAAAACATAAGTAAATATATCTCGTGGAATGATTAGTTTGTCAAGTCATCGCTAACGTTTCAGGCAATTTGGACCATCCAAAACATTTCCAAAAATTCTGCAAATCCTGCATGAAACTACTAATGGGACACCTAATCAAGTTCAAGCATCAAAATTTTCAAAACCCTAAAAAATCACTTACTGTTTCCCGCGCTAGCGCTAGCGCCGGCACTAGCGTCGAGGTTCATTTTTCTGTATTTTTTAAATTTCTAAAAGTCCCTAAAAATATATAAATCTATATTTTCTACTTAGTTTTGCACTTCTGTGTTTCTTTATTTTTTTAAAAATCAAATACAAAACTACAAAAACCAAATTACAAAAAATAGGTTTTGTTTTTTCGCTTGTGTTGTTTCCTTTATTTAAAGTTCATCTTTATGCAAAAATCAAATATAAAAATTACAAAAGCAAAAATTACAAAAATATGCTTTTATTTGTAAAAATAACCTACAAAAATATAAAACAAAACAAAAACAAGTATCAAAATTATTCTTCTGAACTTAACTTTTCTATGTATCTTGCGAAAGGGTGATTTGGGCTATCATCCCATCATATCACCTAGTACCGGGCGAATCTCTCACAAGGTAGTCCTCGGGAAGTCCAAGATCATTCTTATGAGTTCAAACTATAATTCAAAATTATTTCTCAAAAATATCAAAAATACTGTATGGACTGTATTGAAAATCAAGCATGATTTAACCCATCATTTAGAACTTCTATGATGTTGCAATTTATCTTTTCAAACTACTTTGAACATTGTTTTCATAATGCTTTAATACATCTATTAATGTGTGCATCAATTATATTGTAAAAGTTGTGTAGAAATATGCGTAGCATGCCTCTAAGTATGAGTAAATGTTTTATGTTTGATAATGATCTTTATTCACTCACTTATTTTTGGCATTGTCTACATTTGTGTTTAAATCTAAGAATGCTTGTGTATGTTCTGTATTAGTACAATGTATTAGTTCAATGAAAGACAAGTCTAAAACTCCTTATCATTTACTTAAAAAGCTCGATCATGCCTTCTCTTTTATTAACACACTTTTAGTGCTGTGTTTCCCTACCCACTTTTGCTAATAACAAAGGGGGAGAACTGACATGATAAAATGCAAAAGGGGGAGAACTAACATGATAAATATATAATCGGCTATCAAAATGAAAACCCAACATGATTGATTAAGTTGATAGCATATATATTAGGGGAGCATTCACATAGGGGGAGCATGTATTTAGGGGGAGCAATTCTAAATGCTAAAATCAATAATCATCTGAAAGTCATCACTCTCACACACACACAAGTATAGTCTCATCATGCTTATTTTATTAATGCTTTGTTTTATCATTAATGGATTTGTTATTATCAAAAGGGGGAGTTTGTTGGAACACGGTCTTCCGCATCTCCTAGGTTTGAGAATAACAAATCCTATGTGTGTATTTAATCTTGTGTGATCTAAGTGTGCAGGATAACATGTCAAAACGACTCAAGGTTTACATATGGTGGTTGCCCCCGAAATTGAGTCATCAACTCCAAACTGATCACTAGCGCAGGCGATAGTGGATAGCGCCGGCGCTAGCTCGATGCACAAAAGGCATTGTAGGAATTGTTGCCTCGGATTGAAGATCTTGCCGCGCAAAGAGTTTCCTAACCAGGGATAGCGCCGGCGGTAGTGGATAGCGCCGGCGGTAGTGGAGCACACAGAAGGAATAGAGCAAGGAGTTGCCGCGGATGGGAGATTCTGCCGCGCAAAACATTGCCTAATCCGGGCTAGCGCCGGCGGTAGCGCTAGTGCCGGCGGTAGCGCGTGGGCTATATAATGGACCCCTCACCTCTCGTTTCAGACAGAGATTAGGAAGAGAGAGGCAGTGCTACAACTCCAGAGGCTATCTTGGCTGAAACTTGAGGTCCCAGCGAAGCTCTGCAAATTTCTGAAGGAGGATTCCATCACGCCAAATCCAAACGAAGTCCGCTTCAACAAATGCCGATTCTACAGCGGATCTTCGCCCCAATCTTCAGATGTTCATCTTGAGGGAGTTTTTATATTATTGTCTTTTCATTTCTTATCCTTCTTGTAAACCCGTTAGTGAAACCGCCTCGTGTTGGCGACTAGGTCTGGGGTAGGACTTAGGGCTGAAAATCGCCTTGTGTTGGCGACTAGATCTAGGCTAGGTCTAGGGGGTGCTCGAGGCCTTTCTGGGGATAGATTGGCTAGAGCGGCTTGAGGCCGTATCTGGGGAGAGATCGGCTAAAGCCAACCGGTTCGTGGGGATACGAGTCGGTATAGAAAACGAAAAAGGATTTTTATTATTCGCCTCCGATCTCTAGCGCCATTGAGATCAAGTTTTGTAAAACATTATTTAATATTAATAAAGCATGTCTCTTCATTATTGTTTTACTTGATTTCTCATTGTTTCAAATATTGCAATATTCCAAAGCTTTTATAAATAAATTCCATAGTTTTTGAAAACCCTTATTCACCCCCCCCCCCTCTAAGGGCGCCGACCGATCCAACAAGTTGGTGTACCTGGTCTAGTTGAAGAGATTTGAGGTCACCAATGGGAGTCTATATGTTGAGTGTGCCTGGTAGTTAAGTGCTAGGTTGTGCTCGGGATTCACGATAGATCGCCTTTCCCTTATAGAGCCATAAAACACACTTTGTGTTAGTAAGAGTAACATTAATAGTGGTCAGGTCAAGGGTAGAAATCAACAATAGTAAGTTTCTTGGAAAGAGAGGTTTGGGCTATCATCCTATCGCCCCTCTTAGTACCGCTGCGAGCCCCTCACAGGGTAGACCTTGGGAAGTCAAAGATTAACCCTAAATTATAGGAGTAAGTTGTTATGCAAGATTAACTCAATAATACACTCACCCACACCTGATGTAGGATAGGGTGTTTGGGTTCACTCTCTCGTGCGTGATCGATTTGATTACTCCCAACGCTTCCTAATCTCACACAAGCGTGAACGAACGCAGCCAACTCGCGGAATGATTTTTATTCACGTTACTTATCACGCATGGGCAGCCACATTGCGAGGGAATGGAAGGAGGCTATGGGCCAACTTCGCTCCCAGCTAAAAGGATCCACACGATCCGGTCGAGCGGTTGTTGTTGTCTACCAAAGAGAGATCCTCCGAAAAGGTAAAGATTTCGGAAACGGAAAATCTCCCCCAACAAAAACAAAAGAGGATCGCCACTCCTCGTCGAATTAAAATGAAATCCAAGATCGAAATACAAATACAAAATAAAGATAATCTGCGAGAAAATCAACGGTTCAAAGACCACGTCACAAATCTAGCCACCACAGAACTATCTAAGAAAGGAATCACACGGGTTGAGAGTTCGTTACCCCCTCAAAATTGTAGATCTGAGATGCAGGAATCCTAAAGATTGTTCATCCATGGAGACCACCGGAGATGAGTCACTTGATGTAGAGCACGTTCGCCTTCACCGCTTCCACCACGATCAAGCCCTTTGAGCCAAATTTGAGCCAAGAGATCTCCTTCCACAAGCACTTGGGGGCTGGCCAAAATTCTTCAAGAGAGTGAGGGAGACGGTCGGCCTTGGAGGGAGAGGTTGAGAGAAGGAGTGAGGAAGGGAGAAGGAGCCGAGAAGAGGGGAGGAGGAGGAAGAGTGGCCGGCGGCCAAAAAGAGAGAGAGAGGAGCCTTGGGGAGGCGGCTAGGAGGAAGAGGAGAGAGAGAAACTTTAGGATTTGGAAATGTTTGTTTTCAATTTCATCAAAACTAAATTTAACATAGAGTTGTGGCCTTATATAGAGCCTTACAAACGACGATGGAGAATTTTAAAAGCAAACCAGATTTTGGCTAAAAGCAAACCAAAATAAATGTCTCAAAACTTAAAATAAACTATGAAATAAAAATGTGCATATAAATAAAGTCTTAATCAAACGCGCCGATGAGATGATCACCCATGGGTGGTGAATCATGGAGGGTCGTCAGCATCATCGTCCCAATCCCCAATAAGTGGAGAGTCCTCAACCGCAGCTTCGACGAATGGTGGTGGATCAATATCTGCAGCATCTTCATCATCTCGTGGAGGTGGACCAATCTCAGCAGGTTTACTTTTTGGTTTATGCTTAAATTTATATGCTAGGTATAACATTTACAATGTTATTAAAATATCATGATAACTATGTGATTTGAAATTATATAGAATACTAAAATTCCAACAAACACATAGTTTATGGATTAATCATTAGAATATATATGAATATTGTAACATAAATCATATATTATCATGCAAAACCAAAGATCAATAGATTCAATTATTGAATGCAAATTTTATTATAAATTTCAAAACATTATATATGTGATCTTTGTCTTTAATATGATTACATGATCATCATTTTCTAGACTTAAAAATCAAACATGCTTATTCAAAAGAAAAATCACCAAATCATATTGTCATAAGTCTAGAAAGAATAGAAATCACATACATCATGATGATCTAACATATATTCCATGCAAAATTCTCTATAATCATAAATCATAATTCATGTTCTATCAAGAAATATCTCAAATCAATAATAAGAATTATGAATCTTATGATAAAAATATGAATATTGCTTTCTTTACATTAGTTGGTGTATGGATATGCCTTGATATTGATTGCATGTATCTCACATATATATAGATTCTAGAACCAACCTAACAATAATAAAAATACATCAAACTTAATCATCACTCTATTCTAGATCTATAATTTAAAATTCTATTTTGGAATACATGCAATATTAATATTAATCTTATGACATGAAATTAAACCCAAAACTCATCATACTAGCTTTATCACTTATTGAATATTAGTAATTGTGCTAGTTAACACATATCGTCATCTCATAAAAGTAGAAAAACTATGCGGCTTTATAACTCATCACATTAAACAAAACCCATAGTTTATAAATCAACCCATAGTTTAAAAAGCTTAGGTTGTCCAAAGATTATTCACCTTTCACTTCATATCTCACAATAGTGGGGACGTAAGGTTGTATGCATTAGAGACCTAACCTCTATGTCATGTCTTGTCCTTAACCGGGGAGGGTTCCAGTGGGGCCTTGCGAGGCACTAGGGGGAAAGAGTGCTAGGTTGAGTGTTCTCTAGTGTGTGCATATGGGACTAACACCCCAACCTACGACATACGTGCAGCTCCTCATGCCCATCCATCACTTAGTATGGGGCTAGGGTGTATACATTTAGTCTGGGTAGTCTTTAATCTTAGGACATACTTATATTACTCACTGCATGAACATTTTTATTCACTTATTACTTAAATCATGCATATTTTGCATGTTTTGGTATTTCTTGAACTTAGAATTAAGTAACATTGTAGTGTAATCTCTCTTTGATATGTTCATTTCATGCTTGGTATTTTTATGAAAAACTTTGAGATTTCAAAAAGGTTAAAACATCTTTCAATTTTGAACTAAAACTCATATTTTTACTTATGCTTTTCTTGCCTACAAAAAGATGTTTATTATAATCTTCCGCTTTCTTGCAACTCTTATCTTTATATTTGAAATCTCTTATATATGCTATGCTTAAACTTTTTATCATTTCATATATTACAAAAGCTCGATCATGATTTATAACTAGCCTAAAGAATGCCTCCTTACTACCCTCACCCCACCTTCTTTTGATAATACCAAAAGGGGGAGATTAATTAAAGAAATCTATATAGGAGAAATATAGAAGATTAAGGGGAGCATAATTCATGTAATCTATCATTTAGGGGGAGTAGAACATAAAATTGCATTTATGTAGGGGGAGCATTAAGATAGGGGGAGTATGCACGATTTCATCATGCTTATCATATACTATAGTTGCACTTTTATCTTGCTTATCTTATCTATAAACACTATTATTGATTTCTTGCTTAGAGGATTTGTTATTATCAAAAGGGGGAGATTGTTGGACATGTCTGTCACATCCCTTTGTTTGAGAATAACAAATCCCATATTGTATTTGATTCTATTTTTATTAATGGTATGCAGGTAACAGGTATGAGATGTTCACAATTCTGCTGGAGCTCAATTTGAGTGTATGAAAATTTCGATGTCGGAATTTTCCGACAGCTGATGTCGCCCAGGCGACAGCTGAGAAGTTACAACAACTTCCCGCACGGCAACACGACGAACGGCAGTTTTGTGCTGTTGGAAATCCGACAGCGATGTCGCCCAGGCGATAGCTCGGAAGATACAGTAACTGCCCGCACGACAGCACTACGAGCGACAGTTTAGCGCTGTCGGAAATTCCAACAGTGATGTCGCCCAGGCGACAGTGAAAATTTATATATTGGCTCGTTTGGTTCGTGCACTCCAGAGCTTTGAAGATTCTAAATCCTTTCCTGAGTTCATACGAACCAGAGAGCTCCAGAACCTCAAGAACTCCCATTTGCGCTGAAAAGGTTTGAAATTGAAGACGAGATCGGACGCGCTTCTACATCAACGATAATCTCGAGGCTTCAACCTTCCTTTCAGAGATCTGAATTTCTAGGGAGTTCTTATTTTATCTGGTATTTTCATTTATATACATTTCACTTTGTAATGGTAGGGAAATCGTCTCCTTGTGCGTGCGTCTAAGTCCTTGCGTGGCTTAGGGGAAAATCGCTTCCTTGTGTGGAGCGTCCAAGTCCTTGCGTGGCTTGGTGGGAAATCTTGGCCTTGTGTGCTACGTCTAGATCTTGGGAAGATCTAGAGGATAGGCTTGGGCTTGGTATAGGAAGAGACAAGTGATAGCCTTCCGATCCTTGGGAGAAGGATTGGTAAACACAAATTGTAAAAGATTTATTATCATATTTGTGCCTTGATCTTAAGCATTGTTAAGATCATATTATTTGTATGTGGATTTCATGATTATAAAATTATGAATTTTTCTGTAATTGTAAATATGGTTGCTTAATCTTTAACTTAGAAATTTGTGTTTGAATTAATTTAAAAATTACATTGGTTTGAAATTTTTATAAGTAATTTTTAGAAAAGTAAAATTTGTTTTAAAATTCTTAAGTCAAAAATCATATTTTTTAAAAGGCCCTTATTCACCCCCCTCTAAGGGCGCCACAAGATCCAACAATAATAAATAATTATAACGCAGTTTGAATATTTCATAAATTAGTATTTATGCCAAGAATGTCTTTTTACTAAAACATTTACGCATGTCAGCATAGAACTTCGCATTTTACTCTCTAGCTTTCATATTTCTTTCTAGCATTAATTTTTCCTACCCTTATGAGAAGTGGTTTGCTCGGGACGAGCAATGAGCAATTATGGGGGTGTTTTATGAGTAATTTATTTACTCATCTTTTAGTATAGTTTTATCATTATTTTAATATGAAACTATGCCTTTTATCTAAATTATATCATATAAACCCTTCCTATTTTAATTCTATAAGCTAACTTAAGTTTATTTTGTGTTTTCAGGTTTTCTGGACATTTGGAGCAAAAAGTACAATTACACGCCCCAGGTCATGGGCGTGTAACCTACGAAGTGTTCCAGAACTGTTTCCGCCACTCCGGAGTCGTTCCGTGAAGAAATCGCCAAGTACACGCCCCAGGTCACGGGCGTGACCAAGGGCGTGACCCAATATCACGGTCGCGACCCGCCACAAGCATCCAAAGCCAGATGCCACGTCAATTAAAATTACACGCCCCCCCGGTCACGGGTGTGACATCAGGTCACGGGCATGACATCAGGTCACGGGCGTGACATTTGAGGCGGGACATCCAGTACACGGGCGTGACTCTTCCCGCACCAATTTCCCGCCGAAGCTTCCCGCCAGCAGCGAGTTTTAGAGATTACACGCCCCCGGTCACGGGCGTGACCTAGGGCGTGACACGTCCGTAAAGCCTGTATTGAAGCCAGACGGTGCCTTCTCCGCCAGCACCGATCACGCCCCCTACACGCCCCTTGGTCACGGGCGTGACCAAGGGCGTGTAACACCAAATTTTCAGCTATAAAAGGGCAGCTCCTCCAGATGATCAGAAGACCTTGTTTTGGAGTCCAAGCCTCCATTTTTCTGCATTATTTTCTCCTGTTTTGGGTAATCTAGTTTTACTTTTTCTTGCACTTATAATTTCCCTTTCAATTGTTGTAATCCCTCTTTTGAATTAATAAAAATTATTGTTGTTTTATTCATCCATTTCTCTAAAGTTTGTCCTCCCTCTCTTCAATAGTTATAATTTTCAAGATAAGCTAATTTTCTTGTTGCAACCAAATCAAGTACTTTTTGATAGAACAATAGAGATCTTCTTGAGTAAGAGTAATCAACATGCCCGGATTTTTATACGACCTTGGTTTTATAACCTATACTACATTCGATACGGTACACTTGTCGTTATCGTTTGCGGATATAGTTTCACTCATCATTATGGTACCCGCACAATAATTCATTTACACTTCACGACTATTCTGATTCAGACTACGCTGGATGCTCACTTGATAGAAAAAGAACTAGCGGTACATGCCATTTTCTAGGACCTTCGTTAGTTGCATGATCTAGCAGGAAACAAAATTCAGTTGCACTCTCCACCACGGAGGCCAAATACATTGCACTAGGGAGTTGTTGTGCACAAGCACTATGGATGAGTCTAACTCTAGAGGACTTTGGTTTTCATCTAAAAAATATTAAATTAAAATGTGACAACAAAAGTGTCATTTATCTTACAAATAATTCGGTACACCATTCTAGATCCAAACATATAGATGTACGTCATCATTTCATAAGAGATCACATTAAAAGGGAAAAAATGTTAGTATAAGTTTAATTGGAACGAACTCTCAACTTGCTGATATATTCACTAAACCTCTTCCCGATGAAAGGTTTCAAATTTTAACGTTGGAATTAGGAGACTTAGACATCTTAGGATGAGTTATATGTAAAATGATAAAGTTTTATGCAATTTGAGCAATCAAGACATCTCCAATAATTACAAAATTTCTATATAAGACTACTCTTAAGACTCGTAATAAATATTAAAAAACAAAATTTAAAACTCTCAAGATTTCTCTAACTGTTTGTCGCGCTAGCACTAGCGTCGGGGCTAGCGTGGGTGTTCAATTTTCCTGTTTTTTTTTATTTCTAAAAATCAATTAAATTATGTTAGTTTATATGTACTAAGTTTTTTATTTCTGACATTTGTTATTTTTTTATTTTATTAATATTATGAAAAATCAACTACAAAATTTCAAAATTCAAAACATATAAAAATATTTTTTGTGGTTTTCTGTTTTTTCTTTTATGAAAAATTTCAAAACAACAAAAAACTGTGTGATCTTTTTTGTTAATATGAAGCATGTATGAATTATATTATTTAGAATTACTTACAATATTGAAATTTATTCTTTCAAATTACTATGAAAATTGTTTTGTTTATCATGCTTTGATATATCTAATTAAGTGCATCAATTGAATGTGTAGAACCAAGCATAGAATGCCTCTAAGTATGAGTAAATGTTTTGTGATTGATAATGATATTTTTTCACTCACTTATTTTGGTAATCTATATTTGTGTTTAAATCTAAAAATGCTTGCATGTGTATTATAATTGTACAATGAACTAAAATTTACATTAGTTTATTACCTACACTACATTTGAATTGCACTTAAGAAATTCAGACAAGTGGTTGAGTTTAAAAATTTGAATTGTTGGGTTTGCAAAACAAGCGTATTCGGAGAATGTTGTCTCACAAAAGTGAACAAAATAAAAATTGACAAATATAACTCCACCAAGCACTACTTGAATCTCCTGATAAGTTTTCATAAGCATTGTGAGATTGAGCACCTTGGAAAGAATAGTAAAGTGTCTTGTGCAAACCTTGATTATTACACCACTTTTTCTAAGATATGTGCATTAAAGTGTGTGAAAGTTAATTTACTTGTGTTTTATTGTGCACTTTACTCTACACATGCCTTGTATTTTGTGATTTAAATCACTTGTTAACATTGCTCAAAATACACTTATGTGCACATCATTATCTTTCATAACACTTCTTCTCATGAGTATTGGATTCTAATGCTTTATCTATACTACTCTTTATATAAGAAATGCACTAGATAACCTAACATGATCTCTACAATGTTTGGTATTTCTTAAACTTGAAATTAAGTAACATTATAGTATATGCTCTTTTTGATATGTTCATTTCATGCTTGGTATCTTTACGTAAAACTATGAGATTTCAAAAACATTAAACATCTTTTCATTTTGAACTTAAGCTCATATGTATACTTATGATTTTCATGCTTACCAAAAGATGTTTCTTATACTCTTTCGCTTGCTTAAAACTCTTATTTATTTATTTAAAATCTCTTTTACATTATGCTTAAAATCTTCATCATTACCTATATTACAAAAGCTCGATCATGATTTATCATTTATAAAGAATGACTCCTTACTTCCCTCATCCCACCTTCTTTTGATAATACCAAAAGGGGGAGATTAATTGAAGAAATCCAGAGGAGAAATCTAGAGGATTAAGGGGAGAATAATTCATGTGATTTAGGGGGAGTAAAACTATATTTCATGTAATTTAGGGGGAGTACATAAATTGCATTTATGAATGTAAGGGAGCATTAAGATAGCGGGAATATGCACTATTCTCATGCTTATGCATTATTATCTCGCTTATCATATACTATAAACACCTTTGTTGATTTCTTGCTAAGAAGATTTCTTATTATCAAAAGGGGGAGATTGTTGGACGTGTGTGTCACATCCCTTTGTTTGAGAATAACAAATCCCATATTGTATTTGATCTTGCTTGTCGTGTATTTATAGTGTATAGGAACTATATGTGCAATACTCTACAGGTAGAAAGCAGCGTGGAATCAAAATCTCTCATAATGGAGCACTACCGCCAGCGCTAGTGAAACCGAAGGCGTTAGCGCTACCGCAAGAGGTAGGATCTACCGCCATACGCTAATTTCAGTTCGTGCCGCAACATCCCATTTCCATGATCTCTAACCGTCTGCTAGCACAGGCACTAGGACCTAGCATAGGCGCTATCTCAAAGTTCTATAAAATGGGGTTTTCTCTCTCGTTTTGAACACACATCCCAGAGAGAATACCTTTGCCAAATTTCTAGAGTTGTTACTCTGCCGAAAGTTGATCTCCCACTCAAAGCTAAAGAAGATTTCTGAAGGAGGACATCATCACACTTCATCCAAAGAATGATCACTTCAACCACACTTATGCTACATCGATCCTTCATCTTCAACTTCAGAAATCTCATAGAGGGAGTTTTTATTTGTGTTATTTCATTATCTTTGTGAATTTATGTAGTTAACTCGTCTTGTGTTAGTGACTAAGTCCTTGCGCGACGTAGGGGGAATTCGCCGCGTGTGCTGGCGACTAGGTCTAGGTGATTAGATCTAGGGGGTGCTCGAGGCTATATACGGGTAAGGATTAGCTAGAGAGGCTTGAGGCCATATTCGGGGAATGATAGGCTAAAGCCACAGGTTCGTGAGGATATGAGTCGGTATAGAAAAGGAATTTTTTTTACATTTGTACGCCTCTGATTTCTAGTGATATTGAAATCAAATTTATGTAAACACTCTTTAAAATAATACAATCATGTTTCTATTTGTGTTTACTTGATTTCTTTCATTTGGCATAAATTCTAATATTGCAAATTACTTTTAGCTAAATCGTTATTTCGCTCTCTTTTATTGTAAAACAATTTAGTAAATTGCTTAAATATATAAAAAGTATTTTTATTCCCTTATTCCCCCCTCTAAGGGAGCCTATCGATCTAACAGGCTTTGCCTCAAAAATCTATTCCCAAAGAAAGATCATTGACTGTGCAACCAATTCCAAAACCAAGGCACAATTACATGATCAGTAGAAATGAATGCTGCAAAGCAGCCTGCTCATCTAGTCACCTATCCCCCACCCAAAAGGTGACTCAGAAGAGGAGGTACAATATATTTGGGTGTTGGTGTTGTGGCAAGGTTGGGCACACTGCTATAGATTGTTGGTTTAACCCAACAGTGCCTAATGCAAGGTATGAGAAACCAGTCAGTAGTTTGACTACAAAAGCTGCAGTAGGTAGAGAAATTTCTTTATGTACTAACAAGAACCTAGGACCCAAATTCACTTGGGTTCCTAACGGATATTAAATATCTGTCTTGCAGGTTTGTCCACGTAGCCAACCAAGAGCAAATATGGCAATGGACAATAAGTAATCCATGTATAAATCTGGAATAAGAAGAAATTTATCACAAGAAAAGGTATCATGCTTGACATAATTATTAGATCTCACATTAGTCCAACAACCTAGGTTTGTCTCATTTATTAATCTAAAGTAAGAAATATACAAATAAATCACATGTTTAGAAATAGAGTAAAACACGCATTTTATCTAAGTCATTACATGAAGACCTATCTGTGAGAAAGAATAGTGCAACAGTTAAGTGGGAGACTCATGCTGAGCCATCAGCATAAGAAACTATGTTGCCAATCCGGGATGAGGCTGCTGTTGAGCGGGAATCTCAAAATGAAGTCAATGCTCTAGAGGTTGAGGAGACTGCTGACACTGAGGATGTTATGCAAGAAGTCTAAAGAAGCTATAAGATGAATGTTGAAGACACCATCCTCAACAGGTGTGGACACTCCACTATAACAAAGCCATCAGACTGATGTGAATATGAAAAGAGGAGAAAAAGGTGCAGAGAATAAAAGGAACTTAACTAGTTCATGTGATAGCTGAAAGAAAATGTGGTTGAAATTCTATTTTGAATAAATTTTGCTTAACTATAAAATGACAATAAAGTAGTGTCAGTCTTTAACAAGCACCTACTTCATCACATAAATGTGAAGCTAACACACTACACAATTATGATGCAAAAGAACTGTGAAATTTTTTCGAATCTTTATGAAGTGGCAAGAAACATACAACTTAGAGTTCACAAGCCAAACAACCAGAAGCACATGGAGGCAAACAAGTAATCTTTATTGATAGCATAAACTTCATTACAGGGAGAGGTATGCTTGGCGAGACATGATTTTGCCAGCACACAAAACAGAAGAAGAAAATACACAACTTGAAAGAAAGATAACTGAGACCATTCCAGACCGCGCGGTATCCTTACCGATCTCTGCAAGCCGCCTAACCGCACAACACTGTCAGTAACAGAACACCACCCCAGACCGCTGAGCAGACCGCACCCTCCTTACGAACTCCACTGATTCTCCCGAACTTCAGCAACCCACACTGCAAGCCGCAGACCGCCCGAACACTTTCAGAGGAAGAGGTGATCGCTGCACACCGCACTATCCGCAGAAGCTGCACAAGAAAATTCAATCAGTAGACCGCCCGATCAGAAAGAAACAGACCGCGGGAATAGAAAAAACTCAGCTTACACTTGGTGTGTTATATTTGTTGCTACAGTGGCTCCTATTTATAGGCATGAGACCTAATCCCATCACCACCCTATGAGATAGGATCACCACCCTCCAGATTGCGCGACCAGATCGGTCAACCCGCGCGATCAGCAATAGTTCTTTCCGCTTCATTTGATGAGCTCACCGGCTTCACACAAGACCGCGAGAGATCTCCACTCCCTCAGTCAAATCACGACTCCACAGGGAGATCGCCAGACCGCCAAGAAGCTGCCCACCACCAGTGTTTGCTCGAGACCGCAAACACTGTCTGTTCGCCACAAGACAGCGAACACCTGTTCGCAAGCCGACCTCCGCCTGAGACCGAGAATAGAGACATGTTCGCATACCAGTCTCCTCCTGAGACTGTGAACAGAGACCGCGCGACTAAGAGCCTTAGTCCGCGAATACTACTAGAAAACCCGGACAGCCACCAGACCGGAATTCTGGAAACCTGGACCAACCTGTGCGGTCATGCCAAACCGGCACAGTCCTGAAGAAGTCAGCCCGCCACGCGGTCACAGACAGACCGTGCGGCCTCACCTCCAGTCACCTTGGACAGATACCAGCAGTCATGCCAGGAGACTACGGTTAGGCAAGACAAGCCAGATCGCAGAACAGATCGCCAGGTCGTGCGGTCTCACCAGACCGCGCGACCTCCTCCTAGACCGCCCAGGTCCAAAACCTCCACAACTTCTACTTCAACATTTTCAACAAGAACAAACAAAGACAATATGTTGGAACCTTAGCTTTTGATTTGAGTTAGGATCCATTCTCTTATCAATAAGTCATCTAAATCTAAGAAAACATAAATTAAATATGATGTGATCGAATCAGAGAATATACATAAGAAAATAATACAAACTCTCTCGCTCGACAAATCTTCATCAGAACAACATTCGACAAATGGCGAACGACGCTCGACAAATTCCAGTTAGCCAGCGCTCGACAAATTTTCATCAGAACAGCGTTCGACAAATGGCGAACGGCTCTCGACGAATCCAGTCAGAACAATTGGAGCGTCTAGGCATTCTCTGAACGGCACTCGACAAACTCAATCTAGCCATTTCAGTGATCTACGAATTCCAAGATAGAGACAATCGCTCAGTACATCAGACGGCGAGCTCAACCCGACAAATGTCAAAGCTAGGATCGACGAATTTCTTTCTGAATTATTTTAATATCTTTTTCACTGTCATTTGACTATTCCTCTTAGCCGTTGCAGATCAATCAATACTTTTAGCCATTGCAAACTAGCTTTAATAGAAAGAAACGGCAGGTTATCCTCTCGAGGAGTCAAAGCATTGATGGAGACCTCAGCTCTTTCCTTCTTCCCAAGAGAAGAATTCAAAATAAGAGTAAAGGTTCTCAGATTATAAAAGGATAGTTACAGAGAAAGCAAAACAGAAAAAAAACAGGACAGAAATAAAGAGAAAATCAATTGTTCTTCATTGCTAACATCTTCCTGCAGATTACAAATATCCTGAGACACAAATCACAACTACTTGCTCAGGATCATCACTGCAAAAGAAGGAAGAAGTGGTTAAAAGAGGAAGCTCTATCCACAAGCTGTCATCAACTCTAATCAGACAGGGTGAGCCTTCTTCAACATCATATTCAGATCCATTCAACTTCAATCAGGATCTTCAAGAGTCTTCTTATACAGAGAAGAACAATATAACTTCTGTTTTTCATTTTTACTTCCTTACCCCCATCCTATACAGGGTTATAACTCCCTTCAAAAGTTAATCCCGGTGACAGGGCACCTTAGCAAAAACCTGCAGTTTGGTTAGAGCACCTTATCAATAGCTCACCTGGTGTGAGGGCACCTTATCAACAACCTCCTAGTGGATTCCTACCAGTGGGTAGAAGAGTAGATGTACCCAGTTGAGGGGAGCTTATATATATTTTGTGTCATCTGACTTTGCTTGTTTTTACTTTACTTTTATTACTGCTGTGCTGTGATTTTTCTTATGCACTGTTAGTGCTTGATTTTATTCCTCACTCAGCATACATATATACATATATCATTAATTTAGAGAAAAACTTAAACAAGATCTTTTAATAAGATAAATTAGAACTAAACCTCCACTTCCACAATATCATTGTGTCTACAAAACGATATCGTTGTAATAATGGTGTACGCCGTCAAAATTACAGCTTGTATCGTCAAAATGACTCTACGAATTAGTCATAAAGTCACGACGATACCTAAGTATCTACTCGAGAATTCAGAATTCTGAAATAGATAGATCACAACTATTCAATCTGATTTAAATTAAACATTTAACAAGCGACACATCGCCTCCCACATCATAAGTTATAAATAAGGTCAGATGTCTTGAATGAAAAGCACTTGCTACATTTGAACTAAAAAGTCGTTGTGTACTCCTTTAATACGTAGAGTGAACAAGATGATACTGGTGAACCATCCCTTGATTAACCAAGAAATGACACCGAAGAAGGAAGGATATTTGTATAAAGGAAGTGAGGTAGTAAGGAATGGATTCATGAAGGCTCCAGAAGAAATTCAAAGCACCATAAGACTGCTCGACAACGTCATTTTGGAGTTCGCTCTTTCAGAATCAACAATAATAATGAATAGGGAAGTTCTGGAATTCTATTCGAATGCCAATGGTGGCTCTAAGGGAACGTCAATCAAAAGTTTGGTCAATGGGATAAAAGTTAAGGTAACTCTAAGGATATTGGCCAAGGTTCTGCAGCTGCAAACCTTTGCCAAAGAGGAGGAGAATGAAGAGGTCACCCAAGTGGACCTAGATACACCTCTGGCATGGTGTGAGCATTCCAAGAAGACCTATGGGTCTATGGAAAGGGAGAACTTTAATTAAAAAGGAAAGTTACTGGCTGGCATAGTGGGAAAGGCCCTTCTCTGCATGGTATGGTCTCATGATAGGATATCCAAACAAATATTTAAGATAATGACCAGGATAATCCAAAGCAAGAAAACCAATTGGGCTCAAATCATTTTCAAGAGAATACAAGAGAGCTTTCAAGTGCCCAACTTGGGAAGAATACTTTCTCTTTATCTGCAGCTATCATATCCTAAAAACTTCAACCAGAAATTTGGAGTAAAAATCCATCATATGAGAAGAATGGATATTAAGGTACTGGAGAGGTGGGAAAATGGCATAACAAGGTCTCCCAAGAGGTCACATGCTGAAGAGAATGTGGTGAGTGGAGAAGAAAGTTCTTCAGTAGAAAGTTCTTCAGAAGAAAGTGAGTTCATCCACAATCCAGAATTGTCTAGCTCCGAAGAAAATGTGGAGCAGAGGAATGCTGAGACTGAGGGGGAGCAAGACACTGAGCTCCCTACTCATGTAGAAGATTTCATCCACAATCTCACTATGGATGAGGATGCTATCCATTCTAAACTAGCAGCCCAAGAGAATCCAAGTGATGCTCACCAAGAAGCCAGTCAAGATATAATCCTGCTGATGAGACTAGCAGAGCACTACCAATTGCTGAAAAGACAAGTGTGCCTGAGGATGAACCAAGGAAAACACCTCTTAGAAGATCTCCATCCCCCATGTTTGATGAGGCTGAAGGGATGGACATCTATCTCTACTCAATACTGTAGAAAAACGCTGAAGGACAATCTGACAAGCCCAACTCTTCCACAAAGCAAAGGCTAGAAAACTGCTCATTGGTGCCTCAGATAAGGATGCTCTTGGAAGAGCAAAGCATCAAATTTGAAAGCTATATTGACAATGCTGTCAATGAGATAAGAAGCGACCTAACTAATAAGACTGTAAGTCTAAAAACTAATATGAAGAATCTGCATGAAGACACTGCCAAACAGCTAGCAATTACTCATCAGGGTATAGCTGAATTTCTTGAAAATCAAGGAATGATATGGAACAATATAGAGATAGACTACAAAGCCACTAACAGGTGGATGAATGAACATAAAATCAATCTCCAAGAAAAATTAGGTCAACACAGTCAGGAGCTGGATAGTCATCTACTTGAGACAAAAAATCATCTGGAAAAGGGAATTCATATGCTTAAAGATAAGATTCTGAATCATTAGGGGAACATCTAGAGGGAAATATCAGAAGAAGTCATAAAGGGTGAGAGATCAATAATAACAGACAGTGGTTACTATGTCATCTGGACCTCCAATACTATCAGGGAAGTAATAAATCTCCCTCCCCTGAACTATGATTACCTTGCTGATTAACCTGATGACATTACTACTACTATTGCTGCTGCTAATCAGAGTAAGGGAAAGGAGATATTAGAGGAAGATGAAGTAAAGTTAAGAAAGAAAAGATACAGAGAAGAAATGGAGAAGAACGATGATTATGAGATGTGGAGTCCCAAATCCATAACAGTAATAGTATGGGAGCTTGATGCGGTAACGGCAAGTGCACCGGTCGCACAAGTAATAAAGTTGGGAGTACGTCCCCGAATATCGTCTCTCAAGGAATGCGCGTGGTTTGTTTGATTCTTCGGATTGAGAAAGTAATTACGAGAGTAGATTAAAGGAAAAATCGGAGCTTTAATTTTGGTTTCCTAACCTACTACAGAAATAAGAGAAATGCGGGTCACAACTCCGCTTGTCAAGGCGGGATGGATGCAATGGACGCAATGTCGTGATTCGGTGAGCGGGTGAACGAGAAGGCTGGCGGATTACGGCGCTCCTCAAAACTCATGAACCACAAAGGATCTCACAAACATGAAATCATAATAACTAAAACACAATGTTCATGAACATCATCCACCATAACAAACACATCTAAGGAAAACTCTGAAGCAAGCGAAGGGGAAAAGAGAAAACCGAAGCTCGAAGACTATGCTGAAGATTCTCGGCCGGAATCATAGGGTTGTCAAGCCTCGTCCGTGCTCAGTCTTCAGTTGCGTCCGGGGTCCGGAGGAGCTGTCACCTTCCTCTACTTATACCCGTCTTCTTCGTGGTCTAGCTTGAGGTAACTCTTGTTCTACACCTTGAATGCAGCGGAAGCTCTCCGTCAATGGCGTTCTTGAGCTCAGTGATGATGGAGGAGGCCAAGCATGGAGCTTTGGCGGAAGATTTGCAAGCCAAAGGCCACCGGAGCTCCTCCTAGGTCAAACGGTGGTGGAGCAGAGAACTGTGCGAAAATGGCGGGCTCTGAAGCTTTTCCCGCTGGGGGGTCTTTTTCTTCCTCAGATTTCCTGCCTTAAATACTAAAAAGTCAGAAATTTAGTCACACACGGGCGAACGCACGATCGTGCATTGCTCGTGCATTATTTAACGAATAAATTGGCTTGAGGAAGAAGCAGCAGCGCCCGTGCATTTTACTCACGCACGAGCGAATCTGCCCGTGTGCAAAAACGCACGAACAAATTCAGATTGGCTAAAAAATAGATGAAACAAGCGATCGTGTGTTTCCTTCATGCACGGGCAACTGCCCGTGCGTTAAGACGCACGAACAAATTCAGATCACCGGTTTTCTCCCTAGATGAAGGCGCACGACCGCAGCCGTCCGTGCGTCAAGAAAATGCACGATCGTGCGATATAAATAAAAATGATTTCTGGGGTAAAATAGGGTGATCCAACTACCTGTAAGAATAATAATCCAGCTGGGATTAAACCTCCAGCACCAATCAGACAGAGAAAAAGGATTGGGGAGCACCATGTGCTTACCCCCAATATCATGGAGCGCAAACACACACCAAAATGGGCTTAAAATGAGCACAAAGCACGCAAGTGCGCATGAATGAGCATAAGAGAAATAGATGCAATAATAGCTCAAAAATGATGCACAAGAGAGTGAAAACTAGCCCGGATGAGTCCATCAAAGTGTATATAAATGGGACTCATCACACCCCCAGACTTAACCATTTGCACGTCTCAGGCAAACTAATTAGCTCTCCCGTCGGAACAATTGGGTGTTAGAGTGAATTTGAGCGGTAGAGATCCATGTGAAGTCGCATGCTCACGTGCGTAGAAATACGTTAGAATAGAATTTAACTAAAGATTATATTTAACTATTTCTAGAACAGTAATTTGGCTAATCTAGTTTACTCGGATGGTGAATCCCGGTGAGTCTTTCGGTCGCGCACAAGGGACAATAGCGTGATTAATTAGTAGAGTATTACTCGAATCAAAATTCGGGACAATCTCCTAAGAAATCCATCAAAGTCGGTGTCCATAGGCTTGCACGTTCGCACTCTCTCTACTGCATGAGATGACTCATATCTAAAATCAATAGGACTTATAGGTTAAGATTTGGCTTAGGTTGAGTTTAGGTTAGATAAGTAGATGAACGATGGGCATCACACTCAACATAACCTGAGTACTTAAGAGTATAAAATCACCAATACAACACTTTCAAGAACCACACAGCACCCCCAGACTTCTACTGGACACTAGGTGTGTGCTGAGCCAACCATACATTGTTTTATCGAGAGATTGTACTTGAAAGTTCTTTTTGCACAATTATTATTTTTTCTTCTTTTTTTTTTCTTTTCTTTTTCTCTTCTCGACAAATAAATCTTTTGTAAGCACTTTATAAACTTCTCCTATAGCTTTCTCAAAGCTTCCATACACAACATAGATAACACCAAATGTGGTAGATATATAAACTTCTTTTCAAACTCATTTGTTGGTGCGAATATAGGTTTGGCCGTATGGCTTTGGTGAAATTTAAGTGGAGCTAAGCAAGAAGGATAGGTAGGCTCAAGTGGGTTTGTGATGGCGCAAATCTCACACACCGCTATAGGCGGTAGCTCGACTGCGACACGAAACGGCAGTGTACCGATCGTTCAAGTAATATAAAACGAGGAGTAATCCCCGAGTATCGAATCTCTCAAGGAACACAGTAAGGTGGAGTTAACGTTCGAGGAAGGACTTGAGATCGAAGTCCTTGAGTCGGATGGAATGCGGAAACAGGGTGATTTGGCTTTTAGAAAATAAAAGAAAACAACTATAACTACTCCTATGCAATGCCGCTATGCAGTGCTTCGCTTGGCGGGATGGATGACTACGTAGGCCTTGAACGCGCTACTTCGTAAGGGCGGATGGACGAGTAGGCAAACGGATCGAACTATGCAGGCCTTGAGCGCGCTGCTTCGTTAGGCGGGATGGAATACACGGGCCGCAATGCCACGCTTCGGTAGGCGGATGGGCGAGTAGGCTAACGGAATGAGGGTCGCAAGCACCTCTTCGACAAGCACGCCACTAGCAATTGCTAGTGCGGCACCGGACGTGATGGCGGGATGGAGGATGGAATGGGGCGCACCTCAAGCACACAAATAAACAAAAAAGGTATTTCACATAGACATGAAATAACTTTAAATAGCAAGGTCTATAGTGTTCTTCATCAAAATACAAAAGATCTAACTATTACAACAATCAATAAGAGAAGAATAGAGCAAGAAATCGACCGAATCCGAAGGCTCGTTGTAGATTCACGGTTGGAATCGCCGGGTTGTCAATCCGCGTCCAAGCTCGGTCCGCAACTACGTCCGGGGTAGAGAGAGCTGTCACGACTCTCCAATGGACCCGTCTTCTTCGTGTCACGATCCGGTAGAGGTTGCAAACTTCCTCTTGCTTGATGGTAATGGCGGCTAGGTCTACCTTTGAAGCTCTTGGATGAAGGAGGAGGCCGAGAGGAAACTCCGGCTCAAGATTGGCGTGAAGAGCAAGCCCGGAGCACCTCCATATGGTGGGCGATGGTAGAGGGGCGAAATCGGGCGGAACGGAGCAGGAAACGGCGCTGAAAAGTCGGGGTCCGACCTAAAATCGCGAGCAGGTCGTTTTATAGGCGCTGGAATTAAACAGTGCGCACGGTCAGTGGCGCATGACCAGTGGTCGTGCGCACTAGAATCCTGTGATCGTGCGCTCTGCCTGGACGGAACCTGCAAAGACAGAAATTATAAAATAACATGTTCGCACGACCAGTGGCGCACGACCGGTGGTTGTGCGCACTAGAGTTGATGGTCGTGCGCACTACAGCAAACAGAACTCGGAAATTTAATGGCTAATGCGCACGAGCAGTGGCGCACGACCGGTGGTCGTGCGCAATAGAACCGGTGATCGTGCGCAGTGTTCCTGTGCAGAATTGCACCGGGAACACTCGCACGACTCCTATTCCAGGAACAACCACAAATCTAGCCACTGAAAGTGGCACTTGACAGTACATGAATACTACTAATGACAATAAGCACGAAAATCACACCAAAGTGGGCCTAGATGTGCACCTAGCATGGATTGATCAATATGAACTATAACAGGGCTAAAGTGCGGTGAAATGACTAGAAAAACGGCCCAGATGAGTCCGTAAAAGTGTATATGATCAGGACTCATCACACCCCCAGACTTAACTGTTTGCGCGTCCTGAGCAAACGAATCCAGTGGAGTGTGAAAAAGGTAGTTAGCAAAGAAAATTACGCAAGGGAGTACAATGCGAAGTAACAAAGCATGCAAATAGAGATTTCGTAAAAAGAGATTCTAACTATGCTAACTAATTTACGAAAGTACTAGAGCGTAAATAAAGATTTATCAATACTCAGTTGGTGAATTGTGAAGAATTTGATGATCATGTCCGGTGTGAAAGTAATAAGCCACTAAGGAGGGTGTTGCAAAAGATCGGGGTTCGGGAATAACTCCGCTGAAATCCATCAACGTCGGGAACCATACGCTTGCCCGGTCACACTCTCTCCACAGCGCTAGCAAACTCGCGAGATAAATCAATAGGACTTTTAGGATTATATTGGGGCTTAGGTTGCGGTATGATAATCAAAGGTAAAAACGAAGGCTACGCAACCAACATGAGTCAACGGGACGCTGCACCAAGCAAAACCAAAAACAAAGCTCGTGTGACACACCCCCAGACTTATTGTGAAAACTAGGTGTGCACACGGCCTACTCCACAAATACCAACAGATTTTCTAAAACGCTCGGGAGGATAACTTTTCAATACACTTTTTTCAGATTTTTATTTCAATACCATATTTTTCTTTTTCTTTTTCTTATCCTCCGGTTGATTCAAAATCAGCAAATAGAGTTTATTTCTCCTTCACAACACGACAATTCCAAACATCACACCAAATCTAAAACATGAGTGCAGATAACATATACTTGGTTGCGACAGTGGGATAAGCTTTAGGCCTTGGTGTATGGAGGAGGAGCTGAACAAAGGGAGTGGTAGGCACAAGTGTTGGGAAGCAAAGGTGAGCGAATAGGATATGGAAAGCGAAGGCTCAATCTAGCCAAAATGTGGCCTATATCACATTTATCTCAACGAATCGCCCGCACCCATGCTTCAAGAGTCGCTTGGGGCAAGTTCTTAGCCCACGAGAAAGGTAAACCTTCCTCCCGACTCGAGCAACAAACAACTAGCGCTCGTATACACACAACACCGGGCTATCACCAATTTCATTCGCATTCACCACTTGAGTAGAATAAATCTAAAACTACGCATAAATACTAATCATAAATTAAAAGCATAGAAATAATCTAATTTTACTCAAATTCTATTGTAGCACGCGGATGCGACTAGAACACTGCTCGAGTCATCATTGCGCTCCCAATAGTAATTCCTAAGCTATCATCCCAATTCACATTCCTAACCAAGATAGTTTGTTCAGAACAAAACAAATAGATAAGCACGCGCTCATGTGGGTGCTGTGGTGTGCAATGAAATTAAACAAAACATTTTAAATGAAATCTTCTAGTATGCAGTGCAATAGTGCACGTGAGCGGGTAAACAAACTACTCTCCCCCAGACTTAAACTAAACAATCCGCATAATATATGACAGGAGAATCAAAATAGAGCTAGGGGAAGAGAGTACCCAATGCTCAGCAAGTGAGCATACCAGAAGACGCGTGTAAACCAAGACTAAGCTGCAGCATCCGCCATCCAGAGAAGATACCTGCAGGGGTCAGCTCCGCAAAAACAAAAGACAAAAGAAAACTGAAAAGAAAGTACTACTAACTAAACATAATTAGAAGAAATAAGAATGCAGGAAAAGTAAGATAACTACTGGGGTTATTGTCATCCCAGCACGACTTATTCAGATTTTGTACAGTTCTAGCTTATAGGCCTATGAAAAGAAAAGTGCACAGGTAACTGTTCTAATATGCGCATCGGTAACGGGTACCGATACGGAGACAGAACAGTCACCCCTCTACCTAAATATAGATACCTGCTCCTCACAGGTAGAGGGTAGAGAATGTAAGAAAAGGAGGAGGCCTGGTCCTCACTCATCTCACAAAACACATCCTTGCCTAGCAAGGTATCGTCAACAGGGAGGCAGCAGGAGGAAAAGGCAATGAGTGGAGCTTCCTCTATGGAGGAGGGGTCAACCTCCTCACATGTGAGGATACACTCATCATTGACTTGAGCATCATGCTCCAATTCCTCCTGATGTACCTGTGAAGACTCAACCTGCACAGGCTCAGATGAAGAAGGGGGGTCAGGAAATAAAAGAGAAGAATGACATAAATAATCAAAAATCGGGGGAGTAGTCCCGGTCTCACTCCCAGCAAGATCCAAGGGTAGATCACTATCATCATCGTAAATATCATAGCAAGGGGGACTTGAGAACTCAGGAGCCTCAGTGGTGATTTGGACCTCCTCGTCCCATGGAGAAGTGCAAACCTCCTCATCAGAGAGAGTATCCTCCTCATCCCACCGAGGTGCATCATCGTGTTCAAAGTATTCATTCTCCCCCTCAGGGAAAATGACATCCTCATCCCACTTTGGAGCACCCCCTGAGTCAGAAGCATCACCCAACTCCTTTACTTCGATAGGATCATAAAGAATATGTGTAGAAAAATCTCGCAAAGAAACTGGAGGAACAAAAAGACTCGGTTCCTCCGCAAAAAGATCTGCTAAAGCCTCCCCGATGGAAAGAATACTTTCCTCATCATATTCAGGTGCATCAAGGAGCTCCCATTCCTCTCCTTGTTGGCCAACAGATGAGTGATCATCATCACTGGGAGTGAAGCCATAAACAGGGAGTGAGGAGTCTGTGCACGAGACAAGCTCAGGGATAGAGGGCACAATTGCCTCCATGGGTAAAGAATGAGCGATAGGGACAATGTTGTCCTGAGTGGAGGAGCGGCGGTCAGGCTTGAAAAGACTAGGACAGTCTTTCAATTCATGACCCTCTTCTCGACACAACAAGCAAACAATGTTCCTACACTGCCTAGCATTCAACTCATTCATTTGGTCTATATAATAAACCATCTTATCATTAAAGCTAGGTGAAATATCCCATGACGACATATTTGACAATTAAAGCAGATAAAACGGGACTGAAATTCTTAGCAAGAAAATTTACACAAACTAATAGAACTTCTTGGATTAGACTTGCCTAAAACTTTAAAATAAGAGGGAAAGAAATAAAAACAAGCAGTAAATAAGTAAAAAGCAAATAGAAATTAAAAAGGCGGCTATACACACTGGAAGAACTACTATCTCTCGGCTCTCCCTCTCAAGAAAACTCGCATGACTGTGTTCCCCGGCAACGGCGCCAAAAACTTGATGGCGCAAATCTCACACACCGCTATAGGCGGTAGCTCGACTGCGACACGAAACGGCAGTGTACCGATCGTTCAAGTAATATAAAACGAGGAGTAATCCCCGAGTATCGAATCTCTCAAGGAACACAGTAAGGTGGAGTTAACGTTCGAGGAAGGACTTGAGATCGAAGTCCTTGAGTCGGATGGAATGCGGAAACAGGGTGATTTGGCTTTTAGAAAATAAAAGAAAACAACTATAACTACTCCTATGCAATGCCGCTATGCAGTGCTTCGCTTGGCGGGATGGATGACTACGTAGGCCTTAAACGCGCTACTTCGTAAGGGCGGATGGACGAGTAGGCAAACGGATCGAACTATGCAGGCCTTGAGCGCGCTGCTTCGTTAGGCGGGATGGAATACACGGGCCGCAATGCCACGCTTCGGTAGGCGGATGGGCGAGTAGGCTAACGGAATGAGGGTCGCAAGCACCTCTTCAACAAGCACGCCACTAGCAATTGCTAGTGCGGCACCGGACGTGATGGCGGGATGGAGGATGGAATGGGGCGCACCTCAAGCACACAAATAAACAAAAAAGGGTATTTCACATAGACATGAAATAACTT
The DNA here is from genome assembly GCA_033032865.1 of Dactylorhiza incarnata. NCBI lineage: Eukaryota > Viridiplantae > Streptophyta > Magnoliopsida > Asparagales > Orchidaceae > Dactylorhiza > Dactylorhiza incarnata. Next base: position 24,260,834 of record JAWHQI010000004.1, read on the forward strand.
TAAATAGCAAGGTCTATAGTGTTCTTCATCAAAATACAAAAGATCTAACTATTACAACAATCAATAAGAGAAGAATAGAGCAAGAAATCGACCGAATCCGAAGGCTCATTGTAGATTCACGGTTGGAATCGCCGGGTTGTCAATCCGCGTCCAAGCTCGGTCCGCAACTACGTCCGGGGTAGAGAGAGCTGTCACGACTCTCCAATGGACCCGTCTTCTTCGTGTCACGATCCGGTAGAGGTTGCAAACTTCCTCTTGCTTGATGGTAATGGCGGCTAGGTCTACCTTTGAAGCTCTTGGATGAAGGAGGAGGCCGAGAGGAAACTCCGGCTCAAGATTGGCGTGAAGAGCAAGCCCGGAGCACCTCCATATGGTGGGCGATGGTAGAGGGGCAAAATCGGGCGGAACGGAGCAGGAAACGGCGCTGAAAAGTCGGGGTCCGACCTAAAATCGCGAGCAGGTCGTTTTATAGGCGCTGGAATTAAACAGTGCGCACGGTCAGTGGCGCACGACCAGTGGTCGTGCGCACTAGAATCCTGTGATCGTGCGCTCTGCCTGGACGGAACCTGCAAAGACAGAAATTATAAAATAACATGTTCGCACGACCAGTGGCGCACGACCGGTGGTCGTGCGCACTGGAGTTGATGTTCGTGCGCACTACAGCAAACAGAACTCGGAAATTTAATGGCTAATGCGCACGAGCAGTGGCGCACGACCGGTGGTCGTGCGCAATAGAACCGGTGATCGTGCGCAGTGTTCCTGTGCAGAATTGCACCGGGAACACTCGCACGACTCCTATTCCAGGCACAACCACAAATCTAGCCACTGAAAGTGGCACTTGACAGTACATGAATACTACTAATGACAATAAGCACGAAAATCACACCAAAGTGGGCCTAGATGTGCACCTAGCATGGATTGATCAATATGAACTATAACAGGGCTAAAGTGCGGTGAAATGACTAGAAAACGGCCCAGATGAGTCCGTAAAAGTGTATATGATCAGGACTCATCAGTTTGCAAAGGTGATTACATTGGTTAGGATTTCAAAAGCACAAACAGATCAAGAAACGGCCTACATCACGCTTTAAAACGAGTTATTCAACGCAATCGTTTCAAGAGTCGCCTAGTTCAAGTTCTAGCCACCGAGAAAGGTTATCATTCCTTTCGACCCTAGTAATAAGCTACTACTAATTCTGCTACACTCGACCCTATGCTACCGTTGGATTCACCGGATTCACCACTAGAGTAAAACAAATTGCAACTACTATAAGAGAAATAATTAAATTATAACATTGAATTTTAGTCTACTCTAATTGAATTTCTAGGCGTGACGGGTGCACTCGACTAGAGCACTACTCGAGTCAACATTTTTCTCCACCCCTCACTCCTACACTAACAATCCAATTCTTACGAGCGGGGAACATCGCAGCAATACCCAATAAGCGTGCGCTATTAAGTACGCGTGAACTAGGTGTAAATGTATGCAATGTGTGCAACAAAATTGAAAATCCTAACTCAGCACATTCTGACATGCTATGCAAAGTGCGTGCATGTGCATAACTCGATATCTCCCCCCAGACTTGATCAAAACCATATACAATAAAGGATTCATGAATAAGGAAAATAGTGGTAGAGTGGACCTATGCTCACGAATGAGCATGCCAGAAGTGCGGCAATTCCTTTTTTAACTTTCTCCTTCCTCATCCCCCGAGCGAGAGCTTAAACCTACGATGTTAGCATGAATAAACAACAAAACAAAATAAACACAAATCTGAACAAAGGATCAGAACCGAATGGTTCCCCCATGGGTTGTCTCCCAAGAAGCCCTTTTGTTTACTGTCCTTAAGGTGGACCAAATACCTGTATTAAGCAAAGTTCATAAAGTGCAGAAGTTTTAAAGAAGAGTTCCCACACACATTTCTCAGAACAAGAAAAATTAAAATCAGCTATAAGCACTTTTGTAGTGCCCATCTCCAGTGGCTCATAGGCTGGAGGTGAAAGCTTTAGGGCCAAAATTGGTATCGCCCAATTTTCCCCTAGCCTCCTCCATCTTGCCACAAAGAGCAGCGGAGCATGCACCACACAATAGTCTCCCTTGTTTATGCTTCTCCACTGTTGGAGAGCGCCAGCGTTGATAATCTTCAGCATTTCCTACCTTGGTGGTGGGTGGCATCACTTCCATTGCAGCAGTGGCAACTGGATCAGCCCAAGAGATAGAATGTTTAAGAGATTTATTACATGATTCATTACAAGCTAACAATGGGACGTCGTCCCGAGTTAAGTTCGGCTCGACAGGTTCAGAAATGAGGTTCTCCTCCCTATTCGAGTTACGTTCTTTCCGAAAGTCAACTTCTTCCTCTTTTCCGCTCGACTGATCTTCTTCCTTTTCTCCATTAAGCAATCCTTTTTCTTCCCTGTTTTCTGCATTACTAAGTGATTCATCAATAATAAGGTGGGGAGAGTGAAATAATGTTGTAGTTGTGAAAGTGGAGGTTAGATCTTAAATTAACTCTAGAGGGGGGTGAATAGAGTTTAAAAACTTTTCCCTTAGTTTTGTAGCGGAATTAAAATAGTGATATATATATGTGTATAGAGTGACTTATAAAAACTAAATAAAGAAATCACTACAGCACAACCAAACAAAAATTCACAGGCACAGAGACACAAGGATTTTTATAGTAGTTCCCCAATAAACCTGGGTACGTCTACTATTCTACCACACTTGGTTGGATCCATTAGGATTTTTGATAAGGTGCCCTCACACCAAGGGGTTTTTTGATCAGGTGTCCACACACCACAGAGCTTTTGATCAGGTGCTCAAAACCAACTAGATTTTTTGATCAGGTGTCTTGCCACCAATGGGGTAAAGTTTTGAAGGGAGTTTTAACCCTGTACAAGATGGGATAGAGAGGGGTTTAGATGTTCTTCTCTGTCAAGATGCTGAGAGAAGACTCTAGTGGATGTATGTCGAAAAACTCCTATGTCTGATATGAAATGTTTGACAGTTGATTGGCTGGAGCTTTCTCTTGAAAAAAATGATCTTCCTGTAGCTGATAAATCTGAGAGAAAAGAATGCTTCTCAGATTGTTTGTTGATCTTTGGAGATCTGTGCTTGCAGCTGATGACTGAGAGATGAATGTAAATGTTCTCAGAAAATAAATGCTGCTCAATGAAGAAGAAGATCTGTATAAACTTTTTCTGTTCTTCTTTATTCTACTTCTTTCTTTTCTGATTCTTGTAGCAGAAATACTGAGAGGTGGTGTTGAAGTTGTTCTCAGAAAATGCTGCTAGAGGAAGAACATGAAGATCTATTTTGCTTTTGTTCTTCTTGTTCTTCCTATATTTCTCTCTTTCTTTTCCTATTCTTTTTCTCTGTACAACAATTCTTGACGAGTTCTGTATATTTGTTTGCGAGAAAACTTGAGTAATAATAATCTACTATATCTTCTTCCTTATTTTCCTTTTCTTTTGAAATCTCTGACAGATAATAAATGCAAATCCCTTATATTAAGGAATATAATATATCTGAAGAGCTATTTTGAAAACATAAATCTGCTGCGCCGTAAATCTCTTTCCTTTTCCATGAAATGTCCTTTTTCGAGGAATGTCAACGGCTATAATCTTTAAATAATAAAAGGAAATATATTTTTCTTACATGATCTGATAGAAAGAGCCATTGCTGAAGTCGATCTGAGTTCAGAGTATGAAATAATATAATCTTTCTAAAATTTCTGAACTTAAATAAGAATTCTTCGATCTGAGTAAAATTCGTCGAACGCAGATTCGTCGACCTCAAGATTTTTGTCGATCGCAAGATTTACTTCGTCGACCTCAATTGAATCTTGCTGGAATAATTAATTTTATTGAGCTGAGGAGAGCTTTCGTCGACCTGAAGGTGTTCGTCGAACGCAGACTGGAGTTCGTCGAACAGAAGGATTCGTCGACCGTTGAGCCTGGATTAACTTGTCGACCGCTGAGCTTGAGCAAAATCATCGACCGCTGAGCCGGGATCGTCGACCACTGAGACGAGCTTGAAGCAAGCTGTTCGTCGAATGCAGAATGTAATTAGTCGAGCGCAGCACTTAAACAAATTCTTCGACCGCTGAGACGGGTTCGTCGACCGCTGAGATTTGAGCTGTTTGTCGACCGCTGAATATATTTCGTTCATTGAACGCAGAATGCAAGCCGATCGTCGAACGCAGAGAGCTTGCCATTCATCGAACGCGGAGAGCTTGTCGTTCGTTGAACGCAGAGAGCTTGCCGTTCATCGAACGTAGAGAGCAGTTCGTCGAACGTAGTATGTAGTTCGTCGAACGCAGAATCTGAATGAAATCTTGAGTTCTAACAGCCTAAACTCTTGACCCATAAACTATACATTGGGGTCAACTTTGTCCTTAGTCAACATATAGTGATCCTAGCCCAAATCAGAAATAGGGTTGTTCCAACAATCTCCCCCTATTTGGGGTAGGACACTATTTGACAAATATTGAAAATAAACAAACAATAATACAACAAAAACAACAGAGCATGAATATATCTGATATATTTTAAATATTTTATCAGATATAAAATAAATAGTACTCTGAGTTCTGAAATTACATTTCAATAAAAACTAATAAAAAGAACCTTCTCTTTTTCTGAATTCTGACATCTGGATTCTGAAATTTGATATTGTCTGAACTGTATTGTTCTGAATTCTGATCTATAACTGAACTGTATCTGCTACCTAAATCCGCTTTCTGAATGTTAATCTAAATCTTTGTAATCTAAATATGCTATCTGCTGTAACTGAAATTTGAACCTGAACTTGAGCTAAAACAATTACTGCATCTAAATTTGCATTATGTGTAGCTTGTTCAGAACTCATCTTGCCCTTTCTGAAAGCATATCCCCCTGAGAGTATCTCCCCTTGAGACTGGAGGTTCTTCAGCTTTCTGCCCTTGCCTAGTTTATAGAACAACTCCCCCTGAGCAAAACACTACATCAAATGGAGCTTGTTCATAAAAACTTCTCCCCATGCCTAGTTTCAGGAAGGCCTGAAGCTAGGCCCCTTGAAGAAGGGACATTTGATGGAGGTAGGGAAGCATGCAAGATTGTCATTGATATTGTTCTTGCATAATAAAATAGAGATCAAGTGCAAAAGGAACTAGAAAGAGAAACAATTCTGTAGGCATTCAGCTAAAATAAAATATTTGATTAATGATAACAGGCTGAAATAAAAAGAAGCTTCAGAAAAATTGAGTTTGACGAAAAATGGACTTTCGTCAATCTCGGTTCGACGAATTTGATGACTTCGTCGATCTCCGTTCGACGAAAAACTAAATTTCTCCGGGCTCAGTTCAATGAAGAGATGGGTTAGTAGAAAACTTAATTTTTTTATCAGATTGAATCCCCATCTATCATACCTAGCTGATTTATAAAGAAAATATGTTTCTTTTCATCGAAGGGTTTGGTGAAAATGTCAGCTCTTTGCAAATCAGTAGAGATGAACTGTAGGCAATTTTTATTTTTATCCACATTATCCCTAAGGAAGTGGTGCCTAATTTCTATGTGTTTAGTCCTACTATGGAGAACTGGATTTTGTGCTATAGATATTGCACTAGTATTGTCACAAAATATAATTGAATTATTTAAGTTGACACCATAGTCTAGGAGCTGATTTTGTATCCACAATATCTGTGAGCAGTAACTGCCTGCAGCTATGTATTCAGCTTCAGCTGTTGATGTAGACACAGATGTTTGTTTCTTACAAAACCAAGACATAAGCCAATCACCAAGAAACTGACAAGTTCCTGATGTTCTTTTCCTGTCTACTCTGCATCCAGCATAATCTAAATCTGAGAATCCAGTTAATTCAAATTCAAATGTTGTTGGAAACAAAAGCCCTAGATTAGGGCAACCCTTTATATATCTCAAAATTCTTTTTAATAAAATTAGGTGAGATTCTTTGGGGTTAACTTGGAATCTAGCACAAAAACAGGTAGCAAACATTATATCAGGCCTACTTACTGTTAAATAAAGTAATGAGCCAACAATTGCTCTGTATACTATTTGATCAATAGGTTTCCCTGATTCATCAGTATCAACAACAACATTAGAGGGCATGTTGGAGTTGGGGAACACTTCTGGTCAGTGTTCCTCGAATGGCATTCGACGAACGGAGAAGAGTTCGTCGAACTCCGCCTGCACTTGACAAATGGAGAAGGGTTCGTCGAACGACGTTCGACGAACGGAGGAGGGTTCACTGAACACCGCCTGCGTTCGACGAACGGGTCCTTGCCTCAGCGGCTCATCGAACGGGAGAGGCCTGCGTTCGACGCTTGATGTCTGCGCTCGACGCCTGCGCTCGACGCTCGACGCCTGCGCTTGACGCTTATGCTCGACTCCCGCATTCGACGCTCGACGCTTGCGCTCGACGCCCTCGTTCGACGCTCGATGCCTGCGCTCGACGCCTGCGCTCGACGCCTACGTTCAACGCTCGACGCCTGCATTCGACACTCGACGCCTGATGTACATGCTGTCTCAGCTTGTTTCATCTCAGCGAATGTTATTGGACCGTCTCAGCGGATGTTTGGTCTGAGCCCGGTCTGGCGCCCTATTTAAAGGGTGTATAACCCTGGTTTAGGGTTAGAGAAGAGAGAGAAGGCGATTAAGTCCAAGAGAGTGCAATAGGTTTTTGCGCGGTGTTCCTTGGCGGCGGTTCCTCTGTTCTTGTCTGAGAGGGTTGTGTGAGGTAGGATCAGTTTTGGTCCTTGTAACCTTGTAAGTTGTAATCCGTCTTGGTGATTAGAAAGAAGAGAAGAGGAAGGGGAGAGGGGATGTAGCTCGGCTTGGGTGAACCTCTGTATATCTGTGTGTCTTCTGTGAATGATCTGTGTTTTCTATTTTTTGAATTATATTTTCTATCGAATTCCTCGTCTCGGCACACCATGTTTCTTTACATTTGGTATCAGAGCTAGGTTCTTGATCTTGGAAATGGGTTATGGCGACGTGCGGATCGAGATCGAGAAGTTTGACGGAAGTTGATTCGATTTATGGAAGATGACGATGGAAGATATGTTGATTGATCGAGATCTATGGTCTGCGATCGAAGATAATCCTCCCGTTCCTAAGGTAGCAGAGAAGGATGCGAGCACATCGAAGGGAAAATCTACAGAAGTGACTGCAGATGGTGCAGCAGAGGCGGCGGCCTGGACGAAAACCAATCGGAAGACTAACGTCATGGAGGAGACTTCGGTACGAAGTCTATGGCGTAAGTTGGAATCCCTCTACCAGAGCAAGTCCCTGGTAAACAAACTGCTCTTGAGGAAGAAGTGGTATAAACTTCATATGCATGAGGGCAATTCATTTTCAGAGCACTTGACTCAATTCAACACCATTGTGACTCAGTTAATCTCTATCGGTGAGAAGATCTCGGATGAGGATAGAGCCATCACCTTGTTGTGCTCACTGCCAGATTCATGGGACAATCTGATTGTCGTGATTGGAGGGAGTGGAGACAAGGAACTGTCTTACGATACTGTATGTGCAGCTCTTTTATCTGAGGAGAATAGGAGAGGAGGTTCTGAGGCGACAAGCAAAGGTGTTTTGAGTGTGTCTAGATCCCGTCCTCAGCAAAGGGAGAGCAAGCATGGTAGATATCGAGATAAGTCTCGAGGTAGATCCAAGAGCCAGGAGAGGGAGAAGAGTAAGAAGCCCGTTCGGTGCTGGAAGTGCAATGAGACTGGTCATGTGAAGTCTCAATGTCCGAATAAGGCCGTTCAGAACAAGGAGACACCGACAACTTCTAGTACGAAGAAGGAGGGCGACGACGGTGACATGTACATCACTACCGCATGCGTGGCTCAGAGAGATTCTGATTTGTGGTATGTAGACAAAGGAGCATCATACCACATGACCCCTCATAGGCACTGGTTCTGTGAGTATGAGAGGTTTGATGGTGGAGATGTCATGCTGGGTGATGATTCCGATGTGCAGATTATTGGGCGTGGCAAGGTGATGCTGAAGCTATCTAATGGGACCACAAGGTCTCTTCCAAATGTGATGCACATTCCTGGGATGAGCAGGAATCTAATCTCGGTGGGTTCCATGGCGGATGCAGGAGTGCACTTCAGCTGTGACAAGCAAACTTGCAAGATGTCAAGGGGGCAATGGTGATTGCCAGTGGAGTAAGACATGGAACACTGTATACTCTGCTTGCTGATACAGTGGTTCTAAGTGGGGCTCTTATCTCTGAGAGCCAGGAGGTTGACCGGGAGGAGGTGTCTAGGCTGTGGCATCATCGGCTTGGGCATATCAGTGAGAAGGGGATGTCGGCCATGGCATCCAGTCAGATGTTGGAAGGTGTGCCAGAGTGCTCCACAAGACTTGGGTTCTGTGAACATTGCCTGGTTGGCAAATAGACTAGAGTAAGATTTCGTGGGATGGGCATGAGGGAAACTGAAGTGCTGGAGCTGATAGACAGTGATGTGTTTGGGCCAACTCCAGCTCCATCTCTAGGCGGCGCAAGGTATTATGTGTCCTTTACTGATGACCTCTCACGGTATTCCTGGATCTATTTTCTCAGGTCCAAGTCAGAAGTTCTGGATAGGTTCAAGGAATTTAAGAACCTGGTGGTGAACCAGTTGGAGAGAAAGGTGAAGGTCCTCCGTTCTGACAATGGAGGTGAGTACTGCTCTGATGCCTTTGAGCCGTATTGTACTGAACAAGGGATTGCATGGCAGAAGACCACACCATATACTGCAGAGCAGAATGGAGTGTCGGAGAGGCTGAACAGGACCTTGATGGAGAAGGCCAGGTGCATGCTCAGTTGGGCAAGTTTGGGGAAGGAGTTCCGGGCTGAAGCAGTGGCGACTGCAAATTACCTGAAGAACAGGTCCCCTACATCTGCTGTGGAGGGATGTACTCCCTTTGAAGTCATCTTCAAGAGAAAGCCAAATTTGGCCTATGCTCGTGTGTTTGGGTGTGATGCATATGTTCATATTCGAAAGGAGAAGAGGGGGAAGCTTGATGTCAAGTCTGACAAGTGCATTTTTGTGGGTTACAAAGATGGCATAAAAGGCTACAAGTTTTGGAACCCTGTGACTAGGACTATAACATTCAGCAAGGATGTGGTGTTTCATGAAACCAGTCCTCAGGCAGTCACACAAGCTGAGAAGGCCAAAGAAGCAAAGAAAGGGACAGTGGTGGTCTAAGAAAGCTTTGAGAAAGAAGCTACTACTGTTGGGGCTAAATCTGATTCTGAATCAGATGATTTGGAGGTGGTGAGAAGTGATGATGAGTCAGAAGATGAGGCTGAAGAAATTCCACTTCTGAGGAGATCGATAAGGGAAAGAAAGGCACCAGTGAGATATCCCCAATGTGCAGTGGCTGCACAGTGTTGCCTAAGTATGCTTGGTGAAGATCCAATCTCTGCCAGAGATGCTAGATCAAGGGCTGATTCAAATCAGTGGGAGCTAGCCATGGTGGATGAAAAGGAGTCTCTGAGGAAGAATCAAACTTGGAGTCTGTGTAAGCTTCCAAAGGGGAGGAAGGACATTAGAAGTAAATGGGTCTTCAAGCAGGAGGTGAAGGGTGATGTCATTGTGGAGAAATATAAGGCAAGGTTGGTTGCAAAGGGATTCTGCCAGGTCGAAGGTGTTGATTATGATGAGATCTTCTCACCTGTAGACAAGATGACGTCGATCAGACTGGTTCTCTCTATTGCGGCAGCGCATGATCTAGAGATCGAGCAGATGGATGTGAAGACGGTGTTTCTTCACGGTGATCTAGAGGAGGATATATACATGAAGTAACCGGAAGGATTCGAAGCCAAGGGCAAGGAGGATCTGGTCTGCAGGCTGAAGAAGTCCCTGTATGGACTAAAGCAATCTCCGAGGATGTGGTACCAGAAATTCGACACCTACATGCTGGAGTTAGGTTTTGAAAGGTCGAATTCAGACCTCTGTATGTACATCCAGAGAAAGGGAGAGCAGTTCATCTTCCTGACACTCTATGTAGATGATATGCTACTGGTGGGCAATAGTGTCAGATGATCCAACATGTGAAGAAGCTGCTCTTTGCCAAATTAGAGATGAAGGATTTGGGGCCAGCAAGTGTCATCTTGGGAATGCAGATTTCCAGGGATAGAAGCAAGAAGAAGCTTTGGTTGGGGCAGCATAGGTACGTCGAGGAGATGTTGAAAAAGTTCAATATGACGGGCTGCAAGCCATAGGGAGCACCAATGGTAGTTGGGTGCAAGTTATCTGCAGAGCTGAGACCGAAGACACAAGATGAGGTCGAGGACATGGCGAAGGTCCCTTATGCTAGTGCTGTGGGAAGCTTGATGTACGCCATGGTCTGCACTCTCCCTGACATTGCTCATGCAGTGGGAGTGTTGAGCCGGTATATGGCTACTCCAGGAAAGGAACACTAGAACGATGTGAAGCGTGTGTTCAGATATCTCCGAGGCACTTCAAATTACTCCCTATATTTTGAAGGAGCTGGTGAAGGAGGAGTCCTGGACGTGGTTGGGCAAGTAGACTCAGATTGGGGAGGTGATCTGGATAGCAGGAGATCCACCAGTGGATACGTGTTTACACTGTTTGGGTGAGCTATCAGTTGGATGAGTCGGAGGCAATGCATGGTGGCACTCTCGTCGACAGAGGCAGAGTACATGGCTCTTATTCATGCGCGCAAGGAGTCCATATGGATGCAGAGGCTATGTTTGGGGCTCGGGTTTGAGCAGGGGCCAGTGAAGCTGTGGTGTGACAGTCAAGGGGCTATTCAGCTAGCCAAGAATCCTGCCTTCCATGCACGAATGAAACACATTGATATCCAGTACCATTTCATCCGGGAGAGGGTGGAGAAGAAGGTAGTTCAACTGGAGAAGGTGGACACGATGGAGAACAGCTCAGATTTTCTTACCAAGGCGGTTCCGGTTGCCAAATTTCAGTGGTGTGCAACGGCCGTAGGGTTGAAGAAGAAGGTTGGAGGAGCAGCTCTCATCGGAGGAAGATGTTCACCAAGTGGGAGAATGTTGGAGTTGGGGAACACTTCTGGTCAGTGTTGGTCGAACGGCATTCGACGAACGGAGAAGAGTTCGTCGAACTCCGTCTGCACATGACAAACGGAGAAGGGTTCGTCGAACGGCGTTCGACGAAAGGAGAAGGGTTCGCCGAATGCCGCCTACGTTCGATGAACAGGTCCTTGCCTCAGCAGCTCGTCAAACGGGAGAGGCATGCGTTCGACGCTTGATGCCTGCGCTCGACGCCTGCGCTCGACGCTCGACTCCTGCACTCGACGCTTGCGCTCGACGCCCGCGTTCGACGCTCAACGCCTGATGTACATGTTGTCTCAGCTGGTTCCGTCTCAGCGGATGTTATTGGACCGTCTCAGCGGATGTTTGGTCTGAGCCCGGTCTGGCGCCCTATTTAAAGGGTGCATCCTAGTTTAGGGTTAGAGAAGAGAGAGTAGGCGATTAAGTCCAAGAGAGTGCAATAGGTTTTTGCGCTGTGTTCCTTGGCGGCGGTTCCTCTGTTCTTGTCTGAGAGGGTTGTGTTAGGTAGGATCGGTTTTGATCCTTGTAACCTTGTAAGCTGTAATCCATCTTGGTGATTAGAAAGAAGAGAAGAGGAAGGGGAGAGGGGATGTAGCCCGGCTTTAGTGAACCTCTGTATATCTGTGTGTCTTCTGTGAATAATCTATTTTTTTCTGTTTTTTGAATTATATTTTCTGTCGAATTCCTCGTCTCAGCACACCCTGTTTCTTTACAGGGCATGGGTGTTTTCATGGTGGAAGAATCAGACATACCAAATCTTTTCACTAATTCTTTAGCATACTTAGATTGGGATATGAAGATTCCATTTGGAGTTTGCTTCACTTGAAGACTAAGGAAGTATAATAGTTCACTCATACTACTCATTTCAAATTTAGATTGCATTAGATTAGAAAATCTTTTGCATAAGTTTGAATCAGTAGAGCCAAAAATAATGTCATCTACATATATTTGTACTAGTAGAGTTTGATTTTTATGTATCCTGAAAAATAAATTTTTATCTACTATGCCTCTACAAAATTTATTCTCTAAAAGAAAACTAGCTAAGGTCCCATACCATGCTCTGGGATCTTGTTTAAGACCATAGAGAGCTTTATTAAGCTTAAATACAAAAGAAGAGTGAGTTGGAGAGATTAAACCTGGTGGTTGTTCCACATAGACTTCTTCTTTGATTTCTCCATTCAAGTGCACTCTTTACATCCATTTGATAAACCTTGAATTTCTTGTATGCAGCAAATGCAAGGAAGATCCTGATTGTTTCTAACCTTGGAACTGGTGCAAAAGTCTGATCATAATCTATTCCTTCTTCCTGTGAGTATCCTTGAGCTACTAGTCTAGCTTTGTTTCTCACAATATTGCCATCTGCATCTAGCTTGTTCCTGCAGACCCATTTAGTTCCAATGACTGGATGATTCTTTGGTCTAGGAACCAATTCCCAAACTTTGTTTGTCTCAAACTGATTGAGCTCCTCTTGCATAGCAATGATCCAGTTGGGATCTTGTTCTATATCTTGTAGGGATTGAGGTTCAATCTGAGAGAGAAAACAAGTATGCATCATATTCTGATTTGCTTGATGCCTTGTTTGCACACCTGCTGAAATAATACCAATGATTTGAGATATTGGATGATCTCTAACTGTGATGTGATCAATAGTTGGAGTGGGCTAAGCAATGATTTCCACTTGGGGAATTTGTTCAGCTGTTATATCCTGTGGAAGATGTTCTGTTGTTATCTGATTTGAACTGTCAGCAAAATATGGATGATTTTCTTCTTCACTTTCTTCAGCATTTTGCTGTACAGAATTTAGAAATCCTTCTTTCTGTAGAGCTAATTGATCTAGCTGCTCACATAGTGTAGGTACTTGTAGATTTTCTATGGTAGATGAATTCTTCTCCTTGTAAAACATATTAGTTTCATCAAAAGAAACATGCATAGATTCTTCAATTTTAAGAGAGGATTTGTTATAAATCCTATATGCCTTGCTGATTAATGAATATCCTAAGAAAATTCCTTCTTTAGAATTTGGTTCAAATTTCCTAAGATATTTTTTGTCATTATTGTGAACAAAACATTTACAACCAAATGTTCTAAAATAGTTAACTTTAGGTTTCTTCCCTTTAAGTAACTCATAAGGAGTCTGGGTATCAAACTTCTATTCAACACATTGTTTGCTATGCTAACAGCCTCTGCAAAAAAGATAGTGGTAAATTAGCATCTGCATGTAATGTTGTTGCTGATTCAAATAGAGTTCTATTTTTCCTTTCAACTACCCCATTTTGTTGAGGAGTTCTAGTAGCTGAGAAGCAATGTCTGATACCTTCCTTCTCACAGAATTCTTGCATGAGAAGAGACTCAAACTCAGTGCTATGATCACTTCTGATCAATGCAATGTGAGTAGAGTAGTCAATCTTTATGCTCTTAAGAAAGTCTGTAAGAACTTTAAAGTTATCTGACTTTTCTCTCAAAAAGAACACCCAAGTGAATCTAGAGAAGTCATCTACAATAACTAGAGTGTATGACTTATCCCTAAACTCTTTGTTGCTATAGGTCCAAAAAGGTCCATATGTAGCAAATATAAGATTCTAGGTGAATCACTTTTAGATAATGATTTAAAACTACTTTTAGTTTGCTTGCCTAGTTGACATTCCCTGCAAAGACCTTCTTTCTTGTATGAACCTAAAGGTAAACCTCTAACAAGATTGTCCTTAGATAATTTAGCAATGGTCCTAAGGTTTAGATGTCCTAATCTCTTATGCCAAAGTTCACTAGGTTTGCTTAATTCATTAAATAAATAGATTTCTTATTTAGATGAGTTGAAATTTACTAAAAAATATTACCTTGCCTAATACCTGATAAAACAGTAATATCATCAGAAGATTTAATAAGGTATTTTAATTTATTAAAAGTTACCTGATACCCTTCATCACATAATTGACTTATGCTGATGAGGTTGTGCTTCAGTCCTTTGACATAAGCTACCTCTTTGAAAGTGACTTCTCCAACCTTGACTTTTGCATAGCCTTTTGTTTGTCCATAGTTGGAGTCTCCAAATATTACTTTTGGTCCAAGCTTTGCCTTGTATTTGTTCAGGTTGGCCTTGTTTCCTGTCATATGCTTTGAACAACCACTATCAAAATACCATTTTTCATTTATTCTTGAACAGCTGTGTACCTGCAAAAACAGAAAAACAATCTATTTGTTCCTGACCCAGACTACCTTGGGTCTTTTTGAATTTCCACAAAAATCTGAAACAAAAGACATTTCAGGTTGGTCCTTGTAACCTTGTGGATGATATCTCCTTGGAGGTATTATCCATTCAGTCAAAGGATTCTTAGAATGTGAAGAATAAGAATTGTTCAGATTTGCTGTATAGTTTCTGTTCGACGAACTGGGCTGAGTTCGTCGAGCACCGTTCGACGAATGACTGAGATTTCATCGAGCGCCGTTCATATAATGACTATATGGAAAATCTGTCCTCAGAGTTCATCGAGCTCCGTTCGACGAAGTGGATACATTTCGTCAAGCTTCGTTCGACGAATTTTGCTGAATTCTGCTATTCTCGACAGTCTTACTTGAAATGTTTTTATTTATTCCTACAACCTCTTTGCTCTTAGCGGAGATGAATTTTATAGGTGTAGATAATATGTTCTTCTTAATCAGATGTGGCTCACTTGATGAAGCACCCAAGCCTAGTTTGCTATTAAGTCTAACATTTACTGTGCTGGTAATGTCCATCAGTTTGATGCTTCTCCCATTTAGGGATTCTTCAAATTTCTTGGCCTCAGAAAGTTTATTCTCAATGAGAATAATTTGTTCTCTAGAGGAAGCCAAATCTTTCTTAAGATTAGCATTCTCTTCACTTAAATTATTCATTTCAGCTAGCTTATGTCTGAGTGAGATTATTTCTTTCTCAGACATTATTATGTCTAAGCAAAGAACCTTGAAGTCATCTTTGAATCCAACTGAATTGAAATCAAAGTTAGATATTACCTGATCAACATCATATTCTGCTTCTGATTCTGATTCTTCTTTATCAGAATTGTTGGCTGAGGCATTGATTGCCATCATGCAGAAGTTCTTCTCTTCTTCATTATCTTCATCATCACTGGATGATGATGCATTTCCTGACTCACTGTCTGAGTCATAAATGGTCATCAAGCATTGGTCATTTTCTTCTAATTCTTCTTCATCATCTGAAGAACTGAATGACTGTTCTGATTCAGTTTCACTCCAAGTTTCTGCTACAAATCCTCTTCCCTTCTTTTTGTGCTTGTGGGAGGAAGACTTGCTGGAGTGTCTTCTTTCCTCTTTTTCAATTCTCTTCTCCTTCTTCTGATTTTCTGGACAATCTGGCAGAATATGTCCAGGTTTCCTGCAGCCATAACAAACAATATCTTTAGAATTTGACTTGTCATACCTTGGCTTTTCCCATGATCTGGATTCCTTCTTTCTGAAATCCTTCTTGGCCATCTTGTAGAACCTTTTGGCTAGAAGGTTCATGAACTCCTCATCTCTTGGAGTTTTTTCTCCTTCTTCAGCTGCTTTGGAAGCTATGTTCTTTTCTCTCTTTATTGCTGGAGATGAAGTTGATTGTTCAGCTTCCTTGGATTTGATGAGCTGCTCATAGGATTTGAGCTTGCCCAACAATGTTTCAGTAGTAATCTCATTGAGGCTTCTGGCTTCCTTGATTGGTCAGATCCTAGAATCCCATGTGCTGGGGAAGCACATTAAGATCTTGTCATTGATCTCAGTGATAGAGATCACTTTATCAAAGGTCTTCAGCTCATGTATTATGAGGCTGAGCCTATTGTACATATCAGCAACACTTTCAGATTCTCCTTTCTTGAAATTCTCATATTGAGAAATAAGATGGGACCTTCTGTCCTTCCTTTCATCAGCAGATCCCTCAACCATATTGTTGAGAGAAATCCATATTTCTCTTGTTGAGGTGCATTCCACCACTCTCTGAAAAATGTCATCAGACATTGTTTGAGCCAGAATGTTCATGGATTTTGCATCAGCACTCCTTTGCTTTTTCTGGGCTTCAGTCCATTCAGGAGGTGGGACAGCATTGTTGGTAGTGGTAGTTTCAGCACTAGTTGTTGTTGTGGGAGCTAGAGGTCCTGTCAAAATCACATTGAAGATTTCCTCATCAATAGAATTCATGTACAGTCTAATCCTTGCCTATCATAGTGCAAACTTACTGAGATTGCACATAGGAGGTCTTGTGCTAGAATATTCTTTGTTTTGTGCCATGTGTTTTTAAACAAAAATAAATAAGATAAAAACTCTAAAAGAATTTAAGATCTAATTGATCTTTGTGATTCAGGTGTTAGCCTGTAAATAATCAACAGCCCTCTGATACCAATTGAAAGTGGAGGTTAGATCTTAAATTAACTCTAGAGGGGGGTGAATAGAGTTTAAAAACTTTCCCTTAGTTTTATATCGGAATTAAAATAGTGATATATATATATATGTGTATAGAGTGATTTATACAAACTAAATAAAGAAACCAACACAGCACAAGCAACACAAAAATTCACAGGCACAAAGATACAAGGATTTTTATAGTAGTTCCCCAATAAACCTGGGTACGTCTACTCTTCTACCACACTTGGTGGGATCCACTAGGATTTTTGATCAGGTGCCCTCACACCAAGGGGTTTTTGATCAGGTGTGCACACACCACAGAGCTTTTGATCAGGTGCTCAAAACCAACTAGTTTTTTTGATCAGGTGTCTTGCCACCAATGGGGTAAGCTTTTGAAGGGAGTTTTAACCCTGTACAAGATGGGATAGAGAGGGGTTTAGATGTTCTTCTCTGTCAAGATGTTGATAGAAGACTCTAGTGGATGTATGTTGAAAAAATCCTCTATCAGATATGAAATGTTTGACAGTTGATTGGTTGGAGCTTTCTCTTGAAAGAAATGATCTTCCTGTAACTGATAAATCTGAGAGAACAGAATGCTTCTCAGATTGTTTGTTGCTCTTTGGAGATAAGTGCTTACAGCTGATGACTGAGAGATGAATGTAAATGTTCTCAGAAAATAAATGCTGCTCAATGAAGAAGAAGATCTGTATAAACTTTTTCTGTTCTTCTTTCTTCTACTTCTTTCTTTTCTGATTCTTGTAGCAGAAATACTGAGAGGTGGTGTTGAAGATGTTCTCAGAAAATGCTGCTAGAGGAAGAAGATGAAGATCTGTTTTGCTTTTGTTCTTCTTGTTCTTCCTATATTTCTCTCTTTCTTTTCCTGTTCTTTTTCTCTGTGCAGCAATTCTTGATGAGTTCTGTATATTTGTTTTCGAGAAAACTGAGTAATAATAATCTACTATATCTTCTTCCTTATTTTCCTTTTCTTTTGAAATCTCTGACAGATAATAAATGCAAATCCTTTATATTAAGGAATATAATATATCTGAAGAGCTATTTTGAAAACATAAATCTGCTGCGCCGTAAATCTCTTTCCTTTTCCATGAAATGTCCTTTTCCGCGGAATGTCAACGACTATAATCTTTAAATAATAAAAGGAAATATATTTTCCTTACTTGATCTGATAGAAAGAGCCATTGCTGAAGTCGATCTGAGTTCAGAGAATGAAATAATATAATCTTTCCGAAATTTCTGAACTTAAATAAGAATTCTTCGATATGAGTAAAATTTGTCGAACCAGATTCGTGGACCTCAAGATTTTCGTCGAACGCAAGATTTACTTCGTCGACCTCAATTGAATCTTGCTGGAATAATTAATTTTGTTCAGCTGAGGAGAACTTTCATCGATCTGAAGGTGTTCGTTAAACGTAGACTGGAGTTCGTCGAACGGAAGGATTCGTCGACCGCTGAGCCTGGATAAATTCGTCGACCACTGAGCTTGAGCAAAATCGTCGACCGCTAAGCCGGGATCATCGACCGCTGAGACGAGCTTGAAGCAAGCCATTCATCGAATGCAAAATGTAATTAGTCGAGCGCTGCACTTAGACAAATTCTTCGACCGCTGAAACGGGTTCGTCGACCACTGAGATTTGAGCTGTTCATCGACCGCTGAATATATTTTGTTCGTTGAATGCAGAATGCAAGCCGATCGTCGAACGCAGAGAGCTTGCCGTTCGTCGAACTCAGAGAGCAGTTCGTCGAACGCGGTATGGAGTTCATCGAACGCAGAATCTGAATGAAATTTTGAGTTCTAACAGCCATGTAGAAGATTTTCAAGAGAATATAAGAGAGCTTTCAAGTGCCCAACTTGGGAAGAATACTTTCTCTTTATCTGCAGCTATCATATCCTACAAACTTCAACCAGAAATTTGGAGTAAAAATCCCTCATATGAGAAGAATGGATATTAAGGTACTGGAGAGGTGGGAAAATGTCATACCAAGGTCTCCCAAGAGGTCACATGCTGAAGAGAATGTGGTGAGTGGAGAAGAAAGTTCTTCAGTAGAAAGTTCTTCAGAAGAAAGTGAGTCCATCCACAATCCAGAATTGTCTAGCTCCGAAGAAAATGTGGAGCAAAGGAATGCTGAGACTGAGGGGGGAGCAAGACACTGAGCTCCCTGCTAATGTAGAAGATTTCATCCACAATCTCACTATGGATGAGGATGCTATCCATTCTAGACTAGCAGCCCAAGAGAATCTAAGTGAAGCTCACAAGGAAGCCAGTCAAGATAATCCTGCTGATGAGACTAGCAGAGCACTACCAATTGCTGAAAAGACAAGTGTTCCTGAGGATGAACCAAGGAAAACACCTCTTAGAAGATCTCCATCCCCCATGTTTGATGAGGTTGAAGGGATGGACATCTATCTCTCCTCAATACTGTAGAAAAATGCTGAAGGACAATCTGACAAGCCCAACTCTTCCACAAAGCAAAGGTTAGAAAACTGCTCATTGGTGCCTCAGATAAGGATGCTCTTGGAAGAGCAAAGCATCAAATTTGAAAGCTATATTGACAATGCTGTCAATGAGATAAGAAGGGACCTAACTAATTAGACTGTAAGTCTAAAAACTAATATGAAGAATCTGCATGTAGACACTGCCAAACAGCTAGCAATTACTCATCAGGGTATAGCTGAATTTCTGGAAAATCAAGGCATGATATGGAACAATATAGAGATAGACTACATAGCCACTAACAGGTGGATGAACGAACATAAAATCAATCTCCAAGAAAAATTAGATCAAGACAGTCAGGAGCTGGATAGTCATCTACTTGAGACAAACAATCATCTGGAAAAGGGAATTCATATGCTTAAAGATAAGATTCGGAATCATTAGGGGAACATCTAGAGGGAAATATCAGAAGAAGTCATAAAGGGTGAGAGATCAATGATAAAGGCCAGTGGTCAGTATGTCATCTGGACCTCCAATACTATCAGGGAAGTAATGAATCTCCCTCCCCTGAACTATGATTACCTTGCTGATTAACCTGATGACATTACTACTACTATTGCTGCTACTGATCAGAGTAAGGGAAAGGAGATATTAGAGGAAGTTGAAGTAAAGTTGAGAAAGAAAAGATACAGATAAGAAATGGAGAAGAACGATGATTATGAGATGTGGAGTCCCAAATCCAAGGCAATAATATTAAATGTATGGGAGCTTGATGCGGTAACAGCAAGTGCACCGGTCGCACAAGTAATAAAGTTGGGAGTATGTCCCCAAATATCGTCTCTCAAGGAATGCGCGTGGTTAGTTTGATTCTTCGGATTGAGAAAGTAATTACGAGAGTAGATTAAAGGAAAAATCGGAGCTTTGATTTTGGTTTCCTAACCTACTGCAGAAATAAGAGAAATGCGGGTCACAACTCCGCTTGGCAAGGCGGGCTGGATGTATCGACCGAGATGCCGTGCTTCGGTGAGCGGGTGAACGAAAAGGCTGGCAGATTACGACGCTCCTCAAAACTCATGAACCACAAAGGATCTCACAAACATGAAATCATAATAACTAAAACACAATGTTCATGAACATCATCCACCATAACAAACACATCTAAGGAAAACTCTGAAGCAAGCGAAGGGGAAAAGAGAAAACCGAAGCTCGAAGACTATGCTGAAGATTCTCGGCCAGAATCGTAGGGTTGTAAAGCCTCGTCCGTGCTCAGTCTTCAGTTGCGTATGGGGTCCAGAGGAGCTGTCACCTTCCTCTACTTATACCCGTCTTCTTCATGGTCTAGCTCGAGGTAACTCTTGTTCTACACCTTGAATGCAGCAGAAGCTCTCTGTCAATGGCGTTCTTGAGCTCAGGGATGATGGAGGAGGCCAAGGATGGAGCTTTGGCGGAAGATTTGCAAGACAAAGGTTACCGGAGCTCCTCCTAGGTCAAACGATGGTGGAGCGGAGAACTGGGCGAAAATGGCGGGCTGTGAAGCTTTTCCCGCTGGGGGGTCTTTTTCTTCCAGCAGATTTCCTACCTTAAATACTAAAATGTCAGAAATTTAGTCACGCACGGGTACGTTGCCCGTGCGTTATTTAACGAATAAATTGGCTTGAGGAAGAAGAAGCAGCGCCCGTGCATTTTACTCACGCACGGGCAAATCCGCCCGTGCGCAAAAATGCACGAACAAATTCAGATTGGCTAAAAAAAGATGAAACAAGCGATCGTGTGTTTCCTTCACGCACGGGCAGTGCCCGTGCAAAAAGACGCACGAACAAATTCAGTTCACCGGTTTTCTCCCTAGATGAAGGCGCACGACTGCAGCCGTGCGTCAAGAAAATGCACGACCGTGCGAAATAATTAAACATGATTTCTGGGGTAAAATAGGGTGATCCAACTACCTGTAAGAACAATAATCCAGCTGGGAATAAACCTCCAGCACCAATCAGACAGAGAAAAAGGATTGGGGAGCACCATGTGCTTACCCCCAATATCATGGAGCGCAAACACACACCAAAACAGGCTTAAAAGGAGCACAAAGCACGCAAGTGCGCATGAATGAGCATAAGAGAAATAGATGCAATAATAGCTCGAAAATGATGCACAAGAGAGTGAAAACTAGCCCGGATGAGTCCATCAAAGTGTATATAAATGGGACTCATCACCCCCCCAGACTTAACCATTTGCATGTCTCGGGCAAACTACTTAGCTCTCCCGTTGGAACAATTGGGTGTTAGAGTGAATTTGAGCGGTAGAGATCCATGCGAAGTCGCATGCTCACGTGCGTAGAAATACGTTAGAATAGAATTTAACTCAAGATTATATTTAACTATTTCTAGAATAGTAATTTGGCTAATCTAGTTTACTCGGATGGTGAATCCCGGTGAGTCTTTCGGTCGCGCACAAGGGACAATAGCGTGACTAATGAGTAGAGTATTACTCGAATTAAAATTTGGGACAATCTCCTAAGGAATCCATCAAAGTCGGTGTCCATCGGCTTGCACGTTCTCACTCTCTCTACTGCATGAGATGACTCATATCTAAAATCAATAGGACTTAGGTGATCAGAACCGAATGGTTCCCCCATGGGTTGTCTCCCAAGAAGCCCTTTTGTTTACTGTCCTTAAGGTGGACCAAATACCTGTATTAAGCAAAGTTCATAAAGTGTAGAAGTTTTAAAGAAGAGTTCCCACACACAGTTCTCAGAACAAGAAAAATTAAAATCAGCTATAAGCACTTTTGTAGTGCCCATCTCCAGTGGCTCATAGGTTGGAGGTGAAAGCTTTAGGGCCAAAATTGGTATCGCCCAATTTTCCCCTAGCCTCCGCCATCTTGCGACGGAGAGCAGCGGAGCATGCACCACACAATAGTCTCCCTTGTTTATGCTTCTCCACTGTTGGAGAGTTCCAGCGTTGATAATCTTCAGCATTTCCTACCTTGGTGGTGGGTGGCATCACTTTCGTTGCCGCAGTGTCAACTGGATCAGCCCAAGAGATAGAATGTTTAAGGGGTTTATTACATGATTCATTACAAGCAAACAATGGGACGTCGTCCCGAGTTAAGTTCGGCTCGACATGTTCAGAAATGAGGTTCTCCTCCCTCTCCGAGTCACGTTCTTTCCGGAAGTAAACTTCATCCTCTTTTCCGCTCGACTGATCTTCTTCCTTTTCTCCATTAAGAAATCCTTTTTCTTCCCTGTTTTCTGCATTACTAAGTGATTCATGTATAATAAGGTGGGGAGAGTGAAATAATGTTGCAGTTGTGAAAGTGGAGGTTAGATCTTAAATTAACTCTAGAGGGGGGTGAATAGAGTTTATAAAGTTTTCCCTTAGTTTTGTAGCGGAATTAAAATAGTGATATATATATATATATATATATGTGTGTAAAGAGTGACTCATAAAAACTAAATAAAGAAATCAACACAACACAAGCAACATAGAAATTCACAGGCACAGAGACACAAGGATTTTTATAGTAGTTCCCCAATAAACCTGGGTACGTCTACTCTTCTACCATACTTGGTAGGATCCACTAGGATTTTGATAAGGTGCCCTCACACCAAGGGGTTTTTTGATCAGGTGTCCACACACCACAGAGCTTTGGATCAGGTGCTCAAAACCAACTAGATTTTTTGATCAGGTGTCTTGCCACCAATGGGGTAAACTTTTGTAGGGAGTTTTAACCCTGTACAAGATGGGATAGAAAGGGGTTTAGATGTTCTTCTCTGTCAAGATGCTGAGAGAAGACTCTAGTGGATGTATGTTGAAAAACTCCTCTATCTGATATGAAATGTTTGACAATTGATTGGCTGGAGCTTTCTCTTGAAAAAAATGATCTTCCTATAGATGATAAATCGGAGAGAAAAGAATGCTTCTCAGATTGTTTGTTGCTCTTTAGAGATCTGTGCTTGCAGCTGATGACTGAGAGATGAATGTAAACGTTCTCAGAAAATAAATGCTACTCAATGAAGAAGAAGATCTGTATAAACTTTTTCTGTTCTTCTTTCTTCTACTTCTTTCTCTCTTTCTTTTCCTGTTCTTTTTCTCTGTACAACAATTCTTGATGAGTTCTGTATATTTGTTTTCGAGAAAACTGAGTAATAATAATCTACTATATCTTCTTCCTTATTTTCCTTTTCTTTTGAAATCTCTGACAGATAATAAATGCAAATCCCTTATATTAAGGAATATTATATATCTGAAGAGCTATTTTGAAAACATAAATCTGCTGCGCCGTAAATCTCTTTCCTTTTCCATGAAAAGTCATTTTTCGAGGAATATCAACGGCTATAATCTTTAAATAATAAAAGGAAATATATTTTCCTTACATGATCTGATAGAAAGAGCCGTTGCTGAAGTCGATCTGAGTTCAGAGAATGAAATAATATAATCTTTCTAAAATTTCTGAACTTAAATAAGAATTCTTCGATCTGAGTAAAACTCGTCGAACGCAGATTCGTCGACTTCAAGGTTTTTGTCGAACGCAAGATTTACTTCGTCAACCTCAATTAAATCTTGCTGGAATAATTAATTTTGTTGAGCTGAGGAGAACTTTCGTCGATCTGAAGGTGTTCGTCGAACTCAGACTGGAGTTCGTCGAACGGAAGGATTCGTCGACCGCTGAGCCTGGATAAATTTGTCGACTGCTGAGCTTGTGCAAAATCGTCGACCGCTGAGCTGGGATCGTCGACCGCTGAGACGAGCTTGAAACAAGCTGTTTGTCGAATGCAGAATGTAATTAGTCAAGCATTGCACTTAAACAAATTCTTCGACCGCTGAGACGGGTTCGTCGACCGCTGAGATTTGAGCTGTTCGTCGACCGCTGAATATATTTCATTCATTGAACGCAGAATGCAAGCCGATCGTCGAACGCAGAGAGCTTGCCGTTCGTCGAACGCAGAGAGCTTGCTGTTCATCGAACGTAGAGAGCAGTTCGTCGAACGTAGTATGGAGTTCGTCGAACGCAGAATCTGAATGAAATCTTGAGTTCTAACAGCCTAAACTCTTGACATATAAACTATACATTGGGGTCAACTTTGTCCTAAGTCAACATATAGTGATCCTAGCCCAAATCAGAAATAGGGTTGTTCCAACAAGTTGCAATCTTGGGGCAAGTAGGGGATGTTACCTTACTAGGTAAGATAACACACCCTGCAGAGAAGTCGAAAGTGGCACCGCTCTCTTTCAAGAATGGTACTCCCTAGATGGGAATAGATTGATTCTCACGGGGTCCCAATACTTGGAAATCGGCGACCACCACCGTCCCCTCGATTATGACTTCAACATTTCTTACTTCTCCCTTCGCCTGAATGACAGTCCCATTCGCAAGAACTAGGGACTTCCGGTCACCCGTGTTCATTTCAAGTTGCATTTTAGCAACGTCCTACAATGCAAAAACGTTGCGGGATGAACCGGAGTCACACAAGGCAGTAGTTTCAACATTATTTATGGAGCATGTGATTACCAAATCACTTGGGTTACTTACTTCCGCATCGGTGAGACTCTTCCCTTGATTGATTGGATTCTTCTCAGTGTTGCTGGGAAGGGTCCCTTGCAAACGCTCGGTCAGCAGTTGAGCCAATTGGCCCAATTGCGTCTCTAAGCTTCGCATGGATGCAGTTTGGCTAACCATATTAGAGTTAGCGGCCTGCATGAATCTCTCTATCATTTCTTTTAGATTGCTCTTCTTGGGGGCTGGGGCATTTTGCGTATAACCTGGTTGTGGTGGCCACGGTTGGCTACCAGAGGCTTGAGCATCGAATTGATGCGAGGCTCCTTGCCATCATTGGCCAGGAAAGTTTTGTTTCCACGAGAAGTTTGGGTGATTCCTCAGACCCGGGTTATATGTATTATTAAAAGGTGCTCCACGATTTTGATCATTCATATAATTTATGCTTTCATCATAAGATACTTTGGTAGGTTGCTCACCTGTGGGACACTTATATGCATGATGCCACAGGCTTCCACAACCTTGACAAGAGATGGCCATCACTAGGGCAGGAGGAAGGGCAGGCCTCTTAAGCAGCATGACATTTTCATATGGTGCTGATGCCATCTCAGCAGATGCACCAGAAGTGTTCACCTCAAAGAGTCCCCGAGCATTCCTTGGAGCGTTCCTTCCAGCAGTCCAAAATGAACTATGAATGGCAGTGTCCTGAAGAATCTGCAATGCGTCTTCGGGGGTGTGGTTCATCAGAGTTCTGCCTGCAGCTGCATCAATCATGGCCCTGTAGTTGGGCTCGATTGCAAAGTAAAAATTCTCCACTAGGCTCCATGGTTGCAGCTCATGCTGGGGGCATTTCCGTAGAAGGTCCATGAACCTTTCCCATGCTTCTGCGAGAGTCTCCTGATCATGCTGTCGGAAGGTTGCGATTTCCCTCCTCAAGTTTACAACCTTGTCAACTGGGTGGAACTTTGCCAGAAATTTTGTTTGCAGAGCATCCCAAGTGGCAGCTATGCCAGACGGTATCGTGTGAAGCCATGCTTTCACCTTGTCTCGGAGGGAAAATGGAAATATCCTGAGTTTCACCGTCTCATCAGCAATCCCAGCATACCAAAATGTTCCGCAAATTTCTGCGAATTCAGCCAAGTGAAAATGGGGATCTTCACTGACTAACCCAGAGAATTGGGCCTGGTTGCGGATCATATTCAGGATGACCGGCTTTATCTCGAAATTATTGTTAGTGATGGTCGGGCCAAATCCAGGGTACACACTCTCAATAGTGGGCGTAGTGTAGTCTCTCATGGTCCTGGGTCTCAGCCTAGCCACTTCATTTTCGTCGGCTTCCTAACCAACATCTGGTGCATTTTCCACCCCGGGATTGATCTGATTCCCATTGGCATCCATGGTGACAGCAGCACGGAGATGCGCCCGTAGGGTACGCTCTATTTCAGTGTCAAATGTTGCAACGTCACCGGGGTTTCATCTCTGCATACACACACCAAAAAGAATAGAAATAAAATAAAATAAAATAAAAACAACAACTCCTGTAACTATTAACTCAAACACCGAAATCAAACTACGTCTGCATTCCCCGACAACGACGCCAAAAACTTGATGTGGTAACGACAAGTGCACCGATCGCACAAGTAATAAAGTTGGGAGTACGTCCCCGAATATTGTCTCTCAAGGAATGTGCGTGGTTAGTTTGAATCTTCGGATTGAGAAAGTAATTACGAGAGTAGATTAAAGGAAAAATCAGAGCTTTGATTTTGGTTTCCTAAGCTACTGCAGAAATAAGAGAAATGCGGGTCACAACTCCGCTTCGCAAGGCGGGATGGATGCAACGGCCGCGATGCCGTGCTTCGGTGAGTGGGTGAATGAGATGGCTGGCGGATTATTGCGCTCCTCAAAACTCATGAACCACAAAGGATCTCACAAACATGAAATCATAATAACTAAAACACAATGTTCATGAACATCATCCACCATAACAAACACATCTAAGGAAAACTCTGAAGCAAGTGAAGAGGAAAAGAGAAAACCGAAGCTCGAAGACTATGCCGAAGATTCTCGGCCAGAATCGTAGGGTTGTCAAGCCTCGTCCGTGCTCGGTCTTCAGTTGCGTCCAGGGTCCGGAGGAGCTGTCACCTTCCTCTACTTATACCCTTCTTCTTTGTGGTCTAGCTCGAGGTAACTGTTATTCTACACCTTGAATGCTGCGGAAGCTCTCCGTCAATGGCATTCTTGAGCTCAGGGATGAAGGAGGAGGCCAAGGATGGAGCTTTGGCGGAAGATTTGCAAGCCAAAGGTCACCGGATCTCCTCCTAGGTCAAACGGTGGTGGAGCGGCGAACTGGACGAAAATGGCGAGCTCTGAAGCTTTTCCCCCTGGGGGGTCTTTTTCTTCCAGCAGATTTCCTGCCTTAAATACTAAGAAGTCAGAAATTTAGTCACACACGGGCGAACGCACGACCGTGCGTTGCCCGTGCATTATTTAATGAATAAATTGGCTTGAGGAAGAACCAGCAGCGCCCGTGCATTTTACTCACACACGGGCGAATCCGCCCGTGCGCAAAAACGCAAGAAAAAATTCAGATTGGCTAAAAAATAGATGAAACAGGCGATCGTGCGTTTCCTTCACGCACGGGCAACTGCCCATGCGTAAAGACGCATGAACAAATTCAGATCACCTATTTTCTCCCCAGATGAAGGCGCACGACCGCAGCCATCCGTGCGTCAAGAAAATGCACGACCATGCGATATAAATAAACATGATTTCTGGGGTAAAATAGGGTGATCCAACTACCTGTAAGAACAGCAATCCAGCTGGGAATACACCTCCAGCACCAATCAGACAGAGAAAAAGGATTGGGGAGCACCATGTGCTTACCCCCAATATCATGGAGCGCAAACGCACACCAAAACGGGCTTAAAAGGAGCACAAAGCACGCAAGTGCGCGTGAATGAGCATAAGAGAAATAGATGCAATAATAGCTCGAAAATGATACACAAGAGAGTGAAAACTAGCCCGGATAAGTCCATCAAAGTGTATATAAATGGGACTCATCAGAGCTCATGAAGGTAAACAAATCTGAAAGATATAAATTGTATAGTTCTCAAGAGTGGACTAAATATGTAAATCAAGAAGAGTAAAAAAGAAGCCACAGAAGAGACAAGCTGGCATGAAGAATCCCTTCAGATGCTTCAGAACCACTCAAGTATCATCCCAATCCGTATGAGTACTTCACCAGGCAATCTGAGAAGAAACAAGAAGTTGCTGACAAAAAGCAAGGAATGAAACAACTATGAGTGAACTAGAGACATAGATGATTGACTCACTATGGGCATATGTAACAATGCTAAAAATTTAAAAACATATGTCAATATTTATAATTTTTCAATGAAATGATGTGTGTCAAGCTATTTTTGTCTGTGATCACATAAACTAAATTGAAATATCATTATTATATGCTGATTTCCTTTGGATGTACCTTATCATTGAATGGGTTATGACTTCTTCAAATAGGGGGAGATTGTTGGGAATAGTGCCCCAGCAATGTCCCTGATTTAAAGAAGTGCTCAGATTAATGATAAGTATAATTTGTATTTAATATGCATTTGTTATGACACGAACAGGTCAGAATATAATATTCACTTGGTATAACAAATAAGGTTAAAGGAAAAGCATCTAATGCAAATATTGTCGTGTTAACAATATACATACTATGATATTGCTTATGTTTCTAACAACATCGTTGAGAAGACTCGTGAGGAATCCAATAATACATCAAAGTATAGATCATATGTCCAGTACTTATCCAATATCACTAAGTTTAAAGTCATCGAGAAGGACTGGACACATCGTCAAATAAACACTCATGCATCATCAAGATCACTCTGAGAGATTGGCAGAAAGTCATGTCAGTTATTGTCGAGATAACATGGACAATTTGACGATATCGTTGTGACATGAAAGTACACACGACTTTATCATCATAAGAACAAGAAGAATTGATCAAAGTCTAGTATCGTCGTGTCAATTGGAATAACATGACGACATTGCTGTAAGGTCTAAGAAGAGTTAAGTCAAAGTATTCGGCAATGTCGACGACATCGTCGTAAAGAGATCTTGTCGTCGAGACAAGAAAGGAAGCTCTCTGAAGACCTAAGTTAAAGTGCTCGGGAATGTCGATGACATCATAGTAAAGAAGCCTAGTCATTGAGAAGGCTAAGGGAGAACTTGTGAAGATTGCTTAAAGAAGAGGAATCGCTTATCGTCAAAATGATCAAGATGATATCGTCGATCTGACAGTATGGTTTCAACAATATCGTTGATAAGATATTATGAACTCAATGATATCATCTATAAGACAGAATGGTCTCAATGATATCATCAATAACACAGAATGGTTTCAACAACATCGTCAAGAAGACCATAAGTTGACAACAAGTTTACGACAACATCTTTAAGATGACTTCATATCGTCGTAAGTGCAAGTATAGCTGAGATATCTTTTATAGTTAAGATATCCCTCTCCATAGAAGATTGAAGAAGACGTGAAGATTTGCCCAAGCCCAAGATTGATCAGCATTATGGCAAGTTCTGTCATCGAGACATTGCAAATGTCATCGAGACAGATCCAAACATTTCAAATCGCACTATCTGCATTTAATTCCACCACGTGATGGTCCAATCAGCGCGTGCTGTTAAGGAATGGGTCTCTAACACTTAAAGGACATCATAGGAGACCGTTAGTCAACTCCTCAGTGAAATAAAAAGGGATAATTGTCTGCCCTAATTCATAGAAGCAAGAAATGCAAAATAAAAAACATGAAAGATTTAATAGAATAGTAAGCGGCTGCATAAAGAATGAACAAGAACCAGAGAACCAAACTTCTTCATTAAGCGTTCTCCAAGTTTCATTCCAACAACATCGGCTGATAAGTATTGTTCCAGATTGAAGAAAGGATTGAAGAAGAATCTGTGCTGTTCAAAAAATGATCAGAAGCATTCACTTCAAGTCCAAGAAGCCAATCATCATCCGGCTATGAAGTTATTCTTATTCTGTTTCTATAAGGCTTGCGAGCCTGAGCTTGTAGGATCTATTTTAGATCTGAGTTTTATAAGGCTTGAGGGTCTGAGATGTAGGGATTGAGGGCATGAGTATTGCAAGGCTTGAGGGCCTGAGTTGTAGGGATTGAGGGCCTGAGTTGTAGGGCTTACGGGCCAGAGTATTGTAGAATCTGGTTCATATTCTAATTTTGTAGGGCTTGAGGGCCTGAGGTTGTAGGGCTTGCGTGCCTGAGTTTTGGCAGAGTTTTCCGACCCTAGCACACTGCTAGATAGTGGCAGAGGGATAGTGTATTACTCAAGACACTCTTTCTCGAGGAACAACTATAAATCCTTGAGTGCTTTCTATGTTGTGTTCTTAATTTCTAAATCCAAATACTAGAATATTCATAGAGATAGACTCAAAATAAAGAGGGTCAAGAGTATTTAAAATACCTATTCACCCTCCCCCCTCTAGGTGATTTGGCAACATCCATAACAAACACTCTCCCAATCAGTGAAGTGCTAGAAATTATTCAGAAGCATCACTTTTTCAGGAAACCTGCGCCAATCAAATCTGACATCCGGTCCAGAAACCCGACTTTATATTTTGAATATCACAAAGAAAGGGTGTTAGTTATGGATCTATCACCTAAAAGGGGGGGATTAGGTAATATGCATGTTTTTGATTTTTATGCACAAGATCTTAAGCTAAACTAGCACAGAACACCAAGCAATCACAAAAGACCACACACAGAAACAATAGATGTATAATGGTTCCTCAAGATTGGGTGTCTTGAGTAGTCCACTCTCTCTCTTTGCGCCTTTCTAGCAGTGTGCTAGGGTCAGTAAACACCCCCAAACTCTCAGGCCCTGAAGCATTACAATCTCAGGCCCTCAAGCCCTACACTCAGGCCCTCAAGCCCTCAAGCCCTACAAATCTCAGTACCTCAAGCCCTACAAATCGCAGGCCCTCAAGCCCTACACTCAGGCCCTCAAGCCCTAAAAATCTCAGATCTAAAATAGATCCTATAGCTCAGGCCCTCAGGCCTTACAGTGAAACAAAGATATGATAAGAGAACTTTCTTTAGCCAGATAAATATCGACTTTTTGGACATGAAGAGAACCCTTTTGATCTTCTCTTGGACAACACACACTTCTCTTTAATCATTTCTGGAACACTTCTTATCAGTCAATCTTGATAAACTGAAACTTGGAGAACTTAATGAAGAATGTATGGTTCTCTGGTTCTTGTTCCTTCTTCTCGTAGTTGTATTATTGTTCAATTGAAAAGCTTACGAGTATTCTCTGTGTTCATATATGGAAGACACTCATTCACTTTATATCTCTGAGGAGCCCGCTAACAGTCTCCTAGAATGTACCTTAAGTGTCAAGAGCCTATTCCTTAACGACACACACTGATTGGACCATCATGCGGCAGCAGTAAATACAGACAACGTGATTTGAAATGTCTTGACCTGTCTCGATGATATTTGCAACGTCTCGACGACATATCTTACTATTACGATGATCCATCTAGGACTTGGACAAATCTTCAAGTCTTCTTAAGAGAACGATATATCGGCGATAATTGATATCATAGCTCCACTTGCAGTTACGACGATATGAAGATGTCATCGTAATCTTGTTGGTAACTTCTGGTCTTCTCGATGATGTCATCTTGATCATTCTTACTTCTCATCGATATCGCTTTGATCATTTCGACGATAATCCATTCTTCTTATATCGTCTACCTTAGCATATTTTTTCTTAGTCTTCTCAGCGACAAGACTTATATACGACGATGTCATCGACACTCCCGTATACTTTGACATAAGTCTTCCAGCGATATCATCTTGTGATATAGATTCATGATGGTATTTAACTCGATTGATTCTTCTTGTTCTATTCGATGATATCATCGTGTGTGCTTTGCTATCACAATGATATTGTCAAATTGTCCATATCATTTTGACGATAACTGTCATGATCCTTCAGCTTATCTCTTTATGCAATCTCAATGATGTGCGAGTGCTTTAGTAGATGATATGTCCAGTCCTTCTCAATGATATTGTACTTATTGGAATTTGAGAAGTACTGGACATATTGTTTAATCTCGGCAAGCATAAACTGAAGACACCATCAAATACATGATAAGTAATAAAATATATGTATTTTTGGTATAAGTATTAGTATAGTTTTAATTAATATTGTGAATTTTCTATGTAAATTAATGAATAAATTGCTTCTTTATTATTTCTGGTTTCTAACTTAGTTTTATTTTTGTTTTTGCAATTTTTTGCAAAATTTTCACAGGTCACGCCCTCAGACACGCCCGTGACCAAGGGCGTGTAATTTTAAAGATCAAATATCAACGGGACGGCTCAATTCAAATCAAATCCCGACAAGTTGATCAAGTCACGCCCGTGACTCTACAAGTCACGCCCGTGTTCCAGCAGAGTCACGCCCGTGAGCCGCCAGCGCATCACGTCTCGAAGCCGCACCCATGCTGCCGACATCAGCCACCCATAGTCACGCCCGTGACTCACCAAGTCACGCCCGTGACATACCAAGTCACGCCCGTGTGCAGCCATGTTTGACGGCCAGACCTTCCAGAAGGCGGCGAATACAGCCGAGCAAATGTCACGCCCTAAGTCACGGCCGTGACATTCAAGTCACGCCCGTGACCTAGGGCGTGTAAAACTCAAATTTTCCCTATAAATAGAGGGGCTCGGCTGAAGTTATTTTCATCCAAATTTTGAGTGGTTTTTGTTGTATTGTGAGTTCTTTTGAGTGATTGTGAGCTTCTCTTCTGCATTTCAGTTTAAGTTCGTTTGTAGTTTTTTTTCGTCTTCCTAGTCTAGTTGTAATGCTGATTTCAGAAATAAAATGATGTTTTTCTCATTTGGATCATCTTCTTTTTATTAATGTTAGTGTGTGTGCGTGTATGAGTTTAGCTTTATTGCTTTCATAATTTAGTTTTATTGCTTTTTATAGTTAGTTTTATTGCTTTCATAATCTAGGTTTACTGTTTTCATAGCTTAGATTTACAAGCTTTCATAAAATAGTTTTATCGTTTTCTTTTTCGCCTTATTTTATCGCTTTCATTTTAAACGCTTTCTTTTTCAGTTTCTTTTAGAGTGTGTGCGTGTATGAGATAGTATTTTCCTTTTTTGTAGCTTAGTTTTTATTTCAGTCTTTATATAACTGCTATATACCACCCCCTTCTCAAATAAGAGGCTAATTTACTTTAGCACTTATTTAAGTCGGTTGGGACGGATATTATTTCTGCACCTTTATAAGTCTTTTCATTTCTATACCACCCCCTTCTCAAATAAGAGGCTAATTTACTTTAGCACTTGTTTAAGTCGGTTGGGACGGATATTATTTCTGCACCTTTATAAGTCTTTTCATTTCTATACCACCCCCTTCTTAAATAAGAGGCTAAGAACTTTTTAGCACTTGTTTAAGGTGGTTGGGACGGATATTATTACTGTTTTTATATAAGTCTTTTTATTTCCTTTTTATCCGCTTATATCCGCTTTAATTATCAAACATGTATTTTTCAACCGATAATGCCGTCTCCATTCCGATGAGTGGCTAATTTCCTTTAGCGCACGACGTCGAAGAGCATTGGGACACAAAAATAGTTTTTCTATAAAAATTAAAACATCTCTTTCTAAAATAATTAACGCTTAAGGTTTACCCGAGAATCACGTTGAGTGGAGCCACATAATCGATGTGTGGTTTTCATTTCCGTTTTCGTACCTAGTTAGCCGAGAGGCTCGTGTGTACGGACTGATCACTCACGGGTAAAGAGAAGTGCGCTCTACCCTCGAGAGAGGACGAGGTAACTCTCCCGAATTGGAAATAAAAACCCAATAGCGGGGTTCGCAACATAAAGCGAGTATTAAGAACATTCGATTGTAGAACGAGAGTTCGGTCGAATATTCATAATCTCAGGTGGGCGTACCCTCGAGAGAGGAGCGTTCATAATTATGGAACCTCCACGGCCAAGTCATCTTAATATTTTGAAAAGTCATCACTTTTAATTCTACGAAAAATCTATTTTCGTCTCAAGGTAATTCGACGTCGCGCGCTATATTTCTCATCACTTAGAACTCTAGTAAATCGCTTAAATCATCTTTCGCATTTTATCATTTAGAACTCTAGTTAAATCAACTAAAAATATTATTCCGATAAAATAATAGTTCGTCCCTCGAAGTAGCATAATCAACACGACCCGCGGAAATATACGATCCCGATATTTTCTAAAAATATCCTGTATTACTTGCGATAAGGTATACTTGCCTTTATCAAATGATTAATTTGGACTAAAAATTCAAACACAGCTTTTCAAACTCATTTAGTGCAAAACTCTCCTTTTCTACTATTCAATTCAATAGAATTCGGCATTGTAGCCGAAGCGTAATTGTCAATATTCCGAAAGAAGAAAAAGATCGTTACTTCTATCCTTCGATAGGATAACGGTTAATTTCTCAAAGTAGGAGTACTTGCGAGACTCTTCGAAAATATCCGCCAATTCTAAACTCTTAATATAAAGGTTATCTTTTATTTATAAAACAAAAAGAAGAAGCCCAAGTAATCATCAAGTTTTTGGCGCCGTTGCCGGGGATGTTTGTGTTGTTATTTGAAAGTAGGAACTGCTATTAATTTTATTCCTTATCTATATATTAAAAAAAAAAAGGGCACAAAAAAAAAAGAGGTTACAAAACTAATAAAAAAAAAAAATTATATAAATATAAAAACTTATATAAAAAAAAAAAAAAAAAATATAATAATAATAAAACAGAAAATCCAAAAATATTGTTTTTTAATTTATGACCCGAGGAAACTCCTCGGACGATTCGACTATTCCTTTTGACCCCGAAATCGAGCGCACTCTTCGTGAGCGCATCCGATCTCGTGATCAAAACTTACTCGAAACCCCCGAAGAGTCAATCAGAGATACTGTAAATATGGGCGATCCAATTCCAAATGCGGCCCCGGCCCGGACCATGGCATATTATGCCCGGCCGAATTTGGAAGATACAGGATCCAGTATTACTCGCCCGTCAGTTAATAATAATAATTTTGAAATAAAATCCAGCATAATTCAAATGGTACAACAGTCGATTCAGTTCGACGGTTTGCCAGATGAGGACCCAAATCAGCACCTTTCAAACTTTTTAGAAATATGCGACACCTTTAAAATTAATGGCGTCACTGATGACGCCATTCGTTTACGCTTATTTCCATTTTCGCTACGGTCAAAGGCCAAATCATGGTTGACTTCTCTTCCGAGAGGGTCCATAACCACGTGGGCCCAATTGACGGAATTTTTCTTAACTAAGTATTTTCCTCCGTCAAAAACCGCAAAACTACGCACGGATATCACATCCTTTGTGCAATTCGATTCCGAGTCTCTTTATGAGACTTGGGAGCGTTTTAAGGAATATTTGCGTAGGTGTCCTCATCACGCGCTACCAACTTGGCTACAGGTCCAAACGTTTTATAATGGTTTAAATTTTTCTACACGGCAGATGATTGATGCGGCTTCCGGGGGAACGTTAAACAACAAAACCCCAGAGACCGCTCAAGCTCTGATCGACGAAATGGCCAAGAATGCGTACCAATGGAACGTGCCAAGGTCGCGTCCTACTAAACCGGCTGGTCTTTTTGAAGTGGACGCCACTACTTTCTTAGCCTCACAGGTAGAGCGGCTAAGTAAGCAGGTGGCGGAGATGACTGTTTCCTCCTCCACTCCCGCTTGGAATAATAATAATAATAATAATAACGTAATCGAAGAATCGGTGGATTACCTCGGTAATCCGGTTAGGCCCCCCTTCAACCCTAATAACAACCCGTATAGTAATACTTATAATCTAGGTTGGAGGAGCCACCCTAATTTCTCCTGGAGCAATCCTAACAATGCTCAGAGGCCCCCAAATACGAATCCTCAGGGATTTCCGCAAGGATTTCCGCAGGGATTCCAGCCTCCTCCTCCAAAACCTTCGCCGCTCGAAGATATTTTGTCTAAATACATCGCGTCCAACGATTCAAATATCCGGAATCTTACCGGATCGATTAAAAGCTTGGAAAACCAGGTTGGACAACTTGCAAAGATGGTCTCCGAGCGGCCATACGGAGCTTTACCAGGGAATACAGAGCCAAACCCAAGGGAAAATGCCAACGCTATAACCCTTCGAAGCGGCAAGGAGGTCGTCTCCCCATTGCGGGTTGAGCCTAAGGTATGCATTTCGCCTCCGACCCCTCCACCCTCTTCTTCGATTCTAATTGCTCCAGCTTCTCCGGTTGTGCCAAATGTTTCGAGTCCTCGAATTCCTTACCCGTCTAAAATTAATAAAGAGAAGGAGGACGAAAATTATCAAAAATTTTTGCGTATTTTAAAACAAATTCAAATAAACGTCCCCTTCTGCGAGGCACTCTCCCAAATGCCGAAATATGCGAAATATCTTAAAGAGTTGCTTTCTAATAAAAAGCGACTCGAGGATGTTTCGCGTGTTTCCCTTAATGCGGAATGTTCGGCTGTTCTCCTTAACAAATTGCCGCCAAAACTAAACGACCCGGGACGGTTCTCCATCCCGTGTCTCTTTGGCAATATGTTAATAAAGTACGCTCTTGCAGACTTAGGCGCCAGCATCAATTTGATGCCTTTTTCTCTTTTCAAAAAACTCAATTTAGGCGTCCCGAGTCCGACAAAAATGAGCATCCAACTCGCGGATCGCTCGGTAAAGTACCCAATAGGGGTAGCGGAAGATGTTCTGGTCATGGTTGACAAGTTTATCTTCCCGGTAGACTTTGTCATCCTGGACATAGAGGAGGACGTCGAGGTACCCATCATCCTCGGTCGCCCCTTTCTCGCAACCTCCCGTGCGTTAATCGATGTCAGTAACGGTCGCCTCCTCCTTCGAGTTGGAGACGACGAAGTTACTTTACATATCAACCCCTCCATGCGGAACTCACTATCGAATGATGATTCCTGTTTCAATTTGGAATCCGCGTTTGTGGACGAGTGTTCTTCTCTTTCAGAATTGCTATCCTTAATGATAGACGATTCGGATCTGGCGAATCAACCTCCTTTAGAAGAATTACCGCCAGATTCGCCTTTCGAGCCTTTCGACTCGAAAGATTTAAAAATCTCCACTTCCTACGAAGAAACTCCGGTCTTGGAGCTTAAGCAACTCCCCGACCATCTAAAATATGCTTTTCTAGCCGCGAACTTAAAGCTTCCGGTTATAATATCTTCTACTTTAACTGATTCAGAAACATCCGAATTGGTTGAAGTTTTATCTAAACATCGCCGTGCAATTGCATGGCAAATTTCCGATATCAGGGGAATTAACCCCTCATTCTGCTCCCACAAAATTTTTCTCGAAGAAAACCCCCGCAAAATAATTCAGCCTCAACGACGACTTAACCCGAACATGCGGGAAGTCGTTAAGACTGAAATTATTAAACTCCTTGATGCGGGGATTATCTATCCTATTTCCGACAGTACGTGGGTAAGCCCCGTACAAGTCGTCCCGAAAAAGGGCGGTATAACAGTCGTGGCAAACACGAATAACGAATTAATCCCGACTCGTACTGTTACGGGTTGGAGGGTGTGCATCGACTACAGAAAACTAAACGATGCCACCAGAAAAGACCACTTTCCGTTACCGTTTATTGATCAAATCTTAGAGCGTCTCTCCGGTCACCCTTTTTATTGCTTCCTTGATGGTCTCTCGGGATTTTTCCAAATCCCTATTTCACCCGAGGACCAAGAAAAAACGACTTTTACTTGCCCTTTCGGCACCTTCGCATATCGGAGGATGCCGTTTGGCCTCTGTAACGCGCCAGCTACATTCCAAAGATGTATGCTGGCAATATTTGGCGAGCTAGTAGAAGACATAATGGAAGTCTTCATGGATGACTTCTCCGTCTTTGGAAACTCTTTTAAAAATTGTTTAAAAAATTTAGATAGAGTCCTCCAACGGTGCGAGGAGACAAACTTAGTCTTGAACTGGGAGAAATGCAACTTCATGGTCCGAGAGGGTTTAGTCCTCGGCCATAAAATTTCTTCCAAGGGGATGGAGGTCGATAAGGCCAAAGTCGCTATAATTGAACAACTTCCTGTTCCTTCGAACGTCAAATCAATTAGAAGTTTTCTTGGCCACGCAGGTTTTTATCGGCGGTTCATTCAAGATTTTTCAAAAATAACCAAACCGCTAACTCACCTCCTGGAAAAAGATTCCCCATTCATTTTTGACACGGCCTGCGTAGAGGCGTTTAATTTTATTAAAAAGCAACTTATCAATTCTCCAATTCTGGTGGCGCCAGATTGGTCTCTTCCGTTTGAGATTATGTGCGACGCGAGCGATATCGCAGTAGGAGCTGTCTTAGGCCAACGCGTAAATAAATATTTTCATCCAATATATTACGCTTCTCGCACACTCAATGCCGCACAGGCTAACTACACCACAACGGAAATGGAACTTCTCGCCGTCATCTTTGCTTTTGATAAATTCCGACCCTACGTAACCCTTTCACATGTAATCGTTTTCACTGATCACTCCGCCTTGAAATATCTTTTGGCCAAAGTTGATGCTAAGCCTCGCTTACTTCGATGGATCCTCCTTTTACAGGAATTTGACTTAGAGATCCGGGATAAGAAGGGGGCTGAAAATTTAGCAGCCGACCACCTCTCACGTTTAGAACACCCCGTCGCAGAAGCGCTCGTCGAACCCGAAATAGACGATCGATTTCCTGAGGAGCGCCTTTTCATCATAAATAATACCAAAACTTCTTCTACCCCTTGGTTGGCAGATTACGCGAACTATTTAGTCGCGCGGGTCCTTCCAAAAGATTTTTCGACTCAGCAGAAGAAGAAATTCTTCTCTGACTTAAAAAACTACTTTTGGGAGGACCCCTTTCTCTTTCGAGTCTGCGCAGACCAAGTGATACGAAGGTGTGTTTCCAGCGAGGAGGGTGCGCAAATATTGCGACACTGCCATGAGGGGCCGGCTGGAGGGCATTATCAAGCCAACCGGACCGCGCGGAAAGCGTTAGAGTCAGGCTTTTATTGGCCCACTCTCTTTAAGGATGCTCACACTTTTGTGAGTATATGCGATAGCTGCCAGCGGTCGGGTAACATCTCCCGTCGTGACGAGATGCCCCAAAATTTTTATTTAGAATGCGAAATTTTCGATTTGTGGGGCATAGACTTTGTAGGCCCCCTACCTCCTTCTTTTAATAATCGCTATATCTTAGTGGCGGTCGACTATGTATCTAGGTGGGCGGAAGCGCAAGCTCTGCCCACCAATGATGCGCGAGTCGTCGTCCATTTTCTAAAAAAATTATTTTCTCGCTTTGGCACGCCCCGTGCAATAGTAAGTGATAGGGGCACGCACTTCTGCAATGCCCAGTTTTCAAAAATTTTATCTAAATACGGCGTCACGCATAAGCTCGCCACCGCCTATCACCCCCAAACGAGCGGCCAAGTAGAGGTAGTAAATCGCGAGATAAAACGCATTCTGGAAAAAACCGTCTCTTTAAATAGGAAGGATTGGTCCTCAAAACTCGACGACGCGTTATGGGCGTATCGTACGGCATACAAGACCGCTATCGGTTGTACGCCCTATCGATTAGTCTACGGCAAAGCGTGCCATTTACCGGTAGAATTAGAACACCGCGCTTTTTGGGCCTTAAAATTTTTAAATCTCGATTCGAACTTAGCCTCCGAGAATAGGAAATTCCAACTCAATGAACTCGATGAATGGCGTGCGAACGCTTATGAGAGTAATAAATTTTATAAGGAGCGTTCTAAGTTCTACCACGATCGAAAAATTAAATTTCCAAAAACTTTCGCGCCGGGCGATCTTGTCCTTCTTTATAATTCACGTCTTCGTCTTTTTCCGGGTAAGCTCAAATCCCGCTGGTCCGGCCCCTTTGCAGTCAAAGCGGCTTGGCCGTATGGGACCGTTCTTATCTCTCACCCCGAAAAAGGCGATTTTAAAGTCAACGGCCACCGTTTAAAACTATATCTTGCGGGCGATCCGGTGGATGGACACACAGAATCTTTAACCCTCCCCAATTTATAATCTCACCACGCCAAATGCGTCAAGCTACGCGACGGTAAACAAAGCGCTCGTGGGAGGCACCCCATATTTATCTAATATTTTTATTATGCTTTTTCTCTATTTTTGCAGGGTTTCTTCCGACCCCGCCAGCTTTACTTCAGGGAAGCCTTTTTGCTTCCTTTTTCCTTTTGTATATATTGCATTGTTATTTTCTCTTCTTCATACTTACATTACAACATTGGGGACAATGTTGGGTTTTACGTATGGGGGTGTATTTCCCGTTTTCAAAAAAAAAAACAAACACAAAAAAAAAAAAAAATAATATGTATTTTTAAACCCCAAAAAAAAAATAAAAGCAAAAAACTCCAAAAATAATAAACCCTACTTTACTTTTATTCTTAAAGCATTTAGTTTCGAGAGTATATGTTTGTGGATTTTCATAATCGCTCGTTTTACTATTTGTTTGTTTATCTAAGATCGATAGATTTAAACGTTCGGGGTTAAGTTTTAAAGAATATCTTGTGTTTTTAATTTAAATAGAGGCTTTGTTATCAAGCACTACTTCTACTAGCTAAAATAGAGACATGTGTATTATGTTAGCAAAACAACTTTAGACTGCAATTATCCCTACTTTATGTCTTCAGGAATCTAGGAATATTCAACTTACTAAGGTTGCTCTCAAAACTTTTTTTTATTATTCTAGAATTTCTCTTGAAAACCCCTTGTATACACCAATTTAGCATGGCAAAAACACAAAAAGAAGAAAAAAAAAAAAAGATCTTATGTCAATGGGAATACAAAAATTCCGTAAACATAGGCACCCAATATTTGTTAAAAGAAATCCTATGTCAATGGGAATTGCAAATTCCGTAAACACAGGCATTGGGTTAATTAAAAAGGTCAATTTTCCCTCGTCCCTCGTACACCAACGATGGGAGTCAAAGGAAACTTTATAAGAGGGGTGAGATGATACAATTCATCACCCCTAATCCAAGTACTCTTCTATTTGCCAAGGCTTTTTACCCCCTTTTCCCTTAACCAAATTATTGTTTCTAGTTTTAATTCAAAAAATCATTTGAGAGCATAATTAGTAACTTATATTTTTCCTTTATGTTTCTTTAAACAAAGGTTATTATAATTTCGATGTAATCTCGTTTACTAATGATTGCAATTTTGTTTGCTATTTGGTTAATTAAGAAGTCTTTTGGCCAGGACATTTCTTCTACTTAAATCATTTGCATAATTTAGGACTTAACTCTTATTACTCCGAATTTTTATTTTTCAGTCTCTTATGATTAAAATAAAACGATAGCCAAAAATTAGAACTTATGTTAATCCCGTATAGATCTCTCTTACTTTTGCCCTGGAATAGCAAAAGCTTAAGTATGGGGGTATTTGATAAGTAATAAAATATATGTATTTTTGGTATAAGTATTAGTATAGTTTTAATTAATATTGTGAATTTTCTATGTAAATTAATGAATAAATTGCTTCTTTATTATTTCTGGTTTCTAACTTAGTTTTATTTTTGTTTTTGCAATTTTTTGCAAAATTTTCACAGGTCACGCCCTCAGACACACCCGTGACCAAGGGCGTGTAATTTTAAAGATCAAATATCAACGGGACGGCTCAATTCAGATCAAATCCCGACAAGTTGATCAAGTCACGCCCGTGACTCTACAAGTCACGCCCGTGTTCCAGCAGAGTCACGCCCGTGAGCCGCCAGCGCATCACATCTCGAAGCCGCACCCATGCTGCCGACATCAGCCACCCATAGTCACGCCCGTGACTCACCAAGTCACGCCCGTGACATACCAAGTCACGCCCGTGTGCAGCCATGTTTGACGGCCAGACCTTCCAGAAGGCGGCGAATACAGCCGAGCAAATGTCACGCCCTAAGTCACGGCCGTGACATTCAAGTCACGCCCGTGACCTAGGGCGTGTAAAACTCAAATTTTCCCTATAAATAGAGGGGCTCGGCTGAAGTTATTTTCATCCAAATTTTGAGTGGTTTTTGTTGTATTGTGAGTTCTTTTGAGTGATTGTGAGCTTCTCTTCTGCATTTCAGTTTAAGTTCGTTTGTAGTTTTTTTTCGTCTTCCTAGTCTAGTTGTAATGCTGATTTCAGAAATAAAATGATGTTTTTCTCATTTGGATCATCTTCTTTTTATTAATGTTAGTGTGTGTGCGTGTATGAGTTTAGCTTTATTGCTTTCATAATTTAGTTTTATTGCTTTTTATAGTTAGTTTTATTGCTTTCATAATCTAGGTTTACTGTTTTCATAGCTTAGATTTACAAGCTTTCATAAAATAGTTTTATCGTTTTCTTTTTCGCCTTATTTTATCGCTTTCATTTTAAACGCTTTCTTTTTCAGTTTCTTTTAGAGTGTGTGCGTGTATGAGATAGTATTTTCCTTTTTTGTAGCTTAGTTTTTATTTCAGTCTTTATATAACTGCTATATACCACCCCCTTCTCAAATAAGAGGCTAATTTACTTTAGCACTTATTTAAGTCGGTTGGGACGGATATTATTTCTGCACCTTTATAAGTCTTTTCATTTCTATACCACCCCCTTCTCAAATAAGAGGCTAATTTACTTTAGCACTTGTTTAAGTCGGTTGGGACGGATATTATTTCTGCACCTTTATAAGTCTTTTCATTTCTATACCACCCCCTTCTTAAATAAGAGGCTAAGAACTTTTTAGCACTTGTTTAAGGTGGTTGGGACGGATATTATTACTGTTTTTATATGTCTTTTTATTTCCTTTTTATCCGCTTATATCCGCTTTAATTATCAAACATGTATTTTTCAACCGATAATGCCGTCTCCATTCCGATGAGTGGCTAATTTCCTTTAGCGCACGACGTCGAAGAGCATTGTGACACAAAAATAGTTTTTCTATAAAAATTAAAACATCTCTTTCTAAAATAATTAACGCTTAAGGTTTACCCGAGAATCACGTTGAGTGGAGCCACATAATCGATGTGTGGTTTTCATTTCCGTTTTCGTACCTAGTTAGCCGAGAGGCTCGTGTGTACGGACTGATCACTCACGGGTAAAGAGAAGTGCGCTCTACCCTCGAGAGAGGACGAGGTAACTCTCCCGAATTGGAAATAAA
This sequence comes from Dactylorhiza incarnata, assembly GCA_033032865.1. Lineage (NCBI taxonomy): Eukaryota > Viridiplantae > Streptophyta > Magnoliopsida > Asparagales > Orchidaceae > Dactylorhiza > Dactylorhiza incarnata. The sequence continues at coordinate 24,303,425 of JAWHQI010000004.1, forward strand.
AACTCAATAGCGGGGTTCGCAACATAAAGCGAGTATTAAGAACATTCGATTGTAGAACGAGAGTTCGGTCGAATATTCATAATCTCAGGTGGGCGTACCCTCGAGAGAGGAGCGTTCATAATTATGGAACCTCCACGGCCAAGTCATCTTAATATTTTGAAAAGTCATCACTTTTAATTCTACGAAAAATCTATTTTCGTCTCAAGGTAATTCGACGTCGCGCGCTATATTTCTCATCACTTAGAACTCTAGTAAATCGCTTAAATCATCTTTCGCATTTTATCATTTAGAACTCTAGTTAAATCAACTAAAAATATTATTCCGATAAAATAATAGTTCGTCCCTCGAAGTAGCATAATCAACACGACCCGCGGAAATATACGATCCCGATATTTTCTAAAAATATCCTGTATTACTTGCGATAAGGTATACTTGCCTTTATCAAATGATTAATTTGGACTAAAAATTCAAACACAGCTTTTCAAACTCATTTAGTGCAAAACTCTCCTTTTCTACTATTCAATTCAATAGAATTCGGCATTGTAGCCGAAGCGTAATTGTCAATATTCCGAAAGAAGAAAAAGATCGTTACTTCTATCCTTCGATAGGATAACGGTTAATTTCTCAAAGTAGGAGTACTTGCGAGACTCTTCGAAAATATCCGCCAATTCTAAACTCTTAATATAAAGGTTATCTTTTATTTATAAAACAAAAAGAAGAAGCCCAAGTGATCATCAATAGACAATGCTTTTATCATTGACCTGAGCACTTCTTCAAATAAGGAACATTGTTGGGCACTGTTCCCAACAATCTCCCCCCTATTTGAAGAGGTCATAACTCATTCAACTATAAATACCATACACAGAAAAAGAATTAAGTTTCAAGTAAATTTAACTTAGATTCATCTACTCAGCATCACATAAACAAAATGAAAGTTTTTGGATAACAATTAGGAATCATTTGCCCATGTAGTTCTTAGACAAAAACTTCCTTTGATGGTGGCTTTCAAACTCTGTTGCTGCTGCCTTTGCCCTTTCTCTTCTGTCTTTCATAGAAGTGGATAGGCTTGGGGATCTTCATTGGAGAAGGAGGAGGATCATGAGGGAATGTCATCTTTTGATTTCTCCTCTTCTCCATTTGCTTGATATGACTATTCCACTCAGCTGAATAATATACTCTTTCAGTGCATTCCTGAGGATATCCAAATTCTATCCAACTTTCTGAAATAATCTCCTTGGAGGCAGGACTCCACTTCCCTTCTTGTGGATCCTGCTCAACCTCCTTTAGCCTCCTCTGCTTGTACTTCCTACTCTGAATTCTCATTCCTTTTCTTGAAGTGGCATATTCTCTATGTTCAATGCCATATTCTCCGGAGTTAGTGCTTTCTGATGGTTCTTCTAGTCCATACTCTGAAGGAGGCTTCTATAGTGTTTGCTTGATTTGACTTGCAGTACATATTGCTTGATGTGAGCTTGCATTTATCACTACCTTCTCCCCCTTTAGGACTTATTCATTAACCCTATCAGCAAGGTTTTCCTGTCCTGAAAGTAGACTTTCATGAAGTTGTTAATCAGTTACACTCAGGTTATTTCTTACTTCTAGCAGATGTGCATCTAGAGTGTTAGTATTCGAATTTATCCTGTTTATAATAAGATCTTTATCAGCATGGATGGATGTCTTTATTTCCCCAAATGCATCCTCCACATTCCTTGCAAATGTTAACTGATTATTCAGGAGTTTATGGGTCTGATGGCCGACCTTGTTGACCTCTTCACCAACACATTCCATTGTTAGTGTTGCTAAGTGATAGAATTGAGCATACTGGGTGTTGAGATGAAGTATCTCCTTTGTTACTATGCCCAACTCAGCCTTTATTTCTTTCCATAATCCATCTACTCTTTGGAGGATGAATTTTTCCATCCTCTGTCGTTGAGCATTTAGTAATCCTGAGATCATGTGAAACATGGATCCTGATTGTGCAGAGGATAGTCTAGCATCATTCTCCTCAACCCCAGGGGCATCTCTCTCTTCTGGAGCTTCTTATTGGGCACTATCAGATAGGTAGTCAATTATCAGAACCATGAATTTCGTAGGACTGTTTACCTTTAGGGGCTCAGTTTCTGATGTTATCATTATCTTGCTAGCAAGAACTAGTTCTAGTCCAAGGGAGGGTTCATGATTCTCAAATGTTTCTAACTCCTGTCTTGGGCTTTCAGTTGGTGTGTCTAGGATGATATCGAGGGGGACATTGTCTTCTTGCTCTTCTAGGGTAGAGCACCCCAGATGGGTCTGCCCCTCACCCTTCTAATTGTCTTGGGCTGAGCACCTAGAGTGGGGCTCCACCTCAACTGGATCACTGGCTAGAATAGGGCTTCTCCTTTCTGCAGAAACCTTTGAGTTAGCAGGTGCTACTTCTTTCTCTGAGTCCTCTGGGTACGGAGGCATCTTCCCCTCAATTTGTGCAGGGGTCTGCTGAGGTGGGGCTCTTCTCTCCTCAGAGCTGTTGGAGGACTCCTCCTCCACTGAGGTAACCTCCCTGACATCTTTCTTTGATTTCTTCTGCTGAACAGAGGAGGAACCCTGACGTCCTTTGTGTTGGATCGGTAGGCGCCCTTAGAGGGGGGTGGGTGAATAAGGGTTTCAAAACTTTAGTGATATTTTTAAAACCTTTGTAATAAGGCAAGATTAAGACAATAGAAAGTCAAGTAAAACACTAAAGTAGAGACATGCTTTATTAATATTAAATACGGTTTTACAAAAGTTGACTTCTATGACGCTAGAAATCAATGGCGATGAATAGTAAACTCTTTTTGTTTTCTATCCCGACTCGCATCCCCATGAACCGGTGGCCCTAGCCTATCCTCCCCGGATTCGGCCTTAAGCCACTCAAGCGAACCCTTCCCCGGATGTGGCCTCGAGCACCCCCTAGACCTAGCCTAGATCTAGTCGCCAACACGAGGCGAGTTTCCCCCTAAGTCCTACCCAGAACTAGTCGCCAACACGAGGCGATTTCACTAACCGTTTACAAGAAGAATATGAAATAAGAATAAATAAATAAAAACTCCCTTCTGAAGTCGGGGGTGAAGATCCGCTGTAGAGTAAGAGTTGGAGAGGCGGACTTCGTTCGGATCCAGCGTGATGAGATTCTCCTTCAGAAGTTTTCAGAACTTTGGTAGGACATCAACTTTCGGCCAAGATAGCCTCTGGAATTCTAACACTCTATCTCTCTATGATATCTCTCTGATGTGTGTTTGAAACGAGAGGAGAGGAGTCCTTTTTATAGCTTCAGCGCTAGCGCCTGCGCTATCGCTACCGCTGGCGTTATCCCATATTAAGTAATATTTTGCGCGCGAGAATCTTTAATCCGTGGCAACTCTGCTGAGATTCCTCTTGTGTTCTGCGCTACCGCCAACGCTATCCCATATTAGGACACATTCTGCGCGGCAGAATCTTCAATCCGAGGAAACAATTCCTTCTTGCCAAACATGTTCGTCGCTACCGCCTGCATTATCGCCTACCGCCAGGCGTTATCTCCTTCCATATATGCTCCCGGAATTGCGCTATCATCGCTAGCGCCAGGCGCTATGTGCTACCGCCAGCGCTAGTGGGAGTACTGTCTTCTGTTTTCATTCGTCAGAATTCGTCGGGAGTTCTCGAGAACATTCGATGAATTAAATTAGCCACACAATTTCCTTCACAAGTCTGCCTTTTTGACTTCTGTCTGCGTACGTCGATATTCGTCGGGAGTTCATGAGAACATTCGACGAATTGACTTAGCCACAGAATTTCCTTCACAAGTCTGCCTTTTTGACTTCTGTCTGCGTTCATCGATATTCGTCAGGAGTTCATGAGAACATTCGACGAATTGACTTAGCTGCAGAAATTTCTTCTTCAAACTAGAAATTTGCCTTCTGTCTGGATTCGTCGAGATTCATCGGAACTTCACGAGTCATCTCGACGAATTGACTTAGCAAAAATTTCTTTTCTCCTACAAACCTGCTCCATCCTTGAGTCATGTGGACTTTGATTTCCTGCACACTTAAACACACAAGATCAAATACACATAGGATTTGTTATTCTCAAACCTAGGAGATGCGGAAGACCATGTTCCAACAAACTCCCCCTTTTGATAATAACAAATCCATTAATGATAGATCTGAGCATTAATAAATAAGAATGATGAAACTATATTTGTGTGTGTGTGTAAGAGTGATGACTTAGGATAATTATTGATTTTAGCATTTAGAATTGCTCCCCTTTAATACACGCTCCCCCTAAGTGAATGCTCTCCTAATATGTAAGCTATCAACTTAATAAAGTATTATAGTTTGATAGTAGATTAATATTTATCATGTTAGTTCTCCCCCTTTTGTTATTAGCAAAAGCGGGTAAGGAGACACCACTTAAAAGTTGATAATTAGATAAAAGCATGATCGAGCTTGTAGAGAATGAAATGAGAAGGAGTTGTAGAATTCTTTTCATTGAAATTAATTAGAGTTTGAGTATCAAAATATTTTCATAAATCAGAGTTTGTATCATAAATGTAAAGTTGCGGAAGACTTAGAAAAATATATTCAAACATCTTTTGTAAGACAAGATAATTAAAAAATATAGGAGTTTAATTTTATAAAGAAGATGTTTTGTAAACATTTTAAAATGAGTAATAAATTAACCAAGCATGAAATGATGATATCAGAAAGATAGTACTACAATGTTATGTTAATTCATAGTTTCAAAAGACTAAACATTGTAGAGAGCATGCTAGGTTATCTAGTGCATTTCATAAATAAAGAGTAGTATAGAATTTGCATTAGGATCCAATACTCATGAGAAGAAGTGTTATGGAAGATAATGATGTGCACATATGTGTATTTTTGAGTAGAGTAAACAAATGTTTTAATCAAAAATACAAGTAATATGTAAAGTAAGAGCACAATAAAACACAAATAATTTTACGTCCACACACTTCAATGCACAAAAAATGTACAACTACCAAGGTGCTTTGCACACACAATGCTCATTAAGACTTATCAGGGTGCAAAGTAGTGCTTGGGGGATCACATAATTTTATTCTTCAATAGTGATTTTTTTTTATTGTGATCCGGTGTACTTAAGAATAAGTGGTTTTTATTTTGAAAGAAAGTTATGGTTTGCACAAGATACTTTACTATTCTTTCCAAGGTGCTCAACCTCACAATGCTTATTAAGACTTATCAGGAGGTTCAAGTAGTGCTTGGTGGAGGTATCTTTGTCACTTTATTTTATGATTTTTGTCTTGTACAAAGTTCTCTGAATACACTTGTTTTGCAAACTAAGATAATATATGAGAAAGAACCACTTTTCTTAATTTTTAAAAGTGCAAATAAAGGAGTGTAGGTAAGATACTTGTGCAATTTTAATTCATAGTACTAATACAAAACATACACAAGCATTCTTAGATTAAGCACATATGTAGACAATACCAAAACTAAGTGAGTGAATAAATATCATTATCAAATATTAAACATTTACTCATACTTAGAGGCATGCTAAGCGTAGTTCTACACAACCTTTAATTGATGCACATATGAATTGATATATCTAAGCATGATGAAAACAATGTTCAAAGTAGTTTGAAAAGATAAATTGATAGTTTTAGTGTTTTATATTTTTGTATTTGATTTTATTTTGCAAACCAAGATATAACCTTTAAATAAAAAGCAAAACATATTTTTTGTAATTTGGTTTTTGTAATTTTATAATTGATTTTTGCATAAGACACAAAAACCTATTTTTGTTTTGTAATTTTAGCTTTTATATTTTTGTATTTGATTTTTGCATAAACCAAAGAAAAACATATTTTTGTAATTTGTCTTTTGTATTTTTGTATTTGATTTTTCAAAAGTTAAATAGAATTAGAAGTGCAAAAATAGATAGTACATATAGAATAATATATTTTTAGGTATTTTTCATAATTTTAAAAACACAGAAAAACAAATATGCACGCTAGCGCTGGCGTTGGCGCTAGCGCGGGAAACAGTACACGATTTTTTATGATTTTGAAATTTTTAATTGTTGATCTTGATTAAGTGTCCCAATAGTAGTTTCATGCTGAAATCTCAGATTTTTAGGAGATGTTTTCGATGGTTAAAACATGCAAAAATTGTGTTCTGTGAATGTGTTTTAACACGAAAGATCTAGGACACCTAACTCAAGTCGTAATAATCGAAATCTTGCATCGGGAAGAGGTTTAGTAAATATGTCAGTGAGTTGAGAGTCCATGCCAATGAAGCTTACTTTTACATGCTCTTTCTTAATGTGATCCCTAATGAAATGATGACGAACATCGATGTGTTTGGATCTAGAGTGGTGTACGGGATTATATGTGAGGTCTATTGCACTTTTGTTGTCACATTTAAGATCAATGTTTTTAAGATGAAATCCAAAATCCTCTAGTGTTTGACTCATCCATAAAGCTTGTGCACAACAGCTACCAAGTGCGATATATTCGGCCTCCGTGGTGGAGAGTGCAACCGAAGATTATTTTCGACTAGATCAAGCTACTAAAGAGGGTCCTAGAAAGTGACAAGTACCGCTAGTGCTTTTTCGATCTAGTGAACACCCGGCGTAGTCCGAATCGGAATAGCCGTGGAGTGTGAATGAATCATTGTGTGGGTACCATAATCCTAATTTAGATGACCCTAATAGATAACGAAAAATACGTTTTACTGCTTTTAAATGAGATTCTTTTGGATTGGCTTGAAAGCGAGCACATAAACATACGACAAACATTATATCTGGTCTAGATGCACTTAAGTAAAGAAGAGATCCTATCATTCCTCTATATAGCGTTTGATTAATTGAAATTCCGGATTCATCTTTTCCTAGTTTTAAAGAAGCACTCATGGGAGTAGAAGCTTGTTTGAGATTTTCAAATCCAAATCGTTTAAGAATATCGTGAACATATTTTGTTTGACAAATAAAGATACCATCAGTTTGTTGTGAGATTTGAAAACCAAGAAAATATGATAGTTCTCCAACAAGACTCATTTCAAATTCATTTTTCATTACTAATACTACTTCATTACACAACTCTTCATTAGTGGCTCCAAAAATGATATCATCAACATATATTTGTAAAATAATTAGATCGTTATTATTATGCTTAATGAAGAGTGTGTTGTCGGCACTTCCCATAACATAACCGTGCTTTAACAAAAATGATGTAAGTCGATCATACCATGCATGGGGCGCTTGTTTTAAACCATAAAGCACTTTTTCTAATTTGTAAACATGATTAGGGAATTTTTCATTTATGAAACCGAGGGGTTGTTCTACATAAACTTCTTCTTTTATAAACCTGTTTAAAAAGGCACTTTTAACATCCATTTGAAATAATTTTATTCGTTTAAAACTCGCAAATGCCAAAAATATTCGTATAGATTCTAAGCGAGCAACGGGTGCAAAAGTTTCTTCAAAATCTACCCCCTCAATTTGAGAATAACTTTGAGCAACTAAGCGTGCTTTATTTCTTATAATCCTAGATTCACCATCTAATTTATTTTTAAAGATCCATTTTACGCCAATAATTGGATGATTAGATGGTCTTTCTACTAGATTCCAAACTTTATTTCTTTCAAATTGTCCTAACTATTCATTCATAGCCAAAAACCAAAATTCGTCATTTAAAGCGGTGGAAATGTTTTTAGGTTCGATTTCGGAAACAAAACAGATATTTGAAAATGTTTCATGAAGAGAGGATAGAGTTCTTACCCCAATAGATGGTTCCCCCATGACTAGCTCTTTTGGATGATTTTTTGAGAAGTTCAACACACTTGGAGGTACATATTTAACTTCATTTGGCCTCTCCTCCTCTTCTTTGGACGGTTCTTCTTCGTCGTGCTCCAAAGATGGCAAAGGTTCATCATTTGTACCTGTAGAAGGCTTCTCTGCACATGGAATAAACTCATCAAATTTAACATTAATAGACTCTTCAACCTTACTCGATCTTTTATTAAATATTCTATAGGCTTTACTGGTTGAAGAATATCCAAGGAATATTCCTTCATCACATTTCTCATCAAAATTTCCTAAAGAATCTTTCGTATTAAGAATAAAACATTTACATCCAAATACTTTAAAGTATGATACGTTAGGTTTCTTTTGAAAATATAGTTCATACAGAGTGAGATTTAGTGATGGGCGAAGCATAACTCTATTCATTACATAGCATGTTGTGCTTACGGCTTTGGCCCAAAATGACTTGGGTAATTTATATTCAGAAAACATGGTGCGTGCTAGTTCTTGGATTGTCCTATTTTTCCGTTCTACAACAACGTTTTGTTGAGGTGTGCGTGGAGCAGAGAACTCATGCTTAATACCTAACATTTCACAAAAAGATTTAAAATTTTCATTTTCAAATTCACCTCCATGATCTGAGCGAATGCACTTTATTTTTAAATCTAGTTCATTTTGAATACGAGTACATAATTTTGAGAATTCGCAAAACGCATCAGATTTGGAAGAGAGAAATAAGGTCCAGCAATATCTTGAGAAATCATCTATTGAAATGAAGGTGTATATCTTACCACCATGACTTGCGGTGTTAACGAGACCAAAGAGATCCATATGAATTAGTTGTAATGGTTTTGAAGTGGAAATTTTGTTTTTGCTTTTAAAAGATGATTTTGTAAATTTTCCTTTTTGGCATGGTGAACATAGTGAAGATAAATTTCCATTCAACTTAGGCAATCCTCTAATCAATTCCCTTTTTGCTAGTTTAAAAATGAGCTTTGTACTAACGTGACCTAAACGTCTATGTCATAGTTCTAATTCATCATTTTTGGTTATAAAACATTTTATAGATGATTTGGAAAGATCATGAAACGAAACTATGTAAACATTGTGAATTCTAGGTGCAGTTAGTAACACATCTTTTGTTTTAGGATTAACTATTTTGCAAAGATTAGTGGATGATTCAAATAATACGTCTAATCCTTTATCACATAGTTGACTTATAGATATTAAGTTATGTTTCAAACCTTTAACATAAAGAACATTTGAGATAAGAAAAGATTCGTTACCCACTGTACCAACTCCCATGATCCTTCCTTTACTGTTATCACCAAACGTTACGATCCCTCTTTTCTTCTTTTCTAGGCTAAGGAATTTTGCTTTGTTGCCCGTCATGTGCTTGGAGCAGCCTGAGTCCAAGTATTACACGTCCTCCGTTTCCTTAGCCTTCCTGCAAATCCAGAGAGAAGATGAGAGTAAAGATCCAGATACCCAAGAGGTACCACCCATAGAGTAAGTGGATTTCTTAGGTACCCAGTTTGTTTTAAGGAACGTTGTTTTATATTCCTGCAAGAGCTAGACGTGTGTCCAAACTTAAGACAATTAGCACACGAAATAAAGGGAGTTGAGACCCTTTTCTGAGTTTCTACGTTGCTCTTGTTGGATGATGCTTGAATATTAGAAAAAGCAGAAGATTTTTTAATACTTGAGCTACCGCCGTCGTTAGTGGCTAGCGATGGGCGGTCGGGTTCACTTTTATATCCGATCCCAAATTTTGCAGAACCATAACATTGGTTTCCCAAAATCATATCCAGGGATTTTTGACCAATCCTGAATTTTTTAATGGCTATATTGAGGTCATGATTTTGTTTTTTTAAGAAAAGTATTTTCTTGTACAATCATAACACATTTATTTTCAAATCCCTTTTTGTTATTTTGAATTTGTAAAAGAGAGGTTTTTAATTTTCTCTCTAAGCCCCCCTTTTTCTTTTGCAATAGTTTTGTTTTGTGAGAGGGCTTTAGAAAGAGAAACTTCAAGTTCTTTTGCCAAAAATAAAGAGTGCTCACACTCTTGACATGAAACCTTTCTCTTTTCAAGGGAATTTACCTTTTTGTGAGTTTATGATTTTCTTTGATAATAGATTCATTTTCACGATTTAATATAATATTATCTTTTATACTTTGATCATAGGATTTGCAAGTTAAAACAAATTCATCATAGAGTTCTTCGAAAGTAGGAGGAATTACCTCATTGTCGCTAAGAACACTGGTGTCGTCATCATTGCTCTCTGCCATTAAGCATAAGTTTGCTTCCTCCTCGCTACTTGACTCAGACTCGTTTGACTCTTTGGAGGAAGAATCATCCCAAGTTGCGGCTTTTAATACTTTCTTCTTCTCTTTTGCTTTGTGTTGTTCTTTTTGCTCCTTTTGATACTTTGGGCACTGGCTACGAATGTGCCCGGTCTTTCTGCAGTGGTAGCACTCAGGTGGTGGTCTTTCTTCTTCATCTTCGCTTCCTTTTTTTTTCCTTGATGAAGAGGAAGATCCCTTTCGTCGAGTATCCTTTTGGAAGTATTTGCGGAATGTGTTTCTTCTTTCCGGGTTCCTGATGAACTTCCTGAAGTTCTTCACCAGGAGACCTTCTTCATCTTCATCATCATCTTCGATGCTCTCCTTCTTTGACTTTAGTGCTAGAGCCTTTTTCTTTGGCTCTTTGTTGTATTCATCGTGTTGAATCTGGAGTTCTACCTCATGGGTTTTAAGATTCCCAATAAGGTTCTCGATCTGGAGCATTCTTAAGTTGTGCGACTCCGAGATGGCTGTCACCTTTGGATTGAACCTTGGAGGTAAGGAGCGAAGAATTTTCCTCACCAAGTCCCCGTCTGAGTAGGTCTTTCCAAGTGCCTTTGAAGCGTTGACGATCTTGGTGAAGCGGGTGTACATCGAGTCAATGTCCTCTTCAGTATCCATCCTGAATTTTTCATATTCAGATTCTAGTTGGAATAGCTTTGCATCTTTCCCCTGCGATGTACCTTCATGAGTAACTTCCAATTGATTCCAAATATCATAAGCAGTTGTGCATGCAGAAATTCTACTAAACTCAGTCCTATTTAAAGCGCAATATAAAGCGTTCATTGCTTTAGCATTATTTTTACACCTTAGTTTATCGTTATCATCCCATTTATCTTTAGGTTTTGCTAATGTCGCCTCTCCTACTACAGTTGTAGGAGGAAAGTACCGAACTTCTACCATGTTCCATACTTCTACATCCTTGGTCATAAGAAAACACATCATTCGATTTGTCCAATAGTTAAAATCTGACCCAGTAAAGAGAGGTAAAAGCGAGATCATGAGACGCCATTATTCCCGGTTGTTAAGCCGATTGGAATAACCTCGCTCTGATACCACTTGTTGGATCGGTAGGCGCCCTTAGAGAGGGTGGGGGGGGGGGGTGAATAAGGGTTTTCAAAACTTTAGTGATATTTTTAAAACCTTTGTAATAAGGCAAGATTAAGACAATAGAAAGTCAAGTAAAACAATAAAGTAGAGACATGCTTTATTAATATTAAATACGGTTTTACAAAAGTTGACTTCTATGACGCTAGAAATCGGTGGCGATGAATAGTTATCTCTTTTTGTTTTCTATCCCGACTCGCATCCCCACGAACCGGTGGCCCTAGCCTATCCTCCCCGGATTCGGCCTCAAGCCGCTCAAGCCAACCCATCCCCGGATGTGGCCTCGAGCACCCCCTAGACCTAGCCTAGATCTAGTCGCCAACACGAGGCGAGTTTCCCCCTAAGTCCTACCCAGACCTAGTCTCCAACACGAGGCGATTTCACTAACCGTTTACAAGAAGAATATGAAATGAGAATAAATAAAAAAACTCCCTTCTGAAGTCGGGGGTGAAGATCCACTGTAGAGTAAGCGTTGCAGAAGCAGACTTCGTTCGGATCCGGCGTGATGAGATTCTCCTTCAGAAGTTTGCAGAACTTTGGTAGGACATCAACTTTCGGCCAAGATAGCCTCTAGAATTCTAGCACTCTATCTCTCTATGATATCTCTCTGATGTGTGTTTAAAACGAGATGAGAGGAGTCCTTTTTATAGCTTCAGTGCTAGCGCCTGCGCTATCTCTACCGCTGGCGTTATCCCATATTAAGTAATATTTTGCGCGCGAGAATATTTAATCCGTGGCAACTTTGCTGAGATTCCTCTTGTGTTCCGCGCTACCGCCAGCGCTATCGGCTACCGCCAGCGCTATCCCATATTAGGACACATTCTGCGCGGCAGAATCTTCAATCCGAGGAAACAATTCCTTCTTGCCAAACGTGTGCGTCGCTACCGCCTGCGCTATCGCCTACCGCCAGGCGTTATCTCCTTCCATATGTGCTCCCGGAATTGCGCTATCATCGCTAGCGCCAGGCGCTACGTGCTACCGCCAGCGCTAGTGGGAGTATTGTCTTCTGTTTTCATTCGTCGGAATTCGTCGGGAGTTCTCGAGAACATTCGACGAATTGACTTAGCCGCACAATTTCCTTCACAAGTCTGCCTTTTTGACTTCTGTCTGCGTTCGTCGATATTTGTCGGGAGTTCATGAGAAAATTCGACGAATTGACTTAGCCGCAGAATTTCCTTCACAAGTCTGCCTTTTTGACTTCTGTCTGCGTTCGTCGATATTCGTCAGGAGTTCATGAGAACATTCGACGAATTGACTTAGCCGCAGAAATTTCTTCTTCAAACTAGAAATTTGGCTTCTGTCTGGATTCGTCGAGATTCATCGGAACTTCACGAGTCATCTCGACGAATTGACTTAGCAAAAATTTCTTTTCTCCTGCAAACCTGCTCCATCCTTGAGTCTTGTGGACTTTGATTTCCTGCACACTTAAACACACAAGATCAAATACACATATGATTTGTTATTCTCAAACCTAGGAGATGCGGAAGACCATGTTCCAACACTTTGGAGATTGACCTATCCAATCTGTCCAGCATCTTGGAGTCTAGTCATTTGGAGTAGTGCAGAGGCACTCCCATCTTCCTGGTGATCACTTCCCGAAGGGAGTTCAGCAGGAAGATGCTTAGAATTCTACCAAAGGATAGGGTCTCCAGATTACTCCTAATCTTTTGAAACCGAAGCTCCCTCCAATCTATCCTTTTGTATAGGATAACCCTGCTCATCACTGCAAACATCACTTTATAAATCCGGTCATGAGAACCCGGTTTGCAGAGTAGGACTTTGTCATTATGTCTGCGAGAAGCTTTCCTCTCTGGTTGAAGTCTGCCCTTTTAATAGACCCATAGGTCTTTCCTGAGTGTCCACACCAGGTGTAACTTGCTGAGAGGTCTTCAAAGGACACCTCTTCCTCTAGTTCTTCTGCTGTTAATCGAGGTAGATGCAATATCTTCCTAGGCTTTATACGGTAATTTTCACTTTCTTCCCAACAACCACTGACTTCACTGAGGTTGTGGAGCTGGTCAGTCTTGCATTTCCATAGAATTCTAGAAGTTCACGGTGGAAAAGAATGTAGGGTTCACTGAGCAAATATTCGAGTCCGGCGGACTCTAGCAATCCTATCACCGACCTAATTTATTCTGAAGAAGATTTGAAACCTCCTCGATGAAGCTCATAACCTGAGACTACTAAACTCTTTTCCTTCTTGGGAGCCATGGCAGAAGAATCAGGAGAAATAGCAGTTGTTGGAGGCGGAACGGAGTTTTGTCGTGAGAATGACTTAGGGAAAATGAGAGCATAATTTTCATCCTAAGCATTCACTCTATTTATTGTGTAGGTAGATAAGGAGGCGCGTACCTTATGGTGCTTACTTAAGATTTGACGGATGGCTCAGATTAGTCAATCCAATATCGTGATAAGTACATGTATCCTATTTCAACGATACGTCAGTATGTCGTCGAAACATGTTGTCGTTATGCTGCTTGCCAACCTGATCCATTTGTCATCGAGATAAGCCTTATGTCGTTGATACAATGGATTGTGTCGTCGAGACAATTAGGTGTGTCGACGATAAGCTTCTTCAGTTTCTTGTTTAGCTTAGCCCATGTTCAACCCTTATTGTGAGTCTTCTTTAGTACTGATCTTGACCTTTTCTTAAGGATCAAATGATAGTAATAAAGAGAATTTGGAAGTTACTATAAGTTTAACATCCCCAATTGGAATTTGAAAAAGTAAAACATAGCTTCATCTAAGGGCTTTATGAATATATCAGCAACTTATTTGTCTGTGGGGACATACTCAAGAGCGATATCTTCATTCTCCACATGCTCCCTAATGAAATGATACCTGATCTCAATATGCTTAGTCCTGTTGTGTGAGACAAGGTTCTTAGCAATTAAGATGACACTTGAAGAGTCACAAAAAGGGGTATTTTTGTCATCATCAGATTATAGTACTCAAATTGATGCTAGATCCATAGCAGCTGAGCACAGCAACTCCCTGCAGTTATGTATTCTGACTCTACTATGGAGATTGCCACACTTGTCTGCTTCTTATTGCTCCATGAGATCAGTCTTCCTCCAAGGAATTGACAAGTCCCTGTAGTACTCTTCCTATCTTCTTTGCACCTTACATAATTTGCATCTGAATACCCTATTAGTTCACACCCAGAGTTCCTAGGGTACTATAGGCCAAGATTATGTGTACCCTTTGGTATCTTAAAATCCACTTTACAGAGGTGTGATGAGATTCCTTGGGGTTCACCTGATATCTAGCACGGACACATTTGACAAACATTATGTCAGCCCTACTTGCAGTTAGGTAGAGCAAAGACACAATCATGCATCTGTACTTGGTTTCATCAAAGGGTATTCCCTTCCCATCCTTTTCCAGTGACACATTGGATCCTATGGGAGTCTTCATAGAAGAAGCACTCTCCAATCCAAATTTCTTGACTAGCTCTTTAGTGAAATTGGTCTGTGAGATGAATATACTATCTACAGATTATTTCACTTGGAGACCTACGAAGCATTTGATCTCTCCCATGCTGCTCATTTCAAACTTTCCCTGCATTAAATTGGCAAATTTTTGCAGAGATTGTCATATGTAGAGCCAATGATAATGTCATCCATATTGATCTGCACTAGCAAGATCTTGCCCTATACTTCCCTTAGGAATAATGTCTTGTAAATATTCCCTATTGAAAACTTGTTTTCAATGAGAAATCTTGACAGAGTCTCATGCCAGGCTCTAGGAGCCTCTTTTAAGCCATACAGTGCCTTTCTACAGAAATAAACAAAATCAGGATGAGTAGAATCTACAAAACCTGAGCGTTGCTCTACATATACTTTTTCCTTGAGATCACCATTCAAGAAGGTTGACTTCACACCCATTTGGTAAACTTTAAATCCTTTATAGGCTGCATAGGCTATGAACGGTCTTATAGACTCCATTCTTGCAATAGGGCAAAGGTCTAACCAAAGTCAATGCCCTATTCCTGTCTGTAGCCTTTTGCTACCAGCCTTGCTTTATTCTTAGTAATGACCCCATTCTCATGCAATTTGTTTCTATAGACCCACTTGGTTCCAATAATGTTGTGTCCTTGGGGTCTGGGAACTAACTTCCATACCTTGTATCTTTTAAATTGATTTAGTTCCTCCTGCAATGCAGCAATTCAGAATGGGTCCTGATTTGCTTCCTCTAATTTCTTGGGTTCAATTTGAGAAAGAAAACTTAAAAATAATGCTTCATATAGAGCCATGCTCCTTGTCACCACTCCTTGATTGACATCCCCTATAATTTGCTCTGGAGGGTGATGTCTGATTTGTCTAAGTGCAGCAGGCAGTCTTCTTGGGATCTCTTCTATTGCAGGTTCTTCAGGTTGTACCTCTTCAGCTGTTTCCAATTGTTTTACAGCATCTTCTTCCATTTCTATTGTCATTGGATGGTCTTTGTCTCTTCCCGAGGTTTCAGCCTTATCCTCAATGGCTAGCTTTTCCATTCTTTCTATTGAACCTGCATCCACTAAAAAGCTAGACCAGCCTTTATGAATAAGGCTAGTCTCATCAAATACAACATGTACAGATTCTTCAACTGCTTGGGTATTAATGTTGTACACCCTATATGCTTTGCTATAGGAGTTGTAGCCAACAAAAATACCTTCACTGCTTTTCTCAGCAAACATAATTAGTTTGGATTTTCCATTATTGAGTACATAACATTTGATCCCAATGATATTGAAGTAGGATATTATAGGTTTTCTGCCTTTCATCAACTCATAAGGAATTTTCTTGTGATCTTTGATGATACAGGCCCTATTTAGGACATGAAAAGTTGTGTTGACAACCTCTGCCTAAAAGTATTCTGGTAGAGAGGAGTCACTTAGCATTGTCGTGCTATCTTCTATTAAGGTTCTATTTTTCCTCTCTGCAACTCCATTTTGTTGAGGAGTTCTCGGTGAGGAAAATTCTTGGGAGATACCCAGCTCATGGAAGAATTATGTCATGGCTCCAGACTGAATTTCTGTACATGGTCACTTCTGAATTTGACCACAATGCGGCTCATCTCATTCTAGATTTTCCTGTCAAAGTTATTCAAGATGTCTAAGTTATCTGACTTCTTTGTAAGGAAGAATACCCAAGTGAACCTCGAATAATCATCAACTTCAACAAGTGTGTAAGCCTCTCCTCCTAAGCTGTGAACTGACATAGGATGAAACAGATACATGTGTAATATAAATAGGCACCTAGAAGAGTCTTTAATGGAGATGCTCTTGAAGCTTGTCCTAGTTTGCTTGCCAAGTTGGCATGCATGACAAGGACCTTCCTTAATGCACTTAATATTGGGTCCATTTCTGACTAGGTCTAAAGAGAAAAGCTTGTCTATGGTCTTGTAATTAATATGAGCAAGTCTCTTATGCCATTGAACGCATAGAACCTCTTTCTCATTAGCTACAAGACAATGAGGCATGGAAAAATTTGACTAAAGGAAATTTAAGCAATATATATTTCCACTCCTAGTACTAGTTAAGGTAGCCTCAAAGTCCAAGGATTTCTTAACTAGGCATTTATCCTTGTGGAAAACAATGACATAACCTAGATCACAAAGTTTACTTATGCTTATGAGATTGTGATTCAATCCCTCCACATAAGCTACCTTTGTGATGTTAACTAACCCATTTGAGATGTTGCCATAGCCTTTGGTCACTCCCTTTTCTGAACCTCCAAATATCATTGTTGGTCCATTCTCCACAGAGGTGATGTTTCTTAGATAGCTCCTTATTCCAGTCATATGCCTGGAGCAGCCACTGTCCAAATACCAAATGGGAGATTTGTTGGCATTTGGACACACCTGCAAGAAAAATTACTTTCCCTTAGGTAGCCAATTTAATTTGGGCCCTTGTTTTTCTTAGGGGGATAAACTGGAACACTACACCACTAGGTGGTATGTACTCTATTTGCATTAGGTTCTGTTGTGTTGAACCAACAGTCTAGGGCAAAGTGACCCACCTTCCCACAACGCCAGCACTCAAACCTATTGTATCTTCTCTTCTGCCTCACCATCTAAGTGGGATGATAATGATGGTTTGTAGGAGAGGGTACAACTGGCCTAACAGGTCTTGGGTGAATTTTACAGGTGTGAGTGTGAAGTGTAGCTGGTCTCACCACATTAGGGTTCACCTTCTTGGGGACAGGCTTTGTAGGAACAGCCTTTCCTTTGCTTTTGAGTGTTGTTTCCTCGGGTCCATGGACAAGGGGACCATGATTCTTCATTTGGATCTCTTAATGGGGTGCCTTGAGAGCACTTAGCCCAAACCCTGCTATTCTATTAGTAATAGAGCGCTTACTACCACTTGTTAAGCGGGAATTGGTTAGATGAACATATGAGGAATCCTGCTCAATGGAATTTGAAGCCAGCAACACCTTCTTAAAAGAGGGTTGCACTTCAGAGGCTCTACACTTGACTTTCTCTTTATTGAATCCTACATCAGCTCTGAATGGTACAGAGAAGCTGTCAATAATAGGAAATATAGTCTTAGGTTATGAGAAGCTAGCTACAATTTTCTTTTCACCCAGCAGCATTTCCTCAAGGTCCATGATGACCTTTTCTTCTGAGCCAATTCAGCATTCTTGAGCTTTGTGGCCTCCTTGAATCTGTCCATTTCTTTGTTCACAGCAGCCAACTTTTCAGTTGTCTCCTGGAGCTCAGAGTGGGTGGATCTCAAGGATTCCTCCTTAGCATGGAATTTGAGTAGTTTCTTGATTTTCTTGAAAGCTTTCCACAAAGTTTCACATTGCTGAATCAACTCAAATCCAATCTCATAATGAGACCTTGAGGATGTACTATTGGCAGCAGACTCACCCTCATCATCATGCAAAGAATCTGCCACTACTTCAGATTTAGAGGCAGATAGAGGAGCTCTGATTTGTACCTTTCCAGGAGAGTTATTGACATCCTGGTTTTCTTCATTGATGGCCATAAGGCCAATGAGGGCTTCCTCTTCAGTTTCTGAGGAGCTAGAGTCAGAATCAGTCAAGGTTCTGATCTTCTTTGCCAGAAACCCTTTTTCAGACTTCTTCTTGTCCCTTTACCTTCTTTTGTCTTCATGATTCCTTGATTCCCTCTTCTTGGAAGGGCAATCAGCAATCATGTGTCGTGCTTTATTACAGGAATAACAAATAGTATTAGCTAAATTAAATTTAGTAGTTCTTGATTTATACCTATCTTCCCTTGTGGAGTTTGATCTGTCATTATGACTTGATCTTCTGGACCTTGAAGAAGAGGGTCTGTAGCTATCTCTTCTTCTTCTTCTGGAGATCAGTTTTCTGAATAGCTTTGAGAGGAGAGCCATCTCTCTGTCAGTATTGTCAGATTCTGATGTGTTGGCATTAGAACCATCACTGCTCTCAGATCTATCTTGGTATACAGGAGTTTTGCCCTTGGATCTCCTCACGCTCTCAACATTGAGAGCCACAGATCTTTCTCTGGTGTTCTCTCTTAATCTTTCTTCTTCAGCCTTTCTGGTGTTGAGCTGAAGCTCATGGGTGAGCAGCTTTATATATAGGTTCTTGGGCTCCATATTGCCCAGTTTACCCATTTCTCTAGTAAGACAAATCTTGATATCACATTCCTTAGTGAGGCATCTAAGGAACATATCATTTATATCTGAGTTTGTGAACTCCCTTCCATAGTTCTTCAACCCATTTACTATTTTGAAAAATCTCTCATAGCGGTTAGAGATGTTTTCAGCCTTGCCTTGCTTGAAGGCCTGATACTCCTAATTTAGAAGGGTTTTCCTTTCATCCCTTAATTCCTTAGTCCCCTCCATATGGACAACAATGGAGTCCCATATCTCCTTGACCGATTTGTAGTGAATGAGATTTTGAAGGGTTGAGTCATTAATGGCACTTACAATAACATTATGTGCCCTCTAATCTAGTCTTACCAGAGCAAGCTCATCCTTGCTCATTTCATCATACTTCTTTGGCACCCTTTGAGTTGGATCTATGGTGGATGCAGTCATGGGAATGAAAGGACCCTCTTGAACAGCCACAAATATCCTGGGATCAGCTGCTTCCAGAAAAAGACTTACCAATTCCTTCTAGATAGGGAAGTTCTCTTTAGTGCTGGTTGGAAGCTTCATGGATCTCATTTCTCTGTGCCGATCAGCCATAATGAATAGTTCCAAGATCTAGATCTGACTATTAAGTCACTCTTTGATCAACCTAGCTTTGATACCACTTGTTAGTTATGGAACTCTCCCCTAAGGGGGGGGGGGGGGGGGGGGGGGGGGGGGGTTAGGTGATATGACTATTTTTTATTTTTATGCGCAAGAGCATAAGCTATACTATCACAGAACACCCAGCAATTACAAAAGAACCACACACAAAATAATAGATGTATAGTGGTTCCTCAAGACTGGGTGTCTTGACTAGTCCATTCCCCCTCTGCGCCTTTCTAGCAGCATGCTAGGGTCGGCAAACACCACCAAACACTCAGGCCCTCAAGCCTTAGAATCTCAGACCCTCAAGCCCTACACTCAGGCCCTTAAGACTTACAAATCTCAGGACCTCAAGCCCTACAAATCTCAGGCCCTCAAGCCCTACACTCAGGCCCTCAAGCTCTAAAAATCTCAGTTCTAAAATAGATCTTACAGCTCAGGCCCTCAAGCCTTACAAAGAACAAAGAGATGATACGAGAACTTTCTTTAGTTGAATAAATATCGGCTTCCTGGACTTGAAGAGAATGCTTTTGATCATCACTTGGACAACACACACTTCTCTTCAATCCTTTCTGGAACACTTCATATCGGTCAATCTTGCTAGACTGAAACTTGGAGAACTTGATGAAAATGTATGGTTCTCTGGTTCTTGTTCCTTCTTCTCACGGTTCTATTACTGTTCTATTGAAAAGCTTACGAGTATACTCTGTGTTCAATTAGGGCAGACACATATTCCCTATATATCTCTAAGGAGCCGGCTAAAGGTCCTCTGGAATGCACCTTAAGTGTCAGGAGCCCATTCCTTAACAACACACGCTTATTGGACCATCATGCGGCGGCATTAAATGCTGACAAAGTGATTTGAAATGTCTTGACTTGTCTCGACGATATTTGCAACGTCTCGATGACATATCTTGCCGTTACGTCGATCCATTTCGGACTTGGACAAATCTTCAAGTCTTCTTCAAAGAATGATATCTCGACGATACTTGATATCATAGCTCCACTTGCACTTACGATGATATGAAGATGTCGTCATAATCTTGTTGGTAACTTCTGGTCTTCTCTGTGATGTCATCTTGATCATTCTTACTTCTTGTCGATATCTCTTTGATAATTTTGACGATAATCCATTCTTCTTTTATCGGCTGCTTTAACAGATTCTTTCTTAGCCTACTCAGCGACAAGACTTCTATACGACGATATCGTTGACACTCCTGAATACTTTGACTTAAGTCTTTGTTAGAGCCAAACGGTCTCGAAGGTTTGAAGCCCCGCGATCTGAAGCCAGCGGTCTGTGCGGTCTCCAGTAATCAGACCGCGGCTTCCCCTCTGATGTACCAGATCGCGCCAGATATAGATAAGTTGAAGCTGCGCGGTTACAAGTCAGCGGTCTGCGCGGTCTCCCAGAATCAGACAGCGACTTCTCCTCAAGTATGCGAGGTCGCGTCTTGTGAAGGTCAGCATCATTCCGCCTCTCCAAGCGGTCTAGAGCCAGCGGTCTCAGCGGTCTCCAAGTACAAGACTGACGGTTCATCTCGGATATACCAGATCGCTTCTTATGGAGAGAAGCGGTCTGATCCTCCCGATCTCTCCCTTATGGGGGAGTGTTCGCCACAACGGTCTAACCACCAGTCAGTCTCCTCTGTCACAGGACTTTCCTCCTGTCGTGTGACCGCCCGATCTCACTCCAGATCACAGAGGTCGCTGCGGTCTCAATATTCATGATCGCCCAGACCGCCCAGCTCTCTTGTGTATTTGTATTTGTATTTAGTCCCACATCGTATATTTGTATTTTACTGTTTCCCTCCTAGTCTATATAAAGGAGGCAATACACTTGTAATACTTAGTTTTTTGGAAATAAAATTTCTGTTATTTTCAAATTCTCACATGGTATCAGAGGGATCGATCTATTCGACCGGTCTCGTTTTCTTCTGACCGCACCTTCTGTGCGATCTCCTCTCTTCCTCTTCTTGTTCGCGCGATCTCTCTTATTCTCGAGACCGAGCGGTCTCCCTTATATCCGCGAGCCCGCACGATCATGGGTACCCCTTCTGTGAATGCTACCCCACCACCCCCCCCCCCCCCCGCCCACTCCTGTGGCTATTTCTACCTCATCCTCGGGCAACCTTGGCACCACGTCAAAGCTCACTGTAACTAACTATCCTGATTGGAGTGTCTCCTTCACCTTTCTCTTACGCTCTCAATGCAAACGCCACCATCTCACCGATGATCCTCCTCCCACAGGATCTGCTACCTTTGATGATTGGGATGCTAGCGATGCTCTTGTCCGCACCTGGCTTGCTAACAGTCTCTCTGATGAGTGTCTTCCTATCATTCGTCATGATGAGACAGTCAAGGCAGCGTGGAAGCATCTTGCGGCCCTTTACTCCAAAGGCACCAAAACCTCCCGCATTTACACCTTGTATGCTGATCTCTTTGCCCGCCCAACCATGGATCCCACCACAGCATATCAAGCAGTTCAGGCCCTTGGGGCTGAACTCCTTCAGAATCGCCCCTTCTCTGCTGATCTTGCCGAACAACATAAACACTTCCAAGAGCTCCTGGTTGTATGTTACCTTCTCCGTCTTCCGGAGTCTTATGATATGATACGACAACAAATCCTTGGAGAAGCTGAGTCTCCGACTCTTGATGCCACCGCTGCTCGGGTCTCTGCTGTTACCTCACTTCTCCAACGACCCTTGTTGTCTTCCCCTCCTCCTCCAGAGAGCTTTGCTCACCGGGCTGAACGTGGTCACCCTGGTGGCCGTGGTGGATCTCTTGGTGGCCGTGGACCTCCGCGACACATCTGCTCTCATTGTGGTCGGAGGGGTCACCCAATTGATCGTTGCTATCTCAAGCATCCTCACCTTCGCCCTCTGGCTGCTGCCTCTCACCCGAATATTA
Source organism: Dactylorhiza incarnata (assembly GCA_033032865.1). Taxonomy (NCBI): domain Eukaryota; kingdom Viridiplantae; phylum Streptophyta; class Magnoliopsida; order Asparagales; family Orchidaceae; genus Dactylorhiza; species Dactylorhiza incarnata. Next base: position 24,325,776 of record JAWHQI010000004.1, read on the forward strand.
GCTCAATATCTGCTTCTGTTGCTACCTCCTCAGGTAGCGTGCACGTGGTTACTGAAGGTAAATGGCTTATTGATTCTGGCGCAACAAATCATATGACAGGGAACCCTCACCTTTTCTCCCAATTACTAGAGCACAAGAATTTACCTCCGGTTCTCACCGCTGATGGTTCTCCCTCACATGTGTGGGGGACTGGAATAGTTCAAGTCACTCCGACTATCTCTCTTCAGAACACTCTTTATGTGCCTACTTTTCCGTGCAACTTACTATCAGTCAAGGCTCTCTCTCAACAATTACAATGATTTATTATGTTTACTCCGACTAATTGTTATTTTCAGGATCTTCATACGAAGGAGACAATTGCTACTGGGACTGAGAGTGGAGGCCTCTACTTCCTTGACGTTCTTGCTGCTCACTCTGCCTCTACCGTCTCAAATTCTCTCCATCAATGGCACCTCCGTCTTGGTCACCCTCCACCTCGGCTGTTGTATCAACTTCTACCTCACCTCGCCAAAGATACTTCTCCTCTCAACTGTGAAGCTTGTCAAATAGGAAAGCACCATCGGGCTTCCTACCCTGCCAAACCTGGACGTAGCTCGACTCGTCTTTTTGATCTCATCCACTCGGACATCTGGGGTCCCTCTCCTACCAAGACTGTAGGTGGGGGCAATTTGTATTTTGTTACTTTTATTGATGACTTCTCTCGATGTACTTGGGTGTATCTGTTAAAAGAACGCTCAGAAGTTTTTTCTGTTATCAACACCTTTTATAATGAAATTTTCACTCAGTTTGGAGTGTCTATCAAGACTATTCGCACTAATAATGCTAAGGAATATGTTTCTCATCAATTTTCTGAGTTTTGCATGAATCGTGGTCTTATACATCAGAATAGTTGTACTTATACCTCTCAACAAAATGGGATAGCAGAACGTAAGAATCGTCACCTCCTCGACATGGCTCGCACCTTACTCTTTCAGATGAATATTCCCAAAACCTATTGGGGTCATGCCATCCTCATCTCCTGCTATCTCATTAACCGCATTCCCTCCACCCTTCTTCAAGGCTCCACCCCCTTCTCTATACTATATTCCACCTCACAACCCTTCTCCTTACCTCTTAAGGTGTTCGGTTGTCCTGCGTTTGTCCACACTCCTTCCCCAGGTCGGGAAAAACTCTCTCCTCGTGCAGTTAAATGCATCTTTGTTGGTTATTTACCAACTCAGAAAGGGTACAGGTGCTATGACCCCATTCTTCGCAAACAATATGTTTCCGCTGATGTCACATTCTTTGAAAATGTTCCATACTTTTCTACCTCTTCCACCTCGCTGCCTCCTGCGCCTAGTCCGACGACACCTCTGAATTACTCTCCACCACCACCACCTACTCTCCTAACTCCACCACCTCTTCCTTCCCCTCCACCGCCTCCAGCATCTCCTTCCACCCGTCCTCCTACTCCGGGGCCTTCTCTCCCAACTCTTGGGCCAGCACTATCTTCTTCTGATGATTACTCTCCTACAGATACAGTAACCACTGAAGACCTTCCTATTGCTCTTCGCAAGGGAGTCCGCTCATGTACGCAACATTCTATTCACGATGTTGTAACTTATGCTCAACTTACCCCCTCTGCTAGGGCATTTGCTATTGCTATTACAGATACTGCCACCCCAACCAGTTATCAGGAGGATCTTGCCATCCCACAGTGGAAGGCTGCCATGGATGATGAAATCACCACCCTTCAGGACCGTGGCACTTGGACTCTTGTTCCTCCACCTATTGGGATAGATGTTGTTGGGTGTAGATGGGTCTTTGTGATAAAATATCGTGCTGATGGCTCTGTTGACCGCTACAAAGCTCGCTTAGTTGCCAAAGGTTTTACTCACACATATGGAGTAGACTTCTTTGACACCTTCTCCCCTGTCGCTCGTCTTACAACCATCAGGGTCCTCTTCTCTGTGGCCGTCAACAAAGGTTAGCAACTCTCTCAGCTGGATGTCAAGAATGCTTTTCTCTATGGTGACCTTCAAGAGGTTGTTTTCATGGAGCAACCTCCAGGGTATGTTGCTCCGGGGGAGACTCGTGTATGTAAGCTTATGAAGGATATCTATGGTCTTAAGCAAAGTCCTCGCGCCTGGTTCGAAAAATTTAACGAAGTTATCAAGATCATTGGATTTGTCCGAAGTTCTGCGGATCACTCTCTCTTCATTCGCAAGATATCTCATGGAATGGTTGTTCTGGCTGTATACGTTGATGACATCCTTCTCACAGGTAATGACGCTGAAGGTGTCTCCCTTACAAAGAAACATCTTCTCCAACACTTTGTAACCAAAGATATGGGGACTCCCAAGTACTTTCTGGGCATTGAGATCTCAAGGAAGCATAGCTCAATTGTTCTCTCACAACGGAAGTATGCTATTGATCTTCTAAAAGAAACAGGTCTTCTGGGATCTAAACCCGCTAAGTATCCAATAGCAATTGGAGACGACAAACTCTGGACTGACAACTCTCCTCCTCTACTTGATAGCACCAGATATCGTCGTCTTGTTGGCAAGCTTATCTACCTAACTGTAACAAGACCTGATATCTTCTATGCGGTTGGGAAGGTCAGCCAATTCATGCAAGCTCCGAAGGAATGTCATCTTCAAGCTGCTTTAAAAATATTAGAATACGTTAAGGGATCTCCAGGGAAGGGACTTCTGTTCCAAAGGAACAACCATCTCAAGATAGAAGCCTACTCAGATGCTAGCTACGCTGATGATAAAGGGGACAGGAAATCCACATCTGGGTTCTGTACCTTCGTTGGAGGAAATCTGGTGAGTTGGAAGAGCAAGAAACAAGCAGTAGTTTCCAGATCAAGTGTTGAGGCCGAGTACAGGAGCATGGCCCAAACTACATGCGAGTTGAAGTGGTTACGAACTCTCCTTCTTGACTTAGGAGAAGTTTACAATCATCCATTACCAATGTTCTGTGACAACAAAGCTGCAATCTATATATCTCAGAACCCAGTCTTTCATGAAAGAACCAAACACATTGAAGTGGAATGTCATTTCATCAGGGAAGAAATCTTGAAGAAACAAATCTGCACTCCCTTCGTAACTTCGGATAAAGAGCTGGCTGATATCTTTACCAAACCTATATCTTCGTCCTTCTCCGATGTGTGTAACAAGCTAGGCATGATTGATATATATGCTCCAGCTTGCGTGGGAGTGTTAGAGCCAAGCGGTCTCGAAGGTTTGGAGCCCCGCGATCTGAAGCCAGCGGTCTGTGCGGTCTCCAGTAATCAGACCGCGGCTTCCCCTCTGATGTACCAGATCGCGCCAGATAAAGATAAGTTGAAGCTGCGCGGTTACAAGTCAGCGGTCTGCGCGGTCTCCCAGAATCAGACCGCGACTTCTCCTCAAGTATGCGAGATCGCGTCTTGTGAAGGTCAGCATCATTCCGCCTCTCCAAGCGGTCTAGAGCCAGCGGTCTCAGCGGTCTCCAAGTACAAGACTGACGGTTCATCTCGGATATACCAGATCGCTTCTTATGGAGAGAAGCGGTCTGATCCTCCCGATCTCTCCCTTATGGGGGAGTGTTCGCCACAATGGTCTAACCACCAGTCGGTCTCCTCTGTCACACGACCTTCTCCTGTCGTGTGACTGATGGCGCAAATCTTAGCACACCGCTATAGGCGGTAGTAAGACTGCGGCACGAAACGGCAGTGTACCGATCGTTCAAGTAATATAAAACGAGGAGTAATCCCCGAGTATCGAATCTCTCAAGGAACACAGTAAGGTGGAGTTAACGTTCGAGGAAGGTCTTGAGATCGAAGTCCAGCGATAGGTGCAGTGCGGACGAAAGGGATTTGGTTTGTGAATAATAAAATAAAATATTACAACTACTCCTATGCAATGCCGCTATGCAAAGCTTCGCTCGGCGGGATGGAAGACTACGTAGGCCTTGAGCGCACTACTTCGTTGGGCGGATGGACGAGTAGGCTAGCGGAATCGAACTATGCAGGCCTTGAGCGCGCTGCTTCGTTAGGCGAATGGAATACGGGCCGCGATGCCACGCTTCGGTAGGCGGATGGACGAGTAGGCATACGGATGAGGGTCGCAAGCACCTCGTCGACAAGCACGCCTCTAGCAATTGCTAGTGCGGCACACGAACACGAAAGCGGAATGGAAATTAGATGGGGGCGCACCTCATAAACACATATGAATAGTATAATCTCAAATAAATGAAATAAACATTACATAACAAGATTCATTGTGTATATCATCAAAATATAGAAGAGTCTAACTTAAACAATCATCAACATAAAGAAGGAAAAAGAGGGTAAAGGAGTCGACCACTTCCGAAGCCTTGCCGAAGATTCACGGTTGGAATCGCTGGGTTGTCAATCCGCGTCCAAGCTCGGTCTTCAACTGCGTCCGAGGTAGAGGAGGGCTGTCACTTCCTCCCAATGGCTCGTCTTCTTCGTGTCACGATCAAATCTACTCCGATACACGATCTCCTTGCTCGACGTTGGCGATCTTTGGGCTAGAAACCTCTCCTTGGAGCTCAAGGATGATGGAGGAGGCCTAAGGGGGCGGAGAACCAGCGGAAGGGGCGAAAACGGCGGACTGGACAGCAGAAATGCGGAGTCCCCGACCTAAATCGCGAGCAGGACAATTTATAAGCGCTGGAATAAACAGTGCGCACGGTCATTGGCGCACGACCAGTGGTCGTGCGCGCTGGAGTTCTGTGATCGTGCGCCTACCTGGGTGGAGCCTGCAAAGTAAGAAATTTATAAAATACCATGTTCGCACGACCAGTCGCGCACGACCGGTGGTCGTGCGCACTATCGTAGGTGGTCGTGCGCACTGGTCGAAACAGAACTCATGAAATTGATGTTAAGTGCGCACGAACAGTGGCGCACGACCGGTGGTCGTGCGCACTATCGTAGGTGGTCGTGCGCACTGTCCGAGACAGAACTCAGAAAAAAGGGTTAAGTGCACACGATCAGCGGCGCATGACCAGTGGTCGTGCGCTATAGAACCAGCGATCGTGCGCAGTGTTCCTGTACAGAGTTGTACCGGGAACACCTGCACAACTCCTGTTTCAGCATACAACACCAATCTAGCCACTGAAGGTGGCACTTCGCCATGCATGAAAACAATTAATGACGAAGAACATGAAATAACACCAAAAACGGGCCTAGAGGTGCACGCAGCATGGAGTATCAAATATGAGTGAAAACATGTCTAAAGTGAAGTGCATAGAATAGAAAATTGGCCCAGATGAGTCCATAAATGTGTATATATTTGGGACTCATCACACCACCAGACTTAACTGTTTGCGCGTCCCGAGCAAACCATCTCTCGCGGACAGGAAAAACATAAGCTGGCGAAGAAATTATCAAGCGGAGTACCATGCGAAGTCGCATGCTCATGTGCGTAGAAGTACAGTAGACAAAATTTCTAATTATACAGATTAGTTTATGATTTTCTAGGAGCGTATTTATATATTACGTTTACTCAAAAAGTGAATCACGGTGAATCATAAGGTCGTACATAGGAAGAAAGTAAACTGAACGCTGAGGTGAGCATTGCCAAAGATCGGGGTTCGGGACAACTCCATTGAAATCCATCAATGTCGGTGACCATAAGCTTGCCCGTTCGCATTCTCTCCACGGCACTGGTTTGACTCAAATGCGTGAATCAATAGGACTTAAGGTTTTAGATGAGGCTTGGGTTTAGGTGAGGTAAACAAATATAAACATGAAGGCTTAGAACACAAAAACCCATATGAGCAAATGCATAACACTATCCAAGTAGCCATAAAACACGCGGGTGCACCACACCCCCAGACTTAGAGTTAGACGCATGGGTGTGTGCACCGCCTACTCCCAAATATAAATCCCAAACAGATTTTTTTTTTAATTGAACTTTTCATTCTTCTTTTTCTTTCTTTAGCAATTTCAGCAAATTTTCAAAGATGCACATCCACATTTCCACATTGTACTTCCACAATCAACACCACCAATTTAAAATTTAAACAAAATGCGTGCATCTTGGGTGTGCGACTAGGATGGGAGTTTAGGCTTTGGTGACCAATAGTGGAGCTGAACCAAAAGAATGGGGTAGGCACAACTGGGCTAACGAGGAAATAATGATAAGAATGGCACAAAGGCTCAACTGGGCCAAAATGATGGCCTATATCACATTCACGCAATTGGCTAACCGTATACCCATGCTTCAAGAATCGCTTGGGGCAAGTTCTTAGCCACCGAGAAAGATAATCCTTTCTCCCGGCTCGGGTAATACGAGGCTAACGAACGTCTACACACATCCCTATGCTACCGTTTGATTCACACCGGATTCACCAATTTTTGAGTGTAGTAAACAATATTTACGCTAATAGATAAATATAAACTAAAAGCATAAAAAGAAATTGAATCTACATGAATTTCTATGTGAGACATGAGCACTCGACTAGGAGCACTATCGAAGTCAACATTTTACTCCTACTCACAATCCTAAGCCAGCACAATGATTTTCCCAAATCACACAAAAAGAAATGAGTTCAGCTCAAGACACACCAACAGCTAAGTGCACGCTCAAGTGGGTGTAGTGGTGTGCAGTGCATATGAAAAACTTATAAACTGAAATAAACTAAAAGCTAAAATAATAATACTATCGGAATGCGTGCGTGCGTGCACGTGCATGGTTCTCACTCTCCCCCAGACTTAATCTAAGCAATACATCATAATGATATGACAGTGAAAATCAAAATCGAAAGCTAGAGAAGAAGTTACCCAATGCTCAGCAAGTGAGCATACCAGAAGATGCATAAAAATCTGAAGCAAACCCGCCATTCAGAATTTGCAATGAGTACCTGCAGGGGTGAGCTCCACGAAAACAAAAGAAAGCAGAAATGCTAAAACTGAACAGAAATTAACTAACTACTCTAACTAGGAAAATGAAAATGCAATAAAAGTAAGATAACTACTGGGGTTATTGTCATCCCAGCATGACTTATTCAGGTTTTGTACAGTTCTAGCTTATAGGCCTATGAAAAGAAAAGTGCACAGGTAACTGTTCTAAAATGCGCATCGGTAGCGGGTACCGATACGGAGACAGAGCAGTCACCCCTCTACCTAAATATAGATACCTGCTCCTCACAGGTAGAGGGTAGAGAATGTAAGTGGAGGAGGAAATATCCTCACTCAACTCACCAAAAACATCCTTGCCCAGCAAGGTATCGTCTCCATGAAGGTGGCAGGAGGAAAAGGTAATGAGTGGAGCTTCCTCTACGGAGGGGGGATCAACCTCCTCACATAAGAGGATGCTCACATCATTGACTTGAGCAAAATGCTCCAAGTCCTCCTGGGGTACCTGCGAAGATTCAACCTGCATAGGCTCAGATGAAGAAGGGGGGTTAGGAAATAAAAGAGAAGAATGACTTAAATAATCAAAAATTGGGGGAGTGGTCCCGGTCTCACTCCCAGCAGGATCCAAACATAGATCACTGTCGGTGTCATATGAGTCATAGCGAGGGGAATTCGGGAGCTCAAGGTCCTCTGTGGTGAGGTGGACCTCCTCATCCAATAAGGAAGTACAAACCTCCTCATCCGATGAGGAATCCTCCTCATCCCACTTCGGCGCATCATCGTGGGCCAAGGAGTCACACTCCCTATCGGAGAGAATAACATCCTCGTCCCACTTTGATGCAACCTCAGGCTCCGAATGAACCTCCTGCACAACATCATCAACCAACTCAAAAGGAATAGGAATAGAAAATTCTTGCAAAGAAAGAGGAGGAACAACGGTACTAACATCAGGGAATATATAAACAGGTTCCTCAGGGGGTGAATCCAAAAGAGGAGATGAACGCAAAGGGAGAGGAATCTCCACCACGTCATCACACTGAGGAGTTGAAAGTCTGATGGGAATATCTGCAGCAGTCCCCCATAGATAAGGTGGTACTGTGAACTCATCATCAGAATCAGAAGGGGCAACCAAATGAGAGGTGGATGGACAAACACGGACATCCGGTTCATCATCCATCTCCAACTGGCGCTGGAATTCTGCACAGTATTTCAATGAATGCTCAGTGCTATGACAACACAAACATAATTTTCTATTCCTCGTCAGTCCTTGCGGGGCCGGTGAGGAATACAAAAATGATGGCAGTGGCGAAGAAGAGTGACCATAAGACTTGGGTACAGTGTATGAAGTGTCGTAGGAAAACGATGCTTCATGCACTGAGCCACGAGAATTATGCCCACCATCTTCAGTGGGGCACTCATCACTAGAATGCCTAGCATCCCCACACCATTTGCAACGGATATTTAGATAAGCAAACATGGTGCAAAGGAAGATAATTCACCAATAGAAATATTCTAAGCAAGAATTAACTATACACACACAATAAAATTGAAAACCTGCTTTTGAAAAATTGCAAATAAAGATTAGAAACAAAAAATTAAAAGATGCTACTTATATAACAAGAAATACAAAAGATGGTATAAACAAAGGGCACAAGGGCTTCTATCTCTTGTCTCCCTCTCCAGCAAACTCACACGTCTGTGTTCCCCGGCAACGGCACCAAAAACTTGATGGCGCAAATCTTAGCACACTGTTATAGGCGGTAGTAAGACTGCGGCACGAAATGGCAGTGTACCGATCGTTCAAGTAATATAAAACGAGGAGTAATCCCCGAGTATCAAATCTATCAAGGAACACAGTAAGGTGGAGTTAACGTTCGAGGAAGTACTTGAGATCGAAGTCCAGCGATAGGTGGAGTGCGGACGAAAGGGATTTGGTTTGTGAATAATAAAATAAAATATTACAACTACTCATATGCAATGTCGCTATGCAAAGCTTCGCTCGGCGGGATGGAAGAATACGTAGGCCTTGAGCGCACTACTTCATTGGGCGGATGGACGAGTAGGCTAGCGGAATCGAACTATGCAGGCCTTGAGCACGCTGCTTCATTAGGCGAATGGAATACGGGCCGCGATGCCACGCTTCGGTAGGCAGATGGACGAGTAGGCATACGGATGAGGGTCGCAAGCACCTCGTCGACAAGCACGCCACTAGCAATTGCTAGTGCGGCACACGAACACGAAAGCGGAATGGAAATTAGATGGGGGCGCACCTCATAAACACATATGAATAGTATAATCTCAAATAAATGAAATAGACATTACATAACAAGATTCATTGTGTATATCATCAAAATATAGAAGAGTCTAACTTAAACAATCATGAACATAAAGAAGGAAAAAGAGGGTAAAGGAGTCGACCACATCCGAAGCCTTGCCGAAGATTCACGGTTGGAATCGCTGGGTTGTCAATCCGCGTCCAAGCTCGGTCTTCAACTGCGTCCGAGGTAGAGGAGGGCTGTCACTTCCTCCCAATGGCTCGTCTTCTTCGTGTCACGATCAAATCTACTCCGATACACGATCTCCTTGCTCGACATTGGCGATCTTGGGGCTAGAAACCTCTCCTTGGAGATCAAGGATGATGGAGGAGGCCTAGGGGGGCGGAGAACCGGCGGAAGGGGCGAAAACGGCGGACTGGACAGCAGAAATGCGGAGTCCCCGACCTAAATCGCGAGCAGGACAATTTTATAGGCGCTGGAATAAACAGTGCGCACGGTCATTGGCGCACGACCAGTGGTCGTGCGCGCTGGAGTTCTGTGATCGTGCGCCTACCTGGGTGGAGCCTGCAAAGTAAGAAATTTATAAAATACCATGTTCGCACGACCAGTCGCGCACGACCGGTGGTCGTGCGCACTATCGTAGGTGGTCGTGCGCACTGGTCGAAACAGAACTCATGAAATTGATGTTAAGTGCGCACGAACAGTCGCGCACGACCGGTGGTCGTGTGCACTATCGTAGGTGGTCGTGCGCACTGTCCGAGACAGAACTCAGAAAAAAGGGTTAAGTGCACACGATCAGCGGCGCATGACCAGTGGTCGTGCGCTATAGAACCAGCGATCGTGCGCAGTGTTCCTGTACAGAGTTGTACCGGAAACACCTGCACAACTCATGTTTCAACATACAACACCAATCTAGCCACTGAAGGTGGCACTTAGCCATGCATGAAAACTAATAATGACGAAGAACATGAAATAACACCAAAAACGGGCCTAGAGGTGCACGCAGCATGGAGTATCAAATATGAGTGAAAACATGTCTAAAGTGAAGTGCATAGACTAGAAAATCGGCCCAGATGAGTCCATAAATGTGTATATATTTGGGACTCATCAGTGACTGCCCGATCTCACTCCAGATCGCAGAGGTCGTTGCGGTCTCAATATTCATGATCGCCCAGACCGCCCAACTTTCTTGTGTATTTGTATTTGTATTTAGTCCCACATCGTATATTTGTATTTTACTGTTTCCCTCCTAGTCTATATAAAGGAGGCAATACACTTGTAATACTTAGTTTTTTGGAAATAAAATTTCTGTTATTTTCAAATTCTCACAGTCTTCCAGCGATATCATCTTGTGATATATATATTGATACAATGATATTTAACTCGATTAATTCTTCTTGTTCTTCTCGACGATATCATCATGTGTGCTTTATTGTCACAACGATATCGTCGAATTTTCCTTATCAATTCGATGATAACTGTCATGATCCTTCTGTTATCTCTTTATGCAATCTCGATGATGTACGAGTGCTTTATTCGACGATATATCCTGTTCTTCTCGACGATATTGTACGTAGTGGAATTTGAGAAGTACATGACATATTGTTTAATCTCTACAAGCATAAACTGAACACACCATCAAATATATAATGCTTTTATCATTAACTTAAGCACTTCTTCAAATCAGGAACATTGATGGGTACTGTTCCCAACAAAGGGGTCATCAGACTGAGAATTGCAGAGCTCTCAGGTTCCTTATTGAGAAGCTGCTGAAGGAGGGGAAACTCCAGGATTTGATAGCGAAAAGGGTTGAGCAGCAGGCGAAGAAGGCGAAGACCATGGCTGAGGTGAGTTGGGAGTGTGAGTAAGTGGAAGATGTCGGTCTCTTCGGTAGTCTTCACTTTGGAAGTGAGTGCATGGATGCTAATGACAAAGGAGAGTTTGGTCGTCTTTTTTGCATCCACGGTGGAGCAGGGTTGGAGTCCTCAAAAAAGTCTAGTGTTTCGAGTGTCTTCAGGTCGAGGTGGCAGTGGCCTCGACCTCAGCTCCTGAGCCGGAAGTGGATGTGTTTAGTAAGGAAGATCTTCCCCCTGGCAATCCTTTTAATGATGCGTTAGTGATCAAGGCAGTGATAGAAAATTTCACCGTGGATAGAATTCTGATTGATACTGGCAGCTCCGTAAATTTCTTGTTCAAGCTATCCTTCGAAGACGACTCAAGTCTGGGAAGCCTCTTCTTGCAACTGAGGGATCTATCTATGGCTTCTCGGGGGAGAAGAAAGAAGTAGAAGGGAAGGTAACCCGCACTGTGGTGATGGGAGGTGTGGTCAAGCAGGTGGAGTTTGTAGTAGTAGACACACCTAGCAGCTACTATTGCATCTTCGGGAGACCTATACTTAATGAATATAGGGCAATCATGTAACCTACCATCTGGCTTTGATGTTTACTGCCAAAGGGAATCAGTTCAGTGTCCGAGGTGACCCAAAGCTTGCCCGAGATTGTTATGTCAAAATGGTTAATGTCATGGAGATATCCCCCCCCCCCCCCCCCCACGAGACTTCAATTATGAAAGAGGTTCCAGAAGCAGAAGATATGGTCTGTGAGGTCCCTGTTTGAGAGGCTCTGGAAGAACCATCCCAAGATCTACCAGGGGAGTTGGCAGTGGGAGTGAAGTCAGAAGGGGCTTACCTGGAACTAGCCCAGGTAGTCAAGAAGGTGCCTGTTGAGGCTGAAGGTGAAGAAAAGGAACTCTCCAGAAATAGAGAGCTCACTAAAGCAGAAAAGTGGGATTTGATCTCCTGTCTCCTAAAGAACTTGGATGTATTTGTTTGTTCAGCGGATGACATGTCAGGGGTTGATCCTGATGTAGCTTGCCATCATCTGAATATAGATCCAATTTGCAGGCCCGTGAAGCAGAAGAAGTGTGTCGTTGCTGAGATGCTTGTTGAACCAATCAGGAGGAGGTACTAAAGCTTCTTTGAGCTGGCTTTGTCCAGGAAGTTCAATACCCTGATTGGGTTTCAAATATTGTAATGTTGAAAAAGCCATGTGGTAAATGGCGTATGTGTGTATATTTTACCCGCCTTAATAAAGCTTGCCCAAAAAATTGTTATCCCTTGCCTCGGATAGATTATTTAGTTGATTCCACGATTGGGTATGCTGTTATGAGTTTTTTAGATACATTCTCAGGCTATCATAAAATTAGAATGCATAATACTTACATAGATTATACTCCATTCACTATGAAAGATGGATGTATCTGTTATCGCGTAAAGCCTTTGCTGCTTAAAAATGTTAGCGTAACCTATCAAAGAAAGATGGATTATGTGTTTCAAAAGCAGAAGTGTAGAAACCTTGAGGTGTATGTTGATGATCTCCTCATCAAAAGTAAGGTGTTTTCAACTCATTTGAGAGACATCGAAGAGACGTTCTCAACTCTCCGAACCTTCAATATGAGGCTGAATCCTTTGAAGTGTTTTTTTTTGGAATTAGCAAGGGCAAGTTCTAAGGCCGTCTCTTGACCCCGGAAGGACTTGAGCCTAATCCTGATAAAGTGAAAGCGATTCTCGAAATGGCACCTCTGAGGTCTCTAATGGAAGTGCAGCAGCTGGGAGGTAGAGTGGCAGGTCTGAGCAGGTTTATATATCATTCAGGAGATAAAACTGCTCCTTATTAAGACACTTCAGAAGGCCTCTAAGTTCGAGTGGACCAAAGAGTGTGATATGGCTTTTGATCAGTTGAAGAGGCAGTTAACCTCAACTCCTCTTCTTCAGATCCCTCGAGAGGGTGAAGACCTCTTCTTATATCTAGGTGTTGGAGCTGATGCAGTTAGATCGGTGCTAGTAAGAGAAGAAAAGCGAAAGCAGTTCCCGGTCTACTATGTTAGCATGATCCTGAAAAATGCAGAAATTAGATACCCAATCCAAGAGAAGCTGACACTACCTCTTATCATCTCAGCAAGAAGACTCAGACTGTATTTTTAGGCTTATTCTATTCAAGTTATCGCAGACTTGCCTCTGAAGAATGTATTAGAAAAGCCAGAGTATTCAGGTAGGTTGGCCAAGTGGGCGATAGAGCTAAGTGAGTTCAATATTTCTTATATGCCTCGGCTGGCGAACAAGACGTAGGAGCTAGCAGACTTCATGGTTGATGCAATAGATATTAGCCCTAAAATTGAGGTTAGGAGACCTCTCCCTTGGACCATTTTTGTCGACGGAGCTTCAGGTAAAAATCCTCAGGAGCAGGGGTAGTATTAATCAATCTGAACGGTGTAATACTAAATCAAGCCTTGACGTTTCATTTTCTGGTTACTAACAATCAAACCGAATATGAGGCTCTTTTGGTAGGTCTTCGCTTCACCAGGGAACTAGGTATTGAGAAGGTTGAGGTAAAAATGGACTCTCTAGTTATGGCATCTCAGGTGAACAGTACGTATTAAACTCGAGAACCTGTCTTATAGAAGTATTAAGAGCTGGTAAGAAACAAAATTGGGAGGTTCAAAAGTTTCACGATTTAACAAATTCCCAGAACAGATAATTCTGAGGCTGATCAGCTCGCAAAATCTGGGTTGTTATCTAGAGGGACTACCTCGGACCTGTTTCATCCTACAGGGGAAGAAAAGACAGTTATGATGATTGACCAGAGGCCATCTTGGATGGATCCTTTTATTCTCTATCTTTCAACAGGGGAGTTTCATATCAGTGTCAAAGACAAGAAAAGATTCAGGCTGAAAGCAACGTATTATTATCTGGTTGCAGGAATTTTATGTCGAAAGACTCTCTTATACCCTTTAGCCAGATGTATCTCGGAAGAAGAGGTCCCAGTAGTTTTTAGAGAGGTTCATTCTGGTGAATGTAGAAGTCATTCAGGTGCCAAAACCTTAGAAAAGAGAATTCTAAAACAAGGACACTTTTGGCCTAATATGAGGAAGGATGCCAGTGACTATGCTAAGAAGTGTGTCCAGTGTCAAAAGTTTGCTCCTCTTCAGCATCAACTTGCCCAGAAGTTGAGATCGATACTGACTCATTGGCCGTTTATAGTTTGGGGAATGGATCTTCTCAGAACTTTTCCTATGGCAAGCGGGCGGCATCGTTTCATTCTGGTTATGATTGACTACTTCAGCAAATGGATCGAGGCAAAAGATTTAGGTAGAATAACTAACCAGATAGTAAGAAACTTTATTTGGGGAGATATTTTTTGCAGACATGGGATCCCAATGTCTATCATCACTGACAATGGACCTCAATTCAAAAACTTAGAGCGGATTAACTTTTGTGATGAGATAGAAAATGATCTGCGTTTTGCTTCGTTGCATCATCCTAGAAGTAATGGTCAGGTAGAAGCAGCTTACAAGTTTATCTTGAATCTCCTTAAGAAGAAAGTCTAGAACATCAGAGGTAACTGGGCAGAATAGCTTCCATCAGTGCTCAGGACCCTAAGAACCACCCCTACCAGAGTTACTGGAGAGACTCCTTTAAAGCTATAACATGGTTCGGAGGCCCTCATTCCAGTTCAGTTCGAGGTCAAAATCCCAAGAGTTATACTTGCTAAGCAGAATCAAGGCAGCTGGATTGAGGAGAAGAATGAGATCCTGAAATGCAGTCTCGACCTCATTGAGGAGTTGAGAAATGAAGCAATGATAAGACATGAAGAAGTGAAAAGGAGAATGGAAAGGCACTTCGATAAAAATATCATAGTCAAGGAATTCACTGTTGGAGACCTGGTAATGAAAAAGGTGGGGCAACTGCCAGGTCCAGCTTAGTGGAGATGCTGAATCTAAACTGGGCAGGACATTATGTTGTAAAAGAGGTATTGAAGAATGGTGCTTACCGCCTCAAAACATATGATGGAAGGGAGATCTCCAACACCTTGAGTGGAGATGATTAAAAACATTTCAACTCCTGATGACCCTTTTTCTTCTATCAATATCTTGTATCTTTTTATCTCCTTCTTTACTATCAATACAAATATTATCACTACTTCCTATGTGTTTTCTAAGGTACACAATGAGATGGAATTGGCTGTGAGCCTAAGTCGCATAAAGCGAGATATCGCTGAAACCTACTTGAACCCCCACAAATTGAAGCTAAGAGTTGTAACGCCTAAATTGACCACAGATTGCAGGGTGATTTCTCTTCCGTGTAGTAGTAGCTCGCCAATCTCGTGTGGCGGATCTTTAGAATTCTGGATCCAGGATGACATGTGAACACGCCTCTACATCAAGGGAGGTTTAGGAGAATGTCACCTCTGTCGTGCCTACAGATAGTGTCCAATAATGTTGATGACCCTTCTGAGGAAAGCAATGTGGTCAATTTTTAGTGCACACCTGCCCAACAGGTCATCATAGCTTGTTACACACGAATTGTAAGACCCCCTCCCAGAACACAAAACACGACCGAGGGGAGTCCTATGCATTGGACAGCCGCCTTGCGGAAGTGCCAGCACACGGGCTAACCCCCTCCACAAGACGCCTATCCTGTCAGCTATTTTCTAATATCATCATGCCAACCCATCAATAATATATAAACAACAGAAGCCATAATTCACAAGTCAGTAAAATTATCCATAATAACAGGTGGCTACAAAAGCTCCTGAATAACATCAGAGTACAAACTTTCCCTAAGGCTACATCTCAAACACTCGCTCACATCTATCATAGACGGTATTGATGGTATGATCATTGCAGGCCCTATCACTCTAGCCTGGCTGTCCTCCTGTGTCGTACGCTGCTGCTCCACCTGCGTGTGCTCCTAAAACGATGGGTGAAATAACTTTTAGTCATAAAGACTAAGTGGCTTCACATCCTCTCCCCCGACGACTCTTAGGCACCTGGCAGAAGGAAAGAGGAGAACGCTACAATATAAACTATAAGTACAATAGAACAGGTGGCAGTAGTAAGGGTACAATTTTAGCAATTCTATATCAACAGTAGAAATAAAGCTACTATACACAAGAGTACATTTATGCTAGCAGTTACTATAATAGTGAAGTAAGAAGCAATTCTAAGCTAGCATTGTGATGGGTAACAAGGTATAGAATGCAGTGTAACAATACAGAAGTAAGCAATATATTTACAGTTTCAAAATGTACCTTAACTTATATGAATGCCCATACAAACTTATAAGTTAAGGTTTCCAAATTGGAACCAATCATATAAATGAGCCCATACTAATTTATATGATGGACCCGATGCGGTGCAATGCTATGATCATGAAAGGATGAATGCAATGCAATGATTATGGTATGAAGACTCACCCATGCAGGTTTGTTATGTCGACATAGACCTATAGTTCCCACTTTTTGAGGGTAGTAACCTCTCAGGCGCCCCCATCATGGCCAGAAGGTGGCAGTGGAATGGGCTTCTCCACTACTAGGTGGGTATGCACACTACTAGACCTAGGCCTTACATACACCTCGACGCTAAGAACACAACAGCGGAGTACCTGCGTTCCAGACTCGGAAAGGGTCTTGGGAAGTAAACAACAAAAGCACAGCCCAACCGGTCACTAGGCATGGAAGGGGACTTTGGAAGTAAACACAAAGAACACAACCCAACCGGCCAAGATCTATCTGCCAGCTCCCATCGGTGTGATGACTGGCGAGCCTGTAGATCTGCCACAACCAATCCTCCAACCAGGATCATTACACCACCATGTGTAAACCATGCACTTCCATGTAATTCCCATGCATAATCCGTGCTACCAAGCACCCAAGCACTCACAGAAAGAGTCTTACTACTCTTCTCCTCATATAATCAATGACGATGCTAATTAGCATCCAAGGCCCATAACCACTGGGTCCTTAAACTTGCACCATAAGATAAGACCATATCTTATAACCCGCATCAAGCCATCAATGCTACCCATACCGAGTTGTTATAACTCTTGTGTAGTGGCATGCGTATAACATGGAAATTACTCTATGAGACCCTACAGGACTACTTGTGCATATAATGTCACATTTCCAAAAACCTTGTCCAAATGAGAAACTTAATATCTCTTTTCAGCATAATAATTTATAACGACACATTTAATTATCGATTCATTTCAAAACCAAATCCACTGAAAGTTCTACCATAAGACATAATTAATGCCAGAATGATTACCACCAAATTTCAACCTCATTATATTATGCCATACGTATTTACAGTGCTCTCCATTTATATGATCATTCGACACAATGCTAAACATTTAGACCTCACCCACAATCAATGTTATTTACCTTCACCATTAACTACACATGCCCTTTTATGATTCCACATAACACTAACAATTGAAGGTTCATTTAAGGAGACATCTCAACAGTAGTAAATCTGAAATTATTATCATAGGTCCATACTAGCATCTACATAATTCATTCAAAATTTCGTCCCAATCCGCCTTCAAATTCAACATTTATATCCCTTCAAGTTATCAAATGAAACGACAATAACTTTGATACTACTTATCCAAAAATTATGAAATTCAACAAGGGTATAGATATTGTTATCACCAATGTCTCCACCAATTTTCATGAGCATCAAACGAATATCTTGAGAGAAATCCACAAAATACTGAGATCGAAAGTGTTATGACACAGTTTACTAAAACTAGATTTTTGGGTTCTACCGTTGTCCAAAAATTATGATCCACCCCAATTTGGAAAGCTAACATCATGGGCTACAACATTCAAGTTGATCCCTAAACCCAAATCAAAGTAGGTCCTACCTAAAATCTGCTCTGAAGTCAACTGCAGAAATCTGGACAGCAAAACAACATGCACTTAACCCATTCCAGCTTTCTGGACAATCCACTCGACTGGACTTTTAGGGAGCTGCAGGTCACTTCAGAAAATGGTTAACCTATCGTCGAAAAGCTCTTTCCGAGGGATGCAACTTTAATATTGAGCCCAAAGTCTAATTCCAGTGGGGTCAAGCCTTAAAATTTGCTTGAACCCTGCTGTGCACAATATTACCCCTTTTTGTTTGCGTTTAGCAATTCTGACAAAACCTTTTTAACTCTAAATGAAAGAACACTTAATATTCATCACAAAATATATAGTTACAACCCTACTTACAGGGGATTATCTATCTTCTTCGTCATTAAATGTATAATTAAAACCCTACTTAACAGGGAACTATTCATCATCTTCCCCAAACAAGAGTTAGGTCAATTCACCTTCTCTCCTCCAATACTCCCTCATTAGACCATGGATTTTCACGAAATCAAATCCTATCTCTTCCTTTTGAGGAGAAGAAGTGATTGAAGGAACTTTCACGGCATCGGTGCCCTAAAAAGAAAGATCCGGTTTGGTGTTTTCCTAGGAAGCTCCATTAACTCACAGGCCAAGCTCTTTTGAGCTCAACACCTCTCCTAATTTTTCTTTATGATCTAGCACATAGGGAGAGGGGTCAGAAGTCACCTTATTTTTTGGCCATGGTTGGAGCTCATCTTCATGGCAGCCGGGTGGTGGTCGGCCAAGCTCCAAATCCTTCTCCAAGCTTGCTCCTTCAAGAACCCTAAGTTAAAACCTTGAGGTGTGAGGAAGAAGATGAAGAAAGAGAAGAAGGAGAAGAAGAAGAAGATGATGATGATGATGAATATGGCCCTCTGATTAGGAGAGTTCATCCCCTTTGAGTTTAAGAGAGAATGAAGAGAGAGAGAGAGAGAGGTTTGCATTAATAAGCATTTAATGGCCAAACCCTTCCCCAAGCAATGTATTGAAACTCAAAGTTTTGGTGTCAGCCTCCTATTGGACATCAACTCCACTATAACCTTATTTAAGGCCATTTAAGTCACCCACAATGGTGAAAGTCAGGGGAACAGATCCGGCCGCTACAACCGGCGTTAGCTGAAGCTACTCCCAGCGTTAGCTCCCAACTGAAGTCAACGATCGTCGGGAGCTCCCATCGATCGACGGGACGGTCTGTCGATCGACGAGACACCTAGCCGATTTTGACTTAATGATTAAAAGGCCACCTTTCCCAGTCGATGACAAGGATCGACGGGAAGGTCCCGTCGATCGATGGTACGTCCCATTGATTTTGACTTGGCAGGTTTCTTTTCCTGAATTTTCTAAACTAACCTATCATACCTCTGTCAAAGCCTATTTCTGGACTGCCAGGACATTCTTATACTTACCTCATCACAATTAGAGTAGGGTAAATAAATCATCACTTACTGACTGTGACTCAAACCTGACAACCTCAGGGCCTTAGCTCTTCTAACGAGACCAAATCAACTCTCGGCGGCACAACACACTCCTGAGGGGTCTTGCTCGAATTGCGATGTTACAAATCCAATAAACGAAGAAACTATTTTGTCCCCAAAATTTATGTTGGGGCTATGCGGGTTGAAGGTCGGACTATGTAAATCCAAATTTGGTGTACACTTGACGAGGTTACTAATTTAGTGTGTCCTTACTCCCACTTAACACTTGTGCATGGCATATCTTATCCACATTGCATCGCACATCATCCCAAATTTCCCCCAATCGTACCTTTATAATTCCCCACCAAAAGTATGCATGAGCAGTTGGTCAATACGATCATTTACCATTCATACACACACATGTGATTCTCATGATCAATCGTAAATTACAATCTCCGCATATTTCTAGATTACCGATCTTAATGGGCATAATACATTCTCCGTTCACCAAGACAAACTATAATTACACCTTCTATAAGGAATCCATTTCCAAAATACATCGCCCTGAAATTGGTACCACAACTTATAAATTGATATTTACAACATCTTCCTCGCATTTCAGGTTCACCTGATTTCACCACAACTATTTATGAACAGTAAATTTATATAATTATAATTGACAAATCCCCAGCAACCATGTGTTCAAAAATTCAAAAACTGAATAAGAATGATCATAATATCGTCAAACAAGTGCGCTTTGATTCTTGAGATCATCAGATCCATATCCAAGGAATCATATATATTTACCCATCTTCAAGAACTTAAAATGACACTCGCTTGATTTCAAATTTTATGCGTCAATACACTCCCAATGTCATGACATGGAAAAATAATCACGATTGTTCAAACAACCTGAATTTTCACCACATGACTTCTAATCACATAGCAATCAAGTTTCGCAATCATGCCATCTCATTTTCATGTCATTATCTCATTTCAACCCACAAACTATTGAACATATTGTTACTGCCTTAAAGTTCTAGATTAGTAAATTTTATGTTTTCAATGATTCCAAGAATCATTATTTGTCCGACCTTGATATTTATCAATTTGACCTGATGATAGTACGAACCATTGTCTAAGGTGCAAATAGGAGGTGAATCTTGACTCCATGCCTCGCATGGGTTATAATCACATCATTTTCTTCTAAGAACAAGCAGACCCGAGTCTAATACTACTTGTCTAATCTAGGTCCTACTTGGACTTGCACCGAACTCAGAAGTCGTACCAATTTATTTTGTGATTTAGACATTTTATTTAAAGGATATTTCAACTATGAACCTAACCCTTATTCAACAGTTGGGTCATGATACAGGCTCTCTAGAAATCTACCTTGTCGAGGCAATATTGTTACACATACTCTTACTTATTCGTACATTCTCCCCAACCTCCAAGGTTGACCAAAATTTGATGCTTTGGAGGCATTTGCTACAGCTCTTGCTAATTTTGCAACTGCTCTTTACATAAGGGAAGTCATCATGCATTAATATGCCATGACTTCAATCTCATGTGGGTGTTAAATAATCACCTCCTTCTCCAACGCAAACATCTGAGACAACAACTATTGTCCCTTTGTGAGTAGTGTATCATTGATGTGCATGTTATGCTTATTTTATACTAAAGTGGGGAGATTTATATCGTCCAACAAGTTATACAGCTTTTGATAACTTCAACTTATAAGCATTATCGACTAAGCCTGCTAAATTTAGGAAGAACACGCTCCAATACTTACACCCAATTTTTGGGGCCCTTCCTAAGGTAGACTTGAAGGTATGTATCAAGTTTCACATCTTTTTCGTAATTTATCCCGGGAGGATTTTCACATGTACATTTCCGCTATTCGCACCTCAAGCATGTGCGACCTCTTTCCATGTCAAACACTAAAAATGAACACTATTGTTAATTCCTATTACAAATTCCACAATATCTTAATCACCGACCAAATATGGTCATGATCATTCACGTATTATTTAGGCAAAACCTTGATATCATATGTCTGCAACACACCATTTCAAAAAAAGATTTAGGGTAAAAACCCAAGTCGGTACATGACTAGTCCAATAAATGAAGCGATAAGCTCTCGTACATTTGGACTAGGTTTCTTCCACCATCCATATGGTACATTCATCTCATGTACGACCACAATCCTTAGGGCCGTATATTCCTCGACTTAGGGTTCTTACAATATAAATCTCTGTATCGACGCACTTGTATATCAGCCGTGATGTAGCAATTCAAAATTTTACGGCGACGACCATGTTGCATCTCATTGTAATGAGAGTGTGTACAAATAACACCCAATCAACCAGTACATTTTTTTATACGTTTGAACTTGACATGAACAAAGGTACATGGTTCAAGATGGTTTCCCTTCGACACGGGTTATGCGGACTACCAAAAGTAAGACATACTTCTCAATGTGATAAGCTAAATCAAATCCATTCCAAGCGCCCTACCATTCCTGCCAACGATCATCCATGGCATGTTTATTTCATGAATAACTTTTAGAATTTTAGATCATCAAACAAGTCATATTAATCTTATTGACTCCACCACCTAACACTTACTAATTTCCCAATGTCAAGTAATTACGACATTAGAGGGAATGTTCACCAAGAATTTCCAAACTCAGGGGTAGTTTATCATCATACCAGCAATGCATGCAAAAAATTTCATTAACTTCCCGGTTATAATGTTATCACAACATAGCTGCATATCCCCAAAATGTCAATTTACTACTCTCCTCATTACTTATCCACATAATCTTAGAACAATTATCATCTTCAAAATGTTTTCTTCTCTTATTCCGCTAATAAAATTCCTATCAACCCAAACATGGCCTTAGCAGTCCGCTTTGCTTAAGGTGAATTAACTCTTCAAGGATTACGGCTTTTCAGTGTTGAAAAATTGTGAAGATTTTCCAATTCCCTGAGAAACCTCAATCGATAGGTCACTAGCCCAATAAACGAAGAGATTAGCCCCCCGGAATTCCTGGGCTGAGTCTCTTTGACCACCAACATGGCACAATCACCCTACATGCACACAATTATGTGGGCATATCACCCCCGACTCGGAGTTTTATCCTGGACTTAATCCATTCTTTGGGCCATTAAGGTTACTATTAATGACACCCTTTTAAAGGTCAACATGTGACCAAATCCAAAATAGGCCTATTTTGGATTCCAATTCTTATTCGACCTCTGGTATTCGTCATGGTGATTGCTTTAATACAACAAAAATGGGAAGTGTCAAGTTATCGACAACACAATTAGGCTTACGAGTCTCCTACTAATTAAATAATAGTTCCTGGGCATCAACTTTTCCTCTAGATATCCTATTAGGCTAGGTAAGAGGTGATAATATCTCTCAATAAGCCCAGCTGCGCATTATTGTGTAAGTCTTGAAAATGTACTCTCGTATTAAACACTTCACATAATCACTTTGTGTGTCCTCATGTCTCAACCAAATACATACCTGAGGTTGACTTTTGATTAGGATATGCTATGAAACAACTTGGTAAGTTAGAATAAGGTGGTGTCCTAGTTAGGTTGGCACTAGTTCTAAGGATTAGTGGACATACTTAATGTGAATCCCACATGTGCACACCACCGCTTCTGCTACATCAGTTTGTCCACAAACTGATTTAGATAGCAGGGATGGCCTAGTGGTTTAATGGACTTCTTTATCTCAGGATCATTGCAAGTTGATACCATTTGTAAGACTCCTCTCCCGGAACACAAAACACGGTCGAGGGGAGTCTTATGCCCAGGACAGCCACCTTGTGGAAGTTCCAGCACATGGGCTAGCCCCCTCCACAAGATGCCTATCCTGCCGGCTATTTTCTAATATCATCATGCCAACCCATCAATAATATATAAAAAAATAGAAGCCATAATTCACAAGTAAGTAAAATTTGTTGGATCGATAGGCGCCCTTAGAGGGGGGGGGAGTGAATAAGGGAATAAAATTCTTTTGATAATTTTATGAAAATTACTAAATTGTTTTTAGTAAGAGAGCAAAATAATAATTTAGCTAAAGGAAGAGAATATTGTAATTTCCAATTTTAGAATTTAGAAACAAGTGCTAAATTGTTTTATGATGAAAGAGATTAAAATAAACAATTTAGATAAAGTGATTTGAATTGAAAGCTTAGTAACCAATATAGTAAAATTTATACAAAATGAAAGTAATCAAGTAAACACAAAAAGAGACTATGATTGTATTATATGAAAAAGTGTTTACATAAATTTGATTTCAATATCACTAGAAATCAGAGGCGTACAAAAGTAAATATCTTTTCCTTTTCTATACCGACTTGTATCCCGACAAACCGGTTGGCTTTAGCCAATCCTTCCCCGGATATGGCCTCAAGCCGCTCTAGCCAATCCTTCCCCAGATATGGCCTCGAGCACCCCCTAGATCTAATCTCCTAGTCCTAGTCGCCAACTCACGTGGTGAATTACCCCCTAAGCCGCGCAAGGACCTAGTCACTAACACAAGGCAAATTCTCTATACGGTTACACAATAGAATGAAATATAAATAATGATAAAAACAATAAAAACTCCCTATATGAGATCTTTTGAAGTTGGAGATGAAGGATCGTTGTAGTATCAGTGAGGTCGAAGCAATCGTCCTTCGGATGTAGCGTGATGTAGTCCTCCTCCAGAATTCTCTTTAAGCTTTTTATGGGAGATCCATCTTCGGCAGCATAACAGCAATGGAATTTTGGCACTTGTATTCTCTCAGGGATGGATAGCCAAAACGAGAGAGAAATCTCAATTTTGGCACTTGTATTCTCTCAGGTATTGGAGCTAGCGCCTGCAGTAGCTCCTAGAGCATGCGATAACTCCTAGCGCCTGCGGTAGCTCCTACCGCCTGCGGTAGCGTTCATGTAGAAGCGGTTACGAAACCGTCACGACGTGGCATTGTGGCACGAACTCATGCTAGCGCTAGGCGGTAGCGATAGCGCCTGTGGTAGAGCTAGCGCCTGTGGTAACCCCTAGCATTGGCGGTAGTGCTTTAGTTTAGTTTGTTGGTTCCAAGCTACTTTCTACCTATGGAGTATTGCACCTATAGTTCCTACACACTATAAACACACGACAAGAAGGATCAAATACAATTTTGGATTTGTTATTCTCAAATAAAGGGATGTGCACACATGTCCAACGATCTCCCCCTTTTGATAATAACAAATCCTCTTAGCAAGAAATCAACAAAGGTGTTTATAGGATATGATAAGCGAGATAAAAGTGCAATTATAGTATTTGATAAACATGAGAATGTGCATATTCCCCCTATCTTAATGATCCCCCTACATAAATGCAATTTATGTTTTACTCCCCCTAAATTATAAGATACAAGAATCAGTCTCCCCTTAATCTTCTAGATTTCTCCTATAGATTTCTTCAATTAATCTCCCCCTTTTGGTATTATCAAAAGAAGGTGGGGTGAGGGTAGTAAGGAGGCATTCTTTATAAATGATAAATCATGATCGAGCTTTTGTAATATAGAAAAAATGATAAAGATTTTAAGCATAGTGTAAAAGAGAGTTCAAATAAAAAGATAAGAGTTGTAAGCAAGCGGAAGATTATAAGAAACATCTTTTTGTAAGCATGAAAAGCATAAGTATAAATCTTAGTTTAAGTTTAAAATGTAAAGATGTTTTAACCTTTTTGAAATCTCATAATTTTACATAAAGTTTCCAAGCATGAAATGAACATATTAAAAAGAGAATATACTACAATATTACTTAATTTCAAGTGTAAGAGATACCAAAACATTATAGAGATCATGCTAGGTTATCTAGTGCATTTCTTATATAAAAAGTAGTATAGATAAATTATTAGAATCTAAAACTCATGAGAAGAAGTGTTATGAAAGATAATGAAGTGCACATAAGTATATTTTGAGTAATGTTAACAAATAATTTAAATCACAAAATATAAGACATATGTAGAGTAAAGTGCATAATAAAACACAAGTATATTACTTTCACACACTTTTAATGCACATAATTTTTTTTTAAAAAAGTGGTGTAATAACCAAGGTTTGCACAAGACACTTTACTATGCTTTCCAAGGTGCTCAACCTCACAATGCTTATGAAGACTTATCAGGAGGTTCAAGTAGTGCTTGGTGGAGTTATATTTGTCATATTTTTATATTTGTTCACTTTTGTGAAACAACATTCTCCGAATACACTTGTTTTGCAAACCTAACATAATTTTTAAACTCAACCACTTTTCTTAATTTCTTAAGTGCAATTCAAAATGTAGTGTAGGTAATTATCTTATGCAAGTTTTAATTCATTGTACAATTACAATACACAAGCAAGCATTTTAGATTTAAACACACATGTAGATTTCCAAAAATAAGTGAGTGAAAGAGTATCGTTATCAATCACAAAATATTTACTCATACATAGAGGCATGCTAATCTTGGTTCTATACATCGTTTTCAATACAATTAATGCACTTTAAATAGATATATTAAAGCATGATAAACAAAACAATGTTTATAGTAATATGAAGAAACAAGTTTAACATTGTAGATTATTCTAAATAATAGAATTCATACATGCTTAATATTAGCAATAAAGATCATAAAGTTTTTTTGTTGTTTCGAAATTTTTAATGAAAGAAAAACAGAAAACCACAAAAACATATTTTTGTATTTTTGTATTTTGAAATTTTGTAGTTGATTTTTCACAATATAAATAAAACAAAAATAACAAGTCAGACATACAAAACAAAGTAGTACATATAAACTAACAAATTTGTATAGATTTTTAGAAATTTTGAAAAATGGAAAAATCAAACACCCACGCTAGCGCCGGCGCTAGTGCTAGCGCGAAAAATAATAAGTGAATTTTTTTGAGAATTTTAAATTTTCACTTTTTGATCTTGATTAAGAGTTCTTAGAGTAGTTTTATGTAGAAATTTTGTAATTTTTGGAGATGTCTTGATTGCTCAAATTGCATAAAACTTTAGTGTATTTCAAATAACTCATCCTAAGATGTCTAAGACTCCTAATTCCAACCTTAACATTTGAAACCTTGCAAGATTTTTGTAGATCTCTAGGTGGATCAAATTTGCATGAAACTTTGGCTTTTTCAAATACTTGTGTTTTACAAAATCATTTAAACAAATAAACTTTGTAAACACAAGAAGTCATTTTCGTTCAACCCAACTAAGCATGATTTAAGTGATAAGGAAAAAAATGTTCATGCAATGAGTAATATAAGTATGTTCTAAGATTAAAAAACTACCCGGACTAAATGTCTACACCCTAGCCCCGTACTAAGTGATGGATGGGCATGGGGAGCTACACACATGTCATAGGTTGGGGTGTTAATCCCATATGCACACACTAGAGAACGCTCAACCTAGCACTCTTTCCCCTAGTGCCTCGCAAGGCCAAACTAGAACCCTCCCAGGTTAAGGACAAGACATGACTTAGAGGTTAGGTCTCTAATGCATCCAATCCTACACCCCCGCTATTGTGAGATATGAAGTCATAGGAGAATAATTTTGGACAACCTATGCTTTTAAACTATGGGTTAATTTATAAACTATAGTTTTTGTTTAATGTGAAGAATTATAGAAAAATATAAAGCCGCATAGTTTCTCTACTTTTATGAGATGACGATTTGAGATAACTAGCACAATTACTAATATTCAATAAGTGATAATGCTAGTATGATGAGTTTTGGGTTTAATGTCACGTCAAAAGATTAACATTAATATTACATGTATTCCAAAATAGAGTTTCAAATTATAGATCTAGAATAATGTGATGATTTAGTTTGATTTATTCTTATTACTACAAAGTTGATTCTAGAGTCTATATATATGTGAGATACATGCAATTAATATCAAATCATATCAATACACCAAATAATATAAATAAAAAATTATTCATATTTTTATCATAAGATTCATAATTCCTAGGTGATAGACATTATTGATTTGAGATATTTCTTAGTAGAACATGAATTATGATTTATGATTATAGAGAATTTTGCATAATTTACATGTTATATCATCATGATGTATGTGAATTCTATTACTTCTAGACTTAGGCCAAAATGATTTGGTGATTTTCTTTTTAATGAGCAAGTTTGATTTGTAAGTTTAGAAAATGATGATCATGAAATCATATCAAAGACAAATATCACATATATAAAGTTTTGAAATTTTTCAATAAAAATGCATTCAATAATTGAATTTATTGATCTTTGGTTTTGTATGATAATATATGATTCATGATACAATATTCATATATATTTGAATGATTATTCCATAAACTGTGTGTTTTGATAGAATTTTAGTATTCTTTTATAATTTCAAATCACATAGTTATCAAGATATTTTAATAACATTGTAGATGTTATACCTAGCATATAAATTTAAGCATAAACTAAGAAATTATGTTAGGATGATGAGTTTGAATGCAATGTTATTATATATGATTTAATGGAGATAATGTTACATGTAATATGAGAAGATTTCAAATTAATTTTCTTTAGACCTGGAATGAAATGATTATTCTATTTGATTTCATCTTATTGATATCAAGTAAATTCTTAGATCTAAATATAATGAGATACATGCAAACAATAAAGATGCATATCACACACAAAACAAGATATGAAACTATAATACCAATAGCCATCACATATTTCATAATTCCTAAGGTTGATAGAATTAGTTGATTTAAGATAATTCTTGTTAGATCATGAATTATGATATATGATTATAGTAAATTTTAGCATATGATATCAATAGATCATGGTGGTGATTGTATAGTTTATATTCATCCTTTTTAATATGTAGTGACTGCTTGTAAAGTGAATATTATACTACATATATATAAAAGGACAAAAAAATTTGTTTTGATTATTTTGAATTGTTTTGTAAATTTTCTTTTTGATTTTAATTTGTAAAAATTAGACAAAAACAAATACAAGGTATCTGAAAGTAGCAGATAATGATACTTAGCATAGCAAATTTTTTTTTCAAAAAATAATAGTTTGAGAAATCAGAATGTTTTAGGAAAACAGACTACCGCCGGCGTTAGTGATAGCGACTGGCGTTAGCAACTCATGGTCTTTTATTTATAATTTTGAGTTAAAATTTTTGATTTAAAAACACTTGGTTTCTTTTATATCATTTGATTCCAATTTTTCCCGATTATGATTTTTCAATATAGGGGCTATCATATGCAACAAAGAAATTAGACAAATATACAATAAATTGTGCATTTAATATTTTTAGCCTAAGACCCCTAAATAAACCATTTAAATCCATTTTTTAAAATAATTTCATTAGTCTTGATAATAATTTCAATATTCAATTTATAATGATAATTCAAGACATTTATGGGTAAAGGATTTAAAAGGATAAAAATTTAAAAGATGAGAGATAGGTCACTTTTAAACACATATGACTTCTTATTCAATTTTATTCAATTTGATTTATACGTTATAAAGCTTTAAACGATAAAGACTTATTTTAACTGAGGTGACCAAGGCATGTTAGCTTAAGTAAAAATAAATAATAAAAAGCAACAAAGAAAAAGAAATTAAGTGTATCATGAAGTAGAGAAGTGATATTTCATTTTTAATTGTTTTTACTTCATGCAAATGATTAGATACTAATTAATGAGAGATTTAGGTATCCAAAGGGGACCAAGTGGGATGGTTCCTTTGGGTACCCAAATACATCGTGTTGGCTTTTGGAGAGACAGGATGAATGGGCCCTTTCAATTAAAATTGATGTGTTATTTTTCATTATGGGGCTCCATACATACCTTGGTTGTTTATCACTCAAATCCATATAATGATTATGTGACATCTTTATATGATTGTAGTTATTTGAAAAATAATTCATTTGGGATTTATGTTTATTCAAATTATTTTTCAAAATAGATTGATGTTGATAATCATAATAAATTTTATTATATGGATTCTTTGAAAGTTTATAAGAGTGATTGTCTTTCTTTAGAAGTGATTGTTGATAGAGTGGGTTACAATATGTGTTAAATGATTGGTTCTTATTTTGATGATTTTCACTTCCACTCTTTCTTATAGACATACTCTTATAATGTGAAGGAAAATATTTTATAGTTTGATTTTCATGAAAAGGAGTTTTTAAATTTGAGTCATGATTGAAAATATATTGAGACTTATAATAGTGACTCTTAAGAATTTTGTGAGGATCATAATTCCTTTTGAAACTAAACTCCTTTTGAGTTGATGTGTGAAAATGGCCCTTTTTAGAAATGATTTTGTAAGTTAATTTATCTTTGTTATTCAAAATCTTATGATGAATGATATTACTAGAAGTTAGAACTTTTTCAACAAAAGATTTTAATCATCTTAACTTACGAGTTAAAGCATCATTTTTAATTATCAATTTTTTATTATGCTTTTTAGAAACTAAGAGCCCTTTTTCAATATCCTTGAATTTTTCTTTTAATAGATTGCAATCTAAACAAGGAGTAGGAATTTTAACTAAAGAGCATGAAAGAGAATTTAACACATCAAAATTTGATTCTACTTTATTGTTTGCTTTTAATGATTTGTTTTCTAATCGTAATTTAGAATTAGCAATTTTCAACTTTAAAATTTTACGTTTAGCAAGTTTAAGCATACGAGATGTAGAAATAGAATTTGTTGCAAAAAGAGAAGTTTTTGAATTTCATACATTGTTATGGGATGAGGCAAGATTTGAACCAAGGGTTCCCTTGACATCTTTTTCGCATTCCTCTTCCATAGTTGAACTTCTGTCTTCTCTATTGCTTGATCTGTTGCCATCATTTGAGTCCAATATTGTGACGTTGCATTCTTCTTTCTTAGATAGATCTTCCTCCATGCATAAGTCCTTATCAGTTTCTTCTCTTGGATCTATAAGGAATTGCTCTTATTCGTCATCTGTGGAAGGAAGACTAAGAATTCTCAAGAAATTTCCAAACTTCATAAGCAGTAGGAAGTGTATAAATAAGTTTGAAAATATTTTGATCTAGTGCACAATATAGACTATTCATTGATTAGGCATTTAAAAACATTTCATTTTTATTTAAAATACTTGGGGGCATTTTAATTGTAATATTTCAAACTTCAATATCCAAAGATTTAAGAATTTTTTTCATAAGAATTTTCCACCCATTATAATTTTCACCCATAAATAATGGTGGACAAAAGGATTTTTCATTTTCATAAAAACTTTCCCTTCTAGTGGATGCGAAATCATGAACGCCATTATTCCCAGTTGTGAAGCCGTATTGGAATAACCTCACTCTGATACCAGTTATTGGATCGATAGGCGCCCTTAGAGGGGGGGGGGGTGAATAATGGAATAAAATTCTTTTTATAATTTTATGAATATGACTAAATTGTTTTTAGTAAGAGAGAGCAAAATAACAATTTAGCCAAAGGAAGAGAATATTCTAATTTCCAATTTTAGAATTTAGAAACAAGTGC
Source organism: Dactylorhiza incarnata (assembly GCA_033032865.1). Lineage (NCBI taxonomy): Eukaryota > Viridiplantae > Streptophyta > Magnoliopsida > Asparagales > Orchidaceae > Dactylorhiza > Dactylorhiza incarnata. Next base: position 24,356,570 of record JAWHQI010000004.1, read on the forward strand.
TAAATTGTTTTAAGATTAAATAGATTAAAATTAACAATTAAGATAAAGTGATTTGAATTGAAAGCTTAGTAACCAATATAGTAAAATTTAAGCAAATGAAAGAAATCAAGTAAATACAAAAAGAGACATGATTGTACTATATGACAAAGTGTTTACATAAATTTGATTTCAATATCGCTAGAAATCGGAAGCGTACAAAATTAAATATCTTTTCCTTTTCTATACCAACTTGTATCCCCACAAAACGGTTGGCTTTAGCAAATCCTTCCCCGGATATTGCCTCAAGCCACTCTAACCAATCCTTCCCCGAATATAGCCTCGAGCACCCCCTAGATCTAATCTCCTAGACCTAGTTGCCAACTCACACGATGAATTAACCCTAAGCCGCGCAAGGACCTAGTCGCCAACACAAGGCGAATTCTATACACGGTTACAAAATAGAATGAAATAGAAATAATGATAACAACAATAAAAACTCCTTATATGAGATCTTCTGAAGTTGGAGATGAAGGATCGATGTAGTATGAGCGAGGTAAAAGTGATCGTCCTTTGGATGTAGCGTGATGTAGTCCTCCTCAAGAATTCTCCTTAAGCTTTTTGTGGGAGATCCATCTTCGGCAGCATAACAACAATGGAAATTTGGCACTTGTATTCTCTCAGGGATGGATAGCCAAAATGAGAGAGAAGTCTCAATTTTATAGATCTTGGAGCTAGCACCTACGGTAGCTCCTAGCGTCTGCGGTAGCGTTCATGTAGAAGCGGTTACGAAACCGTCGCAGCAAGGCGTTGTGGCACTAACTCGAGCTAGTGTCAGGCAGTAGCGATAGCGCTAGCGCCTGCGGTAACCCCTAGTTCTAGCGGTAGTGCTTTAGTTCAGTTTGTTGGTTCCAAGCTGCTTTCTACCTGTGGAGTATTGCACCTATGTTCCTGCACACTATAAACACACGACAAGTAAGATCAAATATAATTTGGGATTTGTTATTCTCAAATAAAGGGATGTGACACACATGTCCAACGAAATTGTCCATAATAACAGGTAGCTACAAAAGCTCCTGAACAACATCAGAGTACAAACTTGCCCTAAGGCTACATCTCAACCACTCGCTCACATCTATCACATATGGTAGCGATAGTATGATTGTTGCAGGCCCTATCACCCTTTCCTGATTTGTCCTCATGTATTATACGTTGCTACTCCACCGGAGTGGGCTCCTAAAAAGAGGGGTGCAACAACTGTTAGTCATAAAGACTAAGTGGCTTCACATCCTATGCCATGATGACTCCTAGGCACCGAGCGGAAGGAAAGCGTCGAACACTGCAATATAAACTATAAGTATAATAGAACAGGTGGCAGTAGTAAGGGTACAATCTTAGCAATTCTATATCAATAGTAGAAATAAAGCTACTATACACAAGAGTACATTTATGCTAGCAGTTACTATAATAGTGAAGTAAGAAGCACTTCTAAGCTAGCATTGTGACGGGTAGCAAGGTATAGAATGCAGTGTAACAGTACTGAAGTAAGCAGTATATTTGTAGTTTCAAAACGTACCTTAACTTATATGAATGCCCATACAAACTTATAAGTTAAGGTTTCTAATTTGGAACCCATCATATAAAAGAGCCCATACTAATTTATATGATGAACCCGATGTGGTGCAATGTTATGATCATGAAAGGATGAATGCAATGCAATGATTATGATATGATGACTCACCCATGCAGGTTTGATATGTCAACATAGACCTGTAGTTCCCACTTTTCGAGGGTAGCTAACCTTTCAGGCGCGCCCCATCGTGGCCAGACGGTGGCAGTGGAATGGGCTTCTCCACTACTAGGTGGGTATACACACTACCAGACCTAGGCCTTACGTATGCCTTGATGCTAAGAACACAACAGCGGAGTACCTGCATACTGGACTCGGAAAGGGGCTTGGGATGTAAACACCAAGAGCACGGCCCAACTGGTCACTAGGAACGAAAGGGGTATTTTGAAGTAAACACAAAGAACACAGCCCAACCGGCCAAGATCTATCTGCAAGCTCCCATCTGTGTGACGACTAGTGAGCCCGTATATCTGCCACAAGCAATCCTCCAACCAGGATCATTACACCACCATGTGTAAACCATGCACTTCCATGTAATTCCCATGCATAATCCGTGCTACCAAGCACCCAAGGACTCACAGAAAGTGTCTTATTACTCTTCTCTTCATACAATCAATGCTGATGGTAATTATCATCCTAGGCCCAAAACCATCGTGTCCTTAACCTTGCACCATAAGATACGACCATATCTTATAAACCGCATCAAGCCATCAATGCTACCCATACCGAGTTGTTATAACTCTCGTGTGGTGGCGTGCATATAACTTGGAAATTACTCTATGAGACCCTGCAGGACAACTTGTGCGTATAATGTCAAATTTCCAAAATCCTTGTCCAAATGAGCACCTTAATATCTCTTTTCAGCATAATAAGTTATAACGACACATTTAATTATGGATTCATTTCAAAACCAGATCCACTGACTCTTCTACCATAAGTCATAATTAATGTCGAAATCATTACCACAATATTTCGACCTCATTGTATTATGCCATACGTATTAACGGTGCTCTCCATTTATATGATCATTATACACAATGCTAAACATTTAGACCTCACCCATAATCAATATTATTTACCTTCACCATCAACTACAAATGCCCTTTTTACGGTTCCACATAAAACTAACAATTGAATGTTCCTTTAAGGATTCATCTCAACATAAGTAAATCTGAAATTATTATCGCAGGTCAATACTAGCATGTACATAATTCATACAAAATTTCATCGCAATCGGTCTTCAGATTTAGCATTTATATCTCCTTCAAGTTATCAAATGAAACGGCAATAACATTGATACTACTTATCCAAAAATTATGAAATTCAACAAGGGTCTAGATATTATTATCACCAATGTCTCCACCAATTCTCATGAGCATCCAACCAATATCTTGAGGTAAATCCACAAAATACTGAGATCGATAGTGTTATGAGTTTACTAAAACTGGATTTCTGTGTGCTACAGTTATCCAAAAATTACGATCCACCCCAATTTGGAAAGATAACATCAAGGGCTACAACATTCAGGTTGAGCCATAAACCTAGATCCAAGTTGGTCCTACCTAAAATATTCTCTGAAGTCAACTATAGAAATCTGGACAGCAAAATAGCATGCACTTAACCCATTCCAGCTTTCTGGATAGTCCACTCGACTGAACTTTTAGGGAGCTACAGTTCACTTCAGAAAATGGGTAACATATTTCCAAAAAGCTCTTTCCGAGGGCTACAACTTTCATGCTGAGTCCAAAGTCTAATTCTAGTTGGATCAAGCCTAAAAATTGGTTTGAACCCAACTGCGCACAATATTACCCCTTTTTATTTGCGTATAGCAATTCCGATAAAATCTTTTTAACTCTAAATGAAAGAACGCTTTATCTTCATCACAAAATATATAGTTAAAACCCTACTTAGAGGGGACTAACCATCATCTTCATCACTAAATGTATAATTAAAACCCTACTTAACAGGGAACTATTCATCATCTTCCCCAAACAAGAGTTAGGTCATTTCACCTTCTCTCCTCCAATACTCCCTCATTAGACCATGGATTTTCACAAAATCAAATTCTATCTCTTCCTTTTGAAGAGAAGAAGTGATTTAAGGAACTTTCACGGAAATCAGTGACCTAAAAAGAAAGATCTGGTTTGGTCTTTTCCTAAGAAGCTCCATTAACTCACAAGCCAAGCTCTTTTGAGCTCAACACCTCTCATAATTTTTCTCTACAATCTAGCACCAAGGGAGAGGGGTCAAAAGTCACATTATTTTTTGGCCAGGGTTGAAGGTCATCTTCATGGTAGCCGTGTGGTGGTCGGCCAAGCTCCAAATCCTTCTCCAAGCTTGCTCCTTCAAGAACCCTAACTTAAAACCTTGAGGTGTGAGGAAGAAGATTAAGAAAGAGAAGAAGGAGAAGAAGAAGAATAAGATGAATAGGTCCCTCTGATTAGGAGAGTTCAGCCCATTTGAGTTTAAGAGAGAAAGAGGTTTGCATTGATAAGCATTTAATGGCCAAACCCTTCCCCAAGCAATGTATTGAAACTCTAAGTTTTGGTGTCAGACTCCTATTGGATATCAACTACACTACAGCCTTATTTTATGCCATTTAAGTCACCCACCATGGGGAAATTTACGGGCACAGATTCGGCCGCTACCTCCAGCATTAGCAGAAGTTACCGCTGACGTTATCTCCTAGCTGAAGGCAACGATCGACGGGAGCTCCCGTCGATCGACGGGATGGTCCGTCGATCAACGGGATGCCCAGTCGATTTTGACTTAATGATTAAAAGGCCACCTTTCCCAGCCAATGACAAGGATCGACGGGACGGTCCCGTCGATCGATGGGACATCCCGTCGATTTTGACTTGGCACGTTTCTTTTCCAGAATTTTCTAAACTAACCTATCCTACCTATGTCAAAGAATATTTCTGGACTGCCAGGACATTCTTATACTTTACTCATCACAATTAGAGTAGGGTAAATCAATCATCACTTGCTGAGCGTGACTCAAACTTGACCACCTCAGGGCCTTAGGGCTTCTATAGAGCCCGAGTCAACTCTAGGCGGCACAACACACTCCTGAGGGGTCTAGATCGAATTGGGATTATACAAGTATACTCCTTCCATTTGTTTTCTTGGTTAAGAGTTCTTTAAAAGGAGGTCTCGAGCACTCGAGACCATCGTCTGTGAACAAAATGGAATGATCAAAAACACCTGTGATCGCTGCTTAGAGAGTGCCAAACCGCCAAGGTCACCTTTCCTTCTCCCTTGATCACTGAGGTCATTTCTTCTATTTCTCCCTCTGTGACCGATAATGTCACTTCTTCTCTCTCTCTCCCTCTCATAGCCGATAAGGTTGCTTCATCAGCAGTGACACGACTTTGATGACCTCTCTAAGGAAAGCAATGTGGTCGCTTTGTAGTACACACCTGCCCAATTTGTCATCTTAGCTTGTGCACTCTCTTTCCCCCTTTTCAGGACCGCACGGCCTCGTTCTTGTATATCATAATGACCTAAGACCGCCGCCTGTGGAATTCTTCCTGAAGTGATTCTGTCCAATATCTCGAGATAATGACGCTCTCAGTCTTCTTATCATCTCCCGCGGTGATCTTAAAGAAATTATGCCTTTCTACATTCTAACAGTGGAACAGTCTGGAAATTATTAGACCACCGTCGACAGTTTCTAAAATTATTTGTATCGAATATGAGCGAGCTGGGTATATTTGGATCGCATATGCCTCACTCTAGGTGTCCTGGATCTATAGGAGAATCTTCATTCTTCAAAAAATTTCTAGGTGTTATGGATAGGCGGTGTAACATCCCCCAAACAACTAAACCCCCAAGTTGGCTTTGTCATGACTAGGTCATAACAAAACCATAGGAAGAGCTTATGACCATGTGAACTTAGGTAAGAAGGAGGAAACTCAATTGGTCTACAAATAGTAATTTCCAAATACCAAGCCTAGGGTTGGATTTTAGGGCCTCACCTTGATTCTTTGACCCCACCATAACATCCCTAACTCATTAGTGGTCCCCTTAGAGCACCAGGGACCCATTAGGGTCAACCAAAGCGGCCAAATTGACTAAAGTCAACCCTAACCCTAAATTGGTCAAAGTAGCTTAATTAGGGCCAATTGGCCTTCACCTTGCCAAATTGACCTTACCCCTACCCTTATAAGGATACTAGAGACCCAATGGACCAAAAAGCCTCATCCCGGGGCCTCCAATTTGGCCAATTTTACCAAAGTCAACCCTAGCCCTATTTTGATATAAGTGACCTAGTATGGGTCAATTGACCCTCACCTTGTCAAATTGACTCCACCTAGACCTTCCTAACCCTTAAGAGAGCCCAATGGGTCACTACCCACCCATTGTGGTCAACCCAAATGGTCAATTTGACCAAAGTCAACTCAACCCTAATTTTAGGTCAAAATCCCTATTTTGCCCAAATCAAGCCCAATCCACTTGGGCTAGACCAAAATGAATTGGCCCACTAACCCATGGGGTTGAGAATTACTCAATTTTCCACTGAAATTCTATAAATGATGACTAGGAGAGAAAAGGAGAAGTTTTCCCCCAAATTGGAGAGAGAGAGAGAGGATGAACATTCATGGTGGATGAATGCAATTGACCCATCAATCGTCCCCCAATTGATGAGCATTCATCTACCCTGTCAGTTACAAGGAATTTAGAGCATTTTCCAGCTCACCAAGGGTGCTGAATCAAGGGGAATCAAGGTGGCCAAAATAATCCTTCATGGACATTAATGACAATTGATGGTTTGGCTCCTCCCCTCCTCCAATTCAACTCCTTAACACCTTCAGGAGTCGGAGAGGAATGAAACCCCGCACCTTTCTGAATAAATCAACCTCTCCAAGTGAAGATCGGCATTGCACCAAAAGCACCACCTCCGACCATGGCGACTCGCCGGAATTCGCGACTTCAGGCCACCACACATGTCTGATCCGCTTCCACTCTCCTGGTGCTAGATCATCGACTGATTTGGGGCTCGAATTGAGCTCAATTGGGCTCGAATATTGCTCCTAAAAGGGATCTTTTTGAGCCCTCTTTCCCCTCCCTGAAACCCCTACTCCAGCGACCACCGGCCGACAAAAGACCTCCTATCACTGACCACCACCTCAACGAAGGTGGTGGTGGCAGTTGCCGGCCGGGGAGAGCTGAGGTTGGCCGGGAAATCAACCCGCAAAGGCTCCTAGGACAGGATTCTGTGGGCCGTCCAGTGATTGGGAATGATTATGGTCAGCCATCCGATCTGATGGGATCTGCTAAGCGCAGACCAAATGATTTAATTAATCAAGTAATGTACATTTCTGTCACCTATTATGCTCTGCTTTGTTTTAATTATTAAAAATACTAGAGCTCCTCTGATGAAAAAGTGTCCAACATCAATATTGTATCCATAGGTGTGTAGATTAATTGAAAATTTGTTTCAGCCCAATATGGGCACTGTATCTCCCTGTAGAGCCATTTTGGTAGGACTGGTCCCTAGGTTAGGGCAGTCACTATTGTTTGAATAACTCTTGTTTGGGTTATGGCATTGACTTGAAAATTGAAACCTAGGCTATTTGTAGTAACCACCCTAACATATCCAAGGATGGGAATTTTAGGAGAACATTTTTATACAGTTTTGGTAATATTTTAATAATTCGTATATTATTTAATTATAGGGTCTAATGACCTCCATTCCCCTCCAAATTTTGGTGGGTGCTCTTTAGGGTTATTATATGACCCTGGTAAAAATTTCAGCCCAATTTGGACTAGTTTTGTTGGGAATTTGGTTAACCCAAGTTTGGTGAAACTAGGTCAAACTAGGTTAAAAGTGCACATGATGGAATTAGGTGGTCAAATCTCATCCAAGTTGTGTGAAACTTTGGCCACTAGTTTAGGATCACCTGAGACACCCCCAAGATTAATTTGGGGTGATGTGGGGTGGATATGCCCTAGGACGCTAGTTTTGACCTTAGGGTTGCACTTTAGGCCTTGTGAAGGACATATGGGCATATGTTCTTGGATGGTCATGAAACTTGGTAGATAAGTTTATGGGGTGTAAATATTCCCTAGGAAATTTTAAGAGAATTTTAGGACCTATTATTTTCTCTAAATTGGGTTATAACCATTTTTGGGAACCTCCTTATGAGAGGAATTTATATACCCAAACCATCTTGGATGTTAATGAAAGTTTGGTAGATTACATCTTATCATGATATAAACCTCTGGTAATTTTTGTGTAATTTTGGAACTGATTTATATAGTACTTCGTTAACAAGTCATCTAGTTTGTGTTTAGACTTTGATAAATAAATAAAGGCCAAATAGTCTCTAGAAAATTATGAATCTTGGTGATAGGACACTTTACGGTATTATAAAGCTCTCTGAATTTTTGTATAATTTTTGCAATTATTTATCAGTAGGTTCCTTCACAATTTTCCCTAGAAAGGGTTTACTTAGAATACTTATTTATGTGATTAATTTGCCTTGATAAATTCTGAACTTTGGCTAGTTGACTTTTCGGATTGGTATGAAGGTCTGGAAATTTCCCATAATTTTTAGACAAGTATTTTTGGTGGTTCCTTCCTTAAAGTCTAATTTGGGATAATTGTTTAATATTATAATTAGAGGCCAACCCCTTACTGCAAAATTTTGATATTATGTATTTAATGTTATTTTGACTTCATAGATTTTTCATAATTTTGTGGAGGCCATATCATAAGGGTATTTTATACTTCATGTTCAATTTCATACTGGGTCAAAGTTGAGGAAAATTAAAATAAATGCTAATTAAACAAGGAAAAATATGATCCTCTGGATTTAGTATTAGAATATCATGATTGACTACCAATAATAATCTTGAGTCAGTTGGAAGAGTATTTGGAGTACCTCCTCTTATACAACTCATATAACTCAATTGGTCTGCATATAGTAAAATTGTAAAAGTTGAGTATTTCAAGGATCATTAGGTGGGAATGGAAGGTATTTGGTGTACCTAGTCTGGTAGAGAAGTTGTGTGGTCACCATTGGAAGTCTATATGTTGGGTGTACCCGAAAAGCTAAGGGGTAAAGTTGTGTCCGGGACCGACGAAAGATCGTCTTTACCTTTAGAAGGTTTTAAAATATGTAGGGTAATCCATGTGTAATGATAAGGAGGGTATACTTGTGGATAGTCACTAATAACATCAAGTGCCTTGGAAAGGGAGCTTTGGGGTGTCATCCCATTATAGCTCCTAGTACCGTAGTGAGCCCCTTATAGGGTAGTCCTCGGGAAGTCCATGGTTAACCCTAAAATGTAGAAATAAATGGCGGAGCAAGATTTACTTAATAATCCACACACACACACATACACACACACACCGTGGTTACAGGAGGTTAGTTGTATGGTCTTACGAGTGGTAGGCTTGGTGGTTGTAGCAGTAGACTAATTAGTCTGGTGATCTTGTGACTCAGTTGTGATTGTTGGTACTGATGGGTTGGTCCGGCGAGCCGTTGGCACGGAAGGTTATGATGATGGGCAGGTTACCTCGGGGAGCCTCATGGCTGGGGATATAGTAGGACATTGTATGTGCATAAGGTGGTGGGTCTTTAGTGTTGACGATCGTCGCACCGACGTCGATACTTTGGCTCGGTAAGTGTGGTTAACACTTTACCAAGAAAAGTCTGGTGGACTAGCCAGTAAGAGTATGCAGGAGCTCCATTGTTGTGTTCTTAGCGTTGAGGCGTACGATAGGTCTAGGTTAGGTAGTACAGATACCAACCTAGAGGTGGGCGAGGCCCAACCCACCGCTTCCATTTGCCACTACGGAAGTATCCTGGGAGTTGTGCCAGCTCCCAAAAGGGGGAACTAAAGGTCTGTGCGCATAGAGTCGTAGTGTGTGAGTTGTACTTGTATGAACATAGCATTAAACTACATACTTTGCATGACATAGCATAACATTGCATTTCAACCCTTACCCCTATCGTATAAATCACTTATGGGACTTTTTATACGATAGACCCTACTAAACGACCCCTTGGTCTATAGGTTTATGTGAGCATTCCTATAAATTAAGGTTACATTTCTTTACTACTGCTTTACTTATTACCACTGCTTACTTGCCATTGTTTTACTTACTACTGCTTTACTCATTGTACTATATATTGCTTACCAATAAACCCTTTCGTAGTTAGACTCACTGTCACATGCTCTTGATTATACCCATTGTTGTCCTCTGCTTCATTCCTCCTGCTCGGTGCCTAGGAGTCACCGGGAGAGTGGTGCGGGATTGGTCTAGTCTTTTTGACTAACGGTCGGTGGAGCTTATCATTTTATGGGACCGAGGAGATGCTGCAGCACCAGAGGCTGGGCAGATGGTGGCGGGACAGTCTAGCACGGGAGCTCCGATGACAGGATCCATGAGTGTCTTTTAGCTTTGGAAGTTATGCTTCCGCAAGTGAAATTTGTAGTGAGGAAAGTGATGTACAGGGCATGAGCCCTTTATTAATATCGTACCCTTTTTATTTAGTTATTTTATATGGACATCTCTTTTGATGATTTTATATTCATGTGATGTGGACTTGATTTCTAGTTAACTAATTGAATACTTTTTTCTATTGCGATCGATATGGCCGGCAGGATCGGCGTTTTGTAGTGGCGACCTTCTCGAGCGAGGGTGTCACCGCAAAGGGCGGTTCTGGGCATAAGACCCGGGTTTTTGAAAAAAAAAGGGGGTCTTACAGGTGGTGATTAAAATTCCGCTTGCAAGAAATAAAATCCGAACTAGCAATCCGAGAAGGCAAGTATACCTATCGAACTGTAGTATAGGAACACAAGTGTCGTATTAAAATCCGGGAACCGTTGTAACTTATACTCAAACGAATTACTATTATTTTATTTAAAAAATTTTTTGGAAGGTTTTGTTTGCTAAATTGAAATAAAAGCTGGATAAAAGTACGGCTAAACGATGATTAAGAAATAGCACTCGATCTTGACTTACTTCGGCTTAAGTTGATCAAAATTCAACTTGCAAACTTAATAAAGTCAGGGTAGCTTGACCATGGGGGTTCCTATAGTTTGAACATGCTTCTCTCGAAGAAATGCCCAACTGAGTTTAGGAAAATCCAACCGAACTCTCGTTCCGTATTCGAATACCTAAAACTCGCTTTAAGTGGTGAACCCCGCTATTGGATTTGACTCCAATCCATGAGATTTACGTCCTTCTCTCTCGAGAAATGCATGCAAATCTCTTTACTCTTAAGTGCTCACTTCAGACTATCAGCCTCTCGGCTAGCCAAGAATGAAAGCAAAGGTGGGGATTATATATCGATAATATAGCTCCACTAAATTTATTTAAGAGTAAATCTAAGGCCCAAGACTTTAGAAAGTGAAAGAGGGCTAAAGGATCATAACTTGATCAACTCATCCTCAGATCATCAAGATCGAGTACTATGAGGATTTAGTTACTCATGGTGGAGGGGTAGGAGAGAGAAATGAGGAAGATATTAAGAGAACAAAAATATAGGATTTTTATTAAAAGAAAGCTCAATTGAGGATACATTTGCATGGAAACCCTACTAAGCACTAGCAATACACTATGAAAGGAAATTACAAAGGCATTACAACATTCATATGAAAACTAGAAAGAGAAGTGCATTGAAATAAGAGAGAGAAAGAGAGAGAGAATACAAAAATAACATAGGAATTAAGCAGCAGCACAACTTTCTCCCTCCAAAAACTGATTGGGGAAAGCTTGGAGGTCATCCCAATTTATAGAAATTTTTCTGCCTCGGTCACGCCCGTGACTGGGGGCGTGACTTGTTTAATCAATTCTGGGCTTGGATCAGGTTCGGCGCTCGATTCTGACGCGATTTGATGGGTCACGCCCCAGGTCACGCCCGTGACCTGGGGGCGTGACCAATTCGGTGGTCAAGCTAGGCATGGGCGCTGGCACGCGATCATGGGCGCTGGCGGCTGGATGACGTGGCAGTCACGGGCGTGATTGGAAGCACGCCCGTGTAACTTTGGGCGTGACCAATTCGGTGGTCAAGCTAGGCATGGCGCTGGCACGCGATCATGGACACTGGCGGTTGGCTGACATGGCAGTCACGAGTGGAAGTCACGGGCGTGACTGGAGGCACGCCTGTGTAACAGAGGTGTGTCCTCCATTTTTTGCGGCTGGGCGAATCTGATTGTGCAGTGAGCTGGTCACGGGCTGGTCACGGGCTGGTCACGGGCGTGACTTGTGTGTCACGCCCGTGTACTTTGGGCATGTCTGACCAAAACTTCTGAATTATGACAGCAGCAACTTAACTGCTAACAACAACTTACACGCCCTAGGTCACGGGCGTGATCCCCAGGTCACGGGCGTGATCCCCAGGTCACGGGCGTGACCTAGGAAAATTTGCATTTTTGACCTAAAAATTCAGAAAACTTAAGTTAGTACTAAAAATAGGAAAATGAGCAAAAATTGCTTTTAGAGAAACAACAATAAGCAAAAATTAAGAACATATAACCTAAAAATAACCTAATTAAACTAACTAGATTTAGCACTATCAAATTCCCCCAAGCTTACACTTTGCTTGTCCCCAAGCAAAGAAATATGCATTAGCTAATAAAAAAATGACTAATCAAAAAGATTTAATTATGCTAAACATTAGTACCTTGCGAAATTCCAAGTAGGGAGAATAGTGAAAAGGAAACCTAAAATAAGTACTTTATTTAAGATTAATTTTTATACCCTTTACTGACAAAAATTAATCATCCAAAATTTTAACTAACAAGTTTTTAAATAAAATTAAGCTAAGTAACAAGTGAGAGAGAGCATTGAATTGTTACTAAACCCTAAGAGACAAATTATAATTATATTATTCTAAGAATAAGGATCTAAATTCATAACCAAAACTTAACTATTCTACTTTTCTTCTTTACTTAGCTAAAGCAAATTTAGGAGCATGAATCAAGAGGACTTTATTAGGAACAAAATTTTGGTTTAGGCATATGATTTGGAATTGAAATCGAAGATAAAAGTGGTGGCTATAGTCACACTAAACCATAAACACATGAGTTTTATAAAAATTTTGATATGAATGATAAGAGGCAATCCTTCATTATAAGCATATAGCATATTTTCTTTCTCTCTTTCAAAGCCATTTTTTTTATTATTTTATTTTTTTGAAATTTTGGCAAAGATAACTAATACAAATATGCTTAAAATATCTTCTTTTTGAGCAAATTCTTTTCTTTGAAGCTCTCCATGCAATAAACCAATCACACTATTTTAAAATTTAAATAAAACTCAAAGTGTTAGTGTGATTTAAATAGGTTTGGAAATTTTGGCTTTGGTGAAAAATTTGATAAGTGGAGGTGATAATAAAACATGGGAAAAGGCTCAGAAGAGGCTAACAAAGGATTTCTTTTTAAGGGTTGGCATGAAGGCTCAAACTATTTCAAAAAATGGCATAAATCATTTTCATTGCTCCTAAATTTATTTAAAGCATAAGTTTTGAAGGATTTCAAAAAGTAAGCCCTAGATATTAAATAAAGACTAATGAACTTATCCTGAAAATAAGAATAATAAGCGTCTAGGATTATTCACATTTACTACACTAATCAAAAGTTAACCTTGCAAAATATATCTAAAAATGAAGAGGAAAATAGTGGATGAAGAATTTGTAAGAAAGTAAAGAAGGTAAAAGAGAAAACGATAAGGAAAGTACAAGATTTTAGAAAAACTTTTCACATTAACATACTACCTGGAATTAGAACACTACATGAGTCAACAATTTACTTGTGAAACATAATTAAAAAGTTGGATTAGAAATTTTGAAATTAACTAAGGCTATATAAAATATTTTGGGAAAAACAAAACATAAAGCAAGGGGTACTATTGATTTTACCAAAATCTAATTTAGACTACTAAAACAAAAGAAAAGAAAGGAAAAGAAGACATTCTCCCCCAAGCTTACGATAAACATTGTCCTCAACGGAAAAGGAGAGTGAAGGAAGGGGCAACTAAGAAAAGAAACTAAAATTGAAAAACTGAAACAGGCACTTCCCTGGATTTATGGGCTTGAAAGTATGTGTGATGCCGCTCCCCCTTGTTGGCTCTTTGGATCTTCATGAAATATCATCTTGAGTTTTTCTTGAAATCATCAACGTTGGAGCAGGCGATCGTCGAAGTTGAGAGTATCGGAGCCGCCCAGGGCCAAAGAAAAATTAAAACAACAAATTTTAAAAACCTTGGGTTGCCTCCCAAGAGTGCCCTCTGTTTAATGTCGTTTGAGCTCGACTAAAAGAATATAGTTCAAAAGTAAGTCCAAATTATTACAGTCCAGACAAAAGAAGTTTTTCACTGTCCTTGTCAACATTATCACCAGAAAAATAAAGTTTTAGACGATGCCCATTAACCTTGAAATCACCCTTATCTGAGCGTGATATAAAAACAGTTCCATACGGATAAGATTCCTTTACATTAAAAGGACCTGATCATCTAGATTTTAACTTTCCAGGAAATAAACGTAGATGAGAATTATAAAGCAATACTTGGTCGCCTGGTGTAAATGTTTTTGGGTGCCTTAAATTTTTATCGTGAAAGAATTTCGTTCGTTCCTTATATAATTTATTATTTTCATACGCATTGGAGCGCCACTCGTCGAGTTCGTTGAGTTGGAATTTTCGAAGATCGGCGGTGGAGTGGGGATCAAAATTTAAAAATTTAAGGGCCCAGAAAGCACGATGTTCTAATTCGACCGGTAAATGGCATGATTTCCCATAAACTAACTGATACGGTGTACAACTGATGGTGGTCTTGTATGCTGTTCGATAAGCCCATAAAGCATCGACTAATTTATATGACCAGTCCTTACGTGAGGTGGAAATAGTCTTTTCTAAAATAGGTTTGATTTCTCAATTCACTACCTCGACCTGGCCGTTAGTTTGGGGGTGGTATGCAGTTGAAAGCTTATGTGTAACGCCATACTTAAAAAGTGTTTTTGCAAGTTGTGCGTTACAAAAGTGCGAACCCCTATCGCTAACGATGGCCCTAGGAGTACCGAATCGAGAAAATAATTTTTTTAAGAAAATAATAACGACTCGGGAGTCATTGGTAGGAAGAGCTTCGGCCTCTGCCCATCGAGATACGTAATCTACCGCAACTAAGATGTATTTATTCCCATGACTAGAAGGAAGAGGACCTATAAAATCAATTCCCCAAAGGTTGAAAACTTTGCACTCGAAGAAATAATTTTGCAACATTTCATTTTTATTAGAGATATTGCCGGACCTTTGGCAGCTATCGCACCGACTCACAAAAGATTAGGCATCTTTAAAAAGGCTAGGCCAATAAAAGCCTGCACTTAGTACTTTGTGAGTGGTCCGATTGGCTTGATAGTGCCCACCGGTCGGTCCTTCATGTAAGTGTTTTAAAATATTTTGTCCTTCTTCAAAAGAAACACATCTCCTTACTACTTGGTCTGCACAAACTCGAAACAGATATGGGTCCTCCCAAAAATAATTCTTCAGGTCAGAAAAGAATTTCTTCTTTTGCTGATTGGAGAATTCTTTTGGGAGGACTCGAGCTACTAAGTAGTTGGCGAAGTTTGCAAACCAAGGAGAAGGAGTAGTGTTTATTGAAAATAACTTCTCGTCGGGAAAATAAGCATTAAAAGTTTGTTCATTTAAATTTTCAATAAATGGGTTATCTAATCGTGAAAGATGGTCTGCAGCCAAATTTTCAGCTCCCTTTTTATCTCGGATTTCCAAGTCGAACTCCTGGAGGAGTAAGATCCAGCAAAGTAAGCGTGGTTTGGCATCCGGTTTAGAAAGTAAATATTTGAGGGTCGAGTGGTCCGTAAAAATGATAATTTTTTAAAACGTAATATAAGATCGGAATTTGTCGAACGCAAAAATAACTGCTAATAATTCTTTCTCTGTTGTGGTATAGTTCTCTTGTGCGGATGTAAGCGTTTTACTTGCGTAGAAAATAGGGTGGAAGTTGTTAGATATACGTTGTCCTAAAACGTCTCCCACCGCAAAGCTACTTGCATCGCACATGATTTCGAATGGAAGGTCCCAGACTGGAGCTATCATAATTGGCGCATTTATTAGCTTATTTCTGATTAATTGAAAAGTAGATAAGCAACTATCATCAAAAATAATTGGAGTGTCTTTTTCTAAAAGATGAGTGAGGGGTTTGGTAATTTTCGAAAAATCTTTTATAAATCGCCGGTAAAAACCGACATGTCCTAGAAAGCTTCTTATGGCCTTAACGTTGGTTGGCGGTGGCAGTTTTTCGATCACTTCTATTTTTGCTTCATCGACCTCAATTCCTCTTGTTGATATCATATGACCTAAAACCAATCCCTCCCGCACCATGAAATGGCATTTTTCCCAGTTCAGGGCGAGATTGGTCTCCTAACATCGTTCTAACACTTTTTCTAAATTCTGTAAACAATAATCGAAGGAATCACCAAACACGGAGAAGTCGTCCATAAAGACCTCCATAATACTTTCTACGTACTTGTCAAAAATGGCTAACATACACCGTTGAAATGTTGTCGGCGCATTACATAAGCCAAACAGCATTCTTCGATAGGCAAAGGTGCCGAAAGGACAAGTAAACGTTGTTTTCTCCTGGTCCTCGGGCGAGATGGGAATTTGGAAGTAGCCCGAGAGACCATCGAGGAAACAATAAAAGCTATGGCCGGATAATCGTTCTATGATTTGATCGATGAATGGCAAAGGGAAATGGTCCTTGCGGGTGGCGTCGTTCAATTTGCGATAATCAATACACATACGCCACCCAGTCACCGCCTGTGTTGGGATTAAGTCATTATTGTCGTTTAACACTACCGTGATCCCTCCCTTTTTAGAAACTACTTGGACGGGGCTCACCCATTTGCTATCTGAAATTGGATAGATAATTCCTGCGTCTAATAATTTCACAACCTCACTCTTTACTACTTCTTTCATGTTTGGGTTTAATCGGCGTTGAGGTTGAATAGAATTATGTGAATTATCTTCCATTAGTATTTTGTGTGTGCAGAAAGACGGATTTATGCTCTTAATATCAGAAATCTGCCAAGCAATTGCTTGGCGGTGCTTTTGTAAAACTTTTAGCAATTTGGCATTTTCAGATTCACTTAGATGGGCCGACACTATTACTGGTAACTTAGAGTCTTTTTCTAAAAACTCATATCTTAATTGATTGGGTAGTTCTTTAAGTTCTAATGTGGGAGGTTCCTCGTACGAAGATTTGAAATATTTTTCTTTTTCAAAAGTGATCTCTTCAAAAAATTTTGATTTATTTTGAAAATTTGAGGGGGTGGGAGCAATGGCCATTTCCATTTCATGTAATATTTCAGTTGAGGTGCTTGAAGATGAACAAAAATAAGAAGAATTTTCAGAAATACAAAAAGAATGGTCTTCTCTTAACACATCTAAAAAAACACGAATCGTCATTTTCTAGGGTATTTTTCATAGAGGGTGTTATGGAGAAGGTCACTTCATCATCTCCAACTCGGAGAAAGATCTTACCATTACTCACATCGATGATAGCACGGGAGGTGGCAAGGAAGGGGCGGCTAAGGATTAGAGGAACCTCGACATCCTCTTCAATGTCCAAAATGACAAAATCCACCGTGAAGATGAATTTGTCTACATTTACGAGCACGTACTCCACAATTCCCAGCGGATATTTTATCGTCCTATCTGCTAGTTGTATACTCATACGTGTGCGGCTAAGGGTGCCCACTCCTAACTTCTTAAACAAGGAGAATGGCATCAAGTTGATGCTCGCACCTAAGTCGGCCAACGCGTTCTTTACAAATAAATCACTAAAGAGGCACGGGATAGAAAAACTACCCGGATCGTTAGCCTTTTTCGGTAATTTATTTGTTAGGACGGTGGAACACTCAGCGTTTAAAGTTACGTGCGATAGATTTTCTAGCTTTTTCTTATTAGTTAGAAGATCCTTCAAGTACTTAGCGTACTTGGGCATTTGTGATATCGCTTCATGGAAGGGCAAATTGATGTGTATTTGCTTAAACATTTCCAGGAAGCGATGATATTGATCATCTAATTTTTCTTTGTTGAGTTGAGAAGGATAAGGCAGGGCGGGATTGTTTTTGAAAATAGGAGGTGGAGTGATAAAATCTGTTTGAGTGAGTGGTGTTTTTAAAATAGGGGCGGATCTTGCCTCGGGCTCTTCGCTAACCGGACCGGATATTTGCTTCCCACTCCAAAGAGTTACAGCTTTCGCTTGCTCTCTCGGGTTGGGCTTGGTGTTAGCGGGAAGAGTCCCGGGCGGTCGCTCGGATATTATTTTGGCGAGCTGCCCGATTTGGTTTTCTAGATTTTTAACGGATTCGGCTAAGTTCCGGACAGTTGCTTCGTTCGTACTTATATATTTTAAAAACATCTCCTCCAAAGATGGAGGTTTTTGAAAGTTAACAGGGGGTGGAGGTGGTGTAAATTCATTTTGTAGAGGCGAGCGAGTTGTGTTTGCAGGATTACTCCAAGAAAAGTTCGGGTGATTACGCAGCGTAGGATTATAATTATTCGGTAATTGAAAACCAGGTTCATGAAAATTAGAAGCAGCAGAATAATTATTATAAGCATTTCTATTGCCTACGTAATCAGCTTGTTCGGAGGTGGCTTTTGCAAATTCCCAAACCTGAGGTGCGGAAGGAGCATTCATTTCCGATATCATTTTGCTAAGCATTTCCACTTGTAGTGCCAGCTGGGAGACGTTATCCACTTCGTACATACCTGCAGGTTTGTTTGGGCGGGATCTTGGCACATTCCACTGATATGTGTTCATGGCCATATCCTCAAATAGCTCAAGAGCGGCTTCCGGGGTTTTATTATTTAAGGTACCACCGGAAGTGGCGTCTATCATTTGCATAGTATGTTGATTTAGCCCGTTATAAAATGTCTGCACTTATAACCATAGAGGCAGAGCGTGATGAGGGCAACATCTTAAGAATTCTATTTGTCAAAAAGAAGAAATATCATTTCTAAGCTTAGCAGTTTTCGCAGGTGGAAAATACTTAGTTAGAAATTTTTTAGTTAACTGGGCCCAAGTGGTGATAGAACCTCTAGGTAGAGTCGTCAACCACTGCTTAGCCTTTGTTCTTAAAGAAAATGGGAAGAGTCTTAGCCTAATTGCATCATCCGTAACACCATTTATTTTGATGGTGTCACAGATTTCAAGGAAGCTAGCAATATGTGCGTTCGGATCTTCATCTTGTAATCCGTCGAACTGCACGTATTGCTGCACCATGTGAATTATGCTGGGCTTTTGTTCAAAATTATTATTAGCTACGGCAGGGCGGACTATACTAGTTTCCGTCCCTTCCAGGTTAGGCCTTGCATAATGGGACATAGTCCATTCAGGGGCCGCAACCATGTTGGGGACTTCATTTTGGTTAGGTTCGCCCATATTAACAACCGACTCCGAGTCCTCAGCCAGTTCTTGGAATGTAGGATCTTGAACTCACGATTTTCTCCGAAGAGTACGCTCAAGTTCTTGGTCCAAGTCTACAAGTTCTGACGGATTTGCTCGGGTCATAAACTAGAAAGAGAGAAGGGAAAATAAGATTGAGAAATTCGAAAAAGAAAAGGTCTCTTTTTTTTGAATTAATTTTTTTTCAAGAAAGAGGAGAGAAAAAGAGGTGATAAAAGTAATAGATTCGTTCTTTCAAAATATCAACAAAAAGCGAGTCCCCGACAACGGCGCCAAGAACTTGGTGATTAAAATTCCGCTTGCACGAAATAAAATCCGAACTAGCAATCTGAGAAGGCAAGTATACCTATCGAACTGTAGTATAGGAACACGTGTCGTATTAAAATCCGGGAACCGTTGATTACTTATACTCAAATGAATTACTATTATTTTATCTTAATAATTTTTTGGAAGGTTTTGTTTGCTAAATTGAAATAAAAGCTGGATAAAAGTATGGCTAAACGATGATTAAGAAATAGCACTCGATCTTGACTTACTTCGGCTTAAGTTGATCAAAATTCAACTTGCAAACTTAAAACTTAATAAAGTAAGGGTAGCTTGACCGTGGGGGTTCCTATAGTTTGATCATGCTTTTCTCGAAGAAATGCCCAACTGAGTTTAGGAAAATCCGACCGAACTCTCGTCCCGTATTCGAATACCTAAAACTCGCTTTAAGTGGTGAACCCCGCTATTGGATTTGACTCCAATCCAAGAGATTTACGTCATTCTCTCTCGAGAAATGCATGCAACTCTCTTTACTCTTAAGTGCTCACTTCAGACTATCGGCCTCTCGGCTAGCCAAGAATGAAAGCAAAGGTGGGGACTATATATCGATAATATAGCTCCACTAAATTTTAATTAAGAGCAAATCTAAGGCTCAAGACTTTAGAAAGTGAAAGAGGGCTAAAGGATCATAACTTGATCAACTCATCCTCAGACCATCAAGATCAAGTACTATGAGGATTTAGTTACTCATGGTGGAGGGGTAGGAGAGAGAAATGAGGAAGATATTAAGAGAACAAAAACATACGATTTTTATTAAAAGAAAGTTCAACTGAGGATACATTTGCATGGAAACCCTACTAAGCATTAGCAATACACTATGAAAGGAAATTACAAAGGCATTACTGTTGAAACCGATATCTCGGTCTCTATGGAGTTCGGGGCCCTCAGCAAGCTGAGGGGCGACCAACACTTACTCCCCCCAAGGGAGAGCTCTAGGTTGAAGGTTGAGGAACTATGGACTGGACCAAGGGCTTAGTGGAGAGGTCCCGCCACATACCCGGAAGCCCCTTAGGAACTTCCCCTCCCAAGCCACTACTAAGCTTGGGCACCACTAGAGGCTCTCCTCACCCCCTAGAGAGACTTGGGGAGGGAGAGAGCTAGGGAGAGAGCTAGCCTAGAACAAGCCGGAACCCAAAGGGTGCCTCTTGGTCCTATTTATAGGATTCCTGAATTTAGGCTGCAAATAGCCAAAAACTGGTGCCCGAAATTACCAAAATACCCCCAAAAATGGCTGCGGATATCCAAATCCCATTGTTCTGAGGCACTAAATGCAGACTGACCCCCCCCCCCCCGGAACTGAGAAGAGAGGGACATCTCGCGGGGCTCGGCGAGCCTCCCAACTGGGGTGGGGCGAGACCCGGAGGTCGGCCCCTCTGCTGGCCTCGCCCCTTTGCTGGGGCTGGGCGAGACCCAGGCAGGGGCGGCCCCCCTGCTGGACTCGCCCCTCTGCTGGGGCTGGGCGAGACCCAGGCAAGGGCGGCCCCCCTGCTGGTCTCGCCCCTCTGCTAGGGCTGGGCGAGACCCAGGCAGGGGCGGCCCCCCTGCTGATCTCGCCCCTTTGCTGGGGCTTGGCGAGACCCAGGCTGGGGCGGCCCCCCTACTGGTCTCGCCCCTCTGCTGGGGCTGGGCGAGACCCAGGCAAGGGCGGCTCCCCTAGTGGTCTCGCCCCTCTGCTGGGGCTGGGCAAGACCCAGGCAGGGGCGGCCCCCCCTGCTGGTCTCGCCCCTCTGCTGGGGCTGGGCGAGACCCAGGCAGGGGCGGCTCCCCTGCTGGTCTCTCCCCTCTGCTAGGGCTGGGAGAGACCAAGGTGATGAGTCCTGATCATATACACTTTTATGGACTCATCTGGGCCATCTATTTAGTCTTTTCACTGCACTTTAGCCCTGTTTTAGCTCATATTGGTCATTCTATGCTAGGTGCACTTATAGGCCCTATTTGGTGTAAATTCGTATCTTTCTTCGTTATTTGTTTTCTTGTGCTGATTAAGTTCCACTTTCAGTGGCTAGACTGGTGTCGTATGCTGGAACAGGAGTCGTGCAGGTATTCCCGGTACAATTCTGTACAGGAACACTGCGCACGATCACTGGTTCTATTGCGCACGACCACTGGTCGTGCGCCGCTGATCGTGTGCGCTTAACCTTATTTTTCTGAGTTCTGTTTCGAGCAGTGCGCACGACCATCTACGATTGTGCGCACGACCACCGGTCGTGCGCCACTGTTCGTGCGCACTTATCATCAATTTTATAAGTTCTGTTTCGGCTAGTGCGCACGACCACCTACGATAGTGCGCACGACCACCGGTCGTGCGCCACTGGTCGTGCGAACATGTTATTTTATAATTTCTGCCTTTGCAGGTTCCGTACAGGCAGAGCGCACGATCACCGAATTCTAGTGCGCATGACCACTGGTCGTGCGCCAATGACCGTGCGCACTGTTTACTCCAGCGCCTATAAAACGACTTGCTCGCGAATTAGGTCGGGATCCCGCATTTTTCCGCCGTTCCTGCTCCAGTTCCGTCCATCTTCGCCCCTCCATCGCCGCCCACCATCAGGAGGTGCTCCGGGCTTGTTCTTCACGCCAATCTTGAGCCGGAGCTTCCTCTCGGCCTCCTCCTTCATCCTAGAGTTTCAAAGGAAGACCTAGCCGCCATTACCGTCAAGCAAGGGGAAGTTTGCAACCTCTACCGGATCGTGAGACGAAGAAGACGGGTTCATTGGAGAGTCATGACAGCTCTCTCTACCCCGGACGTAGTTGCGGACCGAGCTTGGACGCGGATTGACAACCCGGCGATTCCAACCGTGAATCTCCAACGAGCCTTCGAATTCGGTCGATTTCTTGCCTTGTTCTCCTCTTATTGATTGTTGTAATAGTTAGATCTTTTGTATTTTGATGAAGAACACTATAGACCTTGCTATTTAAAGTTATTTCATGTCTATGTGAAGTACCCTTTTTGTTTATTTGTGTGCTTGAGGTGCGCCCCATTCCATCCTCCATCCCGCGGTCACGTCCGGTGCCGCACTAGCAATTGCTAGTGGCGTGCTTGTCGAAGAGGTGCTTGCGACCCTCATTCCATTAGCCTACTCGCCCATCCGCCTACCGAAGCGTGGCATCGCGGCCCGTACTCCATCCCTCCTAACGAAGCAGCGCGCTCAAGGCCTGCACAGTTCGACTCCGCTTGCCTACTCGTCCATCCGCCCTTGCGACGCAGCGCGCTCAAGGCCTGCCTAGTCTCCATCCCGCCAAGCGAAGCATTGCATAGCGGCATTGCATAGGAGTAGTTGTAATCTTTTATTTTATTATTCGCAAACCAAATCCCCTTTCGTCCGCACTCCACCTTTCGCTGGACTTCGATCTCAAGTCCTACCTCAAACGTTAACTCCACCTTACTGTGTTCCTTGAGAGATTCGATACTCGGGGATTACTCCTCGTTTTATATTACTTGAACGATCGGCACACTGCCGTTTCGTGTCGCAGTCGAGCTACCGCCTATAGCGGTGTGTGAGATTTGCGCCATCAAGTTTTTGGCGTCGTTGCCGGGGAACACAGACGTGTGAGTTTTCTTGAGAGGGAGAGCTGAGAGAGAGAAGTTTCTTCCAGTGTTTATAGCCGCCTTTTTATTTTTGTTTGCTTTTTAAATTTATATTGTTTGTTATTATTTCTTCTCTCCTATTTTAAAGTTTTAAGCAAGTTTAATCCAAGGAGTTTTATTAGTTTGTGTAGATTTCCTTGAAAAGAATTTTAGCCTCTTTATATCTGCTTTTATTTGTGAAAATGTCTTCATGGGATATTTCTCCTGGCACTTACGACATGTTGGACTATTATTTAGACCAAATGAATGAATTAAATGCTAGGCAGTGTAGGAACGTTGTTTGCTTGTTGTGTCGAGGAGAGGGTCATGAATTGAAGGACTGTCCTAGTCTTTTCAATCCTGACCGCCGCTCCTCCACTCCGACAACATTGTCCCTATCACTCATTCTTTACCCATGGAGGCAATTGTGCCCTCTACCCCCGAGCTTATCTCGTGCATGGACTCCTCACTCCCTGTGTATGGCTTCACTCCCAGTGATGATGATCACTCATCTGTTGGGCAACAAGGAGAGGAATGGGAGCTCCTAGATGCACCTGAGCATGATGAGGAAAGTATTCTTTCCATCGGGGAGGCTTTAGCAGATCATTTTACGGAGGAACCAAATCTTTGTGTTTTTCCAGTTTCCTTGCACGATTTTTCTACACATATTTTTTATGATCCTATCAAAGTAAAGGAGCGGGGTGATGCTTCGGACTCGGAGGATGCTCCAAAGTGGGTTGAGGAGGATACTCTCTCTGATGAGGAGGTTTGCACTTCTTCATGGGACGAGGAGGTCCAAACCACCACTGAGGCCCTTGAGTTCTTGGGTTCCCCTCGCCATGATACTTACGATGATGATAGCAATCTATCCTTGGATCCTGTTGGGAGTGAGACCGGGACCACTCCCCCAATTTTTGATTATTTAAGTCATTCTCCTCTTTTATTTCCTAACCCCCCTTCTTCATCTGAGCCTGTGCAGGTTGAATCTTCGCAGGTAAATCAGGAGGACTTGGAGCTTTTTGCTCAAGTCAATGATGAGAGCATCCTCTCATGTGAGGAGGTTCATTCCCCCTCCGTAGAGGAAGCTCCACTCATTGCCTTCTCCTCCTGCGGACCTGCTGTGGACGATACCTTGCTGGGCAAGGGTAGTTTTGGTGAGATGAGTGAGGACCAGGCCTCTTCCTCTTCTTACTTTTTATTCCCTCTACCTGTGACGAGCAGGTATTATTTATATTCGGGTAGAGGCGTGACTGTTCTATCACCGTATCGGTACCCGCTACCGACACGGATATTAGGCCAGTTACCTGTCCACTTCTCATTCCATACTCCCATTAGCTAGAACCGTTTTAGTTTTGAATAAGTCGTGCTGGGATGACAATAACCCCAGTAGTTATCTTTCTTTTCTGCATTTTTATTTCATCTAATCATGTTTAGTTAGTAGTATTTTCTTTTCAGTTTTCTTTTGTCTTTTGTTTTTGCGGAGCTGACCCCTGCAGGTACTTATTCTGGATGGCGGATGCTGCAGCTCATTTTAGCTTACACGCCAATCTTCTGGTATGCTCACTTGCTGAGCATTGGGTACTCTCTTCCCCTAGCCTTTGCTGATTTTCATGTCATATATTATGCGGATTGTTTAGTTTAAGTCTGGGGGAGAGTAGTTTTGTTTACCCGCTCACGTGCACTATTGCACTGCATACTAGAAGATTTCATTTAAAATGTTTTGTTTATTTTCATTGCACACCACATCACCCACTTGAGCGCGTACTCATCTGTTTGCTTGCTCTGTTGTGAATTTAATTCTTCTGCTTATTTGGGAAAGTCTAGGTGATGGCTTAGGACTATGTAGCAGAGTAAAATGTTGACTCTAGTAGTGCTCCTAGTCGAGTGCTCGGTTGCATAGAAATTTGTGTAGAGTAGACTTCTCTTTATACTTATGGTTTTATATTTTTCTTATTAGTGTAAATGTTGTTTACTCTACTCAAATGGTGAATTCGGTGGAATCAAACGGTAGCATAGGGATGTGTGTAAACGATCGCTAGATTCGTATTGCTTGAGTCGGGAGAAAGGAGAATCTTTCTCGGTGGCTAGAACTTGCCCCAAGCGATTCTTGAAGCATGGGTATACGGTTAGTCAATTGCGTGAATGTGATATAGGCCATCATTTTGGCCCGGTTGAGCCTTTGTGCCTATCCCTACCGCTATATCCTCGCTAGCCCAGTTGTGCCTACCCGTTCTTTGATTCAGCCCCACTTTTATTTCACCAAAGCCCAAAAGCCAATCCTAGTCGCACACCCAAATCTGAGCTTTAGCTGTTTATTATTTTCATGAGTTGGGTTGTTGATGTGGTAATATGTTTGTGAAGATGTGAATGTGTCCTTTTGTTTATTTGCTGAAAATGATAAGAAAAGAAAAAAAAATGAGAAAAAGAAAAGAAGTTAAAAAGAAAGGAAAGAGAAGGAGTGTTGAATTGAAAATCTTTATGTATAGATTTATGTTTGGGAGTAGGCGGTGCACGCACCCATGCTGTTAAGTCCAAGTCTGGGGGTGTTGTGTACCCGCGTGTTTGTGTGGTGAATGAGGATAGTTTCCTGCATTAGCTCATTTGGGTTTAGTGCTTGAGCCGTCGTTTTTATCTTTGTTTATCCTCGCCTAAACCCAAGCCTCATTTAAAACCTAAAGTCCTATTGATTCACGCATTTGAGTCAAACCAGTGCCGTGGAGAGAATGTGACCGGGCAAGCTTATGGTCACCGACACTGATGGATTTCAGTGGAGTTTTTCCCGCATCCCGATCTTGAGCAATGCTCGTCTCAGCGCTTAGTTTACTTTCTCCGTATGCATGACCGAATGATTCACCGTTGTTCACCATTTTGAGTAGTTGTAATATGCTTTTACTCTTTTAGAAATATATAAACTGTTTTTATAATCAGAAATCTTTTCTACTATTTTTCTTATGCACGTGAGCATGCGACTTCGCATGGTACTCTATAGTGTAATCATTAAGCCATCTACTGTTCTTTCCTAGTTCGCTTAGAATTTGTTTGCTCGGGACGCGCAAACAGTTAAGTCTGGGGGTGTGATGAGTCCTAATCATATACACTTTTATGGACTCATCTGGGCCATCTATTTAGTCTTTTCACTGCACTTTAGCCCTGTTTTAGCTCATATTGGTCATTCTATGCTAGGTGCACTTATAGGCCCTATTTGGTGTAAATTCGTATCTTTCTTCGTTATTAGTTTTCTTGTGCTGATTAAGTTCCACTTTCAGTGGCTAGACTGGTGTCGTATGCTAGAACAGGAGTCGTGCAGGTATTCCTGGTACAATTATGTACAGGAACACTGCGCACAATCACTGGTTCTATTGCGCACGACCACTGGTCGTGCGCCGCTGATTGTGTGCGCTTAACCTTATTTTTCTTAGTTCTGTTTCGAGCAGTGCGCACGACCATCTACGATTGTGCGCACAACCACCGGTCGTGCGCCACTGTTCATGCGCACTTATCATCAATTTTATAAGTTCTGTTTCGGCTAGTGCGCACGACCACCTACGATAGTGCGCACGACCACCGGTCGTGCGCCACTGGTCGTGCGAACATGTTATTTTATAATTTCTGCCTTTGCAGGTTCCGTCCAGGCAGAGCGCACGATCACCGAATTCTAGTGCGCACGACCACTGGTCGTGCGCCAATGACCGTACGCACTGTTTACCCCAGCGCCTATAAAACGACCTGCTCGCGAATTAGGTCGGGATCCCGCATTTTTCCGCCGTTCCTGCTCCAGTTCCGTCCGTCTTCGCCCCTCCATCGCCGCCCACCATCAGGAGGTGCTCCGGGCTTGTTCTTCACGCCAATCTTGAGCCGGAGCTTCCTCTCGGCCTCCTCCTTCATCCTAGAGTTTCAAAGGAAGACCTTGCCGCCATTACCGTCAAGCAAGGGGAAGTTTGCAACCTCTACCGGATCGTGAGACGAAGAAGACGGGTTCATTGGAGAGTCGTGACAGCTCTCTCTACCCCGGACGTAGTTGCGGACTGAGCTTGGATGCGGATTGACAACCCGGCGATTCCAACCGTGAATCTCCAACGAGCCTTCGGATTCGGTCGATTTCTTGCCTTGTTCTCCTCTTATTGATTGTTGTAATAGTTAGATCTTTTGTATTTTGATGAAGAACACTATAGACCTTGCTATTTAAAGTTATTTCATGTCTATGTGAAGTACCCTTTTTGTTTATTTGTGTGCTTGAGGTGCGCCCCATTCCATCCTCCATCCCGTCGTCACGTCCGGTGCCGTACTAGCAATTGCTAGTGGCGTGCTTGTCGAAGAGGTGCTTGCGACCCTCATTCCGTTAGCCTACTCGCCCATCCTCCTACCGAAGCGTGGCATCGCGGCCCTTACTCCATCCCGCCTAACGAAGCAGCGCGCTCAAGGCCTGCACAGTTCGACTCCGCTTGCCTACTCGTCCATCCGCCCTTGCGACGCAGCGCGCTCAAGGCCTGCCTAGTCTCCATCCCGCCAAGCGAAGCATTGCATAGCGGCATTGCATAGGAGTAGTTGTAATCTTTTATTTTATTATTCGCAAACCAAATCCCCTTTCGTCCGCACTCCACATATCGCTGGACTTCGATCTCAAGTCCTACCTCAAACGTTAACTCCACCTTACTGTGTTCCTTGAGAGATTCGATTCTCGGGGATTACTCCTCGTTTTATATTACTTGAACGATCGGTACACTGCCGTTTCGTGTCGCAGTCGAGCTACCGCCTATAGCGGTGTGTGAGATTTGCGCCATCATAAGGCAGGGGCGGCCCCCCTGCTGGTCTCACCCCCCTGCTTGGGCTGGGCGAGGCCCAGGCATGGGCGGCTCCACTGCTAGTCTCGCCCCTCTGCTGGGGCTGGGCGAGACCCAGGCAGGGGCGGCCCCCATGTTGGTCTCACCCCTCTGCTGGGGCTGGGCGAGACCTAGGCAGGGGCGGCCCCCCTGCTGGTCTCACCCCCTGCTTGGGGAGGGGGCGAGTGGAGCTCGCCCCCCCTTGGGGCGGGGGCGAGTGGAGCTCGCCCCCTACTTGAGGGTCTCACCCCCTCCTGCTGGGGGTGCGAGGGTCAAGTGGAGCTCGCCCCCCTGCTGGGGGTGGGGGAGCGGGAGGCCTCAACCTCCACCGCTCGCCCTCTTCCCTCCCTACACTGGATCCTGCTGAGGAACGATGTTCCAAAATGCCTCTTGGATCGAGTACCTACTCGACGAATACAGGGTTGTACACAATCCCCGCTCTTTTCGATCGAGGTACACGCTCGGAAAGAAATGTCCAACCCAGCATATTCGACGAGTGTCGCTGGAAATTCGACTAACGGAGCTACTTTGGAAAACACATAAAGCCTCCCTGAGAGTTCCTCCTCCCTGTCGGCTAGCGAGAGTCCGCCTAGCGGAGCCACCTCGGGGGAAGAATTTTCATTGACAATCTCCGGCCACCGAGCGGTTCCCGGCCCTGACAGCTAGGTGGGTGCCTGGTCAGCGGGCCAACCTCAGGGGGGAGTACAAGGTTGAGACACTCTAGGAGCCGAGCTCAACTAGAGGTGGAGCATTTTTCTTGCCTGCCCTGAGCGGTTCCCGGTCCTGCCAGCTAGGTGGGAGCCTAGTCAGCGGGCCAGCATGGGGGGGGGGGGGGGGGGGGGGGGGGAGTACAAAGTCGTCTCACTCTAGGAGCCGAGCTCAACTAGAGGTGGATAAGAGTCGACACCCTCTAGGAGTCGAGCTCAACCAAAGGTGGAGCATGTTTCCTTCCTGCCCCGAGCGGTTCCCGGCCCTGCCAGGTAGGTAGGAGCCTGGTCAGCGGGCCAGCATCGGGGGGGGGGGGAGTACAAGGTTGGCTCAACTAGAGGTGGAGCATTTTTCTTTCCTGCCTCGAGCGGTTCCCGGCCCTGCCAGCTAGGTGGGAGCCTGGTCAGCGGGCCAGCATCGGGGGGAGTACAAAGTCGACACACTCTAGGAGCCGAGCTCAACTAGAGGTGGATAAGAGTCGACACCCTCTAGGAGTCGAGCTCAACCAGAGGTGGAGCATGTTTCCTTCATGCCCCGAGCGGTTCCCATCCCTGCCAGCTAGGTAGGAGCCTGGTCAGCGGGCCAGCATCGGGGGGAGTACAATGTCGACGCACTCTAGGAGACGAGCTCAACTAGAGGTGGAGCATTTTTCTTTCCTGCCCCAAGCGGTTCCCGGCCCTGCCAGCTAGGTGGGAGCCTGGTCAGCGGGCCAGCATCGGGGGGGGGGAGTACAAAGTCGACACACTCTAGGAGCCGAGCTCAACTAGAGGTGGATAAGAGTCGACACCCTCTAGGAGCCAAGCTCAGCCATAGGTGGAGCATGTTTCCTTCCTGCCCCGAGCGGTTCATGGCCCTGCCAGCTATGTAGGAGCCTGGTCAGCGGGCCAGCATCGGAGGGGGGGGGGGGGAGTGCAAGGTCGACACACTCTAGGAGCCGAGCTCAACTAGAGGTGGAGCATTTTTCTTTCCTGCCCCGAGCGGTTCCCGGCCCTGCCAGCTAGGTGGGAGGCTGGTCAGCGGGCCAGCATCGGGGGGAAGTACAAAGTCGACACACTCTAGGAGCCGAGCTTAACTAGAGGTGGATAAGAGTCGACACCCTCTAGGAGCCGAGCTCAACCAGAGGTGGAGCATGTTTCCTTCCTGCCCCGAGCGGTTCCCGACCCTGCCAGCTAGGTAGGAGCCTGGTCAGCGGGCCAGCATCGGGGGGGAGTACAAGGTCGACACACTCTAGGAGCCGAGCTCAACTAGAGGTGGAGCATTTTTATTTCCTGCCCCGAGCGGTTCCCGGCCCTGCCAGCTAGGTGGGAGGCTGGTCAGCGGGCCAACATCGGGGGGGGAGGGGGGGAATACAAAGTCGACACACTCTAGGAGCCGAGCTCAACTAGAGGTGGATAAGAGTCAACACCCTCTAGGAACCGAGCTCAACCAGAGGTGGAGCATGTTTTCTTCCTGCCCCGAGCGGTTCCCGGCCCTGCTAGCTAGGTAGGAGCTTGGTGAGCGGACCAGTATCAGGGGGGAGTACAAGGTCGACACACTCTAGGAGCTGAGCTCAACTAGAGGTGGAGCATTTTTCTTTCCTACCCCGAGTGGTTCCCGGCCCTGCCAGCTAGGTGGGAGCCTGGTCAGCGGGCCAGCATCGGAGGGGAGTATAAGGTCGATACACACTAGGAGCCAAGCTCAACTAGAGGTGGAGCATTTTTCTTTCCTGCCCCGAGCGGTTCCCTGCCCTGCCAGCTAGGTGGGAGCCTGGTCAGCGGGCCAGCATCGGGGCTAACTGTCTTTGAAACCTGCCACTGAGTGAGCCTACGGCCCTGCCAGCTAGGTGAAAGCCTGGTCAGCGGGTCTGCTCGGGGCTAACTGCCTTTGGAACCTGCCACCGAGTGAGCCTACGGCCCTGCCAGCTAGGTGAGAGCCTGGTCAGCGGGTCTGATCGGGGCTAACTGCCTTTGAAACCTGCCACCGAGTGAGCCTACGGCCCTGCCAGCTAGGTGAGAGCCTGGTCAGCGGGTCTGCTCAGGGCCAGCTGCCTTTGGAACCTTCCACCGAGTGAGCCTTCGGCCCTGCCAGCTAGATGAGAGCCTGGTCAGCGGGTCTGCTCGGGGCCAACTACCTTTGGAACCTGCCACCGAGTGAGCCTTTGGCCCTCCCTGCTAGATGAGAGCCTGGTCAGCAGGTCTGCTCGGGGCTAACTGCCTTTGGAACCTGCCACTGAGTGAGCCTTTGGCCCTGCCAGGTAGATGAGAGCCTGTTCAGCGGGCCTGCTCGGGGCTAACTGCCTTTGGAACCTGCCACTGAGTGAGCCTTCGGCCCTGCTAGCTAGATGAGAGCCTGGTCAGCGGGTCTGCTCAGGGCCAACTGCCTTTGGAACCTGCCACCGAGTGAGCCTTCGGCCCTGCCAGCTAGATGAGAGCCTGGTCAGCGGGTCTGCTCGGGGCCAACTGCCTTTGGAACCTGCCACCGAGTGAGCCTTCGGCCCTGCCAGCTAGATGAGAGCCTGGTCAGCGGGTCTGCTCGGGGCTAACTGCCTTTGGAACCTGCCACCGAGTGAGCCTTCGGCCGTGCCAGCTAGATGAGAGCCTGGTCAGCGGGTCTGCTCGGGGCCAACTGCCTTTGGAACCTGCCACCGAGTGAGCCTTCGGCCCTGCCAGCTAGATGAGAGCCTGGTCAGCGGGTCTGCTCGGGGCCAACTGCCTTTGGAACCTACCACCGAGTGAGCCTTCGGCCCTGCCAGCTAGACGAGAGCCTAGTCAGCGGGTCTGCTCGGGGCTAACTGCCTTTGGAACCTGCCACCGAGTGAGCCTTCGGCCCTGCCAGCTAGATGATAGCCTGGTCAGCGGGTCTGCTCGGGGCTAACTGCCTTTCTAACCTGCCACCGAGTGAGCCTTCGTCCCTGCCAGCTAGATGAGAGCCTGGTCAGCGGGTCTGCTCGGGGCTAACTGCCTTTGGAACCTGCCACAGAGTGAGCCTTCGGCCCTGTCAGCTAGATGAGAGCCTGGTTAGCGGGGCTGCTCGGGGCTAACTTCCTTTGGAACCTGCCACCGAGTGAGCCTTCGGCCCTGCCAACTAGATGAGAGCCTGGTCAGCGGGTCTGCTCGGGGCCAACTGCCTTTGGAACCTGCCACCGAGTGAGACTTCAGCCCTGCCAGCTAGATGAGAGCCTGGTCAGCGGGTCTGCTCGAGGCCAACTGCCTTTGAAACCTGCCACCGAGTGAGCCTACGGCCCTGCCAGCTAGGTGAGAGCCTGGTCAGCGAGTTCTCTCGGGGCTAACTGCCTTTGAAACCTGCCACCGAGTGAGCCTACGGCCCTGCCAGCTAGGTGAGAGCCTGGTCAGCGGGTCTGCTCGGGGCTAACTGCCTTTGAAACCTGCCACCGAGTGAGCCTACGGCCCTGCCAGCTAGGTGAGAGCCTGATCAGCGGGTCTGCTTAGGGCTAACTACCTTTGAAACCTGCCACCGAGTGAGCCTACGGCCCTGCTAGCTAGGTGAGAGCCTGGTCAGCGGGTCTGCTCGGGGCTAACTGCCTTTGAAACCTGCCACCGAGTGAGCCTACGGCCCTGCCAGCTAGGTGAGAGCCTGGTCAGCGGGTCTGCTCGGGGCTAACTGCCTTTGAAACCTGTCACCGAGTGAGCCTACGGCCCTGCCAGCCAGGTGAGAGCCTGGTCAGCGGGTCTGCTCGGGGATAACTGCATTTGAAGCCTGCCACCGAGTGAGCCTACGGCCCTGCCAGCTAGGTGAGAGCCTGGTCAGCGGGTCTGTTCGGGGCTAACTGCCTTTGAAACTTACCACCGAGTGAGCCTACAGCCCTGCCAGCTAGGTGAGAGCCTAGTCAGCGGGTCTGCTCGGGGCTAAAGTCGACACCTTCTAGGAACCAAGCTCAACTAGGGGTGAAAACAAGGTCGACACACTCTAGGAGACAGGCTCAACTAGAGGTGGATACAAGGTCGACACACTCTAGGAGCCAGGCTCAACTAGAGGTGGAGTATTTTTCCTTCCTGCCCTGAGCGGTTCCCGGCCCTGCCAGCTTGGTGGGAGCCTGGTCAGCAGTTCAGCAACGGGGCTAACTATTTTTTGAAAAACTTTCATTATATTAATCATTCTAATACATGTGAGAAAACAAGGCATGGAAACGAAACATCGCATTACATGAACTTAGGGAATGAAAAGAAAACTAAGTGTGGAAACCGAACTGAGTTTCCCACTCGCAGGCCCAATCTTCGTCGACTTCTTCTGGTAGCTGCTATTGCCGCCTCGGACCCCTCACATCCTTTATTTCAAGAACTCAGGGCAGGCGGTCGTCGCGTGCCCCTCCTCATCATGGAGGTCACGGTTAGGTAACTCAAACATATCCTTTTTCCTTCCTCATCTTTCTGCTTTTCTGGCCCCCCTCCTTCTACCTCCGCCCATCGCCATGGCTTGCTGAGGTGGTGGAGAGGGTGTGTTCGATCCCTGCCTCCACCTCGATCGGTTGGATCTTTTCCTTTGAAAACTCATTCTTCCTTACTCTTGCGGAGTCGAATTGCTGACCTCTGTGCTCGCCGAGCTATTGGGTAGCTGCCACCCGGGGTGGCTTCGCCCACCAACATTCACTCGACTCCTTTTGGAGAGGGTCGAGTGGGGGCCGGATGCCTCCCCGCTCGCCCCCTTCTGGGGTTCGGCTAGGAGGGGTGGGGCAAGCTGGGAGGGCGCCTCCCTCCTGAGCTCGCCCCCTCAGAGGGGTGGGGCGAGCTGGGAGGGCGCCTCCCTCCTGAGCTCGCCCCCTTGAAGGGGCGGGGCGAGCTGGGAGGGCGCCTCTCTCCTGAGCTCGCCCCCTTGAAGGGGCGGGGCGAGCTGGGAGGGCGCCTCCCTCCTGAGTTCGCCCCCTTGAAGGGGCGGGGCGAGCTGGGAGGGTGCCTCCCTCCTGAGCTCGCCCCCTTGAAGGGACGGGGCGAGCTGGGAGGGCGCCTCCCTCCTGAGCCCGCCCCATTGAAGGGGAGGGGCGAGCTGGGAGGGCGCCTCCCTCCTGAGCTCGCCCCCTTGGGGATGGGCGAGTAGGGGTATGTCACCTCCCCACTCCCCCCCCACCGGTACCTCTTTCCTGGACTGTTGGCTGAGAGCTCCCTCATCCACCTGCCGTGGTGGGACCTCCGTACCATCTCCTCTTCTGCCTCCGACTATCATGGAGAAAGCAACCTGGAAGGTCTGTGAGACCTCTTGCTTGAAATTTTCAAACATCTCCAACGTCACCCCAGCCACCGGGGGCTGCGAGTGACCGGGGTCGGGTCTTCCTCCACCTCCATCCATGGAACTCATCTTGAGAGTTTCTTGAGTTAGTCACACTCCACGCTCACCGCACCAAAATGTTGAAACCGATATCTCGGTCTCTGTTGAGTTCGGGGCCCTCAACAAGCTGAGGGGCGACCAACACTTACTCCCCCCAAGGGAGAGATCTAGGTTGAAGGTTGAGGAATTATGGACTGGACCAAGTCTTAATGGAGAGGTCCCACCACATACCCGGAAGCCCCTTAGGAACTTCCCCTCCCAAGCCACTACTAAGCTTGGGCACCACTGGAGGCTCTCCTCACCCCCTAGAGAGAGTTGGGGAGGGAGAGAGCTAGGGAGAGAGCTAGTCTAGAACAAGCCTACCCCCAAATGGTGCCCCCTTGGTCCTATTTATAGGATTCCTGAATTTGGGCTGCAAATAGCCAAAAACTGGTGCCCAAAATTACCAAAATACCCCCAAAAATGGCTGCGGATAGCCAAATCCCGCTATTCTGAGGCGCTAAACGCAGACCGACCCCCCCGGAACTGAGGCGAGAGGGGTGTTGGAGCATGCGTTTTGCACTCCTCCGGTTTGATAATAACAAAGTCCCGTTTGTTTTTTATTCTATTTCTTATTAATGGTGTGCAGGTAACAGGTATGAGATGTTCACAATTCTGCTGGAGCTAAATTTGCGTGTATGAAAATTTCACTGTCGGAATTTTTTGACAGCTGATGTCGCCCAGGCGACAACAGAGAAGTTACAACAACTTCCCCCACAGCAACACGACGAGCGGCAGTTTTGCACTGTCGGAAATCTGACATCGATGTCGCCCAGACGATAGCTCGGAGGTTAGAGCAACTTCCCCCACGACAGCACTACGTGCGGCAGTTTTGCGCTGTCAGAAAATCCGACATCGATGTCGCCCAGGCGACAGCTCGGAGGTTACAGCAACTGCACGCACGACAGCACTACGGCGGCAGTTTAGCGCTGTCGGAAATTCCGACAGTCGATGTCGCCCAGGCGACATCGAATTTTTATAAATTGACTCCTTGTGTTCGTGCATTCCAAGCATTGAGAATTCCAAGTCCCTTCCTAAGTGCATACGAACCAGAGAGCTCCAGAACCTCTTCAACTCCCATTTGTGCAAAGAAGGATTGAGATTGAAGACAAGATCGGGCGCGCTTCTACATCAACGGTCATCTCAAGGCTTCAACCCTCTTTTCAGAGATCTGATTTTCTAGGGATTTCTTCACTTGACTTTGTATTTTCATTAATTTACTTTCAACTTTGTATTGGTAGAGAAATCGTCGTCTTGCGTGCGGCGTCTAAGTGCTTGCGCGGCTTAGGGGAAAATCACTTCCTTGTGCGGAGCGTCCAAGTCCTTGCGTGGCTTGGTAGGAAATCGTGGCTTTGTGTGCTACGTGTAGATCTTGGGAAGATCCAGAGGATAGGCTTGGGCTTGGTCTTGGGAGAGACAAGTGATAGCCTTCCGATCCTTGGGAGAAGGATTGGTAAAATCAAGATTATTGAAATTTATATTATCATATTTGTGCATTGATCTTAAGCATTGTTAAGATCATTTTATTGTATGTAAATTTCATGATTAATATAGTTATTCTTCTTTCATTAATTGCAAATTTGTTTGCTTAAATCTTTATCTTAGAAATTTATTTTTGGTTTAATACAAAAATTGCATTGGTTTAAAATTGTTTACAAGTAATTTTTTGAAAAGTAAAATCTGTTTAAAAAATTATTAAGTAAAATTCGAAATCTCTTAAAGGCCCTTATTCACCCCCCCCCCCCCCTCTAAGGGCGTCACACGATCCAACAAGTGGTATCAGAGGGAGGTTACTCCAAAACGGTTTTACCACCGGGAGTAATGGCGCACAACGATCATGCGTTCGTTGAGGGGCAAGGCATAAGTAGACCACCTTTATTCACGGGCACAGACTACAATTATTGGAAAACACGTATGCGTTGTTTTCTAATTGCGCTAGATATAGAAGTCTGGAATATGGTAGAATCTAGTTACACTTCTCCAACATATGTTGTAGGAGATGTAACTATGGATAAGCCCAACGACAAGTGGGATGACAATGATAAATTAAAATGTAAGAATAATGCAAAAGCCATGAATGCTTTATTTTGCGCACTAGATCACACTGAATTTAATAGAGTTTGTGCTTGTAATACTGCATTTGAAATTTGGAATCTGTTAGAAATCACTCATAAAGGTACTTCGCAGGTAAAGGATTCAAAGCTATTTCAACTGGAGTCTGAATTTGAAAGGTTCAAAATGGAGGTAGATGAAGAGATTGATACGATGTACACACGATTCACAAAAATCGTGAACGACTCAAAGGAGCAAGGAAAGGTGTTCTCAAATGGAGACTTAGTAAGGAAAATCTTAAGATCACTTCCCCCGAAGTTCAATCCTAAAGTGACTGCAATTTCCGAGTCACATGATCTTAAGACCTTAAAATTGGAGAGCCTCATTGGGAACTTGAAAACTCATGAAGTTGAATTAAAAATTCAACAACAAGAGTATATGGAGCCAAGGAAGAAGGGATTGGCTCTAAGATCTAAGAAGGAAGAAACTAGTGATTCTGAGGAGGAAGAAGAAGATGAGAAAAGTTTATTTGTTAGAAAATTTAGAAAATTTATGAAAAATCCAGAGAGGAGGAATTCGTTTAAGAAGTATTTTAAGAAGGAGACTTTTAGGAAGAAAAAAAGAAAGGAAGGCGATGAGGAGGAAGAGAGACCGCCACCGGAGTGCTATCACTGCAAGAAGTTAGGACACATCCGAAGCAAGTGTCCAAAGTACTTGAAAGAACTTAAAGAAAAGAAGCACAAAGGGTCGAAGAAGGTGTTGAAGGCGGAAACATGGGATGATACTACTTCTGAGGATGCAAGCAGTTCAGACTCAAGTAAAGAAGAGGAGGCCAACATGTGCTTAATGGGAAAGAGCGTCATATCTGATGACGAATGCAGTGTCCAAAGCGACACTGAGGTAACTCATCCAACCTACGATGAATTATTTTCTGAATTTTTAAAGACTTGCAATTTTTTTGAAAAAAGTTTAAAAGATAATGATCTTCTTAAATCTGAAAATGAAATTTTGCTTAAAGAAAACAAAAAATTGTTAAATGAAATTAAGAATATTGGAAAAAGAGATATTTCTTGCCAAGAGTGTGATCACTTTATGGGAAGAATTAAAGAACTTGAAGAATCTCTTTCCAAATCTCATTCTACAATAAAAATTCTTACTAAAAAGAATGAGATTTTAGAGAGAGATCTGAAATCTTCAATTTCCAAAGTCCATGAGGGAAAGAAATCTTTTGAACGTAGATGCGTAAATCTAGTATCCGAGAATACAGAAATGAGAAATCAGATTCATGACTTAACACTAGCCATGAAAAAATTTGGAATGGGCCGAAGATCACTGGATATGATCTTAGGATACCAACGCCATGGATCTGGAAGGTTTGGACTCAGATACACGTCAGGAAGCTGTCGCCCGGCGACAACCACTGTCGCCGGCGACAGTGAAAAGTCTTGAAAATCTACTTTAAAAAATTCTAAAGTTAATGAATTGTCAAATACTGCATCCTCATCCAGTAAAAGTCCAGAAAAGTTATACTCTTCTAAATACATTACATGTGCCAAATGCAATAGATTTGGCCACACTACGGACTCTTGCTGGAAGGAAGGAAAAAGTAAAATTAAACAAATCTGGGTGCCTAAGGCTTCTACCTATACTATGGGTGGAACCACTTGGGTAACCAGATCTTTACTCGCCTCTTCTTTCTAGGTGTGTTGGCAGGCTAAGAACAAAGAAGACGTGTGGTACTTGGACTCGGGTTGTTCAAAACACATGACGGGCAATAAAGAGAAGTTCCTTAGCCTGGAGATGAAGAAAGGAGGAGTTGTTACATTCGGAGACAATGGAAAAGGAAAAATCATCGGCATCGGAGTTGTGGGTAACGAAAATTTTTCAATTTCAAATGTTCTATTTGTAGAAGGATTAAAGCATAATTTGATTTCTATTAGTCAATTATGTGAGAAGGGTTTAAATGTTTTATTTGAATCTTCTACAAATTTGTGCAAAATTATTAATTCCAAAACAAATGAAATTGTTTTTACCGCACCTAGATGTCATAATGTATATATGATTAAATTTCTTGATTTTTCAAATTCTACCTTAAAATGTTTTTTATCAAAAAATGATGAATTAGATTTATGGCATAGGCGACTTGGACATACTAGTGCCAAGTTAATTACAAAACTTTCAAAAGATAAATTAATTAAAGGTTTACCATTGTTAAATGGAAATTTATCTTCTTCACTATGTGTGCCTTGCCAAAAAGGAAAATTTTCAAAATCATCTTTCAAAAGTAAAAACATTATTTCTACCATTAGGCCACTTCAATTAATACATATGGATTTATTTGGGCCAATTGGAATTTCTAGCTTAGGAGGTAGAAAATGCACATTTGTATTGATTGATGATTATTCTCGTTTTTGTTGGACTTTATTTCTAACCTCCAAATCCGATGCATTTTCAGAATTTTCAAAATTATGTTTGCGTATTCAAAATGAATTTGAGTTAAAAATTAAATGCATACGATCGGATCATGGAGGAGAATTTGAAAATGAAAAGTTTATTTCATTTTGTACGGAGTTAGGAATTAAACATGAATTTTCTGCTCCACGCACACCACAACAAAATGGTGTAGTGGAGAGGAAAAATAGAACTCTTCAAGAGTTAGCCCGTACGATGCTATCTGAATTTAAATTACCAAAATCTTTTTGGGCTGAAGCGGTTAGTACGACATGTTATGTAATTTATAGAGTAATGCTTCGCCCTATTTTAAAATTAACTCCTTATGAATTAATTTTTAATAAACAACCAAATGTTTTTTATTTCAAAGTTTTTGGTTGTAAATGTTTTTTTTAATTCTAAAGATTCCTTAGGAAAATTTGATGAAAAATGTGATGAAGGTATTTTTATTGGCTATTCTTCAACTAGTAAAGCTTATAGGATTTTTAATAAAAGAACAAAAATAGTTGAAGAATCTATTCATGTTAGGTTTGATGAGTTTGCTTCATGTGTAGAAAAGAAAATTACAGGAAAAGAAGATGAACCCCTTCCTTCGGTGGAGAATGATGATGAAGAACTTGGAGAAAATGAAGAAGAAAAAGAAGAAGAAAGAGAAGGAGAAAGAGAAGAAGAAGATAGAGAAGAAGAAGAAAGAGAAGAATATGTGCCTCCAAGTGAATTGAAATTTTCAAAGGATCATCCAAAGGAGCTTATCATTGGAGATCCGCAAAAAGGGGTTAGTACTCGTTCATCGTTACATGTTTTATTATCAAACCTTTGTTTTGTCTCTGAAATAGAACCAAAAGATGTTTCCACCGCTTTAAATGATGAATTTTGGTTTTTAGCTACGAATGAAGAACTTAATCAATTTGAACGTAATAAGGTTTGGAATCTT
The DNA here is from genome assembly GCA_033032865.1 of Dactylorhiza incarnata. NCBI lineage: Eukaryota > Viridiplantae > Streptophyta > Magnoliopsida > Asparagales > Orchidaceae > Dactylorhiza > Dactylorhiza incarnata. The sequence continues at coordinate 24,395,777 of JAWHQI010000004.1, forward strand.
GTAGAACGGCCCAAAAATCATCCTATCGTTGGAGTTAAGTGGATTTTCAAAAATAAATTGGATATTGAATCTAGAATTATTAGAAATAAAGCCAGATTAGTTGCAAAAGGTTATGCACAAATTGAAGGGGTAGATTTTGATGAAACTTTTGCACCCGTAGCAAAATTAGAAGCGGTTAGGATATTTCTTGCATTTGCTTGTTTTAAAAGATTTAAATTATATCAAATGGATGTCAAAACCACATTCTTAAACGGGTATATAAAAGAAGAGGTTTATGTAGAACAACCCCCTGGCTTTGTAAATGAGAAATATCCAAATTATGTTTATAAATTAGATAAAGCGCTTTATGGATTAAAACAAGCGCCTCGTGCTTGGTATGATCGATTAACTCAATATTTATTAAAGCACGATTATAAAATAGGAAGAGCGGATTCTACACTCTTCATTAAGCAATTTGATCATGATTTAGTTATTTTGCAAATTTATGTTGATGATATTATTTTTGGAGCCACTAATAAAGAGTTATGTAATGAAATAGTTCAAATTATGAAAAATGAATTTGAAATGAGCATGGTTGGAGAACTTTCATATTTTCTAGGTTTTCAAATTACACAAAAACATGATGGTATTTTTATATGTCAAACCAAATATATTCATGATATGTTTAAAAGATTTGGATTTGAAAATCTAAAGCATGCAAACACTCCTATGAGTACCTCACTAAAATTAGGAAAAGATGAAAGTGGTGTTTCAATTGAACAAACCCTTTATAGAAGTATGATAGGATCTTTATTGTATTTAACCGCATCTAGACCTGACATTATGTTTGCCGTTTGTTTATGTACTAGATTTCAAGCTAATCCTAAAGAGTCACATTTAAAAGCGGTGAAACGCATCTTCAGATACCTTATAGGAACATCTAAATTAGGATTATGGTATCCTCATAATGATTCCTTTATTTTGCATGGTTTTTCGGATTCAGATTATGCGGGATGTTCTTTAGATAGGAAAAGCACTAGTGGCACTTATCATTTTATCAGCCCTTCACTTATTTCATGGTCGAGTAGGAAACAGAAATTTGTTGCCCTCTCTACTACCAAGGCCGAATATATTGCACTAGGTAGTTGTTGTGCCCAAGCTCTTTGGATGTCACAAACGTTAGAAGATTTTGGCATACAACAAAGTAGTGTAGAATTAAAGTGTGATAATAAAAATGCTATAGACTTAACTAACAATCTCGTATTACATTCTAGATCTAAGCATATAGATGTCCGACATCATTTTATAAGGGATCATATTAAGAAGGGTAATTTAAAAATCAATTTCATAGGACGGATTCACAACTAGCGGATATATTCACTAAATCGTTACCGGATTCCCGTTTTTCTATGCTAAGGCTAGAATTGGGAATCCTAGACATTTCACAATAAATATATCACTACTTAAAAACATATAAAATTTTGAAAAAAAAATCATCACAAAACTTACACATTTTAAAAAGAAAAACTAAAATTTTAATTCAAACCATAGAATTTGAAATGACTTAACAAAAATTCACACATCATTAAAATTACATAAAAATTGTTCCATAAAGCAGTAGAATTCAACATAAGTTTAAGTTCATTAACAGAAAACGAAATCTGAAGAAGTTCACTGTCGCCCAGGCGACAGTGGATGTCGAAAAATTCCGACATCAATCAGAAGCAGCACCCTGATAAAAACTACTCAGAATCCTCATAACCAGCCCCGCTGCTCTCTGGACAGTCTTCTGGAGGTCCTCATCTTACGGCCTTACCACGTCGAGTCTGCCTCACTGATTGGCATGGCGGTTCTTCATCTGGAATTTGCCATTCGGCCGCTTCTTCCGGGGTCGGCTTTAACTTCAAACCTTTCACCAAAAATTTCATAAACTTTTGCATTCTACTACGATCCTTCTTCACTTCCTTCTTGTGATCCTCTAGTGAATCACGAAGATCATCTATAGACTCTCGTAGTGATCCTGCCCTAGGCATTGGAGGCTCTCTAATCTCAATTCCAGGATGGGCCTTTTTATGCGTCTTCTTCACTTTCATAGTTCCCGTATAATATATCTCAGGAAAACAATCATCAAAATACGAATCTTGAACTATCCACCCATACTTCTTATATATTATATGCTGAATTAAAGCCCCCATTGGCAGAGTATGAACCTTCACCCATTTTGGATGTTTTAATATAAAAGCATACAGAATCTGGGAAAGTATGAAGTCCGCTACATCAAAAGGTTCCTCCTCCATAATAAAGTATGTAATCAGCGTCAACTGTGCCGTGATACTCCGTGTATCTCCACTTTTTAACATAACTGAGTTCCTTAATATATCTTGGACTAAATATGCATCCGGAGTGAGTGACGAAACTTCAGTGGTTAGGGTCTTCTTTTGACTCCCATGTAAACTCATGTTTACAAGGGTCCAATCTCTATCTTTTCTATAGCTCTCCACTATATCCGGCATATTTTCACTCATAAGAAGACCGAATTCCTCTCTAAGATCAACATGTGTTATTTCCACATGTTGACCCTGGATTCTAGATCTCACTCCCCCTTCCAATTCAGTGTAACTCGGGTCTTCCAAATGATTATAAAATTCTCGAATCAAAAAGGATGAGAACAAATCTGCTGTGATTTCTGAAATTATACCTGCATTCGCAAGATGATCATAGATATGATCGTGCTTCGGAGAGTCAAATTCAACATATTTCGCTACTCCAACTATGGCTTTCTCAATTCCAGGGTAAACTTGATACGAACTATGCGCATCTTCAGACGTACTCCTTCGCGCTTTAGAACTGGAAGCCATTCTGCAAACATAACATAACAAAAATGGATTAAACATGTTCTGTGCACTGGAACGATGTCGCCCAGGCGACATTGACTGTCGGAAAATTCCTACAGTACTCCAGTGAACTTTTCTTGAAATATTTTAAATACACTTCCAGATCTACTCAAAATCAAGCTATATTTCATATTTGATTTAACATCTTTCTAAAATTTTTTTTTTCAAAAATACATCTTCTCACTATTCATCTTCTTCAACCTTCTACAAAAGAAAAATCTTCCATTTTAGAAATTAAACCATGTAAAACACTTACACCCCAAACATACAACACTTAAACACAAAAATCACAAAATCCAAACAAGATCCACCAAGATCCACCAAGATCCACTTGATTTACACTAGATCTACACCTTTGATACACAAAACCTCAAAGATCTACACCATTAATCAAAGGTAAAAAAAAAACATTTTTCATCTTCTCTCCTTTCCAATATCAAAAATCTCTAAAGGTTTTAAGTCCAAAACTTCAAAATCCAAAACCCCATACCTTATATCTAGGGTTGTCGCCGAAATCTGACACCTTCCTCTCGTCCTTAAGTCCAGGAAATGATGCACAATAGGGTTTGACTCGGTCTAAAGCCGTATTTATATTTTTAGCTGTCGCTCAGGCGACAGTGACTGTCGGAAATTTCCGACAGCTCCCGATTTGCTTAAATCTTCAGTTTTTGGTCCCTTTGATATTTTCCAATAGTTATATGTCTTTATTAATGCTACAACTCATGAATTGATGCCACACCATGTGCTTTTTATTTTTAAAGAAAAATGGCTCTTACATGCTTATATGATTTCATTTCCAAGCTATCATCGTATTGACACTCCTACTTAGTTGTTTAGACCATTGGAAATTGTTTTCGCATGCCTCTAAGAATGAGAAATTGTTTATATATAGTAATGAACTATCACGTTCACTTCTTTTGATCCATACATATGTCTTTCTATTTAATATATACATGAATCATATTTACTTTAACATAATACAATAGCACTTCATAAAAACTACTTTCAACCTTGATTTGTTAGCACAACCAAATATACACCAATTTCTGCGATTCAAGTGAATTCGGAGATCCTTGGTCAATTAAAAAATTATAAATATCTTAAAATTAAGATATCACAAAATATGTGATCAAAAAAATTTAAATTAAAGAAGGATACTCCACCAAGCACTACTTACCCTCCTGATAAGTCTTAATGAGCATTGTGAGGTTAACCACCTTGGAAAGAATTGTAAAGTGTCTTGTGCAAAAGAAAAATGGTATTCTATTCTTCTTGTGCTATATCTTCAAGGTCAAAGTTGTCTTTATGTGCTTCTATTATGTTCTCAATTCCAATGATCATGTACATTAAATAACTTCATATGTTTGATCTAAATATCACATGTACACATCATTATGTTATATAAACATTCATCTCATGAGAATTGGACCGAAAATATTCCAAATTTCTATACACTATTGTGTCTTTCTATGATACTTTCAAATGACCTTAATCATGTTCAAGTTATTTTATTTTATGACTTCATATGGCTATACCGTCTCTTCATGAGTTTATTCAATACAATGGCATATTCCTATTACTTCAAGACCTTCAATCATTTTCCCAGCAAGTGCTTCCGCTTACTTTTTTTTTCTATATCCTATCTCTTCCCTTAAGAACTACTCATTTATCTCATATTATCTTTTGCTAATACCAAAAGGGGGAGAATTAAGTATATTCAAGAAATCAAACAACTATTACACCTAAATATTCCACCTAAACAATACATCATTTCAACTTACTTTAACATTTAGGGGGAGCATTAATTTAGGGGGAGTATTCATTTAGGAGAAGCATTAATTTAGGGGGAGTATTCATTTAGAAGAAGCATTCATCTAGGGGGAGATTATTTATTTTAAGAGGAATATATCATGTTATTTTTGTGCACACGCCATATGTTAAAAATCAACAACCTAAATAGACATGATTTCTTTTTTATACGGATTTGTTATTATCAAAAGGGGGAGATTGTTGGAGCATGCGTTTCGCACTCCTCCGGTTTGATAATAACAAAGTCCCGTTTGTATTTGATTCTATTTTTTATTAATGGTGTGCAGGTAACAGGTATGAGATGTTCATAATTCTGCTGGAGCTAAATTTGCGTGTATGAAAATTTCACTGTCGGAATTTTCCGACAGCGGATGTCGCCCAGGCGACAGCAGAGAAGTTACAACAACTTCCCCCACAGCAACACGACGAGCGGCAGTTTTGCACTGTCAGAAATCTGACATCAATGTCGCCCAGGCGACAGCTCGGAGGTTAGAGCAACTGCCCCCACGACAGCACTACGTGCGACAGTTTTGCGCTGTCGGAAAATCCGACATCGATGTCGCCCAGGCGACAGCTCGGAAGTTACAGCAACTGCACGCACGACAGCACTACGGCGGCAGTTTAGCGCTGTCGGAAATTCCGACAGTCGATGTCGCCCAGGCGATAGTGAATTTCTATAAATTGACTCCTTGTGTTCGTGCGTTCCAAGCATTGAGAATTCCAAGTCCCTTCCTGAGTGCATACGAACCAGAGAGCTCCAGAACCTCTTCAACTCCCATTTGTGCAAAGAAGGATTGAGATTGAAGACGAGATCGGGCGCGCTTCTACATCAACGATCATCTCAAGGCTTCAACCCTCTTTTCAGAAATCTGATTTTCTAGGGAGTTCTTCACTTGACTTTGTATTTTCATTCATTTACTTTCAACTTTGTATTGGTAGAGAAATCGTCGTCTTGCATGCGACGTCTAAGTCCTTGCGTGGCTTAGGGAAAAATTGCTTCCTTGTGCGGAGCGTCCAAGTCCTTGCGTGGCTTGGTAGGAAATCGTGGCCTTGTGTGCTACGTCTAGATCTTGGGAAGATCTAGAGGATAGGCTTGGGCTTGGTCTTGGGAGAGACAAGTGATAGCCTTCCGAACCTTGGGAGAAGGATTGGTAAAATCAAGATTATTGAAATTTATATTATCATATTTGTGCATTGATCTTAAGCATTGTTAAGATCATTTTACTGTATGTAAATTTCATGATTAATATAATTATTCTTCTTTCATTAATTGCAAATTTGTTTGCTTAAATCTTTATCTTAGAAATTTGTGTTTGGTTTAATACAAAAATTGCATTGGTTTAAAATTGTTTATAAGTAATTTTTTGAAAAGTAAAATCTGTTTAAAAAATTATTAAGTAAAAGTCGTAATCTCTAAAAGGCCCTTATTCACCCCCCCCCCCCCCCCCCCCCCCCCCGCCCCCCTCTAAGGGCGTCACACGATCCAACAAGGGGGCATCTCGTGGGGCTCGGCGAGCCCCCCAACTGGGGTGGGGCGAAACCCGGGGGTCGGCCCCCCTGCTGGTCTCGCCCCTCTGCTGGGGCTGGGCGAGACCCAGGCAGGGGCGGCCCCCCTGCTGGTCTCGCCCCTCTGCTGGGGCTGGGCGAGACCCAGGCAGGGGCGGCCCCCTGCTGGTATCGCCCCTCTGCTGTGGCTGGGCGAGACCCTGGCATGGGCGGCCCCCCTGCTGGTCTCGCCCCTCTGCTGTGGCTGGGTGATAAAGTAGTTTTTATATAAGTTTTTAATAGAAAATTTTGTAATTATTTAATTTGAATTTTCCTTTTTATGTCAATTTTAGGTTATAAGTAGTTCTTTTTGTAATTTTGATTCTAACTTAGCCTAATTTTAATATTTGCAGATTTCTGGGACAAATCGGGAAAAATCACATGTCACGCCCTCGGTCACGCCCGTGACCAAGGGCGTGTAACCTGAAGATCAGTCCAGAGTCGCAGCCGTGCTGTTGAGCTAGTCCACACCCAGTCACGCCCCAGGTCACGCCCGTGACCCAAAGTCACGCCCGTGACCGGGGGCGTGTAATTTCAGCATCTGCCGCGTGGAGCCGCCGTCGAGACGAGAAGCTGCCGTTGAGAAGTCAACTTGAGTCACGCCCGTGACCCAAAGTCACGCCCGTGACCTTCCCGCGTGATCCAAGCACGCCGCCGCGGCGTCTGGCTAGCCCATGCCGCATTAAATGAAGCCTTCCTGAGTCACGCCCGTGACCCAATTGTCACGCCCGTGACATGTGCGATTTTCTCCCGCCGTCACGCCAAGCCCACGCCGCGACCGGATCCGATGCTGCAGAGATTACACGCCCTAGGTCACGCCCGTGACCGAGGGCGTGTAACATGAAATTTTTGCCTATAAATTCAGAGGCTCTCCTTGAGTTCAAAGTTCAGAATTTTGGAGTGGGGAAGGTGCTGCTGGAGCCAATCTTGAGTAGTTCTCCTTTTTCATGTTCATGTTCATGTCTCTTTATTTTCATGCTCTCTTCCTTTTCTAATGCAATGTATTAGCTTTCCTTTAGTGCAATAGTCTAGTTTAAGCTTGTAATCTTGTTTTTCCTAGCTTGCAATTTCCTTTCTTAAGTCTTGTAATAGTTTTTCATTTAAATAAAAAAAAATAGTTTGTTCTCTTTATTTTGTCTCCTCCTTAGCTAAAATTTCTTAATATGCATTTTTATTTTTCTTCCTCTTCCCCCTCCACCATGATTAACTAATCCTCATTAGTACTCGATCAAAATGATCCGAGGATGAGTTAGACAAGTTATGATTTTCTAAAGTTTTCTTTTTCCGTTTTTATAAACACTTGAATTATCCTTGATTTTTAATTAGTGAGGCCATACTTTCGATATATGGTTTTCGCTTAAGTTTTCATATTTAGTTAGCCGAGAGGCTCAAAGTATGAATCGATCACTCAAGGGTAAAGAGAGTTGCACGCACCCCTCGAGAGAGGATGACGTAAATCTCCCGGATTGGAGTCAAATCCAATAGTGGGGTTCACCTCGTAAAGCAAGTTTTAGGTAATCGATTATAGGACGAGAGTCCGGTTGATTTTTCCTAATCTTAGTTGGGCATTAACCTCGAGAGAGGCATGTTCGAGCTTCGGGAACCTCCACGGTCAAGTAGTTCAATTTAAACGGAATTAGATTTAATTTCTTTTTACTTGTCTTTTCTCACTCCAAGGTGGCTTTTGATTGAGTACTAGCCTCTTTTATCATCATCTAAACCCTTAATTTAGCTTGCAATTTCTCTTTTTTTTAGCTAAGAACCAAAACCCCAAAATATCATTAGATAAGATAATAGTGACTTTCCTCAAAGTAGAAGTATTCAACGCGCCCCGTGGAATACGACCTTGGTATTTCTTAATATCCTATACTATAGACGATAAGGTACACTTGCCTTTATCAGATATAGTTTTGGAGAAAATCTCAACCCTTCACTAAAATTTCAAAACCGCGAAAATCTATATCAAGTTTTTGGCGCCGTTGCCGGGGAATTTTGCGTAGATATTTTGAAACAAGGATAGCTATTAATTTTATCATGTTGTTTTTATTTTAGTTTTTCTATTTTTGAAAATCTTAAGGGTGAAATTAAAATTCTTGGAAAGGACGCTTTGGGCTTGAATTCCCATCACAGCCTCTAGTACCTTGCAAACCCTTCACCGGGTAGATCTTGGGAAGTCCAAGACTAACTTAATCCGCCTAAAAAGAACAAAAAAATATTCTCTCTTTTTCTTCTTCTTTCCTTCTCTTTTTAGTGTATGACCCGTGGTAGCACTTCGATTCTTCCTTTTGATCCGGAAATCGAGCGAACCCTTTTGAGGCACCGCCGTTCTCGTGATCAAGGAAATCAAGTAGAATCTGAAGAGTCAATCGGGGACACTAACGCAGCAAATATGGATCATAATCTTAATCCTCCTAATCTTAACGAGCCAAACCCTAATGAGGACGCGCAACGGACCATGTCCTATTATGCGCGGCCGAATTTGGAAGGCACACAATCGAGTATTGTTCGCCCCGCGGTGGCGAACAATAATTTTGAGATCAAGTCCAGCATCATACAAATGGTGCAACAATCGGTGACCTTTGATGGTCAACCGGACGAGGATCCAAATTCACATATCTCTTACTTTCTTGAAATTTGCGACACTTTTAAGATCAATGGCGTCACCGATGATGCCATTCGATTACGTCTTTTTCCTTTCTCTCTGCGGTCTAAGGCCAAGCAGTGGCTGGGCTCCCTACCAAGGGGATCCATCACTACATGGGCCGAAATGGCGGAAAAATTTCTTAATAAATATTTCCCGCCTTCAAAGACCGCTAAATTACGCACGGATATTGCATCATTCATGCAAATCGACTCGGAGACTCTCTATGATACATGGGAGCGCTTCAAGGAGCTTTTGCGTCGATGCCCTCACCACGCACTTGCCACTTGGCAACAAGTGCAAATATTTTATAATGGCTTAAATCTCCAAACGAGGCAAATGATTGATGCGGCCGCCGGGGGGACATTAAATAACAAAACCCCGATCGCCGCTCAAGAGCTTTTCGAAGAGATGGCCACAAATGCGTATCAATGGAACATGCCCCGAGCGCGGCCTAATAAGCCGGCCGGAATTTTTGAAATAGACGCTAACGCAAATTTGGCTTTACAAGTTGAGCGCTTAACAAAGCAAGTGGCGGAGATGTCTGCTTCCTCCGCCACTCCTCCTTGGGCTAATAATATTTTACTTGAAGAGCAAGTTGATTACATGGGAAATCCACCTCGGCCTTCCTATAACCCGAACACCGCTCCGTATAATAACACCTACAATGCGGGTTATAGGAATCATCCGAACTTCTCATGGAGCAATCAAGGAAATGCTCAGCGTCCCTTAAATTTAAATCAACCTCCAAATCAACTTCTCAATTTAACTCCCCCTCAAAATTTTAATCCACCCGGTTTTCCACCGCAACAGCAAAAACCCTCTCCGCTTGAAGAGGTTTTTGCAAAATATGTTGCTACAACTGAAGCGAACATCCGGAACCTCACCGGATCGATCAAAAATTTAGAGAACCAAGTGGGCCAGCTAGCAAAGATAATCTCCGAGCGACCGCAAGGAGCCCTTCCGGGAAACACGGAGCCCAACCCAAGGGAGAGCGCAAACGCGATTACACTCCGAAGCGGGAAGGAGGTGGCTTCTAAGCAGGACGAACCCATGGTAACTTCCTCTCCTCCTCTTCCTCCTATTTTATCTTCAATTTTACCTACTACGTTAGCTCCGCGCGCTTCTACTTCTAATGTTCCGTATCCATCTAAGTTTAAAAGCGAGAGCGCCGAAAAGAATTATAAAAAGTTTTTAGATATTTTAAAGCAAATCCACATTAATGTACCCTTCTGCGAGGCTATCTCTCAAATGCCTAAATATGCGAAATATCTTAAGGAGTTGCTCTCCAATAAGAAAAAATTAGAAGATATTTCGCATATTTCTTTGAACGCAGAATGCTCCGCGGTTGTACTCAACAAATTGCCTACAAAAGTGAATGACCCGGGACGGTTTTCCATCCCGTGTTTATTTGGCAATTCGTTAGTAAAACACGCTTTAGCGGATCTGGGAGCAAGTATCAATCTCATGCCTTTTTCATTATTTAAGAAACTAGGTCTAGGAAATCCAAGCCCCACTCGAATGAGTATTCAATTAGCGGATCGCTCTTTAAAATATCCGGTAGGAATAGTGGAGGACGTGCTCGTCAAGGTCGACAAGTTCATCTTCCCGGTGGACTTTGTCATTCTTGACATCGAAGAGGATGCCGAAGTACCCCTCATACTCGGCCGCCCCTTCCTTGCCACCTCCCGCGCCATTATTGACGTAAGTAACGGAAAGCTCCTCCTTCGGGTTGGAGATGATGAAGTTTCTTTCGGCATAAATTCCTCGATGCGGAACACATTAGAAAACGACGATTCATGTTTTTACCTGGAAGAGTGTTGGGAATTCGATTCCCCTCCCGAGTTAGTCTCCACCTCGAGTCACGAGTCCGAGTTCGCCGAGCTCTTTTGTCTGGAAGAAGAAGAAGTCACTCGTTTCACACCACCCGAACCACTATTTTTAGAAAAATTAAAAATCAAAACATCTTATGAAGAGCCACCCGTTTTGGAACTAAAGCAACTTCCCCCTCACCTTAAGTATTTATTTTTAGAAAAAGAGTCGAAGCTACCCGTCATCGTTTCATCCGAACTTAGCAACTCAGAAATTTCCGAGTTGGCTATTGTCTTAAGAAAGCACCGCCACGCAATTGCGTGGCAAATTTCGGATATAAAGGGTATAAACCCTTCCTTCTGCACTCATAAAATTTTCCTCGAAGATAATTCCCGAAATTCGGTCCAGCCTCAACGACGGCTAAACCCTAACATGAAAGAAGTCATTAAGGCCGAAGTGATCAAACTATTGGACGCGGGAATTATCTACCCGATATCGGATAGTACTTGGGTTAGCCCAGTACAAGTCGTACCAAAGAAAGGTGGCATTACGGTAGTAGCTAATGAGAATAACGAGTTGATCCCAACCCGTACTGTTACGGGTTGGCGGATGTGCATCGATTACCGAAAACTAAATGATGCCACCCGTAAGGATCACTTCCCCCTACCATTCATCGATCAAATTTTAGAGCGCCTTTCAGGTCACTCCTACTACTGTTTTCTCGATGGTTTGTCGGGATATTTTCAAATACCGATTTCGCCCGAGGACCAAGAGAAAACCACTTTCACTTGTCCCTTTGGCACCTTCGCTTATCGAAGGATGCCATTTGGTCTTTGTAATGCGCCAGCTACATTCCAAAGATGTATGCTGGCAATATTTGACGAGTTAGTAGAGGAGGTGATGGAAGTGTTTATGGACGACTTTTCCGTGTTCGGAAATTCATTTAAAAATTGTTTAAAAAATCTTGAGCGCGTGTTGCAGCGATGCGAGGAAACGAATTTAGCACTTAATTGGGAGAAATGCCATTTTATGGTCAAGGAAGGGCTAGTCCTTGGTCATAAAATTTCGGGCATGGGGATCGAGGTCGATAAGGCCAAGATCGAAGTGATTGAAAAACTTCCCCCTCCAACAAACGTAAAAGCTATTCGTAGTTTCCTAGGCCACGCGGGGTTTTATCGGCGCTTTATACAGAATTTTTCAAAAATCACAAAGCCGTTAACCCACCTTCTTAAAAAAGAATCCTCGTTTATTTTTAGCGATGAATGCCATTTGGCTTTTAAACTCATCAAAGAGAAACTTATAAACTCCCCGATTCTAGTCGCGCCGGATTGGTCGCTTCCTTTTGAAATCATGTGCGACGCGAGTGACATTGCGGTTGGTGCCGTTTTAGGCCAACGGGTGAGTAAGTATTTCCACCCTATTTATTATGCGAGCAAAACACTCACGTCGGCACAAGCGAATTACACCACAACCGAAAAGGAGCTTCTAGCGATCGTTTTTGCCTTCGATAAGTTTAGGTCATATATCACCCTCTCAAAAGTTATTGTCTTCACGGATCACTCCGCACTTAGGTATCTTTTAAGCAAATCGGACGCCAAGCCTCGTCTTTTGCGATGGATCCTCCTCTTGCAGGAGTTTGACTTAGAGATCCGGGACAAAAGAGGAGCCGAAAACTTGGCGGCCGATCATCTCTCCCGTTTAGAAAACCCCGCCTCGGAAGTTTTGATAGAATCTGACATCGATGATAAATTTCCCGAAGAGCGCCTCCTCGCTCTCGAAGATATTAATACGTCGTCTACCCCCTGGTTTGCAGATCTGGCTAACTATTTAGTAGCCCGGGTCTTGCCAAAAGAATTCTCGAGTCAGAAAAAGAAGAAATTCTTTTCTGATTTAAAGAATTACTTTTGGGAGGACCCCTTTTTATTCCGTGTATGCGCAGACCAAGTGGTGAGACGATGCGTCTCGAGTGAGGAGGGTCTTAAAATTTTACGACATTGTCACGAGGGACCATCCGGTGGTCATTATCATTCGAACCGAACCGCGAGGAAGGCGCTGGAGGCAGGCTTTTATTGGCCCACGCTCTTCAAAGATGCTCACACCCTTGTGAGTACTTGCGACAGCTGCCAGCGGTCGGGCAACATCTCTCGCCGGGATGAGATGCCCCAAAATATTTTCTTAGAATGCGAGATTTTCGATCTTTGGGGCATTGATTTCGTTGGTCCTCTCCCTCCTTCATTTTCAAATAAGTATATTCTAGTGGCGGTCGACTACGTGTCAAGGTGGGCGGAAGCGCAAGCTCTCCCCACCAACGATGCGCGAGTCGTCGTTAACTTTTTAAAAAAATTATTTTCTCGATTTGGCACTCCGCGCGCTATTGTGAGTGATCGGGGCACCCATTTTTGCAATACTCAATTCACAAAAACTTTAGCAAAATATGGTGTCACGCACAAACTATCCACTGCATATCACCCACAAACGAGCGGCCAAGTCGAAGTGGTTAATCGAGAATTAAAGCGAATTTTAGAGAAAACGGTTTCTATTAATCGGAAGGATTGGGCAATAAAGCTCGATGACGCGCTTTGGGCCTATCGTACGGCGTACAAGACCGCTATCGGTTGTACACCATATCGAATGGTCTATGGCAAGGCTTGCCACCTTCCGGTCGAATTAGAACACCGCGCATTTTGGGCGCTTAAATTTTTAAATCTCGATTCCACTTTAGCGGGTGAACAAAGGAAGTTTCAAATAAACGAGTTAGATGAATGGCGAGCGAATGCGTATGAGAGCAATAAATTATATAAGGAGCGAACAAAGTTTTATCACGATAAACATATAAAATTTCCGAAAACTTTTTCGCCGGGCGATCTCGTCCTCCTTTATAATTCTCGCCTTCGCCTTTTTCCGGGAAAATTAAAATCCCGATGGTCCGGACCCTTTATTGTTAAAGAGGTTTAGTCCTATGGGACAATCCTAATTTCCCACCCGGAAAAAGGCTCCTTCAAAGTTAACGGGCACCGCCTTAAATTGTATCTTCCGGGAGACGTACCTAATGACAAGAGTGATGCGATTTTTCTTCATCATATAACATAATCGGCAAGTGGGTCAAGCTACGCGACCTTAAACAAAGCGCTTTTGGGAGGCACCCCAAAGTTATCTTTTGTTATTTTCTCTTGTCTCTTCTTTTCTGCTTTAACAACTTTTGCAGGTAATCGCGGCTTCCCCACAAAAGCTTCAAAAAAAAAAAAAATCAGGGAAGCCCTTTTTCCTTCTCTTCTTTCGTTTTTGCATTTTTTTTTTATCTTTTCCTACTTCATACTTATTTTTAAACATTGGGGACAATGTTTAACTTTAAGTATGGGGGTGTGAATAGCCCTTTGTAAATTCTTGTAAATAGTTGTTAAATTAGAAAATTTTCAAAAAAAAAAAAAAATATATATATATATATATATTTTCTTATGTTTTTCTTCTATTTTAGCACTTGTAAAACCCAAAACTCAAAAAAAAAAAAAATAGAAAACAGAAAAATTTAAATCTTGGAAAGGGACGTTTGGGATTTTATCCCATCACACCTCCTAGTACCTTGCGAACCCTTCACCGGGTAGCCCTTGGGAAGTCCAAGACTTGCAAAAAAATTTGTTAAGTTTTAAATCTAGTTTCCTTTCTTTGTAAATAGTTTTTAATGAGAAAAATTCAAAAAAAAAAGATAATATCAAAAATTCAAAAAAAATTCTTATTTCCCTCCTTGTTGTTTTTGTGATTTCTTAGAAATCTAGTTGAGAATGTTTATAAGCATGTTTAAGTTTTTAATTGGCTAAAATTTTGCTTATCATAGTTTGTTAATTTTAAATTTGAGGTAATCTTGATTTAAGAATCATCTTATGATTTTAAATTGATTAGAGAATTTTTGTTAGCATGACTTCTCTTTTTATTTTTAAATGGCTTCATTTTGTAGTAAATTTCCTAAACCTCTTTAGATTTCAATTATACTTTCTTCTAACTTCTTAGATCTTAGGAATTTTAATTTTACTAGAATTTGCTCTCAATATGATTTAAAACTAGCTAGATTTATTTTTCCCCTACCCTACCCCCTTTGATGGCATAAAAAAAAATGTGTATTAAAAGATCATATGTCATGGGAATAAGAGGATAAAATTCATTATTCCCTAAAACATATGCACCCAAAATATTTGAAAAGATTATATGGCATGGAGTAAGAGGATAAAATTCATTACTCCTAAACCATATACATTTTGGGTTTTTATTAGAAGAGAAAAAAAAAAGAGAAAAGAAAAAAAAAAGGGAAATTTCATGATAAATTCCATTTCCTCCATTCAAAAATTTCTCTTCTTATGCCAAATTCTATGAAATCACCCTTAGCCAATTATCATTGTTCTAGTTTTAGTTGAAAATTATGGAGAGAGCAATATTTAGTAATTTACTTTTCCTTAAGATTCTTTTAAGATAGAGTTCTTATAATTTTAATTTAATTTAGTTTTATAATTTCTACAATTTTGTCAAACTACTTAATTTTCTTGAGAAGTTATTGCCTAAACATTTTTTCCCTCTTTTCAAATCATCATCATAATTTAGGACTTAACTCCCCCTTGAATTTACTCTTAACTTAACTTTTGGTTAAATGAAATTTTAGTTTTAAATTAAAAATTTTTTTAAGGATGTCTTATAAATTATGTCTCACACTTTTGCTCTGGAATAGCAAAACCTCAAGTATAGGGGTATTTGATAAAGTAGTTTTTATATAAGTTTTTAATAGAAAATTTTGTAATTATTTAATTTGAATTTTCCTTTTTATGTCAATTTTAGGTTATAAGTAGTTCTTTTTGTAATTTTGATTCTAACTTAGCCTAATTTTAATATTTGCAGATTTCTGGGACAAATCGGGAAAAATCACATGTCACGCCCTCGGTCACGCCCGTGACCAAGGGCGTGTAACCTGAAGATCAGTCCAGAGTCACAGCCGTGCTGTTGAGCTAGTCCACACCCAGTCACGCCCCAGGTCACGCCCGTGACCCAAAGTCACGCCCGTGACCGGGGGCGTGTAATTTCAGCATCTGCCGCGTGGAGCCGCCGTCGAGACGAGAAGCTGCCGTTGAGAAGTCAACTTGAGTCACGCCCGTGACCCAAAGTCACGCCCGTGACCTTCCCGCGTGATCCAAGCACGCCGCCGCGGCGTCTGGCTAGCCCATGCCGCATTAAATGAAGCCTTCCTGAGTCACGCCCGTGACCCAATTGTCACGCCCGTGACATGTGCGATTTTCTCCCGCCGTCACGCCAAGCCCACGCCGCGACCGGATCCGATGCTGCAGAGATTACACGCCCTAGGTCACGCCCGTGACCGAGGGCGTGTAACATGAAATTTTTGCCTATAAATTCAGAGGCTCTCCTTGAGTTCAAAGTTCAGAATTTTGGAGTGGGGAAGGTGCTGCTGGAGCCAATCTTGAGTAGTTCTCCTTTTTCATGTTCATGTTCATGTCTCTTTATTTTCATGCTCTCTTCCTTTTCTAATGCAATGTATTAGCTTTCCTTTAGTGCAATAGTCTAGTTTAAGCTTGTAATCTTGTTTTTCCTAGCTTGCAATTTCCTTTCTTAAGTCTTGTAATAGTTTTTCATTTAAATAAAAAAAAATAGATTGTTCTCTTTATTTTGTCTCCTCCTTAGCTAAAATTTCTTAATATGCATTTTTATTTTTCTTCCTCTTCCCCCTCCACCATGATTAACTAATCCTCATTAGTACTCGATCAAAATGATCCGAGGATGAGTTAGACAAGTTATGATTTTCTAAAGTTTTCTTTTTCCGTTTTTATAAACACTTGAATTATCCTTGATTTTTAATTAGTGAGGCCATACTTTCGATATATGGTTTTCGCTTAAGTTTTCATATTTAGTTAGCCGAGAGGCTCAAAGTATGAATCGATCACTCAAGGGTAAAGAGAGTTGCACGCACCCCTCGAGAGAGGATGACGTAAATCTCCCGGATTGGAGTCAAATCCAATAGTGGGGTTCACCTCGTAAAGCAAGTTTTAGGTAATCGATTATAGGACGAGAGTCCGGTTGATTTTTCCTAATCTTAGTTGGGCATTAACCTCGAGAGAGGCATGTTCGAGCTTCGGGAACCTCCACGGTCAAGTAGTTCAATTTAAACGGAATTAGATTTAATTTCTTTTTACTTGTCTTTTCTCACTCCAAGGTGGCTTTTGATTGAGTACTAGCCTCTTTTATCATCATCTAAACCCTTAATTTAGCTTGCAATTTCTCTTTTTTTTAGCTAAGAACCAAAACCCCAAAATATCATTAGATAAGATAATAGTGACTTTCCTCAAAGTAGAAGTATTCAACGCGCCCCGTGGAATACGACCTTGGTATTTCTTAATATCCTATACTATAGACGATAAGGTACACTTGCCTTTATCAGATATAGTTTTGGAGAAAATCTCAACCCTTCACTAAAATTTCAAAACCGCGAAAATCTATATCACTGGGCGAGACCCAGGCAGGGGTGGCCCCCCTGCTGGTCTCGCCCCTCTGCTGGGGCTGGGAAAGACCCAGGCAAGGGCGGCGCCCCTGCTGGTCTCGCCCCTCTGCTGGGGCTGGGCGAGACCCAGGCAGGGGCGGCCCCCCTGCTGGTCTTGCCCCTCTGCTGGGGCTGGGCGAGACCCAGGAAGGGGCGGCTCCCCTGCTGGTCTCGCCCCTCTGCTGGGGCTGGGCGAGACCCATGCAGGGGCGGCCCCCCTACTGGTCTCACCCCCCTACTTGGGCTGGGCGAGACCCAGGCAGGGGCGGCTCCCCTGCTGGTCTCGCCCCTTACTGGGGCTGGGCGAGACACAGGTAGGGGCGGCCCCCCTGCTGGTCTCACCCCTCTGCTGGGGCTGGGCGAGACCCAGGCAGGGGCGGCCCCCCTGCTGGTCTCACCCCCCTGCTTGGGGCGGGTGCAAGTGGAGTTCGCCCCCCTCTTGGGGCGGGGGCGAGTGGAGCTCGCCCCCTACTTGAGGGTCTCGCCCCCTCCTGCTGGGGGCGCGAGGGGCAAGTGGAGCTCGCCCCCCTACTGGGGGTGGGGGAGCAGGATGCCTCTACCTCCACCGCTCGAACTCTTCCCTCCCTACCCTGGATCCTGCTGAGGAATGATGTTCCAAAATGTCTCTTGTCTCGAGTACCTACTCGGCGAATACAGGGTTGTACAATTACAATATTCATATAAAAATTATAAAGAGAAGTGCATTGAAATAAGAGAGAGAGAGAGAGAGAGAGAATACAAAAATAACATAGGAGTTAAGTAGCAGCACAACTTTCTCCCTCCAAAAATTGATTGGGGAAAGCTTGGAGGTCATCCCAATATATAGAAATTTTTCTGCCTCGGTCACGCCCTAAGTCACGCCCGTAACGGGGGGCGTGACTTGTTTAATCAATTCTGCGACTTGGATCAGGTTCGACGCTCGATTCTAACGCGATTTGATGGGTCACGCCCCAGGTCATGCCCGTGACCTGGGGGCATGACCAATTCAGTGGTCAAGCTAGGCATGGGCGCTGGCACGCGATCATAGGCGCTGGCGGCTGGCTGACGTGGCAGTCACGGGCATGACTGGAAGCACGCCCGTGTAACTTTGGGTGTGACCAATTCAGTGGTCAAGCTAGGCATGGGCGCTGGCACGCGATCATGGGCGCTGGCGGTTGGCTGACATGGTAGTCACGGGTGGAAGTCACGGGCGTGACTGGAGGCACGCCCGTGTAATAGAGGCGTGTCCTCCATTTTTTTGCGGCTGGGCGAATCTGATTGCGCGGTGAGCTGGTCACGGGCTGGTCACGGGCGTGACTTGTGTGTCACGCCCGTGTACTTTGGGCGTGTCTGACCAAAAATTCTGAATTATGACGGCAGCAACTTAACTGCTAACAGCAACTTACATGCCCTAGGTCACGGGCGTGATCCCCAGGTCACGGGCGTGAACTAGGGCGTGACCTAGGAAAATCTGCATTTTTGACCTTAAAATTCAGAAAACTTAAGTTAGCATTAAAAATAGGAAAATGAGCAAAAATTGCTTTTAGAGAAACAACAATAAGCAAAAATTAAGAACAGATAACATAAAAATAACCTAATTAAACTAACTAGATTTAGCACTATCAACAGGCGGTCTGGAGGTTTTTAAGACCGCAATTATCTTATCCTAGGTATTCACTATTTTGAAATTGATATTAATTAAACGGTATTCTGGATTTATGTGAAAATTAGTATTCTTTGAGTCCCTAAAATATGAAGAAGAATCATATTGAGGAGGCAAAAAATTACTCTATAAAAGAAAGAATATCGAACTCAAAATCTAAGGTCATTCGATCACGTAATTATTTTACTTATTTTGAGGTCATCATCATAAGACTGGATATCAGAAGATCGATCTGATTAAAAATAGTAAAGAATAAACCTAAGGAAATTAGATCAATCTTGAACAGAAAAGGTATGTAAAGAATCTGATTCATTTCTACTCATGTCAAAATTAAGGTTATAGATCGCGCGACCTACAAAATTTTTTGACCGCGACTTTTGAAAAGATAAAAATACAAGTCCTTCAAAATAAGAAATCTATTTGGACTGCCGCGATCTCTTGGGAGAAGGCACTTCTGAAGACCTGGTGTCAGCTGAGGTATCTTCCGAGCTCTCAGGTGACTCCTTGGAACCAACACTTGAGTTCGCCTCCGAGCTCAAGTCGACCACCAGCTAATATTGACTTCTGCTAGTCGGGTCGGTCTCGCTATCAGTCTCTTCGTCCAGAACCTTACCCAAGAGATCGCAACTTCTTCAACTTCTACTTCTTCTTTCTTCTGCTCCTTCTTCTTCTTCTCCTCCTTCTTCTTCTTCTTCTCCTTCTTCTGCTTCTTTTTCCTCTACCAGGGAGGCAACATCAGGGAATAAGCTAGAAAAATTGATGTCTTCAGGAATGATGATGTCGCGGTCTCGCATCCCGATGATCGCAAGTTCGACAGCTTCTTTGACTTCTCCTATCATAATCCTCTGAAAAGCTGGATTATCATTATCATATATCTCACTCCTCGTTTTCTGCAAGGGAATAAACCAGGTTATGCGGTCTGAATTTTATAAGACCGCACAAAGGGTTGTTGAGATCCTGACCTCGAGCTCATCTACAAGATCTTTGTTGTCGCAAAGAGTCCGGGGCAGAAGCAGCCCCATGTGGTGATTTAAGATTGTGCTTCTGGTCGTTGCCTACGCACACATGTCAGGTATAATCTCTTCATCCTAGGTTTATAGCTGGTTTTGATTTTTCTCACCATACAGAGCAGATGTGACCACATCTTTATGGTGAGCGAAACCGCCGCTCCAAAGTGGAAGAGCCATGGAAACCTTCCCCCCTTTTCCCTTCTCATCCCATTTAAGTAGAGGTCTCCCCTCAATATCCTTCAACTTTCTCCTGTGGCCGGCCAAAGGGAACCTCCTCTGAGCGGGAGAAGATGGTTCAGCGAGCTAATTCTGTAATCGCTAATTTTCCATTTTCAACCTTAACCCACGCTGGGTAAGGACCTCCTCTTTCGAAGGGACCGGTAAGATCGTCGGAACCATCAGGGTCACTGCGTCAATGTGTTTTGAGATTGAAGATGGTTACTTACTCTCCTCAGGGGTGAGCTCAACGATCTCATCCCAATGATTGATGTAGTAAATAAGATCAATCCTCTGCTTGGAAAGCATCTTCTTAATGGCGGTCTCCACCTATAACAAGGTTTTTTGCTTCTTGAAGACCGCCTCAGCTCGGGGAGTATGTCAATTCTCAAGACCGCCAAAATCTCCCTCAAAGATCAGGAATCGTTCTGTCCAGTTCGGGGTCTTGTTTGGGAGATTGATGATCTTCACCCCCTTGGCAGGAGAAATACATCAACCCCATAAACTCTTCTTTCTTCTTTCCCTCTTTTAATGACTTCACGGTGAAGATCGCACGAAAATGGTCGAGAGTGAAAGTCACCCTGGATGATCTCAGATAGCCGTTGTAAGTGAACATCAAAGCTAATGAGTTCGACTGTACCTGAGCAGGCACAACGCCATAATAATTAAAGATCTCCACCAACTCCCAAGGTCGAGAAAAAGTGAACCCACATTCAAAGTGATTGATTGGAATGGTGATCTTCATCGACAAATAGGTATTCAATCACTCACCCTCAGCCGGTAGTCGGATCAAAATCTGCTAGCTCTGCTGATACTTTTCTATTAAATCTCGAAATTTAGTCTGAGAGAGGCGATTTGGCTTGTGCTCTGCGCTCATGAAAATTTATGCAGTAACACTTCGCGAGGTCACCATCTTCAGAGATCGCGAAGACCGGTTGATGGTTGGAATTTTCAAGCATGCATTTATTAAGCCAGCAAATACAGTATTTATAACTTCTCAGGCAATGATGGCGTAATCATGATGAATATCGGAGTTGACAAGATTGCATGCGGAGACCGTGTGACCTGTTTACTTCGACAAAAAAGGAAAATTTGATAAGAAAAATATAAATCGATCATAGGTTACGAGGCCGCACAATCTCAGGCAAACACTCAAAAGATAAGAAGATTCAGAACCACAAGATAACATTGAAGAGACCACATAAGCAGAAAAGAGAAATTATTACTACAAAGCATAATTGTTTGAAAAGGTTCAAATTATACAGTAATTACAACATAACTACTAGAGAAGGCATCATGGAGGGTAAGTCATCATTTCTTCTGATCGTACTTCCTACCGACATGAGCGGTCTTGTAATGTATCTCGTAGACCGCCGACGGAGTGATCGTCAGGCCATGGATGGCACTCAGAGCTGACTTGTGAATGCCACCTAGCTCTCTGTCGAGCTGGTCGAGTGGAATAATGGTCTCAGAAATCTGGCGGTCTGCCGTTAGGATGCTAGGAGAGCCAGCAAGCATACTGACAAAGCTCGCTCGCAGCCATTCATTCTCGGCAAGCAAGGCATTTGACTTTCGCCTAAAGTAGAAAGCATCCTCTTTAGCTTTTCGAAGAATCCTTTGGAGGTCGACCACAAAATCTTCAAGCTTCTTCTTGACTTCTTATTCCCTTTGGTCCATCTGTTTCTTCATCTCTGCGATCTTCAACTTGCTTTTAGTAGAGACCTCCTGAAGTCGCTTTCTAAACTCAATTTCTTTTTCTTCGAGTTTTTCATCCTTTTCCTGCATCTTCCTCTCCAGCACCTTCTCCCTGGCTTGTGAAGTCTGAAGCACCTTAAAAAGAGGTGTCAGAACCTTAGAAAGCAGAGGAGGAGCGGCCTCCTATTGATGAAGCTCAATTTTCTCTGGCACATCCTTGGTCTCTACTAGATCATTTGCGGTCAAAAAAAGCGATAGAACCAGATGTCGACGAGAAAGAAAAATCACAGAAGAAAATTTCATACTTGAAGAAAGGAAAGACTGTGGTTTAATGCACAAATCCGCAACACCACTAGAGGCGGTAGCAAGACTGCGACACGAAACGACAGTGTACCGATCGTTCGAGTAATATAAAATGGGAGTGAATGCCCAAGTATCGATCTCAAAGGAACACAGTAAGGTGGAGTTATCTATTGAGGGAGGACATGAGATTGAAGACCTTTAGGTTGGATGGATTATGGAAAAAGAGGTGATTTGGGGTGGAAAATAAAAGGAAACAACTACTTAACTACTCTTATGTAGGATTTGAGCGCACTGCTTCGCTAGGCGGGATAGAAACTATGTAGGACTTGAACGCACTACTTGATGAGTCCCATTTATATACACATTTATGGGCTCATATGGGCCGTATTTCTAGTATTTGCACTACACCTTAGGCATGTTTTGTTCATATTTGTTATTCCTTGCTTAGTGCACTCTTAGGCCCGTTGTGGTGTGCGTTTGCACGTTTTAGTGTCAAGGGTAAGCATAGCGTACTCCTCTTTCTTTTTATGCTTTATATCCTGTGCTGGAAGGGTATTCCCAGCTTTGTTGTGGCCAATGCAGGTGGACATTTCATCAGTTTCAGCCTAAGTTCATGTCTGTACATATCGCACGATCGTGCGTTATGTTGGCGCACAGTCGGTTTCGGTCGTGCGCCCTTTGTTGAGGAGGAAACTGATGTTCTGTCATTATTCGTGCATCTCTGCGCACGGGCAGCGCCCGTGCGTGAAGGAATCGCACGCTCTCCTTGATTGGCCTTGTTTTTCCCCTTTCAGAATTTACCCGTGCGTTTTGACGCACGGGCGGATTTGCCCGTGCGTGAGTAAATCGCACGGGCGGTCCAGGTCGTCTTCCTGCGCTATCTTTATAATAGGTTTCGCACGGTCTACGCACGGTCGTGCGTTCGACCGTGCGTGACCATTTCTCTAACTCTTTTCTATAAAAGCACAGATCTCTGCCCTAGTCGGGGAGATCGTACTTGTTCCACTTTTTCCGCTGCAAAAGGAGCTCCAGCTCCGTACCCCTTCCACCACTTCATCAGTGCTTGGCCCTAGGCCTCCTACATCATCCTTAAGCTTCAAGGAGAAGGATCCAGCTCTTCATCCGCCATCATTCAAAGAGAAGAAAGCTAGGTTATGTGCTGAATCGTGACACAAAGAAGACGGGCCATTGGAGGGTAGTGACAGCCTTCTCTACCCCGGACGCAGTCGAGGACCGAGCTTGGACGCGGATTGACAACCCAGCGATTCCAACCGTGAACCCTCAACAAGACTTCGGATTCGGTTGATTCCTTACTTTCCCTTCCTTTGTATTTTGTGATTGTAATAGTTAGATCCTTTATTATTTGATGAAGAGCACTATAGACCTTGTTTTATAAAGTTATTTCATGTCCATGTGAATGTATCTTTCATTTATCTGTGTGTATGAGGTGCGCCCCCATCCATTTTCCATTCCACCGTCATGTTCGTGTGTCGCACTAGCAATTGCTAGTGGCGTGCTTGTTGACGAGGTGCTTGCGACCCTCATTCCGTAAGACTACTCGTCCATCCGCCCTTGCGAAGTAGTGCGTTCAAGGCCTACGTAGTATCCATCCGCCCGGTGAAGCAGTGCGCTCAAAGCCTGCATAGGAGTAGTTGTAGCATTTTCTCTTTATTTCCACCAACCAAAACCCCCATTTCCGCAACCCATCCAACTTCAGGACTTCAATCTCAAGTCCGTCCTCAATAGTTAACTCCACCTTACTGTGTTCCTTCGAGTTCGATACTTGGGGATTCACTCCCACATTTTATATTACTTGAACGATCGGTACACTGCCGTTTCGTGCCGCAGTCATGCTACCGCCTATAGCGGTGTGCTAAGATTTGCGCATCACTACTTCGCAAGGGCGGATGGATGAGTAGGCACGTGGATGGAATGGTTCACACCGGCGGAATGAGGGTCGCAATCACCTCGTCACAAAGCATGCCACTAGCAATTGCTAGTGCTTCACACGAACATGATGGCGGGATGGAGGATGGACTGGGGCGCTCCTCACTTGCATAAACCACTCATAATAATTTCACATGGACATGAAATACTAAAAAACATAACTAGGTTTAGCAATCATTGTTCATACACACAGATAATAAAGGAAAACAGTACTACAGTATGAAGGGGGTGAGATTACAACCAAAGTGGTGGAGACTCATCGGAGGTTCACGACCGGAATTTAGGGTTGTCAATCCTTGTCCGAGCTCGGGCTCCAACTGCCGTCCGGGGTACGGAGACGAGTTGTCACTTGCTTCTATTTGACCCATCTTCTCCGTCAATCATCTTCGATTCTGACCTCGCCGGAGAACTTCATGTATGCAGCAAAGAATCCCTCAAAATGGAGGTTTGGAGGTGCATCAACAATGGAAGAGGCCAAGAGGTTTCTCCGGCTAGAGATTTGCAAGAGAATGGCTGTCGGAGCTCCTCCCGCAGGTGCGCGGTGATGGAGAGGTGAAGGGGGTGGACTGGAGTGTAAGACCCCACTTTTTTCCTTCAAAACCGGGTCATATGCCCAGAACCGCCGCTTTGCGGTGACACCTTCACTCGGGAAGGTCGTCACTACAAAAGGCTGATCCTGACAGCCATATCGATCACAGTAGAAGAAAAGTATAAACGAACAAAAAGAAGTTCAAGTCCACTATCACATGCTATATATAATAAATGTTCGCATGGTATAACTAAAATAACAAAGTTACAATAATAAAGGGCTCATGCCCTGTACATCATATCCTCACTACAAGATCACTCGCGGAAGCTAATTACTAATCACTCACTAATCCTGAAACTTGTTCACCTGTACTACACTGACACGCCCCTGTCTGCACTGGCCTCTGGTGGGGCTGCGTCTCCTCGATCCCCTAAAATGATATGGTCCACCGACTGTTAGTCAAAAAGACTAAGCCTTATGTTCCCAACCCTACACCCAATGGATCCTAGGCACCATGTGGGAGGATGAAGCAGAGGACAACAAGGGGTATTAAACAAAGCAGATGATGGCAGATCTTGTCTACAGGAAATGTCTACAACTATACATGTGTATATAAATAATTGAAGCAGTAATAGAGCATGGTAAAGAGCAAGTAAGGAACAGTAAGTAAAGATAATTACACAATAGAAATGTAACCATTGATTTATAGGAATGCCCATACAAACCTATAGACCAAGGGGTCGTTTAGCAGGGCCTATCGTATAAAAAGTCCCATAACCAATTTATACGATAGGGGTAGGGTTGAAATGCAATGCTTATGCCATGACATGCAGAGTTATGCAGTTTAATGATATGTTCATACAAGTGTAACTCACATACTTTGACTCTATGCGCACAGACCTTTAGTTCCCCCTTTTTGGAGCTAGCAAGACTCTCAGGATACTCCCGTAGTGGCAAACGAAAGCGGCGGGTTGGGCCTCGCCCACCTCTAGGTTGGTATTCACACTACCTAGCCTAGACCTATGGTAAGCCTCAACGCAAAACCGCGGAGCATCTACGTACTCTTACTGGCTGGACCACCAGACTTTTATGGCTAAGTGCAAATTCCACACTTGCCGAGTCAACGTATTGACGTCGGTGTGAACGACCGTCCAATACCGAAGACCCACCACCTTTATGCACATGCATACATGTTTACCATCTATCTCCGAGCCACAAGCTCCCCAGCCTAACCTTCCCATCACCATAACCTTCCGAGCCACCAGCTCGCCGAACCAACTCGTCTGCACCAACAAACTTTACTGAGTCACAAGCTCACCCGACTAAGTAGTCTGCTGCCACAACCACCGAGCCTACCGCTCATAAGAAACAACAAACTAACCTCCCATAACCATGGGGTGTTGGTGTGTGCATTATTAATTCAACCTTGTACACCAACTTATTCTTATAATTTAGGGTTAATCTTGGACTTCCCGAGGATTACCCTGTAAGGGGCTCGCTACGGTACTAGGAACTATAATGGGATGACATCCCAATGTTACCTTTCTCAAGACACTTAATATGGTTGGTAACTACCCATAAGCTTAGCCCCCTCACCATTTCACTTGAATTAACCCTAGATGGTTTATAACTCTCCAAGGGAAAGGCGATTAATCGTCAATCCCGAGCACAAGCTTACCCTTAACCCACCAAGTACACTCTCATCAAATAAACTTCTTTTTGGTGACCTTCAACCTCTTCAACTAGGCTAGGAACACCAACTACCTTCCATTCTCACCTACGGGTCTTCAATTTAATCAATCTTTACAGCTTTACTATACGCAGACCAATTAAGCTTTATGAGTTGCATGAGAGGATGTACTCCAAATATTCTTCCAACTGACTCAAGATTATTACTGGGAGTCTATAATTATATTCTAAGACCAAATCCAGAGGATCATATTTTCCTTAATTATTTAGCATTTATTATAATTTCTCCAACATTGGCCAAGCATGAAATTAAACATGAAGTGTAAGATCTTCTTATGATATGGCCCCATAAAATCATGGAAAATCTATGATGTCATAATAATAGTAAATACATAATATCACAATTTTGCAATAAGGGGTTGACCTCTAATTATAATATTGAACAAATACCCCAAATTAGACATTAAAGAAGGAACCACCAAAAATACTTGTCCAAAAATTATTGGAAAATTACCAGACCTTTATATTGATCAGAAAAGTCTTCTGACTAATTTTCAGAGTTTATCAGAAATAATTAGTCACATAAATAATTATTCCAAGTAAACTCATACTAGGGATAATTGTGAAGTAACCTACTGATAAATAATTTCAAAATTTTATACAAAAATTCACAGAGCTCTCTAAAGCCCCAAAATGTCCTACCACCAAGTTCATAATTTTCCAGAGGATATTTGGCCCTCATTTATTTAACATATTCTTAAGGCCAAATAGATGACTTGTGAATGAAGTGATAAATAAATCAATTCAATAATTACACAAAAATTACCAGAGGTCTATATCATGATTATGAGGGTACCACCAAACTTTCATCACCATCCAAGATTATTTGAGCATGTAAATTTCTCTTATAAGTAGGTTCTCAAAAAAGGTTATAACCTAAATCAGAGAGGATAAGTGTTCCTAAAATTCCCATAAAATTTCTGAGGGCATATATGTTTTTAATGGCACGTTCACCTAGAGGGGGGATGTTAGGTGATCTGGGTTCTTTTCGAAATATTAGCGTGAGTTACGAATATTCAGATATCGCACAAATAAACCATAGCAAACGACACAAGATCTATAGAGGTTCCTCAAGACCGGGTGTCTTGAGTAGTCCTCTGTCCCTCTGCGCCTACCTAGCAGTGTGCTAGGCTCGGCAAACTCCACCAAATCTTTAGGTCCACAAGCCTTACAACACGGACCCGCAAGTCCTACAGCATAATCCCGCAAGCCCTTACTGCACCCGAGCCCACAAGCTGGACACTCAGGCCCTCAAGAACTACACAACACAGACCCGCAAGTCCTATACCTACAGCCTAGGCCCGCAATCCCTTACTACACCCAAGCCCTCAAGCTCGACAATATTGGACCCGCAAGTCCACTTCCCTAGCCCTCAAGCCACACAGCCCTCCATCCCTCAAGCTAGACAAAATCGGATCCACAAGTCCACTGCCCTGGCCCTCAAGACTCACAGCTCTCCAGTCCTCAAGCTAGAAACTTAGATCTGAAACCAAATCTTACACGTTTGGCCCGCAAGCCTTACAAGAAATTACAGTGATGAAAACTATTTCTTCTGCCTGATGAAGACTGGCAACTAAAGGTTGAAGAAGATGTTTCTGATTCAGATCTTGAAAGCACGGTTCTTCTTTAATCTCTTCTCTTAGCCTGATGAGGAACGACTTCTTATTAGTCGATCAGATGACTGATTCTTGCGAGAACACTTTGAGAATTCTTGTCTTTCTCTTTCTTTCTTTACGCAGCTTTTACTGTTCTATTTACTGTATGCGTATGTTCTTTCTAATTGATGCTTGCTTTAGGGCAACCCCTTATCACTTTTATAAGACTACGAGGCTCCCAACGGTCTTCTGAAAAAGTTCCTTATGTGTCAGACGCCCCATTCCTTAAGAGCACACGCTGATTGGATAATCAGGCGGCGGCATTAATTGCTGACAGCGCGTCCGCAACATTTGATTTCCCTCTCGATGATATTTTTAGCTTTATGCCGATACTGACAGCATTACGACGATATGTATAATATCTCGATGATTGGACTTTGTCAATGCCTTAGGCCTTGGTGGATCTTCAAGTCTTCCAGCTTCTGCCTCTGACACTGATGTCTCGATGATACGAGATATTCTGGCATTTCTGCATATACAGCGATATGTTATCTCTGACTGTGTCGTCGTGATCTTCTTTCATGTAGTCTGTCATCGTAATCACTTTGTTCTTTCGACGACATGAGCGATATCATGTTGACATATTATGCTTTAGCAACTGCTTGTCTTCAGTTGTCCTTCTTCAGTCTTCTCGATGTCATGCCTCCTTTACGACGATGTCTGTTCTTCTCGATGAAAAGGCTACTTTGTTGATGTCGACGATACTGCATCTTTTCGACGACATTCCTTCCTTTGATATCTGCATGTCTTCTCTGCGTTCGACGATCTTCATTCTGCATTCGACGAATAGCATTATGCGTTCGACGAACTTCATTCTTCTGTCCCATCTCTGCGTTCGACGAATTTCATTCTTCGTTCGACGAACTTCATTCTGCGTTCGACGAACTGCATTCAGCGTTCGACGAACCTCATTCTTCGTTTGACAAACTTCATTCTTCTTTGCTTTGCCCATCATCTCAACGATGTGCCTGTACTTGTCGATGACATCTCCTATTCTTCCTGAGATTATGAGCTAGAGAAGTGATCAAATACAAAGTGAAGTTTTCTTGACTGGTGACTTCTTCAAATCAGGAATCTTGTGGGCAAGATTCCCAACAATCTCCCCCTATTTGAAGAAGTCAGAATCTCAATTCAAGACTACTTTCACTTGACAATAAATGTTATAATCTTAGATTGAAAGCATGAGCATTTAAGATTTTACTTATCTTTTGCTGAACTTATGAGTACATCAACTGAAATTATGAGTACATCAAGCTTGTAGCTCCCCCTTGATTTGATGTCTCTTCTTATGTGGCTCCCCTACTCCTTTTCTCCCCTATCTTTGAGGTCTTCTTGAGCATATTGTCTTGAACATATTGATGTCATTTCTCCCCCTTTCTGACTTCTTTCCTGCAGCTCTCCTTTAGGTAGACAATAGTCCAAGCTCCCCCCTGCTCAGTCATAGTTCATCCAAATCCTGAGAGATTTTTTAACCAATCATCTAGAAAGGGATTAGTGAAGAATAAGTTAAGGATTATTCTAAGTTTAACATCCCCAATTGGAATTTGAAGAAGTTAAACTTAGCTTCATCTAGGGGCTTTGTAAATATATCAGCCACTTGTTTATCTGTTGGGACAAACTCAAGGGTGATATCTTTATTTTCCACATGCTCCCTGATGAAGTGATACCTGATCTCAATATGCTTAGTCCTGCTGTGAGAGACAGGGTTCTTAGCAATTGAGATTGCACATGAAGAGTCACAAAATAGGGGTGCTTTGGTCATCTTTAGATTGTAGTCTTTAAGTTGATGCTAAATCCATAGCAGTTGGGCACATCAGCTCCCAGCAGAGATATACTCTGATTCTGTTGTAGAGATTGCCACACTGGTCTGCTTATTACTGCTTCAAGAGATCAGTCTTCCACCAACGAATTGACATGTCCTTGAGGTACTCTTCCTATCTTCCTTGCACCCTGCATAATCTGCATCTGAGTAGCTAGTCAGTTCACATCCATTGTTCCTAGGGTACCATAGGCCAAGATTTGATGTACCCTTTAGGTATCTTAAGATTCTCTTGACAGAGACATGATGAGATTCCTTAGGATTCACCTGATATCTAGCACAGAAACATGTAGCAAACATTATGTAAGTCCTACTTGCAGTTAGATAAAGCAAAGATCCAATCATGCATATGTACTTGGTTTCATCAAAGGGTCTGCCCTTCTCATCCTTGTCCAGAGACACATTGGTTCCCATTGGAGTCTTCATTGAAGAAGCACTCTCCAATCCAAATTTCTTGACTAGCTCCCTAATGAATTTGGTCTGGGAGATGAAAATACCATCTTCAGATTGTTTCACTTGGAGACCTAGGAAGTATTTGATCTCACCCATACCGCTCATCTCAAACTTTCCCTGCATCAAGTTGGCAAACTTTTTGCAGAGATTGTTATCTGTAGAGCCAAAGATGATGTAATCCACATAGATCTGCACTAGCAAGATCTTGCCCTTTACTTCCCTTAGGAATAATGTCTTATCAATCTTTCCTCTTGAGAATTTTTCTCAATTAGAAAGCTTGACAAAGTCTCATACCAAGCCCTAGGTGCCTGTTTTAAGCCATAAAGTGATTTTCTAAGAAAGTGAACATAATCAGGGTGAGTAGGGTCTACAAAACCTGAGGGCTGCTCTACATATACCTCCTCTTTGAGGTCACCATTTAGGAAGGCTGACATCACATCCATCTGGTAGACCTTGAAACCTTGGTAGGCTGCATAGGCCAGAAACAGTCTTATTGCTTGCAGTCTGGCTACTGGAGCAAATGTCTGATCAAAGTCTATCCCTTCCTCTTGTGTGTAGCCTTTTGCCACTAACCTTGCTTTATTCTTGGTGATGATTCCATTTTCATCCAATTTGTTTCTGTAGACCCATTTAGTTCCTATGATGTTCTGTCCTTGGGGTCTTGGAACCAGTTTCCAAACTTTGCATCTCTTAAATTGGTTCAGTTCCTCCTGCATTGCTGCAATCCAAAATGGATCCTGATTTGCTTCCTCAAATTTCTTGGGTTCAATTTGAGAGAGAAAACTCAGGTACAATGCTTCATTTGCAGCTCTACTCCTTGTCAGCACACCTTGGTTGACAGCTCCTATAATTTGCTCTTGAGGATGATCTCTTACTTGTCTCAAGGTGGCTGGCAGTATTTTGGGGATTTCTTCACTTACAGATCTTTCCGGTTGCACTTCTTCTGCTGTTTCTATGTTTTCCACAGCATCTGTTTCAAGCTCAACATCTATTGATTGATCTTTACTTTTAGCTGAGGTTCCAACTTGGTCATTAATGCATAATTTCTCCATCTTCTCATCAGTACCTGCATTCATGCACTAGATAACTAGACCAGCCTTTGTGAATGAGGTTGGTCTCATTAACTACCACATGTATAGATTCTTCCACTGCTTGGGTATTGATGTTGTACACTCTATATGCCTTACTATGAGAGTTGTAGCCAACAAAAATACCCTCACTGCTTTTCTTAGCAAACTTGGTTAGTTTGGATTTCCCATTATTAAGGACATAACATTTACTACCAAAGATCCTAAAGTAGGATAGGGTTGGTTTTCTGCCCTTCATTAACTCATAGGGAGTTTTCTTGTGGTCTTTGATGATTGAAGCCCTATTTATCACATGACAAGCAGTGTTGACAGCCTCTGCCCAGAAGTATTCTGGTAGAGAGGAGTCACATAGCATTGTCCTACTTGCCTCTATCAAGCTTTTGTTCTTCCTTTCAGCAACCCCATTCTGTTGAGGGGTTCTGGGTGAGGAAAATTCTTGGGAGATACCTAGTTCTTGGCAGAATTCTATTATGACCCCTGACTGAAATTCTGCCCCATGGTCACTTCTGAGTTTGACCACAATACAGTCCACCTCATTCTGGATCTGCCTGACAAAATTTCTCAAGATATTTAGGGTATCTGATTTCTTTTTGAGGAAGAATACCCAAGTGAACCTTGTGTAATCATCAACAACTACAAGGTTGTAGGCCTTCCCTCCTAAGCTATGAACTGACATAGGACCAAACAAATCCAGATGCAGAAAAAATAAGCACATAGAAGACTTTTTATTAGATATGCTTTTAAAGATGGTCCTAGTCTGCTTTCCAAGTTTGCAATCTTGACAAGGACCATCTTTAAGGCACTTAATATTAGGTCCATTTCTAACCAGGTCTTGTGAGAAAAGCTTGCTTATTGTCTTATAGTTGATGTATGCAAGTCTCTTATGCCATTGTACACAAAGAGCCTCTTTACCAACAGCTACAAGACATATGGCCATGGAAGAATTTGTATTGAGAAAGTTTAAGCAATAAATATTGCCACTCCGAGTGCCAGTTAAGGTAGCCTCAGAATCTGAGGAATTCTTAATTGGGCACTTGTCCTTGTGGAAAGTAATAACAAAGCCTAAATCACAAAGTTGACTTATTCTTATGAGATTGTGTTTCAACCCCTCCACATAAGCTACCTTTGTGATGGTAACTAACCCATTAGAGATGTTACCAAATCCCCTGGTCACCCCCTTTTCTGAACCTCCAAAGATCACGGTTGGTGCATTCTCCACAGGGATGAACTCTCTTAAGTACTTTCTGACTCCAGTCATGTGCCTGGAGCAGCCACTGTCCAAATACCAAATTGGAGATTGGTTGGCATTTGGACATACCTGCAAAACAAATCACTTCCCCTTGTGAAATTTTCCATAGATCTAGGAGTGAGCAGGAATTGTACAACTCAAAGTTACAGCCAACAACCAGAAGCACATGAAGCAAAGCAATCTTTATTGATAATAGCAATGTTAAAACCGATTTCTCGGTCTTTGTGGAGTTCGGGGACCTCAACAAGCTGGGGGCGACCAACCCTTACTTCCCTCAAGGGAGATCTCTAGGTTGAAGGTTGAGGAACTATGGACTGGACCAAGGGCTTAGTGGGGAGGTCCCGCCACATACCCGGAAGCCCCTTAGGAACTTCCCCTCCCAAGCCACTACTAAGCTTGGGCACCACTGGAGGCTCTCCTCACCCCCTAGAGAGACTTGGGGAGGGAGAGAGAGAGAGAGAGAGCTAGCCTAGAATCCTCCTCCCAAATGGTGCCCCCTTGGTCCTATTTATAGGATTTCTGGATTCGGGCTGCAAATAACCAATCTCTGGCCTATCAGATTACCAAAATACCCTCGGATTTGGCTGCGGATAGCCAAATCCCGCTGTTCTGAGGCGTTAAACGCAGACCGACCCCTCCCCCCGGAACTGGGCGAGAGGGGGTACCTCGCGGGGCTCGGCGAGCCTATTAACCGGGTGGTGCGAGACCCGGGGGTCGACCCCCTGCTGGTCTCGCCCCTCTGCTGGGCTGGGCGAGACCCAGCTAGGGGCGGCCCCCCTGCTGGTCTCGCCCTTCTGCTGGGGCTGGGCGAGACCCATCCAGGGGCGGCCCCCTGCTGGTCTCTCCCTTCTGTTGGGGGCGCGGGGGGCGAGAGGAGCTCGCCCCCCTGGAGGGGACGGGGGCGAGAGGAGCTTGCCTCCCTTGCATTGGGGCGTGGCCAGAGGAGCTCGCCCCCCCCCCCCTGGGGTCTCGCCCCCTGCTGTTGGGGGCGCGGGGGGCGAGAGGAGCTCTCCCCCCTGGAGGGTATGGGGGCGAGAGGAGCTCGCCCCCCTTTCCTTGGGGCGGGGCGAGAGGAGCTCGCCCCCCCCTATTCTTGTCCTCGGCCATTGTAGGAAAAACAAGTCGTAAAGACCTCTCGGGCCCCGGGGGTTCGCTCAGCGAATTCAGGGTTGTACATAATCCCGGCTCTTTTCGAGCAAGGTACACGCTCGAAAAGAAATGTCCAACCCTGCATATTCGACGAGTGTCGCTGGGAATCCGGCTAACGGTGCTATCTCGGAAAAACATATAGCCTCTCCGAGAGTTCCTCCAACCCTGCCGGCTAGCGAGAGTCCAGCTAGCGATACCACGTTGGGAAAAAACGTACAGCCACCCTGAGTGGTCTTCCAACCCTGCCGGCTAGCGAGAGCCCAGCTAGCGAGACCACCTCGGGAGAAAAACACAGCCACCCGAGTGGTCTTCCAACCCCGCCGGCAAGTGAGAGCCTGGCTAGCGAGACCACCTCAGGAGAAAAACACAGCCATTCGAGTGGTCTTCCAACCCCGCCGGCTAGCGAGAGCCCGGCTAGCGAGACCACCTCGGGAGAAAAACACACAGCCACCCGAGTGGTCTTCCAACCCCGCCGGCTAGCGAGACTCTCCGAGGGGAAAAGAACATAGCCTCCCTGGGAGGTCAACCTGCATCTGTCGGCTAGTGAGAGCCCGGTCAGCGGAACCATCCGAGGGGAAAATACTTGTCCTCCCTGGGAGGTCAACCTGCACCTGCCGGCTAGTGAGAGCCCGGTCAGCGGAACCATCCGAGGGGAAAATACTTGTCTTCCCTAGGAGGTCAACCTGCACCTGCCGGCTAGTCAGAGCCCAGTCAGCGGAACCATCCGAGGGGAAAATACTTGTCTTCCCTGGGAGGTCAACCTGCACCTGCCGGCTAGTGAGAGCTCGTTCAGCGGAACCATCCGAGGGGAAAATACTTGTCCTCCCTGGGAGGTCAACCTGCACTTGTCGGCTAGTGAGAGCACGGTCAGCGGAACCATCCGAGGGGAAAATACTTAGCCTCCCTGGGAGGTCAACCTGCACCTGCCAGCTAGTGAGAGCCCGGTCAGCGGAACCATCCGAGGGGAAAATACTTGTCTTCCCTGGGAGGTGAACCTGCACCTGCCGGCTAGTGAGAGCCCGGTCAGCGGAACCATCCGAGGGGAAAATACTTGTCTTCAGTGGGAGGTCAACCTGCACCTGCCGGCTAGTGAGAGCCCGGTCAGTGGAACCATCCGAGGGGAAAATACTTGTCCTCCCTGGGAGGTCAACCTGCACCTGCCGGCTAGTGAGAGCCCGATCAGCGGAACCATCCGAGGGGAAAATACTTGTCTTCCCTGGTAGGTTAACCTGCACCTGCCGGCTAGTGAGAGCCCGGTCAGCGGAACCATCCAAGGGGTGAAGAACTTAGCCTCCCTGAAGGTCAACCTGCACCTGCCGGCTAGTGAGAGCCCGGTCAGTGGAACCATCTGAGGGGAAAATAGTTGTCTTCCCTGGGAGGTCAACCTACACCTGCAGGCTAGTGAGAGCCCGGTCAGCGGAACCATCCGAGGGGAAAATACTTGTCTTCCCTGGGAGGTCAACCTGCACCTGCCGGCTAGTGAGAGCCCGGTCAGCGGAACCATCCGAGGGGAAAATACTTGTCCTCCCTGGGAGGTCAACCTGCACCTGCCGGCTAGTGATAGCCCGGTCAGCGGAACCATCCGAGGGGAAAATACTAAGCTCCCTGGGAGGTCAACCTGCACCTGCCGGCTAGTGAGAGCCCAGTCAGCGGAACCATCCGAGGGGAAAATACATGTCCTCCCTGGGAGGTCAACCTGCACCTGCCGGCTAGTGAGAGCCCGGTTAGCGGAACCATCCGAGGGGTGAAGAACTTAGCCTCCCTGGGAGGTTAACCTGCACCTGCAGGCTAGTGAGAGCCCAGTCAGCGGAACCATCTAAGTGGAAAATACTTGTCTTCCCTGGGAGGTCAACCTGCACCTGCCGGCTAGTGAGAGCCCGGTCAGCGGAACCATCCGAGGGGTGAAGAACTTAGCCTCCCCTGGGAGGTCAACCTGCACCTGCCGGCTAGTGAGAGCCCGGTCAGCGGAACAATCCGAGGGGAAAAGAACTTAGAAAAACTTTTATAACATTAGTCATCCGTTTACATGCAAGAAAAACTAAGTAAGGAAATAGACCATCACATTACATGGATTTGAAGAAAAAGCTAAGCACGGAGACCGGGAATTGGACTTCTACTCCCAGGCATGGTCTTCCTCGACCTCCTCTGGTTGCTGACGTTGCGACTTTGGACGCCTTGCCTCCCTCATTTCCAAGAACTCGGGGCAGGTGGATGTCGCGTGACCCTCCTCATCATCGAAGTCACAGTAGGGTATCTCCACCCGGACGCCCTCTTCCTCCCGTACGGTTTCTTCTTCTTCTGTGGCCGATCACCATGGCTTGTTGGGGTGGTGGGGAGGGTGCCTTCGGTCCCTGTCTCCACCCTGGGAGGTCGACCCCTTCTCCCTGGATGTTGGCCTCCTCCTGGTCAAACTTCCTCTTGGGGGCCCCTACCCTTCCCCCCTGATGACTTGCCTCCGGCTCACTCATCCTGGCCAACCTTCTCGCGAACTCCGTGTTGGCCTCCTCACTCTCAACTTCTTCTGCCACCCTTTCCATCAACTCCTCAAAGGACAAAGGCGCTCTCCTCTTGAGGTCCATCTTGAAGAAGCCCTCCCGCAGCCCCAACGTGAAGGCAAGCTTGAGGGTGTACCCGGGCACTTCTTGGACGAGGAGAACCTCCTCCCTGAATTGCTCCAGATAGTGACCCAGCGACTCCCCTGGCTCTTGCTTGATTTGGAAAAGTGCTTCGGCATGCTTCTTCCTCTTCCTTGATGTCGAGAAGCGTAGCAGGAAAACTCGGCGCAAGTCTTCAAAGGCATAGATGGATCCCGCAGGGAGTTGGTGGAACCAATCCCTTGCCTTCTCCTTCAGAGTTGTTGCGAAGAGTCGGCACTTGAAAGCATCCGTCATGGGCAAGATGGAGACCATGTCCTCAAACCACTGTAGGTGCAGGACGGGTTCACCCTTGTCGGAGTAGTGAGACATCTCCGTCCCCTTGAACCCCTCCGGAATCGGGGCTGAGAGGATCAGCTCACAAAAAGGACCTCGTTTGCTCGCCCCCCTTGGGGCTGGGCGAGTGGGGGTTGGCCGCCTTCCCACTCGTCCCCTTGCTGGGACTGGGTGATGAGTCCCAATTATATAAACATTTTCGGACTCATCTGGGCTTGTTTTCACACACTTGCACTTCACTTCTAGTTCATTATTGCTTATATTTCACTTGTTCACTCTTCTCACACGAAGTGCACATTTTGGCCCATTGTGGTGTGCAATTGCGCACTATTCTGCTGGGGATAAGCACATGATGCTCCCCATGTCTTTATTTTGTTGTTATTATATATTTCTGTGTGCTGGTGATATGTTCCCCAGCTTGTTGGTTTATATTGTAGGTGGGCAGATCTTCATTCTATGGGAATTGTAACCTGGAGAAATCGCACGTTCGTGCGATTCCTTGACGCACGATTTCAGCGACCGTGCGATTCCTACAGTACTTATAAATGTGATCTGCCCCGGCTCGTGCGTGAGCAAAATCGCACGAGTTTCCCTCTTTTATCTAAGAATTTATGTCATTTTGCACTTTTCCAGGTCGCACGGTCGTGTGTTTATCCTTCACGCACGATCTGGTCGATCGTGCGCGTTCATTTGCGGCCCATAACAGCATTCTGAATTTGGTCGTGCATTTTTACGCACGGTCATGCGTTTGGTCGTGCATGAAAAAAATTCTGCACCTGTCTATAAATAGCTGCTCCGCGAAATCAGCCGGAACGACTTCGTTTCTAGGTCTTTTTTGAGCACCATTTTTTGCGTTTTTTTCATTCTAGGCCTCCTCCATCATCCTCAAGATTCAAGGAAAGGGATCTATCCCTACATCCATCATCATCCAAGGAGAAGGAAGCTTTGGTCTTGTGGCCGGATCGTGGCACGAAGAAGACGGGCCATTGGAAGGTAGTGACAGCCTTCTCTACCCCGGACGCAGTTGAGGACCGAGCTTGGACGCGGATTGACAACCCAGTGATTCCAACCGTGAATCTTCGACAAGGCTTCGGATTGGGTCGATTCCTTACTTTCTCCTTCCTTATGTTGATGGTTGTATAAGCTTTATTCCTCTATCTTTTGATGATGTACACTATGATCCATGTTGTCTAATGCTTATTTCATTTTATTGAAATTATCTTGTTCATATGTGTGTATGAGGTGCGCCCCATTCCATCCTCCATCCCGATGTCATGTTCGGGTGCCGCACTAGCAATTACTAGTGGCGTGCTTGTCGACGAGGTGCTTGTGACCCTCATTCCGTAATACTACTCTTCCATCCGCCTAGTGAAGCGTGGCATAGCGGCCCGTGTAATCCACCTCGACCCCGCCAGTGCGAACCATTCCATCCGTAAGCCTTCTCGTCCATCCGCCTAGTGAAGCGTGGCATAGCGGCCCGTGTAATCCATTCGCCTAACGAAGCAGCGCGCTCAAGGCCTGCACAGTTCGATTCCGTTTTCCTACTCATCCATCAGCCCTTTCGAAGCAGCGCACTCAAGGCCTGCCTAGTCTCCATCCCGCCTAGCGAAGCAATGCATAGCGGCATTGCATAGGAGTTGTTTAGTTATTTTCTTTTATTTCCACAACCAAAACCCCCCGTTTCCGCAACCCATCCGACTTAAGGACTTCAATCTCAAGTCCTTCCTCAATAGTAAACTCCACCTTACTGTGTTCCTTCGAGATCGATACTTGGGGATTTACTTCCTCATATTATTACTTGACAACGACCGGTTCACTGCCATTTCGTGTCGCAGTCTAGCTACCGCCTATAGCGGTGTGTGAGATTTGCGCATCACTGGGACGGGGCGAGATGGGAGGGCGCCCCCCTCCGGGTCTCGCCCCCCTGCTGGGACTGGGGCGGGGCGAGATGGGAGGGCGCCCCCCTCCAAGTCTCGCCCCCCTGCTGGGACTGGGGCGGGTCGAGATGGGAGGGCGCCCCCCTCTAGATCTCGCCCCCTGCTGGGACTGGGGCGGGGCGAGATGGGAGGGCTCCCCCTCCAGATCTCGCCCCCCTGCTCGGACTGGACCTCCTGACCATCTCCTCTCCCGCCTTCACGTATCCTGGCGAAAGCAAATTGCAAGGTCTGCATGACCTCCCGCTTGAGATTTTCAAACATCTTCAACGTCACCCCATCCACCGGGGGTTGCGAGTGACCCGGGTCGGAACTTCCTCCGCCTCCGTCCATGGAGCTCATCTTGAGAGTTTCTTGAATTGGTCACACTCCACGCTCACCGCACCATAATGTTGAAACTGATTTCTTGGTCTCTGTGGAGTTCGGGGCCCTCAGCAAGCTGAGGGGCGACCAACCATAACTTCCCCCAAGGAAGAGCTCTAGGTTGAAGGTTGAGGAACTATGGACTGGACCAAGGGCTTAGTGGGGATGTCCCGCCACATACCCGGAAGCCCCTTAGGAACTTCCCCTCCCAAGCCACTACTAAGCTTGGGCACCACTGGAGGCTCTCCTCACCCCCTAGAGAGACTTGGGGAGGGAGAGAGAGAGGGAGAGAGCTAGCCTAGAATCCTCCTCCCAAATTGTGCCCCCTTGGTCCTATTTATAGGATTTCTGGATTCGGGCTGCAAATAACCAAACTCTGACCTATCAGATTACCAAAATACCCTCGGATTTGGCTGTGGATAGCCAAATCCCGCTGTTCTGAGGCGCTAAACGCAGACCGACCCCTCCCCCCGGAACTGGGCGAGAGGGGGTACCTCGCGGGGCTCGGTGAGCCTATTAACCGTGTGGGGCGAGACCCGGGGGCAGCCCCCCTGCTGGGTTGGGCGAGACCCAGCTAGGGGCAGCCCCCCTGCTGGTCTCGCCCTTCTGCTGGGGCTGGGCGAGACCCAGCCAGGGGCGGCCCCCCTGCTGGTCTCGCCCTTCTGCTGGGGGCGCTCGGGGCGAGAGGAGCTCGCCCCCCTGGAGGGGACGGGGGCGTGAGGAGCTCGCCCCCTTGCCTTGGGGCAGGCCGAGAGGAGCTCGCCCCCCCTAGGGTCTCGCC
Source organism: Dactylorhiza incarnata (assembly GCA_033032865.1). Classification (NCBI taxonomy): domain Eukaryota; kingdom Viridiplantae; phylum Streptophyta; class Magnoliopsida; order Asparagales; family Orchidaceae; genus Dactylorhiza; species Dactylorhiza incarnata. Next base: position 24,435,498 of record JAWHQI010000004.1, read on the forward strand.
CCCCTGCTGCTGGGGGCGCGGGGGGGGGGGGGGGGGGGGGGGGGGGGGGGGGGGCGAGAGGAGCTCACCCCCCTGGAGGGGACGGGGGCGCGAGGAGCTCGCCCCCCTTGCCTTGGGGCGGGGCGAGAGGAGCTCGCCCCCGCCCCCCCCTATTCTTGTCATCGGCCATTGTAGGAAAAACAAGTCTTAAGGACCTCTCGGGCCCCGGGGGTTCGCTCGGCGAATTCAAGGTTGTACAAGCAGAAATCTTCATTACAGTGCGAGCTACACATGGCGAGACATGAGTTTGCCAGTACACAAAACCAAAAGAGAAATAAAAAGCTGAAGAAGATAACCAGCGGTCTGAACACTGAGACTGCCTGACCGCGCGACCTGGGTTTTCGCGTGACTAAAAAAGTAGACCGCGCGAACAGAAGCCGGCGACTTGAACAACACCAACTGAACCTCCGTGACCTTCCAAACTCCACTGATTCTCCCGAACTCCAGCAACCCGCACTGCAAGCTGCGACACCGCCCGAACACCTTAGAAGAAGAGGTGACCGCTGCTGTCCGCACAATCCGCAGAAGCTGCACATAAGGAATTCAATCAGCAAACTGCGCGGTCATAAACATGAGACCACAAGAAATAGGCGCGAGCTCAGCATACACTTGGTGCGATGATTTTGCTGCTACAATGACTTCTATTTATAGACGTGCGACCTGATCCAGTCACCACCCTATGAGATAGAGTCACCGCCCTGACCGCGCGACAAAGACCGGTCAACCCATGCGGTCAGCAGAAAATCTCTCTGCGCTTTGTGAGCTCGCCGACTTCAACCTGAACAGGAGATCGCCACTCCTGCAAGAAGTCGCGCGATCATGACAACTCGCACGGTCATGATGCTCACCACCAGTGTTCGCAACACGAGGCCTCCACCAGAGACCGCGAACACAGCCAGGTCGACTAAGGCAAGAGCCCGCCAAGTCGACCAACCGCCAGTGTCCGCATATACCAGCAGATCGCCAAGGACCAGCTTATGCGAACACAAAAGAGGAGATCGCGCGACTAAGAGAACCTTAGTAGGCGCGCACCAATAAGAACCCGGACGGTCACCAGACCGGAAGACCACCCAAACAACAACCCTGTGCGGTCAACAGCTTCACCTGCACAGTTCAGAAAATAGCCCGCCACGCGGTCACACAACCAGACCGCACAACCTCACCTTCCTGAAAACCAGCTCGCCACGCGGCCACACAAACCAGATCGCGCGGCCTCACCACGGCAACCTTGGACAGAGAACGTCGGTCAAGCCGAATAGACCTGCGGCTAGACCAAAGAGATCAGACCGCAGATGGAGACCGCAAGACCGCGTGGTTAGACCAGACCGCGCGGTCTCCTCCCAGACCGCCAACATCACACTTGAACATTTTCAACACTCCCCCTTGAAGTGGGAAGTTGAAAACAGCCCAAGTAAACTCCTCAGCCGAGTGAACGGCCTCTTCGCCAGCGCCTTTGTGAATATGTCAGCAACGTTCCGAACATGCTCGACCGAAAGAGACCCCTCCAACACCTTCTCATGAATGAAATGATGCTCGATCTCGATATGCTTGGTCCTCGCATGACACACTGGATTAGTAACTAGTTTGAGTGCACTCTCATTATCGCTGCGGAGCAGAGTTGGACCCCGAACCTCCTTATGGACGTCTCCCACCAACCTCCTGATCCAGATGGCTTCTTGAGCTGCCAAGGCCAAAGCCTTTTATTCTGGTTCTGTGGTAGAGACAGACACGGAATCTTGCTTCTTGCTGCACCATGATATTGTCGTAGGGCCCGCCATGAAGACGAATCCAGACATCGACTTCCGATCATCCGAATCTCCCTCATAATTAGCATCCATGTACCCATGCACCTCGAAGCCCGCATCTCTCCCGTATAGGACACCCATATCTGAAGTCGCCTTGACATACTTCAAAATATTCTTGGCGGCTAGTAGATGAGGCATCCGTGGTTCCGCCATATAATGACTCACCCTGCCAACTGCATATGCAATATCCGGCCTAGTGATCGTTAGATAAATTAAGCTCCCAACCAGAGTTCGGAACACAACCAGATCTTCTAGAATCCTCCCTTCATCCTTCTGAAGTTTCATGGCCTTCTCCAAAGGTGTAGAAATGCACTTCCCTTCCTTCATGCCGAATCGCTCCATGATTCGCTCTGCATATCCAGCTTAGGACACCAGCACTCCACTTTCCTTCCTTTGCACCTCGAGTCCAAAGAAATGGTGAAGTTCACCCAAGTCCTTCATCTCAAATCTGATTGATAGCTCAGCCCGAAGCTTTGCTACCTCCTCCTTCAAATTTCCCGTCACGATCATATCGTCGACGTAAAGCAGCACGATGACTTGAAGATCCCTGTTCTTCTTGACAAACAAGCTCGAGTTAGAGTCTGAAGCACTGAATCTACAGAATAGGAGATATTCTGCAATCTTCACATACCACGCCCTCGGCGCTTGCTTCAACCCATACAGGGCCTTCTTCAGCTTATAGACATAGTGTGGAAAATCTTTAGATACGAAGCCTGGCGGCTGTACCATGAAGATGTCCTTGTCAATCACGCCGTATAAGAAAGCATTCTTTACGTCGAGTTGCCAAATCTCCCACCCATAAAATGTCGCCAAGGAAATAACAAACCGTACTGAAGTCATCTTCGCCACCGGACTGAATGTCTCTTCATAGTCTTCACCGTATTGCTGCGAGAATCCACGAGCCACAAGGCAAGCCTTGTATCGCTCGATACTGCCGTCTGCCTTCTTCTTGAGATTATAGACCCACTTGCATGTCACAGGGGTGATGCCCTTGGGCCTGGGCACCAGAGACCAAGTCTCATTTTTCTCAAGAGCTGCCATCTCTTCTTTCATAGCCGAATCCCACTATTCCACGCCTTTGGCCTTCTCAAAGCTCACTGGTTCCCGCTCATCCAGGGGACTAGCAAAGAAACATGAGACAAAGCTCACCATGTTTCCTCCTGTATAGCGATCAGGGACAATGATCGTTCGTTTCGATCTCCTCAGCACCTTCCCCTAACTCGCATTATCTTCAGCTGCTTCTTCTCTAGCTCCCCTTCCAGAAGTACTAAGAGCATCGCTCCCCCTAACTCCGGATCCAGAAGCCTCCGTCTCAGAACTAGAAATGGATGGACCACCTGGTGACAAAGGCAGCTCCACCTGAAGATTTTCTACAGCTCTCTCCTGCTCCTCCACCCTGCTTTCTGGTAACTCAACACCAAAACTTCCATTGTAAGACGTCACCTCATCAAACATGATGTCGCGAGATACAACGAATCTCCACATCTCTGGGTCCATGCACTTCCAGCCCTTCTTCCGATCATCATATCCCACGAAGACTAGCTTCCTAGCTTTTGCATCTAGCTTCGTCTGAAGCGCATCTGGAATGTGCACAAAGCAGGTGGAACCAAACATCCGAAGGTGCACCACGCTTGGCTTTTCATTGAACATCGTCTCATGCGGGGTCAACATGTTGATGGGACTGAGAGGCATCCTGTTGATGACATAGGCAGCACAAGACATTCCCTCCGCCCAGAAGGAACTTGGGATACTCTTGGCATACAGCCAACACTTACAGGTCTCTGTCATATGACGGATCTTCCGCTATGCAACTCCGTTTTGTTGTGGAGTATGCGCACAAGTAAGCTCCCTCCAGATGCCTGCCTTCCTGCAAAAACTAGAGAACTCACCAGAGGTGAACTCCCCCCCATTATCAGTTCTCAACTTCTTTATCCGCAGGCCTAGCCGACCCTCCACTAGCTCCTTGAACTCCAAAATCTTGGCATACGCCTCCGCCTTCTCCTTCAGGAAATAAACCCAAACATATCTGGTGTAATCATCGATCAACACCAGCATATACCTGCTGCCTCTGAGACTTGGGGTAGCAGTTGGTCACATCAAGTCACCGTGGATGCACTCCAACGGCACACAACTCCTTGTCTGCGACTTATCAAACGGCAGTCGATGAGACTTGCCAAACTGACATCCCGCGCAAACATGACCATCTCTATAGGAAGATAGACTAGGCAAGCCCTTGACTAGACCTTTTATCGCCATAGCCTTCAACTTATCCATCCCTACATGCACCAACCTCTCGTGCCATATGACGGCACTATCATTAGTCCTCATCTTGTTAACATAAGAACTTTTCAACAAAACGAACAAGTCTTTTGCCCTTCTCCCGACATGAATGACATCGGCCTTTACCGCCTCAACGTTTCGAAGAAACCTCACTTCTGTTGGGCCGAATAGAATGTGATACCCAGCATCAACAATGTTGGTCACGGAGAAGAGGTTTTTGTTGGATCTTGTGGCGCCCTTAGAGGGGGGGGGGGGTGAATAAGGGCCTTTTTAAAATTATAAATTTTTACTTAAAAATTTTCAAAACAAATTTTGCTTTTCTAAAAAATCACTTATAAAAATTTACAAACTATGAAATTTTTAAATTAGTTCAAACACAAATTTCTAAGTTAAAGATTAAGCAACCAATTTTGCAATTAAAGAAAAGACATAATATTTTAATCATGAAATTCTCATACAATAAAAATGATCTTAACAATGCTTAAGATCAAGGCATAAATAAGATAATAAACTTTTGACAATTTTTGTTTACCAATCCTTCTCCCAAGGATCGGAAGGCTATCACTTGTCTTTCCCTAGACCAAGCCCAAGCCTATCCTCTAGATCTTCCTTAGATCTAGACGTAGCACACAAGGCCACGATTTCCTACCAAGCAACGCAAGGACTTGGACGCTCCGCACAAGGAAGCGATTTTCCCCTAAGCCACGCAAGGACTTAGACGTCGCACACAAGACGACGATTTCTACAACGATTACAAGATGAATGTAAATATAAATGAAATACAAAATAAAAACCCCCTTTAAAATTTCTGGACGGAAGCAGCGAAGAATCCTTGAGAAAATCTCCTTGGAATGCGTGTACAATCTTCGGCTTCGCTCTCTCTTTTCTTCTTCAAGGATGGGGATTTTCATTCTCTGGAGCTCTCTGGACGATAACACTCAGGAAGAAGGCTTGAAGGTCTGAAAGCATAAAATCCACAAAGTTCTGAACCCTTTTAATAAATTAGAGCTGTCGCCGTCCGTTAGCTAGGTATCGCCAGAATCCGATATCTCTAGAGGCTGCCATGTGTCCCACTAATTCGAAGTTTCTGTGCGAAGTGGAGGTCATGGTTGAGACATGGGCTGTCGGATATCCGATATCTCTATCAGATATCCGTTAGCTTGCGTAACTACCGCACGTCTTGGAGTTACGGGAAGATCGTGCACTGTCGGAAATCAGTTACTGCTGTCAGAAATCCGATAGCTCTAAACCGTTGAGTAGAGATCGGAAAACGGAAGAAATCGCGCGCTGTCGGAAATCCGATACTGCTATCGGAAATCCGATAGCTCCAATTTCTGGAAAATCATTATTTTTCTCCAATTGAAAACATGTTATTCTTGCACCTGTTATCTGCACACCACTAATCAAAAATAGGATCAAATACATTCGGGATTTGTTATTCTCAAACCGAACGAGTGCGGAACGCATGCTCCAACAATCTCCCCCTTTTGATAATAACAAATCCTTATAAAAAGAAATCGAATAAATCCTATATAGATATTGAAAAGTATATCATGTGTGTACAAGTGTGAACTTTTGATCTCCATGATCTCTCCCTTAATATGATATGATCTCCCCAAAATATTCTCCCCCGACATATAAACTCCACCTACATATAAACTCCCCCTACATGAATGCTCACTTAATTAATTAAGTATTTTAAGTGATTTAAGTGATTTCTTAGTATCATTTTAAGTGATTTAAGTAATTTCTTAGTATCTTCACCCCCTTTGATATTATCAAAAGTAATGAATAGAGACGAGGAAAGAGTATTATAGAGATATGGTAGAAAATAAAAAAGAATATAGGGAATGTTGGAGTACACTAGCGGAAGCTTTGTAAGTGATATGATATTAAGATAGGAAATCTTAGAGATTAGGCTAAGCATTCTAGTAATGTGTTATAATATAGAGAAAGACACATGAGAATATAGAATATTGAATTATTTCGGTCCAATTCTCATAAGAAGAAATTTTATAAATAACAATGAAGTGTAGTAGTGATACTTTGAGAAAGAATACATATGAATATATTTAAAATATACATAATCATGGAATTATTAAACATAACATAAATATACATAAAGCCCAAACTTATGAACTTATAGAAACTTTGCAAGTATACATAAAAGGACCATTTTGTTTTTGCAAGACACTTTACAATTCTTTCCAAGGTGCTTAACCACACAATGCTCATTAAGACTTATCAGGAGGCTAAGTAGTGCTTGGTGGAGGATCCTTTTCAATTTTTTATTTATTTCTTGTAAAGTTTTTGGCAAAATGTATGTTTTGCATTTGAATTTGCCTCTTTTTTTTGAATATTCATATATGTTAAGGATCTCCGAATTCACTTGCATGCAAAAATGGTATAATTTTAATAAGTGCAAAGTAGCAAAGTTGAAGGTGGCATTTATGAAATGTATTTTGTTATGTTCGATCAATCATGATGTATGTATAAAATAAATTTTATTAACATGTATTACTAAAGTTAGTGTTTGTGATTGCTCATTGTCATAGATAAAAGATTTCTTATACTTAGAGGCATGCGAAAACAATTCTTAATTACTGTATGAAAGTGTCATTTTTGATAGCTGAAGATTGAACATCATAAGCATGTGTTAAGCTATTTTTATGAAAAATAACACATGAAGAATCATTTATGCAAGATTAAAAAGAAATTTCCATATGAACATTTATAGAAACAGGTAATGAAAAAGTTAGTGAAGAATGGAAATTTTTGGGAGCTGTCGGAAATCCGACAGTTGGATGTCGCCATCCGATACTTCGAAATAGATAAAAAGACGCGTTTCATCTTTCCACCGACACCTCACTTCAGTTTTCGGAAAATTTTTGAGATCAAGAGCTCCAGGTCGCCGAAAACCTTCAGATCTAAGGTGAGGAACTTTGATTTTTCAAGTTTTGTTTAAAAGTTTTCAAATTTTTTGTGATTTTGATATTCCTCTTGGTTTTCATTGAGTTTTTGTGAATAAAAAAATGTAGATCTAGACATTTTAGATCTTGGTTTTCATGGAGTTTTTGTGAAGAGAAAAAAATGTAGATCTTGATTTTGATATTCCTCTTTGTGTTCATTGAGTTTTTGTGAAGAATCGTTTTAGGAGACCTAGAGATTTTAAATCTTGATGTTGAAAAGAGGGTTTAGATCATGTGATGGTGATATAGAGAATAAAAAAAATAGAACTTTGAATTTTGTTTTTATAGGAAGAAGATGATGAATAGTGTTTTCACCAATGTTTTGATTTGTCAAAATTATATAGATGTTGGATCTTGTGATGTATATTTATGAAGAAAAAATAAGTGAATTTGTGATAGTAAGAATGTTTGTGAAATGATTTTTCGGAAGCATAATTTTTAGCTATCGGATATCCGACAGAGGGGTATCGGATATCCGACAGGTCCTTTTTTTGTTTTTGTTTTTTTTTAATTTTCTTATCTCTCATGCAGATATGTCATCAAGTTGGAGATCGCGAAGGAGTGAGTCAGGAGACGCTCACTCGTCTTATCAAAGTTATCCGGGCATAGAGAAAGCCAAATCGGAATTTCAAAAGTTGTGGAATTTGATCTCCCCCGACATGAACGTGTTTATTATATGCTTGCTGAGGCAGGTATACTTTCGGTCATTATCCAAGATATCTTCTCCTCCTTTTTAGTACGAGAATTTTATAATCATCTTGAGGACCCTTCAAAGCTAAGATGTGATACTCACTATGGGTAATCTATGATAAATCTTCTGACTATCTTTAATCTGTCATCTGTGCTGATATCAGATCATCTAGCTTTTTCATTTTCTTATGTCTTTATTGCATTATATGAATTGTTGATTATAAAAATTGTATAAAATCACTCAGAACAAAATGTAAAATTTGTTAAGATAAATAAGGGGAGATTGTTGGGAAAAACCCTTTATTTAACTTAACAAATTAATTAAATGTGATTTTATTCACTAGGATTTAATTTACCCATTGTATAGTGATGGTAATTTGGTTTCTAGATGTCTTAGGATGTCACACTCAACCTAGAATGTCAAGACCAGTTCAAGGGCTGCAAATTTGGGCAGAAGTTAATAATTGCGTCGAATGGAATTCGATGCAACATCGAGTTGATATCGACGCTACTCCGACTAGAAGTCCAAGTGGTTCAACCCTGCTGTCGAAGTAACACTAGTCGATGTTTTGTCGAATAGATATCAACGCAGAGACCAGAGACTTGTCGAAGGATCTTGAGAAGTCGACACATCTTCTACTTCAAACTCTACGTAGAAGGGAATACATGTCAAAGCCATCTAAAGTCGACGCAACATCTACTTCATCTCGACGTAGATAATGAAAGTGAGAGTGGATGTTGTTCAACTCGACGGATATATCAATAAGGAATTGACGCAATGTCGACTAGCTGAGTTCAGTCAGAGCACAAAAGAAATCGAAGCAGCTCTTAGATGAACTCGAAGCAGTGATGGAGCAAAACTATGCTTGCAAATGATAACGGCAAGTGTACCGTATCGAATGTAGTATAGGCTATAAAAACCAAGGTCGTATTAGACTCGGGGCGGTTGAGTACTCTAACTTCAAGAAAATCTCTATTATTCTATCAAGTAGAACTTGGGTTGGTTGTTTGCGAGAAAGAGAAATAACTTTGTAAAACAATGAATTAAAGGACTAGCACTCAACCTTGAATCACCTTGGAAAAATAAATAAATTAAGAAATAAAACTTCTAATTCTCTATAACAGAATTGTTTGACCATGGAGGCTCCCGAATTATAAACGTACCTCTCTCGAGGATACGCTCAACTGAGTTTAGATTGATCAATCGAACTCTCATTCTAGAATCGAAACCCCTAAAACTCGCCTTATCGAAGTGAACCCCTCTATTGGATATGAATCCAATCCAGAAGATTTATGTCGTCCTCTCTCGAGGAGTGCATTCAAATCTCTTTATCCTTGAAATGATCGATTGGAACTCAAAACCTCTCGGTTATTAGACTACGAAAACAAGAATGAGATTTATATATCGATAATATAATCTCAATCAATTTAAATTCAAGGATAAATCTTAAGCGATCTAAATAAGAGAAAAAGAAGTTCTAGACCAAATTATGAATTATATTTTCCTTGGATCATCTCGGCCGAGTACTAATAGAAATTTAGCTACTCATGGAGATGGAGGAATTAACGAAAATAAAAGAGTACATCATAAAAGAGAGAGTGTAAAAGAGAAAGAGAACTATTTTATTGAAATGCAAAAAATATTACAACTAAGGAATAGAGAAATTACAAGCTTTGAATTGAAATAGCTACAATCATAAGAAATAAAGGAGGAGCATAAGAACTACTAGAAACATGAAAATAATATAAGAAAATGAAATTCTAATCCTAAAAATTCGTCTCCAAACTTCCTCCCCCAATATCTGGTGAAACTGGCTTTAAATAGGCAGAAATTTGGTGTTACACGCCCTTGGTCACGCCCGTGACCAAGGGCGTGTAAGGCGCGCGATCTTCTGGGTGCGGAAAGGACGCCAGCTGTCATTAATGCAGGCAATTCAGGCGCGTCATGCCCTAGGTCACGCCCGTGACCTGGGGCGTGTAATCTTAAAATCTGTCTTTTGGCGGGAAACTTCGGCGGGAAAGAGTGATGTTGAACATTCGTCGATCTCAGCCAATTCATCGATCTCAGCGTGTTCGTCGAACGCAGCATTTTCGTCGAACGCAGGATCCATTTCGTCAAACGCAACAGCCATTTCATTGACCTCAGTGTTTTCGTCGAACGCAGCCTTTTCGTCGAACGCAGCCTTTTCATTGAACGCAGCATTTTCGCGGCCGTGACATTGGGTCACGCCCTTGGTCACGCCCGTGACCTGGGGCGTGTACTTGGCGAATTCTTCACGGAACGCCCCTTGGTCACGGAATTGGGTCAGGAACACATCTTTGGCTGTCACGCCCTTGGTCACGCCCGTGACCTTTGGCTTGTACCTGACAATTTTGCTTAAAATGCCCAGAAATAATGAAAAACACAAAAAATGCTTAAGTTAGCTTATAAAATTAAAATGCGACATATTAAATAAGAAAATATATATAAATTATATAAATTCATATTAAAACTATATTAAAATTATACTAAAAGATGAGTACAAAAAGTACTTATCAAACACCCCCATACTTGAGCTTTTGCTATTCCAGAGCAAAAGAGTGAGGAAAGAATTACAAGACATTGATATTATTTCTAATTAACTGAAATTTTATTAAACCAAGAATAAGTCAAAAGCAAATTTTAGGAATTCAAGAATTAAGTCATAAATTATGTTAATAATTTAAAAAGAGATATTTGTTTAGCTAACTACTTCTCAAGATAACTATTTAGCAATCAAAATTATAGAAATTTTCAAACAAAGTTAGATTGAAATTATAAACATTCTAACATAAAAGAAACTTAAGGAAAAGACACCTACCAAAATATTGCTCTCTTAATAATTTAGTTTAGGACTAGAAACAATGAAATTGGCTAGGGATGGGTTTGAACGAAATGGCAAATGAAGAGATACTTAAATAAAGGTGATGAATTTTATCCTCTCACCTTATTTGAATACGAATTTGTATATGTGTAGGAAAATAAAGAATTTTTCCATGCCATATAATCTTTTAAAAATTCTCTTCAATTAAAAACCCAAAATGTATATGTTTAAAAGTAATGAATTTTATCCTCTTACTTTGTGACATATAATCTTTTAAATAATTTTGGGTGCATATGTTTAGGGGATAATGAATTTTATCCTCTTATTCCCATGATATATGATCTTTTTCTACATTTTTTTTATTTGCCAACAAAGGGTGAGGGGGAAGAAATACTTCTAGTTTATAAATTAAGCTATTTTGAGAGCATTTTTTTAGTGGAATGAAATTTCCTAAGATCTTAAAGTTAAAAGAGAATATAATAGAAATCTAGAGATGTTTAGCCAATTTACCACAAAGTGAAGCTATTTAAAATTAAACGGAGAAGTAGTGCTAAATTAATTCTCTAATCGAATTAAAAACATAAAATGTTTCTTAAAACCAAATTACCTCAAATTTAAATTTAACAAATTCTGGTAAAACAAAATATTAGCTAAATTAAAAATGAAAGAATACTTATAATCAAACCTCAAACTAAATTTCTAGAACAATAAAAACAACAAGGCTAGGCATATTTATTATTATTAATTTTTTTTTATATAATATTTCTTGGACTTCCCGAGGGCTACCCGGTGAAGGGTTCGCAAGGTACTAGGAGCTGTGATGGGAGTTCAAGCCCAAAGCGCCCGTTCCAAGAAATTGGATTTTTATAATTTTTCATAAATTTTTTTTCTTTTTCAAATAAAAAAACTATGAATGTTAAGCTACACCCCCATACTTAAAATTAAACATTGTCCCCAATGTTTAAAACTAAGTATGGAGAACACTTGAAAATTTAACTTTTAAAAAATACATAAAATTAAAGATAAGCAAAGGGTGCCTCCCAAGAGCGCTTTCTTTTTCCCGTCTTTAAGCTAGACGGTTAGTGTTAGGAAAAAGGAAAATAAAAAGAGAAGTGGACAGGCAACTCCCCTAATTCACGCGTAGGTGAATGTGCCGGCGTCAGTCGCACGGCTACTCCTCCGCTTAACATGTGATTCTTCGTTTGTCTTTGATCTTGCATTTGCAAATCAAAATCACCTATACATACCTGAGGTGATTTGGATTTATACAGATGAGCGGCATATGGATCGTCGATTAATTGGGGTAGCAATGGCTCATCTTCAACCTAAAAATTGTTAGTGTATAAAGAATCACAAATAAACGATTCAGATAATTTTTCGCAAGGAGGAGGCGCTTGCGAAAATATAAAATTAAGCTCTGGTTGTTCCTTTTCTAAAATAAAATTTTCATTAGGAAAATCTAGTGCATTTCCAAGCGGAATAAGATTTTCGGACACTAATTGTTGGATCGGTCGGCGCCCTTAGAGGGGGGGTGAATAAGGGTTTTCAAAAACTTTAGATTTTATTTAGAAAAACTTTGGAATATTGCAATATTAAAATAAGAAGTCAAGTAAAACAAAAAGAGAGACAAGCTTTATTGATATTAAATAAGTTTTACACAACTTGATCTCGATGACGCTAGAGATCGGAGGCGAATAATAAAAAGGCTCTTTTGTTTTCTATACCGACTCGTATCCCCACGAACCGGTTGGCTTTAGCCGATCTCTTCCCAGATACGGCCTCAATCCGCTCTAGCCAATCTATCCCCAGAAAGGCCTCGAGCACCCCCTAGATCTACTCCCTAGACCTAGTCGCAAACACGAGGTGAATTTCAGCCCTAAGTCTACCCCAGACCTAGTCGCCAACACGAGGCGATTTCACTACCGTTTACAATGAAGAAAGAGAAATAAAATAATAAAACCTCCCTTAAGATGAGCTTCTGATGTCGGAGATGAATATCCATTGTAGAATCAGTGTTTGTAGAAGCGGACTTCGTTTGGATCCGACGTGACGTAATCCTCCTTCAGAAATTTGCAGAGCTTCGCTAGGGCTTCAAGTTTCTGCCAGGATAGCCTCTGGAGTTGTAGCACTGCCTCTCTCTCCCTAATATCTATATGAAACGAGAGGTGAGGGGTCCTTTATATAGCCCATGCGCTACCGCCGGCGCTAGCGCTACCGCCGGCGCTAGCGCTACCGCCGGCGCTAGCCCGGATTAGGTAACATTTTGCGCGGCAGGATCTTCTATCCGTGGCAACATTTTGCTCTATGCCTCTTGTGCGCCATGCTACCGCCAGCGCTAGTAGCTACCGCTGGGCACTAGCTCTTTCTAAAAACACTGCCAGAATCGCGATAATCATCGCTAGCGCCGGGCGCTATCGCTACCGCCGGCGCTAGTGGTCATGTTTGAATTCTGGCCTCAATTTTGGGGACAACCATCCTTGAGTCGTGTGGACTTTGATTTCCTGCACACTTGAACACACAAGATCAAATACACATAGGATTTGTTATTCTCAAACCTAGGAGATGCGGAAGACCATGTTCCAACAAACTCCCACTTTTGATAATAACAAATCCATTAATGATAAATCAGAGCATTAATAGATAAGCATGGTGAAATCCTATTTGTGTGTGTGTGAGAGTGATGACTTAGGATAATTGTAGATGTTTAGCATTTTAGAAGTGATCCCCATAAATACGTGCTCCCCCTATGTGAATGCTCCCCTTAATATGTAAGCTATCAATTTAGTTAATCATGTGAGTTTTTTAGGGTTTAGATTTTATTTATCATGTTAGTTCTCCCCCTTTTATTATTAGCAAAAGTGGGTTAGGAGGCACCACATAAAAGAGCGATAATTAGATAAAGGCATGATCGAGCTTCTTAATGAGAAGGAAATGATAGGGAGTGTTAGAGCTACTTGTTAGAAAAATTTTGTATAAATATATCATAGATTATTGTTTTTTAAAAAATAATGATTTCCCCTTTATATAAGAGTTTTAAGCATATATAAAAAATAATGATTTCCAAGTAACCAATCTACCCAGACACTATATCTAGACCCTAGCCCCGTACTAAGTGACGGATGGGCATGAGGAGCTGCAAACAAGCCGTAGGTTGGGGTGTTAGTCCCATATGCAAACACTCGACAAAAACTCAACCTAGCACTCTTTCCCCCCAGTGCCACGCAAGGCCCCACTGGAACCCTTCCTGGTTAAGGACAAGACATGACTAGAGATAAGGTTAACTAAGTTCTACAACCCTACGCCCCCGCTATGGTGAGATATGAAGTCACGGATAATAATTATTGGAAACATTAAGTATTTAAATCTAATGGGAAATTTCATAGCATTTGGGTTTTTATTTGAAAATAAAACACACTTAGCTATATTGAAATTCATGAATGAATCAGAGTTTGAGCATTGCGGAAGATTTCGAAAAAGAAACATCCTAATACTAAATAAGAGTTTAAGTTCAACAAGGAGATGTTTTTGAGTTTCAAAAACTAACTTTATAAAGATAAGAGTTAAAGCATTGAGAAATAACATCCTTTTAGCAATTAGAAACACATAAGTAAAATTTGATTTGAGATTTAATAATAAGAGGATGTTTTTATAAGCAATATTTCACTCGTTGGAGGAGTGTTTAGCATAAAAATTTACCTAGAAATAAATCAGAGTTTTAAGCATAAAAATGATATGCGTGTTAGAACAACCAATATAAATTTTACCAAGCAAGTCTACCATTTGTTTTTAGAAAAAATTGAGATTTAAGACTTGATATGAGCATGAAGGCGCAAGGTAAAAGTGATATGGTGATGATGCAGAAGACTTATAAAAATACAAGAAACATCTTTTTATGATGATTCATAAGAAAATATATGAGTTAAGTTCCACATATGAAGATGTTTTTGTAAATCATTTTGCATTTAAAAATATTTTATTTTGACAATATAGTAACCAAGCATGAAATAATGTTATCACAAAGAGATTACTACAATGTTATTTCAATTCACAATTTCAGAACAAACCAAACATTGTAGAAAGCATGCTAGGTTATCTAGTGCATTTCATAAATAAAGAGTAGCATAGAATTAGCGTTAGGATCCAATACTCATGAGAAGAAGTGTTATGTAAGATAATGATGTGCACATAAGTGTATTTTTGAGTAGAGTATACAATTGTTTTAATCAAAAATACAAGAGATATGTAAAGTAGAAGCACAACAAAACACAAATAATGTTACTTCCACACACCTTAATGCACAAACAAAAATGTACAACTACCAAGGTGCTTTGCACACACAATGCTCATCAAGACTTATCAGGGTGCAAAGTAGTGCTTGGGGGATCACATATTGAAATTTAAGATTGAAACTAGTGATCCGGTGTACTTAAGAGTAAGTGGTTTTTCTTATTTTTAAAAGAAGGATTTGATTTGCACAAGACACTTTACTATTCTTTCCAAGGTGCTCAACCTCACAATGCTTATTAAGACTTATCAGGAAGTTCAAGTAGTGCTTGGTGGAGTTATTTTTGTCATTTATTTTATAATTTTGTTTTGTACAAAGTTCTCCGAATACACTTGTTTTGCAAATCAATAGATTTTATGAAAAACATAACCACTTTTCTTAATTTTTAAGAGTGCAAAATAAGGAGTGTAGGTAAGATACTTGTGCAATTTTAATCCATTGTACTAATACAAAATATACACAAGCATTCTTTAGATTAAATACATATGTAGACAATGCCAAAAAAGTGAGTGAATAAATATCATTATCAAACATAAAATATTTCTTATACTTAGAGGCATGCTAAGCTTGATCCTACACAACTTTTAAACTATAATTGATGCACATTGGAATAGATATATTAAAGCACAAAGGAAGACAATGTCCAAAGTAGTTTGAAGAGATAAATTGCAACATTGTAGAATTTCTAAATAGTAGATTAAATCATGCTTGATTTTTCACAAAAAAATCATACAGTTTTTTTTTTATAGTTTTAAAGTTTTCTATTTTTTGTATTTGATTTTAGCAAATAAAAGCATATTTTTGTAATTTTTGCTTTTGTAATTTTTATATTTGATTTTTGCATAAAGATGAACTTTAAACAAAGGAAACAATACAAGCGAAAAAGAAAAGCATATTTTTTTTGTAATTTGGTTTTTGTAGTTTTGTATTTGATTTTTCAAAAAATAATAAAAGCAAAAATGCATAAATGAATAGTACACATAGATTAATATATATTTAGGGATTTTTCAAAATTTAAAAAATACAGAAATTTGAACATGGACGCTAGCGCCTGCGGTAGCGCTAACGCGGGAGATAGTGAACAATTTTTTAGGATTTTGGAAATTTTGATTAGTGGTCTTGATTAGGTGTCCCCTTAGTAGTTTCTTGCTGAAATTGCAGAATTTTAGGAGATGTTTAGATAGTGCAACTTGCATGAAGCGTTAGCGATTTTCTTATATAACTAGACCAAATAGATTTGCATGAGATATAATTTATTATATTTCCATTTTAATTTTTCTAAGGCTTTTTCTAATGTAGTTTGATAAATGATAGCAAATGTAAGCACGAGAAGACATGAATGAGCAAATATGCTTGATTTTAGTGATTTAGAAAATAATGTTCATGCAAAAGAATATCATGGACATTCATAAGCATTTTAGTCCTATGGAAACAATTTAAAGTCACATAGTTATTTTATCGTTCAATTTTATTTTATTTCACTTCACAATTAATTCATTATGGCAATATGAGATAACTAGCATGAATAATATCTATTAGTTGATAATGCTAGAATAATGAGTTTGATTGTAATTGTTATACCACAAGATTAATTGAGATAATGTTGCATGTATTCAAGAAAGTGATTTAATATTTTGACATAGAATGAATGATTTCATTTGATTTATTAATATAAAGTTGATTCTATGGATTATAAACAAATGAGATACATGCAAGTCATACTACATTAATTCATTCATGTAATTATTATGATCACCAATGAAATGTTAGAACTGAGTGGATCTTTTGTAATGTTTGAATTTAGTGATCTTTTGATTTTACAAAATTATGATGGTGAGGCATGTAGCACAAATCATATTCATCATTTTTCAGAATATTTTTAAAGAAAGATTGTGAGGTGAATAGTGAATATGAAAGAAGTGAGAAACTATTCTTGGTTAGTTTATTGTAAATTTTCTCTAATATAAGGGCTGTCATATTCAGTACACAAGATAGATAGAAATCAACACATTGTGCATTTTTTTTGTTTGCCTAAGCCCTTTATTAACCCATTTAAATCCATTAAAATAATATCATTAGTCTTGGCAATAATTTCAATTTACAAGACATGTAAAGGAATGGATTTAGAAGGTAATAAAGAGGATAAGTAGATCACCTAAAAATCATATGACTTTTATTCAATTTTATTCAATTTTATTCAATTTGATTCATTTATGAATTATGGTTTAATTTATGAAAGTCATATTTACAAGATATATAAAGTGATCATATCATGATGGTTTTAATCAAAAGAAAATAGACAAAAAAAGTTTAAGTATATCATAAAGTAGAGAAATGATATTTCATTTTTAATTGATCTCTACTTCATGCAAATGATGGGTTACTAATGAATGAGAGATTTAGGTATCCAAAGAGGACCGCGTGTGACGGTTCCTTTGGGTACCCAAATGCATCGTGTTTGCTTTTGGGGAGATGTGATTGAATGGTCCCTTTTGATTTGAGTTTGTGTTTCATCTTTAACTTTTGGCCGTCATTCAAACATTGGTTTAATATTATTCTTATTTATCAAATTTCCATGATGATTTTGCAAAACATTCTTTATAGGAAATTTGTTTATCTTTAAGTTTATGTTGGGAGAGTGGTTATTTTGTAAATGATAATGATTTGGAATTTTATTTTCAAGCATTTGATATTCTTTATTTACTTTGTTGGATTTATCAATATTTTGAGAAATTATATTCAACTTGCTTTTAGATATACCTTGAGATTGTGAATGAATGTTTTCAGCGTTTTTCTTAATGATTTCCTTAAGCAAGTTGATTTTTTATTTTAGTTCATCATTCTTGATTTTTAAATTATGTCTAGCTTTATTATAATTTATTATGCTATTTTTAAGAGTGGTAACAATTGAGTCAATATGTTTTTCATATTTATCCCTATACTCATCAAATGTTTCATCCATCTCTTTTATTTCAATCTCATAGTCCTTACACTTAGCACAATTATTTTTTAAAGATGAATTTTCTAAACATAATTTTTCATTTTGTTCTCTTATAAAAATAATTTCTTTTTCAAGTTCCTTAAATTTTTCTTTAATATCATTACAATCAAGACAATGTTTTGTATTTTCAATTGAAGTGACATGACTAAAGCTAGATAAATCAGATTTTGATACTACTTTAACTTTTGCTTTTAAATTTTAATTTTCTAAGCGCAATTTGCAATTTGCATTTTCTAATTTCTTAATTTTGCGCTTTGTAATTTGTAGCAATTGTAATGAAGAAATAGTAGTACAAAAGGTGAAATTTGATTTCCTTACATTGCTTTTGGATGAGTGAGGATTTGAACATATTGCTTCTTGGCACTCATCTTCCAAAAATAAGATTTCTTCTTCTCTTCCATTTGATGTGTGCTCCATTGATTCATCATGAGAGGGGCATTCTTGAAGATTTGTGCACGCTTGTATATTCTCCGGTTCTTGCGATTGTTCCATACCTGTAGATGGAGAATCATATATTTCTTCAAGAAATTTCCATACTTTATATGCACTTGAAAACAATATATTAATTTGAAAATTTCATTTGAAAGACCACAAAATAAATAGTGTTTAGCTTTTGCATTTAACTGAAGTTCCTTTTTATTTGATTCATTTGCAGGTCTAGCTATGGCTAAATTCCATACTTCGATATCTAAAGTTTTAATAAATTTTTCAATTAAGATTTTCCATCTTTTATAATTTGTCCCTTCAAATAAAGGTGGTGTAGGTGATTTTTCTTCTTCACAAAAATTTCCCCCACTAGTAGAAGCGAGATCATGAGACACCATTATTCCCGGTTATTAAGCCGATTGGAATAAAACCACTCTGATACCACTTGTTGGATCGGTCGGCGCCCTTAGAGAGGGGGTGAATAAGGGTTTTCAAAAACTTTAGATTTTATTTAGAAAAACTTTGGAATATTGCAATATTAAAATAAGAAGTCAAGTAAAACAAAAAGAGAGACAAGCTTTATTGATATTAAATAAGTTTTACAAAACTTGATCTCGATGACGCTAGAGATCGGAGGCGAATAATAAAAAGGCTCTTTTGTTTTCTATACCGGCTCGTATCCCCACGAACCGATTGGCTTTAGCCGATCTCTCCCCAGATACGGCCTCAAGCCGCTCTAGCCAATCTATCCCCAGAAAGGCCTCGAGCACCCCCTAGATCTACTCCCTAGACCTAGTCGCCAACACGAGGCGAATTTTAGCCCTAAGTCTACCCCAGACCTAGTCGCCAACACGAGGCGATTTCACTACCGTTTACAATGACGAAAGAGAAATAAAATAATAAAACCTCCCTTAAGATGAACTTCTGATGTCGGAGACGAAGATCCGCTGTAGAATCAGCGTTTGTAGAAGTGGACTTCGTTTGGATCCGGCATGACGTAATCCTCCTTCAGAAATTTGCAGAGCTTCGCTAGGGCTTCAAGTTTCGGCCAGGATAGCCTCTGGAGTTGTAGCACTGACTCTCTCCCTAATATCTGTATGAAACGAGAGGTGAGGGGTCCTTTATATAGACCAAGTGCTACCGCCGGCGCTAGTGCTACCGTCGGCGCTAGCCCGGATTAGGTAACATTTTGCGCGGCAGGATCTTCTATCCGTGGGAACATTTTGCTTTATGCCTCTTGTGCGCCATGCTACCGCCAGCGCTAGTAGCAACCGCCGGGCGCTAGCTCTTTCTAAAAACACTGCCGGAATCGCACTAATCATCACTAGCGCCGGGCGCTATCGCTACCGCCGGCGCTAGTGGTCATGTTTGAATTCTGGCCTCAATTTTGGGGACAACCATCCTTGAGTCATGTGGACTTTGATTTAATGCACACTTGAACACACAAGATCAAATACACATAGGATATGATATTCTCTAACCTAGGAGATGCGGAAGACCATGTTCCAACACTAATATTTCATGAATTTCCGGTTGAATTAAAATAAAAGAGATTTGCGAAATTTCTTGATAAAGAAAAGAAGATCTGGGTGAAGTGGGGGAAGAAGCTTGTTCTTTTTCTATTTCATCCGGGGTGCCCATAACATTAAGAATTTCTTGGTAAGAGAATTTTTCTAAGTCTTTGGGAAAAGAAACTAAGGGAGTACATGAGCAATCATGTTCCTCCATAACTAAATTTTCCAAAGACAAGGAAAAAACACTAGAAGAAAGAAAATTCTCATCTAAATTCTGGGGTGGAGTATCAAATTGAAAAAGCGGACATTCCCAAAAATTAGAGTACAAAAATTTTGGCGCAAAAGAAGATGAACAAGAATTCGGATCGAACGATTTATCTTCATCGCTCCGAGAGCTATTCGGGTGACCTTGCCACCAAGAATAATCTACTTCGGGGCTAGAGGATGAATTATTAGAAGCCGAAAAATTATTCTCGTGAAAATTAGAAAAATTATTTTCCTCTAAATTTTGGGGGGCAGTATCTATTTGAATATGCGGAATTTCCCCCAAATTAGAGAACGAAAACTGCGATGTATAAGAAGAAAAACAAAAATTTGTGTTTAAAGATTTATCTTCGTCGCTCCGAGAATTATTCGGGTGAGCTTGCCACCAAGAATAATCAACTTCGGAGCTAGAAGAACAATTATTAAATGCCAAAATTTTGTTTTCATTATAATTAGAAAAATTATTTTCATCAAAGTTTGAAAAATTATTTTCATTAAAAGATGAAAAATTATGATCGTAATTATTATCAAAATTATTTGCATAATATTGAGGATAAATATTTTCATAATAATTATTTTGAGCATATGAATGTAAATAACATTCCTCACTTTGATGAGACGCATTACAATAATAACAACTATTTTGGCGTTTCTGTGCCGCTTCCAAAAGATATACTTGGCTTTGAAGCTCGACAACTTTTACGGCCAATTCAAGCGACTCCATTTAATCAAAAAAAAGGAAACAACCTTTACTCAAATGAATGGAATTTTAAATATATTTTAATTATACAATTTTTTTTAAAAGCGGGTTAAATTAGTCCCGGACTTCCCATAGTCAACCCGGTGAAGGGCTTGCAAGGTACTAGAGGCTATGATGAGAATTCAAGCCCAAAGCGTCCTTTCCGAGAATTTAGATTACGCTTTTTAAGATTTTTTTTTTTTAAAAAAAATTTAAAGAGAAGGGGGAGAAGAAAGAGAATGATAAAATTAATAAATATTTCTATTTTCGAAATATCAACCGTGTCCCCTGCAACGGCGCCAAAAACTTGATGGAGCAGAACAATGCTTGCAAACGATAACGGCAAGTGTACCGTATCGAATGTAGTATAGGTTATAAAAACCAAGGTCGTAATAGACTCAGGGCGGTTGAGTACTCTTACTTCAAGAAAATCTCTATTATTCTATCAAGTAGAACTTGGGTTGGTTGTTTGCGAGAAAGAGAAATAACTGTTTAAAACTATGATTTAAAGCACTAGCACTCAACCTTGAATCACCTAGGAAAAATAAATTACTAAGAAATAAAACTTCTAATTCTCTTTAAAAGAATTGCTTGACCGTGGAGGTTCCCGAATTATAAACGTACCTCTCTCGAGGATACGTTTAACTGAGTTTAGGTTGATCAATCGAACTCTCGTTCTAGAATCGAAACCCCTAAAACTCGCCTTATCGAAGTGAACCCCTCTATTGGATATGGCTCCAATCTGGGAGATTTATGTCATCCTCTCTCGAGGAGTGCATTCAAATCACTTTATCATTGAAATGATCGATTCGAACTCAAAACCTCTCGGTTATTAGAATACGAAAACAAGAATGAGATTTATATATCAATAATATAATCTCAATCAATTTAAATTCAAGGATAAATCTTAAGCGATCTAAATAAGAGAAAAAGAAGTTCTAAACCAAATTATGAATTTTATTTTCCTTGGATCATCTCGGCCGAGTACTAATAGAAATTTAGCTACTCATGGAGATGGAGGAATTAACGAAAATTAAAGAGTACATCATAAAAGAGAGAGTGGAAAAGAGAAAGAGAACTATTTTATTGAAATGCAAAAGAGATTATAACTAAGGAATAGAGAAATTACAAGCTTTGAATTGAAATAGCTACAATCATAAGAAATAAAGGAGGAGCATAAGAACTACTAGAAACATGAAAATAATAAAAGAAAATGAAATTCTAATCCTAAAAATTTGTCTCCAAACTTCCTCCCCCAACATCTGGTGAAGCTGACTTTAAATAGGCAGAAATTTGGTGTTACACGCCCTTGGTCACGCTCGTGACCAAGGGTGTGTAAGGCGCGCGATCTTCTGGGTGCGGAAAGGACGCCGACTGTCATTAATCAGGCGATTTGGGTGCGTCACGCCCTAGGTCACGCCCATGACCTGGGGCGTGTAATCTTAAAATCTGGCTTTTGGCGGGAAACTTCGGCGGGAAAGAGTGATGTTGAACATTCGTCGATCTCAGCCAATTCGTCGATCTCAGCGTGTTCGTCGAACGCAGCATTTTTGTCGAAAGCAGGATCCATTTCTATGAACGCAGCAGCCATTTCGTCGACCTCAGTGTTTTCGTTGAATGCAGCCTTTTCGTTGAACACAGCCTTTTCATCGAACGCAACATTTTCATGGCCGCGACATTGGGTCACGCCCTTGGTCACGCCCGTGACCTGGGGCGTGTACTTGGCGAATTCTTCACGGAAATCCCCTGGTCGCGGAATTGGGTCTGGAACACATCTTTGGCTGTCACGCCCTTGGTCACGCCTGTGACCTTGGGCGTGTACCTGACAATTTTGCTCAAAATGCCCAGAAATCCTGAAAAACACAGAAAAGGCTTAAGTTAGCTTATAAAATTAAAATGGGACATATTAAATAAGAAAATATATTTAAATTATATAAATTCATATTAAAACTATATTAAAATTATACTAAAAGATGAGTACAAAAAGTACTCATCAAGCAGCGTCGATAAGAGAGGAAGTTAATTCGATGCTACGTCAAATACAGTCTGTGAAAGTTCAACCTTTGCAGTTGTCATTCTGAAGTTTCTATCATGGCCCACATCTTTCAGACCATTCTCCAACGACCTAATAATTGCCTAAAGTAGAAGGAAGCATTAAAGAAGGAGATAAAGACTTTCTTGGAAGTATACACCTCCTGGGTGGACGGGTCGAGAAGTAATAAAGGAATGAAAGAGAATGTCTATCAAAGATACCTTTTCAGGTTTTACCTAACAAGGAAACAAATTCAAATTAAAGACAGACTATATAAGGATAGAGAAGAAAGAGAAGAGCAAGGCAATTAACTCATTTTCTTATCCGTCTTCTTTCACATTAGGGTTTCTCTTCTTCTTCCTCCTCTCTCAGAAACCCTAACAAAGAATAGAGAAGAAAAGAGAACGGCAACTGGACTTCATCTGATAGACCAGAAGATCCAACAACTGCTTCTCATCACCATCATACAGCAGCAGGATCTGAATTAGAAAAGCCAAAAAGAATCTGACAAACAAAGTCTCTGCAGATCATCACCATCAAAAGCAAAGGCTAATCAAGAGCAGATTCTGTGAGGGCTTTATATGGGTTTTTCTTCAATAAGCCATCATAAGAATTCTGGGAACAGAATTCTGAGAACAGAATTCATACAACATTCTTTCTTCTCCTTCTCTTTCTCATTCTGTAAAAGAGTTTTATTAATCCCTCTTCAAAGGATTCAGTGGTTCAAGATCTCCTTATCAAAAGATCTGGTGGTTCAAGACCTCCTTACCAAAAGATCTGGTGGTTCATGATCTGCTTATCAAAAGATCAGTGGTTCTAAGAGTCTCCTGATCAAAAGACTCATGCACAGGTGGTGTATTCCTACCAGGGGGTAGAAGAGAGGACAATACAAATTTTGGGGAACCTCTATAAAATTAATTGTGTTTGTGTTGTGATTTTCTGTGCTGTCCAACTTTCTTATTCTGCACTTTATTTCCTGCATTCTTTATTCTGCCTAGATTGTTAAGCATAATTCTTTAGAGTAATTTATTATTAAACACAGTTAGGAAAGAAATAATTTTAAAACACTATTCACCCCCATCTAGAGGAATCTTAGAGGCACACTGTGCACTTTCAGAATTCCTCCCTAAGTCCTACCCAGACCTAGTCGCCAACACGAGGCGAATTCACGAACCGATTATAAAGATAAATATAAAAGACAAATATAAAAACTCCCTATGAGGTAATCTGAAGGAGCCGACGAGGAATCACTGATGATCATTGAAGTCCAAGCATGTATTCTTCGCGTTGAGTTAGCATGTTGATCGAAGCCTCCTTTGATTCCTCCATTTGAAATTGAGTGGGAGATCCTTTGTGGTCTCGAAATATGGCCCTCACAAATTATTCAGAGTGCTGGAATAGGGCTCCTTAGCATTCGTAGTTCAAGAAGATGAAATCCACCTATTTATAGGACTGGAAGTTAACGCCAGCGTTAAGGCTAATGCCTAGCATTGACCCAACATAGAAATGTTTTGATGGCTCGGATCTTGAAAATTGGAAGGACATTCTGCACTTTAGGAAAAAATCATTTTTGGCAACCCTAATGCTGACGTTAGGTCAAATCATTCCTAAAGATCTCTTATAATCACGGTTGCTTCCCTCCTTGCCATAATCATCATGGTGGGAACGAGAGTCAACCCCTAGCATTAAGTCCTAAGGCCTGGCATTAGACCACATCCCTTTTTTCAGTTTGTGAGCAGGTCCAGACAAATAATGCAGCATCCTAGTGTCATATCTGTTAAAACCTGCATGCTAAAAAACACAATGGCAAACAAGATCAAATACAAGTAGGATTTGTTATTCTCAAATCAAAGGGATGCGGATAACCATTTTCCAACATCTCTAAGCACGGGGAGGCACGAGGGACTCCACTCAGATTTTAGAAAGGGAGAATGATGTTATTCACCGGCTCCTCCTTTTTCCTCCTTGTTTGCATCGATGAAATGGGAATCTGTCACCATTACTGTCAAACCTCATGTCTTCACTCTGGCTCTACGCCCCCAAAATGTATGGCTCTGAACTCGAAGAGTTCCATTGGGAGGTCGTCGGTGCTTCACCTTCTTTGGAAATACTTGGGGAACGGGGAGAAGAGGTCCCCTAAGGTTGCTGGAAAATTTTACTTTATCTTCTAATTAATAAAGTAAATTTCAGCGCCGAATTCAGTGCAAGATAATGATTTTTACGTAAATATGGCGCCCGCATGTTTTACCCATGCACGACCAAAGGTGCTCATGCGTGGAGAAATTGCACGGGTGAAGACAGAAAGCATAAAATTTGGCAATTACATGTATTTATTTGCGCACGACCAGACGCACAACCCCCAGACTGTGCATGAACAAAACACACGGTCCCACACAGAACATGGATTTTTAGGAAAAAAATCATGTTGTCAAGAAGGTTGCTCACGCACGACCGTCTAGGTCATGCGAGAAGTAAAATGCTCGATCATGCGTGAGCAACAACATTTTACCATGATAGCACAACTCGTGCTCGTGTAATCAATTTGAACGTAATAAGGTTTGGAATTTAGTTGAGAGGCCATCTAATCACTCGGTTATAAGAGTCAAATGGATTTTCAAAAACAAACTAGACGGTGACTCTAGGATAACAAGAAATAAAGCTAGACTAGTTGCACAAGGATATTCACAAATCGAAGGGTAGATTTTGATGAAACTTTTGCACCCGTTGCTCGCCTTGAGTCTATTAGAATATTTCTTGCATTTGCGAGTTTTAAAAGATTTAAATTATTTCAAATGGATGTTAAAAGTGCTTTTTTGAACGGGATTATAAAAGAAGAAGTTTATGTAGAACAACCCCCCCCCCCCAGTTTTGTGAGTAAAAAATTTCTCAATCATGTGTATAAGTTAGAAAAAGCGCTTTATGGATTAAAGCAAGCGCTACTTGCTTGGTATGATAGATTGACATTATTTTTGATAAAGCACGGTTATAAAATGGGAAGTGCGGATAATACACTCTTCATTAAGCATGCAGATAATGATTTGATTATATTGCAAATTTATGTTGATGATATCATTTTTGGAGCCACTAATGAAGAGTTATGTAATGAAGTAATTTTTGTGATAAAAAATGAATTTGAAATGTGCTTGGTAGGAGAACTCACTTATTTTCTAGGATTTCAAATCTCACAAAAACAAGATGGTATATTTATTTGTCAAACTAAATATTTTTATGATATTCTTAAAAGATTTGGATTTGAAAACCTAAAACAAGCTAATATACCAATGAGTGCATCACTAAAATTAGGAAAAAATGAAGCTGGTATTTTTATTGATCAAACATTATATAGAGGGATGATAGGCTCATTGTTATATTTAAGCGCATCTAGAACCGATATTATGTTTTCTGTTTGCTTATGTGCTAGATTTCAAGCTAACCCAAAAGAATCACATTTAAAAGCGGTGAAACGTATTTTTAGATATCCGGACCGAGGAAATTAAACGCCGGCACGTGCAGATTTGCCAAGTGCACTAAAGTGAATAAATGGGAGAATATAAAAGGTTCTCCACATTATTTTAGAATCGTCCCACATTACTTTAGAATCGGCACTTCGCATACCAAATTAGGCGTAAAAAGTGCTTCCAACGTGAGAACTGATCAAGTGATTCACCTGTGCTTTTCATATAAAAAAGAAGCTACTAACTCATACTACTATTGGATTTCTACATGCAATAAATGACAGGGAAGGAAACAATCGGCACGGAGTTCCAAAGAACTAAAGAGGGTCCTACACTCACTAATTAGTGAAAAAGACAACCCTATGCAGGTATAGAAAAGGGATGAAATGACCAAAAGACATCCTAAGGCCGGGAGGAAGGATTGTTACCCTTGCTAGTCTCTTTGACTACATGAATATAAGATTTTGATCGGATGGAAATGCACTGGGCCGCTTTCCGTGGTTCTGAAACAGGTTCAAGATTTGGAGCTTCGGAGCTCCATCAATGGCGAAAAGAGTCTTCTTCATCCTCCTTGACTTTCCTCTTTCTAAAGCTTAGAGAGAGAAAAGACTTATGAAAATAAGGATAAACTTCCTCTGCTCAGGTCCTAATAGTTTCAAGAACAACTCCCAGTCGTTTGATCGAAAGCCTTAAAGATTTGATGCCCACGATCGCTATTTCCTAGATCTGGTGTGTCATCTACCACCCAGCGGTGGCGCTACCGCGCCGTGCTAGCACTGGATCTTAATCTTCAGCGTACTGTCTCCTTCTCTCGATGATATCATACCTCATATCGACTTGAAGACCTACCACAGGCGATAGCGCTACCGCCCAGTGCTTGTGTCTAGTCGATATCTTCTCGTCTACACCTTATCGGCGACAAAATGAACCTTCCCGACGATATAGCTACCGCCAGCGGTAGTACTTACCACTGGGTGTTAGCTAAAAAGAGTTTGCCTTCATAGCATTTGAAAATTGCGGTTTTATAACTCCACCTCCCTAAGTAAAATATCATCCCAAAATTATGAATATAGTAAAGTATAAAATTAATATATACCTGAGAGAATTTGCTTGGGGTACTCCGCAAGCATAGTTTGCTCTCATTCCCAAGAGAATTCCTCTCTCCAGCAATTATCCCAATGGACCTTTACCATCCGAATGGATTTGTTCTGCAACTGTCTCACTTCAGTTTCTTCGATGTGAATGGGCTTGACTTTCCTCGCTAGCCCACCATCTATAGGCACTTTGTCGACCGCAACATTATGTGTATGCTCCTTCACAGCTTTTCTCAACATCGAAATATGAAATACATCGTGTAAACCGGTTAGCTCCATAGATAGCAAAATTCGGTAGGCAGCTTCACCAATGCTCTCCAATATCTCGATCGATCCTAAGTTCCTTGGACTTAACTTTTTCAAGCATCAGATACTCGATACTCCTTTGAACGGATTGATCTTTAAGTAAACCTAGTCACCAGCGGTGAACTCGTCGTTCTGTTGATTGGCATTGTAGTACTTTGCTCGAATATCCTGGGCAATTAGCAACCGCTATCGTATTGTCCGGATGGATGCATTCACTTCATCCACATCTTTGTGCTTCAACAACTTCGTATCGCCCATTTTCGTCCAAGCCAAAGGCATACGATACTTTCTACCCTAAAGGGCCTCAAAGGGTGCCATTTTAATACTTGCCTTGTAACTGTTGTTGTAGGCAAATTCGATCATATAGAGGCGTCCCTCCCATCTCTTTCAAAAACTAAAAGTGCGCATCTAGAGCATGCCTTCCATTATCCTATTGGTCCTCTCAATCTACCCATCTGTTTGTGGGTGGAAGGTCATGCTAAGTTTTAGCTTGGTACACAATAGTTGGTGAATCGGCTTCCAGTCATTTGATATGAAATGCCCATCTTGATCACTTACGATGCTATGGGGAACTCTGTGCAATCATACGATATTATCAATGTATAGCTTGTCTAGCGTTTCCACAGAATTAGCCTTCTGGTTCGGAATGAAGTGCGATACTTTCGTCATATGATCTACGATCACCCAAATGAAATAGTTTCCATGCCACGATCTCGGCAATGCGTGCACGAAATCCATCGAAATATCATCGAACTTCCATTCCAGGTCTTTGACATTCATCCTTCACCAAAGTGAAAGTATGACACTTAGCCACATAGAGAGCAATGTCTTTCTTCATACCCGGCCACCAAAAGAGTTTCTTCATGTCCTACATCTTTATTCTCCCTGGGTGGATTAAGTACTTGTTAATGTGAGCCTAGTACAACAATTCATCCCGTAATTTGGCATCTTTTGGCATGATAGTCTAGCATTCCTCCATAAGAGACCATCCTCGAAGGAGAATTTAGCGTTAGACCCATCCACGGTATCCAGTTCAAGCATGCTGAAGTAGACGCTCTCCTATCGACACAAGAGATCCCCAATGATTCTAAATCACGGATCAGACGCTCATCATGCATCAAAATCCAATTTGCTTGTGCGGGAGACCGCTACCTCAACGCATCTGCAATTAACTCCAATTAACGAATATCAAAGGTGTAATCCCCAATTAAATCCATCCACCTCCTTTGTCGCAAATTCAACTCCTTTTGATTTAATAGGTACTTTAGGCTCTTGTGGTATGTAAAGATATCAATATTTATGCATATGGGTAATGCTGCCACAGCTTAAGAGCGAATACCATGGCCGCTAACTCCATGTCATGGATCGGGTAGTTCCACTCATGTACCTTCAACTGATGGGAGCCAAAAGCAATCACATTTCTGAATTGTACTAGGACGCAACCCAAGACGCTCCCTGATGCGTCACTATATATCTCATAGCCATTCGTACCACTTGGCGAGCATAAGATGGGCGTCGTGTTCAGACGACTCTTCACCTCCTCCAAAGCTCATGCACACTCCACTGTCTAAATGAACTTCTGATCTTTCCTAGTGAGTTTAGTGAGAGGAAGTGCAAACTTCAAAAAGTTCTTCACGAAGTGCCTATAGTAGTCGGGAAGTCCTAAGAAACTTCAGACTTCTGCTATGTTTTTCAGCACATGCCACTCTCGAATTGCTACTATCTTCTACGAATCAACTGTAATTCCTTCACCACTAACAACATGACCAAGGAATGCCACTGACGATAGCCAAAAATTGCATTTTGAGAACTTTGCATATAACTGACTCTTCTTCAAAGTGCTCAAAATAGCATGCAGATGCTCTGCATGCTCCTCTTCATACTGAGAATATACCAATATGTCGTTGATGAAGACAATCACAAACTGGTCCTAATACTCTCGAAATAGTCTATTCATCAAGTCCATAAATATCGATGGTGCATTTGAGAGACCAAACGGCATAACCGTGAACTCATAGTGCCTAAAGAGGGCACTGAACCCCTGATGTAGGCTACGCTCTCTGACACGGTTATTACGGGCAAACACAAATTTCACTCTACGTTCCCAATTCTTCGTTCGCACAAATAATTATTCGTAGTACACACGCTTCGCAATTTATCAATTAAAGGATAATGTACGGGTCGGCTACACCCATAGAGATGAAATAATGGCTATATGCCAATATTCTCCCTAGCCAAATGGATCCACCCTATCAGATCGAGCGAGTGTTGTACCAAAAGTGATCCACCAAAAATAACGATTTCGGAAAAGGTAGATCTCTCCCAACAAAAAGAAAACGAGGATCGCCAATCTTCACGAATTTAAATCAATTAGGAATAACTCAAAAACAATCGAAGAAATCCACGAAAATTCATGTTGTCGAAGATCACGCCAAAATTAATCCACCACAAGAAATATTCAAGAGGGAATCACACAAAGTAGAAAGTTTCATTACCCCACTTGAGATTAGATTTTCTCAAGCAATCAATCGCGAGATCGCTCATCAAAGGTTCCACCGGAGTTGCATCATATGGAGAGAAACTCGTCCGCCTTCTTTGCTTCAACCGGAGAATATGTTTGCCGGAACCACAGAGCCCTTGCCTTGGTCAAAATCTTCAAGATAAGGAGAGGGTTGTTTGGCACTCTTCAAAGGAGGAGGGAGGTGGTCGGCTATAAATAGATTTAGAGAGGTGGAGAGGAGGGGAGGAGAAGGGGTTGGCGGATATGGAGAGGAGAAGAGAGCAAGGGGGAGGTTGCTCTAGGTTTGGCCGAAACCAAAGGAGGGAGGAGGAATTCAGCTAGAGGGGGGAGAGAATAAAAGAAGAGAGGGAGATTTCCATGTTTGGATTTCAAATTTCAACTGTATCATCATTATTATTAATCCTTCTACATTCATGGCCTTTTATAGGCTTATAAACACATATGGC
Organism: Dactylorhiza incarnata; assembly: GCA_033032865.1. Taxonomy (NCBI): domain Eukaryota; kingdom Viridiplantae; phylum Streptophyta; class Magnoliopsida; order Asparagales; family Orchidaceae; genus Dactylorhiza; species Dactylorhiza incarnata. The sequence goes on from JAWHQI010000004.1 coordinate 24,466,207, forward strand.
TACATGCAGCCCAAATTAAAACAATAATTGTAAAAGAGGAGCTTCCGACATTCGGGATTTAATTGTTTCAAACACTTTAGTGGTCGATTTGGTCCATGTGAATTATCCCTTCTTCATGCACTCTGTGATCGGTGCCATGATACTACTAAAATCTTGGATAAATCAGCGGTAAAAAGTAGCTAAGCCGTGAAAACTCTAAACATCCTATGTATTGGTCGATTTCGTCTAATACCTAATGGCTTGGACCTTCTTGGGATCCACATGAATTCCCTCCGAACTAACAATATATCTTAGGAACTCCACAGATGGAACATTGAACGAGCATTTTTTTATATTAACAAATAATTGTTCCTTTCGCAATGTCGTAAGGACTATCCTCAATGCGACTCATTGTCATTCTGAGAAGCGCTAAAAACTAGAATATCATCAAAATATATAACTACGAATTTTCCTAAGAAAGGTTTGAACACTAACGTCATCAACCTCGAAAATGTACTCGGGCCATTAGTGAGCCCTTCCCCGAGCACCAACCACTCATAAAGTTAATCTTTTGATTTAAATGCCATTTTCCACTCGTCTCCCTCCCTAATTTTAATTTGATGGTAACCACTCTTAAGATCTAGTTTAGAAAAAGTAGTGGCCCCGGCTAACATATCCAATAAGTTGTCCAAACGAGGGTTGGGAAACCTATATTTGACAGTTATATTATTAATGGCTCTATAATCCACACACATCCTCCAGGAACCGTCTTTCTTAGGTACCAATAATGCAGGTACGGCACAAGGAATCGTACTATGATGGATGAACTCCTTACTTAGCAAATCCGATTAATTTTTGCAATTCATGGTGTGAGGAGGGGTTAAGTCGATAAGGGGGAAGGTTGGGCAAGGACGAACCCGGAACAAAATCAATTTCGTGTTGAATTTCTCTCATAGGGCGTAATTCAGACGGTAAATCATCCGGGTAGACGTCCTTAAATTCTTCCAAAAGTGTCTTCAATGCTAGTTGTAAATTTTCAAAAAACGACGTATCTTCCTTTATTTATAAACAAACTAACGCATATTTGACACCGTCCATAAAGCTAACGCGCTCAAACTCCTTCTTACCAATCAAGCTTAACGCTTTCTTCTCAGCGAGCACAATTGTGTCTTTAGAGGTGACTGATGGATCCTTAGGCAGACTGGGTTTAAAGAAAATGGTCTTGCCATTAAATTTGAACTCATATGTGTTGGCTTGCCCTTAATGAGTAACATCATGGTCATAAAGCCATGGGCATCCTAATAACATGTGACATGCATCCGTGGGGATGGCGTTACACCAAACCTTTTTCAGAATAAGCCTTGATGGTAAGGGGTACCAAACAACGCTTCACAACCGGAAGAGATGTCTTATTAACCTAAGCAACCTTTTAAGGGAGAGGGTGAGGCTCAGTAGTTAGTAACATCCGTGACACCGCTATTTCTGAGACCACATTCATAAAGCTACCGCTATCGATTATCAGTTTACTGACAAGCTTACGGCAAGTGCAGCAATCATACAAGTAATAAAAGTTTGGAGAGACTCCCCGAATATCGTACTCAGAGGATTGCAAGTTGGGGTGTATGATTTCTCGTCAGGGAAATTGATTATAAAGATTGTTGTGTTAATAATAAAAAGGGGGGTTGATCTTGGGTTTCCTAAATTAACAACAACGAAAGAAAATACGGGCCTAAAGCACCGCATCGCTTGGCGGGATGGAATGCAGGCCGCAATGTCGTGCTTCGGTAAGCGGGTGGACGAGAAGGCTTGCGGATGGACGATTCGTAACTGGCGGAGTGAGGGTTGTAGGCACCTCGTCACAAAACACGCAACTAGCAATTGCTAGTGCGGCGCACAATGCAGTGGTGGAGTGGATGGTGGAATGGGGCGCTCCGCAACTCAAATTAACCATATTGAATCTCATAAACATGAAATTACATTAGCTAAATAAAGGGTTTATGCACATCATCCAAAATAACACACACACAAAGGAAAACTATGAAGCAATACACAAGGGGAAAGAGAAAACCGAAGCTCGAACTCTTTGCTGAAGATTCTCGGTCGGAATCATAGGGTTGGAAAGCCTCGTCCGTGCTCGGTCTTCAATTGTCGTCCGGGGTCCAGAGGAGCTGTCACCTTCCTCCACTTTACCAATCTTCTTTGCGGTTTAGCTCAAGCTAACTCTTGTTGGCACACCTTGAATGCAGCGGAGACTTTCCGTCGATGGCGTTCTTGAGCTCGTGGATGATGGAGGAGGCCGAGGAGGAAGCTTTGGTGGACGATTCGCAAGAAAGCTGTGGCCGGAGCTTCTCCTAGGTCGAGCGGTGGTGGAGAGGCGAAATGGGCGTACTGGAGCGGAAATGGAGGGCTCTCAGATCTTTTTCCAAAAAATTCCTCCTCAAGCCATCAGATTTCCTGGCTTATATACTAAAATATCAGAAATTAAGTCACGCACGGTCGAACGCACGACCGTGCGTAGACCGTGCAATATTAACGAAGAAGAAAGACCTGAAAAAAGAAGCAGCAACGCCCGTGCATTTTACTCACGCACGGTTGAAGCCGCCCGTGTGTAAAAACGCACGATCAAATCCAGATGTCCTAAAAGCCTGGCTTAACAGGTGATCGTGAGATTCCTTGGCGCACGGGCAACTGCCCTTGCATAAAAACGCACAATCAAAGATAGAAGATCATTTTTCACCATAGACAAGAGCGCACGACCGCAACCAACCGTGCGTCAAGGAAAATGCACGACCGTGTGATACACGGAGACATGAAATCTTGGTAAAATAGGATGAACCATCCACCTGCATAAACATCAACACAGCTGGGAATACCCCTCCATCTCAATATAAATACAGAACAAAAGGTTAGGGAGCACCATGTGCTTACCCCCAACAACAAGAAGCATAAAAGCATACCAAGACAGGCCTAAATAGTGCACATAGCGTGGAAGTGATTATAAGAGAAATACAAGCAATTATTGCTCGAATAAGACGTGCACAAGAGTGAAAACTAGCCCGGATGAGTCCATAAAATCGTATAAATATTGGACTCATCAAACCCCAGAAATAACCATTTGCTCGTCCTGAGAAAATCATCCCTTATGCGGATGGGAAAAAGGATTAGCTGGCTTAACACTTGCAAAAGCGGAGTACCATGCGAAGTCGCTTGCTCGCGCGCATTGAAATGCAATAGAAGAAATTTTTAATTATACAAATAATTTATAATAATCTAATAGCGTAATTATATATTATTTTTACTCAAAAGTTGAAACACGGTGAATCGTCCGGTCTCGCATAGAAAGTAAGTAAACTGATCGCTGAGGCGAACATTGCTAAAGATCGGTGCTCGGAACGACCTCCATTGAAATCCATCAATGTCGGTGACCATAAGCTCACCCGGTCACACTCTCTCCACGACACTAGTTTGGTTCATTACGTGAGTCAGTAGGACATTAGGATAAAAACGGGGCTTGGGATTCGGTAGGGTTTACAAGGATAAACATGAAGGTTTTCGCACCTAACCCAAAAGAGCTTATGTCAAGGAAATTATCCAAGCACCACAATAAGAACACGGGTGCACCACACACCCAGACTTGAACCTGAAAACATGGGTTTGTTCACCGCCTACTCCCAAAACAACTCTTAAAAAGATTTTCAATTAGGCTCTTTTCTTAACCAACCATTTCTTTTCTTTTCTTTTTTCTAATTTTTTTTCTTTTCTCAAAACTTTGTTAGCGAATAAACTGATGAAGCGCAAACCAAACTTTCACAAACTTTATACCGCATCAACACACTCAATTAAAAATAATACAACACTAAAGCTCGGATTGGGTGTGCGACTAGGATTAGCTTGTAGGCTTTGGTGAAATATAAGTGGAGTTTAATCAAGAGAAGGGGTAGGCACAAAGGACTAGCAAGGATAATGAAAGGGTCGGTATACAAAGCTCAACCTGGCCAAAACGAAGGCCTACATCATGCTCACGCTTTGAACTAACTTATGCCAATGCTTCAAGAGTCGCTTGGGGCAAGTTCTTAGCCACCGAGAAAGTTGATTCTTCCTCCTGACTCGAGCAAGACAAGCCTAGAAACCGTCTACACACATCCCTATGCTACCGTCAGATTCACACCGGATTCACCACTTTTGAGTAGAATAAACAATTATTACGCAAATAGAAAAATTACAAAACTATAAGCATAAAGAAAATTTTATTCTACACACAATTCTATGCAAGATGCGAGTACTCGACTAGAGCACTACGGGAGTCAACATTTTACTCCGTCTTGCAACCCTAAGCCAGCACAACAATTTTCCCAATCCTACAAAAGAAACGAGTTAGACTCGTTACGCGCCTACAATTTAGTGCTCTCTATTGGGTGTTGTGGTGTGCTATGAGAATGAAAATACAAATAAGATTGTAACTTCTAGTATGTTGTGCTTATGTGCACGTGCAAGTGGGCACTAAGTACATCTCTCCCCCAGACTTAAATTCAAGCAAATCAAAAGAAAACATTCACATAATAAAAAGGAGCTAAGGATAGAGGGTACCTAGGCTCATAAATGAGCCTACCAGAAGATCAGTGATTCTTTTTCAAAGACAGCTGTCCCACATGCACTAAATAGATTTTTGGCCCTGCGATTAAAGCATTTCTCCAGACAAAATAGAGATAAACTAATATATATAATAGAAAAATGAAAAAAAAATGTAACCAAGCGGTCCCAATGGGTTGTCTCCCAAGAGCCCTTTTATTTACCATCCTTAAGGTGGACCAAATACCTGTATTAACATTATAGCAATAGATTTCAAGCAAAATTATAGCAATTGTCCAAAACATTACCAAGATAACCTCACAAGTTCAAAAAAATAGAATGAAGCAAAATGAAACCGCAGAAACATAAGCCCGGATACTCCATCACGACTCAGTTGTAGGCTGATTTGTGTTGATTCTCCCCAGCCACACGAGATGGGAAGGAGGTGAAGGATTTAGGGCACAAAGGAGATTTCTCTCCCTTTCCCCTAACCTCTTCCTTCTCATGTCGGATGGCAGTAAAGCGCGCTGCGCATAATAACTCATTCTGCTTCAATCTCTCCACAGTAGGAAAGCGCTAATGAGCAATAAGATCTCGATCAAAATCATTGTCTAGCAGTTTCGGAGCAGCCAAGGGCTTCATTTCTTCACACCCTACGGGTGATAGATCTGCCCATCTAACCTGTTTTAAGTGTTTAAAATTGTGTCCTATTTTAATAAAAGTACTTAAAGAGTTTGTGGCCAAGTTGGCCATGGTGACTTCAAAACTTCTCAGCCTCGCCGCTTTTTTGTCGTCATCCTCTTCCCTCAACGGGTATTTCTTTGTTATATCTTCTCCTTCCTTCTCGTTCTCAGCCCTTGTCTTATTTCTATTTCCCTCCACAACTGCATTCGATTCACTAGCAAGCCCATCAGAAATAACATGCATAAAAATGATGTCATTGGTTATTATAGATGGGTGAGTGTGGTGTGTCACCTTGGGTGAAAAGGTTATACAACCACTAGAAATGTGAATGGTAGCACCACTCTCCTTCATGAATGGGACACCCAAAATTGGCATGGAGTTGTTTTCCATGGGGCCCAAACCTTGGAAGTTCATGATAACCAATGTTCCATCTATAATTACCTCGACATCCTTAATTTCTCCTTCCGTTTCTACCACCATTCCATTGGCCAGGACAAGCGATGTCCAATCATCGACATTGATTTTTAGGTTTAGATTTTCAACGTCTTGTAATGCAAGATCGTTGCACGGTGATCCAGTGTCATACAGAGCGGTGGTTTCAACGTTATATCACATTTCACAATCAGATCGCCCTCACGGCATCCATTCGTCTCGATTATGCTCTTTCCCTGCTCACGAGGATTCTTCTCCATCGTGCTGTGGAGAGCACCTTGATTATGCTCATAAAGCACTTGAGCCAATTGGCCAAGTTGCATTTCAAAGTTCCTCATAGAGGCCGTTTGATTGGCCATATTTGCTTGAGCCACATCAACAAATTTCTCCATCATCTCTTCTAACGCACTCTTGTGCTGCACCAGAGTGCCTTGATTATATTCGGGTTGAGGCAGACTTTGTCGGATTCCGGACGCTTGAGCATCAAATTGATGCTAGCCCGGTTGCCAATGTTGGCCCGCAGTGTTTTGATTCCATGAGAAATTTGGGTGATTTCTCACACCTGGATTATAAGTATTTGAAAATGGTGTAGTGCGATTTTGATTTTGAATAAAATTAACATTTTCTTCCATATTGAGATTAGAAAAGTTAGAGGAAATTTCACCTGAGGGGCATTCATAAGTATGATGACCGGAGTTCTCGCATGCCTGACAAGATATAGCCATCACCAGAGTTGGAGAAGAGGCAGGGCTCTTCAACACTGTTATGTTCTCGTATGGTGATGGAGCTGGACCAGAGGTGTTGACTTCTAATAGTCCTCTTATGTTCTGCGGGGTGTCCCTCCTTGCAGACCAAAAAGAACTATGAGTCACGGTATCCTGCAAAATTCCCAAAGCTTCATCTGGAGTATGATTTAAGAGGGTTCCGCCGGCGGAAGCATCAATCATTGCCCTGTAATTTGGCTCTATTGCGAAGTAGAAATACTCCACAAGGTTCCACGGTTGCAGCTCATGGTGAGGACACTTCCGGAGGAGTTCCATAAATCTCTCCCAAGCTTCTGCGAGGGTCTCCTGAGTGTGCTGCTAGAAGGTTGCAATCTCTCTCCTTAGGTTCACAGTTTTGTCCACAGGGTGGAACTTTGCTGAGAATTTGGAGGAAAGAAGCTCCCATGTAATTGCTATGCATGGTGGGATCGTATAGAGACACACCTTGGCTTTATCATGGAGGGAGAACAGTAATAATCTTAATTTCACCGTGTCGTCCGCTATACCGGCATACTGGAACGTTCCACAGATTTCTGAGAACTCTGCTAAGTGAAGTTGGGGATCTTCACTTGCCATCCCAGAGAACTGGGCATTGTTGCGGATGATGTTCTGGATCGCTGGCTTGATCTCGAATTGGTTGTTCGTAATGGCTGGGCCAAAACTAGGGTACACACTCCCCACAGTGGGAGTGGTGTAATCTCGCATCGTTTTGGGCCTCGACCGGGCCACCTCGTTCTCATCAGCCACATGAACAGCAGCGGGTACATTCTCACCCCCGGGGTTAATTTCATTTCTATAAATATTAGGATCCATAGCAGCAGCAGTATGGCGACGCATGCGCAACATCCTCTGTATCTCAGGGTCGTACTCTACTAGCTCTTCAGGGCCTTGCCCCTGCATAAACTTACACAAAACAAAAATAAAAATAACAAACAACGGAGAACCTTTATAACAGCTTCCTGGAAGAAAAACTCATACAACGCTTACAATCCTCGGCAACGGCGCCAAAAATTGACACGCTTACGGCAAGTGCACCGGTCGTACAAGTAATAAAAGTTAGGAGAGACTCCCCGAATATCAATCTCAGAGGATTGCAAGTTGGGGTGTATGATTTCTCGTCAGGGAAATTGATTATAAAGATTGTTGTGTTAATAATAAAAAGGGGGGTTGATCTTGGGTTTCCTAAATTAACAACAATGAAATAAAATGCGGGCCTAAAGCACCGTTTCGCTTGGTGGGATGGACTGCAGGCCGCAATGTCGTGCTTCGGTAAGCGGGTGGACGAGAAGGCTCGTGAATGGATGATTCATAACCGGCGGAGTGAGGGTCGTAGGCACCTCATCACAAAACACGCAACTAGCAATTGCTAATGCGGCACACAAAGCAGTGGTGTAGTGGATGGTGGAATGGGGCGCTCCTCAACTCACATAAACCACATTGAATCTCATAAACATGAAATTACATTAGCTAAATAAAGGGTTTATGCACATCGTCCAAAATAACACACATACAAAGGAAAACTCTGAAGCAATACACAAGGGGAAAGAGAAAACCGAATCTTGAAGTCTTTGCTGAAGATTCTTGGTCGGAATCGTAGGATTGTCAAGCCTCGGCCGTGCTTGGTCTTTAGTTGTCATCCGGGGTCCGGAGAAGTTGTCACCTTCCTCCACTTTACCCATCTTTTTCACGGTTTAGCTCAAGCTAAATCTTGTTGGACACTCCTTGAATGCAGCGGAAACTTTCCGTCAATGGCATTCTTGAGCTCGTGGATGATGGAGGAGGCCGAGGAGGAAGCTTTGGCAGAAGATTCACAAGAAAGCTGTGGTCGGAGCTTCTCCTAGGTCGAGCAGTGGTGGAGAGGTGAAATGGGCAGACTGGAGCGGAAATGGCGGGCTCTCAGATTTTTTTCCAAACAATTCCTCCTCAAGCCAGCAGATTTCCTGGCTTATATACTAAAATATCAGAAATTAAGTCACGCAAGGTCGAACACACGACCGTGCGTAGACCGTGCAATATTAACGAAGAAGAAAGACCTGGGAAAAAAAGCAGCAGCGCCTGTGCATTTTACTCACGCACGGTTGAAGTGGAACGTGCGTAAAAATGCACGATCAAATCAAAATGGCCTAAAAACCAGGCTTAACAGGTGATCGTGCGATTCCTTCGTGCACGGGAAACTGCCCGTGCGTAAAAATGTACGATCAAAGACAGAACATCATTTTTCACCACAGACAAGAGCGCACGACCGCAGCCAACCGTGTGTCAAGGAAAATGCACGACCGTGCGATACACGCAGACTTGAAATCTAGGTAAAATAGGATGAACCATCCACCTGCATAAACATCAACACGGCTGGGAATACCCCTCCAGCTGAATACGAATACAGAATAAAAGGTTAGGGAGCACCATGTTCTTACCCCCCAACAATAAGAAGCATAAAAGCATACCAAGACGGACCTAAATAGTGCACATTGCGCGAAAGTGATTATAAGAGAAATATAAGCAATTATAGCTCGAATAAGATGTGCACAAGAGTGAAAACTAGCCCGGATGAGTCCATAAAATTGTATAAATATTGGACTCATCACTCACACCACTTCTCTCCACTTTTAAAATTTAAAGAGAAAATATTAGGCCTATTCCATTCATCCGACGCACGCGGAGTTGCTAAAATACACCTCATCACCATCATATTGTTATCATCCTCTATATCGCTAGGCACTCCTTCTGATTCAGATTCTTCAACGACCTCATACATTAGCTGTTGAAAATGTTGAAGTGGAAGTTTTGGGAGTTGGCGGTCTGGGAGGGTGATCGCGTGGTCTGGTGAGACCGCACGTCTGGCAAACTACTCTGCGGTCTGACTTGTCTTAGTCTAGCCGTGGTCTCCTGGTGTGACTGTCGTTCTGTGTCCAAGGTGCTGGGGTAAGGCCGCGCGGTCTGGTCTGTGACCACGTTGCGGGCTGTCTATCTCAGGGCTGTGCCGGTCTGGTGTGACCGCATAGGTTAATTCAGGTTTCCAGAAGCCGGTCTTATGGCTATCCAGGTTCCTGGTTGTATTTACTGGCTAAGGCATCTTAGCCGAGCGGTCTCTGTTCGCGGTCTCAGGAGGAGGCTGGCAGGCGAACAGGTTATGTTCGATGTGGCATTGGCAAACAAGTTGTGTTCGCGGTCTCGTTGGCGAACATTGGTGGTGGGCGGCTTCATTTTAGGAGTGGCGATCTCCCGCGGTCTGTTGTTGAAGTCGGCGATCTCACCTAAGCAGAATGATCTGTTGCTGATCGTGCGGGTTGACCGGTTCTGGTCGCGCGATCTGGTGGGTGGTGATCCTATCTCATAGGGTGGTGACTGGATCAGGTCTCACGCCTATAAATAGGAGCCACTGTAGCAGCATTAATATCGCACCAAGTGTAAGCTGAGCTCGCGTCTAATTCTTGCGGTCTCAATTCTTGTGACTGGTCGGTCTTGCTGATTGAATTTTTCGTGTGCAGCTTCTGCGGATTGTGCGGGCAGCAGCAATCACCTCTTCTTCAGAAAGTGTTCGGGCGGTCTCGCGGCTTGCAGTGTGGGTTGCTGGAGTTCGGGAGAATCAGTGGAGTTTAGAAGGAGGTCGCGGAAGCTCAGCGGTCATGAGTGTTGATCGGTGATCGGCAGAGTTTGCGGTCAGGCAGCTTCCAGAGATCGGCAAGCAGACCGCGCGGTCTACGGTCTCAGTTATCTTTCTCTTCAGCATTGTATTTTTCCCTTTGATTTTTTGTGTACCATGGCGAAATCATGTCTCGCCATGTATACCTCTCCCTGTAATGAAGATTGTTGTTATCAATAAAGACTATATTTCCTTCATGTGCTTCTGGTTGTTTGGCTTGTGAACTCTAAGTTGTATGATTCCTGATCACTCCCTAAAGATACGGAAAATATCACATTAGCGTGGCGGATTCAGACGAGGTATCTAAAAGGGCTAGGGGCTTGGGTTTAGTAGGACATTCACTAGCATAATGTCCTTGAATCCCATAAGCAAAACACATAGCATTCGTTTTGCTGATCCTACCCACGGTCACTCTCTCTCAAGATGGATTTTTTATATTCATCGCCATAATGACAACAGAGTTCGGGTCAGCGAACCGGAACTTACCCTTATCCTTATGGGTGGATGAGGGGGGAGGTCCTAAGATGGACTTTGCCTTCTGAAATGAATGAGTTTTGGACATATGAGCATTGTGCTTTTCAATACCTAAGGCGGCATTAAAAGTGGTGTTTAAGTCGGTGTGGCAATAACGGAGGAGTTTGCCCTGAATATCGGGGTTAAGCTCCCATTACGGAACCTAGAGAGGGTGATCTCTAGCATCTCTCTAACATCGCACCTGACCATTATGTCCTTGAGAAGGCTCATATAATCAGCGACCATCTTATTCCCTTGCCTTAGGGTAGCTAATTCATCAAACATTTGCGTCCGATGGAACGCAGGGACGTACTGGTCTGTCAACATTGCCTTCATGCCTGCCCAACCAATTGGGGGTAGACCGTTCACCGCAACTAAACGGCGTTCCTCATTCAACCAGAATATTTTAGCCCTGCCTAACAACTTCATCCTCGCAACTCGCACCTTATCCACGTCAGTCAGATAATGCCACTCAAAGTAGCACTCAATTTCCATAACCCATTCTAAGAAAACTTGGGGTTCACCCAGTCCATCGTACGATGGGGGTTGGACCCGTACTGCCCTAGTAATATTGAACTCGTACGGTGCATGCGGGACATGTTCATTGTTATGATTGGCACGCGGGCCATGTTCATTATAATGGTTATTATTATGGTTATTCCCTTCTTCACGTTGGTTGGCGGCATGATTTCGGGGAACTGCTTGATTTAACCTTAGCTCATGAAGCATCCCCCTAATGTCCATCAATTGATATGTGAACTCCTAGTGGAGTTCATCAATCGCAGTTGGACCGTGACTCGCATCCCGCTCATCCGCCATATTGGAGGAGGAGGTGGTATACTCTGTGCCTAATCTCATGCGCATGTACTAACAGAAAGTTGATTCTGACCTGACAAATTTTATGAAAGATTGAATTGTTCCCGCTTAATAACTAGGGTAATTAAATTTTTTTTTTTGATTTTCTGGAAAATTTCCTGAATTTGTTTTTGTGAATTTCGCAGATAAATGAGAATTTTAGGTCGCTATTCGCAGACCAGCAATTTTTCTTTTTTTTGAACAAAAGATCGTACAAGACAAGTGTGTGTCAGCGTCCTAAGAAAATAAAAGGATGGTGTCAATTATGAAATTGACACGAACAAAGCTCTGATACCAAATTGTTGTAGGCTACGCTCTCCGACACGGTTATTATATACAAACACAAATTTCTCTCTACGTTCCGAATTCTTTGTTCGCACAAATAATTATTTGCAACACACACGCTTTGCAATTTATCAATTAAAGGCTAACGTACGGGTCGGCTACACCCATAGAGATCAAATAATGGCTATGGGCCAATATTCTCCCTACCCAAATGGATCCACCCGATCTGATCGAGCGAGTGTTGTACCAAAAGAGATCCACCGAATATAACAATTTCGAAAAAGGTAGATCTCTCCCAACAAAAAAAAAATGAGGCTCGCCAATCCTCTCGAATTTAAATCAATTAGGAATAACTCAAAATCAATCGAAGAAATCCACAAAAATTAAAGTTGTCGAAGATTACGCAAAAATTAATCCACCACGAGAAATATTCAAGTGGGAATCACAAAAAGTAGAATGTTTCCTTACCACGCTTGAGATTAGATTTTCTCAAGCAATCAATCGCGAGATCACTCGTCAACAGTTCCACCAGAGTTGCATTGTATGGAGAGAAAACCCGTCGACCTTCTTCGCTTCATGCCGGAGAAGATGTTTGTCGGAACCACGGAGCCCTTGTCTTGGCCGAAATCTTCAAGAGAAGGAGAGGGCTGTTTGGGACTCTTCAAGGGAGGAGGGAGGTTGTCGGCTATAAATAGATTTAGAGAGATGGAGAGGAAGGGAGGAGTAGGTGTTGGAGGCTTTGGAGAGGAGAAGAGAGCAAGGGGGCGGCTGCTCTAGGTTTGGCCGAAACCTAAGGAGGGAGAAGGAGGATTTCGGCTAGAGGGGGGAGAGAATAAAAGGAGAGAGGGAGATTTCCAAGTTTGGATTTCAAATTTCAATTGTATCATCATTATTATTAATCCTTCTACATTCATGGCCTTTTATAGTCTTGCAAACACTTATGGCTACATGCAGCCCAAATTAAAACAATACATGAAAATAAAATAAAAGTCCCAAACATTAAAATAATAATAAAGAAAACATGATAAAAATTAATCAATAATTATAATAGAATAATTATAATTATTAATTAATATTCTTGCGCCTTGGGCGGAGGTTGTAGCGGCGATGACGTTCATCACAAGTACTTTTGCGGCGATGGCGTCGGAAGTCTTTGGCTGGAGAGACTCAATCATCCGTAAGCGTGCCGGTACCATCATCTTCATGTTGAGGGTCGTCATCTCCCTAAACCCCGTCTTTGGATTCACTTAACCTCAACTGATATTAACCATACCTTTATTCTAGTTTATAATATACCGTTGACCCATCTAGTTGGTCAAACAAGTCAACGATTCTCGGAATCGGGTAACAGATCTTCTCTGTCTGCTTATTCAGCTCTCGATAGTCGATGCATAAATGCAACTTTCAGTCCTTCTTTTTCATAAAGAGGATCGGTGAACTCCAAGGGGATGAACATGGACGTGGGTAGCCTTACTCTAGAAGTTTGTGCAACTAAACTTTTAACTCTGCTAATTCCTTTGGCGCTTTTCAGTGCGATGAGCGAAACACAGGTTTGGCACTTGGCACCAACTCAATATAGAAATCAATCTCTCGCTGAGGGGGAGCCCTAGGGAGTTCATTTAGAAACACGTCAGCATACTCTGATATTACCAGGACATCACTTAAACTGGGTTTAGGCTCCAAAGCCTAAAACAAAGTGAAGAATGACTCTGCACCTTTCCTCACCGCCTTAACTACTTAGAGAGCAGACATCAGCGTCTTGCTCGCTCCTCCTATGCCAGTAAATGTGGTCTCATCACCGGTGTTCTTTCCCAGAGTAATCTCCTTCAGATTGCAATATAAGCATGCTCGCTGCATCGAGAGCCAGTCCATACCAAAGATTTTGTCAAATTCAGCAAGCGGTAATAATGACGCTTCCAAGTCAAAATATTGATTCCCAATCCGCAACTTTACACAATACAACCTATCCGCAGTCATTCGAGATCCATTGGGCCGCACTACCTCCAATCTATCATTTACCAAGGTATACGGCACTCTGATTCGCACCACGAAGTCCTTAGTTAGGAAGGAGTGCGATGGTCCAGTATCAAAAACAGCTCGCATCGGATAGTTGAAAATTTGGACAAAGCCTAATTGCAAACACCAACAAACATATAGTCGCACACAAAGTATAAATCAAGTCAATCTGTAAAAGCTAAATTACAATTCATACCTATGATGACATCATTCTGTCGGATGGCTTCATGTTGGCCAATTGAGCAGACTCTCGGCTGGGTCAGAGGATGCTGGGAAGCAGAAGACTCCACAGCTTTGCCTTTCTCAACATAAGTTGAACACGCCGCATGAGAATATTCCACTGGTCAATTGTCTGCCTTCAAAGGACCACTTCTACACAATCGGGCTTTGTGTTCCACCTTTCCGCAAGTGAAACATGTTATGGGACCCCGTGCAGTAGTTGCTCCTAATATATTAGAGGGAGCTGATTCCGCAAACCTAGACTTCTTCTTGTTCTTCCTGAACTCAGGCTTTGACTGAGAGGTTGGCATGTAAAACTCTATCTTATTTGCATTGAGGCCTCTCACGTGCTGTACCCTCTGCATATCCATTTCCAGACACCTTGCAGTTTGTACTAGAACATGAAAGTCAAATGTCATTGGGCCTGCTAGAAGCATCCTCAATTCATCTCGAAGTCCTTCATAGAACTTATTTGTCTTTGTCTCCTCATCTTCTACAAAAGATCTTGCATAGCGACCAGTCTAGTGAACTCATGCAAGTAGTCATCTACAGAGCGATCAGCCTGAGTTAAACACAGAACTAGTTTTGCAATGCAATGCGCTGGGCAGAGGGGATAAACCTCTGTAGGAACAGTTCTGAGAATTCTGCCATCGAGATATCAGTAATCTCTCTACCACCAAACATGTGCACTTCAAGTTCTTCACACCAAAGCACTGCCTCTCCATACAGAAGGAAAGTGGCTAAGACCATCATAGCTTCTTCAGTTGTTGTCACCTTTAAAGTTCTCTTTATCCTTGACAGCCAGTCCTCTGCCTCTGTTGGGGATTCAGTTCTCGAGAAGGGTTGAGGATGGAAGATCAGAAAGTGCTTTAGTTGTTGGCTCCATTGCAGGTTCCACTACAGCAACAGGCACTAGCGCCTCATCCGGAGTAGAAGTAGTAGGTTGCGCAAGCTGCACTGGCTGAGTATTGGTCATCATAAAGACCACTTTGGCGACTAATTTAATCATCTCAGTAGAAGGAGTGGTCGATGGCACCTTAGCGGACACACAACTTTCGACAGTGTTACAGGGTTGAGACTGCCCCGCACCACTCCTAATCACCTATAATTGTGTAACACACAATTTAGTGACCAAAAACATAACAAACAAACTATCATGGAACACTCAGGTTCCGCAAACAAGGAAGTTTTTTCTTTCCTAAGTGGACATCCTTATTAGTTTTGATGTTTTTAGGTGAACGCAGATCACGTGCACTCCACCCCTTAAAAGGAATTCGGCCTCGAATTCTCAAAACTACGGATTGACTCCTAAAGTTCGATACCAAATTGTAACACCCTGCCAGTATAAACAATATAACAATAGGTCCAGTCGGGACCCCACTCCATATTGAACACACTAGATAGACATTAACAAAATGATACAAGAAAAGATCTACACGAGAGTATAAATAAAGCGTAAGCAAAAGCTTTCACTAATTGCAAAATATGATGTCTACCTACTCAGAAATGTCATATTAAAGTTATGGCCTTAATACCTTAAATGCAATAATATAATTAACTTAAAACATACATCGGCACGCTGGCCGGCAATACAAGAAAAGCAATAAAAGTAGGCTGGCCTTCAAGGTCCAATTCAGTAATGGGAGTCTGCCCGCTACTTCCCTCTCGGCCCACCAACACCTACACCATCCATAAATATGAGGTAAACGAGGGTCAGCTATGAGCTGGCCATAAACTGCATAATAATACCACACCCCGGCCAATCTAGCCGGCTCAGGGGCGGGGCACCGCTAACCTGCAAGCAAGTCGTACATGCAACATGAAATATAATAATGAAAGTGCATCTACTCTATAAAATGCGAGGTTTCAAGCACAATCAATCCTCTAGGTTAAGCATCAAACGGAGGGGAACCTAAGTATGCATATGATGTTTGTTGAGTTCACCCGGAGGATCCCCACAACCGCCTAAGCAACTGCATGAGGCTAACATAACATCAAGTCATCGCGACCCAGATGTGGGCACTCACAGCCACACATTTCATGCACACAAGGTATGCTTCCAAAGTACTCTTTCATGAGCACCAACACCACCCTAATTTATGCAACCTTGGGTGGGAAAAGGGCTTTTGGCCGGTCTAGGTGAACTCCTTCTGCAGCCTCTTCCATGATCACATAGAATATAAAAGGTTGGGAACTCTCACCGATCTGCATGGAAATGGGTTTGGTTCAGCTTTTCCCATTCTCTAGTCATCATGATCCAACTGCATGACGCGGTTACGGCTTCGCATCTGCCCATACGGGTATAACACATACAAGTGCTTCTAAAAAGGTAAGCTACGCACCAAACCCTTATAAGAGGACATAGGCTTTGCAATCATAACCAATGAAAGAGATACAAAACAACTCCACTTCAAAACTCATGTTGAAGGTTTGCGTTCAACCACAACCCAAGCATGGGGATTCTGTTAGGCTCTCCACAAGACACCTAAAATCCAAGCGCCGCATTCAAAATGACATATCTCATAGAGTCATTCTCCGACACACAATCTAGGTTTACCCTAAATGCATGTCACAATCAAGCATCACCGATCCGGGCTAACAGCTACGGGTAGGCTTCGCACAAAAAGCCAAAATTTGTATGACTTCCAGATTTCTACATGAAATATATACCGAGGACGGACGCAATCGACCTAGAGTTCTGAAGCACTAAAGGGAGTCCTACACTTAACTAATTAGTGTAAGTGGCAACCTTATACAAGAATGGAAAAGGGATGAAAGGACCAAAATACGTCCTAAGACTGGGAAGAACGAATGTTAACCTTGTCGGTCTCTTCGGCGCCATGAATTCGAGATTTCAATCAGATGGAAAGAACAGCACTGGGCTGCTCTATGTAGATCTTAAACCAGATTGCGATTCAGAGCTTCGGAGCTCTGTCAATGGCAGAAGGAGTCTTCTTCTTCCTCCTTGGCTTTCCTCTTTCTCAAGCTTAGAGAGATAAAAGACTTATGACAATGAGGATCAACTTCCTCTACTCACACCCTAAGAGTTTCTCAAACAACTCCCAACCATTTGATCAAAAGCCTTAAAGATTTGATTATCGCGATCGTTATTTCCCAAATCTGGTACGTCAGCGACTGCCTTGCGGTAGCGCTACTGCGCCGCGCTAGCATTTGATCTTAACCTTCAATGTACCATCTCCTTTTTTCAATGATATTGGGCCTCATATCGACTTGAAGACCTACCGCCAACAGCTGATCTACTGCCCAGCGCTATCGTCTAGTCGATATCTTCTCATTAACACCTTCTCAATTTCACAATGAAGCTTCCCGACGATATAGCTACCTCCATCAGTAATACTTACTGCTGGCCGTTAGCTACAAAGATTTTGCCTTCACGGCATTATGAAAACCGGGGTGTTATATTGGAACCTTAGTTTTGATTTGAGTTAGGATCCATATTTAATGTCTAAGTTTCTATCATAACACATTGTATAACTTAGATCAAATCCTATTAAGGTAGAAGGCTGAAAAGAATATATATATATATATATATATAATATACTGAGAAATATATAAATATATAATTAATAGGCTGAAAAATAAGAGAAATAATAAAATTTACATAAGTTCTCTGCGTTCGATGAACGGCGATCTGCATTCGACGAACGGCGCTCTGCGGTCGACGAAAAGGTTCAAAGCTGCGTTCGATAAAATCCAAGCAGCGCTCGACGATCCCGCCTCAGCTTAGTGGTTGACGCTTTTACTCAAGCTCAGCGTTCGATGCTTTTACTCAAGCTCGGTGATCGACGCTTTTACTCAAGCTCAGCGGTCGACGAATCCTTCCGTTAGACGAACTCAAGTATGCGTTCGACGAATATTCAGCAGATGTTCAAAACAGTGAATCAAATGTTCAGGTCGACGAATCAAATGATGAGGTCGATGAACTTGAAGCTCAGCTCAATGAAATATCTGCAGTATTATTTTATATCATTCAGCTCGACTAAAATTATTATATATGCAATATCTTTATTATTTCTATTTATATATATTGCTATATATATTGCTGATTTAACATTACAGCTGTTGAAGCATTAAATGCTATAGCCATTGGCAGAAACAATAAATGTTGTAGCCATTGCAGCAAGCTAAAGACGGCAAGTTAGGTTCTCGAGGATCTGGGAAAAGAAAGAAATATTATATCATTTCCTCTTCTGTCGGCAAGAATTCAAATCAGCCGAAAGCTCTCCAGAATAAATATACATAGAGAAGATCAAAGAATAAGCAGCAGCAAGATAGAATAAGATAGCAGCTAGCAGCAGAAAAAGGAAGATACAGGAAGAGAAATAGAGGAGCAAAAAGAAGCAGATCTGATATATATTATCTTCTTTTTGCTAACTCTTTCTTTGCAGATCATATACATCCTGAGACACCAATCACCATTATTTTCTCAGGATCAAAACTGCAAGAAGAAGAAAAGAGTATTTGCAATCTAGAGAAGGAGCTCCATCCACAAGCTGTCATCAATCTAAATCATACATGGGGAGCTTTCTTCAACATCATCATCATCAAGATCCAACTCAACTACCAATCAGGATCTTCAAGTGTCTTCTTAGAAAGAGAAGAACAACATATCTTTTTGTTCTCTTTTATTCCTCCCATCTTATAAAGGGTTATAACTCCCTTCAAAAGTTAACTCCCGGTGACAGGCCACCTTAGCAAAAACCTTGCTGTGCCTACTAGGTGTTTGATTTTATTACTAGCTCAGCACACTCACTTATATTTATATATATAACATTACTTTGAAGTAAAACTTAAACAAGAGCCTTTTAATATTAATTAAGAACTAAAACACTCCTTTCAATTGGTATCAAAGCAGGTTGATTTTACACACAGGCTAAAACCTAAAATCACAAAGATCACTTAGTTCTCATTTTAAAAAAAAGTTTTTCTAAATGGCACATTCAGATTTTTCATTTTCAGATCCACCTATTTGTAATTTGGATAGATTTACTTTATGGCAAGATAGAATTAAAGTATATATGAATGTCATAGATGAAGATATTTACAATTCCATGTTGACAGGAATTCCATCTTCAATCTCTTCAACAGATGATCAAGAAAAGCTGAAAAGTGCTGATGCCATGACCATGAACATATTGGCTACATCAATATCAAAAGACATTCTTCAAAAAGTGGTTGATTGCACTTCAGCAAGAAGCATTTGGAACTCCCTCTCAAGGATGGTAAATGAATCCACCTTTACTTCTTCCACTAACTGTTTGTTTGATGCAGAACCATCATTCAGTCTAACTGAAGAAGAAGAAGAAGAACAAAAAGTCAAAGCTTTCTGCATGATGGTCATATATTGCTCAAACTACTACTCAGATGCAGAAGCTGAATCATAAAAGGTAAAATAGGTAATATCAAATACCAACTATACCTCTGAAGATTTCAAATCTGATTTTAAAATAACATGTACAGATTTAATAAATTCTAAAAATAAAATCAGAAAAGAGTTAACAAAAATAACTAATTTGATTTCTGAATATAACAAACCTAAAAAAAATTTTAAAATATCAGCAGAACAAATTATTTGTTTAAAAAATAAGTTCACTAAAACTGATAAGTTTAAACAAACTTTTAAAGAAAAAGGAAAATTTTATGTTCAGCAACATCAAAATAAATTTTAAACTTTAATTTCAATGAAATAAAAAGGCCAAAACATCTATCTATAAGGCATTTTTTAAACTGTTTAATATTATTACTCAAATTATAATTAAACAGCAGTTAATGATTCCATTGAATTTTTTTATCTTAAAAACAAGTCAGATAACTTCACATTCTTCCAGATTTTCTCCAAAATCAGTTTGAGCATTCTACTCAGATTGCATAGATCAGAAATGATCAAAGCACTAAGTGTGAGTCTCTTCTGATTAAGGGGATTCTATAGAAAGAAGCTATCAGGCATTATCTTTCCAATTTTAAAGTTCTTAGAATCTAATAACAGCTAGCAATTCATATTATTAAAATTCCTATTTAAATCAAAAGCTAGGAAATATGAAATTGCTAAAATGAATTTTATAAGAAGAAAATAATCTCTGACCCTAAAGCTTCAAAGACTTTTTATGCTTAGGAATCCTAAACCAAATAGGGGGAGATTGTTAGAACCTAGTCTTAATTTGGATTAGGATCCCAACTCAAATAGGGGGAGATTGTTGGAACCTTAGTTTTGATTTGAGTTAGGATCCACATTTAATGTCTAAGTTTCTATCATAACACATTGTATAACTTAGATCAAATCATATTAAGGTAGAAGGCTGAAAAGAATATATATATATATATATATATAAATAATATACTGAGAAATATATAAATATATAATTAATAGGCTGAAAAATAAGAGAAAGAATAAAATTTACATAAGTTCTCTGCGTTCGACGAACGGCGATTTGCGTTCGACGAACGGCGCTCTGCGGTCGACGAAAAGGTTTAAAGCTGCGTTCGACAAAATCCAAGCAGCGCTCGACAATCCCGCCTCAGCTCAGCAGTCGACGCTTTTACTCAAGCTCAGTGGTCGACGCTTTAACTCAAGCTCAGCGGTCGATGCTTTTACTCAAGCTCAGCAGTCGACAAATCCTTCCGTTCGACGAACTCAAGTCTGCGTTCGACGAATATTCAGCAGATGTTCAGAACAGTGAATCAAATGTTCAGGTCGACGAATCAAATGATGAGGTCGATGAACTTGAAGCTCAGCTCGACGAAATATCTGTAGTATTATTTTATATCTTTCAGCTCGACTAAATTATTATAATTATAATATCTTTATTATTTCTATTTATATATATTGCTATATATATTGCTGATTTAACATTACAGCTGTTGAAGTATTAAATGCTATAACCGTTGGCAGAAACAATAAATGATGTAGTCATTGCAGCAAGCTAAAGACGGCAAGTTATGTTCACGAGGATCTGGGAAAAGAAAGAAATATTATATCCTTTCCTCTTCTATCGGCAAGAATTCAAATCAGCCGAAAGCTCTCCAGAATAAATATACAAAGAGAAGATCAAAGAATAAGCAGCAGCAAGATAGAATAAGATAGCAGCTAGCATCAGAAAAAGGAAGATACAGGAAGAGAAACAGAGGAGAAAATATAAGCAGATCTGATATATATTATCTTCTTTTTGCTAACTCTTTCTTTGCACATCATATACATCCTAAGACACCAATCACCAATATTTGCTCAGGATCAAAACTGCAAGAACAAGAAAAGAGTATTTGCAATCTAGAGAAGGAGCTCCATCCACAAGCTGTCATCAATCTAAATCAGACAGGGGGAGCTTTCTTCAACATCCTCATCATCAAGATCCAACTCAACTACCAATCAGGATCTTCAAGTGTCTTCTTAGAAAGAGAAGAACATATCTTTTTGTTTTCTTTTATTCCTCCCATCTTGTAAAGGGTTATAACTCCCTTCAAAAGTTAACTCCCGGTGACAGGCCACCTTAGCAAAAACCTTGTTGTGCCTACTAGGTGTTTGATTTTATTACTCACTCAGCACACTCACTTATATTTATATATATAACATTACTTTGAAGTAAAACTTAAATAAGAGCCTTTTAATATTAATTAAGAACTAAAACACTCCTTTCATGTTATAATTTGTAAGTGTGGGGTGCCATTAGTTTAGTAAACAATACCACTTATTGGTTAAGAAAATATTCATGATCCAGCTTATAAGTAGTAAAATTTATGGAAAGCATGTTGGAAGATTTTGTAAAGAAACATTGTTAATTGAGTAAGAGTTTTAGTCTAGTAGAAAATAGATGTTTTATCAATTGAAGACCAAGATAAAATATCACATGTATTCAAAACATAATATCACTTTTGTAGAGAGTAAATAATGAAGATTGGGCTTACGAGGCGTAGCAGAAAATATTTTTTTTAATGTTAGCATCATCTACTTTATCAAGACAAGATAGAAAGAAACAATGTTCAAAATTGGTAATTCAAGTAAACTTATACATTGTATAGATCTTGCAATGCTATCTAGTACATCTACTAAAGATTGTAGAGAACAAATGTAGATATGCATTGAACTCGTTAGTGGAAGTATTATAAGAGATAAGTATGTGTACGAATAGAGTTTTTGATAAGTGTATACAAATGATTTAATCAAAACACATGTCATACAAATGATTTAATCAAAACGCATGACATGTATAATGGAATAAATACAATATTATCGAAAATGCATTTTTAGAGTTACTTCCACCCAAAAGGCTCTGCACACTCAATATCGAAAATGCACATAAAATAGTACAACTACCAAGGTGCTCTGCACACACAATGTTCTTTAAGACTTATAAGGGAGCAAAGTAGTGCTTTAGGATCATATATATTATGTTTTTTTAATTTATTTGTGATCTGGTGTACAGGAAGTAGTGTATATAAGTGTTTACACAAGACACTTTACAATTCTCTCTAAGGTGCTCAACCTCACAATGCTCATTAAGACTTATCAGGAAGGTGAGTTGTGCTTGGTGGAGTTGTCTTTGTCATTCATTGGAATTTTAGCTTAAAGACAAAAGTCTCTGAATTCACTTGTTTTTGCAAACATAGAGTTTTTCAATGATCACACTTCTTCAAATATTGGTGCATGAAAGTGATTTGTATGTGGTGTAGGTAAACGAATCACACATCCAATAATGTTAAGTTGTTACACTACACAATCATGCAAGACTAAGATTAAAATCATAAGTAGATTATTAAAGATGTGAGTGAGAAAATCATTATGAAATATAAAATATTACTCATACTTAGAGGCATGCTAGGCAATCCTACACAAGATTTCCATAATCAATTTCAATGCACATTACAAGATAATGTTTAAGGCATTACACAAAACAATGTATTAAACTACTTGAAATTTGAATTTAACATTATATTTTAATCTTGAAAAGATAAACCTAATCATCCTTGAAACATTTCAATGAATGTTAATCAGTTCTTATAAAAAAAAATTTTGAATACAATATTAAAATAAGTGAAAACATATTTTTGTGTTTTTAGTTTGTTTTCAATTTAGTAGTTGATTTTTGATATAAAAAGAAAAAACATGTTTTTGTTAGATTTTTTATTTGCTTGACTTTTTTTTTGTTATTAGTATTTAGAGAGTAATAGGGACAAAAATACAAATACAGAACTTATAAAATATATAGCAAATTTAGGATTTTATACAACCGCCAGGGTTAACACCTATCATCACACGCTATTAACAGAAGTTGTATTTTCAGGAAAAATTTGTGTTATTTGAAATATTTTTTTTTTGCCTGATTATGGTTGTTCAGTGTAAGAGCTATGTATTAGAGCAAGGAAATCAGACAAGAATACACAAAAAATGCGGGTTTGTCATTTTAAGCTAAGATGTCCAAAACCCCTAATTCTAGCCTAAGCAAATTAAATCGTCCATCAGGTAGAGGCTTTGTAAAGATGTTCGCAAGTTGTGATTTAGCTCATATAATGTTTATATGAATATGTTCTTTCTTTTTGTGATCCCTAATGAAGTGATGTCTTACGTCTATGTATTTTGATCTTGAGTGATGAACGTGGTTGTGGAAGATGATGCAATTTATTTTAAAGGGTCTCAAGCTTACTCCAACACCAGCAGAGAGGCAGATTGTGAGAATCCAGAGGAGGAGCCACCCCGATGATCAGTTCGTCACACTAGACGAGAGAGAGAGGAGAAACTAGCAGCATGGGTAATGAGGATTGAACTTTTTTATTTTGTGTGTAATAAAATAGGTTTTGGATAGGATTATATTTTTCTGTTGCTATCGCCAATGGTTGATACTACCACTGGCATCAACTGGAGAGACTTTTCTGTGTGTTAATTTTTATTTATACTTTATGTTTAATGATTTAACTACACTTCTATGCTTATTTATGTGAAGTAGGTTTCTGGTATAATGTTTGATTAGATTTTTCTTACCTCACTTTTTGATATATCTTTACGAATGAGGGATTTATTAGAGCAGCACTATAAATTTTAGAAAGAAAATAAATTTGAGAAACTCAAAAAATTTCAGACAATCCAGATACCGCCAACGATAGAGTTTGGGCCAGGCGGTAGTAAGTATAGGTTTGATTTTTCATCTAACAAACATGGTTTTTATGGATTTTCAATTTTGATTTCTCTTAATGATTATACATTATAGGGGATATCACATGCAGCAATGAGATTAGAAAAATAATCAAAAAGTTGCACAATTTAAATCTTATCCTAAGACCCCTAATAGTCATTTAAATATTCAATAAATAAGATTTTTGGCTCAATAGAAATAAAGACAAAACAAAAAAGTGCATAAAGAAAACAAAAAAGAAAAAAGGTTTTATTTTTATTTTTAGCATTATGAATTTGATTTTGAGCAATTTATTATAGTTTATTTCTACTTCACACATTTTCTTTGTATACTAATGAATGACAATTTTAGGTATCTAAAGAGAACCAAGTGTAACGGTTCCTTTGGGTACCCAAATATAGCGTAGAGATTCATTTAGAAACAAGGATTGATGAGCCCTTTCAAGTAAAGTTGATATGTTGTTTCTAACAATGGGTATCCATTCATACCTAGGAAACATATTATTTTATTTATCAAATTTCCATAGTCAGTAACTTCTTTCTTAGGATAATGGTGATTTTTGAATTGTTTTTTATAGGAAATTTGTATGCATTCAATTTTATGTTGGGAGAAAATTGATGTTGTAAATGATAATGATGATAATGTTTTGTAATTTGTTTTGGAATTTCCTTTATCATAGTTTCCTTAATCAAGTTGATTTTTGTTTCTAATTAATTATTTATTATAAGCAAATGTGTTATTTTTAAGAACTGGTGATAAATAATTAATATGAGTTTGATAACCATTTCTCAATTCTTCAAATGTTACATCCATCTCTTTAATTTCCATATTATAATTTTTGCACATAGCAGAATCACTTTTCAAAGATGAATTTTCTAAACATAATATTTCATTTTGATCTTTTGCAAAAAATACACTCGTTTTCAAGTTCCTTATATTTTTCTTTTAATTAATTATATTCTATACAAGGTTAAGCATTTTCAACTAGAGAACCTAAAGGGGAACGAGACGCATCAAAATTTGATTTTAGAATGAATTGTGCTTTTAAATTTTTATTTTCTAAATGCAATTTTGAATTAATATTTTTCAATTTCTTAATTCTATGTTTAGCCATATCTAGCACATGCAATGTAGAAATAGACACTGGAACAAGAAGAGATGAATTTGCTTTGCTTACAATGCTATCAGTTGGGGCATTCATTGAGAAAAAAGTTCCTTTGACATCCTCTTCTTCTTTATGGCATTCATTTTCCATTGATGATTTGCTATCTTCCCTTCCGCTTGTTGTGCAATCGATGGATCCATCAAGATAGGAGCTTTCCTGAATACTTATGCAAGATTTTGTATTCTCTAGTTGTTGCGATTGTTCTGTACCTATAGAAGGAGAATCATAAGTTTTTTCAAGAAAATTCCAAATCTCAATAGCAATAGGTAAAGTATAAATAAGTTAGAATTTTTTTTGATCTAGCGCACAAAATAAACAATTTATATATTTCGCATTTAAAAACATTTCATTTTTATTTAGAATTCTTGGGGGCTTTTAGTAGTAATATTCCAAACATCTTTATCTAAAGATTTATGAAAAAATTTCATTACAATTTTCCACCCTTTATAATTTTCACCCATAAATAAAGGTGGTGTTAAAGATTTTTCTTTTAATACAATTTCATCCCCTTTGGTGGAAGCGAGATCATGAAGCGCCATTATTCCAAGTTGTTTGACCATTTTGGAATAACCTTGCTTGGATACCACTTATTGGATCTGTAGGCGCCCTTAGAGGGGGGTGAATAAGGGTTTAAAAACTTTTCAAAGCTTAGGGGAAATTATGCAAATATGTTGATTATATTTTATTAAAATATTTCAGTTAAGACAATGATATAAGCTTGTATGAAACATTGTTGCATGATGCAAGAGAGATGAAGCATCTGTTACTATCGACATCGGTAGAAGTTACCGCTCGGTGCTAGTGACAGAAAGCTCCCTTTCCATTTAGATTCCAAAGATCCGAGATAACACATCAATGCCAGAGAAAAAGATAATATAATTGCTTTAAACATGATTACAAAACGTAATCCCGATGACGCTTGGAATTGAGTCGAATGTAAAAACCTATTTGGTTTTCTATACTGACCCTTCTACCAAGGATCGGTTGGCCCTAGCCTATCTCTCCCAGATGAGGCCTCGAGCCGCAACCTAGATCTAACCCTAGACCTAGTCGGCACACCCACGTGGTGAATTCTCCCTAGTCTCGCAAGGCCCTAGTTGCCAACACACGAGCGAATTTCTCTACCAACAAAAATAAGAGTTAAAAACAATAATGAAACTAAAACATTGAACACTTCCTCTGATGTTGAACTTGAAGATGATGTAAGCATGATCAATCCTTCTTCAAGTTCTTAACATTCACGAGCGTTGATGGAGTTCTCTTGGATACTAGTAGGAGGCTCTCAATAAGGGTATAGGAGTTCTGGCTTTGTTGCGTCGTCAATCAGCACTGCTGAATGGAGAAGGACCGCTCATTAAATAGACTCGGATACTAGTGCCATAGGTAGTGCAACCGCCGAGTGGTAGCATATTTAGGAAATATGCTAGTATGCAGATTGAGTCATCTTTTGTAATATTCTGGCTCCAAATTTGGTACTCCATCCCACTGCGCTGTAGTAATACTAACTTGCCATGTTAGTACAATATGTTTCCTTGCAATCAGATCTCCTTCCTTTTTTGCTCCTCAATCAGCAGCATGATGGAGGGACTTCCATAAGTTACTACCAGGCATTAGCCTTAACATGCCTCGGTAGAACTTGCTATATCAGAGTCTCATCGACATTCCTTTCTTGATGATATTTCATTCTTGGCATTGTTTCCAAATATGCCAATGCTCATGCCAGTGGTACCGTTAATGCGTCGCAGTAGAACATGCTATATATGAGTTACATCGATATTCCATTCTCGATGATATTGCCATCTCGATGATATTTTTAAGTATGCAGAAGCTACCGCCAGCAGTAGCATTAACGCGCCGCAATATCAACAGAGCATCGTAATGATAGAGGATCGTCGTCTTTCTTTTTCGTACTCATGGGGGCTTGAAAGCTGAAGTTCCTCCACACTATAAACACATGGTAACTATGGTCAAATACATTGGTATTTGTTATTCTCAAACCAAGAGATGTGGAAATCATGTTCCAACACCTTCAATTAGACACTGTTAGCATGCCGCGTTAGCTCTAGCACCAGCGATAATCCATCTAGATGATCGGGGACATGTTTAGGATATGAGGCATGTCTAGCCAATATTGCTTTAGTCTCGATCAAGTCTAGTCGTCATGTGTAATCCAAGCTAGTGTGTGGTGGTATCAATAAAGCCGGCGATAACTCACAATGTTGTAGTTCTTGTACGACTTCACACATGTAAACCTGCACGTTATACCCAAAGCATGTAATATCAAATACAACTTGGGATTTGTTATTAACAAACCTGGGAGATGTAGAACGCATGTTCCAACAAACTCCCCCTTTTGATAATAGATAATCTTGTTCATGAGATATACATCACACCGAACAGGATATAAATTGGTATGGTGTAAAGGTGAAAAACAATGTAAGATGAACAAGTTTATATATCAAGATACCACTTAGAATTAACATTGAGAAACAATTAGTGTGACCTTGATCTAGTTGAATGTCTCCCCCTACATGTGTGCTCCCCCTATCAATGTGCATGCGTGCTCCCCTATAAGTGGTCTTTCCTAGATAGCTACCTCATGAACCTAGCTCATGAACTTTCTATTCATTTCTATTCTCCCCCTTTGATATTATCAAAAGGGGTGGAAATGCCTGAAGCTTGTACAAACACTATGAGATGCAGCAGAATAAGCATATAAAATAAAGACATACACATATAACAATAAGCCTGATAAATATAGGGGGTGACCAAAATAACATCAGAGAATTTAAGATACACGGGTCAAAAACATAGAGGAATCAAACTACAACATAAATTTGACGACACAATTTAGCACTGGTTATAAAAAAAATCATAAAGAGTTGTACAAAGCACACGAAACTAAATACACTAGATTTTTCATACATTGAAAGAGATTTATAGAGCTAAAACAATGTTACATCATATGTGTCATGAATAGCATTCGTGTAGTAGTACATTCGTGTGATAGACATGTAATGTAGTTAGTCTAATTCTTATGCATGGAAGTGTTAGACAAAACAATGACATGTGGAAGTGTAGGATCAAAAGAGAATAACATCAAGTAAAATTAATCATCAATACAAGTTATATCTCAGTAAATCAATAGGCAAACATAAGAGTAATGAATTGATAAATCATGTCATGTTTCAATCTACACAGTAGAAAGATTAGAACTAGGGAACTAACTTAGTTTTGTAGTTTTTACACATGATGAGATGATCACGATAACCAAGGTGTTCATCCTCACAATACTCATCGAGGCTTATTAGGAGGAGTGAGTAGTGCTTGGGGGGTATACTTGTAAGTTGTATTGATAGCATATAATTTTTTATTATTTTGCTCACTATCAATTTTATAATTCCATTTTTATGCAAGGTCCTCGAATCAATCAAAATCTACCCCCACACGCAGGTACACTTTAACTTGTGTACAAAAATCTTAGCAGTATAATTTTGGCCCAAAGTTCTAAGCCCAATATATGGAAGATGTACTATGTGATATTGATTTATCTAGTCATTCCTAGCGTGTTTACACAATATCATGAGATATATCATGTAAGCCCTTGAAACTTCTACTTGAGTGCACTCTTTAAGGATGTGTGTAGTGTGTACAGTCAGTGTTTTGCCTAAATCATCACACATACCTAGAGGCATATCAAACACACATTGCATATCTAGTAACACTTAGTAGCTAATACTAATATATTAGGACACGTTATGACAAAGTCATACAATGTAAATAATGATTAACACTCCTAAATCAAACATTGTATGTAATTGTTATCCTGCAGATTCAAGTGTTGTATGCCCTAACTAATGATTTCATCTTAATAACAGTACACAAAACAAAGAAAGAGTAAAAGAGGCATTTTTTGTGTTTTTGAATTTGGTTTATAATTTTATATTTGATTTTACAAATAATTTCAAAAATAATAGTTTCCTAAAAAACATAGAAGTCTTGAAAGAACCTATCAAAAATAATCTTCTATGACCAATAAAAATACAGAAAGAAATAACCAAAAATATGAATTTATTGCTACCGTCGGTGATAGGTACTAATGTGTGGTGCTACCAACAATGAATTGATCTTTTGCTTAGAAAACATATTTTTCGATAAATGTTTGTTCTGATTTTTATAATTAATATTTTCTAAAATAAGAGACACCCGTTACCGCACTGTGTTTTGAATTATTTTTGGAGAAATTGTGGATTTTACATTTTAGCCCTAAGGTGTCAAAGATGTTATATATAAAAATTTCTTGTGTTTATCAAATATCATGGAAGCTCAAAAAAATGACAACACAAGATAACATATTTGAACAGAATATGCATGAAATGTGTAATCATAAGTAGTAACATAATAGTCATGCAATGGATAAAAATATAAATATGCCCTAGATTAAAATACCCAACTTATGTGTCTACACCCTAGCCCTGTATTAGGTGATGGATGGGCTTGAGGAGCTGCACACATTCCATAGGTTGGGGTGTTTATCCCATATGCACACAAAAGAGCTCGCTCAACCGAACACTCATTCCCCTAGTGCTTCGCTAGGCCCCACTGGAACCTTCTATAGTTAAGGACAAGACATGGTTTACTGGTTAGCATCTCTAATGTACACAACCCTACGCCCCCACAATTGTGAGACACAAATAATGGGTGAATAACCAAGTACATTCTAAGCATTTAATCCTAAAGGCAAATATTTGATCTATGGTCTGATAGCAAGTTTCTTGTTTGGAATTAATAATGTAATGTAGATTGTTGATTTTAAATCCATTTAGAATTTTGTATTCATGCAACCAGTTACATAGATGTATCATGATTCTCATTTTTCAATATTCTACTTTGAATTTAGCATAACAGGACATGATAGGCAACTAGCATGGACATTGATTTCACCTGTAATATTGCATGTATTCACTATTAAGTTTCAAACTAATAGACCTAGAAAGAAATTCTTCAGCCTTTTGATTTGTTTTAGATATGATTGATTCTAGGGTCTATATATGAATGAGATGCATGCAATCATAAGTGAAACACATCAATTTATGACTTATTTGGAAGATTTTCTCTTTGATTTTCATAATCCAAAATATATCTGAATTTTCTAAAAGCATAAAATAACAATAAGAAAATCAATAGAATAATTTTTATAAAATTTTATTTTGAAAAAATTTGAATATTCAAGAAAATGGATCTACCACCGATGGTAAGTTAGTGTGCGGCGATATTAAACAGAGACTTGATATTACATGAAAAAAGCATGGTTTTTGTGATTATTCAATTTCGATTTCTCTTTATTATGTTTTAGCATGTTAGGGGTTATCTAATGCAGTAAAGAATTTAGTGAAATAGTAAAAAAAATGTGCAGTAAATAATTAAGCCTAATAGTTCTTAATAGCCAGTTATATTCATTATTATGAATAATTTCATAGATCTTGATGATATCACTTTAAAAATTCAGTGTTCATTTTTAATGATTTTATAAGATATTTATAGGTAATGGAATTTAAATAGATAAAAGTTAGAAAATAAGTTAATCTTGGTCACTAGTAATGGTATGGCTTTCTACTCAATTTCAGTCAATTTGATTTATTAATCATTAGGCTTAATGTGTGTAAGTCATATCCCATGATATATAAAGTGACCAGAATGTGTTGGCTCAAGAAAGTACAAAACAAATAAAAATAAAAATAAAAAAGCAAAAAGAAATTGAGCACATCGTGTAGTAGATTATTAAATATTTCATTTTCACTTATTTCTACTTCACGCATTTTGTGGATACTAATCAATTAGAGATTTAGGTATCCAAAGCTAAATAAGTGTTGCGGTTCTTTTGGGTACCCAAATAAATTGTGATGATCCATGGGGAGACAAGGATGAGTGGGCCCTCTCTACTGGAGTCAATGTGTCATTTTTTAATACGGGTCTCCATTCATAACTTGGATATTTATCTTTCAAACTCATATAATGATTATGTAGCATCATCGTGTGATAGTTGTTTGAAAAACAAATCATTTGGGATTTGTGTTTGTTGAAACTACTTTTCATAATAAATTGTTGTTGATAATCATAATGAACTTTAGAATAGTGATTTTAAGAGAATACATGAGAGTGGAAATTTTTATTACATATCGATTCATAAAAGACATTAGGTGATTTGCAATTGGAGTTTTTCATTTCTAATCATTATTTTAGGCATACTTTCATGTTGGGGAGTAAATCTTTTGATGTTTTGATTTTTTAATAAACTAGAATGAAGACTTTTTTTACTTTCAAATTTTTGCACAAATAGTTTTAATGATTCTAGTTTATGAGTTAAAGCATTATTTTCTTTTATCAATTTTTCATTATGCACTTTTGAAATTAAAAGCTCTTTTTCAAAAATCTTGAGTATTTCTTTAAAAGTATTACAATTAAAACAAGGTTTAGCATATTCAAATAAAGAGCATGAAGGGGAAAATGACACATCAAAATTAGATTCTACATTGCCACTTGGAATTAATGTTTTACTTTCTAAACGTAATCTCGAGTTTGCATTTTTCAATTTCATAATTTTACATTTAGCAATATTTAGTATATGCAATGAAGAAATCAAAGTTGTAGCAGAAAGGGAATTTTTACTTACAAAGGTTTCGGATGAGGGACGATTTTAACATGAAGTTCATTTGGCATCCACCTCTTCCTCCTCCATTGACGAGTTGTTATCTTCCATTTCGCTTGATGTGTTCTCTTCATCCATTCCATTTGATATGCACTCCAACCATGTAGAAGGGAAATCATAAGTATTTTCAAGGAAATTCCAAATTTCATAAGTGGTAGGAAAAATAAGCAAGTTTGAAAATACTTTGGTCAAGTATACAAAATATACTCTTCATTGATTTGGCATTTAGAAAGTGTTTGTTTCTACTTAGAACAATTGAGGCTTAGTAGCAGTAATATTCTGCATTTCTATATATAAAGATATGAGGAATTGTTTCATTAGGATTTTCCACCCATTATAATTCACAAATTTAAACACTGGAGGTGCTAAAGAATTTTTAGTATACAAACTTCCATCCAACTAGTAATTTCAAGATTATTGTTGGCCATTTTTCTCGTTGGAGAAAACGTTTTGGAATAACCTTGCTCTCAGACCACTTGTTGGATTTGGTGGCCAACCTTAGAGGGGGTGAATGAGGTTTTCAAACAATTATTAGAGATTTAAAACATTTTCTGTAGGAGTACGCTTTATGGATACTAGCGCGGGGCGTTAGACCTATCGTCGTTGGCATCAACAGAAATGGTACCCTAATGATGCAATAGATCATTTCTGTATACACACGAATAACACTCCAGAGACGCAGCAGTAGATAGGTGAATATGTGTTTATCATTTTTAAAATATGTGCGGTGGATTAAAAGATAAATTACACACAGTACATTCCGACCACAAAGAACATAGTTATTTATAGTGGTTCCTCAAGATGGGTACGTCCACTTTCCCCCTCCGCATATCTAGCAGTGTACTAGACTCATCAAAAACTCCTCCAAACTCAGATCTACAACCATATATCTTACACATCAGAGTACAGAACTCCTACCTCAGGAACAACATCAAGTTCCCTACCTCAAATCCCAAACATTGGATCCTATAACTCAAATTCAACCTTGAATCCTACTTCAAGCTCACATAGAACCCTACACTCAAATCATAAAAAATCCTACCACAAACAGTATAATTTTGTTTACAATAAAACAAATATAATCAAGATCATGTTTCTTGTAATGATTAAGTCTTCTTGGGCTTCTCAGCAGTTAGCCTTCTCTAGTTCAGCCAATATCTTGAATGAATCTTCATTTTGAAAACTTGGATCTGACTGACCATGATATCTGAGAACTTCATTGCTCTGAAATAATTGAGTGTGAAGAATTTGGAGCACGCTAGGAGTACAGGATGATTCTTGAATTCTCCTTCAGCTTCTTTTTCATAGACTTTTTAATGCCTTGACGACAACCTTTTGATTTTCTTTAGAAAGCATTGTTCTGTCGCAGTCATCACTTTGAATGTTCAGAAGATCGGTGATTCTAACAATTAGAATTAGAATTAGGGTTACGATTGGGGTTTCCATCTCATATCTTATTAGTATTATATAAGAGCCAACCCTGGATGGTTGAAAACTAGGAATACTTAATATCAGTTAAGTATTCCTTAAAGCTCTAATCTGATTTGCACGATCGACGGCGACAATCATTGTATGTTCGTAACTTCAACTTTCTCGGCAATATTGGCATTGTCTCGATGATATTTCAATTCTTCTCAATGATACTTGTCATCTACAAGATGATATCTGACTACCACTATCTTCTAATCGAATGATCAAGCTTATCAAGTCGAATTCTGAGTTCAGCATTACCATTATCTTCTAGTCGAATGATCAAGCTTATCAAGTCAAATTTTGTGTTTAAGATAATCATTGTCTTCTGATCAAATGTTAAACTTATCAAGTCAAATTCTGAGTTCAACGCTACCCTTGTCTTCTAGTGCACCCTGGGATCACCAAGATGATGGTGGACCTACGGAAGACTATGTACTACCCTAGGATGAAAAGGGAGATCATAGCTTGGGTAACGCACTGCGGGACCTGCTGATACAAAAAAATCTACTTCTTACTTAGAGATTTGGATTTAAGAAAAAGCAAAGTGATTGATGCTATTTTCCATAACTATATCTGATGAAGGCAAGTGTAACTTATCGTCTATAATATAGGATACTTTGAAAATACCAAGGTCGTATTCCTCGGGGCGCGTTGATTACTTATACTTTGAGGAGATCACTATTATCTTATCTAATGATTTTTTGGGGTTTGTTTTACTTAACTAAAAGAGATAATATGCAAACTAAATTTTGGTTTAAAGGATGATAAAAAGGATTAGTGCTCAATCAAAAATCACCTTGGAGTGAGAATTATCAAGAGAAGGAAAACTAAATCTAATTCCATTTAAATAAACTACTTGATCGTGGAGGTTCCCGAAGCTTGAACATGCCTCTCTCGATGGAAATGCCCAACTAAGTTTAGGAAAAATAACCGAACTCTCGTTCTATAATTGTTTACCTAAAACTTGCTTTATGTTGTTAACCCCTCTATTGGATTTGACTCCAATCCAGGAGATTTACGTCATCCTCTCTCGAGGGGTGCGTGCAACTCTCTTTACTCTTGAGTGATCGATTCATACATTGAGCCTCTCGGCTAGCTAAGTATGAAAACTAAAATGAAAACCATATATCGAAAATATGATCTCGCTAATAAAAATCAAGAGTAAGTTAAGTATTTACAAAATGGAAAAAGAGAGCTTTAGAATATCATAACTTGATTATCTCATCCTCGGATCATTTCGATCAAGCACTAATGAGAATTAGTTAATCATGGTGGAGGGAGTAAGGAGAGAAAGATAAAATTGTATGAAGGAAAAATTTGACTAAAGTAGAAAGAGAGAAAGAAAGAGAGCAAAACTAAATTTTGTTGAAACTAAAAATTATTACAAGCCATAAATAAGATTACCAAGCTAGAAAAGTAAAGTTACAAGCATACACTAGACTATTGCATGGAAGAAAATTATAACATTGCTTGAAAGGAAAAGAGAGAGAACATGAAATGGAAAGACATGAAAAGGAACATGAAAATGGTCACTAGCAGCTCTAGCAGAACCTCCCCCTCTCTAATTTTCTGAACCCTGGACTCAAGGAGACCTCTGGAATTAATAGAAAAAGTTTTCAAGTTGCACGCCCTCGGTCACGGGCATGACCAAGGGCGTGTAACCATTGTTCATCTCAGCTGGGACAGCGGTATGGGTCTTGCGTGACGGCATGGCAAAAAATAACATGTCACGGCCGTGAAATTTGGGTCACGGGCGTGTACTTGGACGGCTTCATTTAATGGAGTGTGGGCTCTATTGCGGCGTGGCGGTGAGCAAGAATCACGCGGGAATGTCACGGCTGTGACATATGGGTCACGGGCATGACATTAGTTGACTTCTCGACGACATCTCCACGTCTCGATGGCAGCTCCGCTGGGAAGATTCTATGTTTACACACCCTTGGTCACGTGCGTGACCACTGGGTCACGGGCGTGACCGAGGGTGTGACTTGTTGTGGAAAAGCTCAAACTGCGCGGCATCAATTCTAGACTGATCTTATGATTACATGTCCTTTGTCACGGGCGTGACCTAGGGCGTGTAATGCAATTTTTACAAACTTATCCCAAAATTCTGCAAAAATACAAATAAGTTAAATTAGAAACAATTTTCATAAAAGAACTAGTTATAAGCTAAAATTGACATGAAAAATAAAATTTCATATTAATTAATTACTAAAATTTATACTAAAAAGGTTATATAAAGTCTACTTATCAAATACCCCCATACTTTAGGTTTTGCTATGCCAGAGCAAAAATATAAGACATAATTGATAGGACATTCATATAATTTTTTAATTATAAGCTAAAATTTCATTTAGATCAAAAGTTAGGTTAAGAATAAATGCTAGGAGGAATTAATTCCTAAATTATGATGATTATTTGAAAAGAGAGAAAGTGTTTAGGAAATGACTTCTCAAGATAATTAATTAGCAAACAAAATTATAAAAATTATAAAACTAAATTAGATTAAATTTATAAGAACTCTATCTTAAAAGAACTTTAAGGAAAAATAACCTACTAAATATTGCTCTCTCCATAATTTAAACTAAATCTAGATCAATGATAATTGGTTAAGGGGGGTTTCACAAATTTTGGCATAAGAAGAGATCTTAGAAAGGAGGTGAAGAATTTTATCCTCTCACCTCACTATTTTTTTTCAATTGTATATGCTTATGAGTAATGAATTTTATCCTCTTACTCCATGCCATACAATCTCTTAAACTTCCCTTCTAATAAAAACCCAAAATGTATATGTTAAGGAGTAATGAATTTTATCCTCTTACTCCATGTCATATAATCTTTTAAATTTCTCTTCTAATAAAAAACCCAAAATGTATATGTTTAGGAGTAATGAATTTTATCCTCTTACTCCATGCCATATAATCTTTTAAATGATTTTGGGTGCATATGTTTAGGGAATAATGAATTTTATCCTCTTATTCTCATGACATGTGATCTTTTAAAACAATTTTTATGTCATCAAAAGGGGTGGGTTAGAAAAATTTCTAGCTTATAACTTAAATTATGTTGAGAGCAAATTCTAGTAAATTTAAATTTCCTAAGATCTAAAAAGCTAGAAGAAAATATAATAGAAATCTAAAGAGTTTTAACAAATTTACAACAATACGAAGCCATTTTAAAAAAAAGAGAGAGAAGTCATGCTAAAAAAAATTCTCTAATCAAGCTCAAATCATAAAATGATTCTTAAAACAAGATTACCTAAAATTTAGATTTAAAAAACTATGATAGCAAAATGTTAGTCAATTAAAAACATAAAAATGCTTATAAATATTCTCAACTAAAATTCTAAGAAATCACAAAAACAACAAGTAGGGGCTTTATAAAATTTTTGGTTTTTTGTTATAAGTTTTTCAAATTTTTTTTTGTGGGGAATTTTTTATATTATCTTTTTTTGGATTTTTGATAATGAAAGAAAGGAAACTAGTTTTAAAGCTAACAATATTTGTTAACTCTTGGACTTCCCGAGGTATACCCCATGAAGGGTTCTCAATGGTACTAGGAGGTGTGATGGGATGATAGCCCAAATATCCCTTTCCAAGATTTAAATTTTTTATTTTCTAAATTTTTTTGAATTTTTGGGTTAGACAAGTACTTGAATAAAAGAAAACATAATAAAATATATTTTTTTGAAAAGTTTTCTAAATTAAAAACTACACATTTTTAGGAACTATTTACACCCGTATACTTAAAGTTAAACATTACCCCCAATGTTTAAAACTAAGTATGATGAAAAAGAAGAAGAAAAAGAAGAAGAAAACAAGAAAAAGAAATACAAGCTAAAACAAGAAGGAAGGAGAAGAGAGAAAAAAGGGCTTCCCTGGCTATGAAGATGTGGGGGAAGCGGCAGTTACCTACAAAAACAAAAGAAAATAATAAAAAGATAACTTTGGGGTGCCTCCCAAGAGCGCTTTGTTTAAGGTCGCTTAGCTTGACCTAATTGGCGCTCACGTTATTGGTGGAAGGAATATTGATTCACTCTTCTCGTTAGCTAGATCCTATAGAAGATACAACTTAAGACGGTGATCATTTACTTTTAAGGAACCTTTTTCCGGGTGGTAAATTAGAATTGTCCCATAGGACCAAACCTCTTTAACGATAAAGGGTCCGGACCATCGAGATTTTAGCTTTCCCGAAAAAAGGCGAAGACGAGAATTATAAAGGAGGACGAGATCGCCCGGCGAAATAGTTTTTGGAATTTTTATGTGTTTATCGTGATAAAAATTTGTTCGCTCCTTATATAATTTGTTGCTCTCGTACGCATTCGCTCTCCACTCATTTAGCTCATTCATTTGAAACATTCTTTTCTCGGCCGCTAACGTAGAATTGAGGTTTAAAAATTTAAGCGCCTAAAATGTGCAGTTTTCTAATTCTACTGGAAGGTGGCAAAAGTTGCCATAAACCAATCGATACGGTGTACAACCGATAGCGGTCTTGTATGTCATTTGATAGGCCCATAGCGCGTCATTGAGCTTAAGCGCCCAATCCTTCTGATTAATAGAAACAGTTTTTTCTAATATCTGCTTTAATTCTCGATTCATGACTTCAATTTGGCCGCTCATTTGTGGGTGATAAGCAGTGGAAAGTGTGTGCATGACACCATATTTTGCTAAAATTTTCGTGAATTGGCTATTGCAAAAATGGGTGCCCCGATCACTAACTATAGCGCGCGGCATACCAAATCAAGAGAATAATTATTTTAAGAAGTTAACGATAACTCTCGCATCATTGGTGGGGAGAGCTTGCGCTTCCGCCCACCTCGACATGTAGTCGACCGAAACTAGAATATACTTGTTTGAATAAGAGGGAGGGAGAGGACCAACGAGATCAATAACCCAAAGGTCAAAATTTTCGCATTCTAAGAAAATATTTAGGAGCAACTAATCCCGGCGAGAGATGTTCCCCGACCACTGGCAGCTGTCCAAAGTACTCACAAGGGTGTGAGCATATTTGAAGAGCGTGGGCCAATAAAAGCCCTCCTCCAGTGCCTTCCTCGCGGTTCGGTTCGCTTGATAATGACCACCAGTTGATCGCTCATGACAATGTCATAAAATTTTTAGACCTTCCTCACTCGAGACGCATCTTCTCATTACCTGATCCGTGCAGACACGAAATAAGAAGGGGTCCGCCCAAAAGTAATTCTTTAAATCAAAAAAAAAAATTCTTCTTTTGCTGACTCGAGAATTCTTTTGGCAGGACCCGGGCTACTAAATAGTTAGCCAAATCCACAAACCATGGGGTGTAAGATGCCATTATATTTTCGAGAGCAAGGAGGCGCTCTTCAGGGAATTTATCATTAATATCGGCTTCTACTAGTGCTTCCGTGGCGGGATTTTCTAAATGGGAAAGATGGTCGGCCGCCAAGTTTTCAGCTCCCCTTTTGTCCCGGATCTCTAAGTCAAACTCCTGTAAGAGGGGGATCCATCGCAAAAGACGGGGCTTGGCGTCCGATTTACTTAAGAGATATATAAGAGAGGAGAGATCTGTGAAAATGTTGACTTTGGAGATAGTGATGTACGACCTAAACTTATCAAAAGCAAAAATGATCGCAAGAAGCTCCTTTTCGGTAGTGGAGTAATTCGCTTGTGCCGATGTGAGTGTCTTGCTCGCACAATAAATCGAGTGGAAATACTTACTCACCTATTGGCTTAAAACAGCGCCTACCGCAATATCACTCGCGTGCACATAATTTCAAAGGAGAGCGACCAATCTGGTGCGACTAGAATCAGAAAATTTGTAAGCTTTTCTTTTATAATTTTAAAGGCCAAATGACATTCGTCATTAAATAGGAAAGAAGATTCTTTTTCGGGAAGATGGGTTAACAGCTTCGTGATTTTTGAAAAGTTTATAATGAAATGCCGATAAAACCCTATGTGGCCTAGGAAACCTCTAATTGCTTTTACATTCGTTGGAGCGGGGATTTTTTCGATTACTTCGATCTTGGCCCTATCGACCTTGATCCCTTTGCCCAAAATATTATGGCCAAGGACTAATCCTTCTTTGACCATAAAATGGCATTTCTCCCAATTAAGAGCTAGATTTGTTTCCTCATAATGTTGTAGCACACGCTCAACATTTTTTAAACAAATTTTAAAAGAGTTTCCGAAGACGGAGAAGTCGTCCATGAAAACTTCCATCACTTCCTCTACCAACTCGTCGAATATCGCCAGCATACATATTTGGAATGTAGCCGACGTGTTACAAATACCAAATGGCATCCTTCGATAAGCAAAGGTGCTAAAGGGACAAGTGAATGTTGTTTTCTTTTGGTCATCAGGTGAAATAGGGATTTGAAAGTATCCCAACAAACCATCAAGAAAACAGTAGTTGAAGTGAACTGAAAGGCGTTATAAGATTTGATCGATAAAAGGCAACGAGAAATGATCCTTACGGGTGGCATCATTTAGTTTACAATAATCTATGCATATCCACCAACCCGTAATGGGTTGGGATCAATTTGTTGTTCTAAAGTACGCTGGGATATCTCCAGAGCGGATCGATAACGTTTCTCGTCTTGTTGCGGCGTCAAGAAGGTGGTGAGCCAGCTTCTCCGTGATGGAGGAGCATCTTCTTCAAGGGAGAAAGATCTTAGAGCTAATGAGATGTTGCAGTTCGGGAGACCCGAGTACCTGGAGAGGTATAACTTGCTACGACAGAAATCTTTCCTTGATTTTTGTTTCGTTTATGTCTCAGACCTCCAAGCCATGCGCTTAGACGTGGCGATAGCAAGGATACTCGATGTGGGTACCGCGAATTCACACTTGAGTTCTTCACCACCTTCCGCATCATGGAAGCCATCGATGAGAGAACCAGAGAGCCCACGTCGGTTTCATTCCGTATGAGGGGCCATACCAACACCATGGGTATGGGCCAACTGGCAGTCTATGCTGGGATCTACACCCAGGACGAGATCGTGCAGACGGACGTTCTCGACCATCCGCATGAGTTCCCTGTGGGAGTATCCCTAAGCGAATTTTGGAAGTCCACCACGGGATGGAACCAGTCATACGAGGCTTGTGCAGCAAAGTCTACTCATATTTTGTCTCCCGCACTTCGCTACGTCCAGCACCTGATCGGGCATGGCTTTAATTCCCATGCCATTGGCCAGAATATATCACAGTGGCAGGATCTTCTCTTCCTCAATAGTATGCAGTAGGGTGTTCCCCTTCATCTCGGGTGAGTGCTTGCCCAATATCTTCTCCGCCAGGCCACATACCTCCCCTGAAGTCTATTGGAGGCTCACATTATATTACTCGAATCACCAAAGGACTTGGCATCTGGGATTCTACCACCCATGACAATTATCTCCAGGGGTTATGCTATTTCCGTGACCATGATGGTTTCGTTCAAGTTAATTCACAAGGTGCAGAATGGAGACAATTGGAGTTACCAGATCCGCGAAGTTGGGATAGGAGGTGCAGATCATAACAGCACTGCTGAGGCAAGTACTTCAGCTGGGACAAGTAGGCAGCCTCCTGATGTGCCCCTCTCTGCTTCTCCTGCTGCTCAATGGTACGCCCCACGGCAAAGCATCGAGCAGTTGTATCCAGAGTTCAACGATAGCTTCGTATGCATGGAGGATGTTATGGCCATGCAGTACGAACTTTCTTCATGGATTGGTGTGCACTTGTGAGTTGAGCCTTATGTTGTCCCTGCCCGTGCTTCTACATCGCGGTCTCGGCGGATGCGTAATCCTCCTCCTCCGTAGTCTCCTCCACTTTCTCCCTAATGATTGTGTAACTATCTGTTCCAGGGCCTCTTTGATAGTTTATTAGGATGTAGTCTTGATCACCTAGAGGGGGGTGAATAGATCTCTTTTATTTCTAAGCTTATGCCTAGCTATTTTCAGAGTTTATGTTAATTATAAATCAAGCACACAGAAAACACACTAGCATATATAGAGGTTCCTTAAGATAGGGTGTCTTGAGTAGTCCTCTTTCCCCCTTCACTTTTCTAACAATGAGTTAAACAAGGGCAACTCCTCCAATCTCAGCTCCAAGAGCTTACAACTCAAATCCCTCAGGATCTCTCAGGTTTTCCCCAAACCCTACCTCAGGCTCAACAGCCCTACCTCAGGCACAACAGCCCTACCAACTCAGACCTATCAAGAAGTCCTACCTCAGATCTCCATTAAGATCCTACACTCAAGCTGAACTCTCAACTCTACACTCGGGCCCATCATCCCTACACCCTTAGGCAAAATGCCCTACAAGCTCAGAACAAATATGTTCCTATAGAAGTAATAAGTGATGCTTGCAACAGATGATAAAATAGATAAATCTTTCAAGCCTTTGGTTTTTATTTGCTGATTTACTGCACTTGCAGTATTGAAACAGGGAAGAGTTCAGTAGCCCAATCCTGCTCCTTTTTTATCCCTATCTTCAATAGATTAATGAGGATCAACTTGTTCTTCTTGATTCACTCAGGAAGAACAAACTTTCTATCCTTGCAGCTTCAGGAAGCAGGAAGAGAAATCCTTTGAGCAGTCGTCAATGGAACAGTAGGTGTAATTTGTTTTTCCAAAAATCTCTTCTTCTACAAAGCCCTAAGTTGTTCTTTTATACTCCTTTAGTCTTCAATGGCTATCAGACAGACCCTGACACAGTATGGAGGTGATTGGAACACCTTATCTTGCTTTACTGCAACTTGCGCCAAAAGCAAAACCTGCAAGCACATTTGAATCTGTCTCAGAGGTTGGTCTGAGACAGCTTCCAATCTCAACGGCTACTTCTATCTCCGTCTCAGCAGATCCGCTGAGACAAATGGTTGTCTCAGCGGTATTCCTCTATCTGCAGCTCAGCAGACCCAGAATCCTTCTCAGCGGTTCCTGGCCTTGTCTCAGTGGTTCAGCTGAGACTGAGAACTCGTCTTAGCATTTTATCAGTAAACCACTAAACTTATTCCACATCTTGAAATAACCTAACCCTGCATAGTCATGATGTATAATAGGGTTTATGAAATACAAATTGTACTTAGCATTGAGTGTGATGCTTCTTCAAATAAAGGGAACATTGAGGGTAATATTCTCAACACTCATTCTGTTTTTCGTAGTTTTGTATCTTTTAAAAATCTTGTTTGCACTATTATTTTTGACTCTGTACCTGGTATTATTCTGCTGGGGCGTCGTCCCTAGGGTGTGGTTATGGAAAACTCTTGTGTGATATTTTTCATCATTGATGTATTGTTAGTCTATGCCGCATAAGTCTTCTTGTGTTCATATCAGTGCAGGTAGTTTTTTGTGTTGATTTTGTTTAAGTATAGTAGCTTTATTATTTCTGCTATGTTTTGTGCGGCGCTGGAGCAATTCTTGTAGGTATGGCAACTATGGTGGCTGACATATAGAGCTGAATTTGAAGCTTAACGCCAATCTTTTGGTATGCTCATTTCTGAGCATGGGGTAATTTCTTTTCCTTTCCCCTTTCAAATCTTTTAGTATTATAGTTTGTGATACTTACATGTAAGTCTGGGGGAGAGCAGATTCTAGTCACCCATTGTGCACGTTCATTCTATAATGCATACTAGAAGTAAATTTTATTTCTCTGATTTTTAATATTTGTTCATTTTCATCACACACCATAACACACACTTGAGTGTGCACTTAGCTGTTAGAGCGCACCGAGTCTAACTCGTTGTTTGGGTGTGATTAGAAAAATCGTTGTGTTGGCCTAGGATTGTGAGATGGAGTATAATGTTGACTCCCATAGTGCTCTAGTCGAGTACTCGTGTCTCTCATAGAAATTCGTGTAGAATAAATTTTTCATTATGCTTATAGTTTTGTAATTTTTCTATGTGCGTAATAATTGTTCGTTATACTCAAAGTGGTGAATCCGGTGTAGATCTGATGGTAGCATTGGCATATGTGTAGACGGTTGCTAAGTTCGTATTGCTCGAGTCGGAAGGAAGAATTATCTTTCTCAGTGGTTAAGAACTTGCCCCAAGCGACTCTTGAAGCATTGGTATAAGTTAGTTCAGTGCGTGAGCGTGATGTAGGCCTTC
Source organism: Dactylorhiza incarnata (assembly GCA_033032865.1). Classification (NCBI taxonomy): domain Eukaryota; kingdom Viridiplantae; phylum Streptophyta; class Magnoliopsida; order Asparagales; family Orchidaceae; genus Dactylorhiza; species Dactylorhiza incarnata. The sequence goes on from JAWHQI010000004.1 coordinate 24,509,708, forward strand.
ACTTTGGCTAGGTTGAGCTTTGTGTATCGATCCTATCATAATCCTTGCTAGCCCCTTTGTACATACCATGCCTCTTGATTCAGCTCCACTTTCATTTCACCAAAGCCAAAAGTTAATCCTATTCGCACACCCAAACCCAAGTTTTTTTTATCTATAAATTTCAGTTTTGGGGGTGTTTATGAAATGATGTATTTTGAAAAAATGTGGATGTGCCTCTTTTCAAAAAAAATGCTAAAAATGGATGAAAAGAATGAAAGAGAAAATAAGAATGAGAAAAGAGAAAAAGAAGAAGAAAATTTGAAAGAAATGATTAATTGAAATATGTTGTGGATTTGTATTTTGGGGTGGAGGTGCACACACCCATGCTGTCAAGTTCAAGTCTAGGAGTGTGCTGCACCCGCGTGTATAGCAGCTGCTTGGTTAGCTTTGATGCATGAGCTCATTTGGGTTAAGTGCGTAAGCCTTCGAGTTTATCATTGGATATCCTACCGCATCCCAAGCCACATATCTATCCTAAAGTCCTACTGACTCACGCAATGAACCAAACTAGTGTCGTGGAGAGAGTGTGACCGGGTGAGCTTATGGTCACCGACATTGATGGATTTCAATGGAGGTTATTCTGAGCACCGATCTTGAGCAATGTTCGCCTCAGCGATCAGTTTACTTTCTTCCTACGCATGACTGGATGATTCACCGAGATTCAACTTTTGAGTAGAAATAATATATTATTACGCTCATAGATTTTTACAATCTATTTTGTATAATTAAAAATTCCCTCTATTGCATTTCTATGCGTGTGACTATGCGACTTCGCATGGTATTCCGCAATTGCAATTACTAAGACAACTAACATTTTTCTCGTCTGCTTGAGGGATAGTTTACTCGGGATGAGCAAATGGTTAAGTCTGGGGGTGTGATGAGTCCAATATTTACACTATTTTATGGACTCATCCAGGCTAGTTTTCACTCATGTGCACTTCATTTTCAAGCTATAATCGCTTGTATTTCACTTGTATTCACTTTCACGCTATATGCACTGTTTAGGCCCATTTTGGTGTGCAATTATGCTCCTTGTTGTTGGGGGTAAGCACATGGTGCTCCCCAACCCCCTTTTCTGTATCTAGATTGAGCTGGAGGGGTATTCCCAGCTGTGTGATACTCGTGTTGTTTGTTGTGCAGGTGGACGGTTCATCCAAGTTTGCCCAAATTTTATGTCTGCATTAATCGCACGGTCGTGCATTTCCTTGACGTACGATCGCTCCGACCATGCACTCTCATATGTTGTTCAAAATGATATTCTATCCTCGCTCGTGCGATTTGTTTATGCACAGGAAGTTTACTCGTGCGTGAGTAAAATTGCACGGGATCCTCTGGTGAGCTAAAATTCTGGCTTTTGGAATTTTCCCATGCGTTTTTACGCACGGTCGGATTCGACTGTGCGTGTGTAAAATGCACGGGCGCTCTTAGTCATCTTCCTGGTCTGCCTTTTTAATTAATAACGCATGGGCCACGCACGGTCGTGCGTTCGACCATGCATGACCATTTTTTTATTGTTTACTATAAAAGACGCAGGACTCACCCTTTTTCGGGGATCGCAGACCGAGCCTGCCATTTCCACTCCAGCTCTGCCATTTTCATCGCTCCACCACTGCCCACTATAGGAGAAACTCCGGTCATCATTTTCCTGCAAATTCAACGCTAAAGCTTCCTCCTCGGCCTCCTCCATCATCCTCGAGCTCAAAAGCTCCATTCCAAGATCATTTTCGTTGCATTCAAGGGTTCTCTGGCGAGAGCTAGCTTGAGTTATTTCACGAAGAAGACAGGTAATGTGGAGGAAGGTTACAGCTCCTCTGAACCCCGGACGGTAACAGAAGACCGAGCTCGGACGAGGCGTGACAACCCTATGATTTCGGACGTGATCCTCCAGCGAGTCTTCGAGCTTGGGTTTACTCTTTCCCCTTTATTTTGCAGCAGTTATTTATTGTGGATGTATTTGTGTTAAGAATGATGATCATAAACCCTTTGTTATTATTAATGTAATTTCATGTTTGTGAAATCCCTTGTGGTTTATGTGAGTTGAGGAGTGCCCCATTCCACCATCCACTCCACAGCTACATTGTGTGTCGCACTAGGATTTACTAGTTGCGTGCTTTGTGATGAGGTTCTTACGACCCTCACTCCGCCGGTTACGAATCATCCATCAGCAAGCCTTCTCATTCATTCCCATGCCTACTCGTCCATCCACCAAGCGACGCGGTGATTGCGAACAACATAGTTAATTTAGCTTTCTTTTATTTCATCTTCCAAAACAAATCAAAACCCCCTTTTAAAACCAATGAAATCTTTATAATTGATTTCCCTAACGAGAAAATCATACAACCCAACTTGCAGTCCTTTGAGAACGATATTCGGGGAGTCTCTCCCAACTTTTATTACTTGTACGACAGATGCACTTGTCGTAAGCTTGTCACCTTCCAACAGAAATAAGGTTCATCCTCAAATCAGGAATATGCCCTACATCCTTGAGAATAACCCTCTCAAGATTAGTCTCCAGATGGACGTCTCCACTGCCAACAATCTTCAATACATCGACATTTGCCATCCGAGTAGTGCCCAAATCTCCTACAGCATATGAGTGAAAGAAATCCCTGTGAGGAGTGTAGTGGTAGGATGCACCGCCATCCACTACCCAGTCAGTGTCAACATACTCCTAGGACGCCAACCCACTACAATGTAAGCACAACGACTCATCTTCAATAATCGAGGCCGCACCACCACCCTCACTGGATTCTCCTGACTCCTTCATTTTTCCCTTATGATCTCTCTGTATTTTGAAGCAGTCTTTTCTGTAATGGCCCCTCTTCTTGTAGTACAAGCACTCGATCTCCTTCTTGGACTTACTCCTGGACTTTCCCCTGGAGTTGCCTCTTTGCTTACCCTCTTTCTTCATTGTTCTTCCCCTTCCCTCCATGAGAAAAGCATTTAATGTATAGGTTCTAGAGTCCTTCCTTCTCAGCTCTTCGTTCAACAAACAGCTCATCACCATGTCCATTGACATGATGCCTTCAGGTGCTGAATTGCTCAGCGATACCACAAGAGTCTCCCAACTCTCTGGTAAGGAACTAAGGATCATCAAAGCCTGCAGCTCATCCCCCAAGGTGATCTTCATGGCCTCCAACTGACTAATGATGCTCTGGGCAAGGTTCAGATGCTCTGTCATTTGAGAACCTTCCTTATACTTCAAGTTCACAAGCTTTCTGATCAGGAAAGCCTTGTTGTCTGTTGTCTTCCTCTCGTACGGTGCTTCAGGCTTTCTCCATAATGCCTGAGCCGATGACTCAATGGATACATGGTAGAAGACAAAATCATCTAGCCACTGCCGGATGAATACCACTGCCTTTCGGTCCGTCTTCTTCCACTTTGCATCATCTAACATTGTAGTCCATCTCCCTGACAATGGAGCATGGAGATCCTTACAATATAAGAGATCCTCCATCTGAGGCTTCCATATATTCCAGTTCTTGCCATTCATGCAAATCATTCTTGTGTTCTGCTCCATCTTCGTTAACCCAAATCTAAATCAGAATGTCCAGTCAGACAGTTAGGAATTAACATATCTCGGATACCACTTGCAGGGATATAACCCACTAAATAACATGGGCACACTAGAAGAAAAATAAACACATAAGATAACAACCAACAGAGGGCACGAGATTTTATATGGAAAACCCTCTCTAAGAAAATGAGGGAAAAATCACGGGGCGGGGCACACGAATAATCTACTATCACAATAATAAGGATTACAACAAATAATCTAGGTTTGCCCAACCTAGATACCCCATTTGGATTCACAAATTGAAGCCTCTTCCAACTCAAGGTGAAAACAACATCTCTCCAAGCACCAAAGAAAACGAAGATGAGACTAAGCAAAAATACTCTTACAGCAAAGTCGAAGTCACCGATCTAAGAAACATGTTCTTCCTCCATGAAGAACTCCTCGGATGACAATGGCTGAATGAAACCTTCTGATGTGTCGCTCTCATTGCCATCTTGAAATTGGAAATAATTTTATCTGTCAAAAAATGTCCATACCTATTTAGGGTAAATCGGTGACCATATCTTGACCGTCCAAAACAAATCCAGAATGATCCAAAGGCTCCCGATCGAGAATTGACAAAACAGTTTCCGCCCTACAACAGTAACTGTCTCGGAGAAATTCATCGAAACAGCTCGGCGAAACACGATGAACAAGATGAATACAATTCGTCGAAACATCACTTATCAACTCGACGAATTCGGAAACCACTCGACGTGTGCGGCGTGACCATTCGACGAAAAAGACTTATTCTCCAGCAGCAGCACAACACCAACCTCTGATCTGTTTCTTCTCTTTAGGGGCTGGACCCTAACAGTATACGGGATGAGCGGGGAGCTTATGGAGAAGCAAACCTCTATGGCTTTGTAGACTACCATGGTGAGATTTATTATTATTATTACTATTATTATTATTATTATTTTTTTTTATTATTATTATTATTGTTGCGGGTCGCTCGGGCGCTTTGGTAGACCGGTCGACTTGAACCGCCTTAGCTCAGAAGCTAGCCGAGCGTGCTAATAGTCAAAGAGTAAGCTAGTAAGTGACACGAGAACTTTTAACGTGGAAAACTCGGAAAGGGTGAAAAACCACGCGGCCGGAGCTGTGCGAGCCAACTTTCACTATCTTCTGGGGGATTACAATTAGAGACTTAGAGCTCGAGCGCGAAAGGCCGCTGCTCATTACAATGAGAGAGGGAGAGAGAGATCTCTGAGGGTGACAGACCCCCTCTCGGAAAGCTAAATCCTTTTCCTTCTGAGAACAGTAGTGAGAACGAAAGTGAGAATGCTGGTGAGAACAAAATTAAGAAGGTTGAGTCTCCTTTCGCGTCCTTCGAAGGCTCGAAGGAGATATTTGAAGATTCAAAGGAGATCTTCAAGCGCCGAAAGAGAATTCCAAGGAAATCTTCAAAGGAGCTCTCTCGGGCGCAGAAGGCAAGGTCCCCTGAAATGAAGGCTCTGGGCTCCATTTATAGCTTTGGTCGGGGGTAGCCTGGTAATTTTGCCGTCGTAACCACCGTAACCACCTGACAGGCAAATCACGCGGGTCGATTTGGAGCACATGGATCGCCATTTTTCGTAAATGACCGTCTTGCCCTTCAGGCAGTTCGGGCTGTTCGAGCATGATGCGATGATTCGGCAAGTGCACCGGCCGCGCAAGTAATAATAATGGGGAAAATCCCCGAGTGTCGGTCTCTTGAGGAACACAGTAAGGTGGAGTTAGGTTTCGAGGAAGGACTTGAGATCGAAGTCCTTAGTCGGTGTTACAATGGATGGTTGGTTTGGTTTGCGAATAATGAAATAAAAGCTATCAACTACTCCTATGCAATGCCGCTATGCAAAGCTTCGCTCGGCGGGATGGAAGACTACGTAGGCCTTGAACGCGCTACTTCGTAAGGGCGGATGGACGAGTAGGCAAGCGGATCGAACTATGCAGGCCTTGAGCGTGCTGCTTCGTTAGGCGGGATGGAGTACACGGGCCGCGATGCCACGCTTCGGTAGGCGGATGGACGAGTAGGCTAACGGAATGAGGGTCGCAAGCACCTCTTCGACAAGCACGCCACTAGCAATTGCTAGTGCGGCACCGGACACGATAGTGGGATGGAAAATGGATGGTGGCGCTCCTCAAGCACACAAATAACAAATATTTCACAATCACATGAAATATATGGAAATACAAACTAGTTCAAGTGCAACTTCATCAAAATATACAAGATCTAGCTATTACAACAATCAATAAAAGGAGAACAAGGCAAGAAATCGACCGAATCCGAAGGCTCGTTGAAGATTCACGGTTGGAATCGCCGGGTTGTCAATCCGCGTCCAAGCTCGGTCCGCAACTACGTCCGGGGTAGAGAGAGCTGTCACGACTCTCCAATGGACCCGTCTTCTTCGTGTCACGATCCGGTGGAGGTTGCAAACTTCCTCTTGCTCGATGGAGATAGCGGCTAGGTCTTCCTTTGGAGCTCTTGGATGAAGGAGGAGGCCGAGAGGAAACTCCGGCTCAAGATAGGCGTGAAGAGCAAGCCCGGAGCACCTCTATATGGTGGGCGACGGTGGAGGGGCGAAACTGGGCGGAATCGGGCGGAAAACGGCGGCTGGAAGCGATGGATCCGACCTAAATCGCGAGCAGGGCTTTTATAGGCGCTGGAATTAAACAGTGCGCACGGTCAGTGGCGCACGACCAGTGGTTGTGCGCACTGGAATCCTGTGATCGTGCGCTCTGCCTGGACAGAACCTGCAAAGACAGAAATTACAAAATAACATGTTCGCACGACCAGTGGCGCACGACCGATGGTCGTGCGCACTAGCGTCAGTGGTCGTGCGCAATAGATGAAACAGAACTTAAAAATTAATGGTCAGTGCGCACGAGCAGTGGCGCACGACCGGTGGTCGTGCGCGCAGGAGTTGATGATCGTGCGCATTACACCAAACAGAACTTATGAAAAAAGCGTTAAGTGCACACGATCAGTGGCGCACGACCAGTGGTCGTGCGCAATAGAACCAGTGATCGTGCGCAGTGTTCCTGTGCAGAATTGCACCGGAAACACCTGCACGACTCCTGTTCTAGCGTACAACCACCAATCCGGCCACTAAAAGTGGCACCGAACAATGCATGAAAACTACTAATGAAAATCAACATGAAATCACACCAAAATGGGCCAAAAGGTGCACCTAGCATGGGATATCAAATATGAACTAAAACAGGGCTAAAGTGCAGTGAAATGACTAACTAAACGGCCCAGATGAGTCCATAAAAGTGTATGTGATCAGGACTCATCACACCCCCAGACTTAACTGTTTGCGCGTCCCGAGCAAACAAATTCTAAGCGAACTAGGAAAGAACAGTAGATGGCTTAAAACTACAATACAGAGTACCATGCGAAGTCGCATGCTCACGTGCATAAGAAAAATAGTAGAAAAGGTTTCTAATTATAACAACAGTTTATATATTTCTAAAAGGGTAAAAGCATATTACAACTACTCAATTGGTGAACAACAGTGAATCGTTCGGTCATGCATACGGAGAAAGTAAATAGAACGCTGAGACGAGCATTGCCCAAGATCGGGATGCGGGAAAAACTCCACTGAAATCCATCAGTGTCGGTGACCATAGGCTTGCCCGGTCACATTCTCTCCACGGCACTGGTTTGACTCAAATGCGTGAATCAATAGGACTTTAGGTTTTAATTGGGGCTTGGGTTTAGGTGAGGATAAACAAAGATAAAAACGACGGCTCAAGCACTAAACCCAAATGAGCTAATGCAGGATACAATCCTCATTCGCCACACAAACACGCGGGTGCACAACACCCCCAGACTTGAACTTAACAACATGGGTGCGTGCACCGCCTACTCCCAAACATAAATCTATACATAAATTTTTCATTAAAGCTCATCTTTTTCTTTTCTTTTCACTTCTCTTCTTTTTCTCATTTTCTTTCCTTTTCTTTTCAAAACATTTTCAGCAAATCTATCAATGAGGCACATCCACATTTTCACAAAAGTACCACAACATCAACAACCCAACTCATGAAAATAATAAACAGCTAAAGCTCCGATTTGGGTGTGCGACTAGGATTGGCGTTTGGGCTTTGGTGAAATAAAAGTGGGGCTGAATCAAAGAACGGGTAGGCACAACTGGGCTAGCGAGGATATAGCGGTAGGGATAGGCACAAAGGCTCAACCGGGCCAAAATGATGGCCTATATCACATTCACACAAATGACTAACCATATACCCATGCTTCAAGAATCGCTTGGGGCAAGTTCTAGCCACCGAGAAAGATTCTCCTTTCTCCCGACTCAAGCAATACGAATCTAGCGATCGTTTACACACATCCCTATGCTACCGTTTGATTCCACCGAACTCACCATTTGAGTAGAGTAAACAACATTTACACTAATAAGAAAAATATAAAACCATAAGTATAAAGAGAAATCTACTCTACACAAATTCCTATGCAACCGAGCACTCGACTAGGAGCACTACTAGAGTCAACATTTTACTCTACTACATAGTCTTAAGCCATCACCTAGATTTTCCCAAATAAGCAGAAGAATTAAATTCACAACAGAGCAGGCAAACAGATGAGTATGCGCTCAAGTGGGTGATGTGGTGTGCAATGAAAATAAACAAAATATTTTAAAATGAAATCTTCTAGTATGCAGTGCAATAGTGCACGTGAGCGGGTAAACAAAACTACTCTCCCCCAGACTTAGACTAAACAATCCGCATAATATGTGACATGAAAACTAGAATAGGGCTAGGGGAAGAGAGTACCCAATGCTCAGAAATGAGCACACCAGAAGATTGGCGTTTAAACCCGGACTAAGCTGCAGCGTCCGCCATCCAGAAAAGAAACCTGCAGGGGTCAGCTCCGCAAAAACAAAAGAAAAAGACAAACTAAAATAAACTACAGCTAACTAAACATGATTGAATAAAATAAAATGCATGAAAAGTAAGATAACTACTGGGGTTATTGTCATCCCAGCACGACTTATTTAGCATTTGTACAGTTCTAGCTAATGGGCCTATGAAAAGAAAAGTGGACAGGTAACTGTTCTAATATGCGTGTAGGTAGCGGGTACCTATACGGAGAAAGAACAGTCACGCCTCTACCCGAATATAGATAAAACCTGCCCATCACAGGTAGAGGGAAAAGAAAGTAAGAAGAGGAGGAGGCCTGGTCCTCACTCAACTCACCAAAAATATCCTTGCCTAGCAAGGCGTCGTCAACAGGGAGGCAGCTGGAGGAAAAGGCAATGAGTGGAGCTTCCTCTACGGAGGGGGAATAAACCTCCTCACATGAGAGGATGCTCACATCATTGACTTGAGCAAAAAGCTCCAAGTCCTCCTGGGATACCTGTGAAGACTCAACCTGCACAGGCTCGAATGAAGAAGGGGGGTCGAGAAATAAAGAAGACGAATGACATAAATAAACATTAATCGGGGGAGTGGTCCCGGTCTCACTCCCATCAGGTTGGGGAAGTAAAATAATGTTAGCATTGTCATCAATGCTGCAAGAGTCGGCGGGATCAACGGTGGCCAGGCTAAGGATTTGGACTTCCTCCACCGGTGTTGAGGAAAACTCCTCTTCACCTAGAAGGTTGTCCTCCTCCATAGGAATAGGCACAACACTAAGATCAACAACCTCATCCTGCGACACATCATCGACAATGTCGTCAGAAACGAATGTAGAATGCACAATAGGGGAAAGAATCGAATCCACTAGAAGTGGTGGAGGCACATGGAGAATTGGCTCAGCAATGTCGGTGCATAGATCAGCCGCACATCCGGTGACCGTATCCATGCCATACCCTTCAAAATGTGAAGGTGACAAAGACACATAGCCGGATGTTGAAGGTGTGCCGCCAGAGCTAGGAGTTGGGACGATCCGAATATCCGGCTCGTCATCCTCATCCAATTGGCGATGAAAAGCAGCACAATCCTTCAGGGCGTGATCTGTGCTCCGACAAAACTGGCACTGCCTAGCAGGCTTCTTTGGCACAGCGGGAGCTGGAGCCGAAAAGAAGTATGACGGCAATGGCTCAGCAGAGTAGCCATAAGACTTACGCGCACCATATGGAGTATCAGACGGAGTCGATGCTCTATATGCTGGGCGAGAGGAATTATGCCTACTATTCTCCGTAGGGCATTCAACACTAGAGTGGGAAGTAGCTCCACACCAACGGCAACGGAAATTTAGATGTGCCCACATAATGTGAAGATAATACGATTCAGACAAAATGTGCAAAATACTACACCTAACAAAAATTTACTAAAGCAACCTAATAAAAACAAGAAAATGGAATAAAAAGAACAGAAATAAAATAACAGAAAATGCAATTTACAAATGGAAGGGCTTTTCTCTCAGGTTCTCCCTCTCCAGAAAACTCACACGACTGTGTTCCCCGGCAACGGCGCCAAAAACTTGATGCGATGATTCGGCAAGTGCACCGGCCGCGCAAGTAATAATAATGGGGAAAATCCCCGAGTGTCGGTCTCTTGAGGAACACAGTAAGGTGGAGTTAGGTTTCGAGGAAGGACTTGAGATCGAAGTCCTTAGTCGGTGTTACAATGGATGGTTGGTTTGGTTTGCGAATAATGAAATAAAAGCTATCAACTACTCCTATGCAATGCCGCTATGCAAAGCTTCGCTCGGCGGGATGGAAGACTACGTAGGCCTTGAACGCGCTACTTCGTAAGGGCGGATGGACGAGTAGGCAAGCGGATCAAACTATGCAGGCCTTGAGCGCGCTGCTTCGTTAGGCGGGATGGAGTACACGGGCCGCGATGCCACGCTTCGGTAGGCGGATGGACGAGTAGGCTAACGGAATGAGGGTCGCAAGCACCTCTTCGACAAGCACGCCACTAGCAATTGCTAGTGCGGCACCGGACACGATAGTGGGATGGAAAATGGATGGTGGCGCTCCTCAAGCACACAAATAACAAATATTTCACAATCACATGAAATATATGGAAATACAAACTAGTTCAAGTGCAACTTCATCAAAATATACAAGATCTAGCTATTACAACAATCAATAAAAGGAGAACAAGGCAAGAAATCGACCGAATCCGAAGGCTCGTTGAAGATTCACGGTTGGAATCGCCGGGTTGTCAATCCGCGTCCAAGCTCGGTCCGCAACTACGTCCGGGGTAGAGAGAGCTGTCACGACTCTCCAATGGACCCGTCTTCTTCGTGTCACGATCCGGTGGAGGTTGCCAACTTCCTCTTGCTCGATGGAGATAGCGGCTAGGTCTTCCTTTGGAGCTCTTGGATGAAGGAGGAGGCCGAGAGGAAACTCCGGCTCAAGATAGGCGTGAAGAGCAAGCCCGGAGCACCTCTATATGGTGGGCGACGGTGGAGGGGCGAAACTGGGCGGAATCGGGCGGAAAACGGCGGCTGGAAGCGATGGATCCGACCTAAATCGCGAGCAGGGCTTTTATAGGCGCTGGAATTAAACAGTGCGCACGGTCAGTGGCGCACGACCAGTGGTCGTGCGCACTGGAATCCTGTGATCGTGCGCTCTGCCTGGACAGAACCTGCAAAGACAGAAATTACAAAATAACATGTTCGCACGACCAGTGGCGCACGACCGATGGTCGTGCGCACTAGCGTCAGTGGTCGTGCGCAATAGATGAAACAGAACTTAAAAATTAATGGTCAGTGCGCACGAGCAGTGGCGCACGACCGGTGGTCGTGCGCGCAGGAGTTGATGATCGTGCGCATTACACCAAACAGAACTTATGAAAAAAGCGTTAAGTGCACACGATCAGTGGCGCACGACCAGTGGTCGTGCGCAATAGAACCAGTGATCGTGCGCAGTGTTCCTGTGCAGAATTGCACCGGAAACACCTGCACGACTCCTGTTCTAGCGTACAACCACCAATCCGGCCACTAAAAGTGGCACCGAACAATGCATGAAAACTACTAATGAAAATCAACATGAAATCACACCAAAATGGGCCAAAAGGTGCACCTAGCATGGGATATCAAATATGAACTAAAACAGGGCTAAAGTGCAGTGAAATGACTAACTAAACGGCCCCGATGAGTCCATAAAAGTGTATGTGATCAGGACTCATCAGAGCAGTTCGCGCAGCTTCGTTGAAGGTAAAATATGCTACAAGCGTGTCCTGCAATCTGAGAAATTAAGAAATGTTAACTGCGCACGCGTTCAGAATTTGGGAACGTTCTGAGCGAGTTCAGAATGTGGAAATGTTCTGAGCATGCGAGGAAACCTTCTGAGCATGCGGGGAAGCATTCTGAGCGCACAGTAAATTGGAAGCGTTCTGAGCGAACTGAGAGTCGTTCTGAGCGTGTAACGAGCGCGGGAGCGCTCTGAGCGCGTAATGAACGTAAGAGCGTTCTGAGCGAACGGAGAGGCATTGTGAGCGCTCAACGAGCGCGGGAGAGCTCTGAGTGCGCAACAAACATGAGAGTGTTCTGAGCGAACGGAGAGGAGTTCTGAGCGCGCAATGAATTGGGAGTGTTTTGAGCAAGCAGTGAACTTGGGAGCGTTCTCAGTGAATGGAGAGGTGTTCTGAGCGCGTAACGAGCGCAGGAGCACTCTGAGCGCATAACGAACGTGAGAGCGTTCTGAGCGAACGGAGAGGCGTTCTAAGCGCACAACAAGCGCGGGAGCGCTCTGAGCGCGCAACGAACATGAGAGCGTTCTGAGCGAACGGAGAGGCATTCTGAGCATGTAACGAGCGCAGGAGCTCTCTGAGCGCGCAACAAACACGAGAGCATTCTTAGCGAACGGAGAGGCGTTCTGAGAGAGTAATGAGCGCGGGAGCGCTCTGAGCGCGCAATGAACACGAGAGTGTTCTGAGCGAATGGAGAGGCATTCTGAGCGCGCAATGAACTCGGGAGTGTTCTGAGCGCGCTGTGAACTTGGGAGCGTTCTGAGCGAACGGAGAGGCATTCTGAGCGCGCAACAAGCGCAGGAGTGCTCTGAGAGCATAACGAACACTAGAGCATTCTGAGCGAACGGAGAGGCATTCTGAGCGTGCAATGAGCGTGGGAGCGCTCTGAGCGCGCAATGAACACGAGAGTGTTCTGAGCGAATGGAGAGGCATTCTGAGCGCGCAACGAGTGCGGGAGCATCCTGCGGCGAATGGGGAAATGAGAAGTCGCACCCCAAAGGGGGAACTGGGCTCTATCCTGGTGCTCCGTAGGACCCCCTACGAGAGAGGGGGGTGGTCGGGCCGCATCCGCATGGGGTGTGGCCGAACCCCAAGGGGGGTACAGCTCAGTCGCACCCCTAAAGGGGTGCGGCGGCTTGTCCGCACCCCAGGAGGGGTGTGGTTGGGCCACACCCCTAGAGTGGTGCGGCAGCTGGGCCGCACCCCAGGAGGGGTGCGGCGAGGCCGCACCCCAGGATGGGTGCGACGAGGCCGCACCCCAATAGGGGTGTTGTTAGGCCGCACCCCTTAAGGGGGGTTCGGTACTGCCGCGCGTGCTAGCAAGCGGTAGCGCCCCGCGCGTCGTGTCGGTAGCGCGATGGTTACCACGCATGGTAGCACGCGCGGTAGTGCTTGCAATTTCATACAGCATTTCCACGCGTGGTGCTGACACGCACGGTTGAGTGCGGCCCTGCGGTGCATTCTGCGTGCGTCTTTGCACGAGCGGTTGGCTGTAGAGATGATGGGTTTGGTCCACTTTCCCACTATTCCCTCATCACCTTAGTGGTGGAGTGGGGTTTGTGAGTAACCGCTACCCGGCTTTGGACATATAGATGATAGCCCATGTATGAATACGTATCATAAGCCCCCCAAACCTTCGGAGTCCGAATTTTTATACGGAGGAGTTCGGAGGTTTTGATTCTTCCGTTGCGGTTTCAATCATCGTCATCTTTGTTGCGCCTTGAGTATGAATTGCCACTGAGGGATGAGTGTGCAGTTGCTTTTGTTTTCCCGTTCTTTCTGGAAGTCGTCGCTCGGTTCTAACTGTGGGAGAAACTTCTATCTCGTCCTGACCGGTTGCGAGCTTGTCCCCCAGTATTTGCATTGGAGATCATGATGAGATTGCTTTTTAGCGTTGATTCCTGAGCATCTTGGTGGCTTTTTACATAACGAAAGATAAGTTTGCGCGAGTCTGAGCTCACGACTTTTTTACATAGTAGAAAATAAGTTTGCGCAAGTCTGAGCTCGCGGTTTTTTACATAATATAAGATAGGTTTGCGCTAGTCTGAGATCGCAGCTTTTTTCATAACAGAAGATAAGTTTGCGTGAGTTTGACCTCGTGGCTTTTTACATAATAGAAGATAAGTTTGTGCGAGTCTGAGCTCGCTATTTTTTTTTTCATAATAGAAGATAAGTTTGAGCGAGTCTGAGCTCGCGGCTTTTTCCATAATAAAGATAAGTTTTTGTCAGTGAAGAGCGTACATATTCAAACCATGGATGAACATAAGAGGGACATGCCCTTATGACGTCGGGACCTTACCGCGGTGGAGAAGAGCGAATGTTCAATCGACGACAGTGAGAAATTATTGTGAGTGCGTTGCTAGGAGGCAGCTGATGTTCAATAGCGCACTACCCGAAGGCAGGTACTGTTTATTAGCGCACTGCCCGAAGGCAGGTGCTGTCCATTAGCGCACTGCCCGAAGGCAGATGTTGTTCATTAGCGCACTGCCCGAAGGCAGGTGTTGTTCATTCAAATAGAAATCATTTCCTTTGGGCGAAGTGAATACGTAATTTTGATAGCGTGTGAGATGACATGCCTGGAATGATCAACTTTGAAAGCTATTAGTTATAGTGGCAATTTACACAAAGTTCTTATAGAAACAAAGTTGGTAGAACATTTTAGTGGCGCGGGTAGAGCCCTGCTAATAGGCGTGAAACGTTCTCCCGAGATGACTGACTTAAGGGTTGCCCCCCAGTCCTTCTTGGTGAGGCATTTGTTGATCTCGTGTTGGCTGAATCGGTGCCTAGCCTCATAGGAATTTCCTCAGTAGGCCTTGTTGGATGAGTCGCTCTATTTCATCCTTAAGCTTGGAGTAATTTTCTGTGTCATGTCTAAAAGCGCACAGTGTGCCTCTGAGAATCCTCTAGAGGGGGTGAATAGGGATTTAAATTTATTTCTATCCTAACTGTGAATATAATAAAATTAATCTAAGGATTTATGCTCACAAAAGAACTCAGGCAGAATAAACTTGTGTTGAAATGAAAAGCAGAGATAGTAGAATAAACTAGCTATAGAGACAACAGTTACTTTGTATGTCAGATCCTTTGTGCTTCTGCTGATTGAGATCTGGCTGCTATGAGATTGTGATGATGAGCAGCTTTCAGATCCTCTGTTCTATTAGATGAAGATCAACAGAGTTTATCTTTTCTTTTCTCTTTTCTATGTTGGGGTTCCTGAGAGAGAGAAGAGGAAGCCCTAGCAAGAAGAAGAATAGCCGATTGTGATGAATGCTCTGTTTGTTTCTGTCTTCCCTTCTCCTTTTATTCTCTCTATTCAATTTCAAAATTTCTTTCCCTTTCTGGTATGCCTTGAAAAGGTAATCTTCTGATGACATTCTCATTCTTTCCTCTTTAATTCTCGGCTCGTTCACCTACATGGAATATGGTTCCAAGAAACCTTTTGTGTCCTTCTTTAATGCTCCTTTCTATTTCAGGCAATTATTGAGCCGTTGGGGAACGGTCTTGAAGGATGTGGGCCATGAAAGAAAGAACAGAGAGACAGTTGAAAAGATAAACTTTTACAGACTGTATTCGACATAGCATCGAATTCATTTCTTCTCTTATCGACGTAACTTTGAGTTCTTGTAGAAGTAGCTTCGATTTCATCTCTGCTCTGATTGAACCCTGCTAGTCGTCATTATGTTGACATCTTATCGATGTGTATGTCGAGTTGATCTGCCTGGCTCTGAACTTCATCTACTGCGTCGAGATGAAGTCGACGTTGTGTCAACTTTGGATGGCTCCGACAGATAACATCTAATGCGTCGAGTTGAAGTAGAAGTTGTGTCGACTTCACTAGTTACACTGACAAGTCCTTGAACTCTACGTCGACATTCATTCGACATAACGTCAACTTGGGTTTCTTCGACAGAGGGGTTGAATCACATGGACTTCTAGTCAGAGCAGCTTCGATATGGAGTCGATGTTGCGTCGAATTCTATTCGACGCCAATATTAACTTAGCTCAATTTTGCTTCCCTTGATCTGGTCCTAATACCCTATGTTGAGTATGACATCCTCAGACATCTAAAGACCAGATTACCCTCACTATACAATGGGTAATTTACTCCTAGTGAATAAAATCACTTTTAGTTAATTTGTTAAGTTAAATCAAGGGCTTTTCCCAACAATCTCCCCCTATTTATCATAACAAATTTTACAGATTAAATAAAGTGATTTTACATATTCTTTTGTATAAACAACAGTACATTCATTACAACATAGACATAACACATGACATACTGAAATCATATGCAGTTCAATTTACTTGGCAGGCAGTAAAGTTGTATAACATTTGTTCTTCCCAGAATATATTTATGTTCAAAATGAATAATCATTGAATACCTTAATAAGCAAAAAATTTAGGAATCCTTCTCAGGAGTCTTCCTTTTTCTTGAGAATACTACTGGGGTGACTTTCCTTGGAGCTATCTTCAGAGGCTCATCTTCATCAAGGGACAATGCTGGATTCTCAGCAACATTGGCTTTGTCATGCTCCCCCTGTGCTTGTGCATTCTGCTCAGCATCCACAGCAACTTCCTTGGCAATCTTGGCCACCTCATCTAACAGATTCTCATCTTGAAGCTTCCCTTGATCCCCTGCTGTGCTTACAGCTTCCAATTCCATATCCAAATTTCTCTGAATATCTGGAGCATGCTCCCCCTGAATTGTTGCATCTATTTGTTCATCATTTACTTTTTCTGGGAGCTCCCCCTAATCTGTAGGCTCCCCCTGGATTTGTGCTCCCAGGAAGGTAGTCACTTTGTCAAGGGCAAGCTCATTATAAGCATTTCCCTGATCCTGTCCACTCAAGTCAAGGACAGGTCTCTCTTCCTCTAAGATATTCTCCCTCTTCTTGACCTTGCTGGCCAATGAGGTTAAGAACTCTTTTGACACCATGGAGGAAGACACAAATTCTTTTAAGCTCTATAAGGATCTTTGAAATCTTAACAACTCACCCTCCATTTGTGAGTATTTTCTATCAAACTTCCTAGTCTGAGAGGCCACTTGATCTGCAAAGGTGGAGGAGGCAATGGCCACAATCTTAGAAATGATCTGCTCAAGATCAATTGTGGGTGGATGTGATGCAGATGGAGAGGGGATGGAGGGAGTTATTCTTGGATGGGGGAGAGAGGCTGATAGAACTCTGGTGAGACATGAATAAGTGGAGGAGGTGGAGCATGATGATGATATGGAATGTGGGTGGATGGTAGTTGATGGGATGATTGTGAAGATGTCTCAGGTAATGAGGTGGATTGGAACTGCTATTGTTGTTGTTGTTGTTGTTGTTGAGAAGGGTGTTGAGCTGGGATATCCTCCTGATGGGGCTCTAGAATAGTGTCCATTGAGGTAAGATCATCCCTTGGGGGATCTAGTATCTCTCTGTTTGGCTCAAGAGGAGGAGGATATGGGTGAGGAGATTCTTCAGCTTGACCAGGCTTTAAAATCTGCCTGGTCCATTTTGAGAATATCCCTATGTTGATCCTTTTTCAGGAGGAATAGGCACTACTTTTGATTTACAGACATTTGGGTAATGCTGGAAGAGTACCTGGCTCATTATCCTCATGTATGCATTTAGTAGGCATCTTCCCTAATTGATATTCTTTTTCAGGACAAGAGCTCTCATAATCTGCAACTGTTGCTTTGGAACAGCATCATGTGCAGAAATCTTACACAACAAAACCTTTCCTACTATGCCTGCTAGGAATCCATGTTCCTCTCCAAGATCCATTTTCTTCAGATTGATTTGCTTGTCCTTTTTGAACTGCATTAGTTATAGGGCCCTCTTAGCCTCATCCCCTGTTAGTTCATTTGTCTCATTTCCAGGAACAAGATCATATGTTTGGTTCAAGATATCCTCTGTTATTAGTATGTTTGTGTCATTCATTTTCCCTTTGATGGAACCCTCCTCTCCTATCTAAATGTTGTCTATGAGTTCAGTCAAGTCAGCATCAAGGATCTTGCAACTTGTTGAGATAAGCTTGGTCAGACCAGCTTCTTGAAACAATCCAAGAATGGCTTTGAAACTTTCTGTCGCTGCGCTGAAGGAGTCCACGTCCACATCGAACCCAGAGTTAATCTTAGGAAGGGTCATTGATTGGATGTACCTGCACAGAAGGAGAAAAGGAGAGAAAGAGAGAGTGACACAGAAGAGCTGGAGAGCAAGAAGGCAAGAGAGCAAGAGAGAGAGAATTCGAAGGCGTATATGTTTTGACGCAGTAATTATATAAAAGCATATGAATTGTCGATACTTAGGGTTTAGATGGACGCATCATCGATATTACTTATTATTTGGCAGGCAGAGCTGTGTCGAGATTGCTTCTAGAAGCAATTCTATGTGCGCTGATATTTCGAAATTGCGTCGACTAGTACTCGGCGTAGCTTCGAAATTATTCAGAGACCCTAAGTCGATGTAGTCCTATCGACGTTACGTCGAATTCCAATCGACGTGACTTCGAACATGATAAAAAATTGTTAAGCCGATGTATGCGTCGATAAGAACTTGACGATGCGTCGAATTCTATTCGAATTGTTTGCTCTGTATGCTTCTCGACGCTGGCGTCGAGTAGAAGTCAATGGTATGTCTACTTCTATTCGACGCATCTCTTAATAAACATATCTATTTCTTTTAGAAGATTCTTGCTGTTTTTCTCAGCAATTTTATTTATTGAAAACAAATCATAATATGATGTTATAAGTGTTAAGGAGGATTCAAGATAGAAATTACTCCCTTGAATGACTCTTGTTCCTTATTCATGACCTACATCATTCTTCCCACTCAATTTTCTCCTGAGTGGGACCCTTCCTAACCCTACACAAATAATTCAAACATTAGAAGGAACCCAGGTTACCTTGGGCCCTTTGCTTTTACCATTGTAGGGTTCAATGAAAGAATAGGAGGGTCTTTCATGATACCCTTTGGGATGATAAGGAATGTGAAAGACTTAATTTAAGGGTAGCTAATCACCTAGAGGGGGGGGGGGGGTGAATAGGTTATTTAAATTTATTGCAGTTCTTGAATATAACCTAGATAAATCTGATCAGAGCTTTCAAGAAAAATAACACCACAGAAAAGAACACACAGATTTTTATAGTGGTTCCCCTTATCTTGGGTAATCCACTTTCCCCCTTCTACCCCTCTAGCAGTGTACTAGATAGGGTTTATAACTCCTCCAGATCTCAGACCACAAACAAGTCTTACAACTCAGATCGCTAAAGGATCTTACAATCTCAGATCACACAGATCCTACCTCAGCCTTTATAACTAGGCTTACAACTCAGATTCACCCCTAAATCCTACAACTCAGATCACACCTGATCTTACAACTCAGATCCTTGACAGATCCTACACTCAGATCTGACAACTCAGATCCTACAGAAATTTAGAAAGAAAGTAACAAATACTTAGACTTAGGTTTGCAATTGTTGAGCCTTCTTGATCTGCCTGAATGATCAGACAGAAACCTTCAATAGAACAGCAGCAGCAAATGATCTTCTTGATTCGACAGGCTGTGATGACTGTTCTTCTTCTTAGGAAGACAGATTCTTCCTTCTTGACCTCCTCCTTTCAGAAAAAGATATCAGCACCAGATTGCTGAATAAATTCTTCAAATCAGATTGGTTCTGAAAGGGAAGATGACTTCTTCAGATTCTTTCTCGAACTTTCTCTCAAATTGATGGAGACGATGATGACTTTTGAAAGATAGGAAAAACTTTTCTTCACTTCTTAACTTTGATTAACTATACAACCCATAGGTCATGCCTTCTATTTATTGCCTTCCATCTGCGATGTGTGTTACGCTTCTCCACGTCAGCATGACGTCACATCTTCAACGGTTGTCTTTGTCAACACTTTCTCAATTAGGCGTCGAGCAACACTCGACGCATACTCCTTAGACTGAAGCTCTCGGCTCCTCCTTCTCAGGCGATGAGTAATCATCACTCAGTCGATGCCTTTTAACTCTGTCTTCATATCTCTACACTTCTGAATGATGCTGGGCAGATAAGAGTTAAGTCAACACTTCTCATTCAAAGGCGTTGAGCAATATAACTTGGCTCGACGCTTTCTAACTTGAACTCAGAACTTCTAGTTGGCGCTGAGCTGACTGAAGTTAAGTCGACACTTCTCTTTCCAAGGCGTCGAGCAATGCACCTCGTCTCGACGCTTCCGAACGTGGTCTCAGAACTTCAGCGGCGACCTTGTCTATTTGAGTAGTAGACATGAGTCAACGCTTCTGGGTCACAAGCGTCGAGCGATGTATGATATCTCGACGCTTTTGAACTTGAATAAATTTCATGAACATTTTGCCTGACCTGATCTCCTGCACATTGATTCTAGAGAGTATATCAAATGCATTCTGAGATATATCTTTGACTTAGAAATGGACTTCTCCAAATCTAGGACATTGTGAGCAATGATCCCAACAATCTCCCCCTATTTGAAGAAGTCATAACCTCAGTCAATGATATATCTCTCCTTTTTAAAAAAAACAATGTGTACAAATTTATATATAGATAATCAAAAAGAAGGAGTATCATACTATATAGAATCAGATTACCAACACATTCTATCCACAGACATTCTCTCAGACATAACATCTCATATAAGCATAAAACATAAGCAATTCAGAATAAGATATGTCATGAAGAGAACCATAATCATAACACAGGCATATATATATATATATGTAATCATGAAAAATAGATCACACCAGAAATTCACCAGGATTGTTCAAAATTATATTAATTACATTCATCAGAAATAGACAGTAAAGATTAAAGTTCTAAGAATGCCCAGGATCCTTGAATTCAATTCCTCTTTTGGCTCTTTTGGCGAGTGCTGCAGCAACTTCCTTTCTCCTTTCGAAATAACCAAATGGCTTTGGGAAGTACCTGATTGGCTCCAATTCTCCTGCCTGGATTTTCCCAGCCATTTTATCAGCCTTGAATTTGATCTTTAGATCTTCTTGAGCCCTATGCTTTAACCACTCAGCTTCAGAGTACCACTTTTCTCGTTGATCTGGATTATTTTTCACAGCTTCCCATGCTGATAGAATCAATTCTCTGGAAGATGGAGACCAATGTTCAAAATCAGCTCTTGATTGAACCTCTTCTCTGTACTTTCTTTTGCTTGATTCTTCTTGCTCACTAGGAAAATGTTCTCTTGTACCTTTATCCTGAGGACTATACATTTGAGCAATCTTCTTTTGAACCTCAGTGAGAGAGATTGGCCCTGTCCTAGAGACTTGATCATTCCCATAGTCTATGGTAGGATATCCAAGAGTTTCTCTGAGAGAGTTTGAGGTCCACATAGCATGTTCAGAACTAGCTTGAATCATTGACCTCTCCCCCTTTAAGACTTCTTCAACAATGTGATCTCTTATAATATTTTTCTGAAATCTGACTTGACCTTCCAAATGAAGAACTCCACTGTCAATGTTTTTCTTCACTTTAAGAAGATGATCATCTAAAGTGTCTACATGCATCTTTACTTGGTCTTTTAAAACTGTGGAGCTCTCACCAATTTTAGCCAAAATATCAGCATTATGCTGTTGTAATCTTGCTTCAATTTTATTTGTACCTGTGAGAATTTGTGCTACTTGTTCTTTATACAAAACTTGCATGTTGCTACTCAGTATTCCTTGGTTTGTTTGAACATCATCCACTGTTTTAGTAATTCCGGCTTGTGATTCTTTAATAGTCTTGGATGCTTCTTTGATGGCATCAAGCTGTTCAGTTGAATAATCGACTGAAGCACAAGCTCTCTTAAAGAACTTTACCATCTCCTTCCTTAAAGCATACATCTGATGATTGACTTCAAATCTAACCAACTTCATTTGAAAATCCACTTCCTTTTTCATTTTATCATTATTTTCCGCAATATATTGTTCTAACATTCTCCTTTGATTATTCAGTAACACCTCCAGCTGAGGTAGAACAGGACTAAGGTCCACATGGATTTCCCTTTCCATGTCAACACCTTTGCTACTTACTTCCCTGAGAAAAGAATCATTTCTTTGGCTCATATGAGAGCTAGAGGACTCTATCTTAATAACTTTCTCAGCAGATTTCTTTGTTGCTTCAGGCTCTGCTTCCACCTCCATTGCCTCAATGACAGGATTTACTCTATCAGGGATCTCAGCCTGAGACTCCCCCTCAATCAAATCAATTTTATCATGAGCAGGGATCTCATCCTGAGACTCCCCCTCAATTTCTGCTTTGCTTAGTTCAGAATCGTGCTGAACAGGAATCTCATCTTGAGTCTCTTTTTCATTTGGCACAACCCCTTCAGATCTAACTGGGGATATATGAAGACTTCCTCTTTCTTCTTCCCCTTTTTCATTTGCATCCTTAGAGGTATCAGGAGAACTATCCCTTGCATTGTTCTTTTCTACATCTTCAGATGTTGTAAGATTTGGATCATGAATTGGTGAAGATGTAGATTTTCTCTTGGAGGAGGATGTACTAGAAGAACTTGAAGAAACCTTAGTCTTCTTTTGCTTCTTTGCTTTCTTCTGCTTGGGAGAAGAATCTGCTGGAGGAGGGTTAGATAAGATTCTGTCCCATCTCTCTATCATTCTCATATCCATTTTCTTCATATGATTTATCTTTGATCCAAGTTTATTATTCAAAATGTCAGGGGACACTTTTGCTAAATATAGAGACAGTATCCTACCCATGTTGGGTACTTGGATACACTCAACTATTCTGTCAAACACAACTCTTCCCCAATCTATTCTTAGAGAATGAATGATCCTTGTCAGAAGAATAAACATTTTTCTGGATATTTTATCATGCGATCCAGTCTTGCATAACAATCCCTTTCCTATCACATCTGTTATCAGTTTGCCTTTCGGATTCATTCCTTTTCTTAGAATACTTCCAGGGATTTCTCTTGACGTGTCAATTCCGCACCAAATTTGTGCTAGTCTAATCTGCTCAGAGGACACCTCTTCCTCTTCTTCATCCATTTTTTAACCTAGGCAGTTTCAGTGCCTTAGCGAGTCCAGATGGAGTTATCTTAATCTTCTTGCCATTCACACTAGTCTTAATCTTTGAATTTACGGAGTCAATTACTATGTTAGAATATAGCTCTAATACCTCTCGTTTCCAAATGAGAGTTGATTCAGACAATACGAACTCCAGTCCTGCATTGTAGATTAACTCGATTGTTGATTTGATCTCCACAGAAGCTGATTAGAATCCATTTCGAACAAGCTCACTTCCTTCATAGAGATACTCACTGCTTTTGGGAGGCATTGTTTTTGATGATTGAGGAGAGAAGGAATTGATGAAGAGATTTTCTAGGTCAGCTAATTTCGAACTTAGAGAAATACAGCATATATGCTAACGAAGTGACTTCCTTATTTATAGGAGTTCTAATTCAAGAAGATGAGAAGCCGCGGGCTGAACTTGTTTGACAAGATTGATCCAATAGTTCAATTTTACCCTGTCGAGACGGCCTAGCTATGTTCGCATAGGCGTTGAGATCGCTTGACGTCATGTATCTTCAGTCGACGCCATGTGTCTTCTCGACGCCAAATATCTTCTCGACGCTAAATAATTTCTCTCGACGCTAAATAATTTCTCTCGACGCCAAGAATTGTCTGTCGACGCCAGATGGCTTCTCCACTCACCTTATATGGCTTAATCAATATTTTCATTTATTTAATTTAAAATAACTTTAATCCATTTTTAACATACCTAATTCAATTTTAAAATTATTGAATTTGGTTTCATCCAAGGGTTTAGTAAATATGTCAGCAACTTGTTTGTCAGTGGGAACATATTCAATTGAGATGTCTCCATTTTCTACATGTTCTCTAATGAAGTGATATCTTATTTCTATGTGTTTAGTTCTGCTATGAGATACAGGATTGTTAGCTATAGCAATAGCACTAGTTGAATCACAAAATAGAGGAGATTTACTTAGCTGAACTTTATAGTCTTGGAGTTGATGTTTAATCCATAGTAGCTGAGCACAGCAGTTTCCAGCTGAGATGTACTCAGATTCTGCTGTAGAAATAGCCACACTGGTCTGCTTCCTGCTACTCCAAGATATTAATCTTTTGCCAAGAAATTGACAGGTCCCAGATGTACTTTTTCTATCCTCCTTGCATCCTGCAAAATCTGGGGGTTGTTCAACATATACTTCCTCCAATATTGTTCCATTAAGAAATGCTGACTTCACATCCATTTGATAGACTATGAAACCAGTGTGAGCTGCAAATGCCAAGAATAACCTGATTGCCTCCAATCTTGCCACAGGAGCAAACACTTGATCAAAATCTATGCCTTCCTCCTGTCTGTATCCTTGAGCAACCAACCTAGCTTTGTTTTTGATGATCACACCATTCTCATCTAGCTTATTCCTGAATACCCATTTGGTTCCTATGACTTTATGTCTCTTTGGTCTTGGGACCAATATCCAGACTTTGCATCTTTCAAATTGATTTAACTCTTCCTGCATAGCTGATATCCATGAAGAGTCTTTATTTGCTTCATCAAACTTCTTAGGTTCTATTTTGGAAATAAAACTGTGATGCAAGGCCTCATGTATTGAGTTTCCTCTTCTGGTTTGCACACCATCATTTGGATTTCCTATGATCTGTTCCGTTGGATGATCCTTCAGATGTTTGGTTGCAATCCTCCACTTTTCATTTCTCCTTTGAGAATCTGGTGCATCTGTTTGAGTAGGTTCTTCTAGAGGTTCTGGATGAGGTGGTTCTTCAGCAGCAGTAGGTTCTTCATAATTGTCTTCTGCTTGAGGTTCATCCTCTCTAAATACAATTATATTCTCAATTGATTCTTCATTATCCTCATTTTGTTGTTCATTGATATTCAACTCCTTTAATTTCTGTGTTGAACCTGCACAACTAGATAGACTTCCCAAATCCTTATGAATAAGGCTGGTTTCATCAAATACAACATGTATAGATTCTTCTATCCTATTAGACTTTTTATTGAAAATTCTATAAGCTCTACTTTGAGAGCTATACCCAACAAAGATTGCCTCATGTGCTTTTTCAGCAAACTTAGTGAGATGATGCTTTCCATTATTTAATACAAAGCATTTACTACCAAATATTTTAAAATAAGCTAAAGTAGGTTTTCTACCTTTCAACACCTCATATGGAGTCTTATCCAATCTTTTGTTTATAAGAGCCCTATTCTGAACATGACAAGCTGTATTTACAGCTTCAGCCCAAAAATACTCAGGAAGAGAATAATCACTCAGCATACTCCTGCTAGCTTCAATGAGGGTTCTATTTCTTCTCTCAGCAACCCCATTTTAATGGGGAGTTCTAGGAGATGAGAACTCTTGAGAAATTCCTAGATTCTCACAGAATTTGGTCATTGCACCTGACTGAAATTCAGTCCCATGATCACTTCTAATTTTGGCTACATAATTTCCTATTTCATTTGTGATTTGCCTTACAAAACTTGTAAATATTTCTAAGGTGTCTGACTTATGTTTGAGGAAGAATACCCAAGTGAATCTGGAATAATCATCAATTATTACAAAAGTGTATGATTTTCCTCCTAAGCTATGGATTGACATTGGTCCAAATAGATCCATGTGGAGTAGATATAGACATCTAATGGAATCCTTCTCAGCAATTGGTTTGAATGAAAATTTGGTCTGCTTACCCATTTGACAAGCATGGCATGGACCCTCCTGCTCACACTTCCAATTAGGTCCACCTCTCACTAGGTCTTTTGAGATGAGCTTATTTATAGTCTTATAGTTTATGTGAGCTAATCTTTTATGCCATTGAACACTACTAGAAATCTTATTTTCTGCTACTAAGCATATAGAATTAGTTAGATCAGAACATATGAAATTTAAGTAGTAAATATTGCCACTCCTAGTGCCTGAGAGAATTATCTCATTCTCTTTCTTAATCAAGCACTTATCCTTGTGGAATGAAATGTCATACCCAATATCACATAATTGGCTTATGCTGATGAGATTGTGTTGCAATCCATCAACATGAGCAACATTGGTGATGATAACAATTCCATTTGAGATATTGCCATAACATTTAGTTTTACCTCTTTTAGATCCTCCAAAGATAACCTTAGTTCCTGTCATGTGCATAGAGCACCCACTGTCCAAGTACCAGATTGGAAGCTGATTGGTCTTTGGACAATCCTGCAAAAAGAAATTACCTTTTCTTAGGAGCCCACACCAAGTTGGGTCCTAGAACCTTGTTAGTATGAGCTGGAATATTTAGTTGTTGAATAATTCTCGGAGCTGTGAGAGTTGCCATAGGTCTGAATACTGGTCTCCCAGAGTTGAATCTTGGAGCAGTTGGATTGAACCAACAGTCAAGAGCAAAATGTCCAATCCTACCACAGCACCAGCATTCATATCTATTATATCTCCTTGAAGGTCTTCTTATTTCTTTATGTTGATTCATATTTTGCCTAATTTCCTTATTCACAGGAGCTATGTAATTTGTCTTAGTGAATTTTACTGGTTCAGTTTTCTTTCTATTAGTGATTCTTACTTCAGGTCTTAGATTCTTTCTGTTGAATTTAGTATTTGCTTTGAATTCAAATAGAGGTTTGGCATTATTATTACTGGGCTGAATTAAATCATCTTTGCTATTAGAACATTCACCCTTATAAAACTTATGCACACCTTTTTGATCATGCTTGTTTGTGATGGGTATGATTCTATTAAGCTTTAAAGATTCTATAGATGCTTTGTCATTAATTTTGGAATTCTTATCTGCATCCCTATCATATCCTATGCCACATCTGTATTGAGCAGAGAATGTGTCTATTATAGGAAGAATAGTTTGAGGTTGTGAGAACTTTGCCACAAGTTTCCTTTCTGCTAGGAGTTTTGCTTCAAGTTCTCTTATTAATTTTTCCTTGGTGCTCAAAGTTTGTATGTGAATAATTGACATGACTTTTAACTTGCTAAGTTCTTTACTTGTCTGATTCAGCCTCTCAGCTGTCTCAGAGTTTTGAACATTGGTTTGCTTTAATTCAGATAATTCTTTTTGCAACCTTTTATTATTCATTTTGCTCTTCTTAAGTGCTTTGAGAATTAATTGATATTTTTCAATGATTTCATCTATATGAAGTTTAGAGTGTGAGTCATTTTCATCAGAGGAGAATAAATTTATTTCAGTTTCAGAATTAGAATCAGAAAGAGGAGTTTTATCAAGTACCTTTATATCAGTAGTTGTCTCCTGATTTTCTTGATCACTCAATGCCATGAGTCCTGCATTTTCTTCTTCATCCTCTTCACTATCAGACCTTGATAGTGAGGCTTTTATCATAGGTCTGTCATTTAGACTGTCTTCATTTTCCTTAGCAGCCATCAGAGCTATGAGTGCCTCCTCACTATCTGAGTCAGATGATTGAGATTCACTATCACTCAGAGTGACCTTGCCCTTTTTGGCCATTAGACTCTTTTCATGTCTTTTGTCAGATCTATGCTTTCTTTCATCAGAGTTCTGTTGGATCGTATGACGCCCTTAGAGGGGGGGTGAATAAGGGTGTGTTTAAATTTGTAATTTTTTTCTTAATAATTTTAGACAAATTTACTTTAATAAAAAGTTACTTAAAAATAATTTTAAACCAATGCAATTTTTGTATAACACCAAACACAAATTTCTAAGATAAAGATTTAAGCACACAAATTTGCAATTAGTGAAAGGATCATAATTTTATATATCATGAAATTTGCATACAAATAAAAATGATCTTAACAATGCTTAAGATCAAGGCACAATTATGATAATAAAAATACAATAATTTTGGTTTACCAATCCTTCTCCCAAGGATCGGAAGGCTATCGCTTGTCTCTCCCAAGATCAAGCCCAAGCCTATCCTCTAGATCTTCCCAAGATCTAGACGTAGCACACAAGGCCACGATTTCCCACCAAGCCACGCAAGGACTTGGACGCTCCGCACAAGGAAGCGATTTTCCCCTAAGCCGCGCAAGGACTTAGACGCCGCACGCAAGACGACGATTTCTTTCCCAATACAAAATGAAATATGAGTAAATGAAAATACAATATGAAAAAGACAACTCCCTAGAAATTCAGATCTCTGAATGGACTGTTGAAGCCTCGAGATGATCGTTGATGTAGAAGCGCGCCCGATCTCGTCTTCAATCTTCAATCCTTCTTTGCACAAATGGGAGTTGAGGAGGTTCTGGAGCTCTCTGGTTCGTATGCACTCAGGAAGGGACTGGAATTCTCAAAAGCTTAGAATGCACGAACCAAAGGAACCATTTTATAGAATTTCACTGTCGCCTGGGCGACAGTGACTGTCGGAATTTTCCGACAGCGCTAAACTGCCGCTGTCGTGTCGTCGAGCCGTCGTACGGGCAATTGCTGGAATCATGGAGCTGTCGCCTGGGCGACATCGATGTCGGATTTCTGACAGCGCAAAACCGCCGCTTTCGTGGGTGAAGTCGTGGGCAGTTGATGTAACCGCTGAGCTATCGCCTGGGCGACATCGCTGTCGGATTTCCGACAGCTCAAAAACTGTCGATCGCTGTTGTAACCTCTCTGCTGTCGCCTGGGCGACAGTGGCTGTCGGAATTTTCCGACAGTGAAATTTTCCCACTATCAATTTTTGCTCCAAGAGAAATGTGAATATTGCATACCTGTTATCTGCACACCATTAACAAAAATAGAATCAAATACAAACGGGACTTTGTTATTATCAAACCGGAGGAGTGTGAAACGCATGCTCCAACAATCTCCCCCTTTTGATAATAGCAAATCCGTATAAAAAGAAATCATGTCTATTTAGATTGTTGATTTTAACCTTTGGTGTGTGCACCTACAAAATAACATGAGAT
This sequence comes from Dactylorhiza incarnata, assembly GCA_033032865.1. Lineage (NCBI taxonomy): Eukaryota > Viridiplantae > Streptophyta > Magnoliopsida > Asparagales > Orchidaceae > Dactylorhiza > Dactylorhiza incarnata. The sequence goes on from JAWHQI010000004.1 coordinate 24,538,322, forward strand.
ATTTCTCTTAAAATAAATAATCTCCCTTTAAATGAAAGCTCCCCCTAAATGAATGCTCCCCCTAAATGAATGCTCCCCCTAAATATATGCTCCCCCTAAATATATGCTCCCTCTAAATATATGATGTATTGTGTAGGTGGAATATTTAGGTGTGGAATATTTAGGTGGAATAGATTGTTGATTTTTCTTTTTATACTTGTTAATTCTCCCCCTTTTGGTATTAGCAAAAGTGAATATTAGATAAGAGAAATGATTCTAAAGGGAAGGTATATAGGATATAGAAAGAAAGATTAAGCGGAAGCACTGTTTTCTGGAAATGAGTGAAGGCCATGAAATAATAGGAATATGCCATAGTAAGAATAAACTCATGAAGTGACAGTATAGCCATATGAAGTAATGAAGGAAAATAACTGAAACATGAGTAAGATCATTTGAAAGTATCATAGAAAGACACAATAGTGTAAAGAAGTATGGAATCGTTTCGGTCCAATTCTCATGAGATGAATATTTATATAACATAATGATGTGTACATGTGATACTTAGAACAAACATATGAACTTATTTAATTTACATGATCATTGAAATGTAGAACATAATAAAAGCATAGAAAGGCAACTTTAACGTTGAAGATATAGCACAAGATGAATAGAAAACCATTTTCTTTTGCACAAGACACTTTACAATTCTTTCCAAGGTGCTTAACCTCACAATGCTCATTAAGACTTATCAGGAGGGTAAGTAGTGCTTGGTGGAGTATCCTTGTCTTTATTTTGAAATTTTTTTGATCACAGATGTGATATCGTATTTTTTATATATTGATAATGTTTTAATTGACCAAGGATCTCTGAATTCACTTGAAACGCAAAAGATGGTGTACTTTTGTTGTGCTAACAAATCAAGGGTGAAAGTTGTTTTTAAGAAGTGCTATTGTATTATGTTAAAGCAAATATGATCCATGTATATATTAAAGAAGTAGACATATGTATTGATCAAAAGAGGTGAACGTGATAGCTCATTATGATAGATAAACAATTTCTCATACTTAGAGGCATGCGAAAACAATTTCCAATGGTCTAAACAGCTAAGTAGAAATGTCAATACGATGATAGCTTGAAAATGAAATCATATAAACATGTAAGTCATTTTATTTAAAATAAATATCACATGGTTTGTCATCAAGTCATGAGATGAAGCATTAATAATGACATATAACTATTGTAGATCATCAAAGGGGCCTAAAATTGGAGTTTTGGTAAAATAGGAGCTGTCGGAAATTTCCGACAGTCACTGTCGCCTGGGCGACAGTGAAAAATTTAAATAGGGCTGAGGACCGAGTCAAAACACATTGTGCATCATTTCCTGGAGTGAAAAACGAGAGGAAGGCTGTCGGAAGTCGGCGACATCCCTAGATCTAAGGTATGGGTTTTTGATTTTTGTGTTTTTAACTCAAAAATGTTTAGGGCTTTGTGATTTTGATAGGATAGAAGAAGGAAAATCTAGGTTTCATGTTGATTTTTGAGGAATGGTGTAGGTTTTGAATTTTTTTTATTTGAAAAAAAATGTAGATCTAGTTTTAAAACAAGAGGATCTTGGTGGATCTTTGCTTAAATTTTTATCTTTGTTAGATTTCTCTTTGATTTGGTGAGGAAGGTTTCCATTCGTTCATTTTCTAAAGGAAGTTTGTAGATCTAGTTTAGAGAAGAAGGTGGAAGATGATGAATAGTAAAAAGATTTGTAGAATATGATGATTTGAAAAACATAGATCAAAATTTTTGAAACTTGATGTTGAAATAATATTTATTGTGAGTAGATCTGGAAGGATATGTTAAAATTTTGAGAGAAAATCACATGGAGGGCTGTCGGAAATTTCCGACAGCCACTGTCGCCTGGGCGACAGTGTTCCAGTGCACAATGTGATACCTTGTTTAATCAAAAATTTTGTATTTTATTGCAGAATGGCTTCCAGCTCTAAAGCTCGAAAGAGTACGTCGGAAGATGCACATAGTTCATATCAAGTTTTTCCTGGAGTGGAGAAAGCTATTGTTGGGGTTGCCAAATATATTGAATTTGATTTGCCAAAGCATGATCATATTTATGATCGTCTTGCGAAAGCAGGTATTCTCTCAATAATCTCACCAGAGGGGTTTTCATCCTTTTTCATTCGTGAATTTTATAACCATTTGGAAGACCCAAATGTTACTGAATTGGATGGAGGAGTGAGATCAAGGATCCAAGGTCAACATATGGAAATAACACATGTTGATCTACGAGAGGAATTTGGACTAGTGATGAGTGAGAATATGCGTGATATAGTGGAGAATTATCGAAAGGATAGAGATTGGACCCTAGTAAACATGAGTTTACATGGGAATCAAAAGAAAACTCTTACCACTGAAGTTACGTCACTTACTCCGGATGCTTTCTTAGTCCAAGACATATTAAGGAATTCAGTGATGTTGAAGAGTGGAGACACAAGAAGCATTACTGCGCAGTTGACCCTCTTTACATACTATATTATGGAGGATGAGCCTTTTGATGTGGCAGACTTCATACTCTCCCAGATTAGGTATACGTACAGACTGAAACATCCAAGATGGGTGAAGGTTCATACGCTGCCAATGGGGTTGGTAATTCAGCGTGTACTCTATAAGAAGTATGGATGGATTGTGCAAGATTCTTATTTTGATGATTGTTATCCGGAGATTTATTTTACGGGTTCAATGAAGGGGAAGAAGCCGCAGAGAAAATCTCATCCGGGAATTGAGATTAGAGAGCCGACCATTTCCAGGGCAGGATCACTAAGGGAGTCCATTGATGATTTGCGTGATTCGTTAGAGGATCACAAGAAGGAAGTGAAAAAGGACCGTAGTCGAATGCAGAAGTTTATGAAGTTTCTCGTCAAAGGTCTGAAGTTGAAGCCAACGCCGGAGGAGGAGGCAGAATGGCAAGTTCCGGACGAAGAGCCGCCATGCCAATCGGTGAGGCGGACTCGCCGTGGCAAAGCTGTGAGACGAGGACTTCCAGAAGATTGTCCAGAGAGCAGCGGGGCTGGTTATGAAGATTCAGAGTAGTGTTATGTTGCTGCTGCTGCTGGGAGATGTCGGAAATTTCCGACATCCACTGTCGCCTGGGCGACAGTGAACTTCCTTAGATTTCTGTTTTGGTTTAAAGAACTTGATCCTTAAGTTTGTTCTACTATTTTTATGTGAACAATATTGATGTAATGTTAATGATGTTGAATTTTGTTAAGTTTTTTGAAATTTAATGTTTTGATTTTTATAATTTTGGCTTTTTGTATTTACATTGTTTATGTTTTGGGATAATAATTTTTAATTTTATAGGCTTTAAATTGTGATATATTCATTGTGAAATGTCTAGAATGCCCAATTCTAGCCTAAGCATAGAAAAACGGGAATCCGGTAACGGCTTAGTGAATATATCCGCTAGTTGATTTTCCGTGCCTATAAAGTTGATTTTTATATTACCCTTCTTAATGTGATCCCTTATAAAATGATGTCGGACGTCTATGTGCTTAGATCTAGAATGTAATACGGGATTGTTTGTTAAGTCTATAGCACTTTTATTATCACACTTTAATTCTACACTACTTTGTTGTATGCCAAAATCTTCTAGCGTTTGGGACATCCAAAGTGCTTGGGCACAACAACTACCTAGTGCAATATATTCGGCCTCGGTAGTTGAGAGGGCAACAGAATTCTGTTTCCTACTCGACCATGAAATAAGGGAAGGGCCGATAAAGTGACAAGTGCCACTAGTGCTTTTCCTATCTAAGGAACATCCCGCATAATCAGAATCCGAAAAACCATGCAAAATAAAAGAATCATTTTGAGGATGCCATAAACCTAATTTTGATGTTCCAATGAGATATCTAAAGATACGTTTCACCGCTTTTAAATGTGACTCTTTAGGATTAGCTTGAAATCTAGCACATAAACAAACGGCAAACATAATATCAGGTCTAGATGCGGTTAAATACAATAAAGACCCTATCATACTTCTATAAAGGGTTTGTTCAATTGAAACACCACTTTCATCTTTTCCTAATTTTAGTGAAGTACTCATAGGAGTGTTTGCATGCTTAAGGTTTTCAAATCCAAATCTTTTTAACATATCATGAATATACTTGGTTTGACATATAAAAATTCCATCATGTTTTTGTGTAATTTGAAAACCTAGAAAATATGAAAGTTCTCCAACCATACTCATTTCAAATTCATTTTTCATAATTTCAACTACTTCATTACTCAACTCTTCATTAGTGGCTCCAAAAATAATATCATCAACATAAATTTGCAAAATAACTAAATCATGATTAATTTGCTTAATGAAGAGTGTAGAATCAGCACTTCCTATTTTATAATCGTGCTTTAACAAATATTGAGTTAATCGATCATACCAAGCACGAGGCGCTTGTTTTAATCCATAAAGCGCTTTATCTAATTTATAAACATAATTTGGATATTTCTCATTTATAAAGCCAGGGGGTTGTTCTACATAAACTTCTTCTTTTATATACCCGTTTAAAAATGCGGTTTTAACATCCATTTGATAAAATTTAAATCTTTTAAAACAAGCAAATGCAAGAAATATTCTAACCGCTTCTAATCTTGCTACAGGTGCAAAAGTTTCATCAAAATCTACCCCTTCAATTTGTGCATAACCTTTTGCAACTAATCTGGCTTTATTTCTAACAATTCTAGATTCATTATCCATTTTATTTTTGAAAATCCACTTAACACCAACTACAGGACGATTTTTGGGTCGTTCTACAAGATTCCAAACCTTATTACGTTCAAATTGATTAAGTTCTTCATTCATAGCTAAAAACCAAAATTCATCATTTAAAGCGGTGGAAACATCTTTTGGTTCTATTTCAGAAACAAAACAAAGGTTTGAAAATAAAACATGTAGCGATGAACGAGTACTAACCCCTTTTTGTGGATCTCCAATGATAAGCTCCTTTGGATGATCCTTTGAGAATCTCAATTCACTTGGAGGCACATATTCTTCTCTTTCTTCTTCTCTTTCTTCTTCTCCTCCTTCTTCTCTTTCTTCTTCTCTTTCTTCTTCTCTTTCTTCTTCTCTTTCTTCTTCTTTTTCTTCTTCATTTTCTCCAAGTTCATCATCATTCTCCACCGATGGAAGGGGTTCATATTCTTTTCCTGTAGTTTTCTTTTCTACACATGAAGCAAACTCATCAAACCTAACATGAATAGATTCTTCAACTATTTTTGTTCTCTTATTATAAACTCTATAGGCCTTGCTAGTTGAAGAATAACCAATGAAAATTCCTTCATCACATTTCTCATCAAATTTGCCTAAGTTATCTTTTGTATTCAAAATAAAGCATTTACAACCAAAAACTTTAAAGTAAGATACATTTGGTTTTCTTTGAAAATAAATTTCATAAGGAGTTAATTGTAATGTGGGACGAATCATGACACGATTAATAATATAGCATGCCGTACTGACTGCTTCGGCCCAAAAATATTTTGGCAATTTAAATTCACACAGCATAGTCCGTCCTAATTCTTGAAGTGTTCTATTTTTCCTCTCTACTACACCATTTTGCTGTGGTGTGCGTGGAGTGGAAAATTCATGTTTTATCCCAAATTCATTACAATATGAAATAAATTTTTCATTATCAAACTCTCCTCCATGATCGGATCTAATGCATTTTACTTTTAGATCAAGTTCATTTTGAATACGTGAAATTAGTTTTACAAATTCATCAAAAGCATCAGATTTTGAATTTAAAAACAAAGTCCAACAAAATCTAGAATAATCATCAATAATAGCAAACATATATTTTCTACCTCCTAGACTTTGTGTAGAAATTGGACCAAACAAGTCCATATGTAATAAATGTAAAGGTCTAGTGGTAGAAATGACATTTTTGCTTTAAAAAGATGATTTTGTAAACTTTCCCTTTTGGCATGGTGAACATAATGAGGATAGCTTTCCATTCAAATTTGGTAAACCTTTTATTATTTTATTTTTAGAAAGCTTTACTATGCGTTTAGCACTAGAATGTCCTAGTCTCCTATGCCATAATTCAAGTTCATCATTCTTTGAAATAGAACATTTAAGTGTAGAATGAGATAAATCATGAAAAGTGATCGTATAGACATTGTTTATTCTTGGTGCAGTAAGTACGATTTCGTTTGTTTTAGAATCAATAATCTTGCAAAGGTTTGAGCTAGAGTCAAATAAAACATTTAGATTTTTATCACATAGTTGACTAATAGAAATTAAATTATGTTTCAAACCTTTAACATATAAAACATTTGAAATTTTAAATTCTTTGTTACCTACTACTCCAATGCCCTTGACTTTACCCTTTCCATTATCTCCAAATGTCACTGTTCCACCTTTCTTCATCTCCAGGCTAAGGAACTTTGATTTATCGCCCGTCATGTGTTTTGAACATCCAGAGTCCAAATACCACACGTCTTCCTTGTTCCTAGCCTGCACGCACACCTAAAAAGATGATGAGAGTAAAGATCTGGTTACCCAAGTGGTCAATCCCATTGTATAGGTGGACGCCTTAGGTACCCAGATTTGTTTAACATTAGCTTTTCCTTTCTTCCAACATGAGCCCGAGATGTGACCAAATCGATGACATTTAGCACACATAATGAATGGTGAGGAACCATTTTTCAATGGTTTCTCTGGACTCTTGCTAGTGGAAGCATCTTTATGTGTGGACTTAGAAAAATTTGTATTTTGAGAAATTGGTTTTCTGAACCTGGAGCTGTCGCCGGTTCCGAAAGTAGCTGTCGGAAATTTCCGACAGCCTCCAGAGCTTCCAGAAATGTATCCTAGTCCAAATTTTGCTGTACCATGGCATTGGTTGGCTAAAAGCATATCCAGAGATTTTTTCCCAACACCAAATTTTCCAATTGCCATGTTCAACTCATTTACTTTGGATTTTAAAATTGAATTTTCTTTTACTATCATGCCACATCTATTTGCAAAAATTTTCTTATAATTCTCTAATTGAGAATGAGAGGTTTTAACAACTTTTTCTAAGTCCTTTTTTTCTTTTACAAGTAGATCAAATTTTTGATCGGACTTAGAAATAGTAGTTTCAAGTTCTTTTATCCTTGTCGAAGAATGATCACACTCTTGACAAAATACCTTCTCCTTCCCAATAGATTCCAACTCATTTGATAGTTTTTTATTTGCTTTTAAAAGGCCTTTATTTTCAGATTTTAAAAAATCAATTTCCTTTAAGCTTTTATCCAAAACTTTGCATGTTTTCATAAATTCAGAATATAACTCATCATAAGATGGAGGCGTTACCTCAGTGTCGCTTTGGACACTGCAGTCGTCATCAGATGTAATGTTCCCTTTTGCCATCAAACATAGATTAGCCTCCTCTTCCTCCTGTGTTGAGGGATCACTTTCTTCACCAGACGAAGAATCATCCCAAGTCTCTGCCTTTAACACTTTCTTCTTGTAACTTTTATCGTGCCTCTTTGCTTTTTGCTCTTTCAGATATTTTGGGCACTTGCTTCTGATATGACCAATCTTCTTGCAATGGTAGCACTCCGGTGGCGGACGCTCCTCTTCATTCTCCATTTTTCCTTTGCCTTTTTGGTAGGCAAAATCCTTCTTTTTGAAAAACTTTTTAAATGAGTTTCTCCTCTCCGGATTTCTCATAAACTTCTTAAAATTTCTCACAAACAGTCCTTTTTCATCTTCATCACTTTCTTCAGTCTCACTCTCAATTTCCTTTTTAGATTTCAACGCCAAGCTTTTCTTTTTGGGCTCCAAATTATACTCTTGGCTTTGAATCTTCAACTCCACTTCATGGGTTTTTAGATTCCCAATGAGACTCTCCAATTGTAAGGTCTTAAGATCATGTGACTCAGAAATTGCAGTCACTTTTGGATTGAACTTCGGGGGAAGTGATCTTAAGATTTTTCTAACTAAATCTCCATTTGAAAAAACCTTACCCAACACCTTTGAATCGTTCACGATTTTAGTGAATCGTGTGTACATTGTGTCAATTTCTTCATCCACCTCCATTTTGAATCTTTCGAACTCTGACTCCAATTGAAATAGCTTTGAATCCTTTACCTGCGAAGTACCTTCATGAGTAATTTCTAAAAGATTCCAAATATCAAAAGCAGTATCACAAGCACAGACTCTATTAAACTCAGTGTGATCTAGTGCGCAAAATAAGGCATTCATGGCCTTTGCATTGTTTTTGCATTTTAATTTATCATTATCATCCCACTTTTCTTTGGGTTTTTCCATAGTTACATTTCCTACAACAAATGTTGGAGAAGTGTAACTAGTTTCTACCATATTCCAGACTTCTATATCTAAAGCAATTAGAAAACAACGCATACGTGTTTTCCAATAATTATAGTCCGTGCCCGTGAAAAGTGGTGGCCTACTAATTCCTTGCCCCTCAACGAACGCGTGATCGTTGTGCGCCATTACTCTCGGTGGTAAAACCGTTTTGGAGTAACCTAGCTCTGATACCACTTGTTGGATCGTATGACGCCCTTAGAGGGGGGGTGAATAAGGGTGTGTTTAAATTTGTAATTTTTTTCTTAATAATTTTAGACAAATTTACTTTAATAAAAAGTTACTTAAAAATAATTTTAAACCAATGCAATTTTTGTATAACACCAAACACAAATTTCTAAGATAAAGATTTAAGCACACAAATTTGCAATTAGTGAAAGGATCATAATTTTATATATCATGAAATTTGCATACAAATAAAAATGATCTTAACAATGCTTAAGATCAAGGCACAATTATGATAATAAAAATACAATAATTTTGGTTTACCAATCCTTCTCCCAAGGATCGGAAGGCTATCGCTTGTCTCTCCCAAGATCAAGCTCAAGCCTATCCTCTAGATCTTCCCAAGATCTAGACGTAGCACACAAGGCCACGATTTCCCACCAAGCCACGCAAGGACTTGGACGCTCCGCACAAGGAAGCGATTTTCCCCTAAGCCGCGCAAGGACTTAGACGCCGCACGCAAGACGACGATTTCTTTCCCAATACAAAATGAAATATGAGTAAATGAAAATACAATATGAAAAAGACAACTCCCTAGAAATTCAGATCTCTGAATGGACTGTTGAAGCCTCGAGATGATCGTTGATGTAGAAGCGCGCCCGATCTCGTCTTCAATCTTCAATCCTTCTTTGCACAAATGGGAGTTGAGGAGGTTCTGGAGCTCTCTGGTTCGTATGCACTCAGGAAGGGACTGGAATTCTCAAAAGCTTAGAATGCACGAACCAAAGGAACCATTTTATAGAATTTCACTGTCGCCTGGGCGACAGTGACTGTCGGAATTTTCCGACAGCGCTAAACTGCCGCTGTCGTGTCGTCGAGCCGTCGTGCGGGCAGTTGCTGGAATCGTGGAGCTATCGCCTGGGCGACATCGATGTCAGATTTCTGACAGCGCAAAACCGCCGCTTTCGTGGGTGAAGTCGTGGGCAGTTGATGTAACCGCTGAGTTATCGCCTGGGCGACATCGCTGTCGGATTTCCGACAGCTCAAAAAGTGCCGATCGCTGTTGTAACCTCTCTGCTGTCGCCTGGGCGACAGTGGCTGTCGGAATTTTCCGACAGTGAAATTTTCCCACTATCAATTTTTGCTCCAAGAGAAATGTGAATATTGCATACCTGTTATCTGCACACCATTAACAAAAATAGAATCAAATACAAACGGGACTTTGTTATTATCAAACCGGAGGAGTGCGAAACGCATGCTCCAACAAGTTCTTGTTGTGCTTTCTCTTCGAAGGACAGTCAGCAATCATGTGTCTTGATTTCCTGCAACCAAAACACACGATTTCTTCTGAATTATTTTTATTGTGTTTAGAATTGTACCTGTCCTTATTGAAGTTTTGTTTGAATCCTTCTAAAGAATTTGAATGCTTCTTAGATTTGGATAGCTGAGAGGGTCTAGTTTTCCAGTGTTGTTTTCTCCTCAGCATTCTTTTTAGTTGTTTGGTAAAGAGTGCCAATTCACCATCTGATATTTCAGAATCAGAATTACTGGTTTCTGATTCTTCTGATTCAGATGGAATCCTGGGAGATAATACCATTCTTTCTTTGCTTTTCTTTGAGCTTTCAGCTTTCAAAGCAATAGGATTTTCCCTGCTGTGTCCTTCCTCAGCTTTTCTGGTATTTAGATGAAGTTCATGAGACAATAGTTTCCCATATAAATTTTGTGGCTGAATGTTTCCCAGATTTCCCATTTCTCTGATTGCACAGATCTTGATATCCCATTCTTTGTTCAGTGATCTTAAGAACTTATCGTTCAGCTCATAGTCTGAGAAAATTCTTCAATAAGTTTTTAGACCATTTACAATCTTGAAGAATTTTTCATAGCAGACTGCAATTGAATCTTTCTTGTCTTGTCTGAAGGCTTCATATTGCTGATTGAGAAGTGACTTCCTGTCATCTCTGACTTCTTCAGTCCCTTCCATATAAACGATAAGAGATTCCCACATTTCTTTGGCAGTTTTACAATGGATTAAATTTTGGAAGGTTGAATCTTCAATAGCACTAACAATGATGTTCTGAGCTCTCTTATCCAAGGAGGCCAGAATCACTTCATCTTTTGTCATCTCTGAATAGGCTTTTGGAGTCTTTATATTTCCGTCTGTAAATGAAACTTTCATAGGAACAAAAGGTCCCTCCAGAACAGTTATGTAAATCCGAGGATCAGATGCTTCCATAAAAAGTCTGACCCTTTCTTTCCAAATTCCGAAGTTTTCCTTTCTGCAGATTGGAAGCTTCAAGGATGTAAATTCTTTGCTTCCCTCCGAATTAGCCATCACGACTTCAGAAATCTACCCTTAGAAGATCTTGGTCAGGCTGTTAAACCTTTTCTTGAACAGCCTACCTCTGATACCACTTGAAAGACTTAATTTAAGGGTAGCTAATCACCTAGAGGGGGGTGAATAGGTTATTTAAATTTATTGCAGTTCTTGAATATAACCTAGATAAATCTGATCAGAGCTTTCAAGAAAAATAACACCACAGAAAAGAACACACAAATTTTTATAGTGGTTCCCCTTATCTTGGGTAATCCACTTTCCCCCTTCTACCCCTCTAGCAGTGTACTAGATAGGGTTTATAACTCCTCCAGATCTCAGACCACAAACAGGTCTTACAGCTCAGATCGCCAAAGGATCTTACAATCTCAGATCACACAGATCCTACCTCAGCCTTTATAACTAGGCTTACAACTCAGATTCACCCCTGAATCCTACAACTCAGATCACACCAGATCTTACAACTCAGATCCTTGACAGATCCTACACTCAGATCTGACAACTCAGATCCTATAGAAATTTAGAAAGAAAGTCACAAATACTTAGACTCAGGTTTGCAATTGTTGAGCCTTCTTGATCTGCCTGAATGATCAGACAGAAACCTTCAATAGAACAGCAGCAGCAAATGATCTTCTTGATTCGACAGGCTGTGATGACTGTTCTTCTTCTTAGGAAGACAGATTCTTCCTTCTTGACCTCCTCCTTTCAGAAAAAGATATCAGCACCAGATTGCTGAATAAATTCTTCAAATCAGATTAGTTCTGAAAGGGAAGATGACTTCTTCAGATTCTTTCTCAAACTTTCTCTCAAATTGATGGAGACGATGATGGCTTTTGAAAGATAGGAAAAACTTTTCTTCACTTCTTAACTTTGATTAACTATACAACCCATAGGTCATGCCTTCTATTTATAGCCTTCCATCTGCGATGTTGTTACGCTTCTCCACGTCAGCATGACGTCACATCTTCAACGGTTGTCTTTGTCAACACTTTCTCAATTAGGCGTCGAGCAACACTCGACGCATACTCCTTAGACTGAAGCTCTCGGCACCTCCTTCTCAGGCGATGAGTAATCATCACTCAGTCGACGCCTTTTAACTCTGTCTTCATATCTCTACACTTCTGAATGATGCTGGGCAGATAAGAGTTAAGTCAACACTTCTCATTCAAAGGCGTCGAGCAATATAACTTGGCTCGACGCTTTCTAACTTGAACTCAGAACTTCTAGTTGGCGCTGAGCTGACTGAAGTTAAGTCGACACTTCTCTTTCCAAGGCGTCGAGCAATGCACCTCGGCTCGACGCTTCCGAACGTGGTCTCAGAACTTCAGCGGCGACCTTGTCTATTTGAGTAGTAGACATGAGTCAACGCTTCTGGGTCACAGGCGTCGAGCGATGTATGATATCTCGACGCTTCTGAACTTGAATAAATTCCATGAACATTTTGCCTGACCTGATCTCCTGCACATTGATTCTAGAGAGTATATCAAATACATTCTGAGATATATCTTTGACTTAGAAATGGACTTCTCCAAATCTAGGACATTGTGAGCAATGATCCCAATAGAATGGTTCTCCTAAACCTTTTGTTTTGATGCTTTAGATGAGTATAGAATATATCTAAATGCAGTAGATCAGCAGAGTGTCTTATTATCTTAGATTTTGTTTTAACTTTTAGGTGATTGTTATTTGACTTATCTACATTGTTCTTTCCTAAAGGTGTTTCTTGTTGGAACATGGTCTTCCGCATCTCCTAGGTTTGAGAATAACAAATCCTATGTGTATTTGATCTTTTGTGTTTAAGTGTGCAGGAAATCAAAGTCCATATGACTCATGGATGGTTGCCCCCAATTTTTAGCCAGCAATTCCAAGTCTCCCACTAGCGCTGGCGGTAGCACGTAGCGCCTGGCGCTAGCGATGATAGCGCAATTTCGGGAGCACATATGGAAGGAGATAACGCCTGGCGGAAGGTGATAGCGCAGGCGGTAGTGACGCACACGTTTGGCTAGAAGGAATTGTTTCCTCGGATTGAAGATTCTGCCACGGAGAATGTGTCCTAATAAGGGATAGCGCTGGCGGTAGCCGATAACACTGGTGGTAGCGCGGAACACAGGAGGAATCTCAGCAGAGTTGCCACGGATTAAAGATTCTTGCGCGCAAAATATTACTTAATATGGGATAGCGCCAGCGGTAGCGATAGCGCAGGCGCTAGCGCAGAAGCTATAAAAAGGACTCCTCTCCTCTCGTTTCAAACACACATCAGAGAGATATCATAGAGAGATAGAGTGCTAGAATTCCAGAGGCTATCTTGGCCAAAAATTGATGTCCTACCAAAGTTCTGCAAACTTCTGAAGGAGAATCTCATCACGCCGGATCCGAACGAAGTCCGCTTCTGCAACGCTCACTCTACATCGGATCTTCGCCTCCGAATTCAGAAGGGAGTTTTTATTTATTCTCATTTCATATTCTTCTTGTAAACGGTTAGTGAAATCGCCTCGTGTTGGCGACTAGGTCTGGGTAGGACTTAGGGGGAAACTCGCCTCATGTTGGCGACTAGATCTAGGCTAGGTCTAGGGGGTGCTCGAGGCCACATCCGAGGAAGGGTTGGCTAGAGCGGCTTGAGGCCGAATCCGGGGAGGATAGGCTAGGGCCACCGGTTCGTGGGGATGCGAGTCGGGATAGAAAACAAAAAGAGTTTATTATTCATCGCCATCGATTTCTAGCGTCATAGAAGTCAACTTTTGTAAAACCGTATTTAATATTAATAAAGCATGTCTCTACTTTATTTCAATTGTTTTACTTGACTTTCTATTGTCTTAATCTTGCATTATTACAAAGTTTTTAATAATATCACTAAAGTTTTGAAAACCCTTATTCACCCCCCCCCCCCCCTCTAAGGGCGCCTACCGATCCAACAAGTGGTATCAGAGCAGGTTATTCCAATCAGCTTAACAACCGGGAATAATGGCGTCTCATGATCTCGCTTTTCCTGAGGGTCAAGTGGTTAGTCGACCACCTCTCTTTACTGGGTCAGATTTTAACTACTGGAAAAATCGAATGATGTGTTTTCTTATGACCATGGATGTAGAAATATGGAACATGGTAGAAGTTCGGTACTCTCCTCCTACAACTGTAGTAGGAGAGGCGACATTAGCAAAACCTAAAGATAAATGGGATGATAACGATAAACTAAGGTTTAAAAATAATGCTAAAGCAATGAACGCTTTATATTGCGCTTTAAATAGGACTGAGTTTAATAGAATTTCTGCATGCACAACTGCTTATGATATTTGGAATCAATTGGAAGTTACTCATGAAGGTACATCCCAGGTGAAAGATGCAAAGCTATTCCAACTGGAATCTGAATATGAAAAATTCAGGATGGATACCGAAGAGGACATTAACTCGATGTACACCCGCTTCACCAAGATCGTCAATGCTTCAAATGCACTTGGAAAGACCTACTCAGACGGGGACTTGGTGAGGAAAATTCTTTGCTCCTTACCTCCAAGGTTCAATCCAAAGGTGACAGCCATCTCGGAGTCGCACAACTTAAGAACGCTCCAGATCGAGAACCTTATTGGGAATCTTAAAACCCATGAGGTAGAACTCCAGATTCAACACGATGAATACAACAAAGAGACAAAGAAAAAGGCGCTAGCACTAAAGTCAAAGAAGGAGAGCATCGAAGATGATGATGAAGATGAAGAAGGTCTCCTGGTGAAGAACTTCAGGAAGTTCATCAGGAACCCGGAAAGAAGGAACACATTCCGCAAATACTTCCAAAAGGATACTCGACGAAAGGGATCTTCCTCTTCATCAAGGAAAGAAAAAGGAAGCGAAGATGAAGAAGAAAGACCACCACCAGAGTGCTACCACTGCAGAAAGACTAGGCACATTCGGAGCCAGTGCCCAAAGTATCAAAAGGAGAAAAAAGAACAACACAAAGCAAAAGAGAAGAAGAAAGTACTAAAAGCCGCAACTTGGGATGATTCTTCCTCTGAAGAGTCAAACGAGTCTGATTCAAGTAGCGAGAAGGAAGCAAACTTATGCTTAATGGCGAAGAGAAACGATGACGACACCAGTGTTCTTAGCGACACTGAGGTAATTCCTCCTACTTTCGAAGAACTCTATGATGAATTTGTTTTAACTTGCAAATCCTACGATCAAAGTATAAAAGATAATATTATATTAAATCGTGAAAATGAATCTATTATCAAAGAAAATCATAAACTCACAAAAAAGGTGAATTCCCTTGAAAAGAGAAAGGTTTCATGTCAAGAGTGTGAGCACTCTTTATTTTTGGCAAAAGAACTTGAAGTTTCTCTTTCTAAAGCCCTCTCACAAAACAAAACTATTGCAAAATAAAAGGGGGACTTAGAGAGAAAATTAAAAACCTCTCTTTTACAAATTCAAAATAACAAAAAGGGATTTGAAAACAAATGTGTTATGATTGTACAAGAAAATACTTTTCTTAAAAAACAAAATCATGACCTCAATATAGCCATTAAAAAATTCGGGATTGGTCAAAAATCCCTGGATATGATTTTGGGAAACCAATGTTATGGTTCTGCAAAATTTGGGGTCAGATATAAAAGTGAACCCTACCGCCCAGCGCTAGCCACTAACGCCGGCGGTAGCTCAAGTATTAAAAAATCTTCTATTTTTTCTAATATTCAAGCATCATCCAACAAGAGCAACGTAGAAACTCAGAAAAGGGTCTCAACTCCCTTTATTTCGTCTGCAAATTGTCTTAAGTTTGGACACACGTCTAGCTCTTGCAGGAATATAAAACAACGTTCTTTAAAACAAATCTGTGTACCTAAGAAATCCACTTACTCTATGGGTGGTACCTCTTAGGTATCTGGATCTTTACTCTCATCTTCTCTCTAGATTTGCAGGAAGGCTAAGGAAACGGAGGCCGTGTGGTACTTGGACTCAGGCTGCTCCAAGCACATGATGGGCAACAAAGCAAAATTCCTTAGCCTAGAAAAGAAGAAAGGAGGGATCGTAACGTTTGGTGATAACGGTAAAGGAAGGATCATGGTAGTTGGTACAGTGGGTAATTAATCTTTTCTTATCTCAAATGTTCTTTATGTTAAAGGTTTGAAACATAACTTAATATCTATAAGTCAACTATGTGATAAAGGATTAGACGTATTATTTGAATCATCCACTAATCTTTGCAAAATAGTTAATCCTAAAACAAAAGATGTGTTACTAACTGCACCTAGAATTCACAATGTTTACATAGTTTCGTTTCATGATCTTTCCAAATCATCTATAAAATGTTTTATAACCAAAAATGATGAATTAGAACTATGGCATAGACGTTTAGGTCACGCTAGTACAAAGCTCATTTTAAAACTAGCAAAAAGGGAATTGATTAGAGGATTGCCTAAGTTGAATGGAAATTTATCTTCACTTTGTTCACCATGCCAAAAAGGAAAATTTACAAAATCATCTTTTAAAAGCAAAAACGAAATTTCCACTTCAAAACCATTACAACTAATTCATATGGATCTCTTTGGTCCCGTTAACACCGCAAGTCTTGGTGGTAAAATATACACCTTCGTTCTAATAGATGATTTCTCAAGACATTGCTGGACCTTATTTCTCTCTTCCAAATCTGATGTGTTTTGCGAATTCTCAAAACTATGTACTCGTATTCAAAATGAACTAGATTTAAAAATAAAGTGCATTCGCTCAGATCATGGAGGTGAATTTGAAAATGAAAATTTTAAATCTTTCTGTGAAATGTTAGGTATTAAGCATAAGTTCTCTGCTCCACGCACACCTCAACAAAACGGTGTTGTAGAACGGAAAAATAGGACAATCCAAGAACTAGCACGCACCATGTTATCTAAATATAAATTACCTAAGTCATTTTGGGCCGAAGCCGTAAGCACAGCATGCTATGTAATGAATAGAGTTATGCTTCGCCCATCACTAAATCTCACTCCGTATGAACTATGTTTTCAAAAGAAACCTAACGTATCATATTTTAAAGTATTTGGATATAAATGTTTTATTCTTAATATGGAAGATTCTTTAGGAAAATCTGATGAGAAATGTGATGAAGGAATATTCCTTGGATATTCTTCAACCAGTAAAGCCTATAGAATATTTAATAAAAGATCGAGTAAGGTTGAAGAGTCTATTAATGTTAAATTTGATGAGTTTGTTCCATGTGCAGAGAAGCCTTCTACAGGTACAAATGATGAACCTTTGCCACCTTTGGAGCACGACGAAGAAGAACCATCCAAAGAAGAGGAGGAGAGGCCAAATGAAGTTGAATATGTACCTCCAAGTGTGTTGAACTTCTCAAAATATCATCCAAAAGAGCTAGTCATTGGGGATCATCTACTGGGGTAAGAATTCGATCCTCTCTTCATGAAACATTTTCAAATATTTGTTTTGTTTCCGAAATCGAACCTAAAAATGTTTCCACCGCTTTAAATGATGAATTTTGGTTTTTGGCTATGAATGAAGAGTTAGGACAATTTGAAAGAAATGAAGTTTGAAATCTAGTAGAAAGACCATCTAATCATCCAATTATTGGCGTAAAATGGATCTTTAAAAATAAATTAGATGGTGAATCTAGGATTATAAGAAATAAAGCACGCTTAGTTGCTCAAGGTTATTCTCAAATTGAGGGGGTAGATTTTGAAGAAACTTTTGCACCCGTTGCTCGCTTAGAATCTATACGAATATTTTTGGCATTTGCGAGTTTTAAACGAATAAAATTATTTCAAATGGATGTTAAAAGTGCCTTTTTAAACGGGTTTATAAAAGAAGAAGTTTATGTAGAACAACCCCCCGGTTTCATAAATGAAAATTTCCCTAATCATGTTTACAAATTAGAAAAAGCGCTTTATGGTTTAAAACATGCGCCCCGTGCATGGTATGATCGACTTACATCGTTTTGGTTAAAGCACGGTTATGTTATGGGAAGTGCCGACAACACACTCTTCATTAAGCATAATAATAATGATCTAATTATTTTACAAATATATGTTGATGATATTATTTTTGGAGCCACTAATGAAGAGTTGTGTAATAAAGTAGTATTAGTAATGAAAAATGAATTTTAAATGAGTCTTGTTGGAGAACTATCATATTTTCTTGGTTTTCAAATCTCACAACAAACTGATGGTATCTTTATTTGTCAAACAAAATATGTTCACGATATGCTTAAACGATTTGGATTTGAAAATCTCAAACAAGCTTCTACTCCCATGAGTGCTTCTTTAAACTAGGAAAAGATGAATCCGGAATTTCAATTGATCAAACGCTTTATAGAGGAATGATAGGATCTCTTCTTTACTTAAGTGCATCTAGACCAGATATAATGTTTGTCGTATGTTTATGTGCTCACTTTCAAGCCAATCCAAAAGAATCTCATTTAAAAGCGGTAAAACGTATTTTTCATTATCT
This sequence comes from Dactylorhiza incarnata, assembly GCA_033032865.1. NCBI lineage: Eukaryota > Viridiplantae > Streptophyta > Magnoliopsida > Asparagales > Orchidaceae > Dactylorhiza > Dactylorhiza incarnata. Next base: position 24,556,597 of record JAWHQI010000004.1, read on the forward strand.
ATTAGGGTCATCTAAATTAGGATTATGGTACCCACACAATGATTCATTCACACTCCACGGCTATTCCGATTCGGACTACGCCGGGTGTTCACTAGATCGAAAAAGCACTAGCGGTACTTGTCACTTTCTAGGACCCTCTTTAGTAGCTTGGTCTAGTTGAAAACAATCTTCGGTTGCACTCTCCACCACGGAGGCCGAATATATCGCACTTGGTAGTTGTTGTGCACAAGCTTTATGGATGAGTCAAACACTAGAGGATTTTGGATTTCATCTTAAAAATATTGATCTTAAATGTGACAACAAAAGTGCAATAGACCTCACATATAATCCCGTACACCACTCTAGATCCAAACACATCGATGTTCGTCATCATTTCATTAGGGATCACATTAAGAAAGAGCATGTAAAAGTAAGCTTCATTGGCATGGACTCTCAACTCGCTGACATATTTACTAAACCTCTTCCCGATGCAAGATTTCGATTATTACGACTTGAGTTAGGTGTCCTAGATCTTTCGTGTTAAAACACATTCACAAAACGCAATTTTTGCATGTTTTAACCATCGAAAACATCTCCTAAAAATCTGAGATTTCAGCATGAAACTACTATTGGGACACTTAATCAAGATCAACAACTAAAAATTTCAAAATCATAAAAAATTGTGTACTGTTTCCCGCGCTAGCGCTAACGCCAGCGCTAGCGTGCATATTTGTTTTTCTGTGCTTTTAAAATTTTGAAAAATACCTAAAAATATATTATTTTATATGTACTATCTATTTTTGCACTTCTAATTCTATTTAATTTTTGAAAAATCAAATACAAAAATACAAAAGACAAATTACAAAAAATATGTTTTTCTTTGGTTTATGCAAAAATCAAATACAAAAAATATAAAAGCTAAAATTACAAAAAAAAAATTATGTTTTTGTGTCTTATGCAAAAATCAAATACAAAATTACAAAAACCAAATTACAAAAAATATGTTTTGCTTTTTATTTAAAGGTTATGTCTTTTTGCAAAATAAAATCAAATACAAAAATATAAAACACTAAAACTATCAAAAAAACTGTATGGATTTTCCTATGAAAATCAAGCATGATTTAATCTATTCTTTAGAACTTCTATAATGTTGCAATTTATCTTTTCAAATTCTTTGAACATTGTTTTCATCGTGCTTTGATATATCTATTACCATGTGCATCAATTATATTGAAAGTTGTGTAGAACTAAGCTTAGCATGCCTCTAAGTATGAGTAAATGTTTTATGTTTGATAATGATCTTTATTCACTCACTTATTTTGGCATTGTCTACATTTGTGCTTAATTTAAGAATGCTTGTGTATGTTTTGTATTAGTACTATGAATTAAAATTGCACAAGTATCTTACCTACACTCCTTTATTTGCACTTTTAAAAATTAAGAAAAGTGGTTATCTTTCTCATAAATTATCTTGGTTTGCAAAACAAGTGTATTCGGAGAACTTTGTACAAGACAAAAATCATAAAATAAAGTGACAAAGATAACTCCACCAAGCACTACTTGAACCTCCTGATAAGTCTTAATAAGCGTTGTGAGGTTGAGCACCTTGGAAAGAATAGTAAAGTATCTTGTGCAAACCATAACTTTCTTTCAAAATAAAAATCACTTCTTCTTAAGTACACCGGATCAGAATAAAAATCAATCTTGAAAAATAAACTATGTGATCCCCCAAGCACTACTTTGCACCCTGATAAGTCTTAATAAGCATTGTGTGTGCAAAGCACCTTGGTAGTTGTACATTTTTTTTGTGCATTGAAGTTTGTGGAAGTAAAATTATTTGTGTTTTATTGTGCTCTTACTTTACATATTACTTGTATTTTTGATTAAAACATGTGTTTACTCTACTAAAAAATACACTTATGTACACATCATTATCTTCCATAACACTTCTTCTCATGAGTATTGGATCCTAATGCTAATTCTATACTATTCTTTACTTATGAAATGCACTAGATAACCTAGCATGCTCTCTACAATGTTTAGTATTTTGAAACTATGAATTAACATAACATTGTAGTTCTATCTTTCTGATATCATCATTTCATGCTTGGTTAATTTATTACTGATTTTAAAATGTTTACAAAACATCTTCTTTATAAAATTAAACTCCTATATTTTTTAATTATCTTGTCTTATAAAAGATGTTTGCTTATATTTTTCTAAGTCTTCCGCAACTTTACATTTATGCTAAAAACTCTGATTTATGAAAATATTTTGATACTCAAACTCTGATCAATTTCAATGAAAAGAATTCTACAACTCCTTCTCATTTCATTCTCTACAAGCTCGATCATGCTTTTATCTACTTATCAACTTTTAAGTGGTGTCTCCTTACCCGCTTTTGCTATTAACAAAAGGGGGAGAACTAACATGATAAATATTAATCTACTATCAAACTATAATGCTTAATAAAGATGATAGCTTACATATTAGGAGAGCATTCACTTAGGGGGAGCATGTATTTAGGGGGAGCAGTTCTAAATGCTAAAATCAATAATTATCCTAAGTCGTCACTCCCACACACACACACAAATATAGTTTCATCATGCTTATTTATTAATGCTATGATTTATCATTAATGGATTTGTTATTATCAAAAGGGGGAGTTTGTTGGAACATGGTCTTCCGCATCTCCTAGGTTTGAGAATAACAAATCCTATGTGTATTTGATCTTGTGTGTTTAAGTGTGCAGGAAATCAAAGTCCACATGACTCATGGATGGTTGCCCCCAATTTTGAGCCAGCAATTCTAAGTCTCCCACTACCGCTGGCGGTAGCACGTAGCGCCTGGCGCTAGCGATGATAGCGCAATTCCGGGAGCACATATGGAAGGAGATAACGCCTGGCGGTAGGCGATAGCGCAGGCGGTAGCGACGCACACATTTGGCAAGAAGGAATTGTTTCCTCGGATTGAAGATTCTGCCGCGCAGAATGTGTCCTAATATGGGATAGCGCTGGCGGTAGCCGATAGCGGTGGCGTTAGCGCGGAACACAAGAGGAATCTCAGCAGAGTTGCCACGGATTAAAGATTCTCGCGCACAAAATATTACTTAATATGGGATAGCGCCAGCGGTAGCGATAGCGCAGGCGCTAGCGCTGAAGCTATAAAAAGGACTCCTCTCCTCTCGTTTCAAACATACATCAGAGAGATATCATAGAGAGATAGAGTGCTAGAATTCTAGAGGCTATCTTGGCCAAAAGTTGATGTCCTACCAAAGTTCTGCAAACTTCTGAAGGAGAATCTCATCACGTCGGATCCGAACGAAGTCCGCTTCTGCAATGCTTACTCTACAGCGGATCTTCGCCTCCAACTTCAGAAGGGAGTTTTATTTATTCTCATTTCATATTCTTCTTGTAAACGGTTAGTGAAATCGCCTCATGTTGGCAACTAGGTCTGGGTAGGACTTAGGGGGAAACTCACCTCGTATTGACGACTAGATCTAGGCTAGGTCTAGGGGGTGCTCGAGGCCACATCTGGGGAAGGGTTGGCTAGAGCGGCTTGAGGCTGAATCCGGGGAGGATAGGCTAGGGCCACCGGTTTGTGGGGATGTGAGTCGGGATAGAAAACAAAAAGAGTTTAGTATTCATCGCCATCGATTTCTAGCGTCATAGAAGTCAACTTTTGTAAAACCGTATTTAATATTAATAAAGCATGTCTCTACTTTACTGTCTTAATCTTGCATTATTACAAAGTTTTAAAAAATATCACTAAAGTTTTGAAAACCCTTATTCACCCCCCCCCCCTCTAAGGGCGCCTACCGATCCAACATTTCTTTCTTATTCAGATGGATTTTGTTGGCTTTATTCAACCTATCTGAATAACTAGCAGCCTTGTCCTTAATTGATGCACTCTTCTCACTAGGTTGATGATCACTAGGTCTTACAAAGGAAACTGGATTTTTCCAGGAAGGTTTCCTAGGTGCTTCTGAGCTGGTGGAGGGCTCTGCTCCTAACCCTAAGTGATTAAATCTCATAGAGAGATTTTTAGTGATGTCTTTGAGCTTCTCACTCCTCCCATTGAGTGAGTCCTCAAAGGCCTTTGCCTTTGCTAGCTCTTCTTTTAATTATATGTTCTCTTTCCTAAGTTCAATTAGTTTTAACTCTTTATTATTGATTTCATTTGTTAGATTCAGATTCCTTAGGTAGATTTCATCATTCTTAAGATTCTCTAATTCAGTTTTAGCTGTGTTTAATTCTTTTTCTACCCTAAGATGTTCAATGCAAAAATCTTTAAAACAAGTTTTGAAATCATCAGAAGTGAAGTCAAATTCATCAAAAAACTGATACCTGATCATCTTCACCATCTGATGCCATACCAAGAGCCATCATGCAGGCTGCTACTGCTTCTTCATCATCACTCTCAGATGATGATGAGCTCTCTTCCACTTCTGAATCACTCCAGGTTTCAGCAATGAAACCTTTTGCTTTCTTCTTCTCCTTCCCTCTGGAGGACTTGTTCTTCTTCTTCTCATCTTTAGTGCTGCTCCTATTCCTTTTCTCTTGAGGGCACTCAGGAGCAATGTGCCCTGGCTTGTTGCAGGTAATGCAGATGATCTCCTTCCTTGGAGTCTTATTATACTTAGGCTTTGAGTCTCTTTCACTTCTCCTTGAGTCTTCAGTCTTGACCCACTTCTTGAATATCCTTGCTAGGAGATTGAACATCTCATCTTCTGGAGTAAAGGGCACTCCTTCAGTAGCTTTCAGAGCTAAGTTCCTTTGGACAAGAGCTGGAGTAGTTTCCCTCTCTTCTGACTCTGCCCTGGTCTTTAGTAGCATCTCATAGGACTTACGCTTTCCTAGCAAAGCTTCAATGGAGATCTCTCTATGGCACCTGGATTCTCTGATTGCCCAGGTTCATGAATCCCATGAACTAGGGAAGCACATTAGAATTTTATCATTTATCTCAGTTAGAGATATCTCCTTGCCTAAGCCTCTGAGCTCATTAATAATGATGCTGAATCTGCCATACATAGCAACAACAGATTCTTCAGCCTTCTTTTGAAAGTTCTCATATTGGGATATGAGAAGGGGCTTTCTGTCCTTCCTTTCTTCAGCACTTCCTTCAACTATTGTGGTGAGGGAATCCCAGACTTCTTTTGCTGATTGGTATTCAGCAACCTTCTGGAAAATGTCATCTGACATTGTTGAAACCAGAATGTTCATGGCCTTGGCATCATAATCCTTGACCTTCTTCTCAGCCTCTATCCACTCCTTTCTTGGGACAGCCTCAGTTGTTGAGGTTTCTCCTTCCTTTTGTCTGACTGGAGCAGGAGGACCTGTGATTAGAACCTTATATATGTCTTCATCAATTAAATTCTTATAAAGCCTTATCCTGGCCTTCCAGAGTGTTAACTTGTTTAAGTTACACACTGGGGGTCTTGTGAAAGTAAAATCCTTAGTACTCATTTTCATTATAAAATATTTTTATAGAAAAGAAATAAGAGTAGGAGGTCTTTTTGATCAGGGTGTTAACCACTTAATGATCAACCTCCCTCTGATACCAATTGAAAGTGCACAGTGTGCCTCTGAGAATCCTCTAGAGGGGGTGAATAGGAATTTAAATTTATTTCTATCCTAACTGTAAAAACAATAAAATTAATCTAAAGATTTATGCTCACAAAAGAACTCGGGCAGAATAAACTTATGCTGAAATGTAAAGCAGAGACAGTAGAATAAACTAACTATAGAGACAACATAGAAAATTGATAACCAGAAGACACACAGATTTTTTATAGAGGTTCCCCAAAATGTGGGTACTCTCCTCTTCTACCACCTGGTAGGGATGCACCACTGTGCCTGAGTCTTTTAATAAAGAGACTCTTAGAACCACTAATCTTTTGACATGGAGATCATTGTTGGATCTGATGGCGCCCTTAGAGAGGGGGGTGAATAAGGGGTTTACTATTTTTTGGAATAAACTTACAGATTTTACCAATACAGAAAAACTTTTTCGCTCTGTCGCTAACGCCTGGCGTTAAGAGTCAACGCTGGCGTTAACTCTCCAGAAAAAGTATTTTTCCAGAAATATTCAAAATGATTTTCTTTATGAAATATAATTCCAGAAAATTTAGATATACTGAAAAAGAATTTTATATATCATAAAAAATGATTACAAGGATAAAATTTCAATAACACTTGAAATTGGAGGCAACAACTTGAAAATCTCTTTTTGTCCCTTCACCGGTCCTTCTCCCAAAGACCGGTTGGCTATTGCCTATCTATCCCCAGATAAGGCCTCTAGCCACCCCTTGGATCTACCCTTGACCTAGTCGCCACGCACAACGCAGCGAATTACCCTATAAGCCGCACAAGGACCTAGTCGCCACACGCAAGGCGGCGAATTACTACCGTTACAAGAAAATATAAAAGGATAAAGATAAAATTAGAACAAATGACTCCCTAGAATGAAGAGCGCTAAAGGAGATGTTGAAGATACGCCATGACCACGTCGAAGTTGAAGAGAGCATCCTTCTTCAAATTTGTCGTTGGAAATCTCCTTCTCACTCTTGTTACTCAATGTTGGTGTTGGGAGTTCTCTCTGAATTCTGAATGAAATGCTCTCTCAGATCTCTAGAATGAAGGCTTCAATGCATCTCATACTTGAGCAAATGAAATCAGATCTTTAAATAGAAATGGGAGCTAACACGTGGCGTTAAGGTTTAACGCCAGCGTTAGTGAACGTGCACTGTCGTGGCTGAAATCGTGCAAACCGTCAGGATCGTGGCAGAAACTACTTTCGTCGAATGAAACTCATTTCGTCGAACGTGCTTTCATCGAACGGAATCAAAGTTCATCGAACGCAAGTTTGTCAAGTGCAATTTCATCGAGTGCAAGTTCATTTCGTTGAACAGAATCTCCTTTCGTCAAACGCCTTCAGATTTCGTCGAACGCAGTTTCGTCGAGCGCAATTTTGTCGAGCGCAAGTTCATTTCGTCGAACAGAATCTCCTTTCGTCGAACGCCTTCAGATTTCGTCGAACGCAGTTTCATCGACCGATTCGTTCTCGACGGCATTCCTTCTCAGCGGTTTCCTTCTCAGCGGTTACCTTCTCAGCGGTTGTTAACGCGGGGCGTTAATAACTAACGCGAGTGTTAGCTCTCTTTTCAGAGAATCGTCATCAATCAGCATCCTGTTCATAGGGTTATATAACTATAGTACCTGCACACTATAAACACAAGCAAGATCAAATACATAGTGTGATTTGTTATTTCTCAAACTAAGAGAAGTGGAACACAAGCTCCAACAATCTCCCCCTTTTGATAATAACAAATCCACCAATAAGAAATAAAATATAATTAAAGTAGTGTTTATAGTAAATGTTAAGCGTTATTAACATGCTACTCCCCCTATGTGGATACTCCCCCTACATGAATGCATTTCCTAATGAACTCCCCCTAAATAAAAGATTTCTTTATTTCTTTAATTATTCTCCCCCTTTTGTTATAATCAAAAGAAGGTGGGATAGAGTTATAGTAATATAAAATAATATGCATTTAGTAGAGATAAGAGCAACTTGAAAATAAATAGTGAACACATCGAAAGCAATTTGTAGCATCTTGTAGAAATTGTAAGTACAAAATATAGTAAGCATTTTACTCAATTAAGTAGATGTTGTGAATTTAGATACACAAGTTGCAAATTCATTTGAAATTTGTAATTTTCAAGTTAGCAAGCAAGATTATAAAATATCATTGAAAGATAGGTTTACAATGTAAAATAATTTGCATTTCAAGTTAACATAAACATTGTAAAGATCATGCATTGCTATCTAGTGTATTTACTCATAATTGTATAGAACAATGTAGGAAAGCTTTAGGTCCAATTCTCATGAGTGGAAGTATTATAAATGATAATGATGTGTTTAATAAGTGTGTTTTGATAAAGTATACAAGTGTAGAAATCAAATCACATGATCTATGTAATGTAAGAACATAAATTGAATTGAACATAAACAATTTTACTTCCACAAATGTCAATGCACATATAGTTTTTTTTTAAAAGAAATGGTAAAAATTTTGTTTGCACAAGACACTTAACAATTCTTTCCAAGGTGCTCAACCTCACAATGCTCATTAAGACTTATCAGGAGGTTCAAGTAGTGCTTGGTGGAGTTATCCTTTTCATTAATTGTTTGCCTTTTATTTTAGTGATCAAGGACTCCGAATTCACTTGTGTTGCAAACATAGCATTTTTAATTTTATGTACCACATTTCTCGAAATACAAGTGCATGAAAAACAAAGAATTCAAGAAAGAATTCAATTTTGTGTAGGTAAATTATTTATGAATTTCTAAATAAGTTCTTATGCTACATAATCATGCAAAAATAAGATTTACAACACATGTAGATTAACCAAAAGGTGTATGTGAGAAAATCATTATCAAAAATAATAACTTTACTCATACTTAGAGGCATGTAAAAACATTTTAACATATGTAATCTATACTCAAATTTGTTTTTGCACATTTGAAGATAATATTCAAGACATGATAAAATCAAAACAATGTTTTTAAGAAACTTGAAGGTTTAAATTAAACATTGTAAAGAATCTTGAAGCAATATAAATAATCATCCTTGAAATCAACATTTAAGTATATAAAAAATTTTAATTTTGAAGGAAATACCAACAGTTGAAAACACACACAAAATTAGCATAGAAGCTAACGCCAGGCGTTAACTTCTTAACGCCGGGACAGGGTACTAAATTTTTGACTTTTTTAAAAAAAATTCATGATAAATTTGTAATATAAATAGGTCTTCTTATAGTTTAAATTTCAGACATTATGAAGTCGATATGAAGGCTTTGTTAGCGTGTTTTTGGTGGTTTTCCAATAGTTTTTACATTTTTATTGAATTTTAAATTTTTGAAGAACAAACATGCAAACAAATATAACAAAGTACATAAAATAATTTGATAGCTTTTTATAAGGGTTAAAGTGACATTTCTAAGACACCTAATTCTAACCTAAGCATGTGAAAACGTGCATCGGGTAGAGGTTTGGTAAAAATGTCAGCAAGTTGTGATTTCGTCCCTATAAAGCTAATTTTAACATGTTCTTTTTTAATATGATCCTAATAAAATGATGTCAGACATCTATATGTTTGGATCTAGAATGGTGTACGGGATTGTTTGTGAGATCTATAGCGCTCTTGTTGTCACACTTTAATTCTATGTTATTTAGATGAACACCAAAGTCTTCTAACGTTTGGGTCATCCACAAGGCTTGTGCACAACAATTACCTAGTGCGATATATTCGGCCTCGGTGGTGGAGAGGGCAACAGAATTCTGTTTCCTACTCGACCATGATATAAGTGAAGGGCCTATAAAATGACACATGCCATTAGTGCTCTTACGATCTAATGAACATCCCGCATAGTCGGAATCAGAAAAATAGTGTAGAATAAAACAATCATTATGAGGATACCATAAGCATAATCTAGACGTTCCGATTAGATATCTAAAAATACGTTTCACCGCTTTTAAATGTGATTCTTTTGGGTTAGCTTGAAATCTGGCACATAAGAAAATGGAAAACATAATATCGGGTCTAGATGCGCTTAAATATAACAATGAGCCTATCATCCCTCTATATAATGTTTGATCAATAGAAATACCGGCTTCATCTTTTCCTAATTTTAGTGATCCAAATCTTTTAAGAATATCATGAACATATTTAGTTTGACAAATAAATATACCATCTTGTTTTTGTGAGATTTGAAATCCTAGAAAATAAGTGAGTTCTCCTACCAAGCTCATTTCAAATTCATTTTTCATCACTAAAATTACTTCATTATATAACTTTTCATTAGTGGCTCCAAAAATGATATCATCTACATAAATTTGCAATATAATCAAATCATTATCTACATGCTTAATGAAGAGTGTATTATCCGCACTTCCCATTTTATAACCGTCCTTTATCAAAAATAATGTCAATCTATCATACCAAGCACGTGGCGCTTGCTTTAATCCATAAAGCGCTTTTTTAACTTATACACATGATTGGGAAATTTTTCACTCACAAAACCGGGGGGTTGTTCTACATAAACTTCTTCTTTTATAATCCGGTTCAAAAAAGGCACTTTTAACATCCATTTGAAATAATTTAAATCTTTTAAAACTCGCAAATGCAAGAAATATTCTAATAGACTCAAGGCGAGCAACGGGTGCAAAAGTTTCATCAAAATCTACCCCCTTCGATTTGTGAATACCCTTGTGCAACTAGTCTAGTTTTATTCCTTGTAATTTTAGAGTCACCATTTAGTTTGTTTTTGAAAATCCATTTGACTCCTATAACTGGATAATTAGATGACCTCTCTACTAAATTCCAAACCTTATTACGTTCAAATTGATTTAATTCTTCATTCATAGCTAAAAACCAAAATTCATCATTTAAAGCGGTTGAAACATTTTTTGGTTCTATTTTGGATACGAAACAAAGGTTTGAAAAAGACTCATGTAAAGAAGAACGAGTACTTACCCCTTTTGATGGTTCTCCTATCACACGCTCCATTGGATTATCCTTAGTAAACTGCAACACGCTTGGAGGAACATTGTAACACCCTGCCAGTACGAATAATATAACAGTAGGTCCGGCCGGGACCCCACGCCATACTAACCACACTAGCTAGGAGTTAAAAGGTGATAAACAGAAAGAAACTACAACAGAGTATACTAAACACTAGCGGAAGCATAAAGATTTAACATTTCCATTAGAATTGTCCACTATCATAGGAATGAAACCAAGAAAGAGAGTTATGGCCTTAAGGCCTTACATTTAGCAAATGTACCAAAAACTCCAAAACATACATCGGCACGCAGGCCGGCAATACATGAGAAAGCTAAAAAGGAGGTTGGCCTTCAAGGGCCAACTCAGCAAAAAGGGGCCACCGCCCGCTATTTCCCGCTAGGCTCACCTGCACCTGCATAAGAACATTCCACCAAGCGGTGGCAAACAAGGTAACGGTCAGCACAGCTGACCAAATTATAACGACCCCACCCCTTTCCCGGGGTGGCGGAGATTCTACCCTGCAAGCAAGCCATACTAGCACAAGTACTAAAATAAAGAAAGTGCAACTACACAAGGTGAGGTTTCAAGCACATTCAATCTTCTAGGTTGAGCATCAAAAAGGAGGGAACCTAGGTATGCACATGATGTTGGTTGGGTTCACCCGAAGGTTCCCCGCAACCGCCTAAACAACCGCATGAGGCTAACAACATCAATTCCACAAACACTCCACCGTAAGGGCCATCGCCTTATGTGGGAAAAAGAGCTTTTGGTCGGTCTAGGTAAACCACCTTCCACGACCTCTCCCATGATCACACGGATACATGAGGTAGGGACCTCTTACCGATCTGCATGGAAACGGGTTCGGTTTAGCTTTGCCCGTGCTCTAATCGTCGCGATCTGTCGCACGACGCGGGTACGGCTTCGCCTCGGCCCGTAAGGGTTTAGCACCTTCAAGTGCTACACAAATATAAGCTACGCACCTAATCCCTTCACAAGGATCTAGGCTTCACAAATACTCAAAAAGGGGAGGTATAATACGCTCCGCATCAATTTCGCGGTGAAGGTTTGCCTTCACCCAATCTCAAAGCATGGGGCTTTCGTTAGGATCTTCACAAGACGCCTACACTTAAATCCCGCACTACTATAGATGATTTCACGGAGTCATTCTCCGGCACGCATTCTAGGCTTAACCTAAATGCAACGTCGCAATCCAAGCATCACCGATTCGGGCTCACGGCCACGAATAGGCTTCACACAAAATGCCTAAATCCGCACGACTACCGGATTTTCTACATGCAATATGCCGGGGACGGACACAATCGACCCGGAGTTCCGGAGAACTTGAGGGAATCCTACACTTCACCCATTTGGTGAAAGGGATCCCTCATGCAAGCATAGAGAAATGAAGGAGAGGACAAAAGACAAGTCCAAACAATGGGAGAAGAAATCGTTACCCTAGGAGCGTTCTTTTTCGCCATAGATCCGAGATTCTACATGGAGAGAAACGACCGCACTGGGCTGCACTCTCCAAATCTGGAAACGGCTCGCGAAACGGAGCTCCGGAGCTCCGTCAATGGCGGAATCTCCCTTCTTCTTCCTTGGCTCCTCCTTCTTTCTCTAGGGTTTGGAGAGAGAATGGCTTAGAGAATATGAGGTTTAACCCCCTCTCATCAGCCCTAAAGGTCTCCCGCAACTAAACCTAGCCGTTGGATCAATTTCCAAAAGATTTGGACGGTCCGATCTTCTTCTCCGCTCAAAATCGCGGAACAGAATAAACAGGGCGCACGATCACAGGCGCACGGTCAGTGGTCGTGCGCGAAGAGGGGAATGGTCGTGCGCACTGTCCGAGACAGAACTCGATTTTCTTCTGAATTAACGCACGATCATTGGCGCACGATCACTGGTCGTGCGCGAAGAGGACAATGGTCGTGCGCATTGACCTGATCTGGAATCTTGAGCCTATCCCGAGCGCAACACTACCATTCCGCCTACCTCACTGAACCACGATCTTTGGGGTGTTACAACTCCACCCCCCTTAAAAGAATTTCGTCCCGAAATTTCGAAAACAGTAATAGTAGGAAATTACAGTTTTTAAAGAAAATTTACCTGAGGGAAATAGCCCGGGGTACTCCGCAAGCATCGCTTGCTCTCTCTCCCAAGTTAGCTCCTCTCGGCCGCAATTATCCCACCGGACCTTTACCATCCGAATGGACTTGTTCCGCAACTGCTTTACCTCGGTATCCTCGATGCGTAAGGATTTGACTTTCGTCGACAACCCACTATCCACCGACACTTTGCCAACCGCAACGATATGAGTAGGCTCTTGCACTGCCTTCCTCAGAACTGAAATGTGAAACACGTCGTGCAGACCGCTCAGCTCTGCAGATAGTGCAAGCCGATAAGCCGCATCACCAACACGTTCCACAATCTCAAACGGTCCTAAGTACCTTGGACTGAGCTTTTTCAAGCGTCGGATCCTTGATACCCCTTTGAACGGTTTGATCTTCAAGTAAACCCGGTCACCGACGGCGAACTCTAGGTTCCTATGCTTGGCGTTGTAATATTTTGCTTGCCTATCCTGGGCAATCAATAGCCTTTCTCGAATAGTTCGGATCGTCGAAGTTGCTTCCTCAACATCCTTTCGCTTTAATAGCTTAGTATCGCCCGTTTCTGCCCAAGACAACGGCGTACGACACTTCTTACCATAGAGGGCCTCGAAGGGGGCCATCTTTATACTGGCTTGGTAGCTATTATTGTAGGCGAATTCGATCATATAGAGATGATCTTCCCACTTCTTTCCAAAATCTAGAGCGCACATTCGGAGCATATCCTCCATAGTCCTGTTGGTCCTCTCAGTCTGTCCATCCGTTTGTGGGTGGAAGGCCGTGCTAAATTTCAATTTAGTGCCCAATAGTTCATGGATAAGCCTCCAATCTTTCGATGTGAAACGCCCGTCACGATCGCTGACGATGCTACGAGGGACACCGTGTAGCCGCACAATACTATCGACATAGAGCTTCGCTAGCTTTTCTACAGAATCATCCTTCCGGTTCGGAATAAAATGTGATACTTTTGTCAGTCTGTCCACGATCACCCAGATGGCGTCGTTTCCATGCTGCGATCTCGGCAATCCGTGCACGAAATCCATCGAAATATCGTCAAACTTCCATTCCGGAATCGGCAAGGACTTCAAAAATCCACCGGGACGTTGACATTCCACCTTCACCAACGCGCAGGTGTTGCACTTGGCCACGTAGAGGGCAATGTCCTTCTTCATACCCGGCCACCAGAAAAGTTTCTTCATGTCCATGTACATTTTCGTGCTCCCCGGGTGGATAGAGTACTTGGTATGATGAGCCTCGTACATCAATTCCTCCCGTATAGTACCAAACGTTTGGGACGCACAATCTGCCATTCTTCCACATAAGGCCATCCTCGAAAGAGAAATCAGCGTTTAACCCGTCAACGGTTTCCGCTTTGTAGCGTTTCATGCTCTCATCCAGCTCCAATGCCTGTCGAACTCGGTCGGCAAGGTGGTATTGAACCTCCGTCCAGTTCAAGCATGCTGAAGTAGACGCTCTTCGATCAACGCAAATGATCTCCATTTCTTCTAGCTCACGGATTAGACGCTCATCGTGCATCAAAATCCAATTTGCTTGAGCGGGAGCCCGACGACTCAACGCGTCCGCAACCACATTTCCCTTTCCAGGAGTATATTTGATGTCGAAGGTGTAGTCCCCAAGGAACTCCAACCACCTCCTCTGTCACATATTCAACTCCCTTTGATCCAGCAAGTACTTGAGGCTCTTGTGGTCGGTAAAGATGTCGATCTTCACGCCATACAAATAATGCCTCCAAAGCTTAAGAGCAAATACCACGGCCGCTAGCTCCAAATCATGGACCGGGTAATTCCTCTCATGAACCTTCAACTGCCGGGAGCCGTAGGCAATTACCTTACCGAACTGCACTAGGACACAACCCAAACCACTCCCTGAGGCGTCGCTGTAAATTTCGTAGCCTTCCGTACCACAAGGCGAGCATAGAATGGGTGCTGTGGTCAGACGGCTCTTTAGTTATTCAAAAGCTCGTGCGCACTCGGGCGACCAAACGAACTTATGATCTTTCCTAGTCAATTTAGTGAGAGGAAGTGCAATCCTCGAGAAGTTTTCCACAAAGCGCCTATAATAGCCGGCAAGTCCTAAGAAACTTCGGACTTCCGCTACGTTTTTCAACAAAGGCCAGGCTCGGATCGCTTCTATCTTCGACGGATCAACCGCAATTCCATCTCCACTAACGACGTGACCAAGGAATGCTACTGACGGTAGCCAAAACTCGCACTTGGAGAACTTGGCATATAGCTGACTCTTCCTCAAGGTGCCCAGAACTGCGTGCAGATGTCCTACATGCTCCTCTTCCGATTGAGAGTATACCAAAATGTCGTCGATGAAGACGATCACAAATTGATCCAAATACTCACGGAATGTCCTATTCATTAAGTCCATGAATACCGACGGTGCATTAGACAGACCGAACGGCATCACCGTGAACTCATAGTGCCCAAAGCGGGTACTGAACGCTGTCTTTGGAATGTCACATTCCCTAATTCGCAGTTGGTAATAGTCGGACCTTAGGTCCAGTTTGGAGTATACCGTCGACCCAACCAGTTGGTCGAAGAGATCATCGATTCTTGGAATCGGATATCGGTTCTTCTCGGTCAACTTGTTTAGCTCTCGATAAACGATACATAGACGCAAGCTCCTGTCCTTCTTTTTCACAAAGAGGACCGGTGCACTCCAAGGCGAAGAACTTGGATGTACGTAGCCTTGCTCTAGCAGCTCTTGCAATTGAACCTTCAGCTCTGCCAATTCCTTTGGCGTTATCCGGTACGGTGACCGGGCCACAGGTTTGGCACCTGGCACCAACTCGACACAGAAATCGATCTCTCGCTGAGGCGGAGCCCCAGGGAGTTCGTTAGGAAACACGTCGGCGTACTCCGCTACAACTGGGACATCACATAACCTGGGCTTTGGCTCCGAAGCCTCCAACAAGGTGAAGAACAACTCGGCGCCTTTTCTCACCGCCTTAACCACTTGGAGAGCGGACATCAGCGTCTTGCTCGCTCCTCTCATACCGGCAAACGTGGTTTCTCCATCGGCGTTCCTTCCCAGAGTGATCTCCTTAGAATTGCAATCTATGCATGCACGCTGCTCCGAGAGCCAGTCCATGCCGAAGATCACATCGAATTCAGCTAACGGCAACAACGATGCTTCCAAATCAAAATCTTGATTTCCGATCCGCACCTTCACACGGCTCTTCCTATCCGCAGACATGCGAGATCCATTGGGTAGCACTACTTCTAATCTATCCTCTACGAAGGTAGATGGCACTCCGATTCGCACCACGAAGTCCTCAAACAGAAAAGAGTGCGATGCACCCGTATCAAATAGAGCTCTCGCCGGATAGTTGAGAATTAGGACAAAACCTAATTGCACACAAAAAGAAACATACAGTTGCACAACGGTATAATCACAAATAGCTACGAAAAAGCTAATTTTTTTATTTCATACCTGTGACAACATCAGCTTGTCGTATGGCTTCTTGCTGGCCAAGCGAGTAGACTCTCGGCTGAGTCGGAGTAATGTGCTGGGAAGCCGAAGACTCCGCAGCTTTACCCTTTTCCGCAGCTCGAGCATAGTCCAAAGCTCGATTCTCTGTCTTCGGGGGACCACTTCGACACACTGCGGCGTTGTGTCCCACCTTCCCGCAGGTGAAACACGTGATAGGGCTCCGCACCGTCATTGCTCCCGAAACATTTGAGCGGGTTTGCTCCGCCGGTTTGAACTTCCTTTTGTTCTTTCTGAATTCTGACTTAGACTGAGAGACCGGCACATGAAACTCAGGTTTCTTTGCCACGGCTTTTGCTTGTACCCTCTTCATGTCCAACTCTAGGGATCTGGCAGTTTGGACCATCACCTGGAAACCTAACGTCATTGGGCCTGCAAGGAGCAGCCTCAACTCGTCCCGAAGACCTTCATAGAACTTGTTCGTCTTTGTCTCTTCGTCTTCCATCATAGGCCCCGCATAACGACCCAGTTTAGTGAACTCGTGCAAGTACTCATCCACTGAGCTGTCGCCTTGAGTTAACTTCAGAAACTGGTTCTGCAACGCAATGCGTTGGGCAGAAGGAATATACCTTTGAAGAAAAGACTTTGAAAACTCCGCTATCGTGATCTCGGTAATCTCCCTGCCTCCGAACTTGTGCACTTCCTGTTCAGCCCACCAACGCTCTGCCTCTCCGTTAAGGAGGAAGGTGGCTAAAGTGACCATCATAACTTCTTCTGTTGCTGTCGCCCTTAGAATCTTCCTAACCGTTGACAGCCAGTCCTCCGCCTCCGTTGGGGATCCGGTCCCCGAGAAAGTTGGAGGATGGAAGCTTAGAAAGTGTTGCAGCTGTTGATCACGTGCTCGCGCAACAACTACACGCTCTACCGGACGCTCCACCCTTTGCACCGCCGCAGGTTCCACTGCAGCCACTGGCACAGGGGCCTCAACCCTCGGTTCCACCGCAGGTTCCACTGCAGGTTCGATCACCGGGGCCGCATCTGTATTAGGCGTAGCAGGATGTGCAAGCCTTTGCGGTTGAGCATTGATCATCGCGAAGACAGCTTCTGCGATTAACCTGATCACCTCAGCAGGAGGAGTGGTCGTTGGCACTTCAGCCGACCCACTACTTTCAGCGGTGTTACGGGGTTGAGACGGCCCCGCACCACTTCTAGTCGCCTATAATCGTGTAAGACACAATTTAGTGACTGAAAACATAGCAAACAACAATCATAGAACGCTCAGGTTCCGCAAACAAGTATGTTTTCCCATTCCTAAGTGGACATTCTTATTAGTTTTTGTCGTTTTAGGTGAATGCACATCCCGTGCACACCACCCCTTAAAAGGAATTCGTCCCGAATTCGCTAAACTACGGATCGGCGCCTTAAGTCCGATACTAAATTGTAACACCCTGCCAGTACGAATAATATAACAGTAGGTCCGGCCGGGACCCCACGCCATACTAACCACACTAGCTAGGAGTTAAAAGGTGATAAACAGAAAGAAACTACAACAGAGTATACTAAACACTAGCGGAAGCATAAAGATTTAACATTTCCATTAGAATTGTCCACTATCATAGGAATGAAACCAAGAAAGAGAGTTATGGCCTTAAGGCCTTACATTTAGCAAATGTACCAAAAACTCCAAAACATACATCGGCACGCAGGCCGGCAATACATGAGAAAGCTAAAAAGGAGGTTGGCCTTCAAGGGCCAACTCAGCAAAAAGGGGCCACCGCCCGCTATTTCCCGCTAGGCTCACCTGCACCTGCATAAGAACATTCCACCAAGCGGTGGCAAACAAGGTAACGGTCAGCACAGCTGACCAAATTATAACGACCCCACCCCTTTCCCGGGGTGGCGGAGATTCTACCCTGCAAGCAAGCCATACTAGCACAAGTACTAAAATAAAGAAAGTGCAACTACACAAGGTGAGGTTTCAAGCACATTCAATCTTCTAGGTTGAGCATCAAAAAGGGGGGAACCTAGGTATGCACATGATGTTGGTTGGGTTCACCCGAAGGTTCCCCGCAACCGCCTAAACAACCGCATGAGGCTAACAACATCAATTCCACAAACACTCCACCGTAAGGGCCATCGCCTTATGTGGGAAAAAGAGCTTTTGGTCGGTCTAGGTAAACCACCTTCCACGACCTCTCCCATGATCACACGGCTACATGAGGTAGGGACCTCTTACCGATCTGCATGGAAACGGGTTCGGTTTAGCTTTGCCCGTGCTCTAATCGTCGCGATCTGTCGCACGATGCGGGTACGGCTTCGCCTCGGCCCATAAGGGTTTAGCACCTTCAAGTGCTACACAAATATAAGCTACACACCTAATCCCTTCACAAGGATCTAGGATTCACAAATACTCAAAAAGGGGAGGTATAATACGCTCCGCATCGATTTCGCGGTGAAGGTTTGCCTTCACCCAATCTCAAAGCATGGGGCTTTCGTTAGGATCTTCACAAGACGCCTACACTTAAATCCCGCACTACTATAGATGATTTCACGGAGTCATTCTCCGGCACGCATTCTAGGCTTAACCTAAATGCAACGTCGCAATCCAAGCATCACCGATTCGGGCTCACGTCCATGAATAGGCTTCACACAAAATGCCTAAATCCGCACGACTACTGGATTTTCTACATGCAATATGCCGGGGACGGACACAATCGACCCGAAGTTCCAGAGAACTTGAGGGAATCCTACACTTCACCCATTTGGTGAAAGGGATCCCTCATGCAAGCATAGAGAAACGAAGGAGAGGACAAAAGACAAGTCCAAACAACGGGAGAAGAAATCGTTACCCTAGGAGCGTTCTTTTTCGCCATAGATCCGAGATTCTACACGGAGAGAAACGACCGTACCGGGCTGCACTCTCCAAATCTGGAAACGGCTCGCGAAACGGAGCTCCGGAGCTCCGTCAATGGCGGAATCTCCCTTCTTCTTCCTTGGCTCCTCCTTCTTTCTCTAGGGTTTGGAGAGAGAATGGCTTAGAGAATATGAGGTTTAACCCCCTCTCATCAGCCCTAAAGGTCTCCCGCAACTAAACCTAGCCGTTGGATCAATTTCCAAAAGATTTGGACGGTCCGATCTTCTTCTCCGCTCAAAATCGCGGAACAGA
The DNA here is from genome assembly GCA_033032865.1 of Dactylorhiza incarnata. NCBI lineage: Eukaryota > Viridiplantae > Streptophyta > Magnoliopsida > Asparagales > Orchidaceae > Dactylorhiza > Dactylorhiza incarnata. Next base: position 24,575,876 of record JAWHQI010000004.1, read on the forward strand.
ATAAACAGGGCGCACGATCACAGGCGCACGGTCAGTGGTCGTGCGCGAAGAGGGGAATGGTCGTGCGCACTGTCCGAGACAGAACTCGATTTTCTTCTGAATTAACGCACGATCATTGGCGCACGATCACTGGTCGTGCGCGAAGAGGACAATGGTCGTGCGCATTGACCTGATCTGGAATCTTGAGCCTATCCCGAGCGCAACACTACCATTCCGCCTACCTCGCTGAACCACGATCTTTGGGGTGTTACAAACATATTCTACTATCTCATTTTCTTTCTCCTCTTTTTCTTCTTCTTTTTCTCCAAGTGATTCATCATCCTCATGCTCCAAAGGGGAAATAGGTTCGTCTTCATTTCCTGTATGATTAGAATCTACACAAGGAACAAACTCATCAAATCTTACATGTATAGACTCTTCAACTACTTTAGTTCTTTTATTATATATTCTATAAGCCTTGCTAGTTGAAGCGTAACCAATGAAAATTCACTCATCGCATTTTTCATCAAATTTTCCTAGTGCATCTTTAGTGTTTAAAATGAAACATTTACAACCAAACACATGAAAATAAGATACATTAGGTTTTCTTTTAAAGTAAATCTCATAAGGTGTCAATTTTAAAATAGGACAAAGCATGACACGATTAATGATATAACATGAAGTATTAACCGCATCGGCCCAAAATGATTTAGGCAACCCATATTCACAAAGCATAGTGCGAGCTAGCTCATGAAGGGATCTATTTTTCCTCTCCACTACACCATTTTGTTATGGGGTGCGAGGAGCGGAAAATTCATGTTTAATTCCTAAATCGTCATAAAAAGAAGAAAATCTATCATTTTCAAATTCTCCTCCATGATCCGAACGTATGCATTTAATCTTTAAATCAAGTTCGTTTTGAATACGAATGCATAGTTTAGTAAATTCAAGGAATGCATCGGATTTGGAAGATAGAAATAATGTCCAACAAAATCTAGAATAATCATCAATTATTACAAAAGTATATTTTCTACCTCCTAGACTAGAAGTGCTAACTGGTCCAAATAAATCCATATGAATTAATTCAAGAGGTCTAGTGGTAGAAATTACATTTTTGTTTTTAAAAGAATTTTTTGAAAATTTTCCTTTTTGGCAAGGCGTACAAAGAGAAGATAAATTTCCATTAAGCATAGGTAATCCCTTAATTAATATATCTTTTGATAATTTCAAAATAAGCTTGGTGCTAGAGTGACCAAGGCGCCTATGCCAAAGTTCTAATTCTTCATTTTTAGAAATAAAGCATTTTAAAGAAGAATTTGAAAGATCATTAAAAGTAATCATATAAACGTTATGCATCCTAGGTGCGGTGAGTATGACATCATTTGTTTTAGAATTTATAATTTTGCAAAGATTTGTAGATGATTCAAATAATACATTTAAGCATGTATCACATAATTGACTAATTGAAATTAAATTATATTTTAAGCCATCTACAAATAAAACATTTGTTTGTGAAAAAGAATTGTTACCCACTGTGTTGATGCCCATGATCCTTCCTTTTCCGTTGTCACCAAATGTCACCATCCCTCCTTTCTTCATCTCAAGGCTAAGGAACTTTGCTTTGTTTCCCGTCATGTGTTTGGAGCATCCCGAGTCCAAATACCACACGTCCTTTTAATCCTTAGCCTGCCAACATACCTAAAAAGGAGATGAGAGTAAAGATCCGGATACCCAAGAGGTTCCTCCCATAGAATAGGTGGAAACCTTAGGCACCCAGATTTGCTTTATAACACTACCGCCCTTATTCTTACAAGAGTTTGAGGTGTGTCCAAATAAATGACATTTGGCACACGATATAAAAGGGGATGAGACCCTTTTGAAGTTTTGGATAAACTCTTGTTGGAAAATGAGGTAACATTTAAATCTTTGAAATTATTAATAACAGAATTAGTGTTTCTGGAATTACAGCTAATGCCAGCGTTAGGAGTTAACGCCTGGCGATTGTTTCCAAAGCTATATACAAGGCCATATTTGGCACTTCCATGGCATTGGTTGGCCAAGATCATGTCCAGATCTCTTTGCCCAACTCCAAACTTCTTAATAGCCAAATTTAAATCATGAATACGAGCTTTGAGAGCGGTGTTTTCCGTTACCAACATAACGCACCGATTCGCAAAACTCTTCTTTCCATCCTCTATTTGAGAAAGAGAGGTTTTCAAAGTTCTTTCCAAATCCCCCTTCTCCTTAGTAAGAAGTTCAATAGTGGAGTGGGATTTAGAAAGAGCTTCTTCAAGTTGTTTCACTCTTGCCAAGGAGTGATTGCACTCTTGGCAAGATACCTTTTCTTTCCCTAATAGTTTAGATAATTTTTTGTTTTCCTTTAACAAAAGTTTATTTTCAGAGTTTAGAAGATAAATATCTTTTAAACTTTTTTCAAAGAATTTACAAGTTTGTAAATACTCAATATATAAATCATCATAAAAAGTAGGGAGAGTTACCTCAGTGTCGCTTTGGACACTGCTTTCATCCTCGGATGTCTTGTCACTTTTTCCCATAAGGCACATGTTTGCCTCTTCTTCATCACTAGTGGATGAGCCGCTTGAATCCTCGGAGGAGGAGTCATCCCATGTAGCCGCTTTTAGGACCTTCTTCTTCTCTTTTCCCTTGTGCCCTTTTTCTATACGCTCTTTCAAATATTTTGGGCACTGGCTCCGAATATGTCCGATCTTTCTACAATGGTAGCACTCCGGTGGTGGTCGTTCATCTTCATCCTCGTCGCTACCTCTCTCTTTCTTTGATGAAGATCCCTTTTTGATGAAATATTTCCGGAAGCTATTTTTACTTTCCGGATTCTTCATGAACCTTTTGAACTTCTTCACAAAAAGGCTCTCCTCGTCCTCTTCATCATCATCTCCATTTGCCTCCTTTTTTTTATTTTAAGGCCAAACTCTTCTTCTTTGGCTCCAAGTTGTACTCTTGTTGTTGAAATTTGAGTTCAACCTCATGGATCTTTAGGTTCCCAATGAGGCTCTCAATTTGGAGCTTCTTCAAATCGTGCGACTCCGAGATAGCCGTCACCTTTGGTTTGAACTTTGGAGGGAGCGACCATAAAATTTTTCTCACCAAGTCGCTGTTGGAGAACACATTTCCAATTACTTTTGAGTCATTGACCATTTTGGTGAACCTTGTGTACATTGAATCTATGTCTTCATCCGCCTCCATCCGGAATTTCTCATACTCGGATTCAAGTTGGAAGAGCTTTGAATCCTTAACTTGCGAAGTACCTTCATGAGTAATTTCTAATAAATTCCATATATCATAAGCTGTTTCGCAAGCACAAGTTCTATTAAATTCCATTCTATCCAAAGCACAAAATAACGCATTCATTACTTTAGCGTTATTCTTACATCTCAACTTATCATTGTCATCCCATATATCTCTAGGTTTTTCCATAGTGACTTCTCCAACAACAAATGTTGGCGGAGAGTAACTTTGTTCAACCATACCCCAAACATCATTAGCTAAAGCAGTTAAAAAACAGTGCATTCTAGTTTTCCAATAATTATAATCAGTTCCGGTAAATAGTGGAGGTATACTAATCCCTTGACCCTCAGCGAAAGCATGATATTATGCGCCATTATTCCCGGTTGTGATACCGTTTTGGAATAACCTTCCTCTGATACCAAGTGTTGGATCTGATGGCGCCCTTAGAGGGGGTGAATAAGGGGTTTACTATTTTTTTTTATAAGCTTACAGATTTTACCAAAACAGAGAAACTTTTTCGCTCTGTCGCTAACGCCTGGCGTTAAGAGTCAACGCTGGCGTTAACTCTCCAGAAAAAGTATTTTTGCAGAAATATTCAAAATGAATTTCTTTATGAAATATAATTCCAGAAAAATTAGATATACTGAAAAAGAATTTTATATATCACAAAAATGATTACAAGGATAAAATTTCAATAACGCTTGAAATTGGAGGCGACAACTTGAAAATCTCTTTTTGTTTCTTCACCGGTCCTTCTCCTAAGGACCTGATGCCACGACCCCTCCACCACTACTTGATGATGATCCGGTCGCCGAAGCGCAACGACATAAAGATTTTCGGTGCCATGTTGACGCTAACGGAAGACAGTGTTATAACCTCCACCTGCGGCATGTTAAGGCCACTTGAAGGCCTATTTTATTTAATTATTATGCTTTGTTATTTTATATTCATATAAGCATTTACCTATTTTATTTCCTGCACTTTAAACATATTTGGTGTGTATTTAACCGCTCGGATGGTAGAGATTACATCTCCATCTTGAACGGTTATGTGTTGTTTGTAACTCCTATTTAAGGAGGCTAGTTATGAGGATTATGAGAAGAAAGAATTAAACCCTAATCCCCCCTTGAAAATTTCGGCCAAAGAGGAGCCCCTCCTTGCCGCCGCCCCCTTGGTTAGAGTGACTCCAACGATTGCTTCCTCCACCCCTCTTCAGTGCGACTCCGGCGTGGATTCCTTCGGTGCGACTCCAAGGAAGAAGGTTGCAGCCCCATTCGGTGTGACGTCGGTGGATCTGTGGAGAGATTGATTCTCCCACATATCTTATGCGATTGTTAGATCTGGGTTGGGTAACATATCTCCCCCTTCTTTGTGATTTCTTGCTTTAGATTTGTGGAGGTTGAGCATCCATTTTATCTGCAATTTTTAAATACTCCATTGCAAATTTCTGAAATCGATTTCATTGTTATCGAACTATTTATTTCCGGATCGGGTATGTCCAATTTGCTTGAGCGGATCTTGGCCTCTAGCCTTGGTTTTGCTCTCCAAAAGGATTGGCAACCTTTGTGTTAACTTTTGGGAATAATACGACTCCTTTCCGATTGTTATTTTAGAGTCGATCATTCCTCCTTTATGATGTATGTGTTGCATTAGATGCGAATGTATTGCGACGATAGAGGTTTTTGTAGGTGAGGTAGATCTAAACGTGAAGGGTGTAGAGAGCATTGTTTTCGTAGCAATCTCCATCTCATGGACATCCCTACATCAATTTGGTATCAAAGCAGGTCGTGTCAATTTTTTAATTGATACAACCTTGATATTCATTTCCGTGGCGCAAACTAATAAAAAAATCAAATAAAAAAAATTCTGTGGTCTGCGAATAACAGGCTAAAATCTTTACTTTTCGTCAAAACTCAAAAAAAAATTCTGGAAGTTCTCACTGTTAGTCACATCCCGAAAATATTTTTCTGCCAAAATATTTCTTTTTGATCTGCACTACAAAAATTCACTAATCATAATTTTGTCCAACCCTGTATGCGCACTAGGCTAGGAACAGAGTATAACACACCTTCATCGTCTAGGATGGCACCGAATGAGCACGGGGATCATAACGCTGAGGCTATAGAGGGGTTACATAACGAGATGACTGAACTTAAGACTATGTTAGCGCAAATCCTTCTGAATCAAGGGGGGCCCCCACCACCACCCGTTAATGCGGGGGAGCCCAACCGGCGCCAACAGGCCCATGATTTGGATTCCGATGGGGACTCTCCTCGAGTGCCCCCTCGAGAACCCCGCCCCGAGCGTGGCTTCGACATTACTAGGGCCATTAAGAATGACGCCCCCACGTATGATGGCTTGGGAGATCCCCAGATCTTCCTTACCTGGATTGTAGACATAGAGTGCTATTACGAATGGCACAACCTTACGGACCCCCAGAAGGTCCAAGTTGCCAGGATGAAGTTAACGGGTCGTGCGAAAACTTTTTGGCTGAATGAGGAGCGGAGATTAGGAGCCGGGAAGGGAGTCCCACCTATAGGTTAGCCGATGATGAAGAATTTGCTCACCGATCAGTACGTCCCTGCGTACCACCGAACACAGATGTTCGATGAGCTGGCCACCCTGCGGCAGGGCTCAAACTCAGTTGCTGAGTATATGGGAGATCTGAAGGACTGTATGGTGCGTTGTGATCTTAGGGAAGTTCTTGAGGTTACCCTATCTAGATTTCGTAAGGGGCTTCACCCCGATATTCAACGGAAGCTCCTGCGCTATGGTCACACAGACCTGAACACGACTTTCAATGCCGCCCTCGACATTGAAAAGCATCTATCCTCTAAGTCCACTCCCGTTATTACCACATGAAGAACAAGTCCACATTTGGAGCATCTTCCTCCACATATCCGGACAAGGGAAAGTTTAGGTCCACCGAGTCGAAATTTGTGGTGATCACTGCTAGAAATAATAGGAATCCCGCGAGTGAGCATGTCCCCATAGGTAAGGTTAGCAAGGCCAATACTACATGTTATTCTTGCGGCATTCAAGGTCACTATACCTTTGAATGCCCAACAAAGACTAAGGCCATAGCCCATTTAGATTCGGCTACCGACCCTGCTGATTACGTTTATAAGGTTGAAGAGGAGAGTGAACCAGATGGGGTCCCAAGTGATTTAGAGGACGATCACCACCTTATGGTGATGCGTTGTATCTTGACCACGCCTCGTACATTAGATGATTGGAAGAGGACGAGCATATTTTCTCTGATCTTTAAGAGTGGTGAGAAGCTTTGCAAGCTGATTATTGATAGTGGTAGTTGTGTGAATGTCATTTCTGAGAGCGCCTACACATGAATGAACTTGACCACGGAACCACACCCGACCCCATATCAGGTAGCTTGGATCATCAAGATCACCATCCCGGTCACCAAGCGGTGCCTGGTCCCCCTCTCATTCAAATACTATACTGATGAGGTTTGGTGTGATGTCCTGTCGATGGACGCTTGTCACGTGTTATTAGGCCGCCCGTGGCTCTATGATCGCGATGTGACGCATTTTGGTAGGGCCAACACTTATGAATTTAAATTCAATGGCAAAACCATTACCTTGAGGCCGGCCGTCCCGAAGGAGCCAGTAGTTGTGGCTAAGGACACCACTATCCCAGTAGAGAGGAAGACGTTGAGCCTAGTTGGTAGGAAGGAGTTTGTGAAGGATCCATTTCTTGATGGAGTGATGTATGCACTAGTACTTATGAGTGCGAAGCCCGATTCTAGTGTTTTGGATGATCTACCCAGAGAGTTACGGGTACTGTTGGAAGAGTATAGGGACGTGTACCCATAGGAGTTGTCGTCATCATTACCCCCGCTTAGGGATATTCAGCATGCGATAGATCTGATCCCGGGCTCCTCCTTGCCCAACCAGCCCCATTATCGACTCCATCCTGCTGCTCACACGGAGTTACAGGCCCAAATTGAGGACCTGTTGAAGAAGGGGTTCATTAAGACTAGCATGAGTCCATTTGCGGTACCAGCCTTGCTTGCCCCCAAGAAGGATGGTACATGGCGGATGTGTGTTGATAGCCGTGCTATCAACAAGATTACCATCAAGTATAGGTTTCCTATTCCACAATTAGATGACCTCTTAGATGTCTTATCTGGAGCCACCATCTTTTCGAAGTTGGATTTACGGAGTGGCTATCACCAGATTAGGATCCGCAAAGGAGACGAATGGAAGACTGCGTTTAAGTCTTAGGATGGGTTGTACGAGTGGCTTGTGATGCCCTTTGGGCTATCCAATGCCCCCAGCACCTTTTCGCGCATGATGACCCACGTCTTTCGGCCGTTCATGGGTAGGTTTGTGGTAGTCTACTTTGACAACATATTGATTTATAGCACCACCACTGCCGAGCACACCTCCCACATGAGAGCGATTCTTTCCACCCTGCGGAAAGAAACATTATTTCTTAACCTTAAGAAGTGCACCTTTTATGTCTTTGAAGTTGAGTTTTTAGGCTACATAGTCGGATCGGAGGGCATTAGAGTTGATCTATGCAAGGTCCAAGTCATTAAGGACTGGCCCGAACCGACCACTTTATGAGAGGTGCGTAGTTTCCATGGGTTAGCTACATTTTATCGCCGTTTTATACGGGACTTCAGTAACATCATGGCCCCCATTACTGATTGCATGAAAAGGGCGAGTTCACCTGGACGAAGTCCGCCACCTATGCTTTCCAACGCATTAAGAAGCTTATGACTGAGGCACCTGTCTTACATCTACCTGACTTCACCAAAGTCTTTGAGCTTACTTGTGACACTTCTGGAGTAGGATTAGGAGGTGTTTTGAGTCAAGAGGGGCACCCCGTGAGTTATTTTAGTGTGAAGTTATCTGGCGCTAAGTTAAATTATTCGAACTATGATAGAGAGTTTTATGCGGTAGTTCAATGTTTGCACCATTGGAGGCACTATCTCCTCTCCAAGGAGTTTGTGATCCTCTCCAATCACGAGGCATTGCGGTTCATCAATGGCCAGCATAAAATCAGCCCGCGTCACGCTAAGTGGGTATCTTTCCTACAAGGTTACACGTTTAATCTTAAGCACCTTTAGGGAGCTGATAACCGAGTCGCGGACGCTTTTAGTCGCCTTACAATTTTGCTTACTACCATGGAGGTTAATGTTGTAGGATTTGAGCGCATTAAGGATGAGTACGCTACTTGCCCAGATTTCCAGGACTCATATTTATCTGCCCAGGATAGTTCCCCGACGACTCTATCTGCGTTCGTTATTAAGGATGGCTATCTATTTAGGCATGAGAAGTTGTGCATCCTGCAGTCATCTTTGCATCTTCATATCATCTGGGAGCAGCATAGCGGAGGGTTGAGTGGCCATTTCGGTAGAGATAAGACCGTTACGTTAGTTGAGGAGAAGTTTTATTGGCCTAAACTTAAGGCGATGGTGGGAAGGGTAGTGAGTAGTTGTCGTACATGTCAGGTATCTAAGGGCAGAAAAACCAATGTAGGATTATATACACCCTTGCCTATCCCTTCCACACCATGGGAGGACGTGAGCATGGACTTTGTTTTAGGCCCACCCACCACTTTACACCGTCTCAATTCTATTCTCGTAGTAGTGGATAGGTTCTCCAAAATGGCATATTTTATTCCGTGCACTAGAACCAACGATGCGTCACACGTAGCAAAATTATATTTTAAAGAGGTCGTTAGCCATCGCGGAGTGCCGACAATTGTCTCGGATAGGGATGTAAAATTCACTAGCTACTTTTGGAAGATTTTATGGATGTTAATGTGAACGAAGTTACTATTCTCCGCTGCTTATCACCCGCAAACCGAGGGGAAAATGGAGGTGGTCAATCGGAGTTTGGGGAACCTCCTTCGGTGTCTTGTGAGTGATCACAAAGGCACGTGGGATCTACTGCAGCCCCATGCCCAATTGGCATACAATAACTCTAAGAATAGATCCACGGGTATGTCACCTAATGAGATTGTTCACAGGTATAAGGCTCTGGTGCCTCTTGACTTGGTTCTGTTACCACCAACATATAAAACAAGTCAATTTGCACAATCCTTTGCCCAACACATTCATGATCTACATGCACGTATACGGACTACCTTGACTTCTCAATACGAGTCCTATTAAGCGCACGCTAATCTACATAGGAGAGTGTCACACTTTAAAGTCGGCGATCTGGTTTTCGTCCGATTAGTTCCCGAGCGACTGCCATCTAGCACCGTTAAAAAGTTAGCACCAAAGCGCGCCGGCCCTTTTTGGATTATAAAGAAACTAGGTGACAATGCTTTCATTTTGGATTTGCCTACGGATTGGGGTATCTCCCCCATTTTTAATGTTTCGGATTTGTCGTTGTTTGTTTCGCCTCCACATGAGTTGTCTTCTTTTTCGTCTTCTCCCTCCACTAAAATTTCTAATGGGTTGGGGAGTGGTAGTTCGGATGATCTCTCTCTTTCGGTCCCCATAGGTATATCATCGGATGGTGAGTTTCATTCTTTTATTCCTACTGCTGACATGTTTCCCAGGTTTCCCAAGATATTTCTCACTCCAGATGCGATACTTGCTGCTGAGCCACTTGCGACTACTGATGGTGATACCTACCGCTTCCTCATCCGTTGGCATGACCGCCCCCCTTCGGACGACTCTTGGGTACTCGAGACAGAGCTTCGACGCTTGGATGCCAACCTTCTCCACCGCTATCTCTCGGACCACGCATCGAAGATACGTGATTTTGAGCAGGGGAGGATTGATGCCGCGACCCCTCCACCACTACTTGATGAAGATCCGGTCGTCGAAGCGCAATGACATAAAGATTTTCGGTGCCATGTTGACGCTAATGGAAGATAGCGTTACAACCTCCTCCCGCGGCGTGCTAAGGCCACTTGAAGGCCTATTTTATTTAATTATTATGCTTTGTTATTTTATATTCATATAAGCATTTACCTATTTTATTTCCTGCACTTTAAACATATTTGGTGTGTATTTAACCGCTCGGATGGTAGAGATTACATCTCCATCTTGAACGGTTATGTGTTGTTTGTAACTCCTATTTAAGGAGGCTAGTTATGAGGATTATGAGAAGAAATAATTAAACCCTAATCCCCCTTGAAAATTTCGGCCAAAGAGGAGCCCCTCTTTGCCGTCGCCCCCTTGGTTGGAGTGACTCCAACGATTGCTTCCTCCACCCCTCTTCGGTGCGACTCCGGCGTGGATTCCTTCGGTGCGACTCCAAGGAAGAAGGTTGCAGCCCCCATTCGGTGTGACGCCGGTGGATCCGTGGAGAGAGTGATTCTCCCACTATGAGTATGTTGTTAAATGTGCGCCTCAGGCGCACCTAAGGCTCAAGGCTCACTGGGCTCAGAGGTTAGCGTCATCGTGTGCCTTATTTGCGCCATTGGAACATAAAAGGCGCGCCTGAGCGGAATTTTTGTTGTGATTTTTTTTTCAAAAAAAAGATCTCTCCCCCTTCTTTGTGATTTCTTGCTTTAGATTTGTGGAGGTTGAGCATCTGTTTTATCCGCAATTTTTAAATACTCCGTTGCGAATTTCTGAAATCGATTTCATTGTTATCGAACTCTTTATTTCCGGATCGGGTAGGTCCAATTTGGTTGAGCGAATCTTGGCCTCTAGCCTTGGTTTTGCTCTCCAAAAGGATTGGCAACCTTTGTGTTAACTTTTGGGAATAATACGACTCCTTTCCGATCGTTATTTTAGAGTCGATCATTCCTCCTTTTTGATGTATGTGATGCGTTATATGCGAACGTATTGCGACGATAGATGCTTGTGTAGGTGTGGTAGATCTAAACGTGAAGGGCGTAGAGAGCGTTGTTTTCGTAGCAATCTCCATCTCATGGACATCCCTACATCAGGACCGGTTGGCTATAGCCTATCTATCCCCAGATAAAGCCTCTAGCCACCCCCTAGATCTACCCTTGACCTAGTCGCCACGCACAAGGCGGCGAATTACCCCCTAAGCCGCATAAGGACCTAGTCGTCACACGCAAGGCGGCAAATTACTACTGTTACAAGAAAATATAAAAGGATAAAGATAAAATTAGAACAAATGAATCCCTAGAATGAAGAGCGCTGAAGTAGATGTTTAAGATACGCCATGACCACGTCGGAGTTGAAGCGAGCGTCCTTCTTCAAACTTGCAATTGGAAATCTCCTTCTCACTCTTGTTCCTCAATGTTGGTGTTGGGAGTTCTCTCTGAATTCTGAATGAAATGCTCTCTGAGATCTCTAGAATGAAGGCTTCAATGCATCTCATACTTGAGCAAACGAAATTAGATCTTTAAATAGAAACGGGAGCTAACGCGTGGCGTTAAGGGTTAACGCCAGTGTTAGTGATCGTGCACTGTCGTGGCTGAAATCATGCAAACCATCGGGATCGTGGCAGAAACTAATTTTGTCGAATGAAACTCATTTCGTCGAACGCACTTTCGTCGAACGGAATCAAAGTTCATACAACTCCATCAAAGTTCGTCGAACGCAAGTTCGTCAAGTGCAATTTCATCGAGCGCAAGTTCATTTCGTCGAACAGAATCTCCTTTCGTCGAACGCCTTCAGATTTCATCGAACGTAGTTTCATCAAGCGCAATTTCGTCGAGCGCAAGTTCATTTCGTCGAACGGAATCTCCTTTCATCGAACGCCTTCAGATTTCGTCGAACGCAGTTTCGTCGACCGATTCGTTCTCGACGGCATTCCTTCTCAGCGATTTCCTTCTCAGCGGTTACCTTCTCAGCGGTTGTTAACGCGGGGCGTTAACAACTAACGCGAGTGTTAGCTCTCTTTTTAGAGAATCATCAACAATCAGTATCCTGTTCATAGGGTTATATAACTATAGTACCAGCACACTATAAACACAAGCAAGATCAAATACATAGTGTGATTTATTATTTCTCAAACTAAGAGAAGTGGAACACAAGCTCCAACAATCATGAACCACCAGATCTTTTGATAAGGAGATCTTGAACCACCAGATCTTTTGATATGGACATCTTGAACCACTGAATCCTTTGAAGAGGGATTAATAAAACTCTTTTACAGAATGAGAAAGAAGGAAAAGAAAGAAGGTTGTAGGAATTCTGTTCTCAGAATTCTTGAGAGGACTGTATGAAGAACAGCCTATTATGTTCCACAGAATGTGCTCTTGATTAGCCCCTACTTTAGATAGTGATGAATTGCAGTTGCTTTGTATGTCAGATCCTTTGTGCTTCTGCTGATTGAGACTGGCTACAATGAGATTGTGATGATGAGCAGCTTTCAGATCCTCTATTCTATTAGATGAAGATCAGCAGAGTTTATCTTTTCTTTTCTCTTTTCAGTGTTGGGGTTCCTGAGAGAGAGAAGAGGAAGCCCTAGCAAAAAGAAGAATAGCCGATTGTGATTAATGCTTTGTTTGTTTATGTTTTCCCTTCTCCTTTTATTCTCTCTATTCAATTTCAAAATTTCTTTCCCTTTCTAGTATGCCTTGAAAAGGTAATCTTCTGATGACATCTTCTTTCTTTCCTCTTTAATTCTCGGCCCGTTCACATACATGGAATATGGTTTCAAGAAACCTTTTATGTCCTTATTTAATGCTCCTTTCTATTTCGGGCAATTATTGAGCCGTTGGGGAACGGTCTTGAAGGATGTGGGCCATGAAAGAAGGATCAGAGAGACAGCTGAAAAGATATACTTTTACAGACTGTATTCGACGTAGCGTCGAATTCATTTCTTCTCTTGTCGATGTAACTTCGAGTTCTTGTAGAAGTAGCTTCGATTCATCTATGCTCTGATTGAACTCTGTTAGTCATCGTTATGTCGACATCTTATCGAAGTGTACATCGAGTTGATCTGCCTGGCTCTGAACTTCATCTACTGCGTCGAGATGAAGTCGACGTTGCGTCGACTTTAGATGGCTCCGATAGATAACATCTTATGCGTCGAGTTGAAGTAGAAGTTGTGTCAACTTCACTAGTTACTCCCACAAGTCCTTGAACTCTACGTCGACATTCATTCGACGTAACGTCGACTTGGGTTACTTAGACAAAGGGGTTGAATCACATGGACTTCTAGTCAGAGCTGCTTCGATATGGACTCAATGTTGTGTCGAATTCTATTCGACACAAATATTAACTTAGCCCAATTTTGCTTCCCTTGATCTTATCCTGATAGCCTATGTTGAGTATGACATCCTAAGACATCTAATGACCAGATTACCCTCGCTATACAATGGGTAATTTACTTCTAGAGGATAAAATCACTTTTAGTTAATTTGTTAAGTTAAATCAAGGGTTTTCCCAATAATGTCCTTGTCCACAGTGGAACTCACAATATTTTCTCTGGTCTCCCGTGTTTTTAGTGAGAGGTCTGGGCTTGTGGAGCGCTTCGTTGCCTTTGATTGCGTAAAGTATGTTGGTTCTGGAGGTATTGAGGGGCGTATTTCTCTGGGGCTGCCGAGGTTGTGGATTGCCATGACATTCATTGTTCCTTCTGAGGACTGATGAAGCCTCTTACTCCCTTTTCCTTTTCACGCCTCTATCAAACTGTTGTTGATGTTCTTCAATTGCTTCATCAGCGACGATCTGGGTGTGGATCCATCGAATGATGTCGGGATAGTTGGGCACAGTCTCCCATATTAATGCGGAGTGGAAGCCACCAGGGCGGAGCCCTCCGAGGAGAAACCCTCGCAGGAGCTCCGGTTTTGCTCCAGGAATTTGTCGTACCGCAGTGGTGAAATGACGAAAGAATTCTTTAAGGGTTTCTCCTTTGCTTTGACGGATTCCGGACAGGTGGGAGGGATCTTTGACTATTCGGCGGCTAGCGATGAACTGGTCTGTGAATTGTTGAGTCAGCTCTGCGAAATCCTTGATTTCTCCTTCCTTCAGGGATAGGAACCAGGTGCGAGCATGTCCTTTCAAAGTCGCCGGGAATGCCTGGCATAATAATGGATCTGGGGCATTAAAAAGTTGTATCATGATTGTGAAGTGCCTGACGTGCTCTGACGGGTCGCCCGCTCTGTTGTATGTCTCAATCTTTGGGAGATTGAAGCCAACAGGAATTGGATGTGCCAGATCCTCTGGTGCGAATGGTGAGCGATGATGGAGAGGGCGAGGGGCCAAAGCGGCACGCTGCCTTGCTCATTCGTGTTTTTTGAAAATTATGTCACGAACATCTTCACGCGTGAGCCTCACGTTTACAGGATCACAGTATGTTGCTTCAGGGCGGTCACGGTGATAATGAGCTTCAGGTACTCTGTTAGGATGGGCCCCGCAGTCTTGGACACTCGTACTGGTGAGTTCTCCTTCGGGTTTGCTAATAAGCGAGTGGAGGGCAGCTATATCAGCCTACCCCCGGGGATTGATCCTTCACTTGTGCGGACGGCTTTTCCTTCCATGATCTCTAGTCACGATTATCGTTGTGCAGTGGGTAATGTCTTTAGAATATTCTTCAAGCTTTGGGGGAACTCCGTTCCCACAAACGGCGCCAAACTATTGCGGGTCGCTCGGGTGTTTTGGTAGACCGGTCGACTTGAACCGCCTTAGCTCGGAAGCAAGCCGAGCGCATTAACAGTTAAAGAGTAAGCTAGTAAGTGACACGAGAACTTTTAACGTGGAAAACCCAGAAAGGGTGAAAAACCACGCGGTCGGAGCTGTACCAGCCAACTTTCACTATCTTCTGGGGGATTACAATTAGAGACTTAGAGCTCGAGCGCGATAGGCCACTGCTCATTACAATGAGAGAGGGAGAGAAAGATCTCCGAGGGTGACAGGCCCCCTCTCGGAAAGCTAAGTCCTTTTCCTTCTAAGAACAGTAGTGAGAACGAAAGTGAGAATGCTGGTGAGAACAAAAGTGAGAAGGTTGAGTCGCCTTTCCCGTCCTTCGAAGGCTCGAAGGAGATCTTCGAAGATTCAAAGGAGATCTTCAAGCGCCGAAGGAGAATTCCAAGGAAATCTTCAAAGGAGCTCTCTCGGGCGCAGAAGGCAATGTCCCCTGAAATGAAGGCTCTGGGCTCCTTTTATAGCTTTGGTCGGGGGTAGCCCGGTAATTTTTCCATCGTAACCACCATAACCACCTGACGGGCGAATCACGCGGGTCTATTTGGAGCACATGGATCGCCATTTTTTGTAAATGACCATCTCGCCCTTCGGGCACTTCGGGCACTTCGTTGAAGGTAAAAAAGGCGACAAGCTAGTCCCGCAATCTGAGAAATTAAGAAATGTTAACTGCGCGTGAGTTCAGAATTTGGGAACATTATGAGCACATTCAGAATGTGGAAACGTTCTGAGCGGGCGAGGAAGCCTTCTGAGTGCACGGGGAAGCCTTCTGAGAGCGCAACAAACTCGGGAGTGTTCTGAGCGCGCAGCGAACTTTGGAGCATTCGGAGTGAACGGAGAGGCGTTCTGAGCGCGCAACGAGCGCGGGAGCTCTCTGAGCGCGTAACAAACATATGAGAATTCTGAGCAAATGGAGAGGCGTTTTGAGCGCTCAGTGAGCGTGGGAGCGCTCTGAGCGCGCAACTAACACGAGAGCGTTCTGAGCGAATGGAGAGGCGTTCTGAGCGCGCAACGAACTCGGGAGTGTTCTGAGTGCGCAGTGAACTTGGGAGCATTCTGAGCGAATGGAGAGGCGTTCTGAGCGCGCAACGAGCGCAGGAGCGCTCTGAGCGCATAACGAACATGAGAGCGTTCTGAGCGAACTTAGAGGCGTTTTGAGCGCGCAACGAGTGCGGGAGCGCTCTGAGCGCGCAACGAACATGAGAGCGTTCTGAGCGAACGGAGAGGCATTCTGAGCGGGCAACGAGCGTGGGAGCGCTCTGAGCACGCAATAAACACGAGAGCGTTCTGAGCGAACAGAGAGGCGTTCTGAGTGCGCAATGAGCGTGGGAGCGCTCTGAGCACGCAACGAACATGAGAGCGTTCTGAGCAAACGGAGAGGCATTCTGAGCGCGCAACAAACTCGGGAGTGTTCTGAGAGCGCAGTGATATTGGGAGCATTCTGAGCAAACGAATAGGCGTTCTGAGCGCGCAATGAGCACAGGAGCACTCTGAGAGGGTAACGAACGTGAGAGCGTTCTGAGCAAACGGAGAGGCGTTGTGAGCGTGCAACGAGCGCGGGAGCGCTATAAGCGCACAATTAACACAAGAGCATTCTGAGCGAATGGAGAGGCATTCTGAGGGTGCAACGAGCGCGGAAGCGCTCTCAGCGTGCAACGAACACACATCCTGTGGCGAAAGGGGAAATGAGAAGTCGCGCCCCAAAGGGGGAACTGGGCTCCGGTCGGGCACTCCGCAGGACCCCCTGCGGGAGAGGGGGCGGTCGGGCCGCATCCGCATGGGGTGCGGCCGCACCCCAAGGGGGGGTGCGGCCGCACCCCAAGGGGGGGTGCGGCTCGGCCGCACACCTAGAGGGGTACGGCGGGGCTGCACCCCTAGAGGGGTATGGCGGCGAGGCCGCACCCCAGGAGGGGTGCGCCGAGGCCGCACCTCAGGAGGGGTGAGGCATTGCCGCACCCCACGAGGAGTGCGGCATTGCCGCATGATGAGCAAAATTATGCTTGCAAATGACAACGGCAAGTGTACCGTGTCAGATGTAGTATAGGATTTATAAAAACCAAGGTCGTATAAAAATCTGGGCGTGTTGATTACTCTTACTCAAGACGATCTCTATTGTTCTATAAAAAAAGTACTTTGATTTGGCTGCAAAAAGAAAAGTAACTATGCTAAAAGATTATAACTAATGAAAAGAGAGGTGGACAAAATAGAAGAATGGATGAATAAAAACAACAAATTTTATTAATTCAAGACAAGGAATTACAACTATTGAAAGTGAAATTACAAGTGCAAGAAAAAGTAAGCTAGAATACTTAAAAACACGGAAATAAGCAAGAAAATGGAGGTTTGGACTCCAATACAAGGTGTCCTGATCATCTGGAGGAGCTGCCTTTTTATAGCTGGAAATTTTGGGTTACACGCCCTTGGTCACGCCCGTGACATAGGGCGTGTAAGGGGCGTGATCGGTGCTGGAGCGGAGAGGGCGCGTTCAGGCTTCAATGCAGGCATTTTGGGCGCGTCACGCCCTAGGTCACGCCCGTGACCTGGGGCGTGTAATCTTTAAAAGTGCTACTGGTGGGAAGCTTTGGTGGGAAGGAGTGCGCGATGAGTCACGCCCGTGAACTGGATGACACGCCCCATTGTCACAGGCGTGACCAGGGGCGTGTAACTTTAATTGACGTGGCAGGCTTGATCTCAGCGATTTTGATTCGTCTCAGCGGGTCGTGGACGTGACATTGGGTCACGCCCTTGGTCACGCCCGTGACCTAGGGCGTGTACTTGGTGGATTCTGAACATTCGTTGAACTCTCGCCTGTTCGTCGATCTCCTGAATTTTCGTCGCACGCAGTAGCCAGGGGTCACGCCCTTGGTCACGCCCGTGACCTGGGGCGTGTACTTGGTGAATTCTTCATGGAACGCCCCCGTGGTGGCGGAAATAGGTCTGGAACACCGCGCAGGTTACACGCCCATGGTCACACCCGTGACCTTGGGCGTGTACTTGAAGTTTTGGTCCAATGTGTCCAAAAAAACCTGAAATACACAGAAATAGCTCAAGTTAGTTTATAAAATTGAAAAGATAATAAATTAAATAAGAAAAACATACAAAACTATATAATTTCATATTAAAAATACATTAAACTTATACTAAAAGATGAGTACAAAAAGTACTCATCAAACACCCCCATTCTTACTCGTTTGCTAGTTCCGAGCAAACAACTTTTCATAGGAGTAGAAAAATTTAAATACTAGAAAAAGAAATTTGAACTCAAGGAAAAAAATGCGAAGTCTTACGCCTGCGTGTAGAGATCCTAGTTCAAAGGCCTATCTAGCATAACGATTAGCTTATAATTTTCAAAAATGCGATTTAACATATTGCTTTTACTTTTAAGTTGAAAGCTCGGTAAATTCTGGAATGCTATTCAGGGAGCGGGTAGCGTGTTTTCTAAGATCAATATTACCCAAAATTGAGTTTCGGGATGGCCTCCAAAGAAATCCATAAATGACGATGGCCATAGGCCTGCCTGGTCGCACTCTCTTCACTACACAAGTATAATGTCATAGCTTAAAGATCAAAAGGGCTTTCATTAGGAGTGAAGCTTGGCTTAGGTATATGATTTGGAATTGGAAATCAAAGAGATAAACATGACGGCTAAGGATCACACTAAACCAAGGTGAGAGTTTCCCAAAATTATCAAAATTTAAACCTCGCATAAGAGTTGTCATGAAGCAAGACATACAAAAATTCTCATATTTCTCAAACATAAGGCCATGAATAATTTTCTTTATTTCTCACAATTGGCCAGCAAAATAATTTTTCACGTTTTTTTTATTATTATAGCTCCAAATAAGAGGTTGTAATTTCCTCATTTTCACAATACAACCCATTGCAAAATAAATCTCAAATATTTAGTGTGGTCATGGGGTGGATGTTTTGGCTTTGGTGAAAATGAAAGGTGGAGGTAGCAAAGGAAATAAGAAAAGGCCCAAAGTGTTTAAACAATGAAAAAAATTTAAAAGGTGGGCAAACATGCACAAACGATCAAAAGATGGCCTAAATCATTTCTAAAAACTATGACAAACCTATGCAAATGCTTCGAGAATCGCTAGAGGCAAGTTCTAGCCATCGAGAAAGAATACCCTTCCGTTCAAAATGTGTAATATTTCTCTAGTAAGCTTCTACATACTCACTTGAATTATTCGCAGATTCTACCGGATTCAAGGTAAGAGTAAAACAAAGATTGTTTTCTCGCAGTTAGAAAATCATAAATCTAATTCTATGCTGAATATTTAATTTGACATAGAATTCTACAAACGCGTGCGCTTAACTAGGAACACTGCACGAGTCAACAATTTTATTCCAAAATTCAAAATCTAATGAAGTATAAAAATTCCCTACGACACTATACAAAAGCAAATCTACTAAGGATTTTGCAAATAAGTAAGTATGAAAGTTTAGCCTAAAAATAAAGATATTTTTTTTCTCTTTTTATTTTTATTTTGCTTGGACTTCCCAAGGTCAACCCGGTGAGGGGCTCGCAAGGTACTAGAGGCTGTGATGAGAATTCAAGCCCAAAGCGTCTTTTCCAAGAAATTTTATTTTTGTTAGATAGAAAATATTTATATATATATATATATTTCAACTAAATAGAAATTCAAAAGAAAGCAATGTTACACCCCCATACGTAAAATTAAACATTGTCCCCAATGCTTAAAACTAAGTAAGAAGATAAAAACAAGAATTACACATTTTATTTTATTTTCTAATTTAAAGAAACAAATAGGAAAATGAAGTAAAATAAATAACAAAAAGAAAGAAAATCAAATAAGTGACTAAAGGGTGAAGAGGGCTTCCCTGATCGGTAGATGAGGTTGTCGGACAGAAAATAGAACCTGCAAAATTAAGTTAAACAAAATAAAGAAAACAAAAAAAATGCTGGGTTGCCTCCCAAAAGCGCTTTGTTTATCGTCGCGTAGCTTGACTGAGTGACGTTCCAAAAGTTGGTGAGGTTAAGCGTTTCAATTTTGTCGGGCGCTGGGTCGCCGGAATGATATAATTTTAAACGGTGCCCGTTATCTTTCAACGGGCCTTGATCCGGGTGTTCTATTAGCACGGTCCCATATGGCCAAGCCTCTTTTACAACAAAAGGGTCGGACCATCGGGATTTTAATTTGCCTGGAAAAAGTTTTAATCTAGAGTTATATAGAAGGACTAAGTCTCCCGGTGAAAAAGATTTTGGGAATTTTATTTTTGTATCATGGTAAAACTTAGTGCGCTCCTTATAAAATTTATTATTTTCATAGGTGTTTGCGCGTCATTCGCCTAATTCATTAATTTGAAACTTTCGTTGATCGGAGGCTAAGTATAAATCTAGATTTAAAAATTTAAGTGCCCAGAATGCGCGGTGCTCTAATTCCATGGGTAAATGACACGCTTTTCCATAGACTAATCGGTACGGTGTACATCCGATGGCGATTTTGTAAGCTGTCCGATAAGCCCATAGTGCGTCGTCTAATTTTAACGACCAATCCTTCCTATTAACGGACACAGTTTTTTCTATAATTCTTTTTAATTCACGATTTACTACCTCTACTTGTCCATTTGCTTGTGGGTGATAGGAAGTAGAAATTTTGTGTGTAACTCAATACTTTGCTAAAATTTTAGTAAGCTGGTTGTTACAAAGTGTGTGCCCCTATCACTAATTAGTGCTCGGGGTGTGTCAAATCGTGAAAATAAATTTTTTTTAAATGTACGACGACTCTCGCGTCGTTGGTGGGAAAACCTTGTGCTTCCGCCCACCTTGACACGTAATCGACCGCAACAAGAATATATTTATTATTGAAGGAGGAGGGTAAAGGACCTACGAAATCTATTCCCCAGAAATCAAAAAATTCGCATTATAAAATATATTTTGGGGCATTTCGTTCCGGTTTGAAATATTACCTGACCGTTGACAGCTATCGCATTTACTCACAATGGTGTGAGCATCTTTGAATAAGGTGGGTCAGTAGAAGCCCGCCTCTAGCACCTTTCTTGCGGTCCGGTTTGCTTAGTAGTGTCCACCGGTTGGAACTTCGTGGCAGTGCCACAAAATTTGTTCACCTTTCTCGTCCGAAATACACCTTCTTACCACTTGGTCCGTGCAGACGCGAAATAAAAAGGGATCCTCCCAAAAATAATTTTTCAAGTCCGAAAAGAATTTCTTCTTTTGCTGACTTGAAAAATCTTTTTGCAGGACCCAGGCCACTAAATAGTTGGCCAAATCCGTGTACCAAGGGGTGGAAGAAGTCGTTACCTTTTCGATGGCAAGGAGGCGCTCTTCACGGAATTTGTCATCAATTTCGGCCTCCACAAGTGCTCCTACAGCCAGATTCTCTAATCTTGAGAGAAGGTCGGCCGCCAAGTTCTCCGCTCCTTTCTTGTCTCGGATCTCCAAACCAAATTCTTGCAAGAGTAGGATCCATCTCAACAGTCAGGGCTTGGCATCCCCTTTATCTAGCAAGTGCCGGAGAGCGGAGTGATCTGTAAATACAATAATTTTTGATAGCGTTATGTAAGAATGAAATTTATCAAAGGCGAAAACAATCGCTAGATGTTCTTTTCCGTCGTTGTATAATTAGCTTGGGCGGATGTAAGCGTTTTGCTTGCGTAATAAATTGGGTGAAAGTTTTTATTCACCCTTTGGCCCAAGACCGCACCTACACCAAAATCGCTTGCATCGCACATGATTTCGAACGGAAGAGACCAATCTGGCGAAATTAAAATAGGCGATTTTATAAGTTCGTTTTTAATTTTTATGAACGCCTTAGAACATTCATCATCAAAGATAAACGTGGTTTCTCTTTCTAAAAGATGCGTTAACGGTTTTGTAATTTTCGAAAAATCTTTAATGAACCGTCTATAGAAACCGGCATGTCCTAAAAAACTCCTAATAGATTTAATATTAGTAGGCGGAGGGAGTTTTTCTATATCTTCGATCTTGACCCTATCGACCTCGATCCCTTTACTAGAAACTTTATGTCCGAGGACTAATCCCTCACGGACCATAAAGTGGCACTTCTCCCAATTGAGTGCCAGATTCGTGTCTTCGCAGCGTTGAAGAACACGATCAAGATTTTTTAGACAATTTTTAAAGGAATCGCCATAGACTGAAAAATCGTCCATGAAAACTTCCATGACGTCCTCAACTAATTCATTAAAAATTGCCAGCATACACCTTTGAAATGTAGCTGGCGTGTTACAAAGACCAAACGGCATCCTCCGATAGGCGAAGGTGTCAAAGGGGAAAGTGAAAGTGGTTTTTTCTTGGTCTTCGGGTGTGATTGGGATTTGAAAATATCCCGAAAGAAAATCAAGAAAACAATAGTGCGAATGACCAGATAAGCGTTCTAAAATTTGGTCAATGAAGGGCAACGGAAAATGATCTTTGCGGGTAGCATCATTTAATTTTCTGTAATCGATGCATACCCGCCAACCCGTAATTGTACGGGTTGGAATCAACTCGTTATTTTCATTTTCAATCAATGTAATTCTGCCCTTCTTAGGCACGACTTGCACCGGGCTAACCCAAGTGCTATCAGAAATTGGGTAAATAATCCCCACGTCCATTAATTTTATAATTTCGGCCTTAACGACGTCCTTCATATTGGGGTTAAGGCGTCGTTGAGGGTGAATAGTGCCGCGAGAATTATTTTCTAGATTTATTTTATGCGTGCAGAATGAGGGATTTATACCCTTTATATCTGAGATTTGCCACGCAATTGCGTGACGGTGGTTATTTAAAATTTTAATTAATTCGGAAATTTCCGAATCATTAAGCGTAGAAGAAATAATCACGGGTAATTTTGAATTTTCTTCTAAAAAAACATATTTTAGATGATCTGGTAGTTGTTTTAATTCTAGACTCGGTGGCTCTTCATAAGATGTTTTGATTTTAAAAATATTTAAATTTGTTTGTTCAAAATTTGTCTGTCGGGTGGTTTCTTCAGGACATAATAAAGTTTGTAACTCCAGATTTTCATAAAGAGGGGAAATTATTTCCGCAACAGTTGATAATTCTTCTTCAAAATTTGATTCTAAAATAAAACAAGAATCGTCGTTAGTAAGCGCATTTTTCATTGATTGATTAACATTGAAAATAGCTTCTTCCTCTCTAACTCGCAGGAGAAGTTTTCCGTTACTTACATCTATTATAGCTCGAGCGGTGGCTAGGAAAGGTCGGCCAAGTATTAGGGGTACTTCGGCATCTTCTTCAATATCGAGGATGACAAAGTCTATCGGGAAGAAAAACTTTTCAACCTTCACTAGCACATCATCAATGACCCCTTTTGGGTATTTAACTGACCGATCCGCTACTTGGATGCTTATGTTAGTTGGGCTTGGGTTGCCCAAACCAAGCTTTTTAAATAACGCAAAAGGCATTAAATTTATGCTAGCTCCTAGATCGGCCAAGGCGTGCTTGATTGATAAATTACCAAACATACACGGGATGGAGAACCGTCCCGGGTCGTTTAATTTTTGTGGTAATTTATTTAATAAAGCCGCCGAACACTCTGCGTTTAAAGAAATACGCGAAAATTTTTCAAGTTTCGTTTTGTTCGAAAGTAACTCCTTTAGATATTTAGCGTACTTTGACATTTGAGCAATTGCTTCGCAAAATGGCACATTTATTTGGATTTGTTTCAAAATTTTAATAAATATTTTATATTGCTCCTCATTGCGCTCATCTTTAAATTTTGAAGGATAAGGAATAGAAGGCTTTTTAATAATGCGCGGAGCTAAAGTAGCAGACGGTAAAGCAGGTGAAGAAAGAACTTGCGGGGGAGAAGATGAAACGTTTACCTCGGGCTCGACCAAATTTGAAGAGGTTACCTTCTTTCCGCTGCGGATTATGATTGCGTCGGCACTCTCCCGCGGGTTGGGCTCAGTGTTGCCCGGAAGTGCTCCTTGCTGGCATTCGGAGAACATTTTGGCGAGCTGTCTAATTTAATTTTGCAAATTTTTGACCGATCCGGCGAGATTCCGGATATTGGACTCATTGGAGGCAATGTAATTAGTGAAGACCTCTTCAAGCGGAGAGGGCTTTTGTGGTGGTGGTGGAGGAGCGAATCCGGGAGGATTCACTTGTGGTGGTCGTTGAGCGTTATTGGGGTTGCTCCAAGAAAAGGTTGGGTGATTCCTTAAACCCGGATTATAACTATTGTTAAACGGAAGATTATTATTTGGGTTATAAGGAGGGCGATAAGAGTTCCCCATATAATCAACTTGCTCATGAATGAAATTATTATTCAAATTACTAAAATTATTATTATTAGCCCAATTTGTGGCGGAGGAAGCAGTCATCTCCGCCACATAATGTTTTGTGAGCATTTCTACTTGATGCGCTAAGTTAGGGGTGGCCTCGACTTCAAAAAATCTGGTCGGCTTATTAGGGCGCGACCGTGGCGCATCCACTGATAGGCTTTCATGGCCATCTCCTTAAAAAGCTCTTGAGCAGCTTCGGGGGTTTTTTTATTAAGGGTTCCCCCCGCAGCTGCATCAATTGTCTGCCTCGTTTGGAGATTCAAACCATTGTAGAAAGTCTGAACTTGTTGCCATACGGGAAGGGCATGGTGAGGACATCTCCGCAAAAGTTCTTTGAAGCGATCCCATGTGTCGTAGAGAGACTCCGATTCTATTTGCATGAACCAGAGAATGTCCGTACGTAATTTAGCGGACTTTGTCGGAGGAAAATATTTCGTTAAGAATTTCTCCATCATCTCGGCCCACGTAGTGATGGAACCTCTAGAAAGAGAGCTCAACCATTGCTTGGCCTTAGTCCGCAAAGAAAACGGAAATAAACGCAAACGAATGGCGTCATCGGTGACGTATCATAAATTTATCGCAAATTTCCAAAAAATTTAACAAATGTAAATTAGGATCTTCATCCGGTAAGCCATCGAAAACGACGGTTTGCTGTACCATCTGAATGATACTAGTTTTAATTTCAAAATTTTTATTCGCCACCGCCGGGCAAATAATACTAGATTGTGTTCCCTCCTAATTTGGTCTCGCATATTAGGACATGGTCCGTAGCGGGGCCTCATTATGGTCGGGGTTATCCATTAAACCTTCGTTAGTCTCTCCGATTGACTCTTCGCGAATTATATGTAGATCACTAAATCGGAGACGACACGGCAAGGTGCGCTCGATTTCCGGATCAAAACCAAATTCAAAATTAGCTGGAGAGTTATGTCGGGTCATAAACCAAAAAAGAAAAGAGAAGGGAAAGAGAGGCGAAAAAAAGTAAAATTTTAGATAAATATATATTTATATATATATATATATATATTTATAAAAATCTATTATAGATATATATATATATTTTTAATTAGGTGATTTAAGATAAGTCCTGGACTTCCCAAGGTCAACCCAGTGAAGGGCTCGCAAGGTACTAGAGACTGTGATGGGAATTCAAGCCCAAACCGTCCTTTCCAGGAATTTAGTTGCACCTAGTAAAATTTTTAAAAAAAATAAGAGAAGAAAGAAAACGATAAAGCCAATAGATATTCTCTTTCGAAATATCAACTCAGATCCCCAGCAACGGCGCCAAAAACTTGATGAGCAAAACTATGCTTGCAAACGACAACGGCAAGTGTACCGTGTCGGATGTAGTATAGGCTTTATAAAAACCAAGGTCGTATAAAAATCCGGGCGTGTTGATTACTCTTACTCAAGACGATCTCTATTGTTCTATAAAAAAAGTACTTTGATTTGGATGCAATAAGAAAAGTAACTATGCTAGAAGATTATAACTAATGAAAAGAGAGGTGGACAAAATAGAAGAATGGATGAATAAAAACAACAAATTTTAGTAATTCAAGACAAGGAATTACAACTATTGAAAGAGAAATTACAAGTGCAAGAAAAAGTAAGCTAGAATACTTAAAAACACGGAAATAAGCAAGAAAATGGAGGCTTGGACTCCAATACAAGGTATCTTGATCATTCTGAGGAGCTGCCTTTTCATAGCTGGAAATTTTGGGTTACACGCCCTTGGTCACGCCCGTGACATAGGGCGTGTAAGGGGCGTGATCGGTGCTGGAGCGGAGAGGGAGCATTCAGGCTTCAAAGCAGGTGTTTTGGGCGCGTCACGCCCTAGGTCACGCCCGTGACCTGGGGCATGTAATCTTTAAAAGTGCTGCTGGCAGGAAGCTTTGGCGGGAAGGAGTGCGGGATGAGTCACGCCCGTGAACTGGATGACACGCCCCATGGTCACGGGCGTGACCTGGGGCGAGTAACTTTAATTGACGTGGCAGGCTTGATCTCAGCGGTTCTGATTCATCTCAGCGGGTCGCGGCCGTGACATTGGGTCACGCCCGTGACCTGGGGCGTGTACTTGTTGAATTCTGAACATTCGTCGAACTCTCGCCTGTTCGTCGATCTCCTGAATTTTTGTCGAACGCAGCAGCCAGGGGTCACGCCCTTGGTCACGCCCGTGACCTGGGGCGTGTACTTGGCGAATTCTTCACGGAACGCCCCCGTGGTGGCGGAAATGGGTCTGGAACACCGCGCAGGTTGCAAGCCCATGGTCATGCGACCTTGGGCGTGTACTTGAAGTTTTGGTCCAATGTGTCCAAAAAAACCTGAAATACACAGAAAAAGCTCAAGTTAGTTTATAAAATTAAAAAGATAATAAATTAAATAAGAAAAGCATAAAAAACTATATAATTTCATATTAAGAATATATTAAACTTATACTAAAAGATGAGTACAAAAAGTACTCATCACCGCACCCCAAGAGGGGTGCGGTTAGGCCGCAGCCCTTGAGGGGGTTCGGTGCTACCGCGCGTGCTAGCACGCGGTACCTCCATGCTCGTCGTGGCGGTAGCGCGCACGGTAGTGCTTGCAGTTGTGTGAGGCATTGCCGCGCGCGGGGTTGGCGCGCATGGTTGAGTGCGGCCCTGCGGTGCGTTCTGCGTGCGTCATTGCACGGGCGGTTGGCTGTGAAGATGGTGGGTTTGGCCCACTTTCCCACTAATCCCTCATCACCTTAGTGGTGGAGTGGGGTTTGTGAGTAACCGTTACCCGGCTTTGGACATATAGATGAGAGCCCATGTATGAATGCGTATGAATTATTATTTCATTTTACCTAATAAAAGAATTAGTTAATGTCATAAATTTAGCAGGTTGATATCACAGATTATTAATCTATCTTTTTTACTTCAATCTAACCCAAGAGAAAGTCCCAAAAATTCTAAAAAAAAATTCAACTTGTAAATTTATATGAAGTGAAATTATATATATACTATATAAAAGGATATCCCCTTATCGGTGTAATCCCCAGCCAAGTAATAATCACCGTTCGATAAGGAGAGAGAAAGAGAGAGGAGAGATAGAGTGGGGCCCACAATTAAGAGAGAGGGAAAGTGTGAGGGAGGGGAGAGGGGGGCAACATCTTGAATTGGAGAGAGAAATATAGAGAGAGAAAGAAGGGGAGAGGTGGAGGTGGGTCCCATCAATATTTTGATTAATATTTAAATATATATAACTAAAAACTTTATTAAACTTTATTAAATTTAACATAAAACATTGATATATAATATATAAATGTTTATTAAAATTTATATAAAACGTCGATATATAAAAATATTTATTAAATTAATGTTGTGCACATTAGGAGTGTTGTTGTGTGATGCTCGCACGCGGGAGAAGATGAGAGTACCTCGGCTCGACGACACTCACGCTGCTCGCATTTCCTCGAGCACACGATAAAATGAGAAAACGGGCGTAGTTCCGTGCGCTCGAGGGATTGCAAGTGGCGTGAGCGCCGTCGAGCCGGGGGTACTGTAATGAACGGGGAACCGTCGCGCAGGGCACAGGGGACTCCCCCTGCACTGTCACTCGTATATATATATATATATATATATTAGTCATGAACATAAAAACCGGTCCTGACGGGCCGGCCCGAGACCGGCCCGGTCAAGGCCCGGTCAAGCCCGGCCCGATTCAGGCCCGAACCGGGCCGAGCCCTTACCCGGGACCCTGAAAGGGCCCCGGTTTGGCCATGCTACCCGGCCCGGTACCCAGCCCGGGCCGGGCCGGGTAAAGCCCGAAAATTGGGCTAGCCCGAAACCGGGCCGGCCATAGCCCGATCCGGTCTCGGACTAGGCCCGATTGAGCCTAACGGCTCTTATTAAAGCCGTTAGGCTCATCATGGCAGCATGGCTGCCACGTGGCAGCCATGCTGCCATGAGAGAGCAGCCAACGGCTCTCTCTCAAGAGAGCCGTTGGCTGCTCATTTTTTTATATTTATTTTTTTTTAAATAATTTTTAATTAATTGTTTAATTAAAAAAACAAAAAATATCCTATAAATACCCCCCTCCCCTCTCTCTTTTCTCACACCCCACCCCTCTGTCTCTCTCTCTCTCTCTCTCTCTCTCTCTCTCTTAGCTCTCCCAATGGCGTCGTCCTCCACAACTTCAGCGTCGTCTTCCCAAAGTACGACTTCGGTGGTGGAGCACAACCGTAGAGCGAGTATTTGAGAGCATTTCGAGATAGTCCGAGTCGGGACTGAAAGAAAAGCGCGCTGCAAGATGTGCTCGAAGTTGCTATCCATCAGCGGCAACTCGACGCTCGTTAGACACCAGAAGTCTTGCGAGTCGAAACAAGCTCCTCCCGAGTTTAAAATCATTTCTCAACGGCGCGTTTTTTCATACTATATGTGTTTGCACGTCCTAAATTTAGTGGTACAGGATAGTTTAAAGGCAATGTCACAATATATTAATAAAATTCGCGACATGTTAAAAATAATTTATTGTACTAAACAACGAGCTCAAGATTTTAGAAAATTTTGTAACGCACAAAATCAGAAATATTTGAAACCACAATTAGATATGCCTATTAGATGGAACTCAACCTATAAAATGTTAAAAAGAGCCGTTCTACAAAAAGATCTTCTAATGGAATATTATAGTTTGCTTAATATTGAACACGGTTTAGGTGAAACTGATTGGAATATTATAGAACATTATATAGATTTTTTACTAAAGTGTTTTTATAGGGCCACCGTTTCTTTATCTGGAGTGTATTATCCAACGAGCGCATTAGTAATTGAACATTTCGTACATATCACAGAAAGATTTAGTTATTATAGGCAACACCAAGGTTGAGCTCCTTTAATTAAAATAATGGAAGAAAATTTTTTAAAATATTATAGAGAAATACCGCCTATGTTTTCGTGCGCCGCCGCTTTAAATCCGCTACTTAACGTAGAAGGCGTAGAAAAATTGATCGACGAAATCAATACTAATCTAACCTTAAATATAAATTATGATGAGGATGACCCCGTTAGTACTACAAGTTTTACTACTTTTTTTACGCAAAGTTATAATTATTACAATAATTTATACGGGTCACGACCCCGCGAAGAAATAACGCAACCCAAAACGAAGGATAGTCTTAAAAATAAATTTTTAGATTTAGCTTCTAGGAAAAAAGCGCGCACATCTGGTAGTTTAGATGAATTAGGATTATACACAAAAACTCAATTTAGCGATTTTATGAGTTCAGACGAGATCGAAAACTTCGATCTCTTAAATTGGTGGAAAGGTAAAGCTAATACCTATCCTGTTTTGGCTTGTATGGCCCGTGATTTATTAACTGTCCAAGCTAATGCAGTAGCTTCGGAGTCCGTTTTTTCTCTTAGTGGCAGGATTTTGAACGAGCGGAGGAGCCGGCTTAACGAAGATTCGCTGGAGATTTGCATATGCTACAAGGACTACTTGGACAGTTTAAAGAGGAAGCAACACATAACAGCATAGGAGGATAGCTCGGAGGAGATAGAAGACGAAATGTTCGCGTTGAATCTACAAGATGATTAAATCGAGCACTCTAGTCTCTAAATGTACTTTTTTTTATATATGTAAATTTTTTTTAATTAAATTTTATAAGAATCATAGCCTTCATAGGTTTGTATTTTCAATTTTATATTTTGTACAATTGTACGACTTAAATTTTATAATATTTTAAATTTTTTGTTCCAAATTTTCAATATTAATAAAATTTTTTGTTCCAAATTTTTCGTTCCAATTGTTCAATATTAATACAATCTAATTCTAACCTTAAGTTTTTTCAAGTTTTTTAAATTTTTTGTTCAAAATTTCAATATTTAATTATTTATAAAAATAAAAATTAAAAAATTTAAATTTTAAATTAAAAAAGTAAAAAAACGGGCCCGCCCGGATCGGGTCCGAGACCTGCCCGGTCCTGCCCGGCCCGGCCTGAAGGGCCGGAGCAGGCAGCGCATAAGTGCTGCCTGCCCGGCCCGGGCCGGCCCGATTCCAGGGGAGGACCGGGCCGGCCCGGCCCGATGTACGAGAAAGCCCGATCGGGCCCGATCGGGCTTTATGTTCACGGCTAATATATATATATATATATATATATATATATATATATATATACATACGAGCATCTTCGCACGGGCTACGCCCGTGCTCGATGCTCTCGGGCGGCCTTCGGCCGCATTCAGGAGGGCTTGGCCCGTCTTCGCACGGGCTTCGCCCGTGCTCGATTCTCCGGGCAACCTTCAGTCGCATAGAAGCGGGCTTCGCCCTCTTCCATGCAGAATGATGCCTCCCACAGAATGATGCCGCCCGCAGAATGATGCATACCATCGAATGATGTCGACCGCCGAATGTTGATGCTCATTGAATGTTGACCCCCGTCACGCCGAATGTCTCCCCCCATGTCGAATGTTGACAGGCACAGGGCTCCGCCCCTACTGCCAAGTGCGACAGTACCCGGCCGGCGACGGCGGACTTCGCCCGCCCCCGGCGAGCATCGCGCGGGAGGGCTTCGCTCGCTCCCGACGGAACATATACATATGAGTACTCAAAATGACCGCACAAAAATTTTAATTATTATTTTATAATTATTATTTTTCAAAAATATTTATATTTTAACAAAAAATCATTTTAAAGTAGTCTAGGAGGTCTAATGAGTAATGACAACGTACCATAGTAGGTGTAGGAGGTCTACTAAAAACTTTTAAATTTTATGAATTTCCATCATTATTTTTATTATAGGGATATAGTGTAATTACACAAATAGTCATTATATTTTATGAATTCCCATTTTTTTCATAATATATGTTTAAGTTTTTGGAGTAAAAGAATGAGATTATATTTAACAAATTTGAATGTTGCACCAAAGGCAACTTCTTGTATATAGTAGTTAAATATATATATATATATATAGTAATCACATGCGAAGAGAAATTATATGCGAAGGTGTGAATTAGCTGATCCGACCGTCCATTTTCTTGTTTCGCGATTTCTTCGTTTTCACGCGTAATCCCTAGCGCGACGTGATTTCATTTCCCGCGGAACAACCCTTCTCCCTCCCGAACGAGCTCTCTCCCTTCCGGCGGCAGCCCTCTTTCCCTCCCGCGAATGAGCTTTCTCCCTTCCTGATGGCAGCCCTCTCTCCCACCAACGGCGCTCTCTCCCTCCGGGCGACAGTCCTCTCCCGGCGACGGTGCTCTCTTCCTCTCGGTGGCAGCCCTCTGCCGGCGTTCTCTCCCTCCCGCGACACCTCTCTCCTGGCGCTCTCTTCCTTCCGCGCCGCTCTCTCCTCGACGCCCATCACCATTTCCTAGCAATATGTTGGGACTTCATTGATCTCTTGTCCTTTCAACACTAACAATATATGACAGACATGGAATTCCTTGAGTTTCAAACTTTTTACAGCTACAAGTTGTGTTCGACGAACTATAAAGAACTTCTATGTATCTATCGTTTGGCTTACAACTATCAATAATGGTGAATATGCATGAACCACTAAATTCTTGACAACCTCTGACCCCGCAACTTAAACATGAAGCCCATAATTCTTTTGAACATACAAAATACTTATATTGCAGTTCATTATTTTTATTTGTACTGGCGGTCGAACTGCGTACATTAAATCCAACGTGATGTGCATAACTTTTATAGAAATTCTCAAAATCTTCCACTGAACCAAATATCTGACCTTTCAGGGGTTTTATTGCTTCATCAGTTTGAGTATTGCTGCTTCCCATTATTTCTCTAGCCTCAATCTGACCATAATTCTACATAAAACAACACAATAAGTAAAAAAACAATTTCTTTCCTTAACAAATATCATATATTTGAACTATAACTGAATAAAGTCACACATAATGGTGTAAAAGATTTACCATACAATCACTTCCGTGAAAAATTTCAGCAAAAAACTCAGATTGTTTTGCCCTGACAAGTGCAAAATCTCGGTCTAAAAGTGCTAATTCTCGGTCTGCAAGTGCTAATTTTCGATCTGAAACTGATCTACTTCAGGATATGGAAAGGGTCAAGCGGCTAGGGCTAAGATACACAAAGCTACTGCAATATCAAACCTGTAAAGGTACTTTTTGTAACACCCTGCCAGTACGAATAGTATAACAGTAGGTCCGGACGGGACCCCACGCCATACAAACCACACTAGCTAGGAGTTAAAAGGTGATAAACAGAAAGAACTACAACAGAGTATACTAAACACTAGCGGAAGCATAATGATTTAACATTTCATTTAGAACTGTCCACTATCATAGGAATGAAACCATAAAATAGAGTTACGGCCTTAAGGCCTTACATTCACCAAAGTACAAAACTCAGAACATACTTCGGCACGCGGGCCGGCAATACATGAGAAAGCAGAAAAGGGAGGCTGGCCTTCAAGGGCCAACTCAGCAAAAGAGCCACCGCCCGCTATTTCCCACTAGGCTCACCTGCACCTGCATAAGAACATTCCACCAAGCGGTGGCAAACAAAGTAACGATCAGCACAGCTGACCAAATTATAACGACCCCACCCCTTTCCCGGGGTGGCGGAGCTTCTACCCTGTAAGCAAGCCATACTAGCACAAGTACTAATATAAAGAAAGTGCAACTACACAAGGTGAGGTTTCAAGCACAATCAATCTTCTAGGTTGAGCATCAAAAATGAGGGAACCTAGGTATGCACATGATGTTGGTTGGGTTCACCCGAAGGTTCCCCACAACCGCCTAAACAACCGCATGAGCCTAACAACATCAATTTATCACAAACGTGGGTACACACAACCGCACGCTCCATGCTCACAAGGCATGCACCAAAGGTACTTCTTCCCGAGCACCAATACCATCATGAGTCCGGAAACTCTAGATGGAAAAGAGTTTTTGGTCGGTCTAGGCAAGACGCCCCTCCCAACCTCTCCCAAGGTCGTTCGGGTTTACAAGAGATAAATCCCCCTACCGCCGCGCCTGGAAACGGGTTCAGTTCAGCCAATTCCCGTGCTCTTGTCATCGATTGAACACACGATGCGGGTATGACATCACCTCGGCCCGTATGGGTTTAGCACTCGCTAGCGCTACACAAAACATAAGTTACAACACCCAAGCCTTCACGAGGACTTAGGCTTTACACGTAACCAAAAAGGAGGTACAAGACCACTCCTCAACAATTCTAGTGGTGAAGGTTTGCATTCAACCACTCGCAAAGCATGGGGCTTTCGCTAGGATCTTCACAAGACGCCTACGCTTAAATCCCACAATACTATCGCATATATCACGGAATCATTCTCCGGCACGCATTCTAGGCTTAACCTAAATGCAACGTCGCAAATCAAGCATCACCGATTCGGGCTCACGGCCACGAATAGGCTTCACACACAATGCCTAAATCCGCACGACTACCGGATTTTCTACATGCAATATGCCGGGGACGGACACAATCTACCCGGAGTTCCGAAGAACTTGAGGAAATCC
The DNA here is from genome assembly GCA_033032865.1 of Dactylorhiza incarnata. NCBI lineage: Eukaryota > Viridiplantae > Streptophyta > Magnoliopsida > Asparagales > Orchidaceae > Dactylorhiza > Dactylorhiza incarnata. Next base: position 24,609,452 of record JAWHQI010000004.1, read on the forward strand.
TACACTTCACCCATTTGGTGAAAGGGATTCCTCATGCAAGCATAGAGAAATGAAGGAGAGGACAAATGACAAGTCCAAATATCGGGAGGAAGAATCGTTACCCTAGGAGCGTTCTTCTTCGCCATGGATCCGAGATTCTAGACGGAGGGAAACGACCGCACCGGGCTGCACTCTCCAGATCTGGAAACGGCTCGTGAATCGGAGCTCCGGAGCTCAGTCAATGGCGGGATCTCTCCTTCTTCTTCCTTGCCTCCTTCTTTCTCTAGGTTTGGAGAGAGAAAGGCTTAGAAATTATGAGGATTAACCTCCTCTCATCAGCCCTAAAGACCTCCAGCATCTAATCCTAGCCATTGGATCGGATTCCAAAAGATTTGGACGGACCGATCTCCTTCTCCGCTCAAATTTGCGGAGCAGAATTAACAGGGCGCACGATCATTGGTCGTGCGCGAAGAGGAGAAATGGTCGTGCGCACTACCCGAGACAGAACTCCGATTCCTTGCGAATTAATGCACGATCATTGGCGCACGATCACTGGTCGTGCGCGAAGAGGAGAAATGGTCGTGCGCCGAGAACTGCCATGGAATTTTTTAGCCTATCCCGAGCACAGCACTACCACTCCGCCTACCTCGCTGAACTACGATTTTTGAGGTGTTACACTTTTGCAGGGGAGGTCACGTGCAACCCTAAACCCTGGGCGTGAGTGAGAACAGTGTCGTCGCACTTGGTTGAGTATGCGGGAGGGAGAGAGAGCCAAAGCTGCTAGAATCGCCTTGAGAGCGCCGCCGTCAGTGGGAGGTAGAGAGCGCCGCCGCCGGTGGGAGGATGAGAGCGCCGCCGCCGGTGGGAGGATGAGAGCGCCGCTGCCGGTGGGAGGTAGAGTGCGCTAATGCCGGTGGGAATTAGAGAGCGCCGCAACGCTGGGATCGCATGTGACAGCCGTTGGGAAGAGAGCGCTGAGACGGGGGGGGAAGAAAAAAGGCAATCGCGATGGGAATGGTTTGGACGGCCAGGATTGCTTATTCGCACTGTTCGCATATATTCTTATTCGCACCTGAATACATTCCTATATATATACTAGCATCTTCGAACGGGCTACGCCCGTTCTCGATGCGTCGCTGCGGGATTCGCCCGTAATCAAGCGGGCTTCGCCCGCTTGGCATTCAAGCGGGCTGCGCCCGCCCCCTCCCGACAGTTATTTCCGTTCTCGATGCGTCGCTGCGGGCTTCGCCCGTAACCAAGCGGGTTTCACCCGCCCCCTCCCGACAATTATTTAAAATTTTAAAATTTAAAAGTATTTAAAATTTATATTTTTATTAGATTTTTTAATAATTTTTTAAATCATTCAAAGAATATAATTAATTATTAAATTATAAAATAAAAAAATGAAATACAAAAAAAAATCGCGTGAAAACTCTCCCCTGCCGCTTCCGCCAGATACCGCGCCCTTCTCTGCCGCCGGCGGCGGAGCTGCCCGGCTCCCACCGGGGGTTCACCGGCCGCCGGCGAACCCGTCGGGGGGTGTACGACGTCTCACGGGCAGGGCCACCGCCGGCGGTTGCCCTGCCCGCTCGCCGCCGGAAAACCCCCGGCGGGTTCGCCGGAGGCCGGCGAACCCCCCGGTGGGATCCGGGTAGGCAGCCGGCGGCTCTGCCGCCGGCGGCAAAGGGAGGCAGCGAGGCACTGTTTTGGCGAAAAAACTGGTATCGGGATTTTTGGAAGTTGGAGGAAAAGGTTTTAGGGAGATTTGGTTAATGGCAGACCGCACTGTATAGATCCGATGACCATAAATAAATCCTTGTTTCAGATGTTTGATCGAACGGTCAAAAATTGAAGTTTGGTGTGCTTGAGATGTGCATATTGTCTTATATAATAAAGATATACACTCCTCTCTGCTGCATATACGAGTGGCAATGTATATATATATATATATATATATATATATATATATATATATATGTACTCCTCTCTGCTGCATATACGAGTGGCAATGTATGGGGGGTCTGCCCTGCACGGCATTACTCACCCACTCGCTTCCTCCCGTCTGTAGCTTTCATTGACGATCACACCCCTGCCTCACTCGAGCTCTTCTCGCTCGGACAAAGACATTGAAATAAATTTTGCATTGTATAACACGTTTATTTATGCGTGTCGTGGAGCACCAATGGTATATCCTTGAATAGAAAAACATTTGGCAACCAGCATTTGCATTGTTATTACTATTTGACTGGATATTGAGAGAATCAATAGGGTAATTGCCGCTATAAAGTGCACGGGAATGACGAACGACGATGGTATTGTCTGTCGGCACAAGAGAACCAATGCACTCTCTCTTATACAGTGAGCGTATCTAGCGTATGTTTTTTTTTTATTCTTACTAACATTTATTTTTAATTATAAAGGGTTGCGAAATATACGGCAGGAAACGTAAATAACAAATAGACTAAAATATTTGATATTTTTCAATAATAATTTGAATATAGCCCTTGGTAAACATCACATGGGTAAATTATCACAAGTGCAGGCATAAAGGCGATCGATAAGCCTACTTATGTGGGCAGAGGCTTGGCTTAGGGGCCGGCGCATGTGGCCTGTTTCACTGGTGGCCCTGGCGAACGTGCAACGATAACGTGCGTTGGAAACAGCCATCTGCTGTTGCGGGAGATGATGACAAGATACTAAATGATCGCGGAATGATTCTTCGTGAGCATAATGGAAGTCCTTTTAATAATATTTAAATATACAATAGGTTACAAATCAATATGAGCTGTCTTGTTTTATAATGTTGTAACTTTTATTTTAAGTTGTCCGATTTTAACGATATTGTTATTCAATAATTGCTTCTAGTTCTAGAATATGAAATTCAATACTGCGGTTCCGATGATTAACTTCTGGATGGAATTTTTTTTGGATCCCGCCGTCAGTTTTAAGATTAAGTATTTCGGAACTACGAACTCACACATGCACGTATTTTCACCTGTGCGTGCTTTTTCGCATCCTCGCTCATTTTCGCCTGAGCACATTTTCGTCAGGTCATGCATTTTCTTCCGGGCAAACATTTTCGCCCGGGTGCGGATTTTTCCCCCGGTCGCACATTTTTCCCTCAGTCGTGCATTTTTCAATCGTACGCGCATTTTTGCCCGGGAGCGATTTTTTTTCCCGAGCGTGCATTTTTTGTCCGGACATGCATTTTCAGCTCGGGCGCGCATTGTTGGGAATATTGCCCTCAATATTACTTTGATTTGAAGAGGCATCACTCACAATGCTAAGGACATATTGTATTTGATAAAGCTATACTTGTATAGGATATACAAGCACAGGTGACTCAAAAGGAAGGGCCAAACATGCTCTTAGATGAGGAGAAATCATCTCCTAGGAGATGAAGTTTTGTCTCAGCAGAACCGCTGAGACGAAGGGTCAAAACCGCTGAGACAAGCCCACTATCTCAGCGGAACCGCTGAGACCAGAACAGGAGCCGCTGAGAAAGCTTATAAGCAAGCTGAGATGTAGATAGCCAAGAATCCGCTGAGACGAGATCGCTGTCTCAGCGGATTCGCTGAGACGGGAAAGGAGCAGCGTGCAGATTGGAAAGAATGGCGTGTTCGTCGAACGCAGAGAGCCGTTCGTCGAACGCAGAACTCAGTTCGTCGACCGCTGAGACGAGACCAGAGAAGGAGCCGCTGAGAAGGCACAAAGGGCGTGTTCGTCGAACGCAGAGCCGTTCGTCGAACGCAGAACACAGTTCGTCGACCGCTGAGGCGAGATAGAAGAAACAACTGATAATTGACATGTTCGTCGAACACAGAACACAGTTCGTCGAACGCTGAGACGAGATAGAAGAGTCAGCTAAGATCTGGCGTGTTCGTCGAACTCAGAAGGCAGTTCGTCGAACGCAGACAGAAAGGAAGAAACAACTGAGAGTTGGCATGTTCGTCGAACTCAGAAGGCAGATCGTCGAACGCAGAGACAAGGCAGATCGTCGAACGCAGAGACAAGGCAGATCGTCGAACGCAGAGACAAGGCAGACCGTCGAACACAGAGTGTCGTTCGTCGAACGCAGAGTTTGGCAAGATCGTCGAACACAGAGTGTCATTCGTCGAACGTAGAGTTTGGCAAGATCGTCGACCGCAGAGTTTGGCAAGTTCGTCGAACACAGTACAGCGTGTTCGCCGAACGCAGATTGTGTGTTCTGCCCGTGGCGCAAGTTGCAGAAAAGCTGTGTGGGTCCACCATTTTCTCCCATACTTCTCAGAAGGACGGCTGAGAGCCGTTGAAGATCAGAGATGTATAAAAGGAAGAGTTAGGGCACATTTGAACGAACGAAGCCGACACATTCACTATTCCATTGACGGCAGAAGCTCTCGTATTCTTCCTCCTGCTCACTGAACAAGAAGAAGAAAACAGAGAAAGAAAGCTAGCTCCTTTGCAAGAAGGAGCAAGGAGATCTTCCAACCTTCATCTGAAGAAGAAGATCAGTTGTAGCTGCCATCAACATCACCAGCTACAGGAAGTACAAGCTGTGCAGGAACTACAGGGGACATTGTTGTCATCTGTAGTAAGTTTTATACTCATTTTTCTGTAGGGCTTAACAGCCTGAGTTGTAAGACCTTTTGGTCTGAGATTGTAGGATCTGTGGATCTGAGTTGTAGGGCTGAAGGCCTGAGTTGTAGGGATTTTTAGCTCTAGTTGTAGGAGGAGGATTCCTCTGAGTTGTAGGACCTGGAAGGGGTCTGAGCTGTAGGATCAGGAGATGATCTAAGTTTGTAGGGATGTTTAGCCTGAGGTAGGGCTGTTTAGCCTGAGCTGTAGGACCTGCTGTGGTCTGAGTTGTAGGATCAGGGGCTGATCTGAGGTAGGGTTTGGGAAAACCTGAGAGATCCTGAGGGATCTGAGTTGTAAGCTCTTTGAGCCGAGATTGGAGGAGTTGACCTTGTCTAACACATTGTTAGAAAGGTGAAGGGGGGAAAGAGGACTACTCAAGATACCCTGTCTTGAGGAACCTCTATACATACTTTTGTGCTTTCTGTGTGATTGATCCTTGCTCTAAACCAGAAAACAGATACACTAATTAAAAGAAATTAAAAGAAACATATTCACCCCCCCCCCCCCCCCCCCCCCTCTAGGTGATTTAAACTACAAACCTTATAAACTAACAAGTAGTATCAGAGGGAGGTTGGTCAAAAAGGACTTAACAGTCTGACCAGATCCTACAAAGGTATAGTCAAATCAAATCCCTATGGCCTCCTCTAGATTGCAGAAGGAAATGAGATCCATGAAGTTGCCTATATGCAACAAAGAGAACTTTGGCATATGGAAGCAAAGGATCAGACTGTTCATGGAAGCATCTGATCCAAGGATCATCATTACAGTTGAAGAAGGACCTTTTACTTTTCACACTACATCCACTATAGATCCAACAAGAAGAGTGGCAAAATTATTCAAAGATTTGACCAAGGATGAACTTGAATTGTTCACCATGGACAAAAGGGCCCAGAACATCATAGTCAATGCTATTGATGATTTCACCTTTGAAAACTTGGTACACTGCACCTCTGCCAAGGAAATGTGGGATACCTTGATAGTATATATGGAAGGGACAGCTGAAGTTAGGGATGACAGGAAGTCACTCCTTAATCAAGAGTATGAAGCCTTCAGGAAGCAGAGCCAGGAAAGCATATCCATGTGCTATGAGAGGTTCTTCAGAATAGTTAATGAGCTGAGAACCTATGAGAGGGCATTCACCAACTATGAGCTGAATGATAAGTTTCTTAGATCTCTCACAAGAGACTGGGACACAAAGATATGTGTCATCAGGGAAGTGGCCAAGCTAGGTGAGACCCCAACTCACACACTGTTTGGGAAGCTACTCTCCTATAAGATGCAGCTGTCTACAAGGAAGGAAGAGGACACCTCTTCAAGGGCTTAGCCAAGGGAGAAATCAGTTGCTCTCAAAGCTGACAGCTCCAAGAGAAGCAAAAGCAGGATGGTGTCTCCTCCAAGGAGAAGTGCTGAACCTGAAGCCAGCACCTCAAGATGCTCTTCCTCTGATGAAGAGTTTGCTGCCTTTACAAGGCAGTTCAAGAAGATGATGAAGAGGAAGCAATGGAAGAACATGCCCTCCTCATCATCACACAACAAAAAGAATAGCAGCAAATCTGAAAGACAGCACCCGAAGGGTGACAGGTATGACTCTAAACTTAGTAAACATGTTTCTAATAACATAATTTGCTACAGCTGCAGCAAGCTTGGACATGTCATAGCTGACTGTCCAGTTAAAAGAAAGGGTAGTGGTGAGAAGAAGCATCATCACCACAAGGATAGGAAGGGAGAAAAATCCCTCCAAGCAAAGAAAGAAAGGAGCTGGAGTGAATCTGATCCTTCAACATCAGATTCAGAGAATTAAGAAGAAGCCTACATTGGGCTATTTGCACCAGAAGAAGATTATCCAGCTGCTATAGTTGGAATAAGGGCCCCTCTTTCACACTCATATAGTGATGAAGAGGAGGATGAAGAAGACATTGTTCAGCTAGGCCTTATGGCCTTCACTGATGAGGAAGGGAGTCAGAATGCTTCTGACAATGTTCAGGTACTATCTCATTCCACTTCTATTTCTGATTATGAGACTAGTACAGAATCTGATGCACCTTCATCAATTGATGGAAGGGGCAAGGAAGCTGAGGAAGAACTCAATCAATTGATTGACAAATATGGTGTTCTTTTGGAGGCTCTGAAGAAGAGCAAGAAGCTTTCCAAGAGGCCAGCCCAGGAAATTGTTTCCCTCAAGATGACTAAGAATGACTACACAGAAACTACCACCTTGGTGGCTCAGATGAGTAGACAGATTAGCCATTTATAGGGGTTAACAATTGTGCAATTAAGCACTATTTCCCTGAAGAACAAGGTCATCAAGGACCTTGAGGAAAAGCTTGAGAAGGAGAAGAGCTTGGTGACTCAATTCTCCAAGCCCAAATCTGTGCTTCCTATTATTGACACCTTCTCCTCTCAAACCAATAGGAGAGGACTAGGATTCAATTAAATGGAAGTAGGAGAAGGGAGTGGAGAGAAGAGCAAGGGGAAGGCTAAGCCACAACCCACCTTTCAAAAGGTGTTACTTCCTTCCAACAGGTATGACCATGAAAGCATTTATGGTCACTGGAAGAATGAGAGTTGCTATAGGAAGGAAAATGCTCCTTCCCATAGTGGAAGAAAGGGAATGAGATTGAGTGCCATGAAGGCTCCTCATGAGAAAATTCAAATGGCCCAACATGGACCTTTTGTATTTAGTACCTCAGCCCCCTCATTCAAGAACAAGAAGGCAAGCCCTACTAAGGTTGAATCAGTCAAGAAATTGACTGATGTCAAATATGTAAACAAGTCTGATTGCTCAGTGTCAGATGCCATCAAATCTTGTATGGATGCCAAGTCATTGCAACCTGATGCCATCAGGACAAAGAGTATCAAGACAGCACACAGATTGATATTCAGTCAAATCATTGCTGAGAGGAACAGGAAGAACACTGCTGTATCTACTCCTGAACCTGTGGACTGTGCTGCATAACCCTAAAGAAGTGTTCAGAAGAGAAGATACAACATTCATGAATGTTGGTGCTGTGGTAAGGTAGGACACTTTGCCATAGACTGTTGGCACAACCCTAATGTGCCTTGTGCAAAGATGAACCTTCCTGCAAAGGGTGCAGCTAGAGTAAAGTCATTTGATTATGCTAACAAGAAACTAGGACCCAAGTCATCTTGGGCTCCTAAGGGACATTAAACTCTATTTTGCAAGATAGTTCAAGTACCAGCCCCATCATCATTTGGTACTTGAACAGTGAGTGCCATCGACACATGAGAGATAGGAAATTGATATCATGAAGTCAACATCAGTTTGAGTACTAAATCCTCAAGGTATGTATGTCTCCTACCCATTATGAAATTATCATCAAATGCTGTCTCTAATAATGTTAAAGTAGGATGATTAGATTAACCAGTACAATCTGCCTAAGCTATGCTTCAGATTGCATTTTAACAACTAAGGAAAATCTGGGTTCGACGAACTCTGTCCTGAGTTCAACGAACATCGAGTTTGAGTCCAACGAACTCAGCCTTGAGTTCGACGAACTCAGTCTTATGTTACAGTTTTAGATAAACTTAGTCAGGGTTCAACGAACTCTAGTTTGAGTTCGACGAACTCAGCCCTAGAACGAAAACGTAGATAAATCTTCTCAGCTGTTCCGCTGAGTCAATTAGGTTAACACTAAGACCTAGTGTATAAATAGCAGACTATATTAGATGACTCTTCACATTCACTTGCCCCACTACATCCGCCGAGACGAAACTCCTACCCATCCGTCCCAACGTTCTTCTCCTCGACCAAATGGCGCCCAAGATTGTGAAGGAGTTGCTTGAAGGCTATGAGTTGGTGAGGGATGGTTTTCTCCATGCCTCACCAGAGATTCTAGGTGTCATCTCCCTCATCCCTGAAGCTGGCCTAGACTTCTTGCTATCTGAACCCTCTCAGATATTCATGCATGAAATTCTAGAGTTCTATGCAAATGTTAGGCAGTCATCTACTAAGGATGGCTTATCGTCTAAAATTGGAGAGATAAGGGTGAAACTGTCCCCTAAGAGATTGGAAAAGGTACTGCACCTACCTACAGTGGAAGAAGATGAGATATCTGCATCAGAAAAGGAGCAAGCCTTAAGATGGTGTGATTACAGTGATTCCCAGACTTCTTCTCTGAAGAAGAAAATCTTCAACCTAAAAGGGAAGCTGTTGTGTGACATAGTGGGAAAAGCCCTTCTGTGCAAGCCAGGCTCACATGACTCAATCTCACAACCCGTGTTTGAGCTGGTTGTAAGGATCATCTTGAAGAAAAGGACTTGCTGGGGAAATGTCTTGTACCAAAGGATAAAGCAATGTCTGCAGGCTCCTAACCTAGGAAGGATCCTCTCACTCTTCCTGCTGAAGGCTTATCTAGGAGAATTATCCTCCATCAAGGGTACTAACATCCACTACTTGAAGAGGTTAGATATTAAGACACTGGCCAGGTCAACAAGGGTCCTCTCCATGAGCCAACCCTCTATGGTGGCTGAGCTAAAGGAGAAGAAGAAGAAAGTAAAGAAGAGTGAGGTAGGAGGTGCTGAGTCCTCTAAGAAGAATGATGATCCTCAAGATCACATGGAAAATGTGGGAGGAGAAGATGTCCCCAGGACATGTGGGGATGATGAACCCCAGGGAAGAGTTGATTCTACTTCTGAGCCAACTCAGATTGATACTGATCCAGTTGTTCCTCCAGCTGAAGATGAACTACTAAACTCACCTATCCATGGTTCTCCTAGATAGAATTCCCTAAATATGGATGCTCTGAGTGAGGAGGAGCATAGCCCTCCCCTTGGAGATAATTGTGGGGGTGCTAGTGAGGGGGAGCACAGCCCAAATGCTGAAGAGCTGCGAAGATCTGAATCTGCAATGGAGAAGGCCAGCTATGAAGCTTAGGAGGTAGTGGAGAAAGAAGTTGCCCAGGAAAGGCCAGCAGCTGTGCTAGACACATCTGACCTGCTGAACTCAATAAGATCCATCATTGAGGGTCAGATGTTATCTGTGAAAGAGCTAGTTGCAGAAAAAGTTCAAGATGCCAATGCTCAGATAAGGGATGAGTTATATGCTACAAGAACAACATTGACTCAAGAGATCCAAGATAGTGAGCAAAGAATGGAATCAAGGGTGACTGCAGTAAGAACTGAGCTGAACACCAAGATTAATGATGTCAAAACTGCATTTGATCATATCCTCCAGCAAATGACAAGATGGTTTGAGATGGCCAAAGGCACAGTTGCTGCTCAGCACACTTTATTGAAGCAAATTGCTGATCATCAAGGGGTCTCCACAAAGGACATTACATATGTAAAGAATCATCTTTACAGGAATCAAAATGTCTGGGAGAATGCAGTTGCCAGAATGGCACAAGTGGCTAATACATCTAGCAGCCATGTCATGTCCCACATTGACAAGACCAAGGAAAGCATTTTGGATGATGTGGACATCACTTTCCAAACTCTCTCCCAATCCATAATAGATCAACACTCTGAAATAGAGAAAAAGATATTGGAAAAAGGCAAAGAGGGGGAGGAGAAGGTTGCCAAGCTAAATGCTAAGCTGAAAGGAGCTCACATAAAGCTATATAACAACATGGAGAATGCCCACCAGCTGATACTCTCCAATTAGGCAGCAACCAGCAAGCAAGTGGTGGAAGTGGTCAACAAAGCTTCCAATGCAATTCAAGAAGATATCCTAACTATGGTTAAAAAGGTTAATGATAATCATTGGACCTCAAGCTTAAAGGTATTACAAGGAACAAGGAGTGCCTTGAATCTTCCAATATTGAATCCAAGCAGACCTGAAGAAATTGACTTCCAAGGTCAATCAGATCTGATTCAAGATGAGAGGGAAGAAAAGAGGAGAAGGGCAGAGGGCATTCAAACTGCTGAAGAGTATATGGCCCAGAAGAGGATGGAAAGATTAGAGGATCCACTCCATGAGGATGACAATCTGGAGTTGGACACAATTGTTGTCAACACCTGGGTCAGCCATGGCAATCAATTCAAGTACATTGACCATGTCTATTCATCTGATGAATGGATCAAACACCTTGAGAGGGAATCTCTAAGGGAAAGGATTCTCAAAGAAAACATGGTAAGAAGGGAAACTCCTATAAGGATTCCCACAAGATATCTTCCCAAGCAATTTCTGTACTTCAAAGTAAAGGAGAAGATCAAGGCTGCTGCTGAAGCTAGGAAGAGAAAGTCTAAAGATGGAGAAAGCTCTTCCCAGGGACCATCTAAGAAGACCCTGCCTTGAGATGCTCTTTAAATTATTCAATGTACAATCATAAGTTGAACTGTTTGAAATGTCTGTACTGAACATTTAATTGAAATGATTTTTCAGATTCTGAAAATCATATTGTGTTTCTTACTGTTGGTATATGTACTCTGTATTTCTACCTTCAGTATTCGAGTTAGAAAGGGTTGTTCAAATTGAACAAGATCAGCTATTACAGAAAATAGCACTCTAATTGAGAGGGAGCAAAATCCCTGCTCAGGTTGAGGGGGAGATGGCAAATGCTAAGAGTGTATAGGTTGACCTATAAGTTGATCCAAAGGGATCTATAGATGTTGCCTCACAATCCATAGAGGGATAAATAGTTGAAGAAACCAGAAAGGGGGAGATAGGGCCAATGCTTAGGGTGTTAGGGCCCATGCTAGATTGGGCCAATGCCTAGGGTGTTATGGCCCATACTAAATAGATCATTATTGTGATATGTTTTGGTTGGTCATGTACCTTAGCATTGGGAATGTTCTGCCTTCTTCAAATAGGGGGAGATTGTTGAGAATATTGCCCTCAATATTACCTTGATTTGAAGAGGCATCACTCACAATGCTAAGGACATATTGTATTTGATAAAGCTATACTTGTATAGGATATACAAGCACATGTGACTCAAAAGGAAGGGCCAAACATGCCCTTAGATGAGGAGAAATCATCTCTTAGGAGATGAAGTTTTGTCTTAGCAGAACCGCTGAGATGAAGGGTCAAAACCGCTGAGACAAGCCCACTGTCTCAGCGGAACCGCTGAGACCAGAACAGGAGCCGCTGAGAAAGCTTATAAGCAAGCTGAGCTGTAGATAGCCAAGAATCCGCTGAGACGAGATCGCTGTCTCAGCGGATCCGCTGAGACGGGATAGGAGCAGCGTGCAGATTGGAAAGAATGGCATGTTCGTCGAACACAGAGAGCAGTTCGTCGAACGCAGAACTCAGTTCGTCGACCGTTGAGACGAGACCAGAGAAGGAGACGCTGAGAAGGCACAAAGGGCGTGTTCGTCGAACGCAGAGAGCCGTTCATCGAACACAAAACACAGTTCATCGACCGCTGAGACGAGATAGAAGAAACAGCTGATAATTGGCATGTTCGTCGAACGCAGAACACAGTTCGTCGAACGCTGAGACGAGATAGAAGAATCAGCTGAGATCTGGCGTGTTTGTCGAACTTAGAAGGCAGTTCGTCGAACGCAGATAGAAAGGAAGAAACAGCTTAGAGTTGGCATGTTCGTCGAACTCAGAAGGCAGATCGTCGAACGCAGAGATAAGGCAGATCGTCGAACGCAGAAACAAGGCAGATTGTCGAACGCAGAGACAAGGCAGATCGTCGAACGCAGAGTGCCATTCGTCGAATGCAGAGTTTGGCAAGATCGTCGAACGCAGAGTGTCGTTCGTCGAACGCAGAGTTTGGCAAGATCGTCGACCGCAGAGTTTGTCAAGTTCGTCGAACACAGTATAGCGTGTTCGTCGAACGCAGATTGCGTGTTCTGCCCGTGGCGCAAGTTGCAGAAAAGCTGTATGGGGTCCACCAGTTTCTCCCATACTTCTCAGAAGGACAGCTGAGAGCCGTTGAAGATCAGAGATGTATAAAAGGAAGAGTTAGGGCACATTTGAATGAATGAAGCCGACACATTCACTATTCCATTGACGGCAGAAGCTCTCGTATTCTTCCTCCTGCTCACTGAATAAGAAGAAGAAAACAGAGAAAGAAAGTTAGCTCCTTTGCAAGAAGGAGCAAGGAGATCTTCCAACCTTCATCTGAAGAAGAAGATCAGTTGTAGCTGCCATCAACATCACCAGCTACAGGAAGCACAAGCTGTGCAGGAACTACAGGGGACAATGCTGTCATCTGTAGTATGTTTTATACTCATTTTTCTGTAGGTCTTAACAGCCTGAGTTGTAAGACCTTTTGGTCTGAGATTGTAGGATATGTGGATCTGAGTTGTAGGGCTGAAGGCCTGAGTTGTAGGGCTTTTTAGCCTGAGCTATAGGAAGAGGATTCCTCTGAGTTGTAGGACCTGGAAGGGGTCTGAGCTGTAGGATCGGGAGCTGATCTGAGTTTGTAGGGCTGTTTAGCCAGAGGTAGGGCTATTTAGCCTGAGCTATAGGACCTACTGTGGTCTGAGTTGTAGGATTAGGGGATTATCTGAGGTAGGGTTTGGGAAAACCTGAGAGATCCTGAGGGATCTAAGTTGTAAGCTCTTTGAGCCGAGATTGGAGGAGTTGGTCTTGTCTAACACATTGTTAGAAAGGTGAAGGGGGGAAGAGGACTACTCAAGACACCCTGTCTTGAGGAACCTCTATACATACTTGTGTGCTTTCTGTGTGATTGATCCTTGCTCTAAACCAGAAAACAGATACATTAATTAAAAGAAATTAAAAGAAACCTTTTCACCCCCCCTCTAGATGATTTAGACTACAAACCTTATAAACTAACACGCATTTTCTGTCACAACACGCATTTTCCAGATATATTATACGTATTATCAGAGTAGGGGAATATACACGTCATAATGCCACGTCATGTATGGGACAACTACAGATGACCACGCAAACACTCTTTACGAACCTTCATACGAAATATAGGTATCTTTAAGTCAAAAGATAATTTGAGCTTCTTTTAGGTTGGGACCGTGTCCCTTGGTCCTGTGGAATACTTAGTCTACAAGTAGAAAATATACATACGCGGCAGAAATATAGGTTCATTTACCCTATGTAAGCATGAAGACTGAGCCTGTCTTCAAGAATAGCGCATGCCTAGATTTATTAAATATAAGTACTTATATATATAAGAAAATACTTAGCCTGATTTCACAATAGATGTTACATACCAAGAAAATTTTTGTTATGCAATCTTTACAAAAGTATCTCATCTAATTTGCCAAGATACACATTTCCCAAAGAGCAACTGCAATATACCTCAAGGGTAATACAAAATAATAGCATCCTGCAAGTCCACTGAATACACAAAAGAAACCTTATGGGTTTCTACAATTGAAAATGAACACACAAGGTGACAACATGAATGCAAAACCTCTAGGACTGCTCCTAACCAGGAAATCCTCTACTGGGGACCGGACAGCGCAGCTCTACCGCTTGCCGCAACTACTGGCTCATACCTGAACCTGGGGTACTCAACAGAAAAGAATGCCTCAGCCCAAAAAGGAGCAAGTAAAAGTAATAATAAGAACAACATCAAATAACAAGTGTAATATGCAGTCAGGAGTAAGGCACAGAAGTAGCAATGCCAAAGAACAAAGTTTGTACATGAATAAAAAGTAAACAAACCCTACCAAGTTGCTTGCATGATAAGTTGAAAAGAAGCACTGTGGTGGGGGCCTGATACATCCACCGACACTCCAGCCTACAAGTCCACTGTGGTGGGGGCCTGACATATCCACCCACACTCCAGTAAAAAAAGCCAATGTGGTGGGGGCCTGAAAAATCCACCCACACTCCATTATAAAAAGCCACTGTGGTGGGGGCCTGATAAATCCACCCACACTCTAGTATAAAAAGCCACTGTGGTAGGGGCCTGATAAATCCACCCACACACCAGTATAAAAAGCCATTGTGGTGGATGTCTGATAAATCCACCCACACTCCAGTATAAAAATCACTTCAATTTATACTTATCAGCAGCTTACTTAGTTTAGAGCATTTATTTCAATGGCGGCAAATCGGGACCATACAAAGGAATCATTAGGTAATTCTTACCTTGAGATAACTAAAGAAGTACTCCCCGACAGCTGAAAAGTCAGTACAATAACTGAAGGAATTCACAATATAACAAGAGGAGTCAAGAAGAATCAAAGAGAATATTTCCCACTATACGACCAGAAAGACTCAAGAAAATGAGTAACTATCTCATTACTAGGATTAATAAACCAATCAAAAGGGTCTCAAGATAAAACAGTCAGGTTACAAAAAAGGTAGTGAGGAAGAAGCAATACTCCTCACATAGAAGAAAAAAAAGAACAACCTGAGCAAAGAACCCAATCCTGGGAACCAAGAGGGAGACAACTAGATGCTCAAAGCTCAAAGGGAGAGAAGCAAACATTAGAGCAAAAATTTCACTAAGGAAAAAAAGAATCGGCAGGCGGTCCCGTAGATCGATGGGAGGTCCCGTCGATCGACGGGATCCACCATCGATTTTAACTTAACGGCACAGGAAAACTATCTTTCCCCGCTGCTGTCGACGATCGAGGGCGGTCCAGTTGATCGACGGGAGTTCCCATCGATCGACGGGATCCCCCGTCGATTTTGGCTTACCCAGAATCCAGAAACCACAAAAAATCTTCCTGTAAGTGCAGAATCAACAACACATTCTTCCTGGAACTTACTTACCGGAAGTTCAAACAGCAGAAATCAAAACAAAAGAAATCTAAATCAGACTATAGAGTTTACTTGAAGCAAAACTCAGAATAATATACAGATGTTTTAGAAATTTGAAATTTCTCAAAAAATTTAGAAAACTTTTGACAACAGGACTCAACAAACAATTTTCTGGGAAAGAAAAAGGCAAGATCAAGATCATAAAAACTGCACTTTCAGTGATTTTAAACGACGATTCGTCGGATTTTGACGATCTTGGCGACGACCTTCCGTTCCCTTGCTCCGGCGATAAGGTCGAACTCCCAAAACTCCCTCTCCGACTGAACCCTGGCTTTCTCCCTCCTCCTCTCTTTTTCTCTCGCTAAAAGGAAGAAAATGCTGGAGCTTCCTCGGGAAGGAGAATTATTATGCAGCTTTTATTTTCTACCTAAGCTAGATATCATGGCATACAGTTGGATGCCAGGAAGATTTATATATATACTTACTATATATATACGAGCAGTCGTGCACGGGAGACCCCGTGCGGGGGGGGGGGGGGGGGGGGGGGGGGGGGGGGGCGACATTGGTCGTGGTGGCGACATTTGTCGTGGGGTAACATTTGTTGTGGTGGCGACATTTGTTGTGGGGGAGACATTGGTCGTGGGGGCGACATTGGTCATGGGGGCGACATTGGTTGTGGGGGAGACATTGGTCGTAGGAGCGACATTAGTCGTCGGGGCGACATTGGTCGTAGGAGCGACATTGGTCGTGGGGGCGACATTGATCGTCGGGGCGACATTAGTCGTGGGAGCGACATTTGTCGTGGTTAATGACCGTCTCCAATTAGTAGCACGCGCCCCAGGTTGGTTCTCGAGCTTGCTCAGTCACTGTCATCGAAGTCGAAGGCCTCCCCCTTTTTAAGTTCATATTGGGAATACTAAAATTTCAGCAAACAACTCTTGTAAAAATGACCGTTCAATCAATATGATTTTCAAATGGCAAAGATTACTAATAGAAGGGAATTTAATGGCAAAGATTACAATATCTGTGTTCGGCTAAAACATTATCATAATTCAATGAATAATAAGAGCAAAAATAATAGCTAAAATAATAGCAAAAATTTGAAATGTTAAATTGAGGAGGACCATAACTCTGTTCTTTAATATTGCATGAGAATAGAAGAGATGAGAAGAGCAAAAATCAGTGAAAATAAATAGCCTACCAAAAACCAAACCTAAAGAAAGCTTGATGGCAGTTAAGATGCATGAGAATTGAAAAGGTGCACCTTTAGAACGAAGATGCAGTTAAGATGCTGTAAAGACTTCCAAGTCCCCCTCTACTATGTATTGAAAAGGTGCAGTTAGAGTAATAGTTT
Organism: Dactylorhiza incarnata; assembly: GCA_033032865.1. Classification (NCBI taxonomy): domain Eukaryota; kingdom Viridiplantae; phylum Streptophyta; class Magnoliopsida; order Asparagales; family Orchidaceae; genus Dactylorhiza; species Dactylorhiza incarnata. Next base: position 24,626,014 of record JAWHQI010000004.1, read on the forward strand.
TCTAGGTTAATTATTTCTATATGTAATAAATGTTGTATGCAGATATTGAAGATATTGGTAGCTCTGGCAAGCTGATATTCAGTCCAAAATTCTAAAAGACTAAGAACAGAGTAAGAATCTGAAAAAAAAACACATCAAACATGAGAGAAAAATCTGAAAATAAACCCACATCAAACCTGAGAACAAAATTTGATATTCAGTCCAAAATTTGACCTCAGAAAAAACCGGGCTCCGAAAAAATTAAAAACCTGGCATATACCAAATCACTATGGTTGACATATACCAAATCCATAAAGCTTTTAGAAATCAGGGAACAAAATCTGAGAATAACATTGCTGGAGAAGATAGAGTTCTGGAAAAGCTTGATTTCAGAGACTAACAAAGAAACAGAGAACAAAATCTGAGCAATAACAAATAAACTGAGAACAAAATCTGAGCACACCATCAATGAGAATAACAAAAAAACTGGAAACAAAATCAGAGAATCAACACAAAATCTGAGAATAGCAAAAAAACTGAGAGCACACCATCAATGAGGCAGTATGAAAATCTGGAAACGCATAGTTTAATTGGCTTGGACCATTCAATGAATTATACGTATTTATAAAGACAAACCCAAAATTCCATCGTATTTGTTTCCTCTAATGAACACGACGAACATCAAAGCCCAATTCCTACGAACCAATTCTAAGGTATTTGTAAACAAAGATTAATATTAAACAAAATGGTTCTTTAATATGTCTCTATTGCGATATAATTCACTTAGAAGTATCATATTAAACTCCAACACCATATTTCATTGATGCAAATAAAAATAAATTCCAACACAGAAAGAGCAATGTTTACTAAATATGTATATACATTAAACTCCAACACCTTCAAGATAAAGGATTACCTCTCTCACTCCTGTGACCAAGTTTTAGCAAGATAAAGGATTACCTCTCTCACTCCCGTGCCTTACAATTTTTTTAATTTTCATTCACAGTAAGCATTGGATAAAGGATTTGAAAAGCTTTACATTCGCAGAAAGTTAATATATTTCAAAGAGATAAATGCTTTTAATGATGAATGGAATCAATAAAATGAATGTGTACATAAATGCTTTTAAAGATGAACGAAATATAGAAGTGCATTTCCACTGTAAAACAAATTTGAGTGGGTTTAGACGATCCTAAACCACCCAAATATTTGAAATCCGAAAACATATAAGTGCATACTCGTTTTTTTTGATAGCATAGAAGTCATAGAAATGCGGAAATCTGAGAGCATAGAAATCACCTTCAACAATGCCCTAAGAGGAGGAAGAATGTTGAGAGAGGGCTGCGAAGGAGGAGGTGCTGCTATCAATTTAATGCCCCAAGCAGCGGGGTTTGGCCTGGAAGAGTTGCAAAGAAGAGGATTCAACTGCTGTTGAAGTTGACTGAGAAGCATAGTTGGACCCAAAATAACTTTGATAGCGTAGAAGTCATAGAAATGCCGAGATAGGTGAGTTACCTTCTAATGGAGAGAGTGGACAGAGGGAAAGAAGTCGTCGGACTGTGCGGGTAGAATGGTGGAGGCCGGAGATGCTGCCGAATACTGGAGATGCTGCGAAAGAGTGCAAGGGAGAAGTACTCTGCTGTGGAATGGAAAAACAGAGTGAGCTTTGCGAGTTGTGGAAGAAGTGAGGTTCAGACTTTGCAAGTTGGGCTTACCTCCGAGAAGGGGAGATGATGTGCGGCGTTGGAAGGCGGCGCGGCGACACGAAGACCGGCAGCACGGCGGCACTGCGTCATGGGAGGCACGGCGAGGAGGATTTTCCGAGAATAGAGAAGGAGCTTTCGGAGAAAGGAGGAGGAACTTTGATATGAGGAGCGAGGAGCTGCAGATCGCCAAAGTGGCGTGTAGAGTGCAGAAGTTGCGTGTAGAGTGCGGAAGTGGCGTGTATACCGCCGAAAGCTGGCGTTGTAGAGTGTAGAAAAGCTGGCAGTGTAGAGTGGGGAGGCTGGCAGTGTAGAGTGCAGAAAAGTGGCGTATTTAGATTTTAGAGTGGCTGAATGAAGAGAAATGAGGAGAAATGAGTTGAAAATTTGAAATGAGGAGAAATGATATTGGCGGGAATTATTTGGTGGGAAAGCAAATGACAAAAATACATAGGTAATTTGAAAGAAGTAGCAAATTTTAAAGGGCATTTTGGTCTGCCGAATGTTTCACCATGAGCCCCTTTAGTCTTCCCTTATATAATAAAGATACATATCTTTAACCTATAAAACTCATCGGATCTTGACGACGCGATCGAAACGGTAACACCCCCACATCAACACTTCAAATTAAACATTCAATCTAAAATAATAATTATTATTTTCATTTCAAATAATCTATCCGAAATTTCGGGTGTTACATTTTCCACATGGGAGCGCATTTTTTATCCGAGAGCTCATTTTTCACCCGGACGCGCATTTTTCACCAGGACGCTCATTTTTCATACGGATGTGCATTTTTCACCCAGACGCGCATTTTATGCTCGATCGCACATTTTCTGCACTGTCATGCATTTCCCTCGTGTGCGTGCATTTTTTTGCCCAAGTGCGCATTTTTCCCTCGGACGCACATGTTTTGCCCTAGCGCACATATTTCTCCCGAGCATGCATTTTCGTCATTTTTTTCAATACCAATTCCAACCTGCATCTGAACAGCTTTTGTGCCTTAATTCCAATTCTACTAGCAAAATTTCATCTTGTTGTCGAACAACAAAATCAAAATTCTTCACAAAGTCAATTCTTGCAGATATTGGTTTTTGTTTTAAAGCAAATTCTAGAAAGTCAATAACCACGCGTCGAACGGACCCTTATAGTATTTTGAACATGATATTTAAATTCTTTTGTCTATTGATTCACAATTCATGGAGTGGGTCTTGTTGCGGGGTCACTCGAGGCACTCGTGAAATGGTCGAGATGAACCGTCGTAGCTCCAGGCTGTCTGTCGGGTTGTCTTGGCAAGTTATCTTTCTTGGACAGTTGTACTTTAATTAAATAAGGTCTTATAAGAGACCGTTGTCGGGTTGTCTTGGCAAGTTATCTTTCTTGGACAGTTGTGCTTTAATTAAATAAGGTCTTATAAGAGTCCGCGCGGTCTGGTACTAGAGACCACGTGCTTCAATAAGGAAAGTGACTGTATCTCTTGGGGCGGTGATGACATCTATTTGTTTGCCTATAAATAGGGATGCTGGGGTAGCCATCCATACGTAAGAACTATAAGAACCAAAGTTGGCTTGATTGTGCCGGTCTCTTTCTGAGGTCGCGCGGTTTGAGTTGTCTGACCGGTTTATTTGTTCGTAGGTTAGCATCTAGTAGTCACCGTCAACTTTCTCCCTTCTTTCCAGCTTTGAATAAACCAGTTCGGCAGCGGTCTGTCTGTATGGACTGTGTTTAGGAGTTCTTAGACTATGCAGCGGACTCAGTTGATCAGGCAGCCTTAAGTGGTCGGGCAATCTTGAGTTGCGGTCTTGCAGCAGCAAGCAGTTCTTCATCAAGTGTTTGCGGGTTCTTCTGTGATCTTGAGACCATGTGGTCTGGGCGATCAATAAGTGCGGACAGTTGTTCTCAGCAATTGAATAAAGCAGCAAGTCGAGAGATCTGTGGTTGCGGTCTGACAGCAGCGGCTTGTGCTCTATTCGCGCGGTCTCAGGGATAGCCATGCAGCTTGCCTATTCGAGCGAGCTGGTAGTCTCTGCTTTGGCAGTTCGTTGGCAGCTTGTTTTTTGTGTCTTGTGTTTCTCTCCTCTGTGATTCTTATGAATCATGTCTCGTCATGTATGTCTCGCGCTGTAAAGAGATAGTTAATACAAGTGCATTATTCTGTCTTCCCATTGTCATTGATTGTCATACTTGTGGATTGTGTTGAAGTGTTCCGCATTTTTACATCACTCCGGACCTCTAGAAATTTTAACATGGTATTAGAGGAAGGTTTCTGAGCAGTAATCAGCATTGTCTTCTGCTTGGATTTCTGCTAGTCGGCTGTCTATCAGTGGGATAGCAATGGAAGGAGGATATGCAAGAGGTCTTGGTATTGAGCTACTTACGCAGACTAGCTTTAAAAAGTGGAAGTCGTGCATGGAGAGCAATCTTCTTGGCGAGGACTTATGGGAGGTAGTTGGAGGAGAAGCAAGACAAGCTGTTGTTCCTGTTGAGGGGAACGCTGAGATCGTGAAGGCTTGGAAGAGAACTAATGCGAAGATAGAGTTCACTCTCAAGCGAGCTATCATTCCGTAGTTGTTTGACCATATCATCGGGTGTAGGTCAGCTGCTGAAATTTGGACAGCCTTGGATGGTTTGTTCAATAAGACAAATGTAGCTCAGCTACAGTTCTAGGAAAATGAGTTGGTGAAAGCAACTCAGGGAGACTTGTCCATTTCAACGTTCTTCTTGAACATGAAGAACCTATGTGCAGAGATATCAACATTGGACCCCGATGAGCCTATTTCATAAGCAAAGCTGAAGAGGCACATAATACGCGGCTTACGGAGGGAGTATGTGGCCTTTGTAACTTCTGTGCAAGGCTAGGCCAATCATCCATCATTGTTGGAGCTGGAGAATTTACTTGCGTCGCAAGAGAGTTGGCTAGGCAAATGGCGTGGATGTCTGTCTTTGGGGGAGAAGATGAGGTTCTCTTTTCTGGGAAGAAGAAGCATTGGGACAAGAAGAAGAAGACATCTGGAGATGATGGTCAATCTACTTCATATCAGCAGGAGAGGAGCTATGCTCCTAAGTGTGATGGGAAGAAGAAGGAAGGACCTAGATGCTTCAGGTGCAACAAGCTTGGTCATTTCAAAAGAGACTACATGGTCAATCTTCAGCCGGGGCATGCTGTAGAAAAGGAGGATACTAGTTCCAATGCAGATGATAGATGGGGTTATGGAGCTTTCATGACGGGCACGTGTGTTTAGGATATGGCGTCCATCAATTATCAGGATGATTGGATAGTGGACTCGGTTTGTGGTCATCACCTAACCGGAGACGAGTCAAAGTTCTCTTCTTTGCAGGCATATACAGGTAATGATGTTATCATTACGGCTGATGATACTATACATGTAGTAGAGAAGGAGGGTATAGTTTCTTTGAACGATGATCGAGGCACTCTTACGTTGAAGAGTGTCTATCATGTTCCGGGGATGAAGAAAAACCTCTTCTCGGTGACCAATACTATGTATGCTGACTATCACGTTCTGTTTGGTCCAACAGAAGTGAAGTTTCTTCGAAACATGTCAGCAGTGGAGGCTGAAGTCACTCATGTTGGTAGAAGGGTGAAGGACTTGTTTGTGTTATCAACAAGTTCCTATGTTGATAAGATGAGGACTAATGATAGCGCTGCTATCTGGCATGAAAGACTTGTGCATGTTGGGATGGACAAATTGAAAGCTATGGCAGGGAGAGGCCTTGTGAGAGGTCTGCCTAGTTTGTCATCCTTCGGCGAAGGTCACGTTTGTGCAGGATGTCAATATTGCAAGGCTCATCGCCTTCCATTCGACAAGTCACAAAGCAGGTGTAAGGTGCCATTGGAGTGTATTCATGGTGATCTGTGTGGACCTACCGAAAATGCCAGTCTTGGAGGCAGCAGGTATATGCTGGTTTTGATTGATGATTTTACTAGATATACTTGGGTATATTTTTTGAAGGAGAAGTCAGAAGCGTTCAGGAAGTTTGTGGAGTTCAAGGAGCTCGTGGAGGGTCGGCTTAATCTGCGGATCAAGAAGTTCAGAACCGACAATGGAGGGGAATTTACTTCCAATGCATACTTCAACTTCTGTAGAATGCATGGCATCCAGAGAGAGCTTTCTTGTGCTAACACACCACAACAGAATGGCGTTGCAGAGCGGAAGATCCATCATCTGACGGAGACCTGCAAGTGATGGCTTCATGCCAAGAATATCCCAAAGTGCAATTGTATCCCTTGGGGCGGTGACATCATCCATTCATTTTCCTATAAATAGGGACTCTGGGGTAGCCATCCATACGCAAGAACAGTAAGAACCAAAGTTGGCTTGATTGTGCTGGTCTCTTTTTGAGGTCGCACAATTTGAGTTGTCTGACCGGTTTGTTTGTTCGCAGGTTAGCGGCTAGCATTCACTGTCAGCTTTCTCCCATCTTTCCAGCTTTGAATAAACTAGTTCGATAGTGGTCTATCTGTACGGACTGTGTTTAGGAGTTCTTGGACTGTGCGGCGGACTCAGTTGATCAGGCAACCTTAAGTGGTCAGGCGGTCTTGAGTTGCGGTCTTGCAGCAGGAAGCAGTTCTTCGTCAAGTGTTCACGGGTTCTTCTGTAATCTTGAGACCGTGCGGTCTGGGCGATCAAGAAGTGCGGACAGTTGTTCTCATCAGTTGAATAAAGCAGCAAGTCGAGTGGTCTGTGGTTGCGGTCTGACTGCAGCGACTTGTGCTCCGTTCGTGCGGTCTCAGGGATAGCCGTGCGGCTTGCCTGTTCGAGCGGTCTAGGGGTCAGTGCTTTGGAAGTTCGCTGGCGGCTTGTTTTTTATGTCTTGTGCTACTCTCCTCTATGATTCTTATGAATCATGTCTCGCCTTGTATGTCTCGCGCTGTAAAGAGATAGTTAATACAAGTGCACTATTCTTTCTTCCAATTGTCATTGATTGTGAAAGGATGGGCTAGTTCTTATTTATCTGTTAAAACTCTTGTTTAGGTTTGCTTTCACAATAAATGATATATATACAAATATATATATAGGATGTTTGCTATAGGAGTAATAAGCACAAACAATTAGAGTGCATAAATAAAATACAGCAAAAGAAACAAAGCAAAACAAACAGGAAGCAAGCAATCCAGATGACATAAGATGTATAGTAGTTCCCCTCAACTGGGTACATATACTCTTCTACCCACTGGTAGGAATCCACTATGAGGTTGTTGATAAGGTGCCCTCACACCAGGTGAGCTGTTGATAAGGTGCTCTAACCAAACTGCAGGTTTTTGCTAAGGTGCCCTGTCACCGAGAGTTAACTTTTGAAGGGAGTTATAACCCTGTACAGGATGGGGTAAATGAAGTAAAAATAAAAGCAAAAATTATATTATTCTTCTCTGTATAAGAAGACTCTTGAAGATCCTGGTTTGAAGTTGAATGGATCTGAATGTGATGTTGAAGAAGGCTCCCCCTGTCTAATTAGAGTTGATAGCTTGTGGATAGAGCTTCTCCTTTTAACTGCTTCTTCCTTCTTTTGCAGTGATGATCCTGAGCAAGTAATTGTGGTTTGTGTCTCAGGATGTTTTGAATCTGCAGGAAGATGTTAGTACTGAAGAACAACAAATGAGTTTTCTCTTTTCTGTCGTGTGTTCTATATTGTGTGTACTTCTATCTTCTTCTTTTCTTTGTAACTGTCCTTTTATAATCTGAGAACCTTTTCTCTTAATTTGAATTCTTCTCTTGGGAAGAAGGAAAGAGCTGAGGTCTCCATCAATGCTTTGACTCCTCAAGAGGATAACCTGCCGTTTCTTTTTATTAAAGCAATTGCAACGGCTAATGGCATTGATTGATTTGCAACAGCTAAGATGAATAGTTAAAGGACAGAGAAAAGAATTTTAAAATAATTCAGAAAGAGATTTGTTGATCCCAGCTCTACATTTGTGAGGCTGGGCTCGCCATCTGATGTGCTGAGCAATTCTCTCTATCTTAGAATTCGTAGACCGCTGAGAAGTCTGAGTTGAATTTGTCGAGCCCTATCTGTCCGCTGAGATTTTTCTGACTGAATTCGTCGAGCGCATTTTGCCATTTGTCGAACGCTGTTCTGATGAGGATTTGTCGAGCGCTGGTTGTCTTGCTATTTGTCGAGCTCTGGCTGTCTGGCTTATTTGTCGAGCTCTGGCTGTGGAGCGCCGTTAGTCATTCGTCGAGCGCAGAGAACTTTTATATGCTTAAGTGTGTTCTCCGATTCGATCGCATCATATTTAATTTATGTTTACTTAGATTTCTTAATCGATCTAAGTTATTAGATGACTTATTAACAAAAAAAAGGATGGATCCTAACTCAAATCAAAAGCTAAGGTTCCAACAATCTCCCCCTATTTGAGTTAGGATCCTTAATCCAGATCAAAACTAGTGGACTGGTAATCTTAAAACAGCTTTTAAAATTTTCAATTGCAGCAGCTTATTTCTTGAAGTTAAAATTTTCAATTGCAGCAATCTTTGTAATTAGAGAGATTAAATTTTTGATACCAATTGAAAGGGGTTTTGAGCTTCTCATTTTCTCTCACTTGGTTAATTTTATTATTCTAGAAGGATTTTAATATATGAGTTGCTACAGCTGTTAATGAATTGGGATGGAGTTTAATGGTGAGAAACTTATTAATAATTAATTAGGAAGTTTCTTTAAATTTTACTAGAGTTGAAAGGTTTAGCATTTGAAATATATTAGTCTTTTTATTTCATTAAAATATAAATTTGAAGTTTTTTGTTGATCATGATTAATTATTTTTTCTTTAGAAATTTGTTCAAACTTTTTGGCCTGCATTTTGAGATTTCTCCCATTGGTTGTGCTTGCCATAGAAAATTTGTTTTTAAGAAAAATAGTTTGTTCTTCTGATGATTTCAAATTTTCTTGAAGTTTATTATTCTCAGGAGTTAGAAGATTTATATTTGTTAACTCTTTTAAAGGTTTATTTTCATATTTAATTAAGTCTGTAAATGTTAATTTATGATTAGTTTTATCTTGAGTAGAGGTAAAATTATAAGTTGGAGTTGCCCCAGTTACCTCAAGCTTTTCCGATTTGATTTCTGCATCTGGAATCTGAGATGAGCCTCCATATATGGCCATCATGCAGAAAGCTCTAGCTCTAAGTTCTTCTTCCTGTTCTTCTTCACTTAGATTTGTTGATGGTTCTGCATCAAAAATATAGTTAGTTGAGGAGATGGGAGAAGGTTCACGTTTTATTTCGGCAGTTTTCTTTGAAGAGGATATATCAGCGCCAACATAAACAGGCCCTTTCATTGCTCTCGAAGGAGACTTGAGACCCGTGGAACTAGGTAAGGCAGGTGTAACTGCCTTTGCTGATTTGAGGGGAGGTCCTGTCAAAATAGATTTGTAAGTTTCTTCATCTGTGGCATTTGCATATATCTTAATTCTAACTTGCCATAAAGTAAATCTATCTAGATTACAAACAAGTGGATCTGAAAATAAAAGGTCTTGTGTCATTTTTGAAAAACCAAAAAAAAAAAACAGATTTAAGAACTAGGTGATCTTTGTGATTTCAGGTGTTAACCTGTGTGACAAATCAACCTACCTCTGATACCAATTGAAAGGAGGGGCTAGTTCTTATTTATCTGTTAAAACTCTTATTTAGGTTTGCTTTCAAAATAAATGATATATATATATATACAAATATATATATAGGATGTTTGCTGTAGGAGTAATAAGCACAAACAGTTAGAGTGCATAAATAAAATACAGCAAAAGAAACAAAGCAAAACAAACAGGAAGCAAGCAATCCAGATGACACAAGATGTATAGTAGTTCCCCTCAACTGGGTACATCTACTCTTCTACCCACTGGTAGGAATCCACTATGAGGTTGTTGATAAGGTGCCCTCACACCAGGTGAGCTGTTGATAATGTGCTCTAACAAAACTGCAGGTTTTTGCTAAGGTGCTCTGTCACCGAGAGTTAACTTTTGAAGGGAGTTATAACCCTGTACAGGATGGGGTAAAGGAAGTAAAAATAAAAGCAGAAATTATATTGTTCTTCTCTGTATAAGAAGACTCTTGAAGATCCTGGTTTGAAGTTGAATGGATCTGAATGTGATGTTGAAGAAGGCTCCCCCTGTCTAATTAGAGTTGATGACAGCTTGTGGATAGAGCTTCTCCTTTTAACTGCTTCTTCCTTCTTTTGCAGTGATGATCCTGAGCAAGTAATTGTGGTTTGTGTCTCAGGATGTTTTGAATCTGCAGGAAGATGTTAGTACTGAAGAACAACAAATGAGTTTTCTCTTTTCTGTCGTGTGTTCTATATTGTGTATACTTCTCTCTTCTTCTTTTCTCTGTAACTGTCCTTTTATAATCTGAGAACCTTTTCTCTTAATTTGAATTCTTCTCTTGGGAAGAAGGAAAGAACTGAGGTCTCCATCAATGCTTTGACTCCTCGAGAGGATAACCTGCCGTTTCTTTTTATTAAAGCAATTGCAACGGCTAATGGCATTGATTGATCTGCAACGGCTAAGATGAATAGTTAAAGGATAGAGAAAAGAATATTAAAATAATTCAGAAAGAGATTTGTCGATCCTAGCTCTACATTTGTGAGGCTGGGCTCGCCATCTGATGTGCTGAGCAATTCTCTCTATCTTAGAATTCATAGACCGCTGAGAAGTCTGAGTTGAATTTGTCGAGCCCTGTCTGGCCACTGAGATTTTTCTGACTGAATTCGTCGAGCGCATTTTGCCATTTGTCGAACGCTGTTCTGATGAGGATTTGTCGAGCGCTGGCTGTCTTGCTATTTGTCGAGCTCTGGCTGTCGAGCGTCGTTAGTCATTCGTCAAGTGCAGAGAACTTTTATATGCTTAAGTGTGTTCTCTGATTCGATCACATCATATTTAATTTATGTTTACTTAGATTTCTTAATCGATCTAAGTTATTAGATGACTTATTAACAAAAAAAAGGATGGATCCTAACTCAAATCAAAAGCTAAGGTTCCAACAGATTATCACACTTGTGGATTGTGTTGAAGTGTTTCGTATTTTTACTTCACTCCGGACCTCAAGAAATTTTATCAATAAGTTACCATCGGGCGTTAGCTTTAACGCTCTGCGGTAAGAGTTGTCATATTCAGTCTCGACGATCTTCCTTTCTCGACGAATGTTTCCTTTTCGACGAAGTTTCCAAATTCGCACATGTTACCGCCAGCGGTAGCATTTGCGCGCCGTGCTAGCACCAGAGCTTTGACCTTATAGGGAGTTCATCATCTTTCTTTCTCGAACTTATAGGGACATGACAACAGAAGATCCTGCGCACTATAACACATGACAAGTATGATCAAATACAATAGGATTTGTTATTCTCAAACAAGAGATGTTGAAAGCATGTTCCAACATAATAGATTGTTGGTGAGCAGAGTGTTACTGAGCCACGAGATCCACAGGCTATGGAAAGTTCTGATGTTAAGGTTGAGCCGGAGAATGCTGGTGCTGATGAAGGGCATGCTAGAGAAGAAGCTGTGCAGATTCCAGATTAGGATGAGATTCTGGATGGAGGGGGAGCGTTGCCTGTTGATGTTCCATCGATGGTGGAGTTGCCCCTCAGGAGATCTGACAGAGCACGTATTAGGACACTGTTTTCTATATCCTTTTGATTTGAAAATAACAAATCGTACTTGTATTTGATCTTGTTTGCTATTGTGTTTTTAGCATGCATGTTTGAATAATATTGAAACTAGGATGCTACATTGTTGGTCTGAACTCACCCACAAGCTGAAATAATGAATGTTGTCTAACGCCAGGTGTTAGGAATTAACGTCGGCATTGACATTCGACGAATATGGCATGGAGGGAAGCTGCCATGATTGCAGGAGCATTTTTGGAATGATTTGACTTAATGCCAAGCGTTAACTTCAACACCAGCGTTAAGGTTGCCCTAAAATGAATGTTTCCAAAGATGAAGTATCTCCTTGTAAGACCCCATTTTTTTTACAAACCATGGTCTTATGCCCAGAACCACCGCTTTGCGGTGACACCCTCACTCGGGAAGGTCGCCACTACAAAACGCCGATACTGCCTGCCTTATCGATCATAGAAAAAGTAAGTATAACAAACTTTAGAGAAGACAAGTCCACATCACATAAATAGTAAATCATCACAAAGAGATGTCCACATGAAGTAACTGAAATAAAAGACAAAAATAACAAGGGCTCCTGCCCGATACATCAAATCCTCACTACATTTTCTCTCGCGGACGCATAATATACTAAAGCTAAACGATGCTCATGGATCCTGCCAAGGGTGCTCCCGTGCTAGACTGCCCCGTCTCCATCTGCACCGGCCTCTGGTGCTGCAGCATCTCCTCGGTCCCCTACAATAATAAGGTTCACCGACCGTTAGTCAAAAGACTAAGCCAATCCCCCACCCCTCCCCCGATGACTCCTAGGCACCGAGCGGGAGGAATGAAGCGGAGGACAATAAGGGGTGTAAACAATATCAGATGACGGGGATATAATCTACAAGGAATGTCTACCACTATGCAATATATATAATAACTGAAGCAGTAAGTAAAGTAGAGTAAGAACAGGTATAGTAAACAAGTAGAGCAAATATATGAAGGTAAGGAAAAGTAACCGTTGATTTATAAAAATGCCCACACAAACCTATAGACCAAGGGGTCGTTTAGCAAGGCCTATCATATAAGAAGTCCCATAACCAACTTATACGATAGGGGTAGTGGTTGAAATGCAATGTTGATGCTGTGACATGCAAGGTATGCAGTTAAATGTTATGTTCACACAAATGCAACTCACACACTACGACTCCATGCGCACAGACCTTTACTTCCCCCTTTTGGAGCTAGCAAAACTCCCAGGATACTTTCGTAGTGGCAAACGGAAGCGGTGGGTTGGGCCTCGCCCACCTCTAGGTTGGTATTTGCACTACCTAACCTAGACCTATCGTACGCCTCAACACTAAGAACATAACAGCGGAGTCCCTGTGTACTCTTGCTAGTTAGACCACCAGACTTGTCTTGGTAAAGGGTTATCCTCACTTACCGAGCCCAAGTATTAATGTCGGTGCAACGACCATCAACACTAAGGACCCACCACCTTATGCACATGCAAACATGTTGACTTCTATCTCCGAGCCATAAGCTCCCCGGGCTAACCTGTCCGGCACAACAAACATGTTTGAGTCACAACTCACCAGACTAATAAGTCTATTGCTACAACCACCGAGCCCACCGCTCGTAAGACCAAACTGACTAAAGCACCCGTGACAATGGAGTGTGAGTGAGTATATTACTTAGTTAATCTTATATAAGAACTTAACCCTACAGTTTTATGGTTGACCTTGGACTTCCTGAGGATTACCCTGTAAGGGGCTCGCTACAGTACTAGGAACTATACTGGGATGACACCCCAAGTCTCCCTTTTCAAGGCATTTAATGTTATGGGTATCTACCCATATGCCTAATCCTCTTACCTTTTCACTTGTATTAGCCCCAGGTAGTTTATGACACGCTAGGGGAAACACGATCTTTCGTCAATCCCAAGCACGACCTTACCCTTAGCCCACCTAGCACTCTTATCTCCTAAACTCCTTTTTGATGACCTCATCCTCTTCATCCTGACCATGTACACCAACTACATTCCACTTCCACTTGGTAGGCCCCAATATACCCAAGTTTCCCATTTTTACTATACGCAGACCAAACTCACTATATGAAGCTAATAAGTAGAAGTACTCCAAATATTCATCCACATGACACAAGATTTTTACTGGAGGACTATCATGGCATTATAAGACTTAATCCAAATACTCATATGTTTCCTCAACATTTTAGCACTTATTTAAATTTCTCCAATATTTGCCAAGTATGAATATGAACATGAAGTGTAAGGTATTCTTATGACACGACTCTCATAAAATTTAGATAAATCTATGATCCCAAAATAACAGTAAATACAGAGTGTCATAATTTTACAATTAGGAATTGTCCTCTAATTATAATATTGAATATTTAACCAAAATTAGGAATTTAAGAAGCAACCACCAAAAATACTTGTCCAAAAATTATGGGAAAATTACTAGACATTTATATTGATCAGAAAAATTATCAGGCCAAATTTTAGAATTTATAAAGGCATATTAACCACATAAATAAATATTCCAAAGAAACCCTGTCTAGGGAAAATTGTGAAGGGACCTACTGTTAAATAATTCCAAAAATTATGAAAGACATACTAGATCTCCAATATGTTCATAAATGCTTGCTGACTGAGTTTCACAATTTATGGCAATCATTTTCTCACCTAAATAAATATTCCAAACAAATCCTAATATGAGCATGTTGTGAAGTAGCCTACTGATAGCAATCTCCAAAAATTATAGAAAAATTTACAGAGCTTCTTAGTACTCTGAAATATCCTATCACCAAGTTGCACATCTTTCTAGAGAGTTTTGGATGCTTAATTATATTTCTCAAGATTATGGTAAAATAAGTGCCTTGTGAATGAAGTGCTAGTTAAATCACCTAATTAATTACACAAAAATTACAAGAGGTCCATCATATGAATATAAAGGCACTACCAAGGTTTCATCACCATCCAAGGCCATTTGAATATGTAAGTCTCTCTAATAATGAAAAGCCCTAAAGGGGTTATAACCTAATTCAGGGGAAATAAATACTCCTACAATTATCCCAAAATTTCCTAGGGCATTATTACACCCCATGAACATATCTACTAAGTCCCATGACCAATCTAGGACTTTTGGCCACATGGCCTTCACAAGGTTCTATATGCACCCCAAGGGATAAAACCAGGGTCCTAGGGCATATCCTCCTCCACACCACTCCAAATCCCTCATGGAGGTGTATTAGGTGACCCTAAACCAGTGGCCAAGGTTTCACCACATGGTGATGAGATTTGACCACAATACCCCAAAGTGAGCATTATACCCTATTTTGACCTAGTTTGACCCAACTTGGGTTAAACAATTACCCAACCAAATCAGTCCCAATTGGGCTACGATTTTTACCAGGATCATGTAATAACCATAAGGAGCACCAACCAAAATTTGGAGGGCATTGGAGGTCACTTGCCCCAATAATTAATTAGTATATAAATTATGAAATTATTACAAAAACCTTAAAAAAACGTTCTCCTAAAATCCCCATACTTGGATATATTATGTGTGCTGGTGTGAATAGCCTATGTTTCAAATATCAAAGCTATTCCATTTACCAATAGAAAGATATTCAAGAATTTGTGACTGTCCTACCCTAGGGACCAGTCCTACCAAATTGGCTCTGCAGGGAGATACAGTGCCCCTAGAGAACTGAAACAAATTTTCACTTAATTTAGACACCATGGGCTACAACATTTATGTTGGGCACTTTTTCATTTTAGGGGTCCTAGCATTTTTAATAAATTAAACAAAATACTGTAGGAAGTGTGACAAAATGAAATAACATTATAACATAATCAATTAAATCTGCGAATAGTAGATCAAGGCAGATCTGACGGCCCACAATCATCGTCCCCATTAAACTGACGGTCCCCGACAACCTATCCTGGGTGACCTTTCTTCTCGATTTGCCGGCCACCCTTGCATCTTTCCGGCCGGCTAGTATCACCACCACCTTCGTCGAGGTGGTGGCATGCGATGGGCAGTGGTTAACCGGTCGGTGGTGGCCAGAGGGGGGTTTTCTAGCAGGGTAAAAGGGCTCGAAAATGAACCCTTTTGGGAGCACGATTCAAGCTCGATTGAGCACGAATCATGCCCCAAACTGATTTAGATCTATGCACTAGGGGAGTGAGGGAGGATCGGACCTGTGTGGGGGCTTGGTGGCGCGTATTCAGGCGAGTCGCCATGGCCGGTGGGGAGCTTTCAGCGCCATGTCAATCCTAGCTTCTGGTGCTCGATTTCTTCGGCGAAGAGGGGGGTTTCACTCCTTTCCGTCCACTGAAGATGTTAAAGGGGTCAATTGAGGCTATAGGGGAGGAGTTACTCGGATTGTCATTAATGGCCATGAATGGAGATTTCGGTTATACTTGGTTGGGGGGGGGGGGATGAATTGGCAACAATTAGGCCGGGAAGAAGCTGGAAACTTCTCCTCTCCCCAAGGGGAGATGAATGGAGCCATTATTGGAGGAGATGGGAGGTTTCCTCTTCCTCTCCATTAACTCCCCTTCCTTCTCTCTCTTTCAATTTAGGTCTTTCTCTCTCCTAGCCGACTTCCTTCAAATTGGATGGCCAACTCAGTAGCATTCAATCCCCATGAGGTGGTGGACCACCTCAATTGGGTCTAGCTCAAGTGAATTGGGCTCAATTTGGGTAAAGTAGGTCATTTTGACCTAAACTTAGGCTAAGGTTGACTTTGGTCAAATTGACCACTTGGGTTGACCATAATGGGTCTATAGTGACCCCTTGGACTCCCTTAAGGGGTAGGAAGGTCTAGGTATGGTCAATTTGGCAAGGTGAGGGTGAATTGCCCCTTTATAGGGCACTTTGACCAAAATTAGGGCTAGGGTTGACTTAGGGTAAATAGGCCAAATTAGAGGTCCCATGATGGGGAGTTTTGTTTTATTAGGTCCTTAGTGACCCTATGAGGGTAGGGGCATGGTCAATTTGGCATGGTGGAGGCCAATTGGCCCTAATTGAGCTAGTTTGACCAATTTATGGTTAGGGTTGACTTTGGTCAATTTGGCCCCTTTTGTTGACCCCAATGGGTCCCTGGTGCTCCAAGGAGGCCCTTAGTGGGTTAGGGACACTATGGTGGGGCCAGGGTTCAAGGTGAGGCCCTAAAGTCCAACCTTAGGCTAGGTATCTGAAAACTACTATTTACAGACCACTTGAGTTTTCCCTTTCTCACCCAAACTCACATGGTCTTGGGCTCTTCCTATGGTTTTGTCATGACCTAGTCATGACAAAACCAACTTGGGGATCTAGTTGTTTGGGGGATGTTACAAATCCCAATACATAAAAATAAAAATTTCGTCCTCGAAATTCAGGTTAAGCCTGTGGGGTTTCTACTACAAGTAAGAAAATGTAACATCCCAGAAAAATTAAATTATACCCGTCGTAAAGAGCTCTGGGTACTTTTGCTGCATCAGGTCCAGTGGCTCCCAGGTATGCTCCTCTTGCCCATGATTCCTCCATAGGGCCTTGACTAGCGGGACCTTCTTGCGTCGCAAGACTCGCAACTCCGTGTCGCCTACCCGAACCGGCTCCAGGCAAACCGATCGATCAGTAGCTACCGACCCTTCTGCAGTAGATATCTGCTACTCCGGCCGTAGTAGATCCCTCCTAAGCGAGGAGACGTGGAAAACATTGTGCAGTCCCTCTAACTCTGGCGGTAGCTCAAGTCTATAAGCCAAGGGACCGATCCGCTTCAGGATCCTGTAAGGCCCCATATATCTCGGACTGAGATTCTTCCGGCCGCGAACCCGTGAGACTCTATGCATCAGACGTATCTTCAAGAAAACCTGATCTCCCAACTGTAACTCTACCATATGATGTCGCGCATCGTAATACTTGGCCTGCCTGCTCTGGGCCTCCAGCATCCTTTCTCGAATAAGTCGCATCTGAGCATCTGTGTCTTCCATGAACTCTGAGCCGAGTGCCTTGGGATCCTCATCCTGAATCCAAGACAATGGCGTCCTGCACCTTCGTCCGTATAAAGTCTCATAGGTTGCCCTGCCTAAGCTAGCCTGGTGACTGTTGTTGTATGAGAACTCGACTAATGGCAACCGTCTCTCCCATGGCTCCCCGCAGTCCAGAATGCAAAGGCGTAAGAGATCCTCCAGGGCCCGGTTGGTACGATCCATTCGCCCGTATGTCTGGGGGTGGAAAGCTGTACTAAAAGTCAACCGGGTGCCTAGGTAGGTGATATAGATATTTAAGGTTTTGCAAAGTGAAATGATTAAAGATTTTCTCCAAAACTATATCTGATAAAGGCAAGTGTACCTTATCGTCTATAGTATAGGATATTTAAAAATACCAAGGTCATATTCCACAGGGCGCATTGATTACTTCTACTTCGAGGAAAATCACTTTTATCTTATCTAATCGATTTTTGAGTTTTGCTTTACTAGCTAAATAGAGACAAATTGCAAGCTAAAAGAAGGGATTAAACGATGGTAAAAGAGATTAGTGCTCAATCAAAAGTCACCATTGATTAAGAATAATCAAGCGAAAGGAAAAATAAATCTAATTCTGTTTAATTAAACTACTTGAACGTGGAGGTTCCTGAAGCTCGAACATGCCTCTCTCGAGGTTAATGCCCAACTAAGTTTAGGAAAAATCAACCGGACTCTCGTCCTATAATTGATTACCTAAAACTTGCTTTACGAAGTGTACCCCGCTATTGGATTTGACTCCAATCCGGGAGATTTACGTCATCCTCTCTTGAGGGGTGCTTGCAACTCACTTTACCCTTGAGTGATCGATTCATACTTTGATCCTCTCGGCTAACTAAGTATGAAAACTTAAGCAAAAACCATACATCCATAATATAGACTCACTAGTTAAAATTCAAGGGCAATTCAAGTGTTTTATAAAAATGGAAAAAGAGAGCTTTAAGAAATCATAAATTGATTATCTCATCCTCGGATCATTTCGATCGAGCACTAATTAGAATTAGTTAATCATGGTGGAGGGGAAAGAAAAAGAAAAATAAAATTGCATGAAGGAAAATTACTAAATAGAAAGAGTGGTGAAGAAAACTATGCCAATTTTTATTGAAATGAAAAACTATTACAACTCTTTAAGCAAGATCGCAAACTAGAAAAATAAGGATTATAAGCTTAATAAACTAGTGCATGGAAGAAATCTAGTACATTGCATGAGAAGAAAAAGAGAACATGAAAGTTTAAAGAGACATAAACATGAATAGGAAAAACTCACTATCAGCTCTAGCAGCACCTCCCCCTCTTAAAATTTCTGATCTGTGGACTCAAGGAGAGCCCTGGAATTTATAGGAAAAATTTGCAAGTTACACGCCCCTTGGTCACGGGCGTGACCTAGGGGCATGTAATCACTGATCTGCACGGCTGGGACAGTGGCGTGGGCTTTTAGTGATGGTGGGAGAAATTCGGACATTACACGCCCGTGTAACTTGGGTCACGGGCGTGTACTTGAACGACTTCATTTAATGCGGCGTGTGTCTTCTTTGCGGCGCAGTGGTGTGCAGGGATCACGCGGGAAAGTCACGGGCGTGACATATGGGTGATGAGTCCTGATCATATACACATTTATGGACTCATCCAGGCCGTTATTTAGTCATTTCTCCGCACTTTAGCCTTGTTATAGCTTATATTTGATAATCCATGCTAGGTGCACATCTAGGCCCACTTTGGTGTGATTTTCGTGCTTATTGTCATTAGTAGTATTCATGTGCTGTCAAGTGCCACTTTCCGTGGCTAGATCTTTGGTTGTGCTGGAATAGGAGTCGTGCAAGTGTTCCCGGTGCAATTCTGCACAGGAACACTGCGCACGATCGCCGGTTCTATTGCGCACGACCACTGGTCGTGCGCCACTGATCGTGTGCACTTAACCCTTTTTCACGAGTTCTGTTTGGTGCAGTGCGCACGACCACCAACGCCAGTGCGCACGACCACCGGTCGTGCGCCACTGCTCGTGCGCACTTATCATTAAAATTCTGAGTTCTGTTTGCTGTATTGCGCACGACCATCAACGCTAGTGCGCACGACCACCGGTCGTGCGCCACTGGTCGTGCGAACATTTTATTTTATAAATTTCGTATCTTGCAGGTTCCACCCAGGCAGTGCGCACGATCACAGAATTCCAGTGCGCACGACCACTGGTCGTGCGCCAATGATCGTGCGCAGTATTTAATCCAGCGCCTATTTAAACGCCTGTTGCGATTTTTAGGGCATTATCAACCGCCGGGAGCGGAGTTCCTGTGCCGTACGCTGCCGACCTCCACCGTGGGACGCCTCCACTTCATCTTCTACGCAAGGGGAAGCCTCCTCCATCCATTCCAAGACTTCCTCCATTGTCCGTGAGTGTTCTCCATCGTCCGCAAGCCTCCAAGCAACCATTCTCTCATTCCGCCTGGTGAGAAGAAGAAGGAACCTGAAGTCGAAGACGATGGAGCTACGTAGGGAGATCGTGACAGCTCTCTACGCCGGAAGCATAGTCCGCCCGAGTCCGGAGGTAGCCCGACAACCTACCATTCCGGCCGTGAACGGCCGCTAGTCTTCACCATCGGTTATTTCTTTCCTCTTTCCTCCATTGTACTCGTTGAACCGTGTAAACTCGAATATTATGATGATGTTTGTTGAAATGAATGTTTCCTTGTTGTTCTTCATGGTTTGCTAGTGATTCACTCTGTTCTCACTCACTCACTCGCACACGCACGCAAGGTGTTTGTTCCGTGTTAGCAAGAGCTAACGACGGTTGTGAAGAGGTGTTTACGACCCTCACCCTTTCGCGCCAGAACACACTCCATTCCGCCTCACGAAGCACGGCATCGTGGCCGTTGCATCCATCTCACCTTGCGAAGCGGTGTTTTCGACCCGCATCTCTTTTTGTTGTTGTTAAGATTAGGAAACCCAACCAAGAACCCCCCTTTTTCATGTGTGTTTTGCTTGTGTAACAAGAGTCACGCTACGCGTTTCGTTCACCCAACCTGCATTCCTCAAGAGACCGACATTCGGCGAGTCCACTCTCCACATTTATTACTTGACAGCGACCGGTGCACTTGCCGACACGCATCAAGTTTTTGGCGCCATTGCCGGGGAATGCAGACGTGATGAATTCGTCTGCGTGAAGATTTGTTGCACGAGAATTTTCTTTTCTTTCACCTCTCTTGTTCACCCCTGGTCTCTCCGTATCTTTTCGATTCGCGCTTCTGATTACTTTTGCCTTTTCCATCGTTCGCTAATCGTTTTGTTTGCAAGTAGTCGCAGCATGACCTCCATTCAGGAATGCATCTATCAGGGAAGCTTAAATGATTTAAGGGATCAAGCAGAAAGAAACAATCATGACTTCGGGATCTCCCCCGACGTCATTGAGTACATGTCTGGGAACTGCAAGTTCAGCGGGGATGAGCATGAAGACGCGGTGCAACACATGCAGGACTTTTTAGCAATCTATTACACATGTGTATTCAGTGGAGTTGAAAACGACCTGCAAAAGATTCTGGCATTTTCATTCTCCTTGCATAAAAAAGCCAAAAGCTGGTATTGGGATATCCGGAAAAGAGAGATGATCACATGGAAACAATTCGAAGGGAGATTTTTGCAAGAGTTTCAACATCGTACCCAAGCCTTGGACAAGTACAGGGAACTTGTAACCTTTGGACAGGGGAAGGAGGAGACGTTAGTTGATGCTTGGGAGCGTTTCCAATCCCTGCATAGGGGATGCTACCGTGAAGATCTTTCAGAAGCTTTCTTAATTCAGATTTTTTATTTCGGAGTGCGGGATAATTTCCGTCTTCTATTTGATATGGCAGCTGGAGGGGCCCTGTTTAATAAATCGGGGAAAGACGCGTGGGAAGTGGTCGTGAATGTTGCTCACACCAGTCAGCACTGGAGTCATATCATTCGCTCCCCAAGTACTGCTGCAGTTAATGCCGTGACATTCAAAGGAGCAGCGGATTTTTCGCCGCCAGAGCAACCAGAATAGTTAGCAACTTTGGTGGTCGGGGTATTGAACAAAATGAATGACCAATCGGCCGCAATCCAACAGCTTCGCTCTACTATAGGGACTCTGTCCGATGTCGTTTCTGGGCTTGCAAGTCAGCATCCTGAGTCAGTGAACACCATGCGATTGAGAAGTGGGAGAAGTGTAGACAATCCTCCTCGACAGGAACCTCTTGCGTGTTCCACTGACAAGCATAATGAAGACACTCCCGAGAAGCTGACTCAGATTCATATTGAGCCGCATCCCGTGAGCGAGGCACAAACCTCGAAAAGTGCTGTTCACCCCCCATTCCCCCACAGGCTGCGAAACGAGAAATCCGAGAAGCAATTCCGCAGATTTTTGGAAATAATGAAAGGAGTGCAAGTGAGCATACCACTGATTGAAGCTATCTCTCAAATGCCGGGCTACTCTAAATTTTTGAAAGATTTGATCTCAAAGCGGAAGCAGTTGGAGGGTCTCAAAACTATCGACCTCACCGAGGAGTGCTCCGCCATCATTTCCAATATGCCCACTAAGTGCAAGGATCCGGGCAGTTTTACGATTCCCTGCAGGATCGGCCATCACCGTTTCAGCCAGGCACTCTGTGATTTGGGGGCATTAATCAACTTGATGCCGCTCTCTATCTTTCGTGAACTTTGTGCTGGGATCTTGAAGCCAACGCAGGTAATGCTGCAGCTTGCTGATCGGTCGATCAAGAAGCCGTCGGGAATCGTCGAGGACCTCACAATAGTTGTAAACGGTCTCACCTTTCCAGCTGATTTTATCATTCTCGACATGAAGGTTGATACAAATGTTCCCATTATCTTGGGGCGGCCCTTTCTCGCTACTGCTCGTGCTATTATTAATGTGGAGCAGGGGGAGCTCACACTAAGACTGGGGGAGGATGCTATATCTTTCAACGTCCACAGCCCGTCGCAACTCTTTGAAATTACAGAGTGTGAACCAGCAGAGGCGCTTGAAGAATTCGATGGTCAGAACGATGTGGAGTTGGATGACCGCGAGGTGTGCTGGCAGCACGAAGACGAGGAAGAAGGGGGTGCACACTCAAATCACCCTGATTTGTCACATTCAAGCGGAGAGCCCTCCAACGATTCGGCTAATCCAAACCCATGTCCGGCTCTCAAACAACTTCCGGATTCTCTAAAGTACGTGTTTCTTGGAAAAAAAAACACACATCCGGTGATTATTTCCGCAGCCCTGTCCGCCGCCAATGAAACTGCATTAGTGGGCGTGCTGAGAAGGTACCACAAGGTCTTCGGACGTTCTCTTGCTGACATTAAGGGAATCAGCCCCACGGTCTGCATGCATAAGATCCTCCTTGAAGATCAGTACAAACCGACAGCACAGCCCCAAAGGCGGCTGAACCCGAGAATGCAAGAGGTAGTAAAGGCTGAAGTGATAAAGCTTTTAGACGCTGGCATCATTTACCCAATCAGCGATAGCAAATGGGTCAGTCCAGTCCAGGTGGTACCGAAGAAGGGAGGGATTACTGTCGTTGCCAATGAAAAGAACGAGCTGCTACCGACCCGAATGATCACCGGGTGGAGAGTCTGCATCGACTATCGCAAGCTGAACGATGCGACGCGCAAGGACCATTTTCCGCTCCCCTTTATTGATCAGATGCTAGAAAAGTTAGGGGGCAGGATTACTACTGTTTTTTGGATGGGTACTCTGGGTGCAATCAGATTTTAATTGACCCATCTGATCAAGACAAGACGACATTCACATGTCCCTCCGGTACCTTCGCGTTCAAAAGAATGCCATTCGGACTGTGTAATGCCCCCGCAACCTTCCAACGTTGTATGCTCGCTATTTTTGCTGACATGGTGGGGGACTTCCTCGAAGTCTTCATGGATGATTTTACTCTATTTGGCAGTAGCTTCGACATTTGCCTGGCGAATTTGGCCAAGACCTTGAAGCGGTGTGAAGACACCAATCTTGTCTTGAACTGGGAGAAATGCCACTTTATGGTGCGCGAAGGAATTGTGTTGGGGCATAAAGTTTCCCGCAAAGGGCTCGAAGTAGATCAAGCGAAGGTAAGTGTCATCAGAAACCTCCCTCCACCCATGTCAGTGAAAGGCATTCGAAGTTTTCTTGGTCATGTGGGCTTCTATCGAAGGTTCATCAAGGACTTTTCCTCCATTTCAAAGCCCTTATCTCGCCTGCTGGTTAAGGACGTCCCCTTCCACTTCGACGAAGCATGCATGCAAGCCTTCGAAACTTTACGGGGACAACTCATCTCAGCCCCAATTTTGGTGGCACCCGACTGGACTGTACCTTTTATTATCATGTGCGACGCAAGTGATGTGGCCGTAGGTGCTGTGCTCGGTCAAAAGAAAGATAAGACCTTTCACACTATTGCGTATGCCAGTCGAACTCTCAACAGCGCACAAGCAAATTATACCACCGCGGAGAAAGAAATGCTAGCCGTGGTCTTCGCCTTTGAAAAGTTTCACTCATATTTGGTACTTTCCGAAGTGATCGTTACACGGACCACGCCGCTCTCAGGTATCTTTTCAGTAAGAAAGAATCCAAATCGCGTCTGATTCGTTGGATTTTACTTTTGTAGGAATACAATCTGGAAATCAAAGACAAGAAGGGGGTGGAGAATGTGATTGCTGATCATCTCTCGCGTTTGGAGTACGACACTCCCAACAGCGTTGTGGAGGAAACGGACGACTATTTCCCAGATGAAAAGTTATTCGCAATTACTACGTCCCCCCCCCCCCCAACCGCACCTTGGTACGCAGATATTGCTAATTACTTGGCTTGCAAAACGTTCTCCCCGAGTCTGTCTCCTCAGCAAAGATGGAAGCTTGCCTCTGACTCAAAATACTATTTTTGGGAAGATCCGCTCTTATTCCACACGTGCAGCGATGGGATTATTAGGCGTTGCATTCCGGAAGCTGAGTTTCATTCTATATTACAGCACTGCCATGACAGAGAAGCTGGCGGGCACTTCGGGGCCGTTCGAACAGCACGAAAAATCCTGCAATGTGGATTGTTTTGGCCGACCCTCTTCCGGGACGCCCATGCCTATGTTACCAAGTGCGACGAATGCCAGAGGACCGGAAATATTTCCCGGCGTGACGAGATGCCCCTTAATAACATGCTGGTCTGCGAACCCTTTGATGTCTGGGGAATAGACTTCATGGGTCCCTTCCCGATGTCTCATGGTAAGCATTACATTATTGTGGCAGTTAATTATGTCTCAAAATGGGTGGAAGCTGAGGCAGTTGCCACGAATGATGCCAACACAGTGCTACATTTTATCCACAAGAATATCTTCTCCAGGTTTGGGACGCCGAGAACTATCATCAGCGACGGCGGTAGTCATTTTTGCAATAAGCAGTTTGTGCAGCTAATGAAAAAGTTTGGGGTCCATCATAAGATTTCTTTGGCATACCACCCCCAAACATGCGGGCAAGTCGAAGTTTCCAACCGCGAGCTCAAGCGAATAATTGAGAAATCAATACACTCAAATAGGAAGGAGTGGGCTAAAAAGGTCGACGATGCATTATGGGCTTACCGGACTGCGTTCAAAACACCCATCGGCATGACTCCGTTTCAATTGGTCTATGGCAAGGCATGCCACCTCCCTGTGGAGCTGGAGCATAAAGCATTATGGGCAACCAAACTGTTGAACATGGACATTGGAGCCGCGGCCGAGGTGCGTCGTTCCCAACTCAACGAGTTAGAGGAGCTCCGTCATTTCGCTTATGAAAACGCTCGTATCTACAAGGAGAAAACGAAGAAATGGCACGATCGGCATATCATTCCTAAGGAGTTCAAAATTGGGGACCAAGTGCTGCTCTACAACTCTCGTCTCCGCCTCTTCCCAGGGAAGTTAAAATCGAGGTGGAGTGGTCCTTTCTCCGTGACCGATGTCTCCCCCTTCGGTGCCATAGAAATATCTGGAGATAAGGGGGACAAGTTTAAGGTCAATGGACATCGGCTGAAGTTATACGATGGCACCACTATAAACAAGGAGTGTCAGTTGCTGACATTGGGAGATAGACATCATACAAGCACCGGCAGCTGATTTTCCCTTCTTGTTTCTTATTTTTGCGAAACTCTATTTTTGAGAACTCCTCTTTTTAAGTTTTGCACTCTTTAAACACTGCTAATACAGGTATTTGGTCCAGCTTAAGGACGTTAAATGAAAGCGCTACTGGGAGACAACCCAGATTTCCTGATTTCGTATTTCTCCTTATCTAACTTCTTTTAGTTCAGCTTTTGCATTTGCTTGTGTTGTTTTGAGTTTGTGCTTGCAGGTTTTGTGTTCGATGGTGCGGATGCTGCGGACTATTCCTATTCATAAACGCCAATCGTCTGGTATGCTCATTTCTGAGCATGGGGTAACGCTTCCTCCCCTCTTTTAGCTTCAAATTTCTAGATATATTGTTTAGCTTAAGTCTGGGGGAGCGTATGTTGTCACCCACTGTGCACGAGTTGCACTGCATACTAGAAGGTTGTTTCTTATTTATTCCAGTCATTATCATTGTTTTCATGCTTCACACACCACTTCACCCACTTGAGTGCGTGCTTATCTTTTTGTCGTTGTTCCGTTTAAACTATTTTGGTCGGAATGTGAAATAGATTGTTAACGTAGGAATTATTATTTGGAGTGCGATGTTGACTCATGTAGTGCTCTAGTCACTTCGCATGTTATGATAGAATTTGAGTAGAACTAGATTTTCTTTATGCATCTAATTTATGTTTAGTATTTCTGAGTAAATTTAGATTTAATATACTCAAGTGGTGAATTTGTATGGAATTAACGATAACCCGGTGTTGTGTGTGTGCGATTACTAGTCGTGTGTTGCTCGAGTCGGGAGGAAGGTTTACCTTTCTCATGGGCTAAGAACTTGCCCCAAGCGACTCTCGAAGCATGGGTGAGAGCGACTCGTCGAGTTAAACATGATGTAGGCCACCCTTTGGCTAGTTTGAGCTTTGTTATTCCATGTCCATTTCGTTCACCGTTGCAAGCCAAAATTCGTGCCTACCAATCCTTTGTTCAGCTCCTCTTAATCAACCAAAGCCTGAAGCCTATCCTACACCCGCAACCAAATTGTTTTTAACTGCGCTCATAAGTCTCAACTTGTGTGGTGTGTGGAATCATTGTGTCATGAAGGGAAATAAAGTCTATCTGCTGATTTTGAACCAACCGGAGGATATATAAAAGAAGTAAAAGATGTTAAAAGAAAAAAAAGAGTATTTTGGAAAAAATCCTTCCGAGCTAAATAGAAAATCTGTTGGTATTTGTGAAGTAGGCCGTGTGCACACCTGGTTTTCATGATGAGTCTGGGGGTGTGTCACACAAGCATTGTTTGTTGGTCTTGAGTGGTGTAGCGTTCTTTAGCTCACTTGGGTTGCGTAGCCATCGTGTTTAACTTTGAATATCGTACCGTAACCTAAGCCCAGTCTTAATCCTAAAAGCCCTACTGATTTGACTTGCGAGAGTGCTAGCGCCGTGGAGAGAGTGTGACCGGGCAAGCGTATGGTTCACGACATTGATGGATTTCAGCGGAGTTACTCCTAAGCCCCGATCTTTTGCAACGCCCGCCTCAGTGTCTCGTCACTTTCATACCGGGCATGATCGTCAAATTTTTCATAACTCACCAACTGAGTACATCTAAATCTTTAGTTACGCTTTAATACTCTTGTAAATTAGTTAGCATAGTTAGAATCTCCTTCTACTAAATTCTCTACTTGCATGCGTATGTTACTTCGCACCGTACTCCTTTGTGTAATTCTCTATGTTAATTATCATTTTCACGCTCCGCCGGATTCGTTTGCTCGGGACGCGCAAACAGTTAAGTCTGGGGGTGTGATGAGTCCTGATCATATACACATTTATGGACTCATCCGGGCTGTTATTTAGTCATTTCTCCGCACTTTAGCCTTGTTATAGCTTATATTTGATAATCCATGCTAGGTGCACATCTAGGCCCACTTTGGTGTGATTTTCGTGCTTATTGTCATTAGTAGTATTCATGTGCTGTCAAGTGCCACTTTTCGTGGCTAGATCTGTGGTTGTGCTGGAATAGGAGTCGTGCAAGTGTTCCCGGTGCAATTCTGCACAGGAACACTGCGCACGATCGCTGGTTCTATTGCGCACGACCACTGGTCGTGCGCCACTGATCGTGTGCACTTAACCCTTTTTCACGAGTTCTGTTTGGTGCAGTGCGCACGACCACCAACGCCAGTGCGCACGACCACCGGTCGTGCGCCACTGCTCGTGCGCACTTATCATTAAAATTCTGAGTTCTGTTTGCTGTATTGCACACGACCATCAACGCTAGTGCGCACGACCACCGGTCGTGCGCCACTGGTCGTGCGAACATTTTATTTTATAAATTTCGTATCTTGCAGGTTCCACCCAGGCAGTGCGCACGATCGCAGAATTCCAGTGCGCACGACCACTGGTCGTGCGCCAATGATCGTGCGCAGTATTTAATCCAGCCCCTATTTAAACGCCTGTTGCGATTTTTAGGGCATTATCAGCCGCCGGGAGCGGAGTTCCTGTGCCGTACGCTGCCGACCTCCACCGTGGGACGCCTCCACTTCATCTTCTACGCAAGGGGAAGCCTCCTCCATCCATTCCAAGACTTCCTCCATTGTCCGTGAGTGTTCTCCATCTTCCGCAAGCCTCCAAGCAACCATTCTCTCATTCCGCCCACCGTGAGAAGAAGAAGGAACCTGAAGTCGAAGACGACGGAGCTACGTAGGGATATCGTGACAGCTCTCTACGCCGGAAGCATAGTCCGCCCGAGTCCGGAGGTAGCCCGACAACCTACCATTCCGGCCGTGAACGGCCGCTAGTCTTCACCATCGGTTATTTCTTTCCTCTTTCCTCCATTGTACTCGTTGAACCGTGTAAACTCGAATATTATGATGATGTTTGTTGAAATGAATGTTTCCTTGTTGTTCTTCATGGTTTGCTAGTGATTCACTCCGTTCTCACTCACTCACTCGCACACGCACGCAAGGTGTTTGTTCCATGTTAGCAAGAGCTAACGACGGTTGTGAAGAGGTGTTTACGACCCTCACCCTTTCGCGCCAGAACACACTCCATTCCGCCTCACGAAGCACGGCATCGCGGCCGTTGCATCCATCTCACCTTGCGAAGCGGTGTTTTCGACCCGCATCTCTTTTTGTTGTTGTTAAGATTAGGAAACCCAACCAAGAACCCCCTTTTTCATGTGTGTTTTGCTTGTGTAACAAGAGTCACGCTACGCGTTTCGTTCACCCAACCTGCATTCCTCAAGAGACCGACATTCGGGGAGTCCACTCTCCACATTTATTACTTGACAGCGACTGGTGCACTTGCCGACACGCATCAATGGGTCACGGGCGTGACATATGGGTCATGGGCGTGACATATGGGTCACGGGCGTGACTCATGTTGACTTCTCGAAGGCGGCTCCACGTCTCGACGGGAGCACGCTGGGAAGATTCTAAATTTACACGCCCCTGGTCACGGACGTGGCTTTGGGTCACAGACGTGACTGGGGGCGTGACTTGCTGTGGGCTAGCTCAATCAGCGTGGCATTGACTCTGGTTCGATCTTCAGGTTACACGCCCCTTGGTCACGGGCGTGACCTTGGGGTGTGTCTTGTAAAATTCATCAATTTCTCCCAAAATTCTGCAAATATTGGAATTAAGCTAAGTTAGAGTCAAAATTACAAAAAGAACTACTTATAACCTCAAGTTGACATGAAAAGGAAAAATTCATTTTAAATAATTACAAAAATTTCTATTAAAAACTTATATAAATACTACTTATCAAATCCCCCCATACTTGAGGTTTTGCTATTCCAGACAAAAGTGTGAGACATAATATATAAGACATCCATAAAATTTTTAATTTCAAACTAAAATTTTATTAAACCAAAAGCTAAAAATAAATTCTTGGAGGATTTAAGCCCTAAATTATGATGATGATTTGAAAAGAGAGAAAATTGTTTAGGCAAGGACTTCTCAAGATAATTAATTAGCTTACCAAAATTGTAGAAATTATAAAACTAGATTAAATTAAAATTATAAGAACTCTATCTTAAAAGAAACTTAAGGAAAAGTAACTTACTAAATATTGCTCTCTCCATAACTTAAGTTAAACCTAGATCAAAGATATTGGCTAAGGGGGTTTACAAAGCTTGGCATACGAAGAGATTTTTGATTTGAGGCGATGAATTTTATCCTCTCACCTCTATTTTTTTCTTTTCCTTTTTTGTATATGTTTAAGGAATAATGAATTTTATCCTCTTATTCCCATGCATATAATCTTTTAAATTCTCTTCAAATAAACCCAAAATGTATATGTTTAGGAGTAATGAATTTTATCCTCTTACACCATGCCATATAATCTTTTAAATGATTTTGGGTGCATATGTTTAAGGAATAATGAATTTAATTCTCTTATTCCCATGCATATGATCTTTTAAAATCCTTTTTTTATGCCATCAAAAGGGTAGGGTAGGAAAAATTCTAGTTTATAGATTAAATTATATTGAGAGCAAATTCTAGTAAAATTAAATTTCCTAAGATCTAAAAAGCTAAAAGAAAATATAATTGAAATCTAAAGAGGTTTAGCAAATTCACTACAAAATGAAGCCATTAAAAAAATAGAAGTCATGTTAACAAAAATTCTCTAATCAAACTCAAATCATAAGATGGTTCTTAAAACAAGATTACCTAAAATTTAAAATTAACAAACTATGATAAACAATATTTTAGCCAATTAAAAACCTAAAAATGCTTATAAACATTCTCAACTAGATTTCTAAGAAATCACAAAACAACAAGTAGAAGGTATAAGAATTTTTTTTTGTTTGAAAATTTTCATATTTTTTTTTTTGAAATTTTTGATATTATCTTTTTTTTGAATTTTTGAATATTTTTTTTTTTAATTTTTGATAATATAAGAAAGAAAACTAGTTTAAAATCTAACACTTTTTGTTAATTCCCGGACTTCCCGAGGTATACCCCGTGAAGGGTTCTCATGGTACTAGGTGTGATGGGATGATATCCCAAACGTCCCTTTCCAAGATTTAAATTTTCGATTTTCTAAATTTTTTTGAGTTTTTGGGTTTTTCTAATTTAAAAACTATTTACAAA
Source organism: Dactylorhiza incarnata (assembly GCA_033032865.1). NCBI lineage: Eukaryota > Viridiplantae > Streptophyta > Magnoliopsida > Asparagales > Orchidaceae > Dactylorhiza > Dactylorhiza incarnata. The sequence goes on from JAWHQI010000004.1 coordinate 24,656,482, forward strand.
GAACTATTTACACCCCATACTTAAAGTTAAACATTATCCCCAATGTTTAAAACTAAGTATGAAGTAAAAGAAAAGAAAAAGAAGCAAATAAAGTGCAAGACAAAACAAAAAGAAATGCAAATTAAAAGAGAAGGAAGAAGGATAAAGGGCTTCCCTGATTTTTGAAGATGCGCGAGGAAACGACGGTTATATGCAAAATATGTTAAAGAAGAAAAAAAAGAGAAAATAATAAAAAGATAACTTTGGGGTGCCTCCCAAAAGCGCTTTGTTTAAGGCCGCGTAGCTTGACCCAATTGCCGATCATGTTATAGGAGGAAGTAATATCGAATCACTCTTTTCGTTAGCTAACTCTCCCGGAAGATATAACTTAAGGCGGTGCCCGTTAACTTTGAAGGAACCTTTTTCCGGGTGGGAAATTTGGATTGTCCCATAGGACCAAACCTATTTAATAATAAAGGGTCTGCACCATCGGGATTTTAATTTTCCCGGAAAAAGGCGAAGGCGAGAATTATAAAGGAGGACGAGATTGCTCGGCGAAAAAGTTTTCCGAAGTTTTATATGCTTATCGTGATAAAACTTTGTTCGCTCCTTATATAATTTGTTATTCTCATACGCATTCGCTCTCCACTCGTCTAATTCGTTCATTTAAAATTTTCTTTGTTCGGTCGCTAATGTAGAATCGAGATTTAAAAATTTAAGGGCCCAAAATGCGCGGTGTTCTAATTCGACTGGAAGGTGGCAAGCCTTTCCATAAACCATTTGATACGGTGTACAACCGATAGTGATCTTGTACGCCGTACGATAGGGCCATAGCACGTCATCAAGCTTAATTGCCCAATCCTTCCGATTAATAGAAACAGCTTTTTCTAAAATCAACTTTAATTCTCGATTTACGACTTCGACTTGGCCACTAGTTTGTGGGTGATATGCAGTGGATAGTTTGTGTGTGACACCATATTTTGCTAGAATTTTTGTAAATTGGCTATTGCAAAAATTGGCGCCCTGATCACTCACTATAGCGCGTGGCGTGCCAAATCGAGAAAATTATTATTTTAAGAAGTTAACGAAGACTCGCGCATCGTTGCTGGGGAGAGCTTGCGCTTCCGCCCACCTCGACACGTAGTCGACCACAACTAGAATATACTTGTTTGAAAAAGAGGGAGGGAGAGGACCAACAAAATCAATACCCCAAAGATCGAAAATTTCGCATTCTAAGAAACGATTTTGGGGCATCTTATCCCGGCGAGAGATGTTCCCCGACCGCTGGCAGCTGCCGCAATTACTCACAAGGGTGTTAGCATCTTTGAAGAGCGTGGGCCAATAAAAGCCCACCTACATCGCCTCCCTCGCGGTTCGGTTCGCTTGATAAAGACCACCGGTTGGTCCCTCGTGATAATGACGTAAAATTTTAAGGCCTTCCTCACTTGAGACGGTTCTTCTCACCACCTGGTCTGCGCAAACACAGAATAAAAAGGGGTCCTCCCTAAAATAATTCTTTAAATCAGAAAAGAACTTTTTCTTTTGCTGACTCAAGAATTCTTTTGGCAGGACCCGGGCTACTAAATAGTTAGCCAAATCCGCAAACCAGGGTGTTGAAGATGAATTTATATTTTCGAGAGCGAGGAGGCGCTCTTCGGGAAATTTATCATTAATGTCGGCTTCAATTAATACTTCCGAGGCGGGATTATCTAATCGAGAAAGATGATCGGCCGCCAAGTTTTCAGCTCCCCTTTTGTCCTGGATCTCTAAGTCAAACTCCTGCAAGAGGAGGATCCATCACAAAAGATGGGGCTTGGTAAAAGATATCTAAGAGCAGAATGATCCGTGAAGACAATAAATTTTGAGAGAGTGATATACGACCTAAACTTATCAAAAGCGAAAATGATGCTAGAAGTTCCTTCTCGGTAGTGGTATAGCTCGCATAATAAATCGGGTGGAAATACGTACTCACCCGTTGGCCTAACATGACGCCTACCGCAATATCACTCGCGTCGCACATAATTTCGAAGGGTAGAGACCAATCCGGCGTAACTAGAATCGGAGAATTTATAAGCTTTTCTTTGATAAGTTTAAAGGCCAAATGGCATTCATCATTAAAAATGAAGGAAGACTCTTTCTCGAGGAGATGGGTTAACGACTTCGTGATTTTGGAAATTTTTTGGATAAAGCGCCGATAAAACCTCGCGTGACCTAGTAAACTTCTAATGGCTTTTACATTCGTTGGAGGGGGGAGTTTTTCAATTACTTCGATCTTGGCCCTGTCGACCTCGATCCCCTTGCCCGAAATTTTATGGCAAAGGACTAATCCTTCCTTGACCATAAACTGACACTTCACCCAATTTAGAGCAAGATTAGTTTCCTCACAACGTTGTAACACGCGCTCGAGATTTTGTAAACAATTTTTGAAAGAGTTTCCGAAAACGGAAAAGTCGTCCATAAACACTTCCATCACCTCCTCTACTAACTCATCAAATATTGCCAGCATACATCTTTGGAATGTAGCTGGCGCATTACAAAGACCAAATGGCATCCTTCGATAAGCGAAGGTGCCAAATGGACAGGTGAAAGTTGTTTTCTCTTGGTCGTCGGGCAAAATCAGGATTTGGAAATATCCCGACAAACCATCGAGAAAACAGTAGTAAGAGTGACCGAAAAGGCGCTCTAAGATTTGATCGATAAAAGGTAGCGGGAAGTGATCCATACAGGTGGCATCATTTAGTTTTCGATAATCAATGCACATCCGCCAACCCGTAACAGTATGAGTTGGGATTAATTCGTTATTTTTGTTTGCAACTACTGTAACGCCACCTTTCTTCGGTACGACTTGTACCGGGCTAACCCAAGTACTATCCGATATTGGGTAGATGATTCCCGCATCCAAAAGTTTAATAACTTTGGCCTTAACGTCTTCTTTCATATTCGGGTTTAGTCATCGTTGAGGCTGGACCGTGTTGCAGGAATTATCTTCGAGGAAGATTTTGTGAGTGCAGAAGGAAGGGTTAATACCCTTAATATCTGAAATTTGCCACACAATTGCGTGGCGGTGCTTGCTTAAGACAATAGTCAACTCAGAAATTTCTGAATTGCTAAGTTCGGATGAAACGATAATGGGTAGCTTAGAATCTTTTTCTAAGAATAGATATTTTAGGTGAGGAGGGAGTTGTTTCTATTCTAAAATGGGTGGCTCTTCATAAGAAGTTTTGATTTTAAATTTTTCTAAAAGTAATGGTTCTTGTGGTATGGAGCTAGAGACTTCTTCTAAACAAAAGAGCTCGGCGAGCTCGGATTCGTGACTCGATGTGAAGACTAACTCGGGATGTGGATAAAATTCGTTCTCAAAACATTCTTCTAAATAAAAGCACGAATCGTGATTCTCTAAGGTGTTTCACATAGAGGGATTTATACTAAAGGTAACTTCATCGTCTCCAACCCGTAGGAGGAGCTTTCCGTTACTTATGTCAATAATTGAGCGGGAGGTGGCAAGGAAGGGGCGGCCGAGTATGAGGGGTACTTCAGCATCCTCTTCGATGTCAAGAATGACAAAATCCACCGGGAAGATGAACTTGTCAACCTTAACGAGCACGTCCTCCACTATCCCTACCGGATATTTTAAAGAACGATCCGCTAATTGAATAATCATTCGAGTGGGGTTAGGATTTCCTAGACCTGACTTTTTAAATAACGAAATCGGCATGAGATTGATGCTTGCTCCAAGATCTGCTAAGACGTGTTTTACTAATGAATTGCCAAATACGCATGGGATGGAGAACTGTCCCGGGTCATTTGCTTTTTGAGGCAATTTGTTGAGTACAACCGCGTTCTGTGTTTAAAGAAATATGTGAAATATCTTCTAATTTTTTCTTATTGGAGAGCAACTCCTTAAGATATTTCGCATATTTAGGCATTTGAGAGATAGCCTCGCAGAAGGGTACATTAATATGAATTTGCTTTAAAATTTCATAAAACTTTTTATAATTTTTTCAGCGCACTCGCTTTTAAACTTAGATGGATACGGAATATTGGAAGTAGAAGTGTGCGGAGCTAACGTAGTAGGCAAATTCGAAGATAAAATAATAGGAGGAGGAGAAGAAGATACCTTGGGTTCGTCCTGTTTTGAAACCACCTCCTTCCCGCTTTAGAGTGTAATCACGTTCGCGCTTTCCCTTGGATTTTGCTCTGTATTCCCTGGTAGTGCTCCTTATTGCAGCTCAGAAATCATCTTTGCGAGCTGGCCCACTTGATTCTCCAAATTTTTGATCGATCCGGTAAGGTTCCGGATGTTCGTTTCATTTGTAGCAACATATTTTGCAAAAAACTCTTCAAGCGGAGAGAGCTTTTGCTATTGCGCTGGAAAACCGGGTGGATTACAATTTAGAGGTGAAGTTAAGTTAAGAAGTTGATTGGGGGGGGGGGGGTGATTTAGATTCATAGGATGCTGAGCATTTCCTTGGTTGCTCTACGAGGAATTCGGATGGTTCTTATAACCCGCATTGTAAGTGTTGTTGTACGGAGCGGTGTTGGGGTTATAGGAAGGCCGAGGCAGATTTCCCATGTAGTCAACCTGCTCTTCAATTAAAATATTATTGGCCCAAGTAGGAGTGGCGGAGGAAGCAGACATCTCCGCCACTTGCTTTGTTAAGTGCTCAACTTGTAAAGCCAAATTTGCGTTTGGGTCTATTTCAAAAATTCCGACTGGCTTGTTAGGTTGCGCTCGGGGCATATTCCATTGGTACGCATTCATGGCCATTTCCTCAAAAAGCTCTTGAGCGGCCTCCGGGGTCTTTTCATTTAATGTTCCCCCGGCGGCCGCATCAATCATTTACTTAGTTTGGAAATTCAAGCCATTATAAAAAATTTGCACTTGTTGCCAAGTGGGAAGTGCGTGGTGAGGGCATCTACGCAAAAGCTCCTTGAAGCGCTCCCATGTATCATAGAGAGTCTCCGAGTCGATTTCCATAAATGATGCAATATCTGTTCGCATTTTGGCAGTCTTTGCAGGCGGATAATATTTAGTGAGAAATTTTTCCGCCATATCGGCCCATGTAGTGATGGACTTCCTAGGAAGTGAGCCCAACCACTGCTTGGCCTTAGACCGCAAAGAAAAAGGAAAAAAGATGCAATCAAATGGCATCATCGGTGATGCCATTGATTTAAACGTGTCGCAGATTTCGAGAAAATTAGAAATATGACAGTTTGGATCTTTGTCCGGCTGACCATCGAAGGTCACTGATTGCTGCACCATTTGTATGATGCTGGACTTGATCTCAAGGTTATTGTTCGCCACTGCGGGGTGAATAATACTTGACTGTGTGCCTTCCAAATTCGGCGGCTCATAATAGGACATGGTCCGTTGTGCAGCCTCATAAGGATTTGGCGCGTTAGGATTAGGAGGATTAAGGTCCATATTTGCTGTGTTAGTGTCCCCGATCGACTCTTCGAATTCTAATTGATTATCCTTATCACGAGAACGACGGTGCTGCCAAAGGGTTCGCTCGATCTCTGGATCAATAGGAATATTCTTAGCGCTACCTCGGGTCATACACTAAAGAGAAAAAAAGAAATGAAGAAAAAGAACAGATAATGAAAAGAAAAGAAAGAAAGAGGAAAACTAGACTATTATATTTTTTTCTTTTTGAAATTTAGAAAAAGCGAAATAAAATAAAAAGAAGCATGATAAAATTAATAGCTATCCTCTTTTCAAAATATCTACGCATGTCCCCAGCAACGGTGCCAAAAACTTGATATAGAAATTTAAGGTTTTGCAAAGTGAAATGATTAAAGATTTTCTCCAAAACTATATCCGGTAAAGGCAAGTGTACATTATCGTCTATAGTATAGGATATTTAGAAATACCAAGGTCGTATTCCATGGGGCGCGTTGATTACTTCTACTTCAAGGAAAATCACTATTATCTAATCGAATCGATCTTTGAGTTTTGCTTTACTAGCTAAATAGAGACAAATTGCAAGCTAAAAGAAGGGATTAAACGATGGTAAAAGAGATTAGTGCTCAATCAAAAGTCACCTTGGATTAAGAATAATCAAGCGAAAGGAAAAAATAAATTTAATTCCATTTAATTAAACTACTTGATCGTGGAGGTTCCTGATAATTAGTTTTTAGTCATCGTTTTTAGGTTAGTTTATTATGTTATTTGCGTTTTTATTTTTATCTTTTGTTATATTTTATGCATGTTTTTGTTATTTTGTTATTTTCCTATTTTCAAAAACTAATGTTTTATTTTATGTTAAGTTTTAGTTTTATATTCTTATATTTTCTTAACTAATGCTAATGTTTTATTTTATTTTATTTTGTAGGAATATTGTCGCCGCCACCTTTGCATGAAGTCGTCGCGTTCGCCGTCGTGTGCCCGTCCATGCCGCCATCGTCGCCGCAACGCCATCATCGCGCCGTCAATATTCATGCCGCAACGCCATGCTCGCCGCAATGCCACATCCGCGCCATTGCCGCCACCTTTGCATGAAGTCCACGCCATCGCCGCATCAGTTTGAAGAATTGTAGCCGACCATCTTGACCAAGTGTAGCAGCCCGCCAACTTGTTGTTGGTGCAGCTCTTCATTAATGCAACCATGCAGCCGGTCTCCCATTTAATTCAAGTCCAAATCAGCTCCTCTAATCCATTATTCCATGCAGCCAACAAAGTGTAGTCCACGTGAAACAGCCCCTTGATGCAACTCATAAAAGTCCAGCCACCTTGCATAGCAGCTCCACTACAATCTACCCGTGAGCCTCCATTTCATTCACCAATTATCCAGCCCAAGCCTCACATGAATGCAGCCCACTTCTTCTTTTCAATCATCAAAGTTGGCCCACTTTCTCCACTTCATTTCATCAAGAAGCCCACTTCCTTTATGTAGCAGCCCACTCCATTTCTCCCAACCGTGAGCTTCATTCATCAATGATGCCACCTTGCATGCACTTCCTTATCAATTGACCGGCCATCCCCCCTCTCTTCTCTCTCTCCTTTTTATTTTTTCCCCTCTTTATTTCTCATTCATCCCCTTTTTATTCAAATTTTATTTTCTATTTTGTTTTTATCTTTTCTTTTAAATAAAATGCATGCATGTAGCCCTTTATCTCTCCCCCTCATTTAAACTATTCATGCATTTGCCTCTCTCTCTCTCCTATCCTCTCTCTCCCTCATCAATATCATGCATGCATCTCCCCTTCATCTTCACTTCCATCTAGAAACTTCCCCCTCTCCTATAAAAGGACCATGAGATCAAGCTTTTGAGAGGAATGTGGTGGTAGTGTAGAGAGTTAGAGAGCAAGTTTCAAGTTCTTGTAATTTCTTTCTTTTTGTCCTTTTATTTCATCTTGCAATAGCTTAGTAATTTTCATTATTGTAACTCTTTTTCAAGTTGAATGCAAATGCAAATTTCTCTTTTTCTCTATCTCTGTCTCATCTTCAACTATGCTTAGCTAATTTTGTTGGTACCCGATCGCGATAATCTTTGCGATAAAATAACGCATCTTTTATTTTATGTTTCACTTTTGTATTTTTATTTTTGATCCAACCTTGATTTTTATTGTATCGACTCCGTATTTCATGTATACGGTAGTAGATTCCGATCTCATATTTGAGTAGCCGAGAGGCTCGTGAATGTGAAAGATCACTCAAGGAAGGAAGGAGTTGCACGCAACCCTAGAGATAGGATGACGTAAATCCTCCGGATTGGAGTCAAATCCAATAGCGCGGTTCACTTCGATAATGCGACTTTAGGCCTTTTGATTTGCAAAGAGATTTCGGTCAAAATGTTTAGAAGTTAGGAGATTTAATGCTCTAGCGAGATTATTTCTTATTTTCGGATCCGCCACGGTCTTAATAGAATTACGAATGTTAAACTAATTTATTCCGTTATTTTATTTCAAAGTGAATCGTCGATCGAGCACTCTTTTGCAATAGTTTATTTCCCATTTAATTAAGCTTAGTTTATTTTTATTTTCAAAAACCCATATCTTTATTCGGTAGAATAATAGAATCGTTGTGAGTAATAGTACTTGCCTGCCCCGAGTTTAAATACGACCTTGATATATTTTATATCCTATGCTATATTTCGATAGGTACACTTGCCTTAATCGAGTATAGATTGGAGAACACAAATTTCTCTATCAAGTTGTTGGCGCCGTTGCCGGGGAATATTTTTGGCAATATTACGAAAGCACCGAGTTTATTACTTCTACAAAAAAATAAAAATAAAAACTATTATATATTATAATTAACCCACATCATCATTTTTCTATCCCACCTAAATTCCTGGAAAGGACGCTTTGGGCTTGAATTCCCATCACAGCCTCTAGTACCGTTGCAAACCCCTCACAGGGCAAATCTCGGGAAGTCCAGGACTAACATAATCCGCCTAAAAAAAATCAAAAAATCAAAAAATCAAAATTTCTCTTTCTTTTTTGGTAATAGTTTTTCTTTATCATGGAATCATCTTCTTTTTGCGCTCTTTGCGGGTCGCCCGACCATTTTAATTTTGCATGTTTTTCGGGAACCCCTCCCTCATATGATTTCAATTTTTCTGGAGTAGGTCAAAGTGGCCAATTTGATCCTTACTCAAATTTTTATCCTACATGGGAGGTGGGGAACCCGTCTTATTTTTCGCATGATTTTGCCCCGCAAAGCGCCGCGCCTCAAATTTTTAATTCTATCGATAATGGGTATCTTGAATTGCAAACTTCTTTAAATAATATCAATTCGCATTTTAAGACCATTAACGATTATTTTTCTCGTGAGGCCGCATCTTTTTCTTCGTCTTCTTCTCCGTCTCCTCCAATTTCTTTATGTAATGAGTCACCGGATATCCCGGCTTGTCTTATTCCATTCGAGGAAGATAACTATTTGTATGTTCCGGATTGTTTCCTTCCTCCTTTGGATGACCCCCATATGGATATTCCGGCTTGCTTTTTACCTTTTGAGGATAACGAGACGCCTCAAAATTCTCCTTCTTTTTCTGAAGACGTTGGTGATTCCATTTCTGATTTAAATTCAACTATTCCAACTTTTTCGATTTTTAACGAGTCTTTTTCTTCCTCTCCTTTTATTTTAGATACTTCCTCTTTAGTTCTTTCTATCCTTTTTTCTTCTCCCGAAATTTCACAAGTCTCTCCTTCTCCTTGTGAAATTTCAGTTAATGAAACTTCTTTTTCTACTTCTTTTATTTCTCTTTCTATTTCTTCTTCTTTTTCTTCTTCTACTTTTGACGACCCCTTCTTTCCCATTCTACATGCGGCGGAGTTCTTCTATAACTCCGTCCGCACATTTTTGGGCGTCATTCCTTTGAAGATTCCACCGCATGCCGGTGCGATTCTCCATTTCTTCATTTTCTTATTTACTCTCCTAAGCGCATACTTAGGGAGTTACCTCTTCATCTTAGTTTTTATTTTCCATCTAGCTAACCAATAACGTCGGGCTCAGTCGACGTTAAACAAAGAGCGCTCTTGGGAGGCACCCCTTGCTTACCATTTTTGTTCTTTCTTTTTCTTTTTCTTTTGTTTTGTAGGAATAAAACCTTCGGCGATTCGTTTGGCTCCATCTTCTCTTCCTTAGGCCTGAGTCGGTTTCCAGCTCAAGCATGGGGGAGCAACATCAGCATTCGGCCTCACGAATCCGGGGAAGTCGTTTTTTTTTTATTTTTACTTTATTGCACCCCCCTCTTCTTTTCTTCTTTTCTTTTTTTCCTCATACTTAATATTCAACATTGGGGACAATATTGAACTTTAAGCATGGGGGAGTGTTTTACCTTTCTTTTTAAGTCTTTCAATAAAAAACACAAAAAAATTTTGAAAAGAAAACAAAAAAAATAAATAAAATTTTATAGTACTATTTTGTTTCTTTAGCCTTATGAAAAAAATCCAAAAAATAAAAAAATAATAATATAAAATCTATTTGAAAATCAAAGTCAAAAAATTATTTTCTATCTTTATTTTTATGCGTCTTCTAGTGATGTGTATGCCCGAGCGGTTCTTTTGTCATAGGTAGAATTTTCTTGAATAGGTTTTCTAAACTTATTAGTTTAACATATTTTAGTTTTACGATTTTCTAATCTCTAAATATAGACATCAGTCCTTTAAGGACTATAAGTTAGCAAATTGTAGTTTTTCTTTTTATTCGGTGTTATTGCCTAGGAACGGTTGCTAAATAGCGTTATCACTTTTTCATTTAGGAATAATTCTTTCTTGGTGTCTAGAACCTGTCCCTAGCTACTCTCGAAGCATGTGCGTAATTTTTGATTTTCACAAACTTTAGAAATGATCTAGGCCACCCTTTGACCCGTTTGAGCCTTTTTGCGCACCTAAACATTACACCATTGCAAACTATTTTGGGCCTTTCCCTTTTTCTTTGTCTAAGCTCCACTTTTCACTTTTTCACCAAAGCCAAAATGCCTAACCCTTTTTCCACACTAAACCTTGAGCTTTATGTTTACTCATTTGTGTGATGGGGTTTATGTTTGAAAAATGAAAAGAAACTTGAAAGCTTACATTTGGAGTTCCATTTAGAAAAAGTAGTACCAAAAAGAAGAAGATCATCATAAAAAAAAAATTTGTGTGAAATCAAAAGAAAAAAAAATGAAGTTTATTCGTGGCCAATTATGAAAAGAAAAAAATTACATGGCCTTATTTTTATTTTTTGAAATGAAAAATGTTGTACCTCTCAATTCTTGTTTTTGTGCTCGACTTTGGTTTAGTGTGTTTAGTTTTCCTTTTTTATCTTTGAATTATCACTCCTAATCATTTACCTAAACCAAATTATTACGCCTATTAAGTCCTAATGATCTTTAGAACGTGTTACAAATCTGCGTAGTGGAGAGAGTGTGAACGGACAAGCCTATGCACACCATCATTGATGGATTTCTTTGGAGGTTATTTTGAGGTGATTTAGGGGTAGTCGCTATTTTAGCAACCTAGTAATTCATCTAATGCACCGTTTATTTAGAAACTCTATATTTTTGTTTTTCTTATTTTCCTAAACTTTTGGATGTCTTGTTTTAGGGATTTAGAAATGTGTAATCCTTCTTTATGTTTTAATAATATTTTTAGGTCTCCTCTTTTCAATTTTTCTATTTTGGATATCTCACCTCACTAGTTGATAGCATAGAAATTAGGATAGTTTAATTTTCCACATTTTGGTTTTCTTAATTATGCAACTTAAAAATTATTTTCCTTTTTATTTCCCCTCTATTTTGATTTCCATTTGCTTGAGGACAAGCAAAGCCTAAGTATGGGGGAGTTTGATAATTAGTTTTTAGTCATCGTTTTTAGGTTAGTTTATTACGTTATTTGCATTTTTATTTTTATCTTTTGTTATATTTTATGCATTTTTTGTTATTTTGTTATTTTCCTATTTTCAAAAACTAATGTTTTATTTTATGTTATGTTTTAGTTTTATATTTTTTATATTTTCTTAACTAATGCTAATGTTTTATTTTATTTTATTTTGTAGGAATATTGTCGCCGCCACCTTTGCATGAAGTCGTCGCGTTCGCCGTCGTGTGCCCGTCCATGCCACCATCGTCGCCGTAACGCCATCGTCGCGCCGTCAATATTCATGCCACAACGCCATGCTCGCCGCAACGCCACGTCCGCGCCATTGCCGCCACCTTTACATGAAGTCCACGCCATCGCCGCATCAGTTTGAAGAATTATAGCCGACCATCTTGACCAAGTGTAGCAGCCCGTCAACTTGTTGTTGGTGCAACTCTTCAATAATGCAACCATGCAACCGGTCTCCCATTTAATTCAAGTCCAAAGCAGCTCCTCTAATCCATTATTCCATGCAGCCAACAAAGTGTAGTCCACGTGAAACAGCCCCTTGATGCAGCTCATAAAAGTCCAGCCACCTTGCATAGCAGCTCCACTACAATCTACCCGTGAGCCTCCATTTCATTCACCAATTATCCAGCCCAAGCCTCACATGAATGCAACCCACTTCTTCTTTTCAATCATCAAAGTTGGCCCACTTTCTCCACTTCATTTTATCAAGAAGCCCACTTCCTTTATGTAGCAGCCCACTCCATTTCTCCCAACCGTGAGCTTCATTCATCAATGCTGCCACCTTGCATGCACTTCCTTATCAATTGACCGGCCATCCCCCCTCTCTTCTCTCTCTCCTTTTTATTTTTTCCCCTCTTTATTTCTCATTCATCCCCTTTTTATTCTATTTTTATTTTCTATTTTGTTTTTATCTTTTCTTTTAAATAAAATGCATGCATGTAGCCCTTTATCTCTCCCCCTCATTTAAACCATTCATGCATTTGCCTCTCTCTCTCTCCTATCCTCTCTCTCCCTCATCAATATCATGCATGCATCTCCCCTTCATCTTCACTTCCATCTAGAAACTTCCCCCTCTCCTATAAAAGGACCATGAGATCAAGCTTTTGAGAGGAATGTGGTGGTAGTGTAGAGAGTTAGAGAGCAAGTTCCAAGTTCTTGTAATTTCTTTCTTTTTGTCATTTTATTTCATCTTGCAATAGCTTAGTAATTTTCATTATTGTAACTCTTTTTCAAGTTGAATGAAAATGCAAATTTCTCTTTTTCTCTATCTCTGTCTCATCTTCAACTATGCTTAGCTAATTTTGTTGGTGCCCGATCGCGATAATCTTTGCGATAAAATAACGCATCTTTTATTTTATGTTTCACTTTTGTATTTTTATTTTTGATCCAACCTTGATTTTTATCGTATCGACTCCGTATTTCATGTATACGGTAGTAGATTTCGATCTCATATTTGAGTAGCCGAGAGGCTCGTGAATGTGAAAGATCACTCAAGGAAGGAAGGAGTTGCACGCAACCCTAGAGATTGGATGACGTAAATCCTCCGGATTGGAGTCAAATCCAATAGCGCGGTTCACTTCGATAATGCGACTTTAGGCCTTTTGATTTGCAAAGAGATTTCGGTCAAAACGTCTAGAAGTTAGGAGATTTAATGCTCTAGCGAGATTATTTCTTATTTTCAGATCCGCCACGGTCTTAATAGAATTACGAATGTTAAACTAATTTATTCCGTTATTTTATTTCAAAGTGAATCGTCGATCGAGCACTCTTTTGCAATAGTTTATTTCCCGTTTAATTAAGCTTAGTTTATTTTTATTTTCAAAAACCCATATCTTTATTCGGTAGAATAATAGAATCGTTGTGAGTAATAGTACTTGCCTGCCCCGAGTTTAAATACGACCTTGATATATTTCATGTCCTATGCTATATTTCGATAGGTACACTTGCCTTAATCGAGTATAGATTGGAGAACACAAATTTCTCTATCAGTTCCCGAAGCTCGAACATGCCTCTCTCGTGGTTAATGCCCAACTAACTTTAGGAAAAATCAACCGGACTCTCGTCCTATAATTGATTACCTAAAACTTGCTTTACGAAGTGAACCCGACTATTGGATTTGACTCCAATCCGGGAGATTTACGTCATCCTCTCTCGAGGGGTGCGTGCAACTCTCTTTACCCTTGAGTGATCGATTCATACTTTGAGCCTCTCGGCTAACTAAGTATGAAAACTTAAGCGAAAACCATACATCGATAATATGGCCTCACTAGTTAAAATTCAAGGGCAATTCAAGTGTTTTATAAAAATGGAAAAAGAGAGCTTTAAGAAATCATAACTTGATTATCTCATCCACGGATCATTTCGATCGAGCACTAATGAGAATTAGTTAATCATGGTGGAGGGGAAAGAAAAAGAAAAATAAAATTGCATGAAGGAAAATTACTAAGTAGAAAGAGAGGTGAAGAAAACTATGCCAACTTTTATTGAATTGAAAAACCATTACAACTCTTTAAGTAACATTGCAAACTAGAAAAATAAGGATTACAAGCTTAATAAACTAGTGCATGGAAGAAATCTAGTACATTGCATGAGAAGAAAAAGAGAACATGAAAGTTTAAAGAGACATGAACATGAATAGGGAAAACTCACTATCAGGTCAGCAACACCTCCCCCTCTCAAAATTTCTGATCTGTGGACTCAAGGAGAGCCCTGGAATTCATAGGAAAAATTTTAAAGTTACATGCCCCTTGGTCACGGGCGTGACCTAGGGGTGTGTAATCACTGATCTGCATGGCTGGGACAGCGGCGTAGGATTTGCGTGATGGCGGGAGAAATTCGTGCATTACACGCCCGTGTAACTTGGGTCACGAGTGTGTACATGGACAACTTCATTTAATGCGGCGTGGGTCTTCTTTGTGGCGCGGCGGGTGCAGTGATCACGCGGGAAAGTCACGGGCATGACATATGGGTCACGGGCGTGACTCATGTTGACTTCTCGACGGCGGCTCCGCGTCTCAACGGCAGCACGCTGGGAAGACTTGCTGTGGGCTAGCTCCCTGGTCACGGGCGTTGCTTTGGGTCACGGACATGACTTGCTGTGGGCTAGCTCAATCAGCGCGGCATCGACTCTAGTTTGATCTTCAGGTTACACGCCCCTTGGTCATGGGCGTGACCTTGGGGCGTGTCTTGTAAATTTCATCAATTTCTCCCAAAATTCTGTAAATATTGGAATAAGCTAAGTTAGAGTCAAAATTACAAAAAGAACTACTTATAACCTAAAGTTGACATGAAAAGGAAAAATTTATTTTAAATAATTACAAAAATTTCTATTAAAAACTTATATAAATACTACTTATCAGTAGGCCTGCAGTGCTCTCCAATCCCTCGACGTAAATCGTCCATCTCGATCTGACACGATTATCCTCGGCACACCATGATATCGAACAAACTGCTCGACGAACCTCCGTACCAAAACACTGACTGGATCATCCTTCCTGACTGGAATGAACCTGGCCACCTTCGTCAATCTGTCGACGATCACCCAAATTGAGTTATTTCCCGCACGAGATCGGGGAAGACCATGTATAAAGTCCATAGTGATGTCGTCGAACTTCCACTCCGGTACCGGGAGCGGCTGTAATAACCCAGTTGGGTTCCGACACTCCGCCTTCATGAGTTGGCAAGACTCGCAGTGGGTCACAAAATAGGTGATGTCCTTCTTCATACCCGGCCAATACATAGTCCTCTTCAGATCCACTGTCATCTTGGTGATACCTGGGTGTACAGAATATCTACTACAATGAGCCTCTGTCATAATATCCTCCCGAATCTGGCTCCCTACCGGTATATACACTCGACCTCTAAAACTCAACAGGCCATCCTTCAACGAATAGTCTCCAGCTGAGCCTGCATCCAAGGCTCTGAAAATTGGCTCTAGCTTGGCATCCTGCCTCTGCCCATCCCTGATGCATTCTCGAATGTCGTAAGTTGTACTTACCGTCGGTAAATACTCCTCGTATAGTTCCGGATCATCCTCAGATACTAAAGAGATCTGCATGTCCTCGAACATCCGTACTAGCTCCATGGCCATCAACTTGGGCTCTGCTCCCGATGTGGTAGCTCTCCTGCTCAGAGCGTTTGCTACTATATTCGCCTTCCCTAGGTGGTAATGCATTGTGTACTGGTAGTATGATAAAAACTCCACCCATTGTCTTTGCCGGATGTTCAGCTCCTTCTGCGTATCTACGTACTTCAGATTCTTGTGATCTGAGAATATGTCGCAGTGGACACCGTAGAGATAATGTCGCCAGATCATTAGAGCGAACACAACTGCTCCCATCTCCAAGTCATGCACCGGGTAATTCCGCTCGTGATTCTTCAGCTGGAGGGAAGCGTACGCTATTACATGCCCGTTCTGCATCAGAATGGCACCCATCCCCTGGTACGACGCATCTGTGTACACCTGGAATCCTTCCCTCCCCTATGGAAGGGCAAGGATGGGGGCCATAGTAAGTCGACCCTTCAGCTCCTAGAAGGCTGCCTCACACTGCGATGTCCATGTAAAAGTAGCATCCTTTCTCACCAAGGATGTGAGTGGGAGGGCTATCTGTGAAAACCCATGCACAAACTTCCGGTAATAGCCTGCGATTCCCAAGAAACTCCTCACGTCGGTGGCCGTCTTCAGTGGTGGCCAATCCCGCACTACCTGGATCTTCGCTGGGTCCACTGCTAGACCAGCTCCACTGATAATGTGGCCAAGGAAGGCCACCTCCTTCAGCCAGAACTGGCACTTGCTGAACTTTGCATACACACGATGCTCCCGAAGCTTCTACAATGTTAGTGCCAAATGTCGCGCATGCTCCTCCTCCGACATTGAATAGATGAGGATGTCATCGATGAACACGATGACGAAGATGTCGAGATAAGGCTCGAACACCCAGTTCATCAGGCTCATAAATGCTGATGGTGCATTTGTGAGTCCGAATGGGATCACCGTGAACTCATATAATCCGTATCGGCTGCTGAAAGTTGTCTTCGGGAAATCCTCCTCCTGGATCCGCAGCTGATAATACCCTGATCTTAAATCCAGCTTCGAGAAGCAGTGGGCTCCCTCCAGCTGGTCAAAAAGCTTATCGATCCTTGGTAACGGGTACATATTCCAAACCGTCAGCCGGTTCAGGGCTCTGTAGTCGATGCACAATCTGAGCATCCCATCCATCTTCTTCACGAACAACAATGGAGCTCCCCAAGGTGAAGAACCCGGCCTAACAAACCCTGCTTCCACCAACTCCTGTAGTTGGCTCCGAAACTCCACTAGCTCCTTCGGGGCCATCCGGTAGGGGGCTCTAGATACCGGCTTAGCCTTCGGCACCAGTTGGATTTGGAAATCCTTCTCGCGGTGCGGAGGTAGACTGGGTAGCTTCTCCGGAAATACGTCGGCAAAATCCCGCACGACCGAGATATTTGACACTGAGTCTTTGACTTCCGTCGCCTCGAAGAGCACCTGATATACCTCGTCTCCTTGCAGGTGGGTTTTGACGGCCTGAACTGATGATAAAAAAAGATACTAGAGGTGGGTTTAGTACATTTGTTCATTACATCACCATCTTCATGCTTTAGAACGATCTTCCATGCCGGGCAGTCAATCTTTGCATGGTTCCAGTGCAGCAAGGTCATGCCTAAGATCAGATCAAAGTCCTTCATCTTCAAGCATGTCACCGACGCTGCGAACAGTTTCCCTCCAATCTCCACATTCATGTTGCACTTTGCATTTGTTAGAACTTCTGATCCATCCGGGAATCACACTCTCCTGTAGATGCCTTCAAGTGCTGGACTTGGTCCAGATCGTCCACGAATTCTTTCGAGATGAACGAGTGTGAGGCACCCGTATCAAATAAAGTGTATGCAGGCTTGCCGCAGACGAGTACTATACCAAGGTGATTTTTGTTTGTTTGGTTTAATGCCAAGGTAAATCTAAGGTTTACTATGTACTAATGAATCATAAAACAAAAGGCATCAAAAGTACCTGTAATGACCCTTGCCGGGTCCCGGGGCTGTGCTAGGTCTAGGGCATACATTTGTTCCCTATTCTGTCTCTGGTCTCCGCCCTGAAATCCACGGCCTCGTCCACATCCCCAGCCCATGAAATGCTGGGCCTGAGGGGCAGCCTGTAGTGCTTGTGGTGCATTCCTCTGAGGACAGTTCCTCTGGATGTGGACAGTCTGGCGGCAGTGGTAGCATTCCAGAGGTGGCCCACCTCCTCCAATCCTCGGCATCTCCCGCATCTGTAGAGGCTGAGGATCCAACACTACCGGCTCCCTCTGCTCCTGCCTCTGCTCCTGGCAGGGTCGGACCTCCGTCCTTCCTTCCCCAGCATCTCGACCTCACGGCTGGTTCCTTCTGCCTCCCTGTCCCTTGTCTTCCGCAGGCCTCTTCCTTCCTCGAACAAGGTGCTGGTCGGCTTCTAGTTTCTTGGCCATCTCCAGGATCTTAGTCATACTGCCATCAGAGAAGAAGAGGATGGCCTGCCTCAGCTCATCACGAAGGCCCTTGTAGAACCTCTTTGCGTATCCTGCATCATCCAGCTGATACGAAACTGCAAACTAGGATTGATGGGTAAACTCTCGGTGATACTCTAGGACTGTCCTGCTCCCCTGCCTCAACTGCAGGAACCTGTCTTCTAGATCATCTCTTGCAGAATGCGGCACAAAATTCTCCAGCAGTGCTGCCTTGAACTCATCCCAAGAAACATCCGCAGCCTCAAGTCCTTCATATGCTGTGTCCAGGAACCTCTTCCACCACCTCTTTGCATGGGACTCTAAGCATGAGACTACCAGTGGCACCTCCATATCTGTCGGGTACTGAATCCCTGTCAGCATCTCCTCCATGATGTCCACCCACTCCTCAGTCCTCACAACTGCCTCCGTCCCGAGATATGATGGGGGGGGGGGAGGCCTCAGAAGACGCTCAGCCAGTTGGCCCCAGGGTTTTGCTGAGGAGCCGGCGGTGCCTGCTGTGCCCTGAATGCCTCCAATATGGCTGTCACTGTTTGTCCCATCTCCGTCTGCTGGAAGGGAGTAGGAGCCGGTGGTGGTGTAACAACGTTTGGAGTTGGTGTAAGTCCATGCTACGGTGTAGGGTTCGTCATGGGCTACACAAGAAAATTACGCTAGTAAGGGACTTAGCTAAAGTATATTCAGTTAGAAGTGGACTTTTCATGTGATTTCCCCTATGGGCACACCATTGCTTACGCTGCTAGTTTGTCCTCAAACTAAGCTCGTGCGGGGTGGCCCAGGGTTTGTGGACTTCTTTTCTTTTCTTCGGATCGAGGTTTCCTTTGATACCACTTTGTAAGACCCCAGTTTTTTTACAAACCCGGGTCTTGTGCCCAGAACCGCCGCTTTGCGGTGACACCCTCACTCAGGAAGGTCGCTACTACAAAACGCCGATCCTGCCGGCCTTATCGATCACAGAAAAAGTAAGTATAACAAACTTTAGAGAAGACAAGTCCACATCACATAAATAGTAAATCATCACAAAGAGATGTCCACATGAAGTAACTGAAATAAAAGACAGAAATAACAAGGGCTCCTGCCCGATACATCAAATCCTCACTACATTTTCTCTCGCGGACGCATAAAATAGTAAAGCTAAGCGATTCTCACGGATCCTGCCAAGGGTTCTCCCGTTCTAGACTGCCCCATCTCCATCTGCACCGTCCTCTGGTGCTGCAGCATCTCCTCGGTCCCCTAAAATGATAAGGTTCACCGACCGTTAGTCAAAAGACTAAGCCAATCCCCCACCCCTCCCCTGGTGACTCCTAGGCACCGAGCGGGAGGAATGAAGCGGAGGACAACAATGGGTGTAAATAATAGCAGATGACGGGGATATAATCTACCAGGAATGTCTACCACTACGCAATATATATAATAACTGAAGAAGTAAGTAAAGTAGAGTAAGAACATGTATAGTAAACAAGTAGAGCAAACATATGAAGGTAAGTAAGGAAAAGTAACCGTTGATTTATAGGAATGCCCACACAAACCTATAGACCAAGGGGTCGTTTAGCAAGGTCTATCGTATAAGAAGTCCTATAACCAACTTATACGATAGGGGTAGGGGTTGAAATGCAATGTTGATGCTATGATATGCAAGGTATGCAGTTAAATGTTATGTTCACACAAATGCAACTCACACACTACGACTCCATGCACACACACCTTTAGTTCCCCCTTTTAGAGCTAGCAAAACTCCCAGGATACTCCCGTAGTGGCAAACGGAAGCGGTGGGTTGGGCCTCGCCCACCTCTAGGTTGGTATTTGCACTACCTAACCTAGACCTATCGTATGCCTCAACACTAAGAACACCACAGCGAAGTCCCTGCGTACTCTTGCTGGTTAGACCACCAGACTTGTCTTGGTAAAGGGTTATCCTCACTTACCGAGCCCAAGTATTAATGTCGGTGCAACGACCATCAACACTAAGGACCCACCACCTTATTCACATGCAAACATGTTGACTTCTATCTCTGAGCTATAACTCCCCGGGCTAACCTGTCCGACACAACAAACATGTTTGAGTCACAACTCACCATACTAATAAGTCTATTGCTACAACCACCGAGCCTACCGCTCGTAAGACAAAACCGACTAAAGAACCCGTGACAATGGAGTGTGAATGAGTATATTACATAGTTAATCTTGTATAAGAACTTAACCCTATAGTTTTATGGTTGACCTTGGACTTCCCGAGGATTACCCAGTAAGGGGCTCGTTACCGTACTAGGAACTATACTAGGATGACACCCCAAGGCTCCCTTTCTCAAGGCATTTAATGTTATGGGTATCTACCCATATGCCTAAGCCTCTTACCTTTTCACTTGTATTAACCCCAGGTGGTTTATGACACGCTAGGAGAAAGACAATCTTTCGTCAATCCCAAGTACGACCTTACCCTTAGCCCACCTAGCACTCTTATCTCCTACACTCCTTTTTGATGACCTCATCCTCTTCATCCTGACCATGTACACCAACTACATGCCACTTCCACTTGGTAGGCCGCAAAATACCCAAGTTTCCCATTTTTACTATACGCAGACCAAACTCACTATATGAAGCTAATAAGTAGAAGTACTCCAAATATTCATCCACATGACACAAGATTTTTACTGGAGGAATATCATGGCATTATAAGACTAAATCCAAAGACTCATATTTTTCCTCAACATTTTAGCACTTATTTAAATTTCTGCAATATTTGCCAAGTATGAATATGAACATGAAGTGTAAGGTATTCTTATGACATGACTCTCATAAAATTAAGATAAATCTATCATGCCAAAAAAATAGTAAATACAGAGTGTCACAATTTTACAATCAGGAATTGTCCTCTAATTATAATATTGAATATTAAACCAAAATTAGGAATTAAAGAAGCATCCACAAAAAATACTTGTCCAAAAATTATGGGAAAATTATCAGACATATATATTAATCAGAAAAGTTCTCAGGCCAATTTTAGAATTTATAAAGGCATATTATCCACATAAATAAATATTCCAAAGAAACCCTGTCTAGGGAAAATTGTGAAGGGACCTACTGTTAAATAATTCCAAAAATTATGAAAGAAATACTAGATCTCCAATATGTTCATATAGGCTTGCTGACTGAGTTTCACAATTTATGGCAATCATTTTATCACCTAAATAAATATTCCAAACAAATCCTAATATGAGCATATTGTGAAGTGGCCTACTGATAGCTATCTCCAAAAATTATATAAATATTTATAGAGCTTCCTAGTGCTCTGAAATGTCCTATCACCAAGTTGCACATTTTTCTAGAGAGTTTTGTACCCTTAATTATATTTCTTAAGATTAAGGTAAAATAAGTGCCTTGTGAATGAAGTGCTAGTTAAATCACCTAATTAATTACACAAAAATTACCAGAGGTTTATCATACGAATATAAAGGCACTACCAAGGTTTCATCACCATATAAGGCCATTTGAATATGTAAGTCTCTCTAATAATGAAAAGCCCTAAAGGGGTTATAACCTAATTTAGGGGAAATAAATACTCCTACAATTCTCCCAAAATTTCCTAGGGCATTATTACACCCCATGAACATATCTACTGAGTCCAATGACCAATCTAGGACTTTTGGCCATATGGCCTTCACAAGGTTCTATATGCACCCCAAGGGATAAAACCATGGTCCTAGGGCATATCCTCTTCCACACCACTCCAAATCCCTCATGGAGGTGTATTAGATGACCCTAAACTAGTGGCCAAGGTTTCACCTCATGGTGATGAGATTTGACCACAATACCCCAAAGTGAGCATTATACCCTATTTTGACCTAGTTTGACCCAACTTGGGTTAAACAATTACCCAACCAAATCAGTCCCAATTGGGCTACGATTTTTACCAGGATCATGTAATAACCATAAGGAGCACCAACCAAAATTTGGAGGGCATTGGAGGTCACTTGCCCCAATAATTAATTAGTATATAAATTATGAAATTATTACAAAAACCTTAAAAAAACGTTCTCCTAAAATCCCCATACTTGGATATATTATGTGTGCTGGTGTGAATAGCTTATGTTTCTTGGATATATTATTTGTGACTGTCCTACCATAGGGACCAGTCCTACCAAATTGGCTCTACCGGGAGCTAAATTGCCCCTATTGACCTGAAACAAATTTTCACTTAATCTAGACACCAAGGGCTACAACATTTATGCTGGGCACTTTTTCATTTGAGGGATCCTAGTATTTTTAATAAATTAAACAATATACTGCAGGAAGTGTGACAAAATGAAATAACATTATAACATAATCAATTAAATCTGTGAATAGCAGATCACGGCAGATCTGACGGCCCACAGTCATCGTCCCCATTAAAATGACGGTCCCTGACAGCCCGTCCTGGGTGACCTTTCTTCTTGATTTGCCGGCCACCCTTGCATCGTTTCGGCCGGCTAGTGCCACCACCACCGTCGTCGAGGTGGTGGCAGGCGATGGGCGGTGGTTAGCCGACCGATGGTTGCTGGAGGGGGGTTTTCTAGGAGGGAAAAGGGCTCGAAAACGAACCCTTTTGGGAGCATGATTCAAGCTTGATTGAGCTCGAATCAAGCCCCAAACTGATTGAGATCTATGCACTAGGGGAGAGAGGGAGTATCAGACCTGTGTTGGGGCTTGGTGGCGCATATTCTGGCGAGTCGCCATGGCCAGTGGGGGAGCTTTCGGCTCCATTTCAATCCTAGCTTTTGGTGCTTGATTTCTTCAGGGAAGAGGGGGGCTTTCACTCCTTTCTGTCCACTGAAGATGTTAAAGGGGTCAATTGAGGCTATAGGGGAGGAATTACTCGGATTGCAATTAATGGCCAGGAATGGAGATTTCGGTTATACTTGGGGGGGGGGGGGGGGGGGGGGGGTGAATTGGCCATCAATTAGGCCGGGAAGAAGCTGGAAAATTCTCCTCTCCCCAAGGGGAGATGAATGGAGCCATTATTGGAGGAGATGGGAGGTTTCCTCTTCCTCTCCATTAACTCCCCCTTCCTTCTCTATCTTTCAATTTAGGGATTTCTCTCTCCTAGTTGAATCCTTTTAAATTGGATGGCCAACTCAGCAGCATTCAATCCCCATGAGGTGGTGGACCATCTCAATTGGGTCTAGCTCAAGTGAATTGGGCTCAATTTGGGTAAAGTAGGTCATTTTGACCTAAACTTAGGCTATGGTTGGCTTTGGTCAAAATGACCACTTGGGTTGACCACAATGGGTGGATAGTGACCCCTTGAACTCCCTTAAGGGTTAGGAAGGTCTAGGTAGGTATAATTTGGCAAGGTGAGGGTGAATTGCCCCTTTATAGGGCACTTTGACCAAAATTAGGGCTAGGGTTGACTTAGGGTAAATAGACGAAATTAAAGGTCCCATGATGAGGATTTTTGGTCCATTAGGTCCCCAGTGACCCTATGAGGGTAGGGGAGGGGTCAATTTGGCATGGTGGAGGCCAATTGGCCCTAATTGAGCTAGTTTGACCAATTTAGGGTTAGGGTTGACTTTGGTCAATTTGACCCCTTTTGTTGACCCCAATGAGTCCCTGATGCTCCAAGGAGGCCCCTAGTGGGTTAGGGACACTATGGTGGGATCAGTATTCAAGGTGAGGCCCTAAAGTCCAACCCTAGGCTAGGTATCTGAAAACTACTATATGTATACCACTTGGGTTTTCCCTCTCTCACCCAAACTCACATGGTCTTGGGCTCTTCCTATGGTTTTGTCATGACCTAGTCATGACAAAACCAACTTGGTGGTCTAGTTTTTTGGGGGATGTTACAAGGAGCCATATTCTAGCACTCTGAATTATTAGTGAAGGCCATATTTTCAGACCACCATCTCCCACACAAATTCAAGAGAAGAAATCGAAGGAGGATCAGATCAACGCTCACCCAATGCGAAGAACGCGCACTTCGACTTCAATAATATTCAGCGAGTCTTCGTCATCACCAGAATTCTTTATAGGGAGTTTTACTTGTGCTTTATATTTTGTTGTAACACCTTTTTCATTATGATCATTTAGTGAGTTTGCCTCGTGTTGTCGACTAGGTCTCGGTAGGACTTAGGGCAGAAATTCACCTCTTGTTGGCGACTAGGTCTAGGGAGTAGATTGATGCAAAGTTCGGCAAGTGCACCGGTCGCTGTCAAGTAATAAATGTTGGGAATAGAATCCCCGAGTGTCGGTCTCTTGAGGAATGCAGGTTGGGTGAACGAATCGCGTTGTGTGACAATTGTTACACAAGCGGGAACAAACACAACAAGAGGGGTTTTGATTTGGTTTCCTATTGTTAACAACAATAAAAGAAGTGCGGGTCGAAATCACCGCTTCGCAAGGCTAGATGGGTGCAACGGCCGCGATGCCGAGCTTCGTGAGGCGGATGGACGGTGCGCAAGAGAGTGAAGTGATCACTAGTGCGGAGAGTGAGGGTCGCAGACACCTCTTCACAAATCGCCGCTAGCTCTTGCTAACACGAATCGAACACAATGAGTGCGTGAGTGAGTGAGTGGAGGTGAAACGAATCACAAGCAAATGTTGATGAACAGAGAAGAAACAAACATTGCATTTAAACTAAACATCATGATATTCAAGTTCAAATGATTCAAAGAAATACAACAAAGGGGAGAAGAAGAAGATAACCAATGGACGAAGACTAGCGGCCATTCACGGCCGGAATGGTAGTTTGTCAAGCTACCTCCGGACTCGGGCGGACTGTGCTTCCGGCGTCGAGAGACTGTCACGATCTCTCCACGTGCTTCCGTCGTCTTCTACCTCAGGATTGCTGTTCTTCTCACCGGACAGAAATCGAGACATCTTGCTTGAGTGCTTGCGGATGGCGGAGAATGCTTCTAGACGATGGAGAAGTGTTTAGGATGGCAGGAGACGACTTCCCCTTCCGGAGAAGATGAGGTGGAGGTGGCTGGAAGTGGAAAACGGCAGCGTACGGACTGGAAATCGCGCTCCCGGAGGCCGCGCTATCCCTAATTTGCGGAATAGGTCATTATATAGGTGCTGGCGAAAATACTGGGCATGGTCATTGGCGCACGACCAGTGGTCGTGCGCGCTGGAGTTCTGTGATCGTGCGCCTGCCTGGGCGGAACCTGCAATGTAAGAAATTTATAAAATAACATGTTCGCACGACCAGTGGCGCACGACCAGTGGTCGTGCGCACTATCGTAAATGGTCGTGCGTTTGGTCAAGACAGAACTCAAATTTGGGGGGTTGAGTGCGCACGATCAGTGGCGCACGACCAGTGGTCGTGCGCAATAGAACCAGTGATCGTGCGCAGTGTTCCTGTACAGAATTGTACAGGAACACCTGCACGACTCCTGTTCCTACAGAAATGCTAATCAGGCCACTGAAGGTGGCACTCAAAAATATGATAAGGCTATCAAAAGAGAATAAACATAAAAACATGCCAAATTAGGCGAAGACGTGCACCTAGCATAGAATGACAAATATGAACTAAAACAAGGCTAAAGTGCAGTGGAATGACTAGATAAACGGCCCAGATGAGTCCATATATGTGTATATAATTGGGACTCATCACACCCACAGACTTAACTGTTTGCGCGTCCCGAGCAAACGAATTCGGCGGAGTGTGAAAATGGTAGTCAACAAAGAAAATTACACAAAGGACTACGGTGCGAAGTAGCAAAAACATGCTAATAGAAATTTAGTAAAAAGAGATTCTAACTATGCTAACTAATTTACAAAAGTATTAGAGCGTAAATAAAAATTTATCAATACTCAGTTGGTGAATTGTGAAGAACTTGAACGATCATGCCCGGTGTGAAAGTAACAAGCCACTAAGGAGGGTGTTGCACAAGATCGGGGTTTAGGAATAACTTCGCTGAAATCCATCAACGTCGTGAACCATAAGCTTGCCTGGTCACACTCTCTCCACGACGCTAGCAAACTCACGAGATAAATCAATAGGACTTTATGATTATATTGGGGCTTAGGTTGCGGTATGATATTCAAGTATAAAGACGAAGGCTACGCTACCCAAATGAGTCAACGGAACGCTGCACCCAACAAAACCATGAACAAAGCTCGTGTGATACACCCCCAGACTTATCATGAAAACTAGGTGTACACACGGCCTACTTCACAAATACCAACAGATTTTCTATTACGCTCGGAAGGATTTCTTTTCAATACAATTTCTTTCCCAGATTTTCATTTTAATATCATATTTTTCTTCTTTTTCTTATCCTCCGGTTGGTTCATAATCAGCAAATAAAACATATTTCTCCTTCACATCACACAGATTCCAAACATCACACCAAATCAAGAATATGAGTGCAGTTAAACAGCTATTTGGTTGCGAAAGTAGGATAAGCTTCAGGATTTGGTGAATGAAGGAGGAGCTGAAACAAAGAAGTGGTAGGCACAAATGTTGGCTTGCAAAGGTGAGCGAATAGGACAGGGAAAGACAAGGCTCAAACTAGCCAAAAGGTGGCCTACATCACATTTAACTCAAAGAATCGCTCTCACCCATGCTTCAAGGGTCGTTTGGGGCAAGTTCTTAGCCCACGAGAAAGGTAAACCTTCCTCCCGACTCGAGCAGCACACAACTAGTGCTCGTATACACACAACACCAGGTTATCGCCAATTGCGTTCACATTCACCATTTGAGTATAATAAATCTAAACTACGCAAAAATACTAGTCATAAATTAAACGCATAGAGATAATCTAGTTGTACTCAAATTCTACTATAGCATGCGGATGCGACTAGAACACTGCATGAGTCAACATCGCACTCCAAATAGTAATTCCTAAGCTAACACCCTAATTCACATTCCAAACCAAAATAGTTTATTCGGAAACAAAACAAATAGGCAAGCGCGCGCTTATGTGGGTGAGGTGGTGTATGAAGCATGGAATAATGATGATGACAACGAAATTTATTTAAACAAACTTCTAGCATGCGGTGCAACTCGTGCGCATAGTGGATAACAACGTGCTTTCCCCCAGACTTAATCTAAACATTACATCACAAAAACTGAAAGCTAGGAAGGAGAAGTGTTACCCAATGCTCAGAATTGAGCATACCAGACGATTGGCGTTAATTTCATGAGCAATCCGCAGCATCCGCCAATGACAAAGAATCAAAGCACACCTGCAAGCAACACACTAAAAGCAGCAAAAATATATAAAAACTGAATTAAAACATGTGAAAAAAAATAAAAATTAGGAGATCTGGGTTGTCTCCCAGCAGCGCTTTTATTTTATGTCCTTAAGCTGGACCAAATACCTGTATTATAATTGTTTATAGAGTGCAGAAATTAAATAAAAGTGCATAAAAAGAGAGTTTCACAAACTAAGAACTAAAAATCAGCTGTAGGCGCTTTTATGGTGCACGTCTCCTAGTGTTACCAACTGACACTCCTTGTTAATAGTGGCGCCATCGTATAACTTCAGTCGATGCCCGTTGACCTTAAATTTGTCTCCCTTATCCCCTGATATTTCGATGGCACCAAAGGGAGAGACATCAGTCACTAAGAATGGACCGCTCCACCTCGACTTTAACTTTCCCGGAAAGAGGTGGAGACGGGAGTTGTAAAGCATCACTTGGTCCCCAATTTTGAACTCCTTAGGGATGATGTGTCGATCATGCCATTTTTTTGTTTTCTCTTTGTAGATGCGAGCGTTTTCATAAGCGAAATGCCGAAGCTCTTCTAATTCGTTGAGTTGGGAACGACGCACCTCGGCTGCGGCACCAATGTCCATGTTCAACAGTTTGGTTTCCCATAATGCTTTATGCTCCAGCTCCACAGGGAGGTGGCATGCCTTGCCATAGACTAGTTGAAACGGAGTCATGCCGATAGGTGTTTTGAAAGCGGTCCGGTAAGCCCATAATGCGTCGTCGACCTTTTTAGACCACTCCTTCCTATTTGAATGTATCGATTTTTCGATTATTCGCTTGAGCTCGCGGTTGGATACTTCTACTTGTCCACATGTTTGGGGGTGGTAAGCTAAAGAAATCTTATGATGGACCCCAAACTTTTTTATGAGCTGCAAAAACTGCTTATTACAAAAATGACTACCGCCATCGCTGATAATAGTTCTGGGCGTCCCAAACCTGGAGAAAATATTCTTGTGGATAAAGTGTAGCACTGTGCTGGCGTCATTCATGGCAACTGCCTCGGATTCCACCCATTTTGAGACATAATCAACTGCCACAATGATATAATGCTTACCATGAGACATTGGGAAAGGACCCATAAAGTCTATCCCCCAGACATCAAATGGTTCGCAAACTAGCATGTTATTGAGGGGCATCTCGTCACGCCGGGAGATGTTTCCGGTCCTTTGGCATTCGTCACACTTGGTGACATAGGCATGGGCATCCCTGAAGAGATTCGGCCAAAATAATCCGCATTGCAAGATTTTTCGTGCTGTTCGAACGGCCCCGAAATGCCCGCCCGCTTCTCTGTCATGGCAGTGTTGCAGTATAGACTGAAACTCGGCTTCAGGAACGCAGCGCCTGATAATCCCGTCGCTGCAAGTGTGGAATAAGAGCGGTCTTCCCAAAAATAGTATTTTGAGTCAGAGGTAAGCTTCCGTCTCTGCTGAGGGGACAGATTCAGGAGAAGGTTTTACAAGCCAAGTAGTTAGCGATATCAGCGTATCATGGGGTGGTTGGAGGGAGCGTATTGATTGCGAATAATTTTTCATCCAGAAAATAATCGGTCGTTTCCTCCACAAAGCTGTTGGGACTGTCAGCCATCATATCGTACTCCAAACGCGAAAGATGGTCAGCTATTACGTTCTCCACCCCTTTCTTGTCTTTGATTTTCAAATTTTATTCCTGCAAAAGTAAAATCCAACGAATCAGGCGCGGTTTGGATTCTTTTTTGCTGAAAAGATACCTGAGTGCGTCGTGGTCCGTGTACACAATTACTTCTGAAAGCACCAAGTATGAGTGAAATTTTTCAAAGGCGAAGACCACGGCTAGCATTTCTTTCTCCGTAGTGGTATAGTTTGCTTGCGCGCTGTTGAGAGTTTGACTGGCATACGCAATGGTGTGAAAAGTCTTGTCTTTCTTTTCACCGAGCACAGCACCTACGGCCACATCACTTGCGTAACACATGATAATAAAGGGTAAATTCCAGTCGTGTGCCACCAAAATTGGAGCCGAGATGAGTTGTCCCCGTAAGGTTTCAAAGGCCTGCGTGCATGCATCGTCGAAGTGGAAGGGGACGTCCTTAACAAGCAAGTGAGATAAAGGCTTTGAAATGGATGAGAAGTCCTTAATAAACCTTCGATAGAATCCCACATGACCAAGAAAACTGCGGACACTTTTCACTGACGTAGGTGGAGGGAGGTTTCTGATAACACTTACCTTCGCCTGATCTACCTCGAGCCCTTGGCAGGAAACCTTATGCCCCAACACAATTCCTTCGCGCACCATAAAGTGACATTTCTCCCAGTTCAAGACAAGGTTGGTGTCCTCACACTGCTTCAAGGTCTTGGCCAAATTCGCGAGGCAAGTATCGAAGCTGCTGCCAAATAAAGTGAAGTCATCCATGAAAACTTAGAGGAAATCTCCCACCATGTCAGTGAAAATGGCGAGCATACAGCGCTGGAAAGTTGCGGGGGCATTACATAGTCCGAACGACATTCTCTTAAACGCGAAGGTACCGGAAGGACATGTAAATGTTGTTTTGTCTTGATCAGACGGGTCTATTAAGATTTGATTGTAACCTGAGTACCCATCCAAGAAACAATAGTAATCCTGCCCCGCTAACTTTTCTAACATCTGATCAATGAAGGGTGAGTGGGAAATGGTCCTTGCGTGTAGCATCATTCATCTTGCGGTAGTCGATACAGACTCTCCACCCGGTGATCATTCGGGTAGGTAGCAACTCGTTCTTTTCATTGGCAACAACGGTGATCCCTCCTTTTTTGGTACCACCTGAACTGGGCTGACTCATTTACTGTCGCTGATTGGGTAAATGATGCCAACGTCTAAGAGCTTTATCACTTCCGCCTTCACTACCTCTTGCATTTTTGGGTTCAAACGCCTTTGGGGCTGTGCTGTGGGTTTGTACTGATCTTCAAGGAGGATCTTATGCATGTAGACCGTGGGGTGATTCCCTTAATGTCTGCAAGAGAGCATCCGAAGACTTTATGGTACCTTCTCAGCACACCCACCAATGTGGTTTCATTGGCGGCGGAAAGAGCTGCGGAAATAATCACCGGATGCGTGGCATTTTCTCCAAGAAAAACATACTTTAGAGAATCCGGTAGTTGTTTGAGAGCCGGATAAATGTTTGGATCAGCAGAATCGCTGGATGGCCCTCCGATTGAATGCAAAACATCGGGCTGGTTCGAATGTGCACCGTCATTGCCTGCGTCCTCGCGCTGCCAACATGTCTCACTGTCATCCAAACCCACATCGATCTGACCATCAAATTCTTCAAGTGGCTCTGCCGGTTCGCATTCCGTGATTTCGAAGAGTTGCGACGGATTGTGGACGTTGAAGGATACATCGTCCTCCCCCAATCTGAGCATGAGCTCCCCCTGATCCACATTAATGATAGCACGAGCCGTAGCAAGAAAGGGCCGCCCCAAGATAATGGGTACTTTAGTATCAACCTTCATGTCGAGGATGACGAAATCGGCTGGAAAAGCGAGACCGTTTACTACTATTGTGAGGTCCTCGACAATTCCAGATGGTTTCTTGATCGACCGATCAGCTAGCTGTAGCATTACCTGCGTCGGCTTCAAGGTCCCTGCACCTAGTTCACGAAAGATAGAGAGCGACATCAAGTTGATTGATGCTCCCAAATCACAGAGCGCATGGCTGAAATGGTGATGACCGATCCTGCAAGGAATAGTAAAGCTGCCCGGATCTTTGCACTTTGTGGGCATATTGGAGATGATGGCGGAGCAGTCCTCAGTGAGATCGATAGTCTTGAGATCCTCCAACAATTTCCGCTTCGAAATAAAGTCTTTCAAGAACTTGGAATAGCTCGGTATTTGAGAAATGGCTTCAATCAGTGGTATGCTCACTTGCACTCCTTTCATTATTTCCAGGAATTTGCGGAATTGCTTCTCGGATTTCTCATTTCGCAACCTGTGGGGGAATGGGGGGTGAACAACACTTCTCGAGGGTTGTGCCTCGCTCACGGGGTCTGGCTCAATATGAATCTGAGTCTGCTTCTCGGCCACGTCTGCATTGCACTTGTCAGTGGAGTTCACAAGTGGTTCCTGTCGTGGAAGATTGTCAACACCTCTACCGCTTCTCAATCGCATGGTGTTCACAGACTCCGGATGCTGACTTGCAAGCCCAGAAACGACATTGGTAAGAGTCCCTATAGTAGAGTGAAGCTGTTGAATTACTGCAGATTGGTCATTCATTTTATGCAGCATCCCGACCACAAAGGTTGCCAACTGTTCCGTCTGCCCTGACGGCACACGTTCCACTGCTCCGTTGAATGTCACTGCATTAACTTCAGCAGTACTGGGGGGGGGGGGGGGTGAATGACATGACTCCAGTGCTGGCTGGTCTGAACTATATTCACGACCACTTCCCACGCGTCCTTCCCCGATTTATTAAACAGGGCCCCTCCGGCTGCCACATTGAATAACAGACGGAATTTGTCCAGCACGCCGAAATAAAAATCTGAATCCAAAAGATTTCTGATAGATCTTCACGGTAACATATCCTATGCAGGGATTGAAAACACTCCCAAGCGTCAACTAACGTCTCCTCCTTTCCTTGGCCGAAGGTTATAAGTTCCCTGTACTTGTCCAGGACTCGGGTACGGTGTTGAAACTCATGCAAAAATCTCCCTTCGACCTGCTTCCATGTGGTCACCTCTCTTTTCCGGATATCCCAGTACCAACTTTTGGCTTTATCATGTAGGGAAAATGAAAATGCCAGGATCTTTTGCAGGTCGTTTTCAACTCCACTGAATATACATGTATAATAAATCTCTAAGAAGTCCTGCATGTGTTGTACCGCATCTTCATGCTTATCCCCACCGAACTTGCAATTCCCAGTCATATACTCAATGATGTCGGAGGAAATCCCGAAATCATGATCATTCCTTTGTGCTTGAACCTTTAAATCATTTAAACTTCCTTGATAGATCTATTGCTGAATAGAGGTCATGCTAGGAATACTTGAAACCCAAAAGATTAGCGCACGATGGAAAGAACGAAGGTAATTCGATGTGCATATCAAAAAAAAGAAACAAAGATAACAGAGGTAAACAAAGAGAAATAAAAATAATGCATCGTGCAATGATTCTTCACGCAAACTAATTCATCACGTCTGCATTCCCCGTCAACGGCGCCAAAAACTTGATGCGAAGTTCGGCAAGTGCACCGGTCGCTGTCAAGTAATAAATGTTGGGAATAGAATCCCCGAGTGTCGGTCTCTTGAGGAATGCAGGTTGGGTGAACGAATCGCGTTGTGTGACAATTGTTACACAAGCGGGAACAAATACAACAAGAAAGGTTTTGATTTGGTTTCCTATTGTTAACAACAATAAAAGAAGTGCGGGTCGAAATCACCGCTTCGCAAGGCGAGATGGGTGCAACGGCCGCGATGTCGAGCTTCGTGAGGCGGATGGACGGTGCGCAAGCGAGTGAAGTGATCACTAGTGCGGAGAGTGAGGGTCGCAGACTCCTCTTCACAAATCGCCGCTAGCTCTTGCTAACGCGAATCGAACACAATGAGTGCGTGAGTGAGTGAGTGGAGGTGAAACAAATCACAAGCAAATGTTGATGAACAGAGAAGAAACAAACATTGCATTTAAACTAAACATCATGATATTCAAGTTCAAATGATTCAAAGAAATACAACAAAGGGGAGAAGAAGAAGATAACGAATGGACGAAGACTAGCGGCCGTTCACGGCCGGAATGGTAGTTTGTCAAGCTACCTCCGAACTCGGGCGGACTGTGCTTCCGGCGTTGAGAGACTGTCACAATCTCTCCACGTGCTTCCGTCGTCTTCTACCTTAGGATTGCTGTTCTTCTCACCAGACAGAAATGGAGACAGCTTGCTTGAGTACTTGCGGATGGCGGAGAATGCTTCTAGATGATGGAGAAGTGTTTAGGATGGCCGGAGACGACTTCCCCTTCCGGAGAAGATGAGGTGGAGGTGGCTGGAAGTGGAAAACGGCGGCGTACGGACTCGAAATCGCGCTCCCGGAGGCCGCGCTATCCCTAATTTGCGGAACAGGTCATTATATAGGCGCTGGCGAAAATACTGCGCACGGTCATTGGCGCACGACCAGTGGTCGTGCGCGCTGGAGTTCTGTGATCGTGCGCCTGGCTGGGCGGAACCTGCAATGTAAGAAATTTATAAAATAACATGTTCGCACAACCAGTAGCGCACGACCAGTGGTCGTGCGCACTATCGTAAATGGTCGTGCGTTTGGTCAAGACAGAACTCAAATTTTGGGGGTTGAGTGCGCACGATCAGTGATGCACGACCAGTGGTCGTGCGCAATAGAACCAGTGATCGTGCGCAGTGTTCCTGTACAGAATTGTACCGGGAACACCTGCACGACTCCTGTTCCTACAGAAATGCTAATCAGGCCACTGAAAGTGGCACTCAAAAATACGATAAGGCTATCAAAAGAGAATGAACATAAAAACACGCCAAATTAGGCCAAGACGTGCACCTAGCATAGAATGACAAATATGAACTAAAATAAGGCTAAAGTGCAGTGGAATGACTAGATAAACGGCCCAGATGAGTCCATATATGTGTATATAATTGGGACTCATCATAGATCTAGGGGGTGCTCGAGGCCTTTCTGGGGATAGAAAGGCTAGAGCAGCTTGAGGTCGTATCTGGGAAGAGATCAGCTAAAGCCAACCGGTTCTTAGTGACAAGAGTCAGTATAGAAAATGAAAAGAGTATTTCATATTCGCCTTTGATTTCTATCATCATAGAAATCAGATTTTGTAATCAAATTTTATAAATGATAATCATGTC
Source organism: Dactylorhiza incarnata (assembly GCA_033032865.1). Taxonomy (NCBI): domain Eukaryota; kingdom Viridiplantae; phylum Streptophyta; class Magnoliopsida; order Asparagales; family Orchidaceae; genus Dactylorhiza; species Dactylorhiza incarnata. Next base: position 24,690,299 of record JAWHQI010000004.1, read on the forward strand.
TTTTCATGTTAATTAAAATTGATTTCATATTTCTAACACTTTACTTTTTGTTTCAATCTACTTATCAGAAAATCATAAAAGTTTTCTTAAAAACCTAAAGTTTTCTAAAACCCTTATTCACCCATCCTCTAAGTGGCCTCAAGATCCAACAAGTGGTATCAGAGGTAGGTTATTCCAATACGGTCTAACAACCGGGAATAATGGCGCTTCATGTGTTTATCCGGAGTTCCGCGACCTCTCTTCTCAGGTCAAGAGGAACCTTCCCAGCGGTCTCAAATATTTGAGACCGCTCAGATCGCCATCTCCTCCAGTGTTCTCTCCCAAGGCACAGACGATCAAGCCCTCGTCAGACCACCAGACCGCGCGGTCTGACCCTTTTCGTCCCTTTTTGTTATTAGCACCTCCTTTCTCTGCCCCGGTTCTCCTGTACCCCGGGCAACCCATAATTTTTGGATCTGCCCATTTGGGTAGCCTCTGAGTCTATAAATAGAGGGGTAGGGGTACCTGAAAAAGGACTTTTGGATTTGAGCTTCGGGCTTACAACCTGTGTAAGTGATCTCGAATTCTGTCATTTTTCTACCTCACCTTTTGGCCTGCTTTGAATCCTTTCTGTGAGATCAATTGCAGAAGTTTTTCCTCGTGCTAATCTCTTCTCTGGCATTTTTGTTCTAAGTAACCTGCATTTCACATTTCCCATTCTTTCTCTTTTAGTGTGAGTTTTGAAGGTACATTTTTTGTACCAACAGAACGAACACGCGACCTTCAGATCCAGAGTGTTTAGGTGAAATCAGTGGACATTCAAAATGTCAGACCGTAGGCATCATTCTCTCCGATCTCATAGCGGACGCCCCTCAAGAAATCTAGTCTCCTTAGAAGCCCTGGAGCGTCGCTTTGAGCTTTGGGTCGAGCAGGCCCTCTGAGAGGCCGCCCTAGCTCGCCGGAGACCGCTCAGGCTCAGCAAGAGTCTGCCAAGAAGTTTGAAATTTTGAGCCAAACCGTGACCGCGATCTCCCAGAGGCTTCTTCCTCAGCCAGGTCAGATCGCTACTCCTAACCGCTCGGCTGGCGGTCAGCCCCTTGACCACGCGACCTCCCTGCCAGCAGCTCCTGTGTGACCTCAAGCTGAAGAGTTCGCCGCCCACTAGGATTTTTTCAGAGCAGCAGCTCAGGGACGTCCAGCTCGGGCCCTGAACTTTCAGGAGGATTATGCTCATCCTCCAGCCCTTACTGCTGCCTTTCCTACTACTTATGACACTATCGAAATAGAGGAGCCTTCCCCCTTTACTGATGGAGTTAGTTGGGAACCAATTCCCAATGGATTTAGAGAGCCTTGTTTACCTCTGTTTACAGGAGAGAATGACCCCATCTCTCATCTAACAGCTTTCGAGTTTGCTGTTGCCCTGAGGACTCTCTCCGATGCGGTGAAGTGTAAACTGCTGATCACTTCATTTGATGGGCAAGCCCGGGAATGGTTCTATAAGTTACCTTCCCAGTCCACCCCGAGCTTCGCCGCCCTGAGGCATGAACTTCTTCTGAGATTTGCAACCTCTAAGAAAAGAAAGAGACGTCCTGCGGCCCTCTTTAAGATTAAGCAAAATGAAGGCGATACTACGACTCACTTCATTGATCATTTCCAGAGAGATATTTTGGGGATAAGGGATGTAGATCCTTCTCATTACATGGTGGCTTTGATAAACAACTTGCAATAGGGACCTCTCAAGTTTGAGGTCACAACCAAGGAGCCCAGCTCTTATCAAGAGCTGATTAGCATTGCCTACCACCACATAGAAGGAAAGATCAACAACCCCGTATATGCTTCCAACCTAATGAGTAAAGCCGTCCAGAAAGGCTCTGCAGGTTATCCTCTAGCCCCTCCATCGTCAAAGTCACCGCGTCAAGAATTCCAACTTCAAGCCTAACGAGGAAGGAATTTTTGTCATCATCGCCCTTATCAAGAGCATTAGCAGTTCCAACCGCAAGTGCCCATTTTACCTACTCTAGCCGTTCCAGCTCCTCAGCAAGCGCCGATTCAACAGATTCATTTTATCCAGCCTCCGCTCTCGCTCCCTCAGCATTTTATTAATGATTCTCAAGAGTCATTCAATGAACTCAACATCCCAATAACTGAAGTGGTCCAAATCCTCCATAAGCAACCTTTCAATAGAAGGCCCGCACCTATGCATTCTGTTCCCAAGTACAGGAATCCTTCTCTTTTCTGTGAGCACCATAGGGAAAAGGGTCACCTGCTAGAAAATTGCAGAGCCCTCAGAATATAGATAGAAAGGATTATGAAGGAAGAGAATCTACAAGAGCTGTTGCAAAAAGCCGATCCTTCTAAAGCCTCCACCTCCAAGAGTAAGGAGGTGGTTGAGGTTCATTGGGAATGCGAGGAAGTTGACGATATAGGCCATCTCAGCAAAGTAGGCTATCCCAATGAGTTCGTGGATGCAAACGATGAAGGAGCCTTGAGCAATCTGTTTTGCATCCATGGGGGAGCTGGCTTGGAGTCTTCAAAGAAGGGCAGCATGGCTAGAGTTTTCAGGTCCGAGGTTGCTACTACCTCCTCTGCTCCCATCCGAGGAACGATCACTTTTGGGCAAGAAGACCTTCCTCCTACTGCCAATCCTTTTGATGACGCAGTCATTATAAAGCCAGTAATCGAGAACTATACGGTGGAAAATATATTGATCGATACCGGGAGTTCAGCGAACCTCCTCTTCAAGCCAGCCTTTGAGGCCCTGAAGACTGGGAAGACTCTTCTCTATACTGAAGGGCCGCTCTATGGCTTCTCAGGGGAGAGGAAGGAGGTGGAGGGAATTGTCACTCTCTCTGTGACAATGGCATGCATCATGAAATTGGTGAAGTTTATAGTCGTTGAAGCTCTGAGTAGCTACAATGCAATTTTTGGGAGGCCTATCTTGAATGAGTATCAAGCGGTAGTTTCCACCTACCACCCTGCGGTAAAGTTTGCTCTGAATGGCAAACAGTACAGAATCAGGAGTGATCCAAGGAAAGCCCGGGAGTGTTATGTTAAGTCAGTCAATATGACTGAATGTTTTCCTCCTCAGGTAGCTGAGGCCTCTTCAGCCCCTCCAGTCCCAAATCCAGCAAAACTTGAAGAAGAGATCGAGGAAGAAGAAGCAAAAGATGAAGTTCGCGTGGAACCTGCCCAAGTGACTCAGGGTGTGCCAATCAATGATAAAGATGAAAGCAAAAGGCTTTCCATCAACGCTGAATTACCTGAAGATGATAAGAGTCAACTCATCTCTTGCCTGCTGCAAAATATGGATATATTCGCTTGGTCAGTGGATGATATGCCAGGAGTCGATCCGGATGTCGCTTGCCACCACCTCAACATCGACCCAACTTTTGCTCCAGTAAAGCAAAAGAAAAGGGCAGTTGCAATGAACTTAGCTCAACCCATCCGGGAGGAGGTGGAAAAGCTTCTTAAAGCCAACTTTGTTAAGGAAATTCAATACCCGGAGTGGGTATCAAATGTTGTAATGGTAAAGAAGTCTGGCGGGAAATCGACCATGTGTGTAGATTTTACCAGACTCAATAAAGCTTGCCCTAAAGATTGTTACCCCTTGCCTCAGATAGACTCTTTAGTGGATTCCGTGGTCAGGTATTCGTGTATGAGTTTTTTGGATGCATTTTCTGGGTATCATCAAATAAGAATGCATAAGCCTGATATCCCTCATACCTCATTCATCACAAATGACAGTTGCTTTTGCTACCTCGTAATGCCTTTTGGGCTAAAGAATGCTAGTGCCACTTATCAGAAAATGATGGACACCGTCTTTAAACCCCAAAAGGAGAAATTTAGAAGTTTACGTTGATGACCTTCTTATAAAAAGCAAGCTTTTTAGATCACCTCATCGACTTAAGTGAAACTTTTGCAAAACTCCGAGATTTTAATATGAGATTGAATCCATCAAAATGCATTTTCGGGGCCAGTAAAGGAAAATTTCTCGGCCATCTCCTCACTCCGGAAGCTTTAGAACCAATCCATACAAAGTAAAGGCTATCCTTGAAATGTCACCACCCAAGACCCCTAAGGAAGTTCAGCAGCTGGGTGGGAGGATGGCAGGCCTAAGCCATTTCATCTCCCGGTCTGGAGATAAGAGTGCTCCTTTTTTCAAAACTCTCCGCGGAGGAGCTAAGTTTGAATGGATGAAAGAGTGTGACGATGTGTTTGATCTGCTCAAAAAGCAGCTAACATCCACCACTTTGCTCCAAAGTCCGAGAGAGGGAGAAGATCTTTTCTTGTATCTGGGAGTCAGTTCTGATGCTATCAACTTTGTACTAGTAAGGGAAGAAAAGAAGAAGCAATACACAGTCTATTATGTAAGTAAAGTTTTGAAGGATGCGGAAGTTCGGTACCCGATCCTAGAGAAGTTAGCCTTGATGCTCGTGATTTCAGCACGGAGGTTGAGGCCTTATTTTCAAGCTCATTCCATTCAGGTTGTCACTGATCTCCCACTAAAGAATGTATTAGAAAAAAAGGAACATTCAGGTCGGTTGGCAAAGTTGGCGATAGAACTTGGCGAGTTCGATATCTCCTACATTCCTAGAATGGCAATCAAAGCTCAAGTATTAGCAGACTTCATGATTGATGCTAAGGGAGTTTGTTCATAAAGAGAGAGTGGAAAATCTTTAGCTTGGACAATTTATGTAGACGGAGCTTCTGGAAGAAATTTGTCAGGAGTCAGAGTCGTATTAATTAATCCTAATGGGGTTAGATTGGATCAATCCCTCAAATTCTACTTCCCGACAATAAATAATCAGGCGGAATATGAAGCTTTGCTCGCAGGCCTCAGAATTGCAAAAGAGCTAGGAATCGAGGATGTCCAAGTTAAAATAAATTCTCTGGTAATGTCGTCCCAAGTAAATGGAACTTATGAAACTAGAGACTCTATTCTAAGACAATATCAAACACAGGTAAAGGCGGAGTAGGAAAATTCAAAAGCTTCACTATTCAACACATTCCGAGGGGAGAGAATATGGAAGCTGGCGAGTTGGCCAAATTCAGTATTCTTTCAGGAGGAACCACTTCAGAACTTTTTCATCCGACTATTGAAGAAGGAGATATTATGCTAATCGATCAACGACCATCCTGGATGGATCCTTTTGTTCTCTATCTCTCAAGTGGAGAATTTCATCCAATGGTAAAAGATAAGAAACGATTTAAGATAAAAGCAGCTTACTATTATCTTGTTGTAAGAATTCTCTATAGGAAAACATTATTATCACCTCTGGCAAGATGTGTTTCAGAAGAGGAAGTTTCTACTATCCTTTGAGAAGTGCATTCGGGAGAGTGCGACAGTCACTATTGAGCTAGAAACTTAGAAAAGAGAATTCTAAGGCAAGGTTATTTCTGGCCTCAAATGAGGAAAGATGCAGAAAAATTCGCCAAAAAATGTGTCCAATGCCAGAAGTTGCCCCTCTTCAGCCTCAACCAGCTCAGCAGCTTAAGTCAATAGCAACACCTTGTCCATTCGCTGTCTAGGGAATGGATTTAATCGGGCCCTTTCCTTTAGCCAGTGGCCAACGAAGTATATTCTGGTAATGATTGATTTTTTCAGCAAGTCGATTGAGGCAAAGGCATTAGATAAAACCAATACTCAAGTTGTGGGGAATTTCATCTGGGGAGAGATAGTATGCAGGCATGGAATTCCAATAGCAATTATTACTGATAATGGCCCTCAATTTAACAATTCAAACCTGATAAATTTCTGTGATCAAATTGGAACCGAGTTGCGATTCGGCTCTGTGCATCATCCGAGAAGTAATGGGCAAGTAGAAGCTGCTAACAAGTTAATAATTAACCTCTTGAAGAAGAAAGTAGAGAATCTCCAAGGCAATTGGGCTGAACAGTTACCTTTAGTACTTTGGGCTTTAAGAACGACTCCAACATCAGCCACTGGAGAATCTCCTTTCAAGTGGTCTCATGGTTCGGAAGCTCTCATACCTGTGGAATTTGAGGTTAAAAGTCTAAGAGTATTGTTAGCACAACAACATCAAGATGATTGGATGGAAGGAAAAGATGATGAGTTAAAATGCAGCCTTGATCTCATCGAAGAGCTGAGAAATATAGCAACAATTAGGCAAGAAGAAGTCAAAAGAAGAATGGTCAATTATTTTAACAAGATTGTTCGAGTCAAAGAATTTGTTGCTGGAGATCTCGTCCTCAAGAAAGTTGATGTAGCAGCAAGATCTGGCTCAGCAGGAAAGCTGAACCCAAATTGGATAGGGCCATTCATTATTAAAAAAGCTCTCAAAATGGAGCTTATCGCCTTCAAACTCATGAGGGGGAAGATTTGTCTCACACATGGAGTGGAGATGACCACAAGCACATCTTTTCGCAGAAATTTGTAATCTTTTCCTATTTTTTCTTCTTTCCTTCATTTTTTGCAAGCGTTATGATATGGTTGTAACCTCTTGCATTACGTATATCTGAAAGGAAGGATGAAAGACATTTATTGATTATCGAAGGTTAAAAAGCCTATCAAACGAGATATCGACGGATCCTACTTGATGCCCCCCTCGACTTGAAGCTCGAGGTGTAAATCTACCATGATCACAAGTAGTGGGGAGATTTCTCACTTGTGTAGTTGTAGCTCGCCAAGTTCATGTAGAGGAATTTTTGGATGCTGGGTCCTTGCTAATATCTAACACACCCATGCATCAAGGGAGGTCTGGGTGAATGTCTAGCTCTGTTATACATTTCAGGACATTGTTACAGTCTTGATGATCCATCAGGGAAAGCAATGTCAGTATAGCCTCCGCGGCATAACCACACCTGCCCTATGAATCATCATACCCTGTAACTTTCAGATACTCATTAGCAAGCCAAGAGAAAGACGATCGAATCTATGGCCGTTTTCATTTCTCTTGAAAGCATAAGGTGTTACAAACTTAGTGATCACTTGAGGAAAGCAATGATGGCATAGCTGCACCTGCCCTTTCGATCACTTAGAGTTTTCCACCTCTGTCTGTCTGTCTCTCTCTCTCTCTCTCTCTCTCTCTCTCTTTTTCTCTCTTGAAAATGTTGAAAATTATTCATATCTTCTAGGAAAGGCAATACTGGCATAACCGCCCCGGTTCTTAAAATCATAAACAAATCCTATCATGTTGCTTATCACAAAGGAGCGGTCTGAGGTCTTTGGAGACCGCCAGGCCAATATTGGATTGTATTTGGAAATGGGACGGTCTAGATTAGCTCAGACCGCCGCCTAAAGCCAAACTTATACAATAGATGGCCAAGCTTCAGTGTTTATGACTCTAATCTATGGAAGGGCGGTCTGGGAAAAGTGAGATCGCAGTTAATATTCTAAGCTCAGAATAATCTTTAGAAAATAAGAGGTCGCCAGTTATTCCCTCATTCGATAATATGGCTTCAAATATATATTTTCATAGCAATTGGTCTGGAAGATATGAGATCACCCGATAATGCGGTCTCAGTAACATTTAAGGATCACTATTCAAGTTATGATCTTTTGTCTCTACAGGTCTTAAGAGCTAAAATAGCGACCGAAAAGAGAGGCGATCGCTGATTATCTTCTTTAAGGGTATCATCCCTGCCACCTAAAAAAAGCGACCTGAATCATCTAAAGATCGTCATTTTTGATTTTGTTGGAAGATACTTAGGAATCATGTGGACCATAATTTTTCTCTAAAGATTTTAAATACTCCAGATCGCGGTATGTTAAGCAGTCTCATTTAGGCTATCTTAAAACTCATGATTTCCTTTATACTTTTGGGGATTTAATAATTATGAGACCACCATTGTTGATTATCGATCTCAAACCGTTATGCCAAGTTACTCTATATGATCAGATTTCGATTTCAACAAAACCTAAAAGCATTGAGATCGAATGCTATTTTCTATCTAATGAAATGCAGACCGCTGGAATAAAGTGTTATCGCCAAAAGGAATTATACAATGGAGATCGCAAATAGAGAAATAATTCACCCACAAAAAGGAAAAGATCGACGCAAACACAGGTAAGAAAAATCATTTATCCGCAAAGAGATGCCAAAATTCCATTTAGATTTCATCTGTTACAATATTTATTCGGTCTCACACTGGTGATAAAAAGTACAATAAAGGAAAAACTATTATAAAGTCTATTTCCTTTTCGACCTCTTCGGAGACCGCTCATATGATGAAGAAGAGCCGATCACATCTGAAGTCTCTTCTGAGTCCCCAGCAGGAGCTTTATACCCAGAACTTGAGTCATCCGCGGAACTTGTATCATGACCAGCAACATAGTGGCTTCCACTCTCTTCATCAGCGCAATCTCCAATACCAACGTTAGCTTCTTCTTCATCAGCAGCCTCACCAGTCGTGATCGACTGTTCGTCTATTGCCATGGCAGCATCAGGGAAAAGATTGGCAAACCTGATGTCTTTAAATTCATCAGTAAAACCGCCATGATCACGGATCTCTGAGATCACCTACTCTACGGTTTCCTTTATATGCTGCATCAGAGCGTTCTGAAAATCAGGATTATCTGGGTCGTATGCCGCTTTTCTTGATTGTTGTAGAAGAAAACAGTTAGACCGTGCAATCACATAAAAGGAGATAGACACTCCAAGAAAAATTCATCTTATCCTTCGCTATTGATTCAGGATTTGATCTATATCAAGGCCCCTCGCAGAGACCGCCCCATATGATGATTCAAGACCGTGCACCTAGCGCTCGCTTGGGCGCAGGCGTTAGGGAGCATCTCAGTCTCAAAATCATAGGCTTCCTTGAGGTTGTTCTTTCCATAGAGAGCTGAGGTGACCGCAAAGGCGTGGTGAGTTAGCTTTCCGCTCCAACGAGGGAGATCGGTTGAAACCCTCACGGTCTTCCCCTTGGCACCCCACTTGAGAAGGGGCTTTCCTTTTATATCTTTCATTTTCGTTGAAAAGCCAACTAAGGGAAAGGGATCCCTAGCGGCCTCAGGAGTCTCAGCGAACCCAGTGGTCTCGCGTTCTTCATCAATTATTTTTCTTCTCTCCCTCTGGATGAGCACCTCTTCAGCTGGTGCTATCGGGTCACCAGCGGGGATCGCGAAGGTCGCTGAAAAAGAATGAGTTAGAAAATTTTAAAATTTTATAGAGAGATCACGTGAAACCGCAGGGGAATTACTCACTTTCTTCCGAAGAAACCTCAGCGATCTCGGGCCAGATTGCTAGATAGTGGATAAGGTCTAGCCGCTTACCCACCAGGAAGGCCAGAATGTCCAGCTCCTCTTTTGAGATCACCTTATTTTTTCTAAAGACGTTTTCAGCTCGCGATGAAGGTCGGCTCTTGAGACCGCCGAGATCGCCTTCAAAGATAAGGAACCTTTCCGTCCAGAAAAGAACCTTGTTGGGAAGATTCAAAATTTTAACTCCTTCACATGAAAAATATATCAGTCCTTTAAATTCGTCTTTCTTTTGACCTTCTTTCAGAACTTTTAAAGTGATGGTCGCGCGGAAGAGCGCCATGGTGAATTTAATCTTTTCCGATCTCAAGTAGTTAATGAAAACATTGATGAGACCGATTGAATTTGGCGGCAGCTGAGCGAGCATGAACCCGTAATATTCCATCACCTCGAGAATTTCCTAAGGGACAAGGATTTTCAACCCATTATAGAAGTGATCAATGTGGATAACAAACTTGTTATCTTCTCCAAAATTCAATCTGCCATCCTCTCTTGGCGGTCTCACAACGATCTGACTCTGAATCATGTCCTTCTCCAAGAAGTTCACATATTCATCTTTATAAACGCAGCATGGTTTGTGATCGGCTCCCAAGAAAACTTTAGCTGAAGAAGCTCGCGCGGACACCATAATTGGAGTTCGCTGAGACCAGTGTTTTGGGCGCATTCAGAGAATATGGAATAATTATTCCAAAGGTCAGCTATTTATAGAAAGCAAGGGATATTTCCGTAATGATTACTTCTCTTAAGACCGCCCAGTAAAACTGCGCAGACCGCCAAAACTGCATAAGAATTGAGAAATGACACAGATATAATCGGTCTCAATAATTGGAGACCGCAGCATCTCAGGCAGCATTGTATAATAAACATCACACAATTATAAAAATCATCACAACACTATAGAGATTGCAGAGAATGAAAATTATACATATTATAAAGTTAAAATTGTCCAGGAATGAGTATTTCAAGATCGCGCGAAATTAGTAATTAAAGTTCATTTCTTGTAAGGTCGCTTCCTTCCTACATAAGCTGCAATGTCTTGCATTTCGTTAATCGCAGTCAGGACTGACGTCGGATTTTGATTAGCTAAAATTGCAGTTCGATTAATCTTCAGCATCTCCCTGTCCACTTGCTCCATGGGGATAACCACAATCTCTGCAGTCGATCTCTCTTCTGGACGATCGCTAGAAGTGTCAAGCCTCATCGCCATTTTTGCTGGACCGCCCCTTAACATCGCGAACTCAGCAGATAGAGCGACGGCTTTCCCCTTATAGTACTCTGCATCTTTTTTCGCTTTCCGGAGTGCTCGAGCGAGCTCAACATTCTTTAGATCGCACTCCTCGCGAACTCGTCTTTCATTGACGAGCATTTTCTCTTCAAGATCACAGATCTGATTGTCCCGGTCACGGAGTTGATCATTTTGAACCCGCTCCCGAATCAGCATAGAGCGAACATCCTCAAACATTGGATTTAGAATGTTAGAAAGCTGAGGAGGGATCACGATCTTTTTCGGGGAAACTTCTCCTTCTTCAGAAACTTCCACGACATCATTATCTGTGATCGAAAGAATTTGATGTTTAGGTCAACTACAGATAGTTCAAAAATAGAAGAGTCCGCATAAAAAGAGTACTTGGAAAGAAATCGAGACCGCAATTACGTAAAGTATCTTCAATATCTTTTATAACCGCAAGTTTTGCAGTCAGCAAAAGGCGGTCTGATCCCCTTAAGTGCTCGAGGTCCATTCTTTCCAACTCCCTCTTCTGCGACCTCTCTCCCTCTTTTCTTCTCCTCCTTAACTATTCATTGCTAACAAGGATGTCGTCTACTTCAATGACGACGATCCCACGTTTTCTTATTAGAGATCTAGGATGAACAACTGGCAATGGAAAGAATTCGAGCAGTCTCGAAACCATTGCCTTACCAGTTCGCAGGGAAGAGACCGCCTTGGCATGATCTACTGCCGCTTTGTTTATTCTTTCTTCTTGAGAAGTAGAGGTTTTCAACAGACCACTAGAGAGCGAGGCCTTCTCCTTCTCGATCTGCCGATCCAGTTTTTTCCCCTTTTCCCCAGAAATTTTCTTGTTCTTCTTCTTTTTCTCTGTGGCTAGCAGAGCTGCTTTTTTCTCTTCCTTTTTCTTCTCTACAGCGAGCAGAGCAGTTAGTTTTTCCTCTACTTCTTTCTTTCCGGTGGTAGTTCGCGCTGCCTCCTCTTTTTCTTTCTTTTCAACGGCAGCTCGCGCTGCCTCCTCTTTTTCTTTCTTCTCCTCTTTTTCTGTCTTTTCGGAGGCAGTTTGCGCTGCCTCCTCTTCTTCTTTCTTCTCCTTCTCCTTTTTTCTTTCTCCTCTCTTTCTTCCTTCTTCCTCTCCTCTTTTTCTTTCTTTTCCTTCTCTTCCTTCTCCTTCTTTTCAGCCTCTTCCCTTAGCCTGACCGCTTCTTTAGCGATCTCCTCCTCCCTACTAGCGATCTCTTTTTCTATGGTAGTCGCCCGAAGATTGGCGGATTCAAAGGGATCGAGAACCTGCAATGATGAGCAAGAAAAATCATTAGAAGAATCTTCACCAATATAAGCGATCAATTCAGAATCCGCTTCTCTTGAAGAAGCTGAGATTGCAGAAGGGAAAAAGAGTCCGACCTTGCCATTTACCTTCCCAGGAGCATCCGCAGGATGTTGAAGACCGCTGCTTTCAGGAAGTGTGGCCGCCATCAGAGCGGTCACAACTTCAGTTTCTTCATTTCTCATTTTATTAGCAGACTGAGCTGAAGAACTTGACCCTTTTCTTTTTTCTTGACTTCGCAGCTTCCTCAGAATCATCGATCTTCTGTAGAATCTTCTCTGCCTCAACCTTCTTTTCTTGCATCCTGACCAGAATGTTTTCTTTTGAAATGATCTCACCAAATTGAACAACGGTCTGACTAAGCACTTCCAAATTTTTCTGGTAGTCAAAGGAAATGTAAAGGTCAGGAAGATTCAATACAGGACCTAAAGAGCTATTTGACAAATCAGCAATAGTAGAGACAGGCAAAACTGAGCTTTCTGGCAAATTGGGCTGCATTTTTGGAGAAATTCGAGCCGTCTCTTTTGATGTGCCCGCCTTGGCCTGATTCTGTGGAGTCTTCATCACCTTCTTCCTCAAACTGGCGGTCTCCTTTTTCTTAGGAGTGGTCGCTCCTGGCGCTCGATTGCTCAAACAAGATAATACTGTCACCATCTCTGAGATCGCTTTTATCTATGTTTTGGTGACCGTTCCAAGTTTAAGCTCACCTTCCTTTCAGAGGATTATGCTTTCTAAAGACGTGGGGCCGTATTTATAGAGCCCGACGCATTTATGGCAGTCACGGTCTCAGCGGTCAAAGTAAACATTTCCGAAGTTCCAGCGCAACTTGAAAATGTGCGGGGATTATGTTTTTCCGGAGTTCCGCGACCTCTCTTCTCAGGTCAAGAGGAACCTTCCCAGCGGTCTCAAATATGTGAGACTGCTCAGATCGCCAGCTCCTCCAGCATTCTCTCCGAAGGCACAGGCGATCAAGCCCTCATCAGACCACCAGACCATGCGGTCTGACCCTTTTCCTCCTTTTTTGTTATTAGCACCTCCTTTCTCTACCCCGGTTCTCCTGTACCCCGGGCAGCCTGTAATTTTTGGATCTACACATTTGGGTAGCCTCCGTGTTTATAAATAGAGGGGTAGGGGTACCTGAAAAAGGACTTTTGAATTCAAGCTTCGGCCTTACAACCTATGTAAGCGATCTCGAATTCTGTCATTTTTCTACCTCACCTCTTGGCTTGTTCTGAACCTCCTTTGTAGCCTTTATGTGAGATCAATTGCAGAAGTTTTTCCTCGTGCTAATCTCTTCTCTGGAATTTTCATCCTAAGTAACCTGCATTCCGCAGTTCCCATTCTTCCTCTTTTAGTGTGAGTTTTGAAGGTACATTTTTTGTACCAACAATATCCACTAGAGGGGATGATTTTTATTAAAAGAGAAAACTGTAACACCACCTTTATTAATGGGAAAAAATTATGAAGGGTGGAAAATATGAATGGAAATTTTTCTTAAAGCTTTAGATAAAAAAGTTTGGAATATTACAATTGAAAAGCCGCCTAGCCTATTAAATAGAAACGAAATAGTTTTAAATGCAAAATCTATAAATAGTCTATTTTGTGCATTAGATCAAAATATTTTCAAACTTATTTATACTTTACCTACCACATATGAGATTTGGAATTTTATTGAAAGAACTTATTATTCTCCTTTTGTAGGTATGGAACAATCACAAGAACCGGAGAATATACAAGATTACATAGACATTCAAGAAAACTCTTCTCTTGATAGATCAATGAAGTGCACATTAAGTGGACGAGAAGAAGAAATCCTATCTTTGGAAGAGGAATGCCAAAAAGATGAAGATAACAAAGGAACTCTATGCCCAAATCTCACCACATCCAAAAGCATTGTAAGGAAATCAAATTCCCTTATTGTTTGCAATTTTATTTTTACTTTACAATTGCTACAAATTAAAAAGCGCAAAATTAAGAAATTGAAAATTATTAATTGCAAATTGCACTTAGAAAATAAAGGTTTACAAGAATAAGTTAATGAAAAATCAAATTCGATTTTATCTAGTTCTACCCATGTCTCTTTAGTTGAAAATATTAAACCTTGTATAGAATTTAATGAATTAAAAGAAAAATACAAGGAACATGAAAACGAACTTATTTTTGTAAAAGAACATAGTGAAAAATTATCTTTAGAAAATTCATCTTTGAAAAGAGATTGTGCTACATGCCAAAGTTATAAAATTGAAATCAAGGAGATGGATTAAACATTTGAGGAATTAAGAAATGACTATCAAACTTACATTGACTCCATTGTCACCACTCTTAAAAATAGCACAATTGCTTATAATAAAGCAAGACATAATCTCAAAGCTAAGAATTATGAATTAGAAACTAAAATCAACTCGCTAAAGAAAATCATAAAGGAAAACTATCAAAACATACATTTACGATATCGAGCAATATTCAAAAACAAGTTAAATACAAATTTCCAAAATTTATATAATCAAAACATAGGAAATAAAAAACAAAAACTTGTAAAAGAATTTCCAAAACATCATCATTTTCAACATAGTGGTTTTCCCAACATAAATTTAAATGCGAATAAATTTCCCTTAAACAAACTCAAAAGTCATTCTTATCCAAATAATCAAGTAAATAATAATGGAAAGTTGAAAGATAAAATTAATGTCTTTCCAAGATATGAATGGAGACCCATACGTAAGAATGACGCACTAATGTCAAATGAAAGGGTCCACTCATCCTTGTCTTCTCAAAAGCAAACTCGATGTATTTGGGTACCCAAAGGAACCATCTCTCTTGGTCCTTTTGGGATACCTAAATCTCCGTGTCATTAGGAATCATACAATTACATGAAGAAGACCCGAGTGAAAATGGACAACCAATAATCTTCTTCATGATATACTTAAAACTCCTTCTATTTTATTGTATTTTACTATGGTTACTTTCATATATATCTTACAATATGAATCTATCTCATAAACCTAATGATAAATTAATCAAAAATGAAATTAAATAAAAAGTCATATCAATACCCATCAATACCTTTTTATCTTATCTTTACAATGTCATTCATTAAATAACTTGAATACTAAAATTGTTAAGCCAATACATTAAAAAAAAGGAAGCCATTTTGAAGTTTTCTTTTTATAAGCTCATATCCTTATAAAAATAATTTAGCTTGACTAAATCCACCAAAGGATGTGTGAAGTCCTATTAAAGCAATAAAATCATACCTATGAAAACCTGAATAAAACCCAAACACAGAAAAGAGACATTTCACAAGATAAATAAAACTCAGAAAAAGCTAAATTATAAAAATCATGATAACTACTAACACCTGACACAAGTGTTAACTCCAACATTAGACTTTAGTTATCCAAATTTTAAACTATTATTGCATAAAAGGAAGCTCCCTAAAACTCTATACTCTCACTGATATAATCTCTCACCTCAGTACACGAACTTCCTCGATCCCTTGACCTTCGAGTACGGTGAGTCGAGTGTCACAGCGGATCCTCCATGGGAACGTCCCACTCCCTTTCCACTGTCGGTGTCGGCTTGAACTTCAGGGCCTTGATCATATAGGGCATCATCCACTCCATCCGTGACATATGACGTGTCACGTTCTCCCTGAAATCCTTGAATGATTCCTGATGCTCCCGAGTCATCTCAAGGAGTGAAATTACTCATCTAAGGGGTGGTCGTGAAGGTGATAGGACATCTCGTGGCCGAGGAACTTGAATGGTAGAAGTAGAATAAAGAACCGGGATAAGATCATTAAAATAATTCTGTCGAGTTATATACTGATACTTCGCCATCACCACCCATTGTCTAAGTCCACCTATGGGAAGAGTGTTAAGACGAGACCTTCTCAGATCCTTCAACTTAAATGTGTACCGAATATATGAAAGTAAAATATCTACTACGTCAAAACCCTCTTCCTGTAAAATATGATAAGTAATAATACTAAGTTGAGCAGTGATCTTCTTAGTATCTCCAAAATTCTACATTATGGTGTGACGCAAAATATCCTAAATTATGAATGTGTCTTCCTTAAGTGAAGAAACAATGGTAATTGATAACTCTATTTTTATCTTAGTTTTTAGTTAGTTTTTTATTTAATAATCAATCAATATTTGTCTTAATTATAAAAATATTCTCCTTAATTTATTTATTTTTCCTTTTCTGGTAAATCTGGGCTGCTGATAGCATTTTTGGGCTTACTGTTTTAACAAGAAGAAAATTTGTGGTTGTTTTGGAAAATTGTCAAGTACACGCCCACTAGTCACAAGCGTGACCTAGGGGCGTGACCTCAGCCATGGGCCGTGACCATTGAGAATGCCAGAACCAAGTCCACGTCAGTTTAATATTACACGCCCCTAGTCACGAGTGTGAGCAGGGGGCGTGACTTATGTCATGGGCCGTGACTCTCCTGCCGTGCTGGAATCATGCCACGTCAGATTATTATTACACGCCCTACTTTCACGGGCATGACCATGGGGAGTGACCTCCTCTTCACCGCAAAATTAACTCCATCTCAAGCCATATCCGGCTATTTGCACATCAATCCAAGACACGCCTAGGTCATGGGCGTGACCAACAGATTTATGAAGTTTGGCAGTTTTTCTCCTGAACGTTCCTGGGTATTCAAGACAGCGTTTCCGTACCTTACACGCCCTAGGTCACGGGCGTGACCTAGGGGTGTGTCTCCCCAACTTTCTCAACTATATATTACTTCATTGTCCAGATGCCAAGGAGGAGGATTTTGGAGTCCAATTTCTATAATTCTGCACTGTTTTATTATAATTCTCATTTCTAGTTGTTGCTTTTGAATTTCATTTCTAGTTATAGTTCTCGTTCAAGTATATTCAATTCAAGTACTTTTCTTTTATCAATCATGTCTCTCTCATTTGCTAGATGTATTTTCCTCATCATGATGAGTAGCTAAATTCCAATTAGCACTTGATCGTGATGAACTTTGGAATAAAAAAAACTTTGCTTTGTTCTTATAAAAATTAGCAAGCTCTCTATATTATTTCACTTCGATTTATCTTTGATTCTAATTGCTTCAAATTCATATGTCGCAAAAATGTTTCTCAATCTAAGATCCGTATGCTAGTGATCGAGAGATCCATGCGAACGAGGAGATCACTCAAAGATAAAAAGAGTTTCATGCACTCCTCGAGAGAGGGTGTTATAAATCTTCCGGACTGGAATCAAATCCAGTAGAGGGGTTTGATGAGTCCTGATCATATACACATTTATGGACTCATCCGGGCCGCTATTCAGTCATTTCACCGCACTTTATCCCTGTTATAGGTTATATTTGATAATCCATGCTAGGTGCACTTCTGGGGCCACTTTGGTGTGATTTCATGCTTATCGTCATTAGTAGTTTTCATGCGCTGTTAAGTGCCACCTTCAGTGGCTGGATTTGTGGTTGTGCCGGAATAGGAGTCGTGTAGGTGTTTCCGGTGCAATTCTGCACAGGAACACTACGCACGATCACTTGTTCTATTGCGCACGACCACTGGTCGTGCGCCACTGATCGTGTGCACTTAACCCTTTTTCATGAGTTCTGTTTGGTGTAGTGCGCACGACCATCAACGCCAGTGCGCACGACCACCGGTCGTGCACCACTGTTCGTGCGCACTTATCATTAAATTTCTGAGTTCTGTTTCATCTAATGCGCACGACCACCGACGATAGTGCGCACGACCACCGGTCGTGCGCCACTGGTCGTGCGAACATTTTATTTTATAAATTTCGTGTCTTGCAGGTTCCACCCAGGCAGTGCGCACGATCGCAGAATTCCTGTGCGCACGACCACTGGTCGTGCGCCAATGATCGTGCGCAGTATTTATTCCAGCGCCTATTTAAACGCCTGTTCCGATTTTAGGGCAACATCCACTTCCGGGAGCGGAGTTCCTGTTCCGTACGCCGCCGACCACCACCTTGGGACGCCTCCACTTCATCTCCTACGCAAGGGGAAGCCTCCTCCATCCATTCCAAGACTTCCTCCATTGTCCGTGAGTGTTCTTCACCATCCGCAAGCCTCCAAGCAGCCATTCTCTCATTTCGCCCGGTGAGAAGAAGAAGAAACCTGAAGTCGAAGACGACAGAGCTACGTAGGGAGATTGTGACATCTCTTTACGCCGGAAGCATAGTCCGCCCGAGTCCGGAGGTAGCCCGACAACCTACCATTCCGGCCGTGAACGGCCGCTAGTCTTCACCATCGGTTATTTCTTTCCTCTTTCCTTCATTGTACTCGTTGAGCCGTGTAAACTTGAATATTGTGATGTTGTTTGTTGAAATGAATGTTTCCTTGTTGTTCTTCATGGTTTGCTTGTGATTCACTCCGTTTTCCACTCACTCACTCACGCACGCACGCAAGGTGTTTGTTCCGCGTTAGCAAGAGCTAAAGGCGGTTGTGAAGAGGTGTTTGCGACCCTCACCTTCTCGCACTTGAGCACGCTCCATCCACCTCTCGAAGCACGGCATCGCGGCCGTTGCATCCATCTCACCTTGCGAAGCGGTGCTTTCCACCCGCATTTCTTTTGCTGTTGTTAAGACTAGGAAAACCAACCAAAAACCCCCTCTTTGTGTTTGTGAAACGCTTGTGTAACAATAGTCACTGCGCGATTCGTTCACCCAACCTGCATTCCTCAAGAGACCGACATCCGGGGATTCCATTATCCATAATTATTACTTGACAGCGACCGGTGCACTTGCCGACACGCATCAAGTTTTTGGCGCCGTTGCCGGGGAATGCAAGCGTGTAACGTCCCGTGTTGTGACTTTCGTTATACGAGCAGTTGTTTTTGATTTTCTTTGTTTTTCTTTTTGTTTGTGACATTGCATGCAGAGACAAGCCGCAGGGGAACTCGTACCCTTCGATCCTGAGATTGAACGGACCGTTCATGCAAGAAGGCGCGCTGCAGCTGCACAGGCGGCAATGGGTGATCAGGTAGACCCAAATGATGTTGATCCGAGAATGCCCGACGTGGGGCAACATCAACCTGGAGATGAGCAGGAGGCAGCTAGGCCTCAGCCCCGCACGATGAGGGACTACACCACTCCAATTGCTGGGAGTGTGTATCCGGGGTTCGGACCCAATATTATGAATAATCAGTTTGAGATCAAGCCAGCGATCTTAAACATCATCTGGAACAACGCTCAGTTCTCGGGGTTGGCCAGCAAAGATCCGCATCTGCATTTGGCGGAGTTTTCTGATATTTGCGGAACCTTCCGCTATGCAGGGATTGCTGATGACATGGTCAAGCTTAGACTGTTTCCCTTTTCACTCCGCGACAAAGCAAAGGTGTGGCTCCATTCCATTCCGCCAGGGACTGCTGCAACTTGGGATGCTCTCGCGTCCAAGTTCCTTGCTAAATTCCATCCTGTGGATAAGATCGTGAGCTTGCGGCGGGAGATCGCCACATTTCGCCAATTTGACCAAGAGACCCTTGCTGAAGCATGGGAGCGCCTCAACGATCTCCTTCGCCGTTGTCCTGGCCACGAGCTCCAACCATGGAATGTGGTCGAATTGTTCTACTTTGCGATCGAGCCCAACTACAGGGCAATGATCGATGCTGCGGCGGGTGGTACCTTGATGAACCACACTCCTGAGGAAGCCCTTCGAATTCTGCGCGACACTGCCTCCCACAGTACATTCTGGACTGCAGGGAGAAATGCTCCAAGAAGCGGCCGAGGTCTCTTCATGGTCGACTCACTCCCCTCTCCATCCGCGCCTGCTGCTGTCATTACCTGCGAGGGATGTGGAGGCGGAGGCCACCACGTGTATGAATGTTCGGGGAACCACGTGGCAGGTGACTTCGCACACTTGAACTTGAACGAATCTGTTAATTATGTAGGAAATCAGCCTAGGGGGCGCCTTTCAATAATGCTTATAATCCGGGAGCGAGAAGTCACCCGAACTTCTCGTGGAATCCAAACACACCTGGCCAACGATGGGCACCGGGGCAGCATCAAAACGATGCTTACGCCTCCGGGAGCCAACCGAGGCCACCACACCCGGATTATAACCAAGCACCCCCCCACCCAAAAAAAGAGTAATCTAGAAGAGATGATGGAGAAATTCATGCAAGTAGCTAATTCGAATATGGTGAATCAAACTGCATCCATGCGAAACTTGGAAATGCAGTTGGGCCAATTGGCCCAAGTGCTAACCGAGCGATCGCAGGGGACCCTTCCCAGCAACACGGAAAAGAACCCAATTGATCAAGGGAAGAGTCTTGGGGATGTGGTAGAGGCTGATCCGAGTGAGCTGGTAATTTCTTGTTCCATCAACAATTTTGAAACGAAAGCTTTGTGTGATTCTGGTTCATCTCGCAACGTCATTGCGTTGCAAGATGTAGCTAAATTACAACTGGAAATGAACACGGAGGAATGGAAATCCCTTGTGCTTGCCAATGGGACTGTTATTCAATCCGAGGGGGAAGTGAAGAATGTGGAGGTGACAGTTGAGGGGACAATTGTTGTTGCTGATTTTCAGGTTTTGGGCCCGCAGGAAAATCATTCTATTCCTATCTTGGGCGTGCCGTTCTTGAAAGAGAGCGGTGCCACCCTTGATTTTGCTACGGGATGCATTGTCCTAACCAATAAGATGCAGCAGCCCACTTGCTCCGAAGCCACAGCTGAAACATTCACTCCGCCCCCTCCTTTTAATTTTGATGAATCGTTGAGCTGTGCAGGGCATGAAGAAGTCAAAGAATCAAGTGAAGGGAAAAAGGAGGAGTACCTGTCTAGTGAAGAAGAAGAAGTTGATCTTCGGCGAGAGTTTGGTTCCGAGACGGAAGAAGACTGCAATTCAAAAACCTCTGACGTGAATTTGGTTCGGGACAATGTCCCATTACCCTCTTATTTTGATTCATGTAATAAACTATCTAAGCGCTCCATCTCCTGGGCCGATCCGGTGGTCACCGTGACACCGGAAGTGACGCCACCCACCGCTAAGGTGGAAAAATCTGAGAACTCTCAACGGTGGCAGTCTCCGACTGTCACCAAACTTAAAAAGGAAAAACTTCTGCGCGACGCTCGTGCTGCCGCTCTCCGTGGCAAGGTGGCGGAGGTTAGGGGAGCATTGAGTAATACCAGTGCTGGCCCTAAAGCCTTCACCTCCCGCCTACGTGCTATGGGAGACGCGCACCATAAGAGCGCTTTCAGCTGATTTGTGTTTTATTTGATGTGGTGAACCGTTTCTGAGTATCTCTTTTTAATTCCTGCACTTTATAAACAATGCTAATACAGGTATTTGGTCCAGCTTAAGGACGTTAAATGAAAGCGCTACTGGGAGACAACCCAGATTTCCTGATTTCGTATTTCTTTTTATCTAACTTCTTTTAGTTCAGCTTTTGCATATGCTTTTGCTGTTTTGAGTTTTGTGCTTGCAGGTTTTGTGTTCGATGGTGCGGATGTTGCGGACTGTTCTTGATCAAAAACACCAATCGTCTGGTATGCTCAATTCTGAGCATTGGGTAACACTTTCTCCCTTCTTTTAGCTTCAAATTTCTAGATATATTGTTTAGCTTAAGTCTGGGGGAGCGGTTGTTGTTATCCACTGTGCACGAGTTGCACTGCATACTAGAAGGTTGCTTTTTATTTATCCTTATCATTATCATTGTTGCATTCTTCACACACCACTTCACCCACTTGAGTGCGCGCTTATCTTTTTGTTGTTGTTCCGTTTAGACTATTGTGGTTGGAATGTGAAATAGGTTGTTAACATAGGAATTATTATTTGGAGTGCGATGTTGACTCATGTAGTGTTCTAGTCACTTCGCATGTTATGGTAGAATTTGAGTAGAACTAGATTTTCTTTATGCATCTAATTTATGTTTAGTATTTCTGCGTAAATTTAGATTTATTATACTCAAGTGGTGAATTTGAATAAAATTGACGATAACCCTGTGTTGTGTGTGTACGAGTGCTAGTCGTATGTTGCTCGAGTCGGGAGGAAGGTTTACCTTTCTCGTGGGCTAAGAACTTGCCCCAAGCGACTCTCGAAGCATGGGTGAGAGCAACTCGTCGAGTTAATCATGATGTAGGCCACCCTTTGGCTAGTTTGAGCCTTGCTATTCCGTGTCCTTTTCGTTCACCGTTGCAAGCCAAATTTGTGCCTACCAATCCTTTGTTCAGCTCCTCTTCATCCACCAAAGCCTGAAGCCTATCCTACACCCGCAACCAAATTGTTTTTAACTGCGCTCATAATTCTCAACTTGTGTGGTGTGTGGAATCATTGTGTTATGAAGGGAAAATAAAGTCCATCTGCTGATTTTGAACTAACCGGAGGATACATAAAAGAAGTAAAATATGTTAAAAGAAAAAAAAAAGGAGCGTATTTTGAAATGAGATCCTTCCGAGCTAAATAGAAAATCTGTTGGTATTTGTGAAGTAGGCCGTGTGCACACCTGGTTTTCATGATAAGTCTGGGGGTGTGTCACACGAGCATAGTTTGTTGGTCTTGTGGGGTGCAGCGTTCCGTTAGCTCACTTGGGTTGCGCAGCCATCGTGTTTAACTTTGAATATCCTACCGTGACCTAAGCCCCATTTAATCCTAAAAGTCCTACTGATTTGATTTGCGAGTTTGCTAGCGCCGTGGAGAGAGTGTGACCGGGCAAGCGTATGGTTCACGACGTTGATGGATTTCAGCGGAGTTATTCCTAAGCCCCGATCTTTTGCAACACCCGCCTCAGTGTCTCGTCACGTTCATACCGGGCATGATCGTTCAAATTCTTCATAATTCACCAACTGAGTACAACTAAATCTTTACTTACACTTTAATACTTCTGTAAATTAGTTAGCATAGTTAGAATCTTCTTCTACTAGAATCTCTACTCGCATGCGTATGTTACTTCGCACCGTACTCCTTTGTGTAATTCTCTATGTTAATTATCGTTTTCACACTCCGCCGGATTCGTTTGCTCGGGACGCGCAAACAGTTAAGTCTGGGGGTGTGATGAGTCCTGATCATATACACATTTATGGACTCATCCGGGCCGCTATTCAGTCATTTCACCGCACTTTAGCCCTGTTATAGGTTATATTTGATAATCCATGCTAGGTGCACTTCTGGGGCCACTTTGGTGTGATTTCGTGCTTATCGTCATTAGTAGTTTTCATGCGCTGTTAAGTGCCACCTTCAGTGGCTGGATTTGTGGTTGTGCCGGAATAGGAGTCGTGTAGGTGTTTCCGGTGCAATTCTGCACAGGAACACTACGCACGATCACTTGTTCTATTGCGCACGACCACTGGTCGTGCGCCACTGATCATGTGCACTTAACTCTTTTTTCATGAGTTCTGTTTGGTGTAGTGCGCACGACCATCAACGCCAGTGCGCACGACCACCGGTCGTGCGCCACTGTTCGTGCGCACTTATCATTAAATTTCTGAGTTCTGTTTCGTCTAATGCGCACGACCACCGATGATAGTGCGCACGACCACCGGTCGTGCGCCACTGGTCGTGCGAACATTTTATTTTATAAATTTCGTGTCTTGCAGGTTCCACCCAGGCAGTGCGCACGATCGCAGAATTCCTGTGCGCATGACCACTGGTCGTGCGCCAATGATCGTGCGCAGTATTTATTCCAGCGCCTATTTAAATGCCTGTTCCGATTTTAGGGCAACATCCACTTCCGGGAGCGGAGTTCCTGTTCCGTACGCCGCCGACCACCACCTTGGGATGCCTCCACTTCATCTCCTACGCAAGGGGAAGCCTCCTCCATCCATTCCAAGACTTCCTCCATTGTCCGTGAGTGTTCTTCACCATCCGCAAGCCTCCAAGCAGCCATTCTCTCATTTCGCCTGGTGAGAAGAAGAAGAAACCTGAAGTCGAAGACGACGGAGCTACGTAGGGAGATTGTGACAACTCTTTACGCCGGAAGCATAGTCCGCCCGAGTCCGGAGGTAGCCTGACAACCTACCATTCCAGCCGTGAACGGCCGCTAGTCTTCGCCATCGATTATTTCTTTCCTCTTTCCTTCATTGTACTCGTTGAGCCGTGTAAACTTGAATATTGTGATGTTGTTTGTTGAAATGAATGTTTCCTTGTTGTTCTTCATGGTTTGCTTGTGATTCACTCCGTTTTCCACTCACTCACTCACGCACGCACGCAAGGTGTTTGTTCCGCGTTAGCAAGAGCTAACGGAGGTTGTGAAGAGGTGTTTGCGACCCTCACCTTCTCGCACTTGAGCACGCTCCATCCACCTCTCGAAGCACGGCATCGCGGCCGTTGCATCCATCTCACCTTGCGAAGCGGTGCTTTCGACCCGCATTTCTTTTGCTGTTGTTAAGACTAGGAAAACCAACCAAAAACCCCCTCTTTGTGTTTGTGAAACGCTTGTGTAACAATAGTCACTGCGCGATTCGTTCACCCAACCTGCATTCCTCAAGAGACCGACATCCGGGGATTCCATTCTCCACAATTATTACTTGACAGCGACCGGTGCACTTGCCGACACGCATCAGGGTTCACCGCCTAAAGCAAGCTTAGGGGTTTCGACTGGCCGAGGGGTCTTAATCGATAAACCTAAGGTTAGTTGATAGTTCTCTCAAGAGAGGTTCTATCATACTTGGGGAACCTCCACGGTCGCAGTAAATAATTTAGAAGTTTGCAGTTTAATCATTTAAGAAGTTTATTTTAGTCCAAAAGGATTCTAGATCAAGTGCTAGCTCTCTAATCAACAATTTTCTCTTTAGTCCAAGTCGTCTATTTACTTTACTTTTCAAACCAAAAATTTCCGTTAGATAAAATAACATCTCTACTTTGTGAGTACAAGTACTCGACATCCCCGAATCTAATACGACACTTGATCCTATACTTTAAAATGATAGGTATACTTGCCTTATCGGTTTATTGTTGGAATTGCGCTTCAGCAAAACAATAAAAAAATATTCATCAAGTTCTTAGCGTCGTTGCCCGGGACTATTTTGTGTCGATATTTTGAAAGCAAAGTTCTGTTAATTTTATCCTTTTTATTTTACTGCTTAAAATTTTACTTTAAATTTTTATAATTAAAATTTCTTGCGAAAGGGCCATGCTGGGTTCTTATCCCATAAGACCGCCTAGTACCTTGCGAACCCGTCATTGGGTAGTCCTTGGGAAATCCAGGAAATTTTATTTTATAAATTTTTTAAGCTTTTTCTGTCTTTTTGGTGTATGACCCGAAGGAATCCGTCAGATCTTCTTGAATTGGATCCGGAAATCGAGCAAACCATTCGGCGACGCTTAAGATTCCAAGAGGATCTATCACCACATGGGCTCAAATGACAGAACAATTTCTCACGAAATATTTTCCGCCCGCTAAATCAGCCAAATTGCGTAAGGATATCATTTCTTTCTCCTAAGTTGAATTGGAAACGCTTTATGATACTTGGGAGTGGTTTAAGGAATATTTGCGCCGATGCCCTCATCATGCAATCCCCAATTGGTTGCAAATTCAGACATTCTATAATGGCCTAAATCCCCAAATGCGTCAAATGATTGACGCCGCCGCCGGTGGTACCTTGAATAACAAAACACTGGCAGGCGCGCAAGAGCTTTTAGAAGGTATGGCCATGAATACGTATCAGCGGAGTACACCTCTGTCGCGCCAAAATAAACCGGCCGGGATATATGAAGTTGATATGATTTCAAATTTATCTGTCCAGGTTGAGCTTTTAAATAGAAAAATAGAAGAGACGACTGCTTCCTCTTCTACACCTACCTGGGGATCCCCCTCCACCATTGTCGAACATGTAGATTACATGGGTAATCCGAATCGGCCAACCTTTAATTCAGGAAACACTCATTATGGTAACACATATCACCTGGGTTTTAGGAACCACCCAAATTTCTCTTGGAGTAACCCAGGGAATGCGGCACAACCACCCAACACAATTCCACCTGGCTTTCCTCCACCACTAGCTCCAAAATCTCCCTCTATTGAGGAAGTGTTCACCAAATATGCAAAAAGTAACGACGCAAATATCCGGAATCTTACCGGATCTGTTCGCAATTTGGAGAATCAAATTGGGCAAATTGCCAAAATGCTCTCCGATCGACAACAGGGAGCACTACCGGGCAATACGGAGCCCAACCCAAAGGAGCAAGCAAAGTCTATCACGTTATGAAACAGGAAGGAGGTAACTACCCCTTCAAAATTGGTTGAACCGGAGGTAACAATTTCTTCATCTCCTCCTCCTCCTCCTCAAATTCTAACGCAAAATAAAATTAAGGAATTTCAACCACCACTTCCCTATCCGTCTAAATTAAAGAAAGATTGGATGGATGAACATTAAGGAGAATTTTTAGACATGCTTAAACAGATTCATATTAATCTACCGTTTTGCGAAGCCATCGCGCAAAAGCCGAAGTATGCTAAATACCTCAAGGATCTTTTATCCAATAAAAAAAACTTCAGGATATTTCTACCGTTCAATTGAACGTGAAGTGCTCGACAGTTTTACTTAATAAATTGCCTAAGAAATTAACCGATCCGGGTAGTTTCTCAATTCCATGTTTATTTGGTGATTTCTTAGTAAAACATGCGTTGGCCGATCTAGGCGCCTCTATAAATTTGATGCCTTATTCTCTTTTCCAAAAATTGGGTTTAGGAGAGCCTAATCCTACGAGAATGAGCATCCAATTGGCGGATCGATCCATAAAATACCCTATGGGTATTATCGAGGATGTGCTTGTCAAGGTTGATAAATTTATCTTCCAGGTAGATTTTGTTATCCTCGACATAGAAGAGGACACCGAGGTACCCCTCATTCTTGGTCACCCTTTCCTTGCCACCTCGCACGCCATAATTGATGTTAGTAACGGTCAACTTCTCCTTAGAGTCAGAGATGAAGAAGTTACCTTTACTATCAATTCTTCTATGAAAAATACACTCTCAAATGACGACTCTTGTTTTTTCTTGGAGGCTTCACCTGATGAAGACTCCATTTTATTTTCTGAATATATTTCACCGTCATCTTTTTATGATGAAGACTTTGAAAATCTCGATCTTATTTCTCATGAAATTATTGACGGCACGATCACTCACACACCTATTTTTGAAATTTTAGAATTAGGTAGTGATCGATTAAAAACTTCATATGAAGAACCCCCCATGCTAGAATTAAAACAATTGCCTGATCATTCAGAATATTTATTTCTAGCGGAGGATTCTAAGCCTCCCGTAATTGTGTCGGCATTTCTGTCCAATGAAGAAAAATTAAAATTATTAAATGTTTTAAAACTTCATCGCCGCGCAATTGCGGGGAAAATTTTGGATTTCAAAGGGATTAATCCCTCCTTTTATACGCATAAGATTTTATTAGAAGAAAATTCACATAAATCTATTCAACCTCAATGCCGCCTAAATCCTAATATGAAGGAGGTGGTTAAGGCAGAGGTAATCAAATTATTAGATGCGGGCATCATCTATCCGATTTCGGATAGCTCTCGGGTCAGTCCGATCCAAGTGGTGCCAAAGAAAGGAGGATTAACGGTAGTGCCAAATGATAAAAATGAATTAATCCCAACTAAAACCATTACCGGATGGCAGGTTTGTATTGATTATCGCAAATTAAATGAAGCAACCCGTAAGGATCATTTTCCTTTACCGTTCATTGACCAAATCCTTGAACGACTATCCAGACACTCATTTTATTATTTTCTTGACGGCCTCTCGAGGTATTTCCAAATCCCAATTGCGCCCGAAGACAAAGAGAAAACAACCTTCACTTGTCCGTTTGGCACCTTTGCCTATCAAAGGATGCGATTTGGTCTATGTAATGCATCGACTACATTCCAAAGATGTATGCTAGCAATTTTTGACGAACTAGTGGAGGATATTATGGAAGTTTTTATGGATGATTTCTCCGTTTTCGGAGATTCATTTGATTTATGTTTGACTAACCTTTCCAGCGTTCTCCAAAGATGTGAGGACACAAACTTAGTATTAAATTAGGAGAAGTGCCATTTTATGGTACGGGAAGTTTGGTTTTAGGCCATAAAATATCTTGTAAGGGTATAAAGGTGGATAAAGCTAAAATTGAAACAATAGAAAAATTACCCCCCCCTTCAAATGTTAAGGCCGTACGTAGTTTTCTTGGGCATGCCAGTTTCTATCGCCGGTTTATAAAAGATTTTTCTAAAATAACAAAGCCACTCACTCACTTATTAGAAAAAGATGCGCCATTTATTTTTGATGAAAATTGTTTGCATTCTTTTTCTATTATTAAAGAAAAATTAATAAACGCGCCGATTATGATAGCTCCCAATTGGGATCTTCCTTTTGAGATCATGTGCAACGCTAGTAGTTTTGCCGTTGGTGCAGTCTTGGGACAACGCATAAATAAAAATTTTCATCTTATATATTATGCGAGCAAGACACTTACCGACACACAAGAAAATTACACAACCACCAAGAAAGAGCTCTTAGCCGTGATTTTTGCTTTTGATAAATTTCTTTCCTATCTTACGTTATCTAAAGTAATTGTTTTTACCGATCACTCAACTTTACGTTATTTGCTAACAAAAACTGATGCCAAGCCAAGGTTGTTTAGGTGGATCTTACTCTTACAAGAATTTGATTTGGAGATCCGGGACAAAAGGGGAGCGGAAAATTTGGCTGCGGATCATCTTTCTCGGTTGGAAAATCCCAATTCGGAGTAGCTCATAGAGGAAGAAATTAATGATACTTTCCCCGAGGAACGCCTCCTTGTTAATCATAAGGTAATAGATCTCCCCACCCGTTGGTTCGCCGATTTCGCAAACTACCTTGTTGCAAGATTTCTCCCAAAAATAATTTTTCAAATCGGAAATGAATTTCTTCTTTTCTTGATAGGAGAAATCTTTTGGGAGAAATCTTGCAACAAGGTAGTTTGCGAAATCGACGAACTAAGGGGTGGGGAGATCTATTACCTTATGAATAACGAAGAGGCGTTCCTCGGGGAAAGTATCATTAATTTCTTCCTCTATGAGCTCCTCCGAATTGGGATTCTCCAACCGAGAAAGATGATCCGCCGCCAAATTTTCTGCTCCCCTTTTGTCTCGGATCTCCAAATCAAATCCGGGACAAAAGGGGAGCGGAAAATTTGGCTGCGGATCATCTTTCTCGGTGGAGAATCCCAATTCGGAGGAGCTCGTAGAGGAGGAAATTAATGATACTTTTCCCGAGGAACGTCTCCTTGTTATTCATAAGGTAATAGATCTCCCCACCCCTTGGTTTGCCGATTTCGCAAACTACATTGTTGCGAGATTTCTCCCAAAAGATTTTTCTTATCAAGAAAAGAAGAAATTCTTTTCTGATTTGAAAAATTATTTTTGGGAGGATCCGTTCCTTTTTTGAGTTTGTATGGACCAAGTTGTGCAGAGGTGTGTATCTCATGAGGAGGGCGCTCAGATTCTAAAGCATTGCCACGAGGGACCCGCCGGTGGACATTATAAAGCAAATCGGACGGCGCGGAAGGTACTTGAAGTGGGCTTCTGTTGGTCGATCATCTTCAAAGATGCTCACGCACATGTAAGTCGTTGTGAACAATGCCGACGCTCAGGTATTTATTTATTTATTTATTTATTTTCTCCTTTTTGGCGAGATATAAATTGTCTTTCAGCAGTCAAAAGCATTCACAAACATGCATCCATCAAAATCCGGAAACCTAGCTTTGACCAAAACATTTTCCGGGAGGCAAAAAAACATGATCCAGATTCCGGACGCAAACCTGGACAACCATGAGGCTGACGCGTGTCCTGATCTCTTCTGTGATCCGCATGATGATCGCGCGAGATTATGTGCGAACACTTTTACGACCCCCACAACGTCCTGCAAATTGTTGCTGCGATCTTGCGGGATGATAAAGGTAATCACGGATCACAAAAGCAATCACGCAGGATCACAAAAACGATCTCCATGTGATCAAAATTTGGTCGTATGTCAGCACCTTGATGTTCATGGACCGAAATATTTCAACAGAGAGAGACCGGGAAATTATAGCCTGTTGATTCAGTCTTACTATATTCCCTCTCTTACTATAAAGAACGGGGAGGGCAGCTGGGGGTCAGTGTGGATTTCATTAATCCCCTAATAGCCCAAGGCAAGCTAATGGAATTCAGGTCACTTTTGCCTTCGGGTTTGAGACACGGGCTCCCTTATTTGAAAAATATGACCATTACTCCACAAAAAAGTAGATGGCACAACCTCTGGTTTACCTTGATATTGCTACTATGCTGTGCGTAGTTTGTTCTCTCAGTGATTTCTTCAGTTATTAGAATCTGAATTTTTTTTCCATGAGTGGATAAAGAAAATAACATAAAGGAAAAAACCCTGGCAAGCGAGGATCTGTAGAATAAGAAAGAGAAGACATTCAAAACCCAAACAAAAGCTGGATAAGAACATGAGAATGACTAAACTTCTCATTTAAATCTAGTGGCATAAAGAATCACGTTTTGACATGAGAACAAATGAAACGACTAATGAATTCTGAAGTAAAAAAAGCATAAAGCAGACAAGTAGTGGTACCAATAGCACAAAAAAAAGTTAATTCTCGAGACAATGAGTATGACCGCAATTCAGTATTCAATATCCATACAAAGTAGTTAACCCCAAAATTTGGATTGAAACAATATTTAAACCATGGAAGCAGCCTTCTTCCCACTTCTTTAATAATAGTTTTTCTATCTACTAAATTTAATCCATAAAACAGGAAATATCAAGAATACTATTGACTGACAATGATTAAAAAACACTCACAAACTTGCATATCCCCAATTCTTGCATCTTACTAGAAGGCTAATATACTGAGTTATTGATGAGTGTTATTTGTATATTTTTTTGACAAGTTTTTTTCTGCATATTGTACGATTATGGCTCCCATCTATCATGATTCACATGCGTTATCTTTAGATTTCTCAAAGTTTATACAGGAGCCCCGGTTGAGCAAAAAAGAGGTTGTTCGTGCATTGAAGGGTCGTAGGGAGACAAACCCGATACTCTATACATGGTGTGGATCCTTGTGCTAAACTTGGCACAGAATCTGCACCCCAGTAATCTTTCTACCTCCACCATGTATATTTTATGCCATATGTTTTATTATAGCTTGTATAACTTAATTTCGTTGTCCTGATAGCTAAATAATTCTTCCCTCGGAGCCTCACTCTTAAGCATACTTTCTGTCGGGAAACGAACGGTCGCTTAAGTTTAATATCACAAGGTCGTGCGATTTTCTCGGCATCTGACCTTCAAAACTTCATTATGTGCAGGACTCATGCGACAATTACACGATGAGCTACATATAGCCAAGCCGCATGGACGTGTCATTTTACCCTGGCACGGTCGTGCATTTTCGCTACTTAAGAATTTCTTTAGTTGTAGGACGTTCCGAGGATGCTCATGCGTTCTTAAGAATATCTCCCGCCTTGATGAAATGCCTTTAAAATCTATTTTAAAAATTGAGGTTTTTGATTTACGGGGGATCGATTTTGTCGGCCCGCTACCAATTTCTTTTGGAAATCGATATATTTTGGTAGTGGTCGATTATGTGTCTAGGTGGGCGGAGGTCCAAGCCCTTCCCACCAATGATGCCCGAGTCGTGACCAAATTCCTCAAAAAACGCTTTTCACGATTTGGAGCACCGCGGACGATAATTAGCGATAGGGGGACTCATTTTTGTAATGCCCAATTCACTAAAGTTTTATCCAAATATGGCGTTACACATAGGATGGCCACCCCATATCACCCCCAAACAAGTGGCCAAGTAGAAGTGGTTAACCGTGAATTAAAATGAATTTTAGAAAAAAAAAACAGTTTCCACCAATAGGTAGGATTGGTCGCTTAAGCTCGATGATGCTTTATGGGCCTATCAGACCACGTACAAGACCGCCATCGGTTGTACGCCGTATCGATTGGTTTATGGGAAAGCATGTCATTTACCGGTCGAGGTTGAGCATCACGCCTTTTGGGCGCTTAAATTTCTTAATCTAGATAACAATATTTTCTACCGAGCTCCGCAAGTTCCAACTTAACGAGCTCGATGAGTGGCACTCCCTTTCTTACGAAAGTAATACATTGTATAGGGAGCGCACTAAATTTTATCATTATAAGAAACTTAGGCATCCTAAATTTTTTCGACCGGGAGACCAAGTTCTCCTCTATAACTCGCGCTTACATCTTTTTCCGGGAAAACTTAAGTCCCATTGGTCTGGCCCCTTTATCATCAAAGAGGTTTGGCCCTACGGGACCATTTCAATAATGCATCCCAAAGAAGGTGAATTTAAAGTGAATGGACACCGGTTGAAATTATTTTTCACCGGCGATAATTTTCATGAGCACCGGGAGGAAATTCTCCTTCAGAACACCTAAATCAGCGCGCCACCATGGTCGAGCTCAACGACCGTAATTAAAGCGCTCTTGGGAGGCAACCCATGATTTTATTTTCTTTTGTTTAAATTTTTTCTAAAATTTCTTTTATTTAAGTATTTTTATTTTTGTTTTTAAAAACATAAAAATGAAGAGAAAAAATGAAAAGCAAAAGCAAGAAAAAAATTATTATTATTTTTATTATTCTATTTTGTGGTTTTTGCAGGTTTGGAGGAGATTTGCGAAATAACGGACGCTCACACGTACATGAAACTCCGTACTGCAAGTCGGTATTTTATGTTTTTATTTTTACTACCGTGTTTTTATGTTTTGTTTTACAAAAAAAAAATATTTTAAAAAATAATTAAAAAAATTCAGTTACACGCCTATAATGTCACGGGCGTGACCTAAGGGTCACGAGCGTGTCTATGTGGCGTGGCCTATCTGGATGTCAGTTTCGGCTGATGGGCCCTTTTCCTGAATGAGACGGGTCCGTCTCCCACCTTTGTCACGGGCGTGACAATTCCCATGTCACGGGCGTGACCGAGACGAAACTCCTCCATCTCGGTTCGACTGCACTTTTCTGAGTCACGCCCGTGACCTGCTATTGCACGCCCACAAGTCACTGGCGTGACTTGTTCGCGTGTCCGTGCCGTGAATCACGGGCGTGATACTGGGGCGTGGCCTACTATTTCCTCAACCCGTCAGCCACGATTCCCGAGCACCGCATTTCCACTTTTTAAGTTACACGCCCCCTGTCACGAGCGTGACAAGGGGGTGTGGCTCCTATTTTTTTCTTCTATTTAAAGTCTTTCTTCTTCTCTTTTCCTCCTCACCGCTCCCTCTTCCTCTTCTCCTTTTTCTTTCTCCCCTTGAGCCAAATTTCTCACAATGCCTCGCCATCACTCCCGTTCCACAACTTCTTCCTCTGAGCACCCCGCGGATACCGCCGCAGCGGAAGTTACGCTTCTTTTTGACAACCCCACCCAACAAGAATGGAGCAACCGATTGGGCGCCATACCCTTTGGCGTCTTCCGTATCCTGGACTGGGCATCCTTGCAGCCTTCGGCGCCGCGGATTTGGTGAGAAACTTTCTATCCACCCCTGGATGGACTGCTCTTTTCTCCATCTCCGACGCCGCTTACTTCAAACTCACTATTGAGTTCTTAGCCTCTTTTGAGTTTCGGTGGGTTGGGAATGATGACGTCATCACCTTTCGATTGGGCGGTGCTTCGCATCAACTTTCAATCCGTCAACTCAATATTCTTATGGGTTCTTGCGATGAGGTATTTTCTCTTTCTCCCGCCTACGCCGATCTTTGTGCTGACTTCCCCACCGACTTCAATCTTCTCCAATTTTGGTTGGAAATCAGCGACAATATCTCCCCTAACACTCCCAAATGATCCAAAGGTAGCCACCTCATCTTTCCCGTCTTTCATATTCTCCACAACCTCCTTACCTTCACTCTCACCGACCGCGATGATAGCCATGGTGTAGTTACTAGGCGGGATTTACTATGTCTATATAGTATGTACCATCAGGTACCACTTAACCTCGGCCAGATGCTCGCTATCTTCTTTCGACATCAGGCTGAAAATGCGAGGTTAGGAGCTATCCACGACGGGTACTTTATCACTTATCTTGCCAAGCAGCTTGGGGTCTGGGATTCTCTTCCACGGATGCGCTCCGTTCAGATGCCAATTTCCATCCAGTTTCAGAATCTCCAAGCCCCCGGTTTAGCGCGACGACGCGATGGTGAGTTTGAGGTTGTGCCACCGGCGGTTTTCGGTGGAGATTTTGTTCTCGATACTGATCTACATGGTGCTTCTTCTTCTCCACCACCACCGCCGCAATCTTCCCCGATGTCTGGTCCTTTGACTTAAAGGGATCGTCAGTTCGGGTCTCTCCGTACTCAGCTAGAGCAGATGGAGACCCATTTTGATGCTCGGTTTGCACATTTCGATAGTCGATTTACCACACTTGAGCATCGTCAGGATTCTTCGATGGATCGCATTTTGAGGGAGTTTGGGGTTTTGCGGACTCACTATCCACCGAGCAGGGACGACAGTGATGAGGATTAGGCCTCTTTTGTTTTATCTTTTGTATCTGTATCTGTCTTTATATTTTTCCTGCTTTCATGTCTTTTTATTTTTATTGCTTTCATGTTTCTTTATCTTTTTATAAAAAAATATATAAAACTTGTGTGTTTTGCTTCATCAGGACTACTTGGTGCGGTTTTGGCCTCCACTCAGGGAAGCTTCTTCTCTCTTTACTTACTTGTTTTTCCTAGATTTACAACAATAAGGGCACTGTTGCCTTTTAAGTATGGGGGAGGGTATTTTGTTATTTCACACCAAGTTTACTGTTGGGCAACACCCGAATATTTTTTAAAGAAAATATTAAAAAAAAGTTTTTATTTTATTTTGGGAATCAATATCTCTATATTTACTCATATGCAAAATTCTTAGTAGATTAACTTTTACATAGTGTGTAGGAAATTTTTATATACTTCATTAGATTTTGAATTTTGGAGTAAAATTGTTGACTCATGTAGTGTTCCTAGTTAAGCGCACACGTTAGTAGGATCTCATGTCGAATTAACTATTCAGCATAAAATTAGATTTATGTTTTTTCTAACTGCGTAAAAATAATTTTTGTTTTCCTTTTCCCTTGAATCTGGTAGAATCTAAAATATATTTTAAGTGAGTATGTAGAAATTTACTAGAGAAAAATTAAGCAATTTGAACGGAAGGGTATTCTTTCTCGATGTCTAGAACTTGCCCTCTAGCGACTCTCAAGACATTTGCATAAGTAAAATTCATGAGCATGAATTTGATATAGGTATTTTATTGGCCCGTTTGAGCTTTTGCACCCGCACCTAACATTCTATCTTTGTTAAGCCACTTTGAGCCTTTTACATTACTTTTTGTTTCAGCTCCACCAAGCTCTTCACCAAGGCTCAAAAAGCAACCTAATCACACAGGTCTATGCACGAAATTAGTTATTTGAAAAGATTTTGTGAGTGTTGGTTGTCTTTTATTATTTTGGTGGACATTTTTTTATGAAAAAAAAAATGATGATATAAAAAAATCAAATGAAAAAAAGAATAAAAAAAAGAAAGAAAGAAAAAAAAAAGATTGGGAATTGGATATATTCTTACAATGCTATGACTGCTTAGATTATTTTGTGCAAGCTCACTTTAGGTTTGGGTGTGACTAGCCGTCATGTTTATCTTGTTTGTTCTCACCAAAAATAACCTAAGCCCACGTTTCAACCTAATTAAGTCCTATTGATTCATGCTTATGAGTTAAACTAGTGCCGTGGCGAGAGTGTGAAAGGGCAAGCCTATGACCATCGTCATTGATGGATTTCTTTGGAGGCTATCCCGAAATTTGATTTTGCGTAATATTAATCTTAGTAAGCACGCTACCCGCTCCCTAAATAATATTTTAGGATTTACCGAATTTTCAATTTAAAAGTAAAAAAAATATGTTATAACGCATTATTGAAAATTATAAGCTAATCTATATGCTGAATAGTTTTTTCTACTAGGATTTCTACATGCTTAGGCGTAAGACTTCGCATTTTTACTCCTTAGGTTCAAATTTCTTTTCTAGTATTTATATTTTTCTATTCTTATGAAAAGTTGTTTGCTCGGGATTAGCAAACGAGTAAGTAAGGGGGTATTTGATAACTCTATTTTTATCTTAGTTTTTAATTTAATATTCAATAAATACTTGTCATAATTATTAAAATATTCTCCTTAATTTATTTATTTTTCCTTTTCAAGTAAATCTGGGTTGCTGATAGAATTTTTGGGCTCACTATTTTAACCAGAAGAAAATTTGTGGCTGTTTTGGAAAATTGTCAAGTACACGCCCCCTAGTCACGGGCGTGAACTAGGGGCGTGACCTCAGCCATGGGCCGTGACCGTTGAGAATGCCAGAACCAATTCCACATCAGTTTAATATTATACGCCCCCTAGTCACGGGCGTGAACAGGGGGCGTGACTTATGTCACGGGCCGTGACTCTCCTGCCGTGACTCTCCTGCCGTGCTGGAATCATGCCACGTCGGATTATTATTACATGCCCCACTATCACGGGCATGACCATGGGGCGTGACCTCCTATAAAATGCCAAATTAACTCCAGCTCAAGCTGTTTCCCGCCGTTTGCAGATCAAGCCAAGACACGCCTAGGTCACGGGCGTGACCTAGGGGCGTGACCAAGAGATTTATGAAGTTTGGCGGTTTTACTCCAGAACATTCCCGTGTATTCAAGACAGTGTTTCTGTACCTTACACGCCCTAGGTCATGGGCGTGACCTAGGGGCGTGTCTCCCCAACTTTCTCATCTATATATTGCTGCATTGTCTAGATGCTGAGGAGGAGGATTTTGGAGTCCAATTTCTATAATTCTGCACTGTTTTATTGTAATTCTCATTTCTAGTTGTTGCTTTTGAATTTCGTTACTAGTAATAGTTCTCGTTCAAGTATTTTCAATTCAAGTACTTTTCTTTTATCAATCATGTTTGTCTCATTTGCTATATATATTTTCCTCATCATGATGAGTAGCTAAATTCCAATTAGCACTTGATCATGATGAACTTTGGAATAAAATAAACTTTGCTTTGTTCTTATAAAAATTAGCAAGCTCTCTATATTATTTCGTTTCGATTTATCTTTGATTCTAATTGCTTCGATTCATATGTCGCGAATATGTTTATCAATCTTAGAGCCGTATGCTAGTGATCGAGAGATCCATGCGAATGAGGAGTTCACTCAATGATAAAAAGAGTTTCATGCACTCCTCAAGAGAGGGTGTTATAAATCTTCTGGACTGGAATCAAATCCAGTAGAGGGATTCACCGCCTGAAGCAAGCTTAGGGGTTTCGACTGGCCGAGGGGTCTTAATCGATCAACCTAAGGTTAGTTGATAGTTCTCTCGAGAGAGGTTCTATCATACTTTGGGAACCTCCACGGTCGAATTAAATAATTTAGAAGTTTGTAGTTTAATCATTTAAGAAGTTTATTTTAGTCCAAAAGGATTCTAGATCAAGTGCTAGCTCTCTAATCATCAATTTTCTCTTTAGTCCAAGTCGTCTATTTACTTTACTTTTCAAACCAAAAATTTATGTTAGATAAAATAACAGCTCTACTTTGTTAGTACAAGTACTCGACAGCCCCGAGTCTAATACGACACTTGATCCTATACTTTAAAACGATTGGTATACTTGCCTAATCAGTTTATTGTTGGAATTGCGCTTCAGCAAAACAATAAAAAATTACTCATCAGTAATGTGCTCTCTATTGTCCTTTCCATGCATAACCAAATTCACCTGTTGTCACAACCCGCATTTTCCCACGAATTTAATAAATATTATC
Source organism: Dactylorhiza incarnata (assembly GCA_033032865.1). Taxonomy (NCBI): domain Eukaryota; kingdom Viridiplantae; phylum Streptophyta; class Magnoliopsida; order Asparagales; family Orchidaceae; genus Dactylorhiza; species Dactylorhiza incarnata. The sequence continues at coordinate 24,727,799 of JAWHQI010000004.1, forward strand.
AGAGCAAGGGGAAAATACGCGCTATGATGCCACGTCAAGCAGGGGACAACTACCGATGCTCAGGCAAACACTCCTTACGATTATTTTATAAAAGACATATAAGTACTTGGATTAAAAAGAGAATTTTACATTTTTGCTTAAGACCGTGTCCCTCGGTCCGGTGGATCATCTATTACACCAGTGGAAAACTATACCTACGCAGCGGAAAATAGGTCCATTTTAGCCTACATGAGCATGAAGGTCAACATCCCAGAAATGATATGCATATATCTATGTTTAGTATAGTAGGAAAAGATTTTTCTACGATCTTCAAAGTATGTGGCATTTATTTAAAATCATGATATGCAAGAATGACATTTTTATACTAATAAAGTAACTAATGCATCCTAGCATAAAGCTTCCCAGAGAGCAAGTAGGTAAACAACCTGAAAGTAACAACAAATCAACTAGCAAGTAAACTAGCACAAGAAATCTAGAGCTATGGGCGTCAACAACTGACACGAACCCATAGAAAAGAAGGGAAAGAAACAACTAAAGGTCTGCCCCTTACCTAAAAGAGAGGCAGTGCCTCAATGGGAAAGCTGAACGACGCCGCTCTAACTCCTGCGGCAGCTAAAGACCTGAACCTGAGACATTCATAAGAAAAGAATGCCTCAGCCCAAAAGGGTGCTAGAAAACCAAGATTAGCAGCATCAGAGGTAAAAGAGTGCTGAAAGGAAACTAAGCAGATAAACATCAATAATCTTACAACAACCCGAGCCAGCTCAAACGAGTGCACTCGTTAAGAGGAAAAGCCTGCACCAGTCGGTATTAGCCAAAACAAACAAAGCCCACCACGTGTCCGACATTGCGGCTCAGAGGTGATGGTCATATATATAATATCATAAAACACATATATAAGCATATATGTTTATAAGAACTTGAGACTAATCAGCTCGAGGGAAAAGCGTCCCCCAAAAGAAGGCACTGCGATGGTGGTATCTTCCACTAACTCCCGCAGCCCAAAACCGGGTGGTTGTCCTTTATCCACTGCCACCCAAAAACCAAAACTGGGTGGTGGTACTCTACCCACTGCCACACAAACAGCCAATACTGGGTGGTGGTCCTTTATCCAGTGCCACCCAAAAACTACCCACCACACAAGGCTTAAGACAAAGGTTCTAAATAATTAAATTTAATTTCAATCAAGACACGGGGCGTAACCCGAGAACACTTAGTACATTAGACAACGAAGATCATAGAGATCAAGAACCACTCTCCACAACTATCCCGGAGGATTAGACAACAAAGCATACTTAGCTCATATATCCAACATAGCATACAGAGGAGTGCCAAACAGGGAAAACAGGATGACAAATGGTTTTTATCCACAACTCAAGATGAGAAGATCAGTAAGCACTGGATTTAGCAGTTAATCAATAGATCAACACTTAACTTACAACAAGGTCGAAGAATTTAGCAAGACGACACCATGCAAGGCTTGGTGTCGGAACGAGACGAAGGCAACCTTATCACGAAGGCCAAACACCAGAACAATACTCAACGGTTCACCCAAAACCACTGTGGTGAGGGCCCCTATGTCCACCCACCCTCCAGTCAAAATCATATCCAACAAAACTTGTTAGCAGCATGCGGGGTTTGACGCTCGAAGAGGGTCTTATGCTTAATATAGGGGAGTGAATCTGCTACTGGCACATATGCAAACAAAAATAATACAATAGCATAGATATCCTACTGCAAGTGTGAAACCGACGACAACTGGTACGGATATAAAGTTCGAAGCCGAAATTTATCTACACCCCTTTCAAGTTTAGCGATTAAAGGCTCCGTTAAATCATCGAGAACTAGGCAAATAAATTTAACCTAGCATATAATCAAGTAGGTGCTTAGCCCTTAAATCAAAAAATTTGCGAACCGGGTAATTGACTTAAGTATATACCAAGGAAGCTTTCCTAGCAAATACATGCAGAGTTTCATATAACAAGAGTTAACTATCATAACCCAGGGGAATTTACTAAAACTCCCAACATAATCAATATAATTGCCAAATATGAGGCCAAGAGAGGAGAATCAAGGACTGCCACCCATGAGGCCAAGAGAAACAAAAAAAAAACAAATACCAAGTAGCTGCCATCACAAATCAAGGGTACCTGCTGCCTACTAAAACCAGGGGAAAAGCATTAATACCATAGCTGCTATGACTATATCCAGGGGGGGTATTTCAGCTGCCATACTAACCCAAGAGAACAACCACAAAAAAAGAACCACCAGCTGCCATGCCCGATATTTCCCTAAGGAGGAGAACAAAATATTTCTAATATTAATTCCTGAAGGCGAGCTTGGCTCGTAATCCCGAAGGCAAGCAAGGCATAGAGAATCCAGTGAATCAAGAATCAAGCCATGTAAAACACTAGTAAACATCTGGAAGGAACCATAACAAAAAAACTGGACAGTCAATGAGGTAAGAAACGAGCGGGTAGTGCCTTCACAACCTTACATCCAGCCGGGATCACAATGAAAAGAAAAAGGGGGAAAGGTGGAGGAGAGGGAGAAGGGTTTTCCTTGCCTTAACCGAGATCCGAAGCCATAGCACCTCCTTCTCCGAGGAGAAAATCACCCGACGAAAACCCTATCCCCTGCCCGACTTCCTCTTTCCCTCGCCTGAAGCTCGCGGAAGAAGAAGAAAAAGAAAGAAATGAGGATGGGGGGGGGGGGGGGGGTAGCTGCATTGGGGAGAAGAATAACCCTCCACTAAAAAAAAATCCACCGTGGAATAGTGGATCCCAATTAATACAAGAAGAATTTTTTTTATAAAACACAACAAACAAACCAAAAAGGAAAACAAGAGAAGAACAAGAAAAAAACAAATGAAAAAGTATGCATATACATATATGTATATATATTTTTTTCTTTTCATTCTAGTATTAAAATTTTGTTCTAACAATACTATAAGGCATGGATGAAGACAAACATACAACCCCCTTTTGCATGCCCCTCCCACAAGCAATTGCACATATTGTTGTACATATATATATATATATATATTGCAAATAAGACTCGACCTAGGATTACCCGCCAGACGAAGACGACGAAACGGTAACGCCCTCTCGCATTTACAGTTCGCAACGAAAGATTCATATTTAAGATATTACCCTTTCACATTCCCCCGCTTGAAAGACTATAAGAAAACCTGGGGCGTTACAACCACCCCTCCTAACAAAAAGTTTCGCCCCGAAACTTTGCAACAATGATACTAAACAAGGAAAACACAAGAGGCTAAGACTTACCAGGGATACTAGCCGAAAAGATGAGGATAGGACTCCTTCATTGCTGACTCTAGCTCCCAGGTTGCACCCCGTACATCCTGATTATCCCAGAGGACCTTCCCTATAGGGATGGACCTTCTTCGCAACACCCGATATTGCTTCTCAAGATACGAACAGGCTGCTCCACAAATGACAGATTGGGCTGCAGCACTGGCACGAAATCCAGAACATGACGATCGCTGCAGATGCACTTCCGCAACTGGCTCACATGGAATATGTCATGCACACCAGGGAAAGCGGCAGGTAACGACAATCTGTAAGCAGAAACTCCGATGCGTTCGACGATCTCGAATGGGCCTACATACCTGGGGTCCAGCTTATGGCTCTTCCCAAATCTCTTAACACCTGCCATCGGGGACACCATAAGGAACACCATGTCCCCTACCGCAAACTCCAAATCACTTTTACGCCGATTGGCATATTTCTCATAGCGCTCCTGAGCTACCCGCAACTTATCACGGATCTGCGTCACATCAAAGCTCATCTCTTCCAAAGCCTCAGGACCCAGAACTGGCTTCTCGCCCACTTCAGCCCAAAACAGGGGAGTCCGACATCGCCTCCCATACAGAGCCTCAAAAGGAGCCATCTGCAAGCTCTCCTGATAACTATTGTTGTACGCAAACTCCATGAGCCCAAGGTGTTCATCCCAAGCTCCTCCATGCTCCAAAATTTAACACCGGATCATATCCTCCACGATCTGATTTACCCTCTTCGTCTGCCCCTTCGTCTGCGGGTGATAGGCTGTAGAATACCTGAGATCGGTGCCCAATGCCCCTTGCAGACTCTGCCAAAAATGGGAAGTGTATCTAGAATCACGGTCTGACACTATGCTCGCGGGCACTCCATGCAGTCTAATGACCTCCTGCACATACAGAGACACAATCTTCTCCATAGAATAACCAGTCTTGTACGGCACGAAATGAGCACACTTGGTCAATCTGTCCACGATGACCCACACTGCATCATAACCCCGAGGGGATCTCGGCAAACCAGTAATGAAGTCCATGGAGATGCTCTCCCACTTCCACAAGGGAATATCCAACGGTGCTAACTTGCCCCCAGGTCTCCTATGATCCGCCTTGACGCGCTGACAAGTGTAACACTGCGCTACAAACCTCACAATATCGCCCTTCAAGCCTGGCCACCACACGATCTGCTTCATATCGCGATACATCGTCGTAGAGCCAGGATGATAAGATAGGCTGGAGTCGTGAGCCTCCTCACAAATCTTTGCTCGAATCTCCTCCACAGCGGGTATGCAAAGCCTGCCACGGTACCTCAAGGTACCCTCAACATCGATTGAGAAATTCGGCAACTCACATCTCTCAGCTCTGCTCTGGAGGTGTTGCAAATCCAGATCATCCTTCTGGTGCAACTTCGTCAAAGCAATCCAGGACGGCTCTTCAACCTCCATACAAGACGAACCACCCTTGGGCTTCACCGCGCTGCTCATCAAAAGGAACTCCTCCACCAGGGACTGTACGGAGAGTCCGAAAATAGAAGCTGACTTCCTGCTCAGGGCATCCGCCACTACATTTGCCTTGTCGGGGTGATACAGGATCTCCACAATATAATCAGCCACGTACTCCATCCACCGACGCTGGCGCAGATTCAGCTCTCGCTGAGAAAACACGTAGATCAGGCACTTGTGATCAGAATAGATGTTGCACACCACACCATACAAAAGATGCCTCCCCAGCTTCAGGGCGCATTCGTCAGCCCAAAAGACATCACCAGGAACTCAAAATGTCCATAACACGACCGAAAAGCAGTTCGCAGAACGTCTGAGTCGCGAATCCTCAACTGATGGTAACCGGACTGAAGGTCAATCTTCGAGAACACTCAGCTACCCTGCAACTGGTCAAGTATACCATCAATCTGAGGCAATGGATACCGGTTCTTGATGGTCACCTTGTTCAGCTCTCGATAAACGATACACAATCTCACTGAATTATCTTTCTTCTTTACGAACAAGACGGGAGCACTTGAGGGCGAAGAACTAGGCCAGATAAAGCCACACTGCAACCACTCACCTAACTGAGTGCGCAACTCTTCCAGCTCACACAGGGCCAAAGGTTACGCTGCCCTAGCAATGGGACGGGTACCCGGCAAACTGCTACCAGTTTTTAACATAGAAACAAGGTAAGCAAACCCAGCGGGAACCAAAGGCTCCGAGCACACACTGCGGAAATAATCAGGGAAACATTGCGCAGAAAGCCAAATAGGCTCGAGGGTTGACCGATGTCCAGCGTAAGGACAAAACGTTTTACCTTGCGTTGGATAACAACATCAAACCTGGACAACCAGCCCAAACCCAAAATCACAACGAAAACTCCAGGTCTAGCACCTTTAGATTAGAAAAAGCTAAGAAACCACCTAAGAGGGTAGGACAACCCTAGATACCCTAATTCGACACCACGGATCCACCAGAGAGGAACTTAACATCAAACGGATCGCCAACTGAAATGAGGGTCAACTACGACGCTCTATAAAAGTCCTAGCCACGAACGAGTGGGTAGCACCAGAATCGAGAAGGACGCGCGCCCAACGGTTCTTTACCTTAAATTCTCCTATAAAATTGGATACGCAACTAATCGAGCGAAAACAATCTAGTACAAGCGCTGAATGCTAAGAGTTAGATTAGAATCTAACCTGAAATCACCTGGGCAGAAAAACTGCGCTTGATTCACAACCATTTGCCTCAACAACGCCTCGATACTCCGACGCAACTCCTTAGTCACCGCCTCACTAAGCGCACCTAAGGGTTCCCCCTCTAACCGGAGAGCCGACTCCGACGCACGACGCTCTGGAGTCATCGACTATAATTACGAACGAACACCTCAATACACCTAGCTTAAGACGCAACAGCTAGGAACTAGAATTTCCTAACTCGATACAGACTAGGAAAGAGTAGATACTTGCTCTTGCTGTTACCTTGCTCTAGGAATTTATGAAATGATGTTATGCTAAACTTAGGATGATAGACCATCATCCTATCAACTTGTGTGCATATAATATAATGCATGAATGCCAAATTTTATTCCAAATCATGTGTGTACGAGCGTCATCATGTATGTCTTTATCTTGGCACGTGTGCTAATGCTATGTTATGATGTATATGCAGTGCTATGCAATCTAAAAAAGGCCTTAATGCATGCTATGAGCGGCGTATACATGCGATCTTATGCATCACATACTATATATTATCGCATGCAACGAAAAAGAAAATTTAATGGACACGCATGCGACCTACGTTATGCATCCAATACTACATAACAGTCGTATGTTGTCACCTATGAGGATCCATATACAAACACATATTATGCATCCCATACTACATAATATGCCCCGTATACTTCTTATTATGCTATGAGTGTAGTGTTCATGCTTCAGCCAAGACATATTGATGACCCTTCGATGTGTGTATGCGATGAATGACGATTCTCACCAGACGGTTAACCGGGCCAACCAGACCATTTCCAGCAACCCGGCTAACCTCCCTCTGATACCAACTGTCACAACCCGCATTTTCCCACGAATTTAATAAATATTATCACAGCAAGGGGAAAATACGCGCTATGATGCCACGTCAAGCAGGGGACAACTACCGACGCTCAGGCAAACACTCCTTACGATTATTTTATAAAAGACATATAAGTACTTGGATTAAAAAGAGAATTTTACATTTTTGCTTAAGACCGTGTCCCTCGGTCCGGTGGATCATCTAGTCCACCAGTGGAAAACTATACCTACGCAGCGGAAAATAGGTCCATTTTAGCCTACATAAGCATAAAGGTCAACATCCCAGAAATGATATGCATATATCTATGTTTAGTATAGTAGGAAAAGATTTTTCTACGATCTTCAAAGTATGTGGCATTTATTTAAAATCATGATATGAAAGAATGACATTTTTATACTAATAATGTAACTAATGCATCCTAGCATAAAGCTTCCCAGAGAGCAAGTAGGTAAACAACCTGAAAGTAACAGTAAATCAACTAGCAAGTAAACTACCGCAAGAAATCTAGAGCTATGGGCGTCAACAACTGACACGAACCCATAGAAAAGAAAGGAAAGAAACAACTAAAGGTCTGCCCCTTACCTAAAAGAGAGGCAGGGCATCGACGGGAAAGCTGAACGACACCGCTCTAACTCCTGCGGCAGCTAAAGACCTGAACCTGAGACATTCATAAGAAAAGAATGCCTCAGCCCAAAAGGGTGCAAGAAAACCAAGATTAGAAGCATCAGAGGTAAAAGAGTGCAGAAAAGAAACTAAACAGATAAACATCAATAATCTTACAACAACCTGAGCCAGCTCAAACGAGTGCACTCGGTAAGAGGAAAAGCCTGCACCAGACGGTATTAGCCAAAACAAACAAAGCCCACCACGTGTCCGCCATTGCGGCTCAGAGGTGATGGACATATATATAATATCATAATACACATATATAAGCATATATGTTTATAAGAACTTGAGACTGATCAGCTCGAGGGAAATGCGTCCCCCAAAAGAAGGCACTACGACGGTGCTATCTTCCACTAATGCCCGCATCCCAAAACCGGGTGGTGGTCCTTTATCCACTGCCACCCAAAAAACAAAACCGGGTGGTGGTACTCTACCCACTGCCACCCAAACAGCCAATACTGGGTGGTGGTCCTTTATCCACTGCCACCCAAAAACTACCCACCACACAAGGCTTAAGACAAAGGTTCTAAATAATTAAATTTAATTTCAATCAAGACACGGGGCGTAACCCGAGAACACTCAGTAAATTAGACAACGAAGATCATAGAGATCAAGAACCACTCTCCACAACTATCCCGGAGGATTAGACAACAAAGCATACTTAGCTCATATATCCAACATAGCAAACAGAGGAGTGCCAGACAGGGAAAACAGGATGACAAATGGTTTTTATCCACAACTCAAGACGAGAGGATCAGTAAGCACTGGATTTAGCAGTTAATCAATATATCAACACTTAACTTACAACAAGGTCGAAGAATTTAGCAAGACGACACCATGCAAGGCTTGGTGTCAGAACGAGACGAAGGCAACCTTATCACGAAGGCCAAACACAAGAACAATACTCAATGGTTCACCCAAAACCACTGTGGTGAGGGCCCCTACGTCCACCCACACTCCAGTCAAAATCATATCCAACAAAACTTGTTAGCAGCATGCGGGGTTTGACGCTCGAAGAGGGTCTTATGCTTAATATAAGGTAGTGAATCTGCTACTGGCACATATGCAAACAAAAATTATACAATAGCATAGATATCCTACTACAAGTGTGAAACCGACGACAACTAGTACGGATATAAAGTTCGAAGCCGAAATTTATCTATACCCCTTTCAAGTTTAGCGATTAAAGGCTTCGTTAAATCATCGAGAACTAGGCACAGAAATTTAACCTAGCATATAATCGTAGGTGCTTAGCCCTTAAATCAAAAAATTCGCGAACCGGGTAATTGACTTAAGTATATACCAAGGAAGCTTTCCTAGCAAATACATGCAGAGTTTCATATAACAAGAGTTAATTATCATAACCCAGGGGAATTTACTAAAACTCCCAACATAATCAATATAATTGCCAAATATGAGGCCAAGAGAGGAGAATCAAGGACTGCCACCCATGAGGCCAAGAGAAACAAAAAAAAACAAATTCCAAGTAGCTGCCATCACAAATCAAGGGTACCTACTGTTGGATCTTACGGCGCCCTTAGAGGGGGGGGGGGGTGAATAAGGGAATAAAATTCTTTTTATAATTTTTAAGATAATTACCAAGTTGTTTTTGATTAATAGGAAATAAGATGACAATTTTGTAATAACTAATTTGCAATAATGAAATTTTACGCCAATTGAGAGAAATCAAATAAACACAAATATAATCATGATTGCATTATAAAAAAAAGGGTGTTTACAAAATTTGATTTTAATATCGCTAGAAATCGGAGGCGTACAAAAGTGAATTTGTTTTTCTTTTCTATACCGACTTGTATCCCCACAAACCGGTTGGCTTTAGCCTATCCTTCCACGGATAAAGCCTCAAGCCTCTCTAGCCAACCCAAACTCGGATATGGCCTCGAGCACCCCCTAGATCTAATCCCCTAGACCTAGTCACCAACTCATGCGGCGAATTCCCCCTAAGCCGCTCAAGGACCTAGTCGCCAAAAACAAGGCGATTTCACTACAAGATACAAATAAAGAAGTGAAGTCAATAACAAGCAAACTCCTTCTTGAGATTTCTGGAGATGAGGATGAAGGATCGCTGAAGCACAAGCGAGGTCGAAGCGACCGTTTTTCGGATGCAGCGTGATGGCTTCCTTCTCCAGAATTTCTTCTTTGTCTTTGAGTGGGAGATGATGTTTCGGCAGAGTAGCAGCACGAGAGTTTGGGCACAAGCAATGTCTCTAGAAGTTCTAACCCAAAACGAGAGAGAATACATCGTTTTATAATTCTTGGAGCTAGCGCATGCGGTAGCTGATAGCGTCTGCGGTAGCGGTTGTGTTGAGCGGTTGCAAAACCGTCGGCTGCGTGGCTCTGTGCATGAACTTGAGCTAGCGCCAGGCGGTAGCGCTAGCACTGGCGGTAGCGGTTGTGTTGAGTGGTTGCGGAACCGTCGGAGGCGTGGCGCTATGCACAAACTCGAGATAGCGCCAGGCGGTAGCGCTAGCGCTGGCGATAACGCTAAGGAACCACTGAGACGAAAGCTGAGATGAAACCGCTGAGACGGAACCAACTGAGCTAGCGCCTGGCGTTATTGAAAGCGCTGGCGTTAGTGCTGCTTCTTTCAAAAGTTTGATTCCATGCCGCCTTCTACCTGTGGAGTATTGAACCTATAGTTCCTGCACACTATAAACACACTACAAGCAATATCAAATACAATATGGGATTTGTTATTCTCAAACAAAGGGATGTGACACACATGTCCAACACCTGCTGCCTACTAAAACCAGGGGAAAAGCATTAATACCATAGCTGCTATGACTATATCCAGGGGGGTATTTCAGCTGCCATACTAACCCAAGAGAACAACCACAAAAAAAAAAAGAACCACCAGCTGCCATGCCCGATATTTCCCTAAGGAGGAGAACAAAATATTTCTAATATTAATTCCTGAAGGCGAGCATGGCTCGTAATCCCGAAGGCAAGCAGGGCATAGAGAATCCAGTCAATCAAGAATCAAGCCATGTAAAACACTAGTAAAAATCTGGAAGGAACCACAAAAAAAAAAACTGGAAAGTCAATGAGGTAAGAAACGAGCGGGTAGTGCCTTCACAACCTTACATCCAGGCCGGGATCACAAAGAAAAGAAAAAGGGGGAAAGGTGGAGGAGAGGGAGAAGGGTTTTCCTTGCCTTAACCGAGATCCGAAGCCATAGCACCTCCTTCTCCGAGGAGAAAATCACCCGACGAAAACCCTTGCCCCCGCCCGACTTCCTCTTTCCCTCGCCTGAAGCTCGCGGAAGAAGCAGAAAAAGAAAGAAATGAGGATGGGGGGGGGGGGGGGGTAGCTGCCTTGGGGAGAAGAATAAGCCTCCACTAAAAAAAAAATCCACCGTGGAATAGTGGATCCCAATTAATACAAGCAGAATTTTTTTTATAAAACACAACAAACAAACCAAAAAGGAAAACAAGAGAAGAACAAGAAAAAAAACAAATGAAAAAGTATGCATATACATATATGTATATATTTTTTTTTCTATTCATTCTAGTATTAAAATTTTGTTCTAACAATACTATAAGGCATGGATGAACACAAACATACAACCCCCATTTGCATGCCCCTCCCACAAGCAATTGCCCATATGGTTGTACATATATATATATATTGCAAATAAGACTCGACCTAGGATTACTCGCCAGACGACGACGACGAAACGGTAACGCCCTCTCGCATTTACAGTTCTCAACGAAAGATTCATATTTAAGATATTACCCTTTCACATTCCCCCGCTTAAAAGACTATAAGAAAACCTGGGGCATTACACCTGTGTCCAGTCTCGCTCTGCCTGATACTTTTCCACCAAATCAAGATGACTCTCACTCTCTACTAACCCAAACTCATTTCTCAAATCTTCATGAGTGATCTAGACAACTTCATATTGCATCATCGACATCACTCCTCCAATGAGCTCTATCTCCGATGGATCAAACAGATTATTAAAAAACTCACGGATAAAGTCAGTAGAAAAACACTCATTAGAAATCACCGATAAAACCCCTGATGTAGCCAGGAGATTCTGTATATTTGCATGTAGGGGAGGTCTATCTGCATTACCATCCCTACGCCAACTGGTGCCTTCTCTATCCCGGCATTAGACTGATAAGACTCTTATGGTGTACGTGAATAACTTTTTTTGGATTGAACCCCATGTAAACTAGAAGAAGCCAAAACTTGCACATTTAGACACGACAGAAACTCAACACAAAAAATTATTATATCAACGCCCAACATTACTATTAACGCCAGGCACATGCTGGCATATTTTCTATCATCTCCAGCACACAATGCTATTCTTCACTCACTCCTTGAACTCGAAAAATTTCATAAAAAGTGAAGAATATAGGGAAATCATCAATAGAACTCAAAACTCCTAAAAATTAAAAGAAAACTAGCATCTTTGGTAAATTTTTTTTCTAAAAAACCCTACTCTATATCTCAAAAACCAAAAACCCTAAATCTCAAAATCCTAGATCCACCATCTACCATTATGAAACACTTCAATACTTCAAATGAATACTAATTAAGGGTAGATAAAGGATTTAATTAAAAATAAAAGGAGAAAAACAAGAAGTATACCTTGATCGAAGAAGGGGGCTGTCCGCGAAACTAGCAGAAAATTTCCTTGAAATGAAGGGAATGAGAAAAGAACTTGGGATTTGGGGTATTTATATAAAGTAGAGTCAACACCAACATTGAGTTTAATGCCAGGCGTTATCTTCTCTTTCCTTATTTTTGGATACTGGTTGTTGCCTATTCATTTGTATACCTCTTTATATATATGCTTACATATTATTCATATTTTTGTCACTGGAAAAATCAAATATAATTCAAAATATTAAAACCATTTTAAACAAACTAAAACTTGCGTAAATAACCTTCAAATAAATTTCAAATTCTCCGAAAATTCTACAGTAAGAAGGTCTATATACATACACTCTATTCCAAAGAATTTTTTTTCAAAAAACTTAGAAAACAGTAGTCTATTTGGGCGTTAAGAAGTTTATGCCCGACGTTAGCTCCTTTGGCTGACTGTTCATTCTATGCTTTTAAAAGTATTTCTGGTATTTTGTTTCTCATGCATATTCCTTTTTTTTTTGAATTGTTTCTTATTTGTCTTATTTCAAAAATAAAAAAAATTTAAATAATCCAAAAAAAATTGAAAAATATGTTTTTATCATATGTTTGTTTTTAATATTTACAAAAAATGTTTTTATTATAAAAACTTCACTTGAGCAAAACATCTTAGTATTTTCATTTCAAATGATCAAAATTGATATGGCATACACTTAAAGATTTTTCTTCAATGACTAATTTTCATTTCAAGTTCCCTAAACATTGTTTTATCTTATTATGCCTTGACCTTAATCTTATTATGTGCAATGAAATGGTATTTAGAAAATTGTGTAAGATTGCCTAGTATGCCTCTAAGTATGCGTAATGTTTTATGTTAATCAATGATTCATTCACTCACTATTTTGGTAATCTACATGTGCTTATAATCTTAGTCTTGCATGATTGTGTTGTGTACTAGCTTTAACTTATTAAGTTGTGTCTATATTACCAACACCATCTTTCAAACAAAATATTTCTTGCACATATAGAAGTATTATTTCCATATTGTTAGTGTTTGCGAAAACAAGTGAATTTGGAGACCTTTGTCCCAAAATTAAAAATATGAAATAAAATAACAAAGATAACTCCACCAAGCACTACTCACCCTCCTAATAAGTCTTAATGAGCATTGTGAGGTTGAGCACCTTGGAGAGAATTGTTAAGTGTCTTATGCAAACAAATTTTTTTATCACTTATATTTTGTACACCAGATCACTAAAAAATTGCTTATATGATCCCCCAAGCAATACTTCACTCCCTGATAAGTCTTAATGAGCATTGTGTGGGCGAAGTGTAGAACCCCAGTGTCCGCCAAGGGGTGAGCAGAGATAAAGGATCCATCAGGCGAAGGGAGTAACAAGGCTAGCGAGCCATGGTGTCGAGCGAGCCAGGCTCTCGCCATCGCTCAAAGGAAGGCGAGCGAGCCAAGCACTCGTCAGTTGTTCGCATGGAAGAGAGCGAGCCGAACCACTAGGTTTGCGAGAGAGACACCTGTCGGTGGCTGGCCCAGGAACAGTCCAGGGGTGCTTTTACCTAAAAACCCCTGGTGGTCTGCAGTTAGCCCCTCCGAACAATGGAGTTTGGTTGTTGGCAGACCATTTAGGGTTGCGTATAGCAAAAGAGTAAGGCGGAATCCCGCTATTAACAGACAAGACTTGAAAAACTATATATAGACCTTGAAGGGCACCTTTGGAGAGGATTCCAATCTCAGTTTTCTAAGCATCTTCCTCCCTAGGTGGTCTTGGCCTAGCTCTCAGGCTCTCCAAGTTGCCCAGTATCGGCTTTGGCATGGGAGGGGAAGCGCTCAAAGATCTTCCGGGTGCGTGGTGGGATCTCCTCGCCGCGACCAAGGGTCTGTGTGTAGTTCCGAGTCTCCGGTCGGTTCCTTCTAAGGAATCAGTAAGTCCTAGCTGCCCCTCAATTCGTTGAGGGTCCGAGCTCCACAAAGAAGCCAAGTCCTGGTTTCAACATTTTTGGTGCGGTGAGCGTGGAGTGCAGCTAGTTCAAGAAAACTCTAAGGAAGAGATGGAAGGAGATGATGAGCGAGAGGCAGACTTCGGTGGTTCACCGCCGCCCGTTGCGCTAGTAGCGGTGGAGATGCTGACCGACCTAAAGAGAGACCTGCTCATTTCTTTCCAATGCGCCCTCGCCTCGGCACTTGGGGGGCTCGCAACTCCTGCGCCCCAAGTGGCCCCTCCAGCTGGAGTAGGTAAGTGCACACCTAGACAGAGGCTAGGGAAGGTGGCAATGTCCCTAGTGCTGTAGCGAGATCTAGCGGGGCGGGAGCTCTTCCCTAGCCCAGTGAGTGCGGGTGGTGTCCAGGCAAGCACCGTCCCAGGAGGAGGCATACCAGTTAGTGGGATCGTAGCGAGTGGACCCTCGGCGAGTGCGAGACTATGAGCTGGTTTGCCCGGGGAGCTCGCGGGGCGAGTGGAACAAATCAGGAGTGCAAAGGGGGGGGGGGGGGAGTCCCTTCTGCGAGTTAGTGCTCTCGGCACCACTCCCGGAGGGGTTCAGCGAGCTGGCCATGATTCAGTATACCAGTAAGGATGACCCCACTTCTCGCGACGTCGTGTTCTCGCTTAGCCGTGCTAACTTCTTGAAGATGAAGAACTTGTGCGCCGAGAATTCAGCACTGGATCCTGATGAGCCAATTTCTGAGGCGAAGCTGAAGAGGCACATCATCCGTGGCTTGCAGAAGGAATATGTGGCCTTTGTGACGTCGGTGCAGGGTTGGGCAAATCATCCGTCTCTGCTGGAGCTGAAAAATTTGCTTGCTTCGCAGGAGAGTCTGGCAAGGCAAATGGCGGGGGTGTCAGTGTCTGGGGGAGATGGCGAAGTTCTCTTCACAGGGAAGAAGAAGTGGGATAAGAAGAAGACCGCTGGACGAGGCAATGGGCCTTCAACTTCTGGACAGCAGGAGAGGGGCTATGCTCCTAAGGCTGAAGGGAAGAAGAAGGGAGAAGGTCCCAAGTGCTTCAGGTGCGGGAAGCTTGGTCACATCAGGAAGGATTGCCGGGTGAATCTTCAGCCGGGGCATGTTGCTGCAGGAAAGGAGGAAGCTGAAGCTAGGCAGATTGATGGAGGATGGGGAGGAGTCTTCTCGGCTTCTATTGGAGCTGCGGCTCCTATCAACTATCAGGAGGACTGGATCGTGGACTCGGGGTGTGGTCATCACCTCACCGGGGACGAGTCAAAGCTTACTTCTGCGCAATCCTACTCAGATAATGATGCCATTATTACTGCTGACAATACCGTGCATGTTGTAGAGAAGGTGAGGGTTGTTTCCTTGGGCAGTGATAGGGGGCCACTAACTTTGAAGAGTGTCTATCATGTGCCCGGAATGAGGAAAAACCTCTTCTCCGTGACCAACGCTGTAGACGTTGGGTATCACGTTCTGTTTGGCCCAACAGAAGTGAGGTTTCCTCGGAATGTGGAGGCAGTGAAGGCTGAGGTCGTTCATGTCAGGAGGAGGACAAAAGACTTGTTCATTTTATCGACAAGTTCTTATGTCGACAAGATGAGGATGAATGATAGTGCCATGATATGGCACGAGAGGTTGGGGCATGTAGGGATGGATAAGTTGAAGGATATGGCGGTGAGAGGTCTGGTCAAGGGCCTGCCTAGTCTATCTTCCTACGGAGACGGTCATGTGTGCGTGGGATGTCAGTTTGGCAAGTCTCATCGACTTTTGTTTGACAAATCAAAGACGAGGAGTAGTGTGCCGTTGGAGTGTATCCACAGAGACTTGATGGGACTGACTGCTACCCCAAGCCTCGGAGGCAGCAAATATATTCTGGTGTTGATCGATGATTACACCTGATATGTCTGGGTATATTTCTTGAAGGAGAAGGCAGAGGCGTTTGCCAAGTTCATGGAGTTCAAGGAGCTTGTGGAGGGTCGGCTTGGCCTGCGGGTTAAGAAGCTAAGGACTGACAACGGAGGGGAGTTCACCTCTGGTGTGTTCTCTACTTTTTGTAGGAAGGCAGGCATCCGGAGGGAGCTTACTTATGCGCATAATCCAAAACAAAACAGAGTTACAGAGCAGAAGATCCGTCATCTGACGGAGACCTGCAAGTGTTGACTGCATGCTATGAGTATCCCAAAGTCCTTCTAGGCGGAGGGAATGTCTTGTTCTGCCTACGTCATCAACAGGATGCCTCTCAATCCCATCAATATGAAGACCCCACATGAATTGATGTTCAAGGAAAAGCCAAGCGTGGTGCACCTTTGGGTGTTTGGTTCCACCTGCTATGTGCACATTCCAGATGCGCTTCGGACGAAGCTAGATGCGAAAGCAAGGAAGCTAGTCTTCGTGGGTTATGATGATCGGAAGAAGGGCTGGAAGTGCATGGACCCCGTGACGCAGAGATTTGTTGTATCTCGCGACGTCGTGTTCGACGAGGTGACATATTATAAGGGGAGTTCTGGAGTTGAGCTACCAGAAAGCAGGGTGGAGGAGCCGGAGAAAGCTGTGGAAAATCTTCAGGTGGAACTACCTGTGTCACCAGGTGGTCCATCAATATCTAGTTCTGAGACGGAGGCTTTAGGTTCAGTAAGCAGGGGGGAGCAATGCTCCTAGTACGTCTGGGAGGGGAGCTAGGGAAGAAGCAGCTGAGGATACTGCGAGTCAGGGGAAGGCATTGCGGAGATCGAAGCGAACTATCATTGCCCCTGATCGTTATACTGGAGGAAACATTGTGAGCTTTGTCTCTTGTTTCTTTGCTGGTCCCTTGGATGAGAGGGAGCCATCGAGATTTGAAAAGGCCAAAGGCGTGGAAGAGTGGGATTCGGCTATGCAGGAAGAGATGAGTGCTCTTGAGAAGAATGAGACTTGGTCTCTGGTGCCCAATCCCAAGGGTATCACCCCTGTGACATGCAAGTGGGTCTACAAGCTCAAGAAGAAGGCTGACGGCAGTATCGAGCAATACAAGGCTCACCTTGTGGCTCGGGGATTCTCGCAGCAATACAGTGAAGACTATGAAGAGACATTCAGTTCGGTGGCAAAAATGACTTCAGTTCGGGTTGTGATTGCCTTGGCGGCATGTTAGTGGTGGCAGATTTGGCAGCTCGATGTAAAGAATGCGTTCTTGTACGGCGAGATTGACAAGGACATCTTCATGGTCCAGCCACCAGGCTTCGTATCTGAAGATTTTTTGGAGCATATTTGGAAGCTGAAGAAGGCCCTGTATGGGTTGAAGCAAGCGCCGAGGGCGTGGTATGGGAAGATTGCAGAATATCTCCTATTCTGCGGGATTGGTGCTTCAGACTCAGACTCAAGCTTGTTCGTCAAGAAGAGCGGGGAGCTTCAGGTCATCGTGCTGCTTTTCGTCAATGATATGATCGTGACGGGGAATTCGAAGGAGGAAACGCAGTGAGCTTTGTCTCATGTTTCTTTGCTGGTCCCTTGGATGAGAGGGAGCCGTCTAGCTTTGAGAAGGCCCAAGGCGTGAAGGAGTGGGATGTTGCGATGCAAGAAGAGATGGCAGCTCTCGAGAAGAATGAGACCTGGTCTCTTGTACCCAAGCCGAAGGGCATCGCTCCTGTAACATGCAAGTGGGTCTACAAGCTGAAGAAGAAAGCTGACGGCAGTATCGAGCGTTACAAGGCTCGTCTTGTAGCTCGGGGGTTCTCGCAGCAATACGGTGAAGACTATGATGAGACATTCAGTCCGGTGGCAAAAATGACTTCAGTTCGGTTCATCATTGCCTTGGCGGCGTTCAGTGGATGGAAAATTTGGCAGCTCGACGTCAAGAACGCTTTCTTGTACGGCGAGATTGACAAGGACATCTTCATGGTTCAGCCACCAGGTTTTGTGTCTGAAGATTTTCCGGAGCATGTCTGCAAGCTGAAGAAGGCCCTGTATGGGTTGAAGCAAGCGCCGAGGGCGTGGTACGGGAAGATCGCAGAATATCTCCTATTCTGTGGATTTGTTGCTTCAGACTCAGACTCAAGCTTGTTCGTCAAGAAGAGCGGGGAGCTTCAAGTCATCATGCTGCTTTACGTCGATGATATGATCGTGACGGGAAATTCGAAGGAGGAGGTAGCGCAGCTTCGGGCAGAGCTATCTATCAGGTTTGAGATGAAGGATCTGGGTGAGCTTCACCATTTCCTTGGACTCGAGGTGCAGAGGGAGGAGAGTGGAGTGCTGGTGTCCCAGGATGGATATGCGGAGCGAATCGTGGAGCGGTTCGGCATGAAGGAAGGGAAGTGCATCTCTACACCTCTAGAGAAGGCCATGAAACTTCAGAAGGATGAGGGGAGGATTCTGGAAGATCCGCTGGTGTTCCGGGCTCTGGTTGGGAGCTTGATCTATCTGACGATCACTAGGCCGGATATTGCATATGCAGTTGGCAGGGTGAGTCGATATATGGCGGAACCACAGATGCCTCATCTTCTAGCGGCCAAGAATGTATTGAAGTATGTCAAGGCGACTTCAGATATGGGTCTCCTTTACAGGAGGGATGCAGGCTTCGAGGTGCATGGGTACATGGATGCTGATTATGGGGGAGATTCAGATGATCAGAAGTCGACGTCTGGGTACATCTTCATGGTGGGCCCCACATCTATATCATGGTGCAGCAAGAAGCAGGATTCCGTGTCGGTCTCAACTACGGAAGCGGAATACAAGGCTTTGGCCTTGGTAGCTCAGGAAGCCATCTGGCTTAGGAGGTTGGTTGGAGACGTCCATAAGGAGGTTCGGGGTCCGACTTTGCTCCGCGACGACAACGAGAGTGCTCTCAAACTGGTTACTAATCCAGTTTGTCACGCGAGGACCAAGCATATCGAGATCCAGCATCATTTCATTCGTGAGAAGGTGCTGCAGGGGTCTCTTTCGGTCGAGCATGTTCGGAGTCAGGACAACATAGCTGACATCTTCACAAAGGCGCTGGTGAAGGGGCCGTTTACTCGGCTAAGGAGTGTACTTGGGATGTTTTCAACTTCCCACTTCAAGGGGGAGTGTTGAAAATGTTGAAGTGGAAGTTTGGGAAGTTGGCATTCTGGGGGGAGACCGCGCGGTCTGGTTTGACCGCACGGTCTTGCGGTCTCCTCTGGCGGTCTGACCTATCTGGTCTAGCCGCGGGCTTCTCGGCGTGACCGCCATTCTTTTGTGCTACGGTGCGGAGGTGAGGCCGCGTGGTCTGGTCGTGTGACCGCGTGGCGAGCTGGAGTAATCTCGCGATCTGATGCTTGTGATCGCGTGGTGGGGGCAGCCCGGTCTTCTTATTCGTGCGGTCTCCTCTTCTGAGTTCGCATAAGCTGGTCTCTGGCGATCTGCTGGTATATGCGGTCTCCGGTTTGTGTTCGCATGGCTGGTCCTTCGGCGATCTGCTGCTATATGCGGTCACAGGTGATTGATCGACTTGGTAGGCTGTTGACCTAGTCGGTCTAGCGTGTTCGTGGTCTCTGGAGGAGGTCGGGTTGTGAACACAGGTGGTGAGCATCATGACCGGGCGAGTAGTCATGATCGCGCGACTTCTTCGTGAAGTCGGCGAGCTCACTAAGCAGAAGGATCTTTTGCTGTTCGCGCGGTCTGATCGGCTGGTCGCGCGATCAAGGGGGCGGTGAATTTATCTCATAGGGTGGTGACTGGATCAGGTCTCACGCCTATAAATAGGAGCCACTGTTGTAGCAAAAAATATCGCACCAAGTGTAAGCAGAACTCGCAGCTAGTTCTTGCGGTCTCATTTCTTGTGACCAGTCGGTCTTGCTGATTGAACTTCTTTTGTGCAGCTTCTGCGGATTGTGCGGGCAGCAGCGGTCATCTCCTCTTCTGATGGTGTTCGGGTGGTCTCGCGGCTTGCAGTGCGGGTTGCTGGAGTTCGGGAGAATCAGTGGGAGTTCGCGGGGTTCTCAGTTGGTGTTGTTCAAGTCGCTGGCAGGCAGTTCGGGTGGTCTTGTCTTCTAGTCGAGCGAACTGTCAGGTCACGCGGTCAGGCGGTCTCAGGAAGGCAGACCGCTAGTTATTTTTCAGCTTTGTATTTTCTCCTGTTTTTTGTGTACTGGAGAAATCATGTCTCGCCAAGTATACCTCGCCTTGTAATGAAGCTTTCTGCTTGCATCAATAAAGATTAAAGTTATTTTTCATGTGCTTCTGGTTGTTGGCTTGAACTTTGAGTTATACTATTCCTGCTCACTCCTAGATCTACGGAAAATTTCACAACGGCCCACTGTTTGGGTTCTCCGGCGAGAGGAAGGGGGTAGAAGGGGGAGTGGGACTCCATGTAGTCTTGGGGAGGGGGGCAATCCAGGAATTACTGTTTTGTCATAGTGGATGCCCCCAGCAGCTACATCGCCATCTTTGGACGGCCACTAATCTGTGCGTTCCGCTGCATCCCCTCCACTTTCCATCAATGCTTCAAAAGGGCGGGAGGAGTTCAAGTCCGGATAAGGGGAGATCCGAAGGTAGCTTGACAGTGCTATGTGACTGCTGTGAACACCATCTCTTGGATGGCTAAGGTGGAAGAGTGGGATTGGGAGATGGGGGAGCCGACGGGGCTCGAAGAGGAGAAGGAGAAGAAAGAAGAAAGGACGGCCCATGAGGAAGGGGCGGAAGAGTTGATGGAGGTTTGGGAAGGAAGAAGGGAAGAAGAGGTCGAAGCACTGCCTTGCAACGAGGAGAAGGAGGGTGATTGGGGGGAGCAGTCCCGGCTGGAAGCCGGTGATAAGGTCATAGAGCTCGAGGTCACTACCCGGGCCGGGGTGATGGAAAAGGTCAAAATCAGCAGAGAACTCAGCCCGGAGGAGCAGAAGCAGATCCTGGCCTGCGTCCAGGAGAATGTGGATGTCTTCGCATGGAGTGCCGCGGAGATGCCTAGGATCAATGCGGATGTGGCTTGACACCGCCTCCACCTCAAGCCCGGCACCCGACCTATCCGATAGAAGAAGAGGGCCATCGATGACAAGCTGGAAGGGCCCATCCGAGAGGAGGTGGGCAAGCTCCTCTAGGCAGAGTTTGTATTGGAGATCCAGTACCCAGGCTGGGTCTCCAATGTGGTTATGGTAAAGAAGGGGGGAGGTAAGTGGAGAATGTGTGTTGACTTTTCTTTGCCTAATAAGTCATGCCCCAAGGATTGCTACCCTTTGCCTTGAAGCGACACGCTGGTTGACTCGGCCGTCGTTTTTTCTGTAATTTTTTAGATGCTTTTTCAGGTTATCACCCAATCTGCATGCACCCCCCCCCCCCCCCCCCCCCCCCCAACATCAAGGATGTCTCTTTCATCACGGGGGATAAATGTTATTGCTATAAAATGATGCCCTTTGGGCTCAAGAATGCATGAGCTGCTTTCCAACAGATGATGGACGGGGTCTTCCGAGAATAAAAGGGAAGAAACCTAGAGGTCTATGTGGATGACCTTATGGTGAAAAGTTGAGACCCTGAGTCCCATCTCTGCTTCCTTAAAGAGACCTTCAGGACATTGAGAAAATTCAAGATGAAGCTCAACCCCCAGAATCGTGTTTTCAGGGCTAGCCGGGGAAAGTTTCTAGGCCACTTGCTCACTCCAGCAGGAGTGGAGCCGAATCCAGACAAAGTAAAGGCCATCATAGAGTTGGGGTCACCAAAGAATGCGAAGGAGGTTCAGCGCCTCACAGGGAAGTTGGTCGGGCTTAGTAGGTTCCTCTCTAGGGAGGGAGAGAAGTGTGCACCCTTCTTCAAGGTGCTACGGGGGAATCAAAAGTTTGAATGGACCCCTTAGTGTGAAAAGGCTTTTCAAGCGCTAAAGGAACAATTGACCCAAGCTTCTTTGCTGCAAGGGCCGAGACAGGGAGAGGACTTATCCATATACCTGGGGGTAGGACCTGAGGCAGTAAGTTCAGTGCTGGTCCGGGAAGAAGGCAGAAGGCAACTCCCAATCTACTATGTTAGCCGAGTACTAAGGAAGGCGGAGCTTCGGTACCCCATCCTGGAGAAGTTGGCCTTTGCCTTGGTGGTGTCGGCCCGAAAACTCCGACCCTATTTCCAAGCGCATCTGGTCAAGGTAGTGATCGCCGAACCCCTTCGCAACATCATGGAAGGGGTAGAGCACTCAGAGAGGTTAGCTAAGTGGTCGGTGGAACTAAGTGAATTCGATATATCGTATGTACCCAGGTTGTCCATAAACGCCCAAGCGGTGGCGGACTTCTTAGCGGACTATGTGGCCGAGGTGTGATATACAAATTTGGTGTTTTGAAATTAAGCGAAGGTTTGAAGATTTTTTCCAAAACTATATCCGATTAAGGCAAGTGTACCTTGTCGTCTATAGTATAGGATATTTAGAAATACCAATGTTGTATTCCACGGGGCACGTTGATTACTTCTACTTTGAGGAAAATCACCATTACCTTATCAAATGATTTTTGAGGGTTGTTTTACTTAACTAAAAAAAAGACAAATTGCAAGAAGGAAAATCACTATGAAGAAAGAGAGGTGAAGAAAACTATGCCAACTTTCATTGAAATGAAAAGCTATTACAACTCTTTAAACAAGATCACAAAGCTAGGAAAATTAAGGCTACAAGCTTTAACTAACTATTGCATAGAAATAAGAACTAACACATTACATGATTTGAAAAGGAAAAGAACATGAAATTGAAAGACATGAAAAAGCATTGAAAAAGTTAACTAACAGCTCTAACAGTAACTCCTCTCTCCAAATTTCTGAACTCTCAACTCAAGGGAGAGCCTCTGAATTTATAGGCAAAAATTTCAAGTTACACGCCCTCGGTCACGGGCGTGACCTAGGGCGTGTAAACATTGCTGACATTGGATCTGACAGTGGCGTGGACTTTGCGTGACGGTGGGAGAAATTCGGACATTACACGCCCGTGTAACTTGGGTCACGAGCGTGTACTTGGGCGGCTTCATCAATGCGGCATGCGCTTGAATTTGGCGTGGCATGGGCCTGAATTCGGCGCGGCAGGGAGCAGGGATCACGCAGGAAGTCATGGGCGTGACTTGGGTCATAGAGAGCGTTCGTCGAACTCACAGACAGAGCGCGTTCGTCAAACGCAGCTCAGGCTTCGTCGAACGCAGCTCAGGCTTCGTCGAACGCAGGGGCAGAGCTCATTCGTCGAATGCAGCTCAGGCTTCGTCGAACGCAGGGGCAGAGCGCGTTCGTCGAATGCAGCTCAGGCTTCATCGAACGCAGGGGCAGAGCGCATTCGTCAAACTCAGGGTAGAGCGTGTTCGTCGAACTCAGTGGCAGAGAGCGTTCGTCAAACTCAGGGGCAGAGCGCGGGAAGTAACGGGCGTGACTCCTTGGTCACGGGCGTGACTTGGGACAACTCCTCGACAGCATCTCCACGTCTCGACGGCTGCCCACTGGGAAGATTCTATGTTTACACACCCTTGGTCACGGGCGTGACTTTGGGTCACGGGCGTGACATGGGGCGTGACTTGCGGTGCGGCGGTGGATTCGTCAAACTCAGCTCGATTTTCATCAAATGCAGAGCTTTAGGTTACACTCCCTTGGTCACGGGCGTGACTGAGGGCCTGTACTATGGAATTTGGCCAAAAACACCATAAAAGCTGCAAAACAAAAGTAAAACTACATTTAGAATAGAAATTATAAAAGAAGTGATTTTAAACTAAAATATAAATAATATTTGCAATTTTAAATTAAAACTAAACTAAAAACTATAATTAAAATACGCATAAATACTACTCATCAAATACCCCCATACTTGAGGTTTTGCTATTCCAGAGCAAAAGTGTGAGACATAATTTATAAGACATCCTTAAAATTTTTAATTTTAAACTAAAATTTCATTTAAACCAATAGTTAAGTTAAGAGTAAATTCAAGGAGGAGTTAAGTCCTAAATTATGATGATGATTTGAAAAGAGGGAAAAATGTTTAGGCAAGGACTTCTCAAGAAAATTAATTGGTTTAACAATATTGTAGAAATTATAAAACGAGATTAAATTAAAATTATAAGAACTTTATCTTAAAAGAAACTTAAGGAAAAGTAACTTACTAAATATTGCTCTCTCCATAATCTTGAACTAAATCTAGAACAATGATAATTGGCTAAGGGGGATTTCATAAAAGTTGGCAAAAGAAGAGAATTTTTTGAATGGAGGTAATGGAATTTATCCTCATCATGAATATTTTTTTCTCTTTTTTTCTCTTCTAATAAAACCCCGAAATTTATATGTTTAGGAGTAATGAATTTTATCCTCTTACTCCATGCCATATAATCTTTTAAATGATTTTGGGTGCAAATGTTTAGAGAATAATGAATTTTATCCTCTTATTCTCATGACATATGATCTTTTAAACTTTTTTTTTATGCCAACAAAGGGGGGTAGGGAAGGAAATTAAATCTAGCTAGCTTTAAATTATATTGAGAGCAAATTCTAGTAAAATTAAATTTCCTAAGATCTAAAAAGTTAGAAGAAAATATAATTGAAATCTAAAGAGATTTAGCAAATTCATTACAAAATGAAGCCATTTAAAAATAAAAAGAAAAGTCATGTTAAATAAATTCTCTAATCAAGTTAAAATCATAAAATGATTCTTAAAGCAAAAGTACCTCAAATTTAAAATTAACAAACTATGATAAACAAAATTTTAGCTAATTAAAAACCTAAACATGCTTATAAACATCCTCCACTAAATTTCTAAGAACTCACAAAAACAATAAATAGGAGAGGTATAAGATTTTTATATTTTTTGTATTTTAAGTTTTTCATATTTTATTTGAATTTGGAAATTATCATGTTTTTTTTTGGATTTTTGATAAGAAATAAACAATAAAAAGCTATACTAAAAAGCTTAATTTTTTTTGTTAATTCTTGGACTTCCCGAGGTATACCCCGTTAAGGGTTCTTACGGTACTAGGAGGTGAGATGGGGTGAGGTCCCAAACATCCCTTTCCAAGATTTAAATTTTTTGATTTTCTAAATTTTTTTGAGTTTTTGGGTTTTACAAGTGCTAAAATAGAAGAAAACATAAGAAAATATATTTTTTTTGAAAATTTTCTAATTTAACAACTATTTACAAAGAACTATTTACACCCTCATACTTAAAGTTAAACATTGTCCCCAATGTTTAAAACTAAGTATGAAGTAAAAGAAAGAAAAAAAAAGTGCAAGACAAAACAAAAATAATAATAGAAACGAAGGAGAGGTTAAGAGGGCTTCCCTGGTTATGAAGATGCGGGGGAAGCGTCGGTTACCTACAAAACATGTTAAAAAAAAGAAAAACAATAGAAAGATAACTTTGGGGTGCCTCCCAAAAGCGCTTTGTTTAAGGTCGCGTAGCTTGACCCACTTGCCGATCATATTATAGGATGAAAAGATAATGATTCACTCTTCTCATTAGCTAGCTCTCCCGGAAGATATAACTTAAAGCGGTACCCATTTACTTTGAAGGTATCTTTTTCCGGGTGGGAAATTAGGATTGTCCCATAGGAGCAAACCTCTTTAACAATAAAGGGTCCGGTCCATCGGGATTTTAGTTTTCCCAGAAAAAGGCGAAGGCGAGAATTATAAAAGAGGACGAGGTCGCCCGGCGAAAAAGTTTTCGGAAATTTTATGTGTTTATCGTGATAAACCTTTGTTCGCTCCTTATATAATTTATTGCTCTCATACACATTCGCTCGCCACTCATCCAATTCGTTTATTTGGAATTTTCTTTGTTTGACCGCTAAAGTGGAATCGAGATTTAAAAACTTAAGCGCCCAAAATGCGCGGTGTTCTAGTATGACCGGAAGGTGGCAAGCCTTTCCATAACCATTTGATATGGTGTACAACCGATAGCGGTCTTGTACGCCGTTCGATAGGTCCATAGCGCGTCATCGAGCTTTATTGCCTAATCCTTCCGATTAATAGAAACCGTTTTTTTCTAAAATCCGCTTTAATTCTCGATTAACAACTAAGACTTGTCCGCTCGTTTGTGGGTGATATGCAGTGGATAATTTGTGCGTGACACCATATTTTGCTAAGATTTTTGTAAATTGACTATTGCAAAAATGGGTGCCCCGATCACTCACTATAGCGCGCGGTGTGCCAAATTGAGAAAATAATTTTTTTAAGAAATTAACGACGACTCGCGCATCGTTGGTGGGGAGAGCTTGCGCTTCCGCCCACCTCGACAGGTAGTCGACCGCAATGAGAATATATTTATTTGAATAAGAGGGAGGGAGAGGACCAACAAAATCAATACCCCAAAGATCGAAAATTTCGCATTCTAAGAAAATGTCTTGGGGCATCTCATCCTGGCGGGAGATGTTCCCCGACCACTGGCAGCTGTCGGAAGTACTCACAAGGGTATAAGCATCTTTGAAGAGCGAGGGCCAATAAAAGCCCGCCTCCAGCGCCTTCCTCGCGGTTCGGTTTGCTTGATAATGACCACCGGTTGGTCCCTCGTGACAATGACGTAAAATTTTAAGTCCTTCCTCACTTGAGACGCATCTTCTCACCACCTGGTCTACGCAAACACGGAATAAAAAGGGGTCCTCCCAAAAATAATTCTTTAAATCAGAAAAGAATTTCTTCTTTTGCTGACTCAAAAATTCTTTTGGCAGGACCCATGCTACTAAATAGTTAGCCAAATCCGCAAACCAGGGGGTAGAAGATGAATTAATATTTTCGAGAGCAAGGAGGCGCTCTTCGGGAAATTTATCGTTAATGTCGGCTTCTATTAATGCTTCCGAGGAGGGATTTTCTAATCGAGAAAGATGATCGGCCGCCAAGTTTTCGGCTCCCCTTTTGTCCCGGATCTCTAAATCAAACTCCTGCAAGAGGAGGATCCATCGCAAAAGACGAGGCTTGGCATTCGATTTACTTAAGAGATACCTAAGTGCGGAGTGATCTGTGAAGACGATAACTTTGGAAAGAGTGATATATGACCTAAACTTATCAAAAGCGAAAACGATCGCTAGAAGCTCCTTCTCGGTAGTGGTGTAATTTGCTTGTGCTGACGTGAGTGTTTTGCTCGCATAATAAATCGGGTGGAAATACTTACTCACCCATTGGACTAAAACAGCACCAACCGCAATATCACTCGCGTCGCAGATGATTTCAAAAGGGAGCGACCAATCTGGGGCGACTAGAATCAGGGAGTTTATAAGTTTCTCTTTGATAAGTTTAAAGGCCAAATGGCATTCATCGTTAAAAATAAAGGAGGATTCTTTTTCGAGAAGATGGGTTAACGACTTTGTGATTTTGGAAAAATTTTGTATATAGCGCCGATAAAACCCTGCGTGGCCTAGGGAACTTCTAATAGCTTTTACGTTTGTTGGAGGGGGGAGCTTTTCAATTACTTCGATCTTGGCCCTATCGACCTCGATCCCCTTGTCCGAAATTTTATGGCCAAGGACTAATGCTTCTTTGACCATAAAATGGCATTTCTCCCAATTAAGCGCTAAATTCGTTTCCTCACATCGCTGCAGCATGCGCTCAAGATTTTTTAAACAATTTTTAAATGAGTTTCCGAACATGGAGAAATCGTCCATAAACACTTCCATCACCTCCTCTACTAACTCGTCAAATATTGACAGCATACACCTTTGGAATGTAGTTGGCGCGTTACAAAGACCAAATGGCATCCTTCGATAAGCGAAGGTGCCAAAGGGACAAGTGAAAGTGGTTTTCTCTTGGTCGTCGGGCGAAATCGGGATTTGGAAATATCCCGACAAACCATCGAGAAAACAGTAGTAGGAGTGACCTGAAAGGCACTCTAAAATTTGATCGATAAAAGGTAGCGGGAAGTGATCCTTACGGGTGGCATCATTTAGTTTTCGATAATCGATGCACATCCTCCAACCCGTAACAGTACAGGTTGGGATCAATTCATTATTTTCGTTCGCAACTACCGTGACGCCACCTTTCTTCGGTACGACTTGTACTGGGCTAACCCAAGTACTATCTGATATCGGGTAGATGATTCCCGCATCTAAAAGTTTAATAACTTCGGCCTTAACGACTTCTTTCATATTCGGGTTTAGTCGTCATTGAGGCTGGACTGAGTTGCGGGAATTATCTTCGAGAAAGATTTTATGAGTGCAGAAGGAATGGTTTATACCCTTAATATCCGATATTTGCCACGCAATTGCGTTGCAGTGATTTCTTAAGACTATAGACAACTTAGAAATTTCTGAGTTGCTAAGATCGGATGAAATGATGACGGGTAGCTTAGACTCTTTTTCTAAAAATAAATATTGGAGTTGAGGGGGGAGTTGTTTTAACTCTAATACGGGTGGCTCTTCATAAGAAGTTTTAATTTTTAATTTTTCTAGAAGTAATGGTTCGGGTGGTGTGGGGTGAGAGACTTCTTCTTCAAGATAAAAGAGCTCGACGAGCTCAGAATCACTACTTGCCGATGAGACTAGCTCGGGGGATGAATCGAACTCACAACACTCTTCCAGGTAAAAACACGAATCGTCATTTTCTAATGTATTCCGCATCGAGGAATTTATGCCGAAAGTAACTTCATCATCTCCAACCCGTAGGAGGAGCTT
The DNA here is from genome assembly GCA_033032865.1 of Dactylorhiza incarnata. Taxonomy (NCBI): domain Eukaryota; kingdom Viridiplantae; phylum Streptophyta; class Magnoliopsida; order Asparagales; family Orchidaceae; genus Dactylorhiza; species Dactylorhiza incarnata. The sequence continues at coordinate 24,756,413 of JAWHQI010000004.1, forward strand.
TCCGTTACTTACATCTATAATAGCGTGGGAGGTGGCAAGGAAGGGGAGGCCAAGTTTGAGGGGTACTTCGGCATCCTCTTCCATGCCAAGAATGACAAAATCCACCAGGAATATGAATTTGTCAACATTGACGAGCACGTCCTCCACTATTCCTACCGGATATTTTAAAGAACGATCCGCTAATTGAATACTCATTCGAGTGGGGCTAGGATTTCCTAAACCTAGCTTCTTGAATAATGAAAATGGCATGAGATTGATGCTTGCTCCAAGATCCGCTAAGGTGTATTTTACTAACGAATTGCCAAATAAACACGGGATGGAAAACCGTCCCAGGTCATTTGCTTTTTGAGGCAATTTGTTGAGCACAACCGCGGAGCATTCTGCATTTAAAGAAATATGCGAAATATCTTCTAATCTTTTCTTATTGGAGAGCAACTCCTTAAGATATTTCGCATATTTAGGCATTTGAGAGATAGCCTCGCAGAAGGGTACATTAATATGAATTTGCTTTAAAATGTCTAAAAACTTCTTATAATTTTTTTCTGCGCACTCGCTTTTAAACTTAGACGGATATGGAATATTAGAAGTAGAAGCGCGCGGGGCTAACATAGCGGGCAAATTCGAAGATAAATTAAGAGTAGGAGGAGGAGGAGGAGAGGAAGTTACCTTGGGTTCATCCTTTTTTGAAACCACCTCCTTCCCGCTTCAGAGTGTAATCGCGTGCGCGCTCTCCTTTGGATTTTGCTCTGTATTCCCCGGTAGTGCTCCTTGCTGACGCTTAGAAATCATCTTTGCGAGCTGGCCCACTTGATTCTCTAAATTTTTTATCGACCCGGTGAGGTTCCGGATGTTCGATTCATTTGTAGCAACATATTTAGCAAAGACCTATTCAAGCAAAGAGGGCTTGTGCTGTTGCGGTGGAAAACCGGGAGGATTAAAATTTTGAGAAATCAAATTTAGAGGCAGAGTTAAGTAGTTGATTAGGGTGTGGGGGGGGGGGGGGGGGGTTGATTTAGATTCATAGGATGCTGAGCATTTCCTTGTTGCTCCACGAGAAATTCGCATGATTCCTATAACCCGCATTGCATGTGTTGTTATACGGAGCAGAGTTTGGGTTATAGGAAGGCCTAGGCGGATTTCCCATGTAGTCGACATGTTCTTCAATTAAAACGTTATTAGCTCAAGGAGGAGTGGCGGAGGAAGCAGACAACTCCGCCACTTGCTTTGTTAAGCGCTCAACTTGTAAAGCCAAATTTGCGTTTGCGTCTATTTCAAAAATTCCGGCTGGCTTATTAGGCCGCGCTCGGGGCAAGTTCCATTGCTACGCATTCGTGTCCAGCTCTTCGAAAAGCGCTTGAGCGGCGTCCGGGGTTTTGTTATTTAACGTCCCCCCGGCGGCCGTATCAATCATTTGCCTTGTTTGGAGATTTAAGCCATTGTAAAATATTTGCACTTATTGCCAAGTGGCAAGTGCGTGGTGAGGGCATCGACGCAACAGATCCTTGAAGCGCTCCCATGTGTCATAGAGAGTCTCCGAGTCGATTTGCATGAACGACGCAATATCCGTGAGCAATTTAGCGGTCTTTGAAGGCGGGAAATATTTATTTAGAAATTTTTCCGCCATTTTGGCCCATGTAGTGATGGATCCCCTAGGTAGGGAGCCCAGCCACTACTTGGCCTTAGACCGCAAAGAAAAAGGAAAAATACGCAATCGAATGGCGTCATCGGTGACGCATTGATTTTAAAAGTATCGCAAATTTCAAGGAAGTAAGAAATATGCGAATTTGGATCTTCGTCCGGTTGACCATCGAAGGTCACCGATTGTTGCACCATTTGTATGATGCTAGACTTGATCTCAAAATTATTGTTCTCCATCGTGGTGCGAACAATACTCGATTGTGTTCCTTCCAAATTCGGCCGCGCATAATAGGATATGGTCCGTTGCGCGGCCTCATTAGGATTTGGCGCGTTAGGATTAGGAGGATTAAGATCTGGATCCATATTTGCTGTGTTAGTGTCCCCGATCAACTCTTCAAATTCTAATTGATTATCCTTATCACGAGAACGGCGGCGCCTAAAAAGGGTTCGCTCGATCTCTGGATCAAAAGGAATATTCGAAGCGCTACCTCGGGTCATACACTAAAAAGAAAAGAAAGGAAAAGGAAATTTTTTTTTCTTTTTGCAATTTAGAAAAAGCAAAATAAAATAAAAAGAAGCATGATAAAATGAATAGCTATCCTCTTTTCAAAATATCTACGCAAATTCCCCGGCAACGGCGCCAAAAACTTGATATAGAAATTTCGTGTTTTGAAATTAAGCGAAGGTTTGAATATTTTCAGCAAAACTATATCCGATTAAGGCAAGTGTACCTTATCGTCTATAGTATAGGATACTTAGAAATACCAAGGTCGTATTCCACGGGGCACATTGATTACTTCTACTTTGAGGAAAATCACCATTATGTTATCGAACGATTTTTGAGGGTTGTTTTACTTAACTAAAAAAAAGATGAATTGCAAGAAAGAAAATCACTATGAAGAAAGAGAGGTGAAGAAAACTATGCCAACTTTCATTGAAATGAAAAGCTATTACAACTCTTTAAACAAGATCACAAATCTAGGAAAATTAAGGCTACAAGCTTTAACTAACTATTGCATGGAAATAAGAACTAGCACATTACATGAATTGAAAAAGAAAAGAACATGAAATTGAAAGACATGAAAAAGCATTGAAAAAGTTAACAGCTCTAACAGTAACTCCTCTCTCCAAATTTCTGAACTCTCAACTCAAGGGAGAGCCTCTGAATTTATTGGCAAAAATTTCAAGTTACACGCCCTCGGTCACGGGCGTGACCTAGGGCGTGTAAACATTGCTGACATTGGATCTGACAGTGGCGTGGACTTTGCGTGACGGCGGGAGAAATTCGGACATTACACGCCCGTATAACTTGGGTCACGAGCGTGTACTTAGGCGGCTTCATCAATGCGGCATGCGCTTGAATTTGGCATGGCATGGGCTTGAATTCGGCGCGGCAGGGAGCAGGGATCACGCAGGAAGTCACGGGCGTGACTTGGGTCATAGAGAGCGTTCGTCGAACTCACAGACAGAGCGCGTTCGTCAAACGCAGCTCAGGCTTCGTCGAACGCAGCTCAGGCTTCGTCGAACGCAGGGGCAGAGCGCATTCGTCGAATGCAGCTCAGGCTTCGTCGAACGCAGGGGCAGAGCGCGTTCGTCGAATGCAGCTCAGGCTTCATCGAACGCAGGGGCAGAGCGCGTTCGTCAAACTCAGGGCAGAGCGTGTTCGTCAAACTCAGCGGCAGAGAGCGTTCGTCAAACTCAGGGGCAGAGCGCGGGAAGTAACGGGCGTGACTCCTTGGTCACGGGCGTGACTTGGGACAACTCCTCGATAGCATCTCCACGTCTCGACGGCTTCCCGCTGGGAAGATTCTATGTTTACACACCCTTGGTCACGGGCGTGACTTTGGGTCACGGGCGTGACATGGGGCGTGACTTGCGGTGCGGCGGTGGATTCGTCAAACTCAGCTCGATAAATCAGCAAAACCAAAGTAAAACTACATTTAGAATAGAAATTATAAAAGAAGTGATTTTAAACTAAAATATAAATAATATTTGCAATTTTAAATTAAAACTAAACTAAAAACTATAATTAAAATATGCATAAATACTACTCATCAAGGTGGAAGAGTCCGAACTATCCACCCCGGTGGCCTGGAGGATGTTGGTGGACGGGGCCTCAGGAAAGTGTTCCTTCGAGGGAGGAGTGATTTTGCTAAGCCCCCAAGGAACGAGGATCGAGTAGGTGATCAACGTTCATTTTCCCCTCATCAACAACCAAACTGAGTACGAGGCGGTGGTGGAGGGCCTGCGGTTAGCCCTAGAGTTGGGAGCATAAGATGTGGAGGTCTCGACGGACTCCAAGGTGGTAGCTTGCCAAGTCAGTGGCGAGTTCGAGGTAAAGGATTTAACTCTTCAGCGGTACTTGGAGAAGGTCAAGGGACTCATAGGGAAGTTTTGGACCTTCTCGATTCATCACGTGCCAACGGAGGAGAGTGCTGCGGCGGACCTCCTGGCCAAGTTTGGTCCCAGGGCAGGGGGGGACGGTGTTGGACCTCTTCTGACCATCCATCGAAGAGGGGGAGCTGATGGAGGTGGACCAGCGGGCGTCATGGATGGACGCCTTCATCACCTTCTTGACATCAGGGAAGTTCCCTGATGGGGATGTGGATAAGCGATGCTTCAGGTATAAATTAGCATATTATTCCTTGCATGCAGGAGGACCGTACAGGAAAACACTCTCGGGACTCCTTGCTTCTGCACCCAGCTTGGCATAGACCTTCAGTTTGCGTCAGTCCACCACCTGAGGAGCAATGGGCAGGTGGTGGCAGCAAATAAAATTTTCGTGAATTTGCTGAAGAAGAAGGTCGAGAACCTTAGGGGGAACTGGGTAGAGCAGTTACCCTCGGTCCTCTGGGCACTGAGCACCACTCCAAACACAGCCACAGGGGAGACTCCATTCAAGCTCTCCCATGGGTCCGAGGCCATCCTCCCAATAGAGTTTGAAGTGAAATCCCCTAGGGAGGTCACCGCGGGCGAGGGGGATGAAGAATGGCTGGAGGAGAATGGGGAAAACAAAGGCTATCTCTGGACCTAGTGGAAGATCTCCGAGACTTAGCCACCGTCCGACAAGAAGAGGTCAAGCGATGGATGGATCGGTACTTCGACAAGCATATCCGAGTGAAACCGTTCGAGAAAGGAGACATGATGATGAAGAAGGTTGATGCAGCCGGGAGAGGAGCCGCAGTGGGAAAGCTCAATCCTAACTGGAGGGGCCATATATTGTAGACGAGGTGCTCAGGTCAGGAGGGTACTACCTCCGAGATGTGGATGGGGTACTCCTCGGCTTAGCCAGGAGTGGGGATGACTTGAAATGATTCTATCCTTGAAGCTTTTTGTAATTCACTGGTTATGTGTTTGACTCTCCATATATTGTTTCTGAAATTTTTCTAACCAGAAGTTCTCAAGTTTTGGTGCTGGAGTGCCCCAGATCGATTCTGCTGCCGGGCTCTCAAAGATGGTGGGTCAGGTTGATCTCTGGAGAGGCTGGCAAGGTGGAAAGTTTTGGTACTGGAGTGCCCCAGATCGATTCTGCTGTCGGGCTCTCATAGATGGTGGGTCAGGTTGATCTCTGGAGAGGCTGACAAGGTGGAATGTTTTGGTGTTGGAGTGCCCCAGATCGATTCCGCTACCAGGCTCTCATAGACGGTGGGTCAAGTTGATCTCTGGAGAGGCTAGCAAGGTGGAAAGTTTTGGTGCTGGAGTGCCCCAGATCGATTCCGCTACCGGGCTCTCATAGACGGTTGGTCAGGTTGATCTCTGGAGAGGCTGTCAAGGTGGAAAGTTTTGGTGCTGGAATGCCCCAAATCGATTCTACTGCCGGGCTCTCATTGATGGTGGGTCAGGTTGATCTCTGGAGAGGCTTGCAAGGTGGAAAGTTTTGGTGCTGAAGTGCCCCAGATTGACTTCGCTGTCGGGCTCTCATAGATGGTGGGTCAGGTTGATGTCTGGAGAGGCTGGTAAGGTGGAATGTTTTGGTGCTGGAATGCCCCAGATCGATTCACCTACCAGGCTCTCATAGACGGTGGTGGGTCAGGTTGATCTCTGGAGAGGCTGGCAAGGTGGAAAGTTTTGGTGCTTGAGTGCCCCAGATCGATTTCGCTGTCGGGCTCTCATAGATGGTGGGTCAGGTTGATCTCTGGAGAGGATGGCAAGGTGGAAAGTTTTTGTGTTGGAGTGCCCCAAATCGATTCTGCTGCCGGGCTCTCATAGACGGTGGGTCAGGTTGATCTCTAGAGAGGATGGAAAGTGAGTTATTCATGTTAAGGGGCTCGGTTTGCCAAATCTCTCAAGGCCTGATATGGCGAGAAATGGGGTCGCTCGCGGGAAACAAAACACAACAATCAATTAAAAAACACCAAGTCAAGGGATAACCGTGAGAGGATGGGTACGGTGGTCACATGACTCGTCGGGTCGGGCCCGAGCTCACAGAAATACTTGAAAAACTCATACGTGATGACTAAAAACAACGACTCAGGGAGACCCGCCGACATAGTGGTTCGCAAGCAGCGCGAGATGCTCACAAGAGTTGACCGAGTGAGGCAGAGTGACATCGACCCCGCCTGTAGGGGGCTCTGCGGGGCGAGTCAGCCCAGCCCTTACACGGGTTTGAAAGAAAATAGAGGCTAATGAAGCGTCTATGCGAGAGAAGCTACGCGAATGCCTTCTTAGATGTGCACAAAGTAAGATAACGAGACAAAGTGAAAGTACAATAGCATAGTGAACCTTATAACCATCGCAGACACGAAATGAGCGAGCGCGAGCATGGCAAAATGCAAAGATGAAAGAGTGGGTAAAAGTATGAGCACATGCATAACCAAATACATTCATGTAAATATAGAAAGGCGCATTGGCGCGAACAAGACAGAAAAGCAATTCAAAGATAGAAGAAATACTTTGTTTTTTCTCTCAAAGTTCATTACAGAATAACGGCGAACTCGCCATTCAAAAATAGAAGATTTACATCAAAAATTAAAAAGCTAAGGCTGGTCGCTGGTGTACAACCCCGATATTCGCCAGGAGATGTGCAGAGATGGAAAGGTCAGCAGGTGAGAGAGGCAACAAGGAGGGCGAACTAGAGCCTCACCAAAGGGCTCGCTCGCAGGAGGCAGGTGAGCAAGTCCCTTGGCAGCCGCTCGCGCAAGGCAAGCTGGAGGGTTTCCCGGTGGGTGTTCGCAGGGAGCGGGCGAGCTGGACCCTTACTGCTAGCTCGCGAGAAGGCATGCAAGTCAGGATCGCGAGATGAATCCTCGGGTGTGGCCCGCCCAACAAGGGTCCGGAGATGTTTTTACCCAAAAGCCCCTGGTGGTCTGCAGTTAGCCCCTCCAAACAGCGGAGTTTTGCTGTTGGCAGACCATTTTGGGCTACGTATAGTAAGAGTGTAAGGCGGGATTCCGCTATTAGCAGACCTTGAAGGGAACCTTGGGAGATAGAGCAATCTCAGTACTCTGAGCTTCTTCCTCCCTAGGTTACTTTGGTTTAGTTCTCTAGCTCTCCAAGGTGCCCATTCTCAGCTTTTGGCTTGGGAGGGGAAGCGCTCAAAGATCTTCTGGGTTTGTGGTGGGACCTCCTCGCTATGACTAAGGTCTTAGTCTAGTTCCAAGTTTCCAGTCCGTCCGTCCCAGGGGATCAGTAAGGGCTAGCTACCCCTCAACTTGTTGAGGGCCCGAGCTTCACAAGAGTTTAGCTTTTGATTTATGAGTGTTTTTACCTTGCTAGTTAAACTCTTGAACTCTCTTCATCTTCCCCTCAATGTCCCTTAGAAGAATCTAACTGCTGCCCTTTCACTGTTCTGAGAACGGCTTCTTCCTATTTTCTCAAGAAATGCATTCTATTTCTCGAGAAATGCCAAGACCTTCTTCCTATTTTCTCGAGAAATGCTTTCTATTTCTCGAGAAATGCCAAGACCTTCTTCCTGTTTTATCGAGAAATGCCTAGACCTTCTTCCCATTTTCTCAAGAAATGCCTAGACCTTCTTCCTATTTTCTTGAGAAATGCCCAGACCTCCTTCCTATTTCTCGAGAAATGCCAGTCCATTTCTCGTGAAGGACCTGTCTTCTCGAGAAATCCTTGAAGACCTCCCTCCTATTTCTCAAGAAAGGGTCAGACCAGTTCCAAATCCTTGATCTATGCCTTGGACTTCTACTTTCATTTTAAATCTGGTACCCTCTAATGTGTTCCTGGTTGTTGCCAATGCCTTTACGCTGTCCTGGAATTTGAATCACTCATGCTTATATCATTATGTCTATGTGTTTGTGTGAAATCCTTGAGCTCTTATGTAATGTATTGGCGGTGTTTTCTTTATTTGTGACCTCATCCTTAGAATATTTCTGGCATTATCCCTCGGGCTAAGTCTCGCGTGTTAATTAAAATTAATTAATGAGGACTATTGCCTTTATCCTTTCACAGTGGCCATTGCAAGGGACATGAACAGCAGGCTTGGCCTGTGGTCTAATGGACCTTGTTTGGGGGGGGGGGTGGCAGTGGCGATTCTTTTATAGCCTTGCACAGTGGCCATTCTAAGGGGCATGAACAACAGGCTTGGCCTGTGGCCCCGTGGGCCTTGTTGGGTGGCAGTGTATAAAGGACCACCTAGTTTTGGGCTTTGGGTGGCAGAGGATAAAGGACTGCCCCCGTTTAATTTGAGCTGGTTAGTCTCATAAATAGAATAAATAAGATAAATGAATTATGCTTATATTTCAAAAAGGTATTGGTGCATTCAGTGCGTTGTTTAGATCTATGCTTTGGAGCTTCTTGTATGTAAGTTTGGCTTGGGTTGGTACCCCTTATGCCTCGTTATTACCATGTTTCGCAGGACTTATATATATTTTTGCCTCTTATGCTTTCCTTGCTGAGGCATTTTTTGTTTTATTTGAATGCCTCAGGTTCAGAGCCGTAGCGGTTAGAGGTGTAGCTCGGAGACCTTGTGAGTTGTAGTTGTTGTCTTACCCCGCTGCTGCGAGGTAGTGGTAGTTAGTTTTCTTCTTGTGTTTAGACATGCTAATTTGAAGCCAATGGGTTGGTGTCAGGTTGTTGACGCCCATTGTGCCTCTTTTTGTTACATTGTAGCTTACTTGCTAGTTATTGCCACTACTTTTCGATCTCGTGTGTCTTGCTCTGTGGGAACGCTTTATGCCTAGGTGCATTATAGTTATAAAATGATTATTCTTTCATCCTCATTGCATCTTTCATTGGTCAAACCCTTATATTTAAAGTCAAGTAAAGGTATCTTCATTCCCAATCTGAATCTAGATATATGCATATCATTTCCTTCATGTACAGACATCACGTATACATAGGACCTTAATTGAACTAAACCAGGTATTTTTCTGCTGCAAATACATATATATTTTCTTCTGTGGACTAGTTGATCCATGAACAGAGAGACACAGTTCTTACCCCAAACCTAATAAGTGATTTCAAATAATGAATCATCATGTAAACCTGTTTTGTTATAAATAAGAGATAAGTTCCCGCCTTAGCGTCTACAGTTGTCTCCTGCATGACATGGCATCATGACGCATATTTTCTCTTACTCTGATATCCCTAATTGCTGAGAAAATGTAGGTTGTGACAGTTGGTATCAGATGGAGGTTAGTTTGACAAGTTGGTCGAACGGCTGTTTTTCTGATATGGTGTTAGTCGTCTCGCCTCATTGCATACACACACCGAAGTGTCATCTGTACGTCTTGGATGAAGCATGAACACTACACTCATAAGTATGATAAGAAGTATACAGGGCATATTATGTAGTATGGGATGCATAATATGTGTTTGTATATGGATCCTCATAGGTGATAACATGTGACAGTTATGTAGTATGGGATGCATAACACCAGTCCCATGGATGTCCATTAGCTCATTTTTTATTTTTCGTTGCATGCGATATTATGTATTATGGGGTGCATAATATTTCATGCGTACACGGCTCATAACATGCATTAAGTCTTTTCTTACAATGCATAGCACAACATACAAATCATAACATCGTATAAAGCACCTGTGCCAAGCTAATGATTTATATGATGACACACGTACACCCATGATTTCAAAATGAACACAAGAAAAGTCAAGCATTCATGACCTTTGCACATGAGTCAAGAGGGATGATGTAGTATCATCCCAAGATTTAGTATGACATTATAAAATCTCAAAGCAAGGTAGTAGCAATAGCAAGTATATGTACATGTATGTTCTGAACCAAGCAGGGTAGTTCTAGTGTAATGTTAAGTTTTGATTAGAGGTTTATGCGTATTCACAGAGATGGTGCCTAAGAGAATCGCGACTAGATCGACTCCTCAGTCGGAGGGTGAGTCATACGTAGCACAAAGTGTAGCCTTAATCGAGAGTCTACGCTAGAGCAATGAGGCTCTGACGAGGCAAATGGTTGCAATGCAGTTGCAAGTTGAGGCATTGTTGTCTGCCAGTGCAAGGTAGCAAACCACGATGCAGGCCCCCATTGTAGGTCAGACTCTACCTACCCCTCCTGCTCCCCTAGTGCCCCCAGTAGCGATACCGCCGGAAATGAACTTCATTTTGCACTTTCAGAGGTTGGGACCTCCATCGTATGACAGACGAGCTGACTTTGTGGCCATAGACGATTGGCTTATAACCATTGAGGAGATGTTCTCGTATTCAGGGATCATGATGGAACAAAAGGTGATGGTCGCCGCGTACCAGTTAAAGGTCTCGCAAAAAGCTGGTGGTTAAGGGAGAAGGAAGGCCTTACTAGAGGATGTACGTGTGAAACCTTCAGAGGCATGCTGATAAGGAAGTTCCTGCCGTCGGTGAAATAGGACCGGTTAATGAAAGACTTCCTGCATCTGAAGCAGAGGCAGCTCTCAGTGAGTGAGTGCAAAATTGAGTTTTGCTAGCTGAGCAGGTTTTCTCCAGCCCTGGTAGCCTCGGAAGAATGAAGGGTGAAGAGGTTTCTGGGAAGTCTCCGTAGTGACATCCAGCAGGTGGCCAGCGCGTACAGGATGGAGAAGTATGCCGAGGTAGTAGAGGCAGCGCTGAAGGTTGAGGAAATTTATAATGCCAAAAACTGAGGATCGGTAATGAAGAAGGGAAATTGGAAGGCTGGAGAAGAAGGGGGTTCTGGTGCACCTGGCACAGCCCCGAAGAAAGCAAGTGGGGAGGCATGTAGTTACTGTGGCCGCCCTGGCCATCTATTTGAGAAATGTTTCAATAGGAAGGGAGTTCAGAAGCAGCAGCGAGTGCTGGCAATCCAGGGCGCTCCGAAAGGAGAGGTGCTTTGCCCAATATGCAAGTAGAATGGGCATGATGTGGCTCTGTGTTGGACCAAGGAGAATGTCTGCTTCTAGTGCAGACAGAAAGGGCACATGAAGTTTCAATACCCGCGATTCCAACCCCCATTGCAGCCAGTTCCACTTCAAGCTTTGTCGCTGCCGCAGTATCAAGACAAAGGGAGAGGAAAGCTAAACGTACTAACCAAGGAGCAAGCGTAGTCCTCAACCCAAGTGATCTCAGGTTAGACTTTGATCTAGCTATTAAGTTTCGGTTTAGTTTCGTTTGCGTTAGACTGGTTACCTTTCGCACTTATAGGGAGATTTAAGGTAAAAAGTCATTGGGCGCATGTTTTATTCGATTCTGGTGCTACCCTTTTGTTCGTGGCTACGACTTTCATCGAGCGCCATCATTTGACCCCTGAGTTGGGCGACGATTCGTTCCTCATTAAGTTTCCTTCCGGTGATCTGGTGTCCTCGAACCAGCGCATCTGGAGATTCCCCGTCCTCTTAGGAGATTTCTTGGCATTTGTTGATCTCAATGTGTTGGACCTAGAAGGCTTTGACATGATATTGGGAATGGACTGGTTGTCCAGTTATGATGCTGTCATCCGATGCAAGGAAAAGCGTCTAGACTTTGTGATGGACAATGATCATCCCATGAGCATTTTTGGATCTCCGTGCCAGAGTTCTCCGATAATTGTTGTGGTATGTATAACGCCCCTAATTTTTTTGTTAATTATTTTACGTAGCCGCTGTTACGTAATTTTGGCTTAAGGGCATTACGTCAGCTCGTCAGGTTTAGTTTTGGGACTTAGCTTAGTTAAAATATGTAATTTAGATCGAGTGTACACAATTTCACGACGTTTCGAGTTAAAGGAAATATTTTGTGGAGTTATCAAGATTTTAGCTTCGGGAAGCTTTATCCCGAGTTTGGCTCGTCGGAATTGAATTCTGACTTCGCCGTTGGATTTGTAGCGCTGATTTCCAGTTTAGGTGCGATTTTCATGAAAATCCGAGGTGTTTTGGTCGCCCTCGCAGTTTAAGTAGAAGGGAGAATTATTTAATTAATTAAATCTGGAAATTAGGGTTTATATAAATACATAAAATTCTCTCCCTATTCTTCTTCTTCCTTTATCGATCCAAACCAACAACCGAGCGAGAGAGCGAGAACGGAGTGTCGTGGAGCTTCCGGCCGGCGATTCGAAGGTTGTAGTAGTCGAAATCGTGTTTGGAGAGTGGATTTGGAAAGCTCTCGGCGAGATCTTCGTTCTAGTGGTAAGCTTTTCCCGTATCGTGGAATTTTTGGAGTTAAGGTAGTTACCTAGCTCCTCCTTTTTGATCCGAAAAGCTTTAGGTTTTCGTGCTCGAGTATTTCCTTGGCTTTTGGAGGCAAGTGGGTATTTTCCTCCTTCCTTCTTGTTTGTTGAAGCACTCTTCTTTTCCTTGGTTATGAGTTATGGCTGTGTTTTTAGCCTGTACCTTGAGCGCATGTATGATAGTTAGCATATCTAGAATTTTCCCTGGACAACCTACGGTTGCCCTGGTTTCTTTTGCCTGCAGCCTTGGATTTCTCGAGAAATCAGTTCCTTCCTGCTAGCCGCTACACATGATTATTTTTGCCCGATGTTCGTCGAACGGATTCTTTTTGCCCGACATTCGTCGAGCGGATTCCTTTTTCCCTGGATTCTTTTTGCCTGGCGTTCATCGAACGGCGCGTTCGACGAATGGCCTGGCGTTTGTCGAACTGCTGATGTTCGTCGAACGGCGCGTTCGACAAACAGCCTGGCGTTCGTCGAACGGTCCAACATTCGTCGAACGGCGCGTTCGACGAATGGCCTGGCTTTGATTCCTTCCCTTTATTTCTCGAGAAATAGTTTATCCCTGACTCTTGTTTTTTCGAGAAAGCTGATCCCTGCCCTTCATTTCTCGAGAAATAGCTGATCCCTGTCCTTTCACTTCTCGAGAAACTTAACCCCTGCCTTTCAAATCTCGAGAAGCAGCTTGTTCCCTGCATCTAATTTCTCGAGAAATCATAGCCCCAGCTTGGGATTTCTTGAGAAAAGTTTATTTCCCTTGGATTTCTCTAGAATCTCTTGTTCTCTGTCCTTGACTTCTCTAGAACCCTTGAATATTGCCCTTGGATTCCCGAGAAATGCCTGTCCATTCCTTAGTCTTTGAGCTATGTCTCAGACCTCTTCTCTCTCTTGGAACTTTGAATCTTCTAAAGTGTGCATGGGTGTTGTCTATGTCTGTTTTGTGCCCTTGATCATGATTACTTCTCCTCTTTGAAATCTCGTACCCGCTGTGGTTAAATAAATTATATCTTCTCTTATGAATCGTCTTATGCAGTGTTTACTTCATTTGTGACCCTAGCCTTAGGGTATCCTGGTGATTGTTTTTCTTGGGCTTCGTCCCGTGCCTAATTAAAGAAATTAATTAATAATAACCATTGTCTTAGCCTTGCACTATAGTCGTGTTTGGGGGACAGTGGGAATTTGTTGTAGGCTTGCACGGTGGCCAGATTGATGGTGAACCGCAGGCTTGGCCTGTGGTCCCGTGGGCCGTGTTTGGGTGGTTGGGGATAGTGAAACCCCCACCCATTTTTGGCTTTGGGTGGCAGAGGATAAAGGACCGCCCCCACTTAATTTGAGCTGATCAGTCTCTTTAAATAAATTTAACAAGATAAATGAACATTACATGTATCT